>OY728138.1:968416524-970916524 GCA_963277665.1 Viscum album | reverse complement strand
ATTTCACAATGGAGAAAGGGGACTTATAGTAACATGACCCATGGATGTACTATTTCATTGGGATGACCATCTTCATATGACAATGGTCTCCTGTAATTTTATAATTTTATTTATTAAATTAATCATAATGAAAATAATAATATAATATTTTATTTCCTATTAGCATCCCAGTAATAGAATGAATTTTTTCTATTTTATTATTGACTTATCTCCCATAATGTGTGATATTTATTCTATCTATACATCGATTTGAATATATGAGGTCCTATATTCTCCCTAAAGGTATTTCATAAAGTCCTATTATCAATAATCAATTATAATTTTAGTCTTCTTAGGGGTTTATATTTTTTCAATCCCATTATTTCAATAGGGATGGTTAGATTCTAGGATTTTTAAAAATTATAGATGAATAATCAACTAATAGTGAATTATATAGATTTTATTACTATATTATACTTAGTGCTTAAAAATTTTAAAAGTTTACATTAGTATAATGTATATATTTTTGTGAATTTATTGTCAAGAATGTTTCAATATTTTAATATGAAATAAAATATTGTTTCATCATCACTAATGTGTACTGTTTTGATTATTTTATTTTTTAAATGTATAAAAAATATTTCATATCCAATTCATGGTCATTGACGACATTATGTCAAAATAAAAGTTATAGAAAAGGGAGAAAGGGAACATATGATGGGTATTAATGGTCAAATTATTTCATAATTGACAAGGATTTGTACCATATATTGTTCCAATACATTGATGTTCTCTTGAAAGTGATGGTTATATATGAATTATTTTTTATTTTTTAATTGAATGGTTATAAATATTTTGTGTGGGGATACATAATATAATATGTAGTCTACAGTGATGTTATATGAAATATGAACCATGTGGATGAACTTTTCTAAATGTTTAAATGAGTTTTATATTTTTTATAATAAGTTATGTATAGTTTATGTTATGAAATTACAAGTCATTATTTATTTATTATGTGATGATGTTGTGGTAATTTATTTGGGTGTAAGTATATTGAATAAAATTATTATTATGGTGTATTAATACTTCAATATATGTTATAAAATTTATATGGAAATTTATAAGCTCAAAAATTAGTATTTGGGTTATGTGGTCTTAGTTTACTACCAGCACTAAACACTTATATCTTGTATGTTAGGTGTATTTCTTACCCTGATATGTCATTTTATATTAGTGGGATATAATGGAAATCATTATTACCATGGATATAAATGTTTATAATAATAAAAACTAGGTTATTTATTATTTTATGGTTTAAGTGAAATGGTATTTGAGATTCCACAATCGATGTGGGCAGGGTGTATTTCTAACTGCAACTATTTATTGTGTGGGGTTTGTATAGTTCATTATTTATCTGATTTCCTTATGTGGGCTGTGTTTAATAAAAATAATTTTTTATCTAATACTTAGATTTCATGTAATTATAAATATAACTCCACTTGTAGTGGATAATATGCTTATTAAAATCACTAATTTCCTTGTTTTATATGATGGTTGTAATTGAAAACCATCTATTTTATTATTTTTAGTTTGGGTTTATTTTAACTAAAACCATTGATTATGTGGATGTGTTTTTATTAGAGGATAACACGGTGTCCCATGGTTTCATTAGGAAAATCATTTATAATCATCTATAATACTAGAAGTAAGTAACATAATTGATCCTAGGTTCAATTAGACAACTTGAGTATACAATGGTATTTTATTTTTTATAATATTTTTATGAGATATCATCATATACGAATATATTGGATATTTCATTATAGACATGATAATAGTTGGTCACAGAGTTGTACACACACCATTCATGGGAATATCAACACCGACATATAATTTTTTATTTTGGATATATCAAATGTTAAGGATCCTATAGATGATGCTTGAGAGTTATGGTATTATTTGGGATATGAGACCAATACATGAAAAAATATTTGATTTTTTTCCTTTAGAATTTTCTTTCCCTATCACTATTGGTGTATTTTCAATGTTATTATCATTAAATTAGACTTCAAATTTTTAATAATATATAATAGTTTTTTATAGTGAAATCGGTAATTATTTAAAATTATGATATTTTTTATTTTGGTATTAAATTATTCTATTATTAAACATTAAATTATTTGTTTATTATAATTTTTTTATTCTATTTTTTTAATTCATATTGTTATTGGTTAATTTTTGTGTTATATGAAAGAAAATTTCAGGTTATTTTTTTATGTTTTATATAAATTTTAATTTATAGAATATTAATTTCATTTTAAATATTATATTTAATTTTATAATTAATTATAAAATTTATTTAACAATTACAATTTTTTTGATTTCTATTCGTTAATTTTAATCAATTATTCAATTATTCAGTTATCTTAGTATTTCTAAATTTATTTTATATTCATTTATATGTGTATTTTAATTATAAAATATTAATTTATTTTATTTTTACTCAGTACGTTCTATGTAATTGATAAATTTATTAAATGGTCTCAAAATGACCATTCCATATGTTTGGTATAGACTACGGGTGTGACCAAATTTGTGGAAAATGTCTAGACTGACCAAACATGGATCTCACAATGGCTTATATACAGTGTGGAATTTTTTTCATGCTCCAAGAGACTTTAATGGAAATTAGTGATATCATTTAATGATATTTGGAAATTATTGAAAACAATAGAGGGATATAAATTGATTTTATAGAGAGAGTTTTGAAAAATTAACAATGGTGTTTATTGACTATGTCTATCCCGATCAACTATTCTATGATGAGAAGATCAATCTCATAAAAACCATTCCACCCACCAAATGGGTAATTTCATATGAAGTTGTGATATCATTAGATGTTTGATCCCAATAATATCCATTAAAATGTTTAATCATTAGAAAATTAGATTATCAAGGCTACACTAATTCATATTTATCAATCAACTGATGTCATAACTATTCTCCAATTGACCATGGAAGAATAGTATATGATAAATAAATATATTATCTGATCAACCATTTGGTTTTGAGAAACATCCTATGAATCTAAATCAAAACCAACATTTTATTGAAGATAAAACATAGCCCTATATCTCAAAGTTTCTACCATATATCATGACATATACAATTAAATGATTATCGATGATATAAATAATACGCTGATGCAATTTGAACCAAGGCATGCAAAATATTTAATATCATGACGTTTCATGTTGAAAATTATGATAGGAAATGATTGAGATATTGTGCTACAAAACTATTGATCTCTATAAATAAAAATAGGGATTAGTGAAATTCATTAATATTATTTTTTTGAATATTTTTAGGGTGATTGAATTTGGTGGTGATTTATATCATTATTAATATATGGATCGTAATTCCATTAAAGAATAAATTAATATTTGACAATTCCTAATTGTGTAATTAAGAATATATGAAAAATTTAAATGATCATGTTCTTGAATATTAATATCACCTGATTATTGTATAATCAAGATCATATTAGTTTTATGAGGGATAGGATGACTGAAATCATCCAGTTATACATCAGATTAATGCTCATTATAATCAAATATAACTCTATGTAATTATGATGTGTGCCGTAGGGATGGGATCAAGGTTTTCATATGAAGGATTAGTTATGAATAAATATTAAAACCACCTTCCGTGCACTAAATATTATGCTAGGAGATAAATCTCAAAATATTTGAAAATGACAGAAGATATTTTGGAGGCATAATTTGATTCTTTTATTATTTAATCTATTTAATCGGATGTTTTTTATTATTGGAATTTGTTTGATGTTATAGAGGGGACATTGGAGAATTGAATTACACTTCCATTGGGGATATTGATCCATGAACCAATGATTTTGAATGAATTTAAAGTATGAAATAAAGGTAATGATATTTACTTTTATCCTTATCATTGCCTTTTCTCCCATCTTATACATGTTATATTTAGAGTTATGGGGTCATCACATTATGTTAATAATTTTTTTTCATCAGAGAACCTATATGATTATTTGTGTTAGAGATAAAACCTATTTTACTTTTTTTATATGCATTCATATAAATTAATAATTTTGGGTTATGATGATACTGACATGTGGAGTCGAAATATTGGAAAATATATGTCTGACATGTGAATTTTTGGAGGGTATCATATAGTCAATGTTTTTTTCATAAAATTATTGAGAAACATAGATATGAATTTTAAATATATCGCATATGGGATTTTTGTGAATAATGGAAGGAGATAACTCAAGTCACATGTGTGTGAATTAAAATCATATCAACAATCACTTGGTTGGGGAATAATTCTAGATAGAACTCATTTAGTCGAATGAGGTCTATGACCAACCCATGAACTATATAAATAAGTTTTAATATTAATGAAAATATATAATTACTACTAGATATATTATAAAAAAAATCATTAGGAATTTTTTGAACTGGTGATTTCAGATGGCAATGATGAATAGAAAAAATCTCATCGCACCAGTTTACGATCAATTTTAGTGGGTTAAATTCTTCATTAACATTAATTTTCCATCCTTTATTTTAACATTAATTAAAAAAATATTTAAATGAAAATATATTATGAGTAAATTATTCATTAAGACCCTAAATAGATGGTTTCATACATTGATTTCTTCATAATTTTATTTAAAAAGGTCTTTTTCATATCTAGAATTATATTTTAAAAACATCACAATAATTTGGTGAAAGAGACATTGAATGTTATTTATATGATTAACAATATTAATTGATGATTTATGATTTTGATTTTTTTATAATAAAAATTCATTACTTTTTTCTATTGTATAACGATAATATCAGATTATTTTTTTATAGATGTTCTTGAAATTAATTATACATGATAGGGGAAATTATTTTAAACTAATTAGTTGAAATTCTATTTTTATTGTATTTTTATTTTCTCATGTCACATTCTCATTTTTTTACTCCTTTTTATTATCACATAATTTTCTAATCATGATTTTATTCATATATTTATTCCATAAATTTAAAAATAATTATCATCAATCATTGTTTTGTTGTTTTTTCATTCATTATTTTGGTATGAAGTAACTTTTTCCCTTAATAATATGTTTTACACCATTCACATTTCAATAATGTAGATTTTAGGTGTTTTCAATAATTATTTTGGTTTATATAAATGATGTTATATAATGATATTATCATTGTTTAAGTGTATGAGAGTAATGTGAACATGATTTAAAAAAAGAAAAATTCATAAAAATTCATAAAAAAATCTATTAGAAAATTGTCCTTATGATATGTTGATTTTTTTTCTTGTTGAAGAAATTTTTTTAAGAACTACTAGTTTCTAATGTCACATGTGATCTGGGTCATTGTTAAAATGATTAAAAGAAAAAACTTATTCCTGTGAAAAAATATTTTATGATTTCATCATGAGATTCTGTCCTCCAAGAATGACCACAAAGAGTAGGCATAAAATAATTTTTTTTTGTTCTAGAAGTTTTTTGAAATTTTCCATTAGAAATGGAATGTGTTTATTATACCCCTTATAAAATTTCATTATCACCTTTTTCACCAAAATTCTTAATTGAATCAATTTATAATGGGTATGACACTTCCCACAAAATTCTTATTGATTATGCCTCAGGTGGGAATTTCACAAATAATGTTGATGAATATCCTAGACAATTCATTAAAACGTATGAAATAATTCTTAACATATGATATATATAAGGAAAAATAGAGTTGGAAAAGAAAAAAACCATGTTCAAATGGATTATGTTTCTATAATTTATAATTCCAGTCAACAATATTTTATTAAGGAGAAATTTTTTAATGATTTTGTTTGGTACATAATGAAATTCATGATGATCCTTTTCATAGTAATCCCACATTATAAAGGATGGTGGGTTCTTTCAGTTTAAAAGGTGATGTGGCCCCCGTCATTGAAATTGTATTATGATATTTCAATTTCTCCTTCTATTAATTCCACCGTGTATCTCATTTCTTAGTCTAGGTCTATGACATATATTTATTTGATGTTATTAAAATTTATTCTTTATTTCATCCAGAGGTGGACATAAATTAATTATGCAGCTTATACAACTATAGGGAATATAAATTTTGTCAATGGGGGTCTAAATGATGGTAATGTCCGAAAATGGTGTTGTTTGGAACACATAATATATTATTATTTTGGATGGAATATCATATATTTGGTATCGTTAGTGCAGAACCTAAAAAATATCATGTCGATCATGTGGTAACTAATGTTAGGGATGTGTGTCTTTCAAGGAATTTTAGCTCATGAATCCCATACTATTGTATGGGGTAGTGTTCTGTATCATCTCACATGTAAAAGGTATTATGTATATAGGTTATTTATAAGTTTATCATCTTCTGGGGATAGGTTCGTGGTTGAGTGTGGCCCTAGATGGTAAGATTTCACCCCTTGGATTGGTGGAATGTGTCCCCCAGGGGGAATATTTAACACATTGGATTTGGTGGAGTGTTTTTCTAGGGAGGAAGATTTTTCAATTAGTTTTTTTGTGGATTTTTCCATAGGGAGAATATTTCACACATTAGATTTTGGGTAGATTCTTCCCGGGGATGAATATTTAACAATTGGATGATGGAGTGTGGCCACTCATGGGGGATTATTTCACTATTTGATGATTGTGGGTTTGAATCTCTTGGAATAATCCCACATACCATGTTATTGAGATACGTATAAATAGACATATAATTCATTTCCATTATTTATGTCCATTTTAAGGTATTGGTCCAGGAATTTTATTTTCATGTGAAAAGGTTGCTCATTTTTTGGTAGGATAATTCATGAGGATTGGTGTGTGGATTATGCATAAAAGATCATTAATTGATTTGGTTTCATTAGGTGTGGAGTTTTACACCATTGCGGAGGTGGAGATAGAATCCCATGATGATCGTACATGCGGAATAATTTGTTCCATGGGGAGGGTAAGGATACAATTTTAAGTAATGTATTGAGGATTTTATCATGCATATTAATCCCATATAACTAAAATTGGAGCAAGGAGGTCACTTGTAAGAAATCTCATACATTTGTAGGGATTACACCCTGATGGGTACTAGGTCAAGGAAGAGGATTATTCATTAGAAGATATCAATAATTAGTTTTATAATTTCTTTCCTTCAATGAAGGAACCATTTGGGCTTATATTACTTCTACTAATATGACTTTGGGTGGATATTCTATAGAAAGATCAATAGAGGAGTGTAAATTAGGAGTCCTAACATTAGGGTCCTTTTCTTACAAGCCATTAGTATAAGGGTACATTATACTTGGAGTAATAGGTAGGATTAAGTCCTAAGATACATTGGATGAAAATTTTGGACGAAAATTCCGTAGATGGTATCTATCACACCTTGACATGGTGTATGGTTGAACTGGACCTAGATTCACATTGGGGCCATGGCAGTAATCTTTTGTAAAATAGTGTTGGATGAAATAAGGAACCATAAGTAAGCATTGAGATTGTGTTTCAAAAATATTTGGGATTCCAGAATCTTTCTGGTAATATAAAGGATAGGGGTCTAAAAAATGTATGTGGTTTAACGAAATTATATGTTTTAAGAGACAATGAGACCATACCTATGAGTGAAGTCTTGGTCCTAGCTGTGGGTTTCAAAAATTATTATTGTCAAAAGAAAACCTAATAGCCACTAATTAATTTATACTAATACTAAGGAAAAGGAACAACACAAAATAATCCCTTTCATTTTTTTATGTTCTCAAAAACCAATGGAATGAGGTTTCATGAAATATGTCCTTTGGAGGACTAGCTATTCATTCTCTTGTGGATCATTTGAGTATTATGATTTCAACACATTATCAAAATCAAAACGGTATTTTATGATTTATTTTTATAATTAGGTGGTATTTATAGTCATAGTCAGGTCATGTGTCATGAAATATTTTGGATTTCACGTAACATTAGAGGCACGATGATAATTCTATGTTCCACAAACCATAGTTATATTACATTAATATTACCATCAAATATGTGAAGGAATGATGACTTATAAGAACTTTTACTCCACGAACAATACATACAATGAAATCATTAGCATTAAATATCCATGTGGCTAGGACTTCTACTAGTAATGTCTTCTAAGAAGTTTTTTACAATCATTAATCTAGTCCCTTATGTGTATTTTTTTTTGTTTTCTGGGTGGAATTTTCTTCAAATTGGATGTTATTTCCTCTCATATTTCCATGAACAACATATTTCTGTGTCAAAAAATATCCCCATCCATAATTGTATTTGATAGGGAAATGAGGTCTAGGTTTCAAGGAAAACATCACAAAAATTTATTATTTAAATCCCTACACATGAAAAGTGATATGAGTGATCACCTAGAAATAGGGGTACCTATCACTTAGTGGTCCATAATATTTTTATAAAATATATTAATAGTCTTTATTTTCATGAAACTAAAGACTTTGAAAAGAATTATTTTCCCTCAATCCTCAGTCCATGAGATTCTCAACCATTCTATTAAAATAATTCTACAAGAAAACATCCAAAAACTCACTTCCACAAACCTGACCTTCATGAAAAAGCATTCTCTATGATACCCTCATTAAAAAATAATTTTTTAATGTATTACAGAATCACTACTGAGGGTGTTGGTGATTCCCCAAATAAACAATAGGAAATAAAAAATAACCTTATTATTGGATAATGAATATATTACATGTAATATTATGGCACACTCACAACAATACTATAAGATTCTTAGAAGGAATATTTTTTATGAAAGATGCTACGAATATAAACCATTGGTTAGAGGGAAAATGGTGTTCGTTCTTAGTCTCAGTCGATATGATCCAACATTAATGTTCAATAAAACATCAAGATTGTACTAGTGGAATAATGCCTTTGGAGGCCACAACCTGAATGACCATAAATATCAAACTTTGAAAAACTTATGGAACCATGTGAACAATGTAAATGGGGATTCCATATATGTTGATCTATCTCCCCTCTGCAAATGATGACACTAATGGAATGATTGGGGATCTATCTCTAGTGATGGATATAAGAATCGGACTATAATGACTCTGATTCTCATTGTATTATTTTTAGATAATTTATGTATTATTTTTTGGACCAGGAACTAAGAATACATGTGATTTTAAGGACCGGTGTGCCTGGAATAAATTATATATATATATATTATATATATAAAATGGAATGAAGACACAATTTTACAAAAAGTTTAATAAAATCTAAATAGTGACCCAAATTATAATTATGAGGGCACCTTTGAGTTTAAAAGATGATTTTTAACCTATGAGTGAGAAATCCTTTATCAGTGAGGTGAGTTTGTGTCATATTCATTGTTAGAGAAAAATAAATAAATAAAATTATATAATCTAATTTATGTAATCATTGAATCAATGACCTGATTTCATCTATATGTAATTTACTATCTCAGAACTCTATGGTTGGCCACATAACCCATGATCCATTGGAGAATTGTTTTAAAGAACTATAGAGGATCTCTCTCAAACTAATTATTTTCATATCATTGTTCAATGAAAGGTGGACCAAAATAAATAAGGATCACATCAACGACAATGATGTAGCTACCTTATTTGTTAGCGATTGATCCTAAATTGATGTATGTAATATTTATTGTTTGATTCATTCCATTTATCTATTAGTATGACGAACATATATAAATTGACTTAAAAATTGATTTGTGAATCAGTCGTTTTGTTGGATTGATTATCTTTATGGATATATTTGTGGAAAATTACATTAAGATTGATTTTTTTATAACATTGTCTTTCTTTTTAATTATAAAAAATCAAATCCAAAAAAAGAATTTGTCAAGGTTTATTCCTCGTGCATGGGATTGTGATTTTATTCCATTATTCTTCATTCATTGTGGGTGATCCCTTGGTCTATTGTTTTATGACCTTAGTGAAATAGAACATTTTACACCTTTTTCATGTAGAAATGAATTGATATCATTAGTCATGGATCAGTATGACATAGTAACCATGCAATGAAGAAGTTGGTATTTAATCAAATATTTTTGTAAACCTGATTTTGTGATCTTCTACATGCGATGATGGTTGATGTGTATGGCCATTTTCTAAGGTGTTTTAATGGTTTAAATATGGTGGTTAGTGGAATAAATTATTTCATATAGGCGAACCACAGTACCCCAGGAGATTGGGGATAGAATATAAAGCAACGACGGTGCGATTGGATGTGGGTGGAAGGATGCATGTTTATGGAAATTTCTAAAAAAATCGACATTTACTACAAAGAAAAATTTGTTTTGAGACATAATAGAAGTGGATAAGGATATGAGTGTGATTTTAAGGGAAATATGTGTGTTACCCCTATCATACGACATGTGACAGCTACCACAAGGTGTGTTACCCTAATCCAATAGGCTCGACATGTACCTCAGATGGTATATGGAGACTGCGAAGCGTACATGGGATCGGGAACTCCATGTACTCTAATATGGAAATGGGTGTGTTAGATATACATGGTCTGAGTTGGGTAAATTGATACGAGTATAAATATATGGTAATAGACACACCTTTCACATCAAAATGGAAAAGTACCATGATTTTTACAAGGAATTCCTTTGTGCCAAATGGGCGCGCAGTGTATTCTTAGTACATTTCATATACTCCTTTAAATATGGCATGGTGTTCTTTTCTACTATATCATATATATGTTTTGTTAGGGATCATTACTTATATCTATTCCTTAGGGGTTAGTATGGAATCACACCCTATATATTGGATGTTGATCCCATTAGCATAAATTCTTGGATAATTGTTTTTTTAAATCCTTCTTTGAGCCATAGTGTTTGATCCCCTATCGTATTATTTTCTTAGGAATAGTTCTTATTATCATCATTCCCACCAATACACAGGAACAAGTACTCTACATTGATGGATAATCTATATTTTGTTTTTGGTATACCCCATGTCCTTGTAAGTGAATCATATTTTTGTATTGAATATCTTCTAACTTCTTGCGTGTACATCCTATGACGAGACCCAATGATCACAACATCTCAGATAGATATTCTCAGTTCTATCTAACTGATGGAGTGTTTTCTTCTAGATGAGTTCTATTCAAGACCATTGAGAAGGAGTCATATGCTATAATTATGTTTATGACATTACCATTAGACATCATGTATTTGTTCAGTATATAGTGATATCCATGTCGAATGATAATTAGAAATATACCTACATATGAATGACTATAATCATATATTATATGCGTTCTATTTTATGGTGTGTCCAACTAGGTATTGATATACTCACATTTTCTTGATATTTTCTTTCATGCCTTTATCTTGTTAGAATGATTTTTCATTTGACCAAATCCTAGTGGGACCAGGACTATGTGGCTATTAGGGATTTGGACGGACTAGTGTGGTCTCCAGTGGTACGTTGACAACAGTCCCCATATTTACATTTAGGTTGGACATATTTTTAGACTTTTTGTGTTGTGCTGGTAGTTTTACCTATTTAAATTAAATTAAATAATTACACACTATGGTTATGGGATTAAGAGTATGATTGCGTTGTTTGATTAAGTTATTTTTATACTTCATTAATGCATGGTCTTAGATATGTGTTTGTATAGGTACTTTAGGATAATACCTCCCATCATATTGATATGTATACTCAGTGATAGTCTCTATCCCATGGCCTATTGATGGTAGGATAGGGGAGTCATTGCATAAACCCATTACTTCGAGTTTTTATATTTTGGTATCATAAAAATTAGTTGTACCGTAAGATTAGAGTCTATAAGAGTGTTTTGTTGATGTAATGTCAAGAGATTCTTGTTCAGTTATTAGGGAAGGGACCCTAGTATTGGTGTAGTGAACGACTAATACATACACCAAACATATACTCATATTTCATTGAATATGTTTTATAACAACACTGGTTTTATAGAAAATAGTGGTACAAGGATTATAAAGGATTGAGTAGTGGTTTCCATGTCATTATTTACTTAGCTTTCTTTGTATAATCATTTAGAATTTTACATCATGATTATTTCAGGATGCCTCTCTGACATATAACAACTAGTATTCATCATTAGTAACATAATGATAACCCCCTCAATGATGAGGCATCTAAATAATAACTAAGTCTAGAGGTGATACCTATTGGGTGTGCACCAACTACACCATCACATATAGGGAATCAAATAGTACCTAATGTACCAATAGATCTGGTGAATGGGTTGAGTTAACATCATGTGTTCTAGTGAAAGAGACCCTTTGGGTTCAGAGGTGATCCCTACCCACATGCGGTTGAGGACTAGCTTGAGGTTGTGACCCACTTTTTTGTTCTATTCTACACACTAGAAAATTATATTGTGGTCCTGGTGGGGAGCCTTACCAAAAGATGCACTTGATGATGATGGTTATAATAGTCCTGGTCGTATGATGATGCGACTCTAAAATGGTCATGCAAATAGGAACTTTTCCATGAGGTGATTATTCAAGATTCTATAATGTTGTAGATATATAGAAGATTGTATAAATTTAAAATAGAAGTACCAAAGTATGTGGGTATTCATCGGCCTTCACCAGCCTCTCCAGATACTTGATAAATACGGTTAGGGATCCTTTATTTTGGTATTGGATATTTGAGTGAGAACTATGAATATATATACAATATAGTGTTATATCTCTATGAATTATTACCAATGTTGGGGTCCTAGAGGGTCTTTTCACGGTATGATTTTACCAAATGAGAAGATGCATATAGTTGCTTCCATAAATGGGAATGCAGTAGAAGAAAATTTGAAAACAAAGATTTGATGTCAATCTTATAGACCTAGACATGTGATACATTATAAAATGAGGTTCTTGTACAGAGGGTATCTGTCTTATGTATCATAGGATTGTTCTAGTAATTTGAGGGAGAGGTGTTTCTTCTTATATGATTGAAGGGGATATCATGCATGAGATTGAATGAATGACTATAAAGATGATAGGGAGACACTGGATGGGCCACTAAGTCTGAGATATTGGATGGAATTGATGTGTTCAAGGGGAAGAGGATGTGCAAGAGGATATAGTAGAGAATTGGATGTGGTAGACACTTAAACGTGTTACCACCACCACCTCGAGATGGTCTGCACCTTTCTTAGGGAGCTAGAGGATAGAAGAAGATAAGATGTATGTGGTCATGTCTTATGATCTGATGGATCATGGAATGATACAATGTATGAAAACATTATTTTATATATTTTATACTATAAAAATAGTTAAATATACATGTTATTCTGTTACAATCTATATTTTTTGATCAGTAGATATTTTATTTGATCCCATGGATCACCCCATTTAAATGGAGACTCCAACTGAACATGACTCACAGATCAAATAATGGTGCATATAGTGTGGACATAGTCTTGTGGACTGGATTTTATATTTGGACCTCTTTTTAGTAGTTATAAGGCTTTACAAAATCATTATTTGTATAGATTGGTTATCATTAGTTCATCTATATATCTATTATTTCTGGATGATGATGTAGTGTGTCCACAATAATTCCTGCATGTTTTTTATTTGAAGGTGAAATAGAAAACCTAGAAGAAATTGGTGGAATCCATTAAATGATGGGGAATCCAAATACTCATCATTTGGTTAAAATTTCCAATAGTACTATTGCATTTTTCAGTTTCTAGTTCCTTGGAGTGGTGGCGGTGTACGAGGAAACCTTTCCTGAGGATGTTTCATCCTTATATCCCTACTAATAAATAAAATTATGTATTTATCTACAACACATGAAATCAACTATATCTGCACCAACATATCATATGGATCCCATATGTATTCATGTGTTTAGGTTGTATTTGGATGAATTTCAGTGGAAGGGATTTAATAGACCGATTGATTCAGCCCCAGGAAGACACAATTTTGTTCACCAATTAGGAGGATGGGAGCATGTTGTTATGTGTGGAATGTTGATTCTTGGACTAAGAGATAGAGAAGAACAATTATCCACTATTGAGGATCAATGAAATATTTGACTATTTCAAAGTGTAATGATGGTTCTTAATGGTTGAACTCAAATCAGTATATCACATGTATTGATTACGAGGAAAGGATATATGGAAGATGACATTCAGATGTCGATATAGTCACTCTGAGTAATTTTTTATTCCTTTGGCATGATTAACACCCCATCAGTGTTGATATGTATAATGAATAAAATCATTTATCCAATATTATACCACTTTATGTTAGTATTAATTAAATAAATCCTTATGTAATCAGAATTCTTGGAGGAGCATGTGATTAACTTGAGGATAGTTCAAAATATACTCTGAGAAAAACATAATTACTTGATTGTCTCCATCCAAAATTAATATTTTTATTCAAAAATGTGGTTACCCAAAAAGTAAAATACAAGGAAAACGAAACAAGAATTAGGGGGCCAGAAATAATAAAGGACATGGGAATCACTATGAATTAGATTCACCCCCTCTTATTTGAACTAGGACACATTAGAGAGACACAACACTGGGACACCTAGAACTGCAAGAGAGGCCAGATAGTCCTCCACATTGTTCCCCTCATGCCATGTATGGGTGAAACTAATGTTGTTTTTAAGAAGTACCTTGCACGATTTATTAGTTAAGAAATTGACATGAGAGTGCTGTCTTTACCATGTAGAGAATCATGAAAAATCATATAATCTGTTTTCAGGTGGGTGATGGTAATGTCCCTATGACTGCACATGGATAGACCAGTACACACCACCAGAGCCACTTCCCGAATAGAAGTTTCACTTCCATAATGAGTTATGAAAGACAATACCAATCTCCCTCTAAGGTCCCAGATACCACCTACTCCTCTCATGTCCCCAACACATATGATCTATCTATATTATTCTTGAGACCTCCCCTTGGGGGTAGGCAATGGATCCATCTCCCCTAATACCCCGCACTATTCTAGATTCCCCCCTCTGAGAAACATGCAGTGAACAATGGGATTGTGCTTCCCTCCTGATGCTAAAAATATAGATCAAGTTAATTAGTATACATAGAGTTCTATGATCCAAAAATATACCTATGGAAATGATCCCCTCATACCAGGCCTGATACATGGGTTGCCATAAACACCAGAAGTCCACATTGAAGATGATGGCATGCACCTCTAACTACACGATAGACTTGTTGGCCCCCTGGAACCAGTGCTCAATAAAAATCTCGATGCAACCCGATTGGGATATGTACCTTGTAGAAACTCTGAATAAACTCTATAAAAGAAGATCCCATTCAACCTCAAAGAATATATTATTCATGCTCTCTTCACTTCTATTCTTGCACCAATTACAACATGTATCAAGAATAATTTCTTAATATTTTATGTGATAATCAAAAGGAATTGTCTTATTACAAATCCTCCATGTGAAGAAATTGTGTTTAGTCTGAATCTTGTTGCCCCAAACCATATTGTTCCATTTATCATGTTGCCCCTGTAATGAGTTATTCTTGAGAAATATTTTGAGTTAAACATAACAGAGTTGGAATGGGTATAAATGATCTTGTACTGCTATGATTTTATAATAACAGAATAAAAAAATAATGATGGGCTACTTCCAAAACCATTCTGAATAACAAAGGATGCATTATTTCCTCAGAGAATGATATTGATGGGGTCGAGCATCCTGGGTAAACTATCACTTTGCATGAGCAATTATGATACTAGTAAAGGATTCTCTTCTCTCTAATAAACCATTTAGATTTTCTGAGGAGATTCAGGATTATGGAACACACTGAGGACCATAATGGTTCCCCAATGGCTGAACCAGATGCAACACCACCCTTGAACATTTGATATATCTTCTTTCCCCAGATGGTGTATTCCACAATGATCTCCTAGAAAAGGTCTAGGGAATGATAGTTTATGATTCACCTAAGCTCTTGATGGAGGTTCACAGATTACAAGTGTCAGTATGAAATTACTGAATAATCACACCTTAACTTATCCATTATTCCAACACATGTGACCTAATTTTCATAAAGGTGGAAGACATTATTGTAGAAAGAGGGGTGTCAATTTTATTTTTATGAGTTGAGTCAATGTTTTATAAGTGATTCTATATTGAGACTACCATTGGAGGTTGTTGATTTTTTAGTATTCTATAATGCTTAAGGAATCAAGAATGATTATATTTTGATGGAGGTGAATGTAGGTATTGCCTATGGTTCATGTTAGTTTAGGACACATGAAAAGAACTAAGTTACCCATGATTTTGAGTTAGTAGTGGTGGTATTCCCACTATAGATGTGGTGACACAAACTGATGAGAAATAAACTTATCATATATTCTAAAAAAATAATCAAAACAATATTCTATCAGAATGGTCTTAATTTGAGAAAGATTTGATGGCTAGAGATCCTACAAGATTTTGTCTTTGAGATTATTTATTCTCATGGAAAGGGTAACTTGGATGTATATTCTTTCAATAGGATATATCATTTGAAGTTTTTGAGAAATTCATAAGGTATGATAGACTCATTATAGTTTTACATTATAGATATATATGGTTAAATTTATCTCTATTTTTTGGATTTACCAGTCAATATTTATAGTGAGTTAGGGAAGGTCAATTTTTATAGTGATTGTGAGACCCTACATACAAAAAAATCTAATTGACATAGTCGTAATGGATTTTTTAGGGTTGTGAGTGTTTTAATGTGGATATCAAACAACAATTTCTCTGTTGGCTTGAATGAGCTTTTAATAGGAGAATTATTGTATGTGTAATGGATGTCTATATCGTTATTGTGAATATCAAGTGAATTAGAAAATGCCTTTATTATATTTATGTACACTATGGTAGAAAAATCATCTAAAAGGTATACATACTAAAGAATCAAAATTAATTGTAAAAAATACACAATATGAATGGATGGACATTGGAGTCCATGCCATGAAATAGAAATTGGTTCTTTATGGTGGGTGAAGAATTGTTTTCTAAATTAAAAATTGATCATTAAAATTTTATTGTCATTGATGCAGAATATAGAATCCAAAATTATTTTGAAAATAAAAAATGTTTGAGATAAAAATAATTCATCAAACTCCTTAAATTGGATGAAAAAATATTGGAAATTTAATTGTCAGTAATTTTGATAAAAAAAAATTTCTTAATTTTTTTTTCTGTTTTTTTTTGTAATTTTAAAAGCCTCAAAAAAGGGAGAAAAAATAGTATTTGATAAAAAAATAGAAAAATTAAAGATATAGGAAGAACTGTAGAGAGATATATATATATAAATAACGAGTATGAAGAGAGAAAAAAAGAGTTAAATAGGAAGGGGTGCCCCTTGTTTTTCTTGGTGGGCTTAAGCCTCCATCCAGTAGTGGGTTGACAGAATTAAATATTTTTATTGAGGTATATGTCCTCTTTGTTGATGCTTTGGAAATTGTCTATTATGTATATGAAAATTTAAAATAATCATTATTCATTAACAGAAAAACAAAAAATAAATTCAAACTTAATAAAAGTAAAAGAAAACATTGGTATCCTCTTGAGAAGCACTACATTTATATTTTCTATAAATGGATTATTGAAGTGGAAAAATCATTGTATAATTGTGGCTACAGGGTTTTATCAAATTTGTGGTGATTCTGGAAAATCATCTCTTTTGGGAGCCATAAAAGTTTATTGGATATTTTCTTACCATAATTTTTGTTTTTCATTCAATTCAATGGAGTGGATAGGAAATTTTTGTATCATGCCTTTGGTTTTCTACTTCAAGAAATATTCTATTTACAATGTGCTGGGTTTTTATGATTATATACTTATGAATATGGTCTAATTACAATATTACATTTATTTATTATTATTATAACAAAAAATCAGAGTATGAGATCCCAATATTTTAAATTATTTATTTCATCACATTCCAATGTAGAGTAATGAGGTTAAAAGGGGAAGTGGTATGGAATAAAATATTCTTGATCATTAATATCAATGTTTTTTGTGAAGGAGTGGTCAATTTCCACTTCACTAGTAATGCCTTAATTAATTTGGGAACAAATATCACAAACTCCTCTTCTATCATGACCAGATAATCACATTTTTTTTATTCACCTGACTTTTGTGATAATTTTTTATAATCATGGATAAAAAGTGAAGAATTTTGGAGAATTTTTTATGAATTAAAAAAATGAACATTCTAGTTAATTCTATTCCTTACCATGAAATTTGAAGCTATAGGTGATATGTGATTCAAAATATGCTTCAAAATTCTTTATATTGAAGGTGTTTTCATGTGAAAGGTCAAATCCATCTTTTCCATTTTTATCTTGGTTAATGTGGATAACAAATTAACATACACTTTTATCTAAAGAACATGAATATCATGAAGGATATGGGTTCAAATCACTTTTAAAGAGATTATCAGATGTATGGATAGAGAATACATAGTGATTCTATGATGTCTATTACATGGAATGAAAAATAAATATCATGACCAGTTGTTCACAAAATTCCATTAAATATGATTCCACCATGGTCATAAATTTTGGTTATTGATTTCACGAGGAAATATCTTCCTATAATTAAATTATAATGACTGGAATATGTATCACCTTCTATTTACAAGATTTAAAAATCTGTTGGGAAGCTAAGATGATTTACCGTGATAAGGACATCTTGATTATTCCCAAAGGATTGGTTGTAAATTTATTTGAGAAGTGGAAGGTAACACTCATTAGCTATAAGGGATCTAGATCATTGTTCGATAAGATGGATTTTAAAAAGAAATTTATTTAGTCCCATAGTTCAATGAGTGATTCATAAATATTTTAACTCTCTATTTGGAATGGACTCATAAATGGGCATAGATATTTTCACTTCATGGGTGTGGAATGTTGGGTGGAAACATTATCGATGGTCACAAGTTTTCCATTATGGGTACACAATTCCAAAAGAAAATATTCATAATTTAAAATTTGTTTGATGGGATCTATAAGATGAATGTTTAATTCAACACATTTAACCATTAAAATCAATTATGGATCAAGTTGAAATGGATTTTTTATAGATATAGCCTTAGGAAAAGTAATTGTTTTTTATATGAATCGAATGAAGATTGCGAGTGAACTCTTGTTTATTTTATTTCCATATATTTTTATCTTTTTAAATATTCACATTTAAATGGTATTATGAGGATTTTTTAGAGGAATTATTATTTCCTTTACTGATCAATGTGAAATTATAATTAAACAATCTATAAGGGATGTAAATTGTTTATCATGTAATTGATGAGAAATTTTTTTTTCGACTTAGGTAGATGAAATTTGACAAATTTGGTTTTCAATTAATATGATGCTATAATGGGAAAAAAGGAAAGGTGTTCCATAGAACATACCCACGGTTTCTTGTATGATGTTTCATATAATGAAATGTGATTTCTTTATCATTGGTTCTTATTAAAGGGAATGAACTTGGTAGTAAATTGATAAGGCTCACTAGGATACATGAATCCCTGAAGAGTATGAGGAGTATTGAGACATTATGATGAAGAATAAAAATATAATATTGATAGAAGATACCAAAAAATTTACCATATTGAAATTGGATTGGATTTTGAGGAAGGAACTAAGTAGGATGAGATATGGGATTACAATACCCTAAGATAATTTTATATTTAATGAAAAAGTATCAGAGTAAGGTTTGGTGGTTTTTCAAATGAATTGGCATGATTTTTGTGTGATGGTGTTCCTCTGAGCATATGCTGCATTGATCTCTATTGGTCAAGATAATTCTGATAAATCAAGTTGAAGCTATGAATATGTGTTGGTTTTATGAGATATTGAGATGAAGATTATATAATTTTAGATAGGTCTATGGAACATATATTGTGGGTAAATTGAGTCTGGGGCTTTGATAACCACCATTAGTTACCACACAAGACCTGCAAGTTCACTAATACACCTAATCATATTTTTGGTATATATGGATTGATTCTATTGGACTCGTTTAACATGATTATGTTCTCTAGAATGGAATAAATATGTTCTTATCCATGTTTTTTTCATACATATGAATCTATATATGTTTTCCAGAAAGGATCTCCTCGACTTGGGGGATCCATCAGTGTTCTCTCTAAATCAAATATCACCTCATATAAGTATAGAATCAAGAGTTAGATAGGGATTTGGTAGTGTTGAATGATTTACACTAGATTTTTTAACCTCTCCTAGTAATAATGGAGTTATTCATTAGTGAAATTGATTTTTATAAATTATTTTATTAGATATATTCTTGTTGTGAATATGGAATAAATTTATATAAAAATAGTCTCTTCCTGTCATTCCATGTGGTTGTGGAACAAGGAATGAGGTAGTAGATCCATGACTCACTAGAGTCACTAGGAATAAAGGGATATCTCAAAAATTTATTTGTTCTTGAGATCCCCTTGACACTTATTTTGTAGATCACATCACTTTGAATTCTTCTACATGAACATCTTAATCCTCACTGACTTGCTGATGGAAATTACATAGAATACATATCAATCTCAATTGGATTTTGAAATATTCTTCAATGTTTAGATATTTAATACCAAAGGCTTGGTATTTCATATTAAGTGAAAAAATTATTTTAAGCAATGTTCCCATTGATTTTTTTTATCTTGTTCAGTTGGAGGGGAAATGAATGGGTTTGTAGTGATTTGTTTATCCATATTTTTCCTCCTATGTAGGCTAAGAGTATTCTCTATTATTGGGGAAAAAATATGATGGAATATTTGTGATGCTATGGGGAATTAATAGAAATATTTATATTTTAAAGAATGTTTTTTTTCTAGTTTTTTTCATTTATGAATTTTATTCAATGTGGGGTTTTTATTTTTTTTTCTTTTCAGGATATTTTTTAATTTTTTAACTTAACTAAAAAAATAACAATTACTAATAGTAATAACACTATAAATGATTCTATTTGATATTCCAATGATTGACTCTTATATATCATTCAATGGTCAATTTCTCTGCTATAATTTGTATAATGGCACTCAGGTTTATTACATGGAGATGGTACAAATTTTGGAGTCAAATAATTTGTTTTCTCTTTTTTGTTGGTGGGGGGGGGGACTTGGAGAGATTATTTTAATTGATTGAAGGATGATGTTTGATTTAAATCATGATAATTATAGGTATGAGTTCATTATTGGATAGTTATTCTAGTGATATCATTAATATTGTTAAATATTTTCATTTAACTAACATCCAATTCATGAGGTGATTTATATAGCAACTACCAATGGTTTTGGATTAAATATAATCATTAATTAGATTTATAATCATTATAAAATAACAATAAATAAAAGTTCAATATTTCATGAACCCTTGTCTATTTTTTGTTCCAATAATCCAATAAATTATAATGTCACAAATATTTCATTAATCTATGACAATTATTAATTGAGATAGACAATATTATTTCAATGAATGTAAAATGAGTAAAATATGTCAATCACATAACATCCCCAAATTATGACACAACTCAGTGAGAGATTTACAATTACATTTTAGTGGGGAATAATCATGACATAATTTTAATGCTGATGAGTTAAAATATAATAAATTGAATGAGACAAGAAAAGAATGGAGCGACGAATGCAATCACAATGTGTTGGGAGAGGTAAAAACACAATTTAGATGGAATTAGATAGTGTGAAAAAGTGAAGGGTTTGAAAATATATATTATCTATTTTGAGAAAAATAATATTACAAAACATTGTATGGATGGTTAATAGAATCGATTAAGATGAAACAAGCATTAAAATTCAAATGAAATTGAACACAACTAATGCATTTACAATTGAAAATAATGGAAAACAAACAGGAAATTTATATAGGCGAATTCTCTCTAATTGAAACAATATTAAATAATGTAATCCTAGACCCTAATAAGGGATATATTAATTCCCAATATCCCCCTTATGTTCTAAAATTATGACTACTAGCATGAATAAGAGGGGGATTAATTTGTAGCCCATGGTGCTGTACTATTTTCATTCTAAATGTCCCCCTAAAGTTATCTTATCAATTTTTCCCTATAGACTTTTGAGTATAGAGATATACACTTCTTAAATTTTTTTCATATTGAAATTTACTTTCAATATTATAATATTTATATATATTTTACTTTTTTATTAAATGTTATGGGAATTTACTAAATTATGTTATTGAATACATTTTTCTATTGAGTTTTTCCTTGGTCTATATATGACTGCATTTTATGCCTTGAATACGACCTCAAATATAATTAATATATATAAAAAAACTAGGAAGATTTTTCTTTTATTTTACACCACAAAATATTAGATCTAATTGAAAATTGTGTTTTTAGAGAACTCATGAATAATGGTATATTTTAAATTACTCTATAAAATTATGGGATGGACATCAAAAGCATTTGTTGGGCACCTAATTTTTGGAGCTGGGTCGTGAATGTCTTATCTTAGTTAATATATATATGATCAAGAATATTATATAAATTCTTCAAATATGGGATTTCATATTGATCCAAGAAATTTTATCATCATTTCTATTCAAGTTTCTTTTATAGACTATTTGGGGATTCTTCTGTGGTCCATATGACCCATCAAATGGATGCTTTTCCCAAGCTCCAGTTGAATGATATTTTTTAAATTTAAATTAGAATCACTAATAATAATAACAATATATGAATAAGTGGGTTTACAGTTAATATTAACACGTTAAATAGACTGGAATATGGATTAATAAAAATAATTATTAAAAATTATATTTAATTGTAAAAAAAGAGTATTTCACCCCAATTATGAACTATTTATAGAAAATTAGTATATGGTGTAATTAAAAATTTATCAATAAATTAATTAAATCAATCCCCATAGTTGGAATTTTGAATGTACTCATTTAACAAAGATATAAAAACATTAATAAATCATTTTCAATCACCAATAATCATTAAAGTTTTTTCCACCAATAGGGTTAGTCTAGACTAGTTTACTCATCCATAAATAATTCCACTAAAATTTTTTATAATAATAATTTTTTCAAAAAATTTATATTTCATGCTGAAAAATTGAAATTGAATATGTAGGCACTCTAAATTTACTATTCTCAAGATGATAAAAACCTTATTTGGATGTTCAGTAATTCTCCAACCAAATGAAAAAATCCTATAGTTTGTAAGATATCTCAGTTTACATTACTAATCCTAAAGTTCTCAAAATTCAAGTGGTATTTTTTATGGGGGATTCAAGGGATATGATATGGTAGCAATATGATGGCCAAAATATAGGTAATTAATGGAAAGACACCAATATAAGAAAATAAATGCACATTTATTTTAAATTAATAATGAGAGGAATTGTAAACACATATTAATAATGGAAGAATTACTAATGTAATACAAGACATGGTCAAATTATAATATTATGAAATAATGTATGTAAAAAATATAAAACATCTTCAAATGACATAAAATGATGATTCGTGTATTTTTTCATTTTTATGTAAAGTTGAACTAAATAAAATCTCGCAAAAATATTCCAATACTTGTTTTATCACCTTAAGTGGCTAATTATAATAGTTTAAAAATACCAATGATTTATTAAGAGTGGTTTTTGGTCTATCAAAGACAAAATTCAATAATTTTTTATATATTTTTCATTTTTTTCATTCATGAATACTTTTCAATAAAAATTGAAAAATTATATAAAAAATAATCCATTAAAAAAACTAATCGAATGAAAAACTTTCTCACTCACATTAATATATTCTTTTCCTTAGGTATATAATAATATGAAAAAACAATTTTTGGATACCCAAAATGAAAAAAATTCACCCCATACATAGATTTCAATATATTATGCAATATAAATCCATGTGGATAGTGTTTTAGAGATGATTTTGAGCTGGTAATGTGGCTATCAATCTAACATATTTTCCTAGACTTGAATGGGATTTCAAATTGAGGATTAATGTTAGGGTAATGAGTGTCTATTTGGTTATTGTGATTCTCATGTGGTTCAAAAAATGTCTCAATCATATCAATGTACAACACAGTAGAAAATTCCACTCGAACAGCTATAAACTTATGACATTAAATTGAGGGTGAAAATACACACTGTAAAAAGATGTTCATATGTGGCCATAACATGAATTGTAATGTTCTTAATCATGGTTGGAGAAGAATGATTTCCCAAATCAAAAAATGAGAAATAATAATTATTTTTTTTTGAAATAAAACTACTTAACCTAATTTAAAATGATAATACAATAAAATTTGAAAAGAAAACAATACATTAGAAACCCAAAAATGGTTGTAATTTTTTTTATAATTTAATGGTGAGTGATTAAGTCACATTTTTTGTTTTACATATTTTTTTACATTTTTTAGTATTTTTTATTTTTTGTCAAATATAAAAACAATAAAAAGGAAAGGAAAAAAGGATTTTGTGACAAAGGTTGTAAAAAATTAAATAGAGAGGAAGAGTATGAAATTGAGAGAGGGATATAGTGAGAGGGGAAGAAGGAGTAACAAGAGAGAAAGATGGAGTTAATGGGAAATTGTCGCACCCATGGATTGGATTTGGTGGGATTGTGTCTCAAACTAGAAGTGGGTCAAAAAAAGTCGATGTGATTCCTAGGGAATGTATCTTCTATGGATATGCTTTGAAAAATGTCCATTTCCTATAAGTGAACAAAAAATTACAGAAATTATGGATTTAATAAAAATATAAAAAAATAATCGTAATTTATAACTGTAAAAATATTTGGTAGCGTCCGAATAATTACTACATTTATTTTTTCTATTACTGAATTTTCTTATTGGAGTACCCATAGCATGATGGTGTCCATCATATTTTCTCAACTCTAGTGTGCTTCTAGAAAAATTTATCCTTTGGGAGGCCCCATTTATAATTATAAAATTTCTTGCCATCCTTGTTGTTTTGCTTGTAAATCAATGGGGGTGAAAAGATAATTTGGGTATCCTATCTCTGTTCTTCATCATTAAGAATGATGATATCCACAATGTGATGGTTTTATATTCCTATAAATTATATAATATTCTTCAATTATGACATTCCATTAATTTATGTTTCAAATAACACAAAATTTGAGTATGAGACATAGTTGTTTTTAACGAATTTATTTCAGTAATTTCCTTTGTGGATAAATGTTGATCAATGGGGAAAATAGATTTGATAGCCTTTTATAGAGCATTAATATAAATTATTTTTTCAAATGAATGGTCAGTTTCTACATCATTAGTGATCACTTTATAAATTTCAGAAAAAATATCATAATATTCACTACCATCAGGATTATATAAGACCATTAGATCAGATTTCACATGACTGATAATATAATTTGTAGAATTGTGTATAAGAAATGATGAATTTCGGATATGAATAATTGAATAAAAATAGAAATTCTAGTTCATTTTACCCATTACTATTTAAGTAGATTAAAAAGGTTAGATGTGATTCTAAATAGATTTTAAGATACTTTAGATCGATGAAATTTTCATGTGAATGATAAACATTAACTTCTCTATTTATGACCTGGTTAATGAGGATTAATAATTCACAATCTACACTATCATTAGAGCATGAATAACCTAATGGACCAAGGTTCATGAAACTATTTGATATACTTTAATAAGCATGGATAGATTACATTGAGCAATGTTCTGATGGGAATCACATGGATTAAAAAATATTAAACTTGACTAGTTGGTTAGGTAATTTCATTAATTAAATAGAAGTATGTATATAATGATTGTTTTTATATATAGTGATGAAAGGCCCTCAAAGTGTAATAGGATATGTCAATGAAGTTATATCACCATCAATTTCCATGTCAAAAATATCTGTTGGGAATATACTATCATTGACCTAAATAAGGACCCCATTGATTATTCCCTAATTATGGGTTGTTTATAGATTGTATAACAAGATGAAAAAACATATTCGGTCAAACGAACCTAGGAATCATTTGGAGAATATGTATATAAGCCTGAAATTTCTTCATGATCCTTTGTCTATGAGTCCATCATGAAATTTTGGACTCCCTATTTGGAATGGAACAGTAAAGGTCCATGGAACATTACACTTCATGGGTATGGGTTTTTGGGATGAACCTTTATTTATAGTCTTATATTTTTACTTATGGGTTTAATATTACATTAGAAAATTTTCATATATGTTGAGTTTTTATGGAATCTATGATTAAAATGTTGACTTCAACAGGTGTAAACATGTTAACCATTTTAAGATCGGGTTCAAAGGGATTCATTTTTTAGAGATGGATTGATGAAAATTAAATTGTTTTTATTAAAAAATGTAAAGATATGAGGGAGTGAATTTATGATTATTTTATAACTGTTTTTTATCATTTTACATATATAAATTCAATTGGTTTCTATATATATTCATCATGATGAATAACAGCTTCCTTTCCAGATCTATGTGGAATTTCAATTATGATTCTTATGGGTGAGGTAATATTTTTTATGGGAGTTGGGAAGAGTTTGTTGTTTTTATTGATATTGGTGATATGAAATTTGACCAATTTTGTTTTCAGGAAAATTCAGTATAGAAGTGGTGTTGGAGTAAAGATCTTCCACAAACACATCCCATAGTTTCTTTGTAGAATATGCATGACCTGAATTGGTATTGCCTTGATTTTTGTTCATGGGAAAGGGTTTATACTGTGTTGTAAATTGAGAAGGCTCTCTAGGATAGTGGAAGAAAGGAAGATAAGTATGATGGATTATATTTTGAGGTTGAGGAACAAAAGGGTAAGGTTGTTGGAATTTACCACTACCTTTAACTTATTCTAACCGGATTGGATTTTCAAGATAGAATAGAGGGGGAGGAGAGATGGGATTATGGAACCACAATCCATGTTAACATGTAGAAGATAAGGGATCATTGTGGGGTTGGTGGAAATTTTATGGAACTGACCTGATTTTTGATTGACGGTGTTCCACAAATCATATATTCTATTAATATGAGTCGATCCATATGAATCTAATGAATCATATTAAACATATGGAGAGTTTATGGTTGGATTAGATAGTGAGCTAAATATTCCACAATTTTTTATAGATTCATTGAAAATAGATTGGGAATTTGATGATGGTGGGTATTTGGTAGAAACCACTAGTTGTCACTCAATATATGTTATTTCAATCATCAACTAAGTCATCATGTAGGTCTGTATGGATTGACTGTATTAGACATGTTTAATAAGAACATGTTCATGATTGTTGAATTTATGCATCTTAACATCAATGTTTCTTATGAAAACCTGCATAGTTGTAGGATTATTGTCAATAAGATCATGACCACTTTCCACATCAATCATTGTTCTATCCATAAATAATAAACACTTATAGATGAATTGGGTCAATATTTTTTCAGGTATTCAGTTTTGTGGGCAGGTTGACACAATCTTTTTGAAGCTACCACAATACCCATGTGGTGATTCATTTGGTAAGGGATGGATACATGTTATTTACTCTAATATATAATCAATTAAATAAGTAGGTATGGATTTCTATATTAAGAGTCAATTCATGTCATTCTATGTGGTTATGGAACCCGGAGGGAAATAGTAATGTCCAGACTTGGAGTAGTTATCTATATATATAGGGAATGCTTGAATATTGATTTTTTATTCAGAAACCCCTTTAGGTTTCTTGAAAGAGCACCCCCTAAGAACTCATTTAAGCAAAGATGTGTATCATTAACAGCTGAATCATGGAAATTATGTATAAGACAAATTAAACCTAGTTTTATTTTGAAATCATCCACAATTATTGGATATTGAATACCAATAGGTTGGTAATTAATATAATGAGAATCATGATATTTTATGATTTTCCTATAGGATTGGAATTATCTAGATCAATTGAATGGTAATGGAATGGTTTTGGAGTTATTTTCCTATCAATAATGTTTTTCCTATGTTGGCATAGAGTTTTTTCAATTTCAAGGTCAAACATATTTGATAGATTGTTTTGGAGGTGGTTGGTAATTTAATGAAATTTATAAAAGATGAGTAAGGAGTGGTTTTCTATGTTTTTTTCCATATAAAATTTTTATTAGGCTTTTGTTTTTTTCATAATATTTGTTATAGTTTAATTTTTTTATATTTTTGAAGAAATCAGAAACTGTGAACTACTAAATACACCATCCTTGGAAAACATTCCTATTAAATCATGTATGATTTTCATCAATCATCATTTCAATGGTCTGATGGTATTATATAACATGTATAGTGGTAATCTAGTCAAATATTTGGTGATTGACATGTTTTTTTGTCAATTTTTTCATTTTGTCCTTTGAGATGAGGGGTTTGTTTGTAAAGAATAATTAAATTGATTGAAGAGTGATGATTGATTTAACAAACTTCAAAATATTAGAGTTATTTAATTATTGGGAGTTATTCTTGTGATATCCATGATCATTACAAAAAGTTTCATTAAATTAACATACACCTCACGAGGTGGTATCGATAGAATATCCCAATTGTTTTGGGATTTAATCCAATCCTTAATTACGATTCTAATAATAATAAAATATCATTGATGGAATGATTAATATTTCATGAATACATATGTATTTTGAGTTTTAATAATACATTGAATCCACACGCCTCTAATATTTCATAAATACATAACATATTATAATTGAAATGACCAATATTTTATAAAAGAATAATAACTATAATAAATCTCTCAATCACTTAACATCCAAAAATTATGAATTTCCCCAATGAGGTATTCACTTGTAGATTTAGGTTTTTAGTAATTTTTATGGAATTTATTTGATATGTGTTCAAAATATAAGAAAAATAATGGGAAAATAAAAGAGTGTTTCTATGAACATAAAAAAGAAATGCAAGGTGAGGAAAAACTCACTTTTGATTTGATGTGAATTTTATAAAATATAAGGTTTTTCAAAACTATTTTATCTTATTTTATGGAAATTAATTTAAAAAATATTGGTTGGATTGTTATAATTTAGGATGAATATGTAACATGAATTAAAAATCAAATTAAATAGAAAAAATCATATATTGTTACAATTCAAAATAATGGAAGACAAATATGATAGGAAAAGTGGAGGGGGTCTCTTTTGTTGAAAAATGATTTTGAAAATTCTTCCAAGGAGGTTATTGATGATCTATTCATTACAAATATTCCCCTTATGTTATGGATTTGGGAACCTTACATGGAAAAGATGGGTTTTCCTTAATAACCCATGGTGGTGGACTGTTTACATTCCAAATCATCCCTCAGGTTGGCCCACAAATTTGTCCATCCAGGCAGCTAAATATCAAGATATCTAATACCATAAGGTTTTTTATATTATGGTAGAATGTAAAAACACAAAATAAATTATCCATTGAAATTTTTCATATAATATTATGGCTATTTTACTAGATAATGTTATTATATACTTTTTTCTTTTTATTTTTTCCTTCAAAAAAATGTGAATGAATTTTAGGCTAGGAAGATTCACTAAAATACAAACCATTTATCCAAAAATTAAGGGATTTATTAGCATTCCATTCCCAAAAAAAACTCTAATAAAAAATTGTTAATTTTATTTGTAATTATGTATATAATATTTATCTATTTTTAATTATAGGATAAATTTTTTTAATGGAGTTAAAAAAATCAATTAGGTCTCTTATTTTTGGATTTGTGACTATAAATATTTTTAAAATATATATCTATACATAAAAAACATATCAAGACTTTCATAAAATATGGAATTTTAGTTTATCCCAGATATTCTATTTTCATGGCTTGTTCAGTTCTATTAATATATTCTTTACGGCTTCTTCTGTTTTCCATATGGCCCTTAGAAGGGATGTTTTTTAACAAGCTCAAATTGAATTATTTGTATAAAATTGACATAGAAACAATAAAAAACGAAAATAAAAAAACATGGATAAATATATTGTGACTAAAAATTGTTATATTAAATTGAATCAAATATGTATTAATAAAAATATTTCTGAAAAATTATATTTTATGTTAAAACATTTGTATTTCACATAAATTATGAACTTTTCATTTAAAATATCTAAAGGGAGTAAATAAAAAGTTTTGAATAAATTAATAAAATAGATTCTTTAATATGGGATTTCATATAATGTGTACCCCCTTATAGATATACTAACCTTGTGTTACTTATTTAGAGATAATTTTTGAATAATAAATTGGGCACACTATTGGAATACCCATCATTGGGTGGATTTTATTGGCTGAAAACATATACTTTTATATTGTTTTCAAAATAACTGCTTGGTAGTTGATGGTATCCTTAACAGACTCAAATCGTTACGAGGGATTTAGAAGAGGCGATCCAAATTCAAAATACAATATTAAAAAAATCCCAAAACACCAAATAAGGAGATTATATTTTTTGATACTTGAACCAGTCGAAGTCTCATCAATGTAACATTCCATCATCAGAGAAATCGGTCATTGTCAGAATCTATCATCTTCATCTTCATCACTGATTACTCACAGCATAAAGATGTCGAAGACCACTAATAAATGTAAAACCATCATCAATACCATGAATACTCATAACAAAACACCATCAATATAGTGAAATACAATCAGTTCTTAAAAATAACATCCTATAGGGACACCAAGTTACATATCCCCAAACCATTCTCTATCAGTAACCTCTCAAATGATATAGTTTATTCCATGTCAGAATTCTTATGATGTTTAACGAATAATTCTAGGAGTAATGACCACCAAAACACACATCCCAAAACCTAATTATTACCACTACTCTAGATCCATCATGGAGAGGAGTATAGGAACAAAATGCTAGAGAATAGGATATAGAGGTAAAGGGCTCCAAATGATGACATCTTTGACGAGGTTGTAAACCCAAATCAAAAAAACTATAGAACTACAACTATGGAAGAATGAAAAAATGTTTCAAAAGATAAACCAAAATATACCCAAACCACGTAGTTACGAATATACTAGATCCGACTTCGAGAGTTGAATCAGAAAATGGGTTCTGATCTATTCAATAGGCTATGTATTTCATCAGAACAAAACCATAATCTGGTCTATGAAAAATACATTAAGTTTTTCCACAAGAACACAAAATGGAATCAAATAACTAACACCCTGATTATTTGTGGAATAAGACAAAAAGGAAATAAAAACAATAACCAATGGGGGATCCACATGGATGGAGAAAGAAAAATGAGAAGGAAGATAAAATAAGGTATGAAAGAAGGAGAAAAATGTTCAAATGATTCTCTATCCCAACGAATAATGGTTTTGGGAGTAAATGCTTGGAGAAGTCGGGAGAATTAGGAGGGGAGAGTCTAGAGAGGAAGAGTCCATAAATTGATAGAATGCAATCATGGTGGATTTTATTTTATAACAATCATTGGATGAATGATATGGGGTAATTTTTGTTAAGGATAAGTAACAAAATGTGTGTATTAGTATGTGATGTTTGTGTTGAGTTTGTATAATATGTATCTATTATTTATTTGATGATAGATTTCACTCAGAAACAAAAGGAAATGATGGATTATTTATCATTGAATAAAATCTAATATCAATATAACAGTCTCTAACAAAATGTAATTCTTATGATTTTAGGGTGTTATCATGTGAACATATGTATCCAAAAAATGCTTCTATATGATGTAGAGTCAAGACAGAAATCATGAATTGTTCTAACAAGATAGTCACTATCAGTGCTTATGGTTCTGTGATATGGAGACCCCAATAGTATGGATCCCAATATATAATTTTTTAGAGTGTGGTACTCATTTAGAGAAAATTTTAAAAAAATCATTAGAGATATGGTTGTTATACCCATAATGGAGGTGGTCCTGATTTTATATTGATACATTTATTTAAATGACAGGGGTAATGTTTGTTAATGAGAAATTGGAAAATTTTGGTATTTCTATGTAATGGATATGATGAGTTAACATATTATGTTATTGAAAACCATATTTTATGACATTACAATAGATTATTTGAAATCAAGGATTCTTAATCATATAAATGCTTCAGATATCTATATAATACTATTTTGCGTTATGTTGATTTAATTATGGTAGGATGAGTTCATGTGAACCAATGTTTCCCACCACTTAAACTATACCATCTAGAATCATGACATTAATCGTAAATTTATACTAATAAAAAAACTCACAATCAAAAAATTGAAACATTATATCTCAAAAACATATATAAAATCCAACACATTAACCATCCATGTATCCAAGATATACAATAAATGTGAAACATTGGTCTACCAATCAACTATAATCTCTAACACATCATTACCTCAATGGAAATCAAACATATTATACATACGGGTATTCTTTTCAATAAATTGAATATGGTTTTTTTGCCAAAAAATAATGTCTTTATCAAGTAGTTTAAAATAAAATTGGTCTCATAGTATATTACGAAGAACATGTTCAAGGTGTGCAGTTTCCCAGTATGTGCCAAATTTTTAGGGATCAAAATCGACAATTTATATTTTTATAAAAGGTCAGTTTTATGTAAAGGAGTCGGCGTAGCATGGTTTGTCGACCATGAAAGATAGTTCGCAAACCACATTCGAGGTAAATGGAATAGAAAGAAAAAGATGGAAGGAGTTATTTGTAGTGGCACTACACAAACAAAAAAGTGCAGTATGTGGACCGCAAATGAAGAACCCATAATGGGAAGGAAATGGATTGAATAAAGGATCTAAATATGTTGAAAAAATGGATTTCAGGATGTCTCATTGTTTTTGGAACTAAGTTTCTGATTAGTGAAGTTCTGAATTGAGAAAGAAGGTACACAGAAGAAGTAGGAAAATGGTATGTCGATGCTTTAGTATGTGGTGAAGGTTGCACCGTATCAACTGTTTATGTAAAAAAGATTGGAGTTTTTTTTCTGAAATATTTACCTATAAGAAGTGGAAAACTTCTATAATTATGTATAATTTTTGTTTATATAAATTTTGGTGTAATTTAGTGAAATACAACGTGGTTCATAGGAATAAAATCCCCTGAATGAAAAAATTTTTTGAAGAGGATTCTTTAAGAGGAGAAGTGATCTGTAGAGACAATAAGAAAAATGGATTTTTTGGGCACTATATCCCGCAAAGGAAAGACGGATTCTGAATGAGGTTACATTTTGAAGAATAATAACTAGTCCTAAAATCATTAACTATTCACTGAATAAAGGTTGGTACACAAAGGAAGAGGTGATCTGCAAAGTAGATATGATATGCCGAATTAGGGGTGGATTGTGGAGGAGTTATTGTGCGAAAAGAACTTATGGTATGCAGTGCAGTTGAGTTTGTATAGAAAGCAACATAATTCTTGGAGGAGTAGGTAGATCATGGAATAAAATTTCAAGAACTAATAATGCATTGAAAAGTATATTATATCTGTATGTTAAAATTAGACGTCAAAAGTGAATATATCTACTGTTCTGAATGCATAATGCCATGAAAATATAGGGAACTAAATGTCTATAATCTATATCTCGATCCTTCCTAACATAGGTAGAAAGGGGGCATCAATGGAATTGTTTTTAGGTATGTTGTGAGTTATCCTTAAAATATTGTAAAGTTAGTGTGACTAGAACAAATCGACTATGTCTTAACTATTGTAATCTAGAACTAGTAGTGATTAATGTATTTAAGTACGACTGACGCAATGCCAGTTTGTACTCTGTGGACTTGACCTTAGTGGTGAACCATGTAAAATAGTTGTGTTAACATGATGATTATGAATGTTTAAATTACTTCAACATACCATTGAACATGATTAACTGGTTCCTTCCAACATGGGAACAAGGTCCATTACATTAGATGAAATGGTTGACATCCTAATTCACCCCACCCCTCTCATGGTGTTCTGGAGTCCTTCCAAACCATTGACAGAGAAGTAAACAAGAGGTTGTGATATATTATGGTATATATTTGATTGGATGAACAAAATTAATCTCTAATTATTAACATAGAACTATAAATCAATTAATGGATTGGGATAGTAATATGATTAGGAGATAGTGTGATGAAACTCTAGTTCTACCATGTAATTGAATTTTATCATTTTTTAGTTTCTGGTCCTTTAGACATTTAGGATTATAGAATCTTATAACTCCTATAATATAAACTATATGTACATCCTTAGGATTTTATTATTCTCAAGATGTAGTGTTTAACTCTTCATGGAAATTTTCTGGAATTCTATTCTAGTCATATATTTCATTATAAGAAAGTATTTATTAAATAAATATTATTTTTCTTTGTATACAAATATATATATATATATATCTTAAATTGATATATTGAATGGAATAATAACATCTTAGAAGATTATAGAATATGTAGTTTTACCTATAAAAAATATAAACATTATCTTGGTCATCGGTCTATGTACATGTCTATAAAAGTGTCTTAATTTTATTTTATTATTTTCCCTTCAAACAATTATCCAAATCATTCATGAATTGGTAATAGGAGGTGGTTAACTTCCCTTGTTGATGTTATCTTACTGAATAGAAAACACATAGATAGGGGAAGAGAATATGAGAAGGATGATAAATGTATTATAAATAAACTATACAAATGGAACATGCCATGTTACCATGTAATACTAAAAGAATCAATAATATTTGACGTGGAAGGTATATTATTTTTATTTCATTCTGAAGAATTTTTTTTATTTGTAAGTTTCAGCTACTATGGGATTTTTCTTGGTTGGCGAGGAGTGATCTATAGGAAGATAGGTGATTTTATGGATCATAATAATTATATATATATGAAACCACATTAAATCATGTTTTGTTATCAAACACATTGTCTGTAGTTATTTGGTTGTCCTAAATTGGTAATGGTGTCGGCATGGCTTGTTTTTCTTACAAACATGTTGTGTAATACATCTGAGTAGATGGTTCCAAATGTGGCTACGTACATTCCCATAAACCACCTCATGTAAATGGTGTGTCTTACTAAATAACATTTAATTATAAATTTCATTACTGGATTTGATTACCTGATAATAACATGGATCAATTTTAACAAAAAATGTTACAATGTGTACACTCTATATAGTTTCAATTAACATTACATGAGGTCACATTCATCCATTTTGGGAAATTATCAAGGATTATCCATCATATGGGATATGAGGTAAACCATTTATTACTAAATAAATTATGAAATTGTAATAATTATGTTACTAAACATATAATTATTTAATATTCTATTTAAAATATTTAATAGATTTTTTGTACATCTATTAGAATTGGATTTTTCATTAATTCACATTATTTTGTATTATATGAAAAATATAGCACATTCTAAGTATCTTTTACTATAAAATATAATGTTATGATCATCTTTTCTATTAAGGACCATTATAGAGATTATTCAGGGATGGTTGTGGATCTTATTGAAGTGGTAATGAAAACAAAACATCCATGTGAAGAACTAGAATATGTGTGAAGGTAATTCCCTCACAGAACCATTCAAATACCTAATCATGGAACCCAATATGGTATTATGAAATTATTTTTATATGGGGGATTCCACTATTATTTTCTTTTAATGGATATAGAGTTACTAATTCATGATTTTTAGATATTCATCGGTGTTACCCACTATGTCGAATGGTTGTATGCATGACATTTGAATAGTCATGTTTCATAACTAGAATCAAAACTTCCACTAAACCTAATTAATTATAGGGTTAACGTGGTCTATATATTTTTACAGAGAGACAGTAATTCACTGCACATAAACTATGTTTATATTAAGAATTCCCCAATTTTGATGACAAGTTCTCTCTCACATGTATCATCTCGAAAAATATGGTGAGATTATATATAAGAATGATAAAGTATAATTTTGTCCCCTTTAATTAGAATATATGATAGAATATCTATTTGGTGGGTGTAATATAATTATATAAATCGGTTACTTTGTAAGGATTGTGTCATATGATAAATTTTGATTCACCAATTTAAATGATAGATTTATCACTCCACTAGATATGATGGGTTTCTCAACACTATGCTTGTCTGGGGTTGCTCGGAGATCCTTATATATGGTATTTAATAAATCACATATGGTATGAGATAGTATTATATATTGTAAAAATTGTCCTTTAGTGTAGTTAATGTTAAAACATGTTGTTTCTACACCCATGAATTGTTAAAATTCTTTGGTGAGATATCTGTCCCATGATACATTTATGAACAGTTAGAAAAAGATTTTGGTGGTCTTGTGGGGTGGATGAATTGTATTTTAGTGCAGGAAAACTCCCTAACCAAGAATATGTACTTATCTGAGGAACTGGTCACCTGATAGAGACACAAAAATAGTGGTATGATGATGGTATTAATCATAGAGAATATATATTTTTATGTTTATGGTGAACTATATTTATAAATAGTCTTAGAAATTTATATATAAGAGATTATCTAGATTATATGGGATGAAAGAGTGGGGGGCCTATCTTTTATTAGTCGATCATCAAACAATGAATATGGTAAATTTGATTGACTTATTTTTTTATTTTTGATGATTTTCCTCTAATATTCCTGTTTCAAATGATGGGGTTGCAAAATCCCTACTAGGATGAGGTGTCATTCACCCATCTCTATATTATGTATCCCCATGATCTCTATGATAATCATAAGGTGTGGGTTACACACTATGATTAGATTATTGTTTAGAGACTCCAGGGATGATTTTTTTTAAATGTGATTTTTTGGAATCACAAATTATTTTGGGAACAATGATAAACCAGTAAGTTCAAGTGGTCACCATATATGATGGTAGAAGAATGATGTTAGTTCATGTGAGATGGATAATGTTATATAAACCTATAAATTTTTTGATATTCTATTTTATATACCATGGATAATACATTTTTATTTGGGTGATTCTTTTTCATATTGACTTGATTGGATATATTTTCCATTTGTTTTATGGTAAAAATGTTTTATCCTATTGAAAAATGTGATTTAATTATTGAATCCTAATTCAAATAAATAATATTTATTTAGTGCTATAACTTTTTAACATGGTAAAATGTAAATAAGGTAATATTCTAAATTAAATAAATTATTTATAACATAGGTGGGTTTTATATCATTATTTTCTTAAGGAAACTATGAAGGTTATTTGTTTGTTTGTGATCAAAACCTTAGCTATATACAATTTGAATTTTGGGTAATCCATTTTTGTATTCTTATACTCAAACCTCGACTAGACCAATGAGTACAAATGTTGTGAATATATAGATGATTTATTTGTTGTAATAAATTAAAACATTTCTAGAGCTATAGGTTTTAGGACATAATGGACGCTTGTAACATTCGTGGCTACAAGTGCTCATTATTAATGTAATTTTGATATAGAAATTTCCCTTTCTAGTCCCCTAATATGGGATATTTATTTTTATATATCTATAAAATGTTCTTGAAAGTATTATATAGTAAATTTAATTATATTTATTTATAGATATTATAATTTATATGGATTTATATTTTTTTTTTCACTGGTTATGAATATCATGTGTTCATATGAATTTTTTGGTAGTTTTGAGATGTATTTCTATGGTTGGTTGTACTAGATGTGTCCCCCTATATGTATTTTATACCTCATAAGTGATAATCACAAACATTTATCCTATTTATGAGTGGAATATATGGAAAACATGGCATACCTATATCTTAAGGAAAAACCCTATGGGTACTTTTAAGTATGATTTGTATCAACACTAATGGTTACATGAAATAGGTTTAGAGATAGGTGTCTCGTTGCAATGATCTATTATATTATTATAGGTATTTATTAAAACTTTTATTAACCATGGCTTGGGTAGGTATTGATTTGGAGTTGATTTGGGTGTTTTTTAAAAATAATTAGCCTACTGTCATTGTATGGTAGGCTCATGGTTAGGGAAAAAAATGTAGTTTGGAGAAATAAATTAAGCTGAGAAGCATGATCTACATGAAGGGGGATCATGGTTTATCAAAACCATACAACCACCCCTCCACACAATTCTATCCTAGGTATAGGGCTTATGTACTGTTGGTGGATGGTTAAGGTAACCATGCTCCATAATTAGGATCTATATATATTTCAAGGTCTTAGGGATCACTATTACTCTAAACCATACAACCTTCCCTAGAAATCATGCACGTGGTTTTTAATACCCCAACAATCAGTAGTAAAAATACATGAGACCCATGTTTATCCTCTAATGACAAACTATTCTCCTAATGTATTGACCTAATAATTCTCTAGTGGTCAAAGGTTTTATCTCTTGTGATTCTAGGCATATTTCCCTTGTTCTTGATATATCATATCGAGGTTTGTTGTGTTCATGATCCTATTTAACTTACTCATTATATATAATTTCATGAACTATTCTCTTAGGTTGTTTAAAAATAAATAGAAAATGTATTTAAAATAATACATTTCCAATATAGGATTTATCTGTTTCTTATGGATAGAGGAATTTGAGTAACTGATAAAGTCTTCTCTAATATCTGTTTTGGATGTTGATTAGTTCTACCTCCATTCATTTGGTATGTGTTTCTATAAAATTTATTAATTCATGAATTTCTTATCACACATGTAAAATAAATCTTGATATTAATTAAAATTATGATATTATTTATTTCATGGAATATCATATATGGAAATACGTTTTAATGGTGCTTTTCATTAAAGTTGGTTATTTTCACACCAAATGTTTGATTAAATTCTTAAACAAGGGTTTTTGTTTGAAAAAGTGATTTCAAACACCAAAGTAGATTGGATTGGATTTAAAGGTGTATTATAAATATTGATAATATATTTTAAATTTATTTTTTAAATTATTTTAACATTGGTAAGAATAGGTGGATGAGGAACAGACATGTGACTCACATTTGAATGATTCCATATAGGTTTTGGATATCGAAAAACTATGGTAGGAATAATTATTGATTGGTACTATCATATACATTGTTTATGATTATTTTATGAAGAGTGTGTATTTCTATAGGCTAGGTCCGAGTATAGTTTAATTTTTCATTTTTTATTTTCTTTATCATATGTTTTATTTTTTTATTGAATATTGGTAACATTTTTTCCCTTGAGGTTGTATCACATGGTGTTTCATTAAGGATTATTTCATTTATATGCATCCATTTTCATTGCTTACAATGTGTGTTTATGAATTCTTATTTAATTAGATATAGTTTTTCTATTCCTGGATTTTTAATATGAAATTCATTCATGAAAACTATATGAAATTATTTACAATTTTGTTTAGATTTATAAATTTTATTTCTAAAAAAATCATTTTAAAAGATATAATTTCAACATTATATTTTCTATCCGTTTATAGGATCTTTAGTGCTATGTCGGTAGGATAGTTTCTCATAGCATCAATATTTTTGGGTGTTTATAATAGGTTTAAATTTGGATCCATGTATTGGAAAGGGAATAATATAGCATGTCGATTCCTATCATTTTCAAATCATTTATAGTGGGAAAGTTTGTTGGTGGAAATTTTTCTCAGGGATATATTTTGATAAAATCAAGATAAAACTTCATGGGTTATCTTGAATGGATTGGTTTGTATGGATTGGGTAGTGACTATGTATTCCACGTTTAATTCTAGGTCTATATCTTTATTTATTAAAAATTGTGGAATGTTTTAGCTATAATTTTTATTACATACATTATGATGGCCAATTGGGGAATCTACTTAAATGAGATTGGATAGTTAGTTATAATTTTGTTTCCAAGGGTGGTCCCTTTTTATTCTTCCAATTGGGTCCCTCATGTCTTTCAAGTTTAGTAGGACTCTATATCAAGAAAGGATTTTCATGTTGTTCATTAAGGTTTTTTTAATCTCGTTCCAGTTTTCAGAGATATTTCTTAATTACATTTACCATTTAGTGGAATGTTAACTTCGTATAGTGGCACTTTCATACCTAATGGTATTTATATATTATATTTCTAGTTCCCAACCGTAGATAGTGTTGAATTTTACCATTTACCTACTCCATAGAGGGATTCACATTTATATACCATCTTATCTCATGACATCTACTGAGTTTATGGAAAATAATATTCAACTTGAAGAAAATTAGGTGAAAGAATTTATTCATAATATAGTATCACCATGTGATTCACATGTTATATTTTCTAAGTAAGAATATAGATGTTTAATACCATTTATTCAATATAGAATGATAAATCAGGTGACTACATGGTTTTTTTTTCATTTACATAGGATTGATGATATTTTTGATCAAAATAAAGGGGAATGTTGGTATTCAAATATTAACAATTGGTTAGGGTTCCACCAAATGAGTTTCTGATAAAATGTTATAACTGAGATAACTATTAGGACTCGGTATGGGGATTCTGAGATTTTAGTTATTCTATTTGGTCACACTAAATATCCTTTAGTATTTTTAAATTTGATGAAACAAATAATTTACTAGTTATTGTAATAATTAATTTTGGTTTTTAAAAGGGATATTTTAATGTTCTATAAGGTATAGGGTGAGAATATAGAAATTTTTAATATTTTTATATGATCCATAAGTAACATTGAATAATGGTTTGCCTCCTGAAAGTGAGTATTAGATATATAACGTGATATTTCTGGGGCATGTGATACATGATAGTGGTGAATCAAGGGATCATAAAATGATTATAGATGATATTTCCTAGGAGAAACCCAAAAATTCATTGGATATTAATAACATATTTTTATTTTGTAGTTATTATAGTAATTTTTATTATGATTTATCCATGCTCACATATTTGATGATAGCATTAAGACATAAGGGTGTAAAGTCTTAATGGAATGACAAATGTCAATGTTTCTCTATGGAAACAAATATTAGGATTAAATCATAACTAGTTTTGATTCTTCATGGCCATGGTTCTAGTTATAATGATTTATATAATGCATCTAGTATTAATTTGGGATCTGTCTTGATGTAGGGGAAACATGTTGTGGCCTATGGATCCCACTACATATTCTCTCCTACGAATAACTACACTACCCACAATACTGAGATGGAAAGGGTTATGAATGTACCCAAAATATGGCGTCAATACCTCATTAGTGTGTGGTATACATTGCATTCTAATCATAAGATACTGATGTATATTTTTACTGAATGGAATATGAACTTCTGATTGATGAGCTGTGTAATTTACCTTCATAATATTGATTTTGATATTTCATACAGTCCTAGAAAAAGGATTGTAGTTTCTGATGCGTTGGGAAGAAAATTACTAAATATCTATGAAGGAATCATTTAACGAGTGATCCATGTTGTGTTTGTTTTATAATATTGAATGTGATTATAAGAGGATTGTTGAATGCTGTTTTGCATTCGATTATTTCAGAATTATCTTTTTAATTTTTTTACAGATCGAGTAGGTGAAAGACAATGAGTTCAAAAAACTTAGTAATATCCATTATGGTGAGAAAAACCAAAGTGTGTTTTATTAGTCTCATAGTAAATATTTTTGTTTATTTATAAGTTTGGTTATCAAATTTTCTCTGTGATAGGGTTTGATTGATAGTGGAAAGAAGTCCTTTTGGTTTGAACAACCTAGGTCCCAAAAGATTTATCGTGAATTGAGAGATTAATATTGTTTTTTGAGGATAATGTGGTCAATTTTATATTTATATCTTTGTGTTACACTTGTTTGAAAATTAAAGTGAGAGACCCTTGAAATGGTCGTTTGTTCCAGATATTACCCATTCTAGTATGGATGCAGGATTCTAATTATATCTACACAATCACTGGTTTTCTATAGACTCATATTGGAAATTATATTATTTGGGTTATAATTGATCATCTTATGAAATCAAATCAATTTTTTACCATAAATGAGATGATTAAAGGTAGAACATCATGAATCCTTGTAGATCCAAGATAATGTGAGACTTCACTAGGTTCAAAATTTGATGGTATATCCTAGTGAAAAGAGGTTCACATCTAGGTTTGGGAATGTTTTTCAATGAGTCGATATGTTCTTCTTTAAAATTGAGACTTGATTTTCGGTAAGAGTTCATATCCTAGAATTAACTATTTGTACATTTATTACATGAATATTCAATATATTTAAATAATAAAAATCTAATTACATATTGTTCATTGTTTTGTATGACTATAGTGTAATAATTTCCTTGATTATTTTTTGCACAGACAAGGTCATAGAAGTTCCCTTCTATTATGAGAACCATGAAGATCTATGAAAATATTCTTAAATATATTTATGAGGTTGGATGATATACTATAATGGGATACCTAGTATATAGAATGTCAGGTGTGATTACTCGTAAGAAGATGTGACTTCCTCTCATGAAGTTTGTACTTGGTAATCACCAAGACAAGATATTATGACAATAGTCCCTCTAGTTGGGATTTTTTATGTTTTGGTGTCATTAAATATTTTTATCTTCGATTGGGATTAATGATCCATAGACAATAATATTATCATTAACAGTTGTCAAGACTCATGCACTTGGATTTACTAACAAAAACCTACACATAGACAATTGGTGTGAAAAAGGGTACATTAGGTGTGTATTGAGTGGAATAATATTAATGGATATGCCGAGGAAGGGATTTTCCCTTCTATTAATTGAAGTTGATATGTTTGACCTTTGATTAAAATAGAACTGTTGCATGAAATTCAATGGCCAGGGTGTAATAATGGGTTTATTTTATGTATTCAATAAACGACATGTCATTCCCAATGGTTGATGATACTATAATGAAACCTTTTTGATGATATATTGAGACAAAGAGATTATATTACATAGTGAGTGTTTGTATGTGGATGTCATCATTGAGACTTTTTTGTAGTTTCTCTTCGGTGCCTTGAACTATTGCGGATAGTACACTAGGAGTTTAGCTAAGCCCACCTAATTCCAAAAAGAATGAATCCTAGAGGGTCACACAATAGGGGTTCTTGGTGGTATAGTTTAAATTATCTCTTAATTTAATTAATGTAATAAATATTATTCACAATATAGTGGAATCAGTTTATTCAAATTAAAATGATTGTATAAATTAAAGAAAGATTTATTCACTAGATTGTGGGTAAAATATATATAATTATATTATTGGACATTTAATAAAAATTTATTTACCAGTATTTAAATAAAATATTTATTTAACAGAACAATTTAGTTATTTATTTATTTGGTTATTCAATAAATGGAAATGGAGTACAAGATGGCGAAGGCTGGTCTGGTAGAAAAATAATTAGTTTCATGATGGGGAATAAATTTTAAATTATTTGGCACATTTTTAAATAATAAAAACTCTCATTTTTTTTTGTGATGTGGAATTTTATTTATAATTCCGTTTTTTCCAAGTTGACTCACGATAAATAATGACATTGAATTTTTATTAAAAGCCTAGGGTTTCCCTAAGGTTATGAATGTATTTAATCTATGTAAGGAAATTAAATACTGTAATTGGAGCCCCATGTAGATAAATATACATGCATGTAAATTGTTCCATGTACCAAACTACAGACATGGTAAATTGTGATTTTTGGAGTTAAACAATATCTCTCTCAAATCCCCTTCTTGCCCCTCTTAAAACAAGAGATGTTCTTCAAGACATAAAAACAAGAAATCATGAATGAACATCCCAAGACACTTGCTTCGGAGCACAAGCACTCGAAGAACGTGTTGTGTAGATCTGATGGCATTCGATCACATGTGGATCAACTCTAGAGAGATTAATGTTTGGATCCTCACAAGTGCTACTAGACAATATGAAAGGGTCATTTTAGATGATCAACATCATCAATGAATATATAACCGAAGAACTAGGTACTATTTTATTTATGAAAATAATTAAATTAATTATAAACATGGTGTAATAGATCCTATATAATGGTTTCAGATCCCTTATTTCTTTTCTTAAATCATTGATTCTATTCCATAGATAATGGAATTCATTGTCATATGGATTGTGGAATAATCATTGAACATGATAAAAATTAATGTTGGGCGCTGGCTCAACAACACTTCTATTTCCCCCGAAACCTTCAAGTGGTATCAAAGGGGTTACATCATAGTTTATAATTATATAAATAATTGGTTGATGATTTTTAGTTTTATATTTTAGATTTTTAATTCAATTTAATCGTTTAGAAAATATGAATCTCAATATTTTTTAGTCCGTATTCAATTATTGTTCACATTATAGAAACAAACATTTAATTTTATTTTGATTAAAATAAAATAGAGGCTCTCATCCAGAAATTCCAAAGGATTTGGGCCATACCACACCAGAATACATGGTGTGTATTTGGATTCAAACACCATGCATAAAGGTTCAATGCATCAGGACTTTTCCACAAAACCAATCTGTGTCAATGGATTTTGTCTAAATATTAAAAAAATTATGTGTTGACCATGAATAGGTGGCACACTATTTCCAAATTATGTTCCATATGGCCCACTAGAAATGGCATGTAGTGCCATTGGGTTAGGGTTGGGATTTGTACCCACTACATGGCTTTCTCGGATGGAGACCATGTAACATAGATACTACATGGAATATGGCCCACTTGACACACAGTGTACTCCAAGGATTTCCAACGGTATAAAAACAAGTCATATCACCAGGTGTCTATTTCAGATGAATGGTGAAGGATTGTACATGCCATGTAATATGAATTCCAGGTCATTTACTAACCCAAATTTCCCAAATTTATTAAAAAAATTATTATATTATACAAACCCTTGAGAAGAGTACCATAGTGAATGCATAATGTTGGGGCACAAAATGTGATAGGTTATATATATATATATGTGTGTGTGTGTGTGTGTGTGTTTTTAAATTAATATCTATGTAATGTTAATCCAACTCATTGTGTAGTTTTGAATGTGAATTTAATGGGATTTCTAAAAGGTACATGTTACGTACAAAAGATAATTGTAAATAATTTTATTTGTTTAAAATTTTAACGAAATAGAATCACATGGAAATTATGAAAAAGTGATTAAGAAAAGAGGACAGATTAATTAAAGAATATATTTATTTAATTTTTGTATGATTTATCTAAAAAAAGAATGATTAATGAATTGAATAATAGTTTTATTAAATGTGTTTCTCATTGCATATATGTGGGTGAACATGGGCTAGACCAAGACCTTTGTATGTGATTGGTTTCCTTTTTATTTAATTAATAAATTAATTATTGGCATGTGAGTCATCATTCCGACTTAATTTGTAGGAAATGGATTCCCATGGTTTCTTTTATGTAAAGTCCCCTTTTTAACCCTCTCATGTGAGTGTGTTTAAAAGAATATATGAAGAATGGAACTCCAAAACTAGTAGATATTGTTCACGATGGATGTGAGAATAAACCCATCCCAAGAGATACAGATGTGGACATGTGTAGTGCAGTAAACATGAACCCAAATGGTTCAATGTGTTTCTTCCCTATGTTTGGGTTAGTTATGAAACTCTAGATAAACTATCCATTATAAATCATCATGATCATTCCATTTCATTATTTTAATTTTTCAATTTCATGGTTTATCATTATGGATGTGTGGTCTCGATCACATAATTAATGAATTAAACAAATCATACAAGATGGAACTAATATAAACCTGGCTTACGAGTAAATATTATAAAAACATGGTTAGTCACATAAGAATGTTGTACTTAATATTAAAAAGCATCTTACAATGATAATAATCAATTCGTGCAGAATAGATAAAATCCCTCAAATAAAATATTATGTCAGACCAAGCCTTCTATTACTTGATTAAAAGAAAAACTCAATATAATTATGTGTTTGAACAACCCTCATTGGGACACATACATTTATATAAAAATCCATTATAAATGGTTTAGGTTGACTTAACCATATTACATCACAAAAATAATCCCTTGCTAGACATGATGTAATATCGGAGGCAAGAATTGAGGAAATCTAAAGTCAGGATTGCAGGATTGGGAGTCTGCTCAATAGCTCAAGGATTTTCACACCTACAATTTTCAATGAGTTGCCTTCCAAAATACCATCAAATAGATTGAAAAACACATTTTGGGGTTTAGTGAAGGGGGATATGGATCCTTGAAACTAAAATTTCAGAGAAGCTAGTTATTTTGAGTTCAATGATGAGGTCCATTAGAATTTGATAAAATACATGGAGAGTTAATAAGACTATTTTATTATTTCTCATCAAATGTAATCAAGAATGTACTAATGATCTTCTATTTTAATTTTTGAATAAAATGAAAACCTCTTCAACAACAACATCCTTGCAATCAATTCTAGATAAAGACAACATCCTCACTGGTATTATCTTCTAGGAATGGTTTGGACTACTTCAGTTTATTCCATGCCACGAACAGAAGTCTTACGTGCTGGAGCCAGCATTACCTGATCTATCTTCAATATAGGGGAGTGATGTAGAGTTCATGGTATATGAGAAAAATACGAACAATGTGGTTTATGTTCGATGTTTGATGTTATCTTCAATATTTAGTGAGATCATGAAGTCTCATGAAAACATGGATACCTATATAATACTCAAGAACCTCCATGGTCTTTAACATAATGGAGAAATAAAATAATGGTTTGAGATCTCCAAGGTACTATTTTATATTAAGCATTGAGCAGGTTCCCCGGCTGGACCTCACATAGTCTAGCTCATTGTGTACATTGAGAGAGTGATGGTTCTAGGTTTTAAATTTCCCGATGAACTGGGTCCTGATCTCATTCTTGATCCACTCCCTCATACCATCTCAATATTTGTTGTTAATATCAAAATGAACTACATTGAGAAGTCTATATCTGATATTCATGTCCTCATTCTTCATGTGGACAAATATATCTAGCATGAGAAGACTTCTATCATTATGGTGAATAACAGAAAAGGGAGTAAATTGACCTTTAATCCCAAAGCTTCTTCATGCCCTACCAAGAAATGGAATATCATTGGGGAGGCCTGGGAATAGGATGTTGTTTGTTTGGAATGTGGCATGTGGGGACACTAGAAGAAGAACTACATCCAGCCTAATAAGAAAGTGACTGATTTGGGTGCCTTTTTTGTTGAATGTGGTCTATATGTTTATAAAAATTGGCTATTAAATATAGCTTTTGGTGCTCACACATGTATCCAAATACAGAATCCTTCTAGATTTTGTAAGATTGGTCGAGGTGAGGTAGATCTATGAGAAATCAACAGATCCAGACTCGCAGTAGCAGCTGTTGGGGACTACTACCTCACTTTACCAACTGGGATGATATTGGTGATAATGGGTTTTTATTATGGGCCTTCTTTTACTAAAAACATTATTTATATATCTATATTGGATATAGAAGGATTTGATTTCATGTTTTGTTATTATTGTTTATTATTTTACAAAATTTCATTTGTTTTGGTAGGGAACATTTATACAATGGTCATTACATGTTGGATTACACAAACCAAGTAGTGGAAATTGAAAAAAAGATACTTAAAATGAGTCATACCACACCCAACATTGAAATCATCGGCTAGGTCATGTAAATTATAAACCGTTGAAAAAGTTACATCATGATGGAAATTTATATTCTCTCAGACTAAAACCACTTGTTGTATGTCATGCATGTTTACATTGAAAAATGACCAAATCCACATTTAATGAGAATGGAGAAGGGGAAAAAGTGGTTCTTGAATTTATTTATACTGATATGTGTGGACTATTTCTAGTTGAAGAACGAAGATGGTACTCATACTTCAAAACATTTTCTCATTATTTCAGTATCTCTGGATATATATAATTAATGAGGTATTAGTAGGATTCTTTTGAAATGATTAAAAATTGCAAGATTGAAGTTGATAACCATATTGTTATGAAGATAAAGAATCTTTTCTCGGACAGTGGTGGATAATATCATAATTAAGACTTCATTGATTACTTATGGGAGTTGAGGATCCTATCCCAACTCATTCCTCCTTTCACACCCCAGTGGAATGGAGTCTACCAAAGGAGGAAATGTACCTTGTTGGACATAGTGAGATCGATGATGAGTCACAAGAGTATTCCATTTCTCTTTTGGGGAAATGTATTGCAAACAACGAAACACATAATAAATCATGTACCAACTAAATCAATAAATGTAATTCCATATGAGTTCCGGAGTGGAAGGAACACCATGTTATCAAATATTCATTTCTTGCGAAGTGATGCATTTTTTAAGGCATATTTAGGTAACAAATTATCACCCTGAGGCAGTAAGTGTACATTTTTAGGATCCCAATGTAAATAAGTGATATTACCTATACAACCCTTCAAAAACATTATCGTGTCACGACTTTCCATATTCATTGTGAGGGATCACATCTACAAATGATATACTGGTATTAAGATATATTTCGACAATGTCGAGGCTCAAGGTACACAAGGGTCGGTATAAAGAAAAAAATCTCAAAATCCCCATAGAAGAAAGCACTCATCCATAGACACAAGAACTGCAAAAAAGTACCAGAGAGGTTAGAGAACTTGAATGGTATGGCTTTATAGTTTCCAAAGAAGGTGACATATTATTAGTTGATAATAATCACACTCTAACCTAGATTTAAGCATTATGTGGAACATATGTTGACACGTGGAAAAGCCATGAATTCTAAAATCGATTCCAGGTACTAAAAATAAGTGTATATTTTGGTATATCTTCTAGTTTATGGAAATATTTTTGGTATAAAATGGGAATTAAAGAAGAAAATGGACATGGAAGCACAAGTCAGTACCTCTACGGAACGACTGGTTACAAAAGGGTTCAAGCATCATCATGGGATTGACTACGACGAATTTTTTTTACCAGTTTCAATTCTAAAATCCACCAGAATCCTATTGAATATTGCATCGTGCCATGACATTGAGATTTTTAAAATGGATGTCAAAACATCCATCCTTAATCGGAACCTTCAGGAAGATGTCTACAACACACAACATGTAGGGTTTATGACTCCGATGAATTCCAATAATGTATCAAAATTGAAAAAAAAATCCATTTTTGGATTAAACAAAGTATCAAAGTCATTGAAAATTCATTTTGATGAATCCATAAGGAAAATTGTTTTTATCAAGAATTATTTCGATCCTTGTATATAAAATAGATTATTGGGAGTGTTGTTGTTTTCCTAATAGTATATGTTGGTGTCATATTACTTATTGGAAACGAGATTCTAGTCATACAGTCTATTAAGGAATGGTTGAATCATTGCTTTAACATGTAGGAATTTGGAAAGGCCGCATATATTCATGGGATCAAGATCCATCATGATAGATCCAAGTGATTTCTGGGCTTAATTCAATGTATATTCATTTATAAGATACTTAGGAGATTCAGTGTGAAAAAATCCAAGAGGGGATTGTTTCCAGCATCACATGACATTCATCATTCCAAGAAAATGTGACCTCAGACACATGAAGAAAGAAAAATAAAATCAAGGACTCCAAACACATCAGTGATTGGGTCAGTCATGTATTCCATGCAATCTACTAGGATGGATCTCCTAAACACATTGGTTGTGGTAGGTAGATATCAAGATGACTCTGGTGACCACCATTACATGGAAGTCAAGACTATCCTAATGTATCTGAGCTTTACTAGGGATATATTATTGGTTTATGGAGTAAATGACGAACTAGTCATTAGAGGATATTCAAATGTTGTTTTCTAGACTAATCCAGATGACATAAAGTCACAAACAGGATACGTCTTTACATTAAATGGAGGTGAAGTGAGCTGGAAGAGCTCAAAGAAGAGTATGGTTGCAGATTCTACAGAAGAGTCTGTGTATAGAACTGCTTCTGAGGCAGCTAATGAAGTAGTTTGGAAGTGATTATTCATCCAGAAGATGGATGTGACACACAGCAGTAAAGATTCCATCAAATTATACTATGATAATATTGCACCAGTCGCTCTCGCAAAATATGTAAGGTGAGATTAGTAGATGAAGCACGAACATGGGATGTATAATCTTTTGATGAATTTCTATCAGAGTGGTGAAGTTGTAGTGAGAAGTATTTACAAAGAAGAAAATGTGGCAGACCCCTTGACTGAAGCCTTAACTCAGCAGAAACATTATCCTCATGTGAGGTCTAGAGGACTAAAAGTCGTACACAGTTCAGTCTAGTCAAAGTGGGAGTCTCTAAGATTAGGTTTCCTAGAAAAAATGCATTTACCTTTATTGTATGAATATTTGTTATATTTAAATATTAAACAAATTATTACATATTGATCATTGTACTATATAACTATAGTGTAATTATGCCCTCGAGTATTTCTCGTATTGACTAGGTCATAACAGTTCCACACTATGATGATAACCATGAAGTAGTATGAAAATATTTTTTAATATAGTTCTATGATATGATGAAATTCAATAATGGGACACATAGAATATAGACCGTTAGGTGCGAGTACTCGTAAAAAGATGAGACTTCCCTCATGATATCCATACATGGTAATCAACATGATGGGAGATAATGATAATATACACACATGTAATATTTCCACATGTTTTTATGTCATCAGATATTCCGATTTCCAATAATTTGTATTGATCCTTAGACAGTAAGAGTATCATAAATATGTGTCATGAATCGAGCACATTTATTTTTTGATGAAAACCGTCATGCAGAAAATAGGCAGGATGCAGGGTACATTTGGTGTGTTAAGATTTTCATGTTATTAAGGGATATGTCGAGGAAGGATTTTTCCCTTCCTTTTAAGTAATTTGACATCTCTACCTTTTGATTGAAATAGATCCATCACACTAGATTCTATGCCCAAAGTCTAACGAAATGTTTATTATTGGTAGTCAAAGATGGAAATTTCTAGCACAAAGGTTGATGAACTATTAGGAAACATGTGTGATGATATATTGAGAAAAATGGATTATATTATAAGGCCCCAGCCTTAAACAATACTTAATCTTGAGTTAATTCAAGAATACTCATTGAGGATCTTTTCAGGTTTAGAGTTTTAGAGAGTTAGATCATAAAACATGCATTACATCCCACATTTAAACAAAGTTGTTACAATAAAATGTAGTATTTATTTTTCACATCAATGGAAACATATTTAAAATAAAACATGGATTATTTCTTGACACTTCCTTGACACTATCATCACATTATGTACCTTTCCCTTGACTTGTGAAAAACATTTCAAAAACTTGGGATGAGCATAAAAAAGCTCAGTAAGAGATATAAAAGTACAAAAAGAAAACATTATTCCATGTATGAAATCATACTTTACTCATAAAACATAAGCATTTTAACATACCTCATCAAATCATTAATAAATTATAGAAATCATAAGACATAAAGGTAACTTGAGGAATTCATAACATTCTTACGTAGGGAGTAACCCTCTTGGTTATGTTTGGAATACCCATCACAGTATATTCCCTAAATATATTCGCAGAAACCTTAACGTTTAAATCCTTCACGTTACCCAATGCATTGGAGAGCTATATCGGGCTCACCTGCCCTTATTTTATCACGGAATCACCTGTCTTCATAATAATGCCCAAGAACCATAACATAATCATATCACATAAAACATGCATAAAGTAAACATAACACTTCGAAATTTCAATCAAAAGATATCAATACAACACATTGATATAATAAAAACATTATGAAACCCATTTTCAATACCCAAATAAAATAAAGGTAAAGCATGGTATTTATTTTTCATTTTAAAAAAAGTTATGGCTTGTAGAGGAAGCCGAAACTCAAATAATGGTCACGGCGGCATAGAAGTCGTTGTCACCACATACGTACGAAAAAAACATTCCCTTTTGTCGTTTAGTAAATTCTTATTATAAAAAAGATTCATTTTGAGTAAACTTAAATGTCAAAGGGGTTTATACACCGTATAAAATAAAGTTTTTTATAAAACAAAATATTCCTTAATGAAAGGAGATTGAGACGAAGTCCCATACCTCGGGTCCGACTTGACTCGATCATTCTTTAACGTCCTAAATAATAAACATGAGTTAATTTATAATTGCTTAAGAACCTTTTTCAAGTTAATTATTTCTTTTATATCACTTATTACAATGTTATTAACACTATATAATTATTTATGTTAATAATGGTCTTTTTGTCGATCATTGGTACTTGAGTCAAAAATAAACTCTTTATAATTACAAGTTGTTCATGGGGTAAAATATACATTATATCCAGAATTATATTCATGATGTAGATATCATATATATCATATATATAAATTATATGCATGCATTTATAATATTACATAACATTTAGAGGTAAGAAATGAAATGCACCGTTCATGGAGACGGTAAGCCGTACGTACGCATGAACACTACTTCCATTTCTATTTCATATTTAATGGAATTAAAACATAATGATACATAATAGTATTATAATTAAAGTATGGTATCCTATATAATATCATTAAATCTATCCTTTATACGTATCACATATGGAATTAACAAATCAATTCACTTTGAGGGGGTGGTAGTCCGCACTTCCTAAAATGAAGATATCGCGTTTACCCATAATGGAAACCATAAAGGTATGACATAAATGAAAAATACAGAATATTAAGGAAAACATAAAAATATTATATATCATATATAAATATAGTGACATATTAATTCCCACCTTTTAAAGTGTTAAAAGAATATTGAACAATCATCGTTTCGTGAGGCAGAAATTCCCCATCCACAGAAATAGTATGTTCTTTAACCATTAGATGTAGGTGTGTGTAAGTGTAGCTCGAATCCTTATTATAAAAACATACTAGTATATTAAAGATACTGGTGTTGTTACAAAATAAATGTATAAAATGAGTTTAGGGGGTTGGAGAAGAAAAATAAAACAAAAGAGCATAAGTGAAGACATTACCTTAAAATTGGGTAACTCCCTTTGGTTTGAACTAAAAGGGTTTCTTGAAGAGCTTCTTGCCTAAGTTAAGGATTATAGGATGACGAGAGGGATGTGGAGAGACAAAATGAGGAGATCTTGGCCGAGACAAAGGCTTTAGAGGTGTGGGTAAGGAGGTAGAGGTGGGGGCCTTTTATAAGAGGAGAGGAGGGGCACTCTTGGAAAGGTATAAAATGTTACTTTATTTTCAAATTATTTTCGGATTTTAAAGGTCCCACATTAATGTATTTCTAGGATAAGGTGATAAGGGTTCAAAATCCACCCATAAAATAGGTTTTTGACATGTTTAGGTATTATATTTTACATTATCTTTTCATTTTATTTAAATCGTTAAATAATGAGGTAATCGCTGCATCATCATGGTATCATATATAATTTAATTTATTTAATGTATAAAAATTATTAAAAAAATACGATGATGTTGGAAATTGTTTTAAATTTACAATGACTATTTATAGTCCAAGATATAATTTATGTAGACAAAATTAAAAATGTTTTACTCAGGTGATACATTCTTTGTTATATTTACTTTCTTTAAAAAAAATAAAAAGATAAAAAGTCATTATCACACAAAAGTGATTCCATGGGGTCCCCAAGTTTGGAACAAGGCATCTCATGGTCTTCCATGACACAAATAGTAGTATTAGGACACATTTTGGTGTCATTTTTTGTTATTATGATATTATTTTATTATCCTTAACTACCTGATTACTAATTAATCAAGATAATTAACGATAATTGCCGTCGTTACGATTCACAAAGTCAAAAAAAAAATGAGTCTTAATTAAATAATTTGGAAATTTTTATTAAAAATATGGAATCAATTTTACCAAATTCCAAACACAGAAATTGCAATAATTAATTTAAAAATGATTCTCATTGTCAAAACAAATAGCGGGTTTTTTTGAAACAATTTCTATCAAAAGTTTGACAATTGTTTATGTCCAATTTCAAATTGAAATTAATCCCAATTACCACCATTAAATTAAATGGTAAAAATATATTCTATTTACACTTTAAAACCAATTAAAAATATAATATAACCATAAAATTAAATTAGATGAAAAAGAAGTTTTTATATAAAAATGAAGTATTTTTCACTATTCATTAAAAAATGAACATTATCAGAAAAATACCAAAAAATTATCCAATTTAAATTTCAATGTCTCAAACATAAATAATAAGTTTATGTTGAAAAATAAATATTATAAAATTTTCAAAATATTGATTTAAAAATGGTTTGCCAACAAAAGGCGGTAAAACAATCTTTTAAAAATATTAGAGAGTTCTATGCATAAGATTGGATTTATTCCCATTTTAAGCTTCTAAAACACTATCTAATTCATAAATAGACATAGATAAAAATATATATTATTCATTATTTACTTGGGATGTTACATCCTTCCCCCCTTTAGAAAATTTCATCCCCGCAATTTATTTACTTATCGAATAAGTGGGGGTATTTATCCCTCATTGCATTTTCAGATTCCCATGTTGCCTCTTCACTCATGTGGTTTTTTCACAAGACCTTTACTTGATTAATAACCTTATTATGCAACACGTGTTCCCTGTGGTAAAGAATCTGGACCGGTTGTTCCTCATAAGATAGATTCTCTTCCAGCTGAACTACCTCTGGACTCAAAAACATGAGATGGATCTGGCATGTACTTCCTTAACATTGAAACATGAAAAACATTGTGTACCTGAGATAAAATCGGAGGTAAAGCCACTTGGTATGCAATTGATCCAACTCTCTCCGGAATTTCATATGGTCCAATGAACCTTGGACTCAGCTTTCCTTTCTTACTAAATTGCATCACAGTTTTCCATGGCGATACTTTGAGAAAAACATGATCACCTACCTCAAAAGAGAGATCCTTCCTCCTGTTGTCCCAATAAATCTTCTGCCTGCTCTGAGCTATTCTCATGTGTTTTTGTATCAGCTGAACTTTTTCTACCAACTCTTCTATCAATTCCGGTCCCATCAACTTCCTTTCACCCATTTCATCCCAAAAAGCTGGAGTTCGACACCGCTTTCCATATAATGCCTCAAATGGTGCCATCTGTATACTGGAATGAAAAACTGTTATTATATGAAAACTCAACCAAAGAAAGATGTTGGTACCAACTTCCCTGAAAATCCATCGAACAAGCATGTATCATATCCTCAAAAGTCTGAATTGTTCATTCTGACTGCCCATCTGATTGAGGATGAAAAGCTATACTAAAATTTAATTCAGTACCCAACGACTTCTGAAAGCCTTTCCAAAAGTTAGAAGTGAAATTGGGATCACGGTCAGATACAATGGAGAGAAGAACTCCATGTAACCTGACTATCTCTTTAAGATACAAACGGGAAAGTTGATCTAGGGAAAAATTATATCGTATAGAAAGGAAATGAGCACATTTAGTCAAGAGATCAACAATAACCCTGATAGCATTATTACCTAGAGGTGTCTTCAGCAATCCCACAACGAAGTCCATGGATATATTCTCCCATTTCCACTATGGTACTGGAAGAGGCTGAAGCATCCCTTTCGGTAACTACCACTCTGCTTTAACCTGTTGACATGTCAAACACTTCACAGTTTAATCAGTGATATCCCTTTTCATTCCGTCCCACCAGTAATACTCTCGAAGATCTCTATACATCATAGTACTTCTAGGATGAACTAAAAACAGAGAATTATGAGCTTCCCATAACAACTCTCTCTTCATCTGTGAATCACAAGGCACGCACAATCTCTTCCCAAATCTAAAAACACAATCATTATCAATGTTGAATTCAGGAAACTTACCCTTCTGAACCAGCTCTACCTTTTTCTACAACTCTCTGTCTTGATTCTGTGCTTGCTTAATTCTATCTGACAGAGAAGATTTCACTGAAACCTAAAACAAAACGGAAGGACATCCTGCACCAACAACTTCTATGCCAAAGTTCATAAAATCCTTAACCAAAGGATCACGTTCCAAACGCAACATTGTTAATGAAGCATTATTTTTTCGACTCAAAGCATCAGCCACTTTATTTTCTTTTCCTGGATGGTAATGAATTGTATGATCATAATCCTTGATTAATTCTAGCCATATCCTATGTCTCATGTTCAATTCTTTCTGAGTGAATATATACTTTAAACTTTTGTGATCAGTATATATTTCGCACTTTACACCATACAAACGATGCCTCCAAAATTTTAAAGCGAAAAAAAGAAGCTAATTCCAAATCATGTGTAGGGTAATTTACCTCATGAGTTTTCAACTGTCGTGAAGCATAAGCAATTACCTGATCATTCTGCATTAGGATGCAACCAAGTCCTTTCAATGAAGTATCACTATAGATAACAAACTCCCCATTCCTGGAAGGTAGTGACAAAACTGGAGCATTCACCAATATTCTTTTCAGTTCCTGAAAACAATCATCACATTATTTTGTCCAGATAAACTTAACACCCTTCTGAGTTAGCTTAGTCATTGTACTAGATAACCGTGAAAAATTTCTAACAAACCATCAGTAATAGCCTTCCAAACCAAGGAAGCTACGAATCTCAGTTACATTTTTGGGTCTTGGCTATTCTTCAACAACCTTTGTTTTTGCAAGATCAACAGTTATCCCATATTTAGAAACAATATGACCAAGGAAAGAAATTTGTTGCAACCAAAACTCACACTTTCAGAATTTCCCATACAATTTCTTTTTTTAAGGTTTTCAAAATAACCCTTAAATGTCTTTCATGCACCTCTTTACTTTTAGAAAACACCAAAATATAATCAATGAAAACAACCAAAAAATTATCCAAGAACTCATGGAAAATTCTATTCATAAGGTCCATGAATACAGCAAGTGCATTGGTTATCCCAAAAGGCATTACTACAAATTCATAATGGCCATATCTTGTACAAAAAGTGGTCTTCGTAATATCTGCTTTCTTTACCATCATCTTATGTTACCCCGATCTCAGGTCAATCTTTGAAAAAAACTGACCTCCCTAGAGCTGATCCAACAAATCATCGATATGAGGCAAAAGATATTTTTTCTTAACAGTGATGTTATTCAAGGCTCTATAATCAATGAAAAGTCTCATATAACCATCTTTCTTTTTAAAAAATAAAACAGGATCACCCCATGGTGATGTGAAAGGTCGAATGAAACCTTTATCTAATAAATCTTGCAATTTATCCTTCAACTCTAAAAGTTAAATTTGAGCCATTCGATAAGGTGGTTTTGAAATTGGATTAGCATCAGGAACTAAGTCAATAGTAAACTCAACTTCCCGATCTGGTATTATTCCAAGAAACTCATTAGGAAAAACATCAGGATACTCATTTACCGCTGGTACATCATTAATCTGAACAGTTACCTTGTTTTCAACAATGTGTGCAAGGTAACATTCATTTCCATCTTTTACATGTGTCTCGACCTCCTGATATGTTATCAACAGTAAGGGTTCATTCTTGTACACAAATGGAAAGTATTTCTGAATATAAAATTCTTTAGATCTACAGTCAATCTTAGAATGGTATATAGAGAGCCAATCCATACCTAGGATAACATCAAACTCTACTAGAGGTAAAACAATAATGTTTGTAAGTAGGTTCTTTCCACGGATAAGGATAAGAATATTATTATAAATTATTTTTTCCTCAACATTTCTCCCAGGTGTTTTTACCACATGTTCAGGATTCATTTCTTTAGATGGTATTCCCATTTTACTAGAAAAGTTTTCAGAGATGAAATAATGTGTAGATCCTGAATCAAACAACACACTGGCATAATCTGAAAAAACAAACAAAGTACCTGATACAACTTCATTTGATGGCCCGACATCTAATGAAGTAGTTACAAAGGATTTCACCACCACTTTCTGCTTGTAGTCTAATTACTTCCTATCACTCGAGCTCTTTTTCGGACACTCATTTTTGTAGTGACCCATCTCATTTCACTTAAAACATTTCACTAACTATAAATCAAATTTGGTCTTACCTTCATCCTGATCCTTTTCAGTGCAATCACGAGCCTTATGTCCCATCTTACCATATCGGTAGCACTTTCCAGAATTCAGAAGTCATTCCCCAACATGCCTTTTACCACATCTATCACAAACTAGAAACTTAGTTTTCTTACTATCAGACGTTTTTGAAGAATTCTTCCCTTTCTCCTACCACCCCGGTCTCTTCTTCTGTTGGTTGTTATAGGACACTTGATCATCGGAAAACTCCATTTCCACCTTCTCAAGACATCGAACAAGATTTTCATAACTCTTGAACTCACGAGAATCTAAAGCCCTTCGATATTTTTTCTTTAATACTGAGTAACAACGATTGATTTTACTATCAAGGTATCGAATAAAATTTGGAGCATACCTTGCCAATCGAGTGAACCTTTCTTCATAAGCCGCCACTGAGTCTTCCTATTTTCTCAATTCCAAGAATTGTTTTTCCATCCTATGTTGAACATCCTTAGGAAAATACTTCTCAAGAAACATACCTTGGAATTCATCCCAGTCGAGAGAATCAATCTCATCAGCGTCCCTAATATTTTTAACCATCGACCACCACTTATCTGCTTCACCCTCCAAATGGTAAATTGAAAGAATAACCTTTTGATTGTCTGAACACCCCATGACATCAAAAATATTCTCCAGTGCTTTAATCCACCCTTAAGCTAGCACATGGTCAGATGATCCTCTGAATGATGGGGGATGTTGCCTCATAAAATGTCCCACCACTGACATGTTCCTCTGCGGTTGATCTGGCTGATATCGTGCATGGATACCACCACCATTTATTGCCCGAGTCAACTACGCCATTACCGCAACAAACTATTCAGTTCTAATTACGACCATCTCAAGATGCTGATTTGGAAGGTCGTTTCCTTCTCTATTCCTTCCTAGCACTGCTTCCATGTTTCCTCCGTGGAAAACCATTCTGAACAAACATGTCTTAGATGAAGAAACATGTTAATCTTCTAATGCTATATCATTTCAATTTGACCATAAAAAAATATTTTTGGAGAATCACTTAATATAATTCTAACTCCTAAAGTTATCTAAACTGACCTCTGATACCAACTATAAGGCCCCAGCCTTAAACATTACATAATCTTGAGTTACTTCAAGAATACACATTGAGGATCTTTTCAGGTTTAGAGTTTTAGAGAGTTAGATCATAAAACATGCATTACACCCCACATTTAAACAAAGTGGTTACAAACAAAGATAGTATTCATTTTTACCATCAACGGAAACATATTTAAAATTAAACATAGATTCTTTCTTTACACTTCCTTGACACTATCATCACATCATGTACCTTTCCCTTGACCTGTGAAAAACATTTCAAAAACTTGGGATGAGCATAAAAAAGTTCAGTAAGGGACATAAAAGTACGAAAAGAAAACATTATTCCATGTATGAAATCATAATTTACTCATAAAACATAAGCATTTTAACATACCTCATCAAATCATGAATAAATCATAGAAATCATAAGGCATAAAGGTAACTTGAGGAATTCATAACATTGTTAGGTAGGGAGTAACCCTCTTGGTTACGTTTGGAAGACCCATCACAATATATTCCTTAAATCTCTTCGGAGAAACCATAAAATTTAACTCCTTCATGTTACCCAATGTATTGAAGAGCTATATGGGGCTCACCCTCCCTTATATTATCACATAACCACCTGTATTCATAATAATTCCCAAGAACGTAACATAATCTTATCACATAAAACATGCATAAAGGAAACATAAAATTTCCACATTTCAATCACAAGATATCAATACAAAACATTGATAAAATAAAAACATTATGAAACCCATTTTCAATACCAAAATAAATGAAAAGTAAAGTATGGTATTTATTTTTCATTTTTAAAAAAACTATGGCTTGTAGAGGAAGCCGAAACTCGAATAATGGTCACGGCGGCGGAGAAGTCGTTGTCTCCGCATATATACGACAAACACATTCCCTTTTGTCATTTAGTAAACTCTTCGTATAAAAAATATTTCTTTTGAGTAAATGTATGAAAGGGTTTTATACACCGTATAAAAGAAAGGTGTGTATAAAACAAAATATGCCTCAATGAAAGGATATTGAGACTAAGTCCCATACCTCGGGTTCGACATGACTCGATAGTTCTTTAACATCCTAAATAATAAACATGAGTTAATTTCTAATTTCTTAAGAACATTTTTCATGTTCATTATTATTTTATATCACTTATTACCATGTTATGAACACTATGTAATTATTTATGTTAATAATGGCCGTTTTGTTGATCATTGGTACTTGAGTAAAAAATAAACTCTTTATAATTACAATTTGTTCAGGGGGTAAAATTTCCATTATATGAAGAATTATATTCATGATGTAGATATAATATATATCCATTATATACATTAATTTATAATATTACATAACATTTAGTGGTAAGAAATGAAATGCACCGTTCATGGAGACGGTAAGCCGTACGTACTCATGAACACTACTTGCATTTCTATTTCATATTTAATGGAATTAAAACATCTTGATACATAATAGTACTATAATTCCAGTATGGTATCATATATAATATCATTAAATCTATTCTTTATACATACCACATATGGTATTAACGAATCAAATCACTTTGAGAGGGCGGTAGTCCACACTTCCTAAAATAAAGATATTGCGTTTACCCATAATAGAAACCATAAAGGTATGACATAAATGAAAAGTAAAGAAACATAAGGCAAACATAAACATATTATATATCATTAATAAATATAGTTACATCTTAATGTCCACCTTTGAAGGTGTTAAAATAATATTGAACAATCATCGTTTTGTGAGGCAGAAATTCGCCATCAACGAAAAGAGTATGTTCTTTAACCATTAGATGTAGGTGTGTGTAAGTGTAGCTCGAATAATTATTATAAAAACATTATAGTATATTAAAGATAATTTTGTTGTTACAAAATAAATGAATAAAAAGAGTTTAGGGGTTTTGATAAGAAAAATAAAATAAAAGAACATAAGTGAAGACATTACCTTAAAATCGGGTAACTCCCTTTGGTTTGAACCAAAAGGGTTTCTTGAAAAGATTTCTGCATAAGGTAAGGCTTATAAGATTAATAGAGGGATGTGGAGAGACAAAATGATCAGATCTTGGCCGATCGAAAGGCTTGAGAGGTGTGGGTAAGGAGGTATAGGTGGGGGCCTTTTATAAGAGGAGAGGAGGGGCACTCTTGGAAAGGTATAAAATGTTATTTTATTTTCAAATGATTTTTGGATTTTAAAGGTCCCACATTGATTTATTTTGAGGATAAGGGGATAAGTGTTAGAAATACACCCATACAATAGGTTTTTGACATGTGTAGGTCTTAGAGTTTACATTATCATTTCATTTTATTTAAATCGTTAAATAATGAGGTAATCGCTGCATCATCATGGTCTCATATATAATTTAATTTATTTAATGTATAAAAATTATAAAAAAATAATATGATGTAGGAAATATTTTTAGATTTCCAATTACTATTTATAGTCCAAGAGATAATTTATGTAGGAAAAATTAAAAATGTTTTACTCAGGTGATACATTCGTTGTTATATTTACTTTCTTCAAAAAAATAAAAAGATAAAAAGTCATTGTCACACAAAAGTGATTCCATGGGGTCCCCAAGTTTTGAACAAGGCATACCATGGTCGGCCATGACACAAACAGTAGTATTAGGACACATGTTGGTGTCATTTTTTATTATTATGATATTATTTTATTATCATTAACTACCCGATTACTAATTAATCAAGATAATTAACTATAATTACCATCGTTACTAATCACAAATTCCAAAAACAAAAGAGTATTAATTAAATAATTTGGACTTTTTTATTCCAAATATGGAATCCATTTTACCAAATTCCAAACACATAAATTGCATTTATTAATTTAAATATGATTCCCGTTGTCAAAACAAATAATGGGGTTTTTTAAACAATTTCTATCAAAAGTTTGACAATTGTTTATGTCCAATTTCAAAGTGAAATTAATCCAAATTACCACCATTGGATTAAATCGTAAAAATATATTCCATTTTAACTTTAAAACAAATTAAAAAGATAATCTAATTATATAATTAAATTAGATGAAAAAAGCATTTTTGATGTAAAAATGCAGTATTTTTCACTATTCATTAAAAAATGAACATTGTCAGAAAAATACCAAAAAGTAATCCAATATAAATTTAAATGTCCCAATAATAATGAATAAGTTTATTTTGACAAATAGATATTATAAAATTGTCAAAATATTGATTTAAAAATGGTTCGCCATCAAAAGGCAGTAAAACAATCTTTTAAAAATATTAAAGATTTATATGCTTAAGATTGGATTTATTCCCATTTTAAGCCTCTAAAACACTATCTAATTCATAAATAGACATATATAAGAATATATATTATTCATTACTTACTTGGGATGTTACATATATAACACAATGTGAATTCCTATGTGGATATCGTTGTTGTGACTTTAATTTCTTTTTATTGGATTCCTTAACACATTGATAGATAATACTCTTGGTCTTCAGTCAAGTCCACTTAATTAAAAATAGAATGAATCCTTGAGGGTCACACATGAAATTTTTTTTTATGGTCTCGGTAAAATTATATTTTAATTTAATTAATGGAATAGATATTATTCTCAAGATAAATAAATAATTTTATTCATATTAAAATGATTCGTTAAATTAAAGAAATATTTATGCATTGAATTGTGGGTAAAATATAGTTATTTAATTTATTAAACATTTAATTAATATTTATTTATTAGTTTGTAAATAAAATATATATTTAAGGGAATAAATTATTTATTTATTTATTTAGGAGATCAATAAATGTATATGGATTTCGAGCGGACTAAGGAATATCAGGTAGCCAAATAATTATTTTAAAAATGGTAAATAATTATCTAACTAGTTGGCAGAAGATTAAATAATAATAATAGTAATTTTTTTGTAAGGGGGAATTTTATTTATAATCTTTTTCCCATGTTGGGGAACCCTAAATAATGTGGAAATATTATTATAAAAAGCATCGGTTTTCTATAAGGTTATGAATGTAGTTTATTGTTGTTACGCAATTAAATATTATAATTGAATATCCATGTTGATAAAAAGGAATGTATGTCAATTATTCTATTTACTGAACTACACATTGGGTAAATTGGGAATTGCGGAGTGAAATGATTTATCTCTCAAATCCTCTTCTCACCCCTCTCAAGAAAGAGATATGTTCTTCAATTCTGAAGAACCAACGATCAAGAACGACCGACACTGGACACTACCTTTTCTGTGCTCTCACCCAGAGAATTAGTGGTGTTGATTGGAGGCCATCATATCATGTGTGGATCACTTCTAGAGAGATTTTGTTTTGGATACTTGCAAGTTCAAGGGGACTATCTGGAAGGGTCATTCTGGATGATCAACATCATCCAAAAATAGACTATCGAAGATCTAGGTAATATCGTCTTTGTGAAATTAATTAAATTAATTATAATCATGAAGTGTAAGATCCTCAATATTGGTTTTGGGTATCTTTATACTTTATCTAAATCATTGATTCTATTTCGTGGAGACTGTAATTCATCAACATATTTTTCCTGGAATACTCATTGATCATTGTAAAAATTAAATTTGGCCACCAGTTCAACTATGGTTTTATTGTGCCTCAAACTTTCATTGTCACCCATTGACATATAGACAGATAGTGAGATATAACTACTTTAGTGAGGAAATGCTTCAAGTTTGCGTGCATGAGATTCGTGAATCTTGGGAAAATTATTTTCATATTGTCATAGTTTCCTTTAATAAATTCTATCTGGATTTGATAAACATATATCACATTTAAGAGTTATATGGGTTGACATACAAATCACCCTTATTCTTTGTAAACATGGTAGAGTTGTCCTTATTTGGGATAAGACTCATTCAAGGGATGATAGAAAGAGTGCAACTTATCCTGAAGAGGTTGGTCATTACATATAGCCAATAGAAATTTGATTCATTCCATCACCATTGGCCATTAGAGTTTATGTATTGTGATAATATTTTTCTATGTTTTCACCTCTCTTGGAAAATAATTTGTTTGGTACAAAGGGTATGTTGGCGCTACTATTTGTTGGACCCTTTGAGATTGTGCGGTGTATTAAAATGGAAGTGTATTTATTAGACCTACCATCTCATTTGATATCAATATATTATTTACTTCATGTTTCATAGGTGACGAAGCAAAAAATTTATCCTTCCATGGTTATTTAATTGGAGGATATCGATCTAGATATTGATACCCCCATTATTGCATAACCTGTTCAGTTTACAATTCTCCAGGAAAACGTATTCTTCATGAAAATGATTCCCTTAATCAAGGTACTATTGAAATGTGGATAGTATATTCAGGATACATGGGAGATGGAATTATTTTCAAGGCTGTTGTGGCCATATATATTTTTGAGATACAAATTTGGAACACATTTTGGGTATAGTAAGCCTCAATGCTGGGGAGATTGCAATATTCTATTACATTAAAAAATGTATTTCATAAACCGTTTCTAACAATTTCATGGTTAGGTATTTAATTGGTGTTATTTCAAGAGTTGATAAAAAAATATTAGCATCACTACGTTCTATGCATGGTTGGTTCATGATTATGTAATCCCAGGCAGTTTTCCCACAAAAACCTTGAAACATGACTGGGCTAGTGGAAGGGGGTGCACGATATTTCCAAACCTTACAACCACCCCTCCCAACCATGAAATCCTCCTCATAGGTGTTATTCATTATTATCACTTGATTATGGTAATATTTTGGCCTAAAATTGCACCCCAAATATGATATCTATATATGTTGCATGCTTATAGCATACAATTACTCCTTACTATGTGTCATTCATAATAACCTATGTGTAGTATTTTAAATACCCTTAATTTTTTTAAATCCATATGACCCTATATTGATCCCTATTCACCCCATTATCACATATTCTATCAAAATAACACATTCCCATGGGAATATCGAACTCTATATCTTTATTCTTGGAAAATTCCCTTCATTGATGTTAGTTCATATCATGGTATGAAATTTTCTAGATCAGGTTAACCTTATTCATTGTTAATCTGTGCTATACCTCCACTCTACATATCTTGATGTAACCAAAAGATAGTATGTATGCTGAATATAATGGAATTTATGTGGGATTTATGTTTTTTATGGATCTAGGAATGAGAACACCTGATGTACTCTTTTAGAGTATCCATTTCAATAGATATTAGTTCTATATCCCTTAACGAGTTCAATGTTTTTATAAAATTACATAATTATATAAAATAATTATCATTATTTTAAATTAGTTTATTTTATTATATAAATTTAATTTGTTTTGGGACTCTCAATATTTTAAGTAATGATATATCTTGAAAAGGGTTTTTACATTATGAACATGTAATTTTTTGCACCAACTATTTTATTAATTCCGTGAATGATAGTTTTAGTTCACAAATGGGTCTAAAAAATAAATAGTTATTCATATATCATTGATAATTCTTTATAAATTGTGATAATGGTATTAAAATTTATTTTTGACAAGATTGTCACAAACTGAACCTTGGTTTCATTGAGATTTGACATATCACTCATAGTGTGTGTAATACCACTCCTGATTTTGTGTTATCGATAGAATTTTGAAGGGAAAAATATTGGATGTTTTGAAAATATGTCTGGTTTAGGATTCAATTATGTCTTATAGATATTCCCCTATATTTTTTTCCCAATGTAGTTTTCTATGTCAAATACTTGTTTTATTATCACATGATGGATTTTTTCTGGGATATTATCTAACATGACTTCAAATGAGGATATATCAATGGGTATTACCAGTTTAATTGTTACATGGATATGTGTTTCTTTTAATACCAAATGGTTTATGGATAAACAAACATATTTAATTACATATATAGATCAAATTCATGGTTTAGTGAAAATGAAGGGTGTTTATGGAAAAAAATATTCTTTATAATTGTGTTTGAATTTATAATGATTATATGTAAAAACATTTTTAATTTTAAAAGATAGAAGTAATAAATTTTATTTATTATGCATTTTATAGTATTATTGGTGGTAAAATACTAGGCGTTGTTCTCAAACTATGATTTATTCCTTTGGATGGTTGTGGATTTTATTTTCTAGGATCCATGTAAAGGGAAGGAAATCATATAACATTTTAGTTCCTCTTGTTATCACTTAATTCATTGATGGATTGTTTTGTGATGATCATTATTCAAATGGAAACTTATTGGTTTCAACTAGTTATTATTTTCGTGTTCATCTTATTTTTATTGGGTTGAATAGATAGTGATGAAACTTTTTCTCCAATATTGTACTCTAGATTCATGCATGTTTCAATTAAAATGAGGTCTTTTTTCAACTATATTTTCTTTATTTACCGATCTTATGGTAATATATGGTGTCCAATTAAGTTGAAAATGGTTTTTTTGTTACACTCATGAGCAGGCTACTTGACATGTGGTGTTACAATTTCAAAAATTAAATAGGTTTAGTTTGCAAAAAGGGAACCCTGATAGAGTGTGGAGTATAATAGATTTTTTTTTCGGGGATCTACCATTATATTAACAATCATGAGTACTCATCTAGTTGGTTTTGGGATATGGTCATGTAATTCCATATTGTATTTAATGTATAGATCATTTTTTGTTTGATGGAGTTGTATAATATATTGACTATGATTCTAGGAGATGAAGTTATTTATTTCCACATAAAAATTAGTTTATAAGAGTAGAAGAAATGATGTTTTACGATTGAAGAGTTAGATTAGAATAATTATTGATATGTGAAAAAACATTGGTGTTGTAATCGTGATATACACATCTTCTAGTTCATATAGGATGTTATTATCTTGAACATTGTGTAGGGATTTATATTTTTAAATAAATTAATTTTATTATTAGATGGTTTTGGTAAACCTCTAGCGGGTTTCATGGATTGAAGAGTTTGGTCACAAAAAATAATATTTTGGAGTTTTGTAGTCATCTATTAAGAACAGGGTAAATAGTAAAAAATATTGGGGTAAATCTATCTATTGAAATTTAGGGATTGGTAATTGATCAATTTTGATGACTTTTGGTCCCTCATAAACTTGTGGGGTTTGATACACCAATGAAAAATATGGAATACTTCATCTTTCTATAATGGTTATTTGTAAATATTATATGATATAATGGTTATTTTATCTATGTGAATTGTTACTCGTACAAATTGTGTGGAATAAGTCAACCACATGAGTGCTCTATACATCACCTGCTGACATATGTTCTAATTAGATATTGTGAATAAATAACCATGATCACAATAAGGTGCTAATTCTGCATTCTATATTGGAGCTGGTTCTCCACAAGATAAGGAAATAGTCATCCTAATGTTGAGGTAAATTTAGTTTGGATTCATTAATAGATATTTTTTTCACTCACTATATCGGTATCTAAAATATCAGAGTGGTGTAGGCCCTTAACCATCATTTAGTGACTATTAGGCGTTTTCCCCATGAGAAATGCCTTACTATGGATTTTTTGTTGTGATAATTGATTTGTAATGCTCAATAGATAGGTGTTTATAAATATTATCAAGTTATTTCATATAGATGAAGTTGAGTATGATGAACTAGATGCTTGGATTGGTAGATTTATCTTAATGATATGTTCTTCATCATCTTTATTTGAAATCATTTATATAATGATATTGTCTAGGGGGTTTATAAATGATGAATGATATCCAATATGATGATTGTCTCCTGTTATGGGCTACAAATAGAATTGAACATGATATAATTTTTGGGGATCAAAGTGATGTTTGTGGACTTTTTCCTAGGTTCTTATCATAATAATGTATCAACATGTGTTATCCATATCTCGGTTGAATTTGTTCAGTATCTAGATATCCTGGTTTAGTACTTAGATTAGGGTGTTATGATTGAAAACTCCCAATATAGGTTACCATAGAGCCATATTTCTACTATTTGTGTGATTTTTCCTTGAAAATATGATTTTCTAGGATCCCACCATGGTGGTGAGAGGCTTAGTAATTACATTTTAAGTGATATATGCCTCTATTAATCGAATGATAATGTGTATATATTTGATGTCAATTATTATTATGATCCATAAAATGGAAAAAAAATCTATTTTTATTGGGATTTGAGAAATATGAATTTAATAGATTCAAGAAACTTGAGGCTACAACATGTTAACTACCTTATATGTCATCCTGAAATTATATGGAATTGTTTTTTAGGGGAACAAAGATTAATTTTAAATAATGGTAATGTTCCATTGACTATTTTATGGTATTCTAGGGATATGATGTAGTGAATGAATTATTTTATCATTAATAATTTTCTATAGGATGATCCAACGTGTCTAGTTCACTATGGTGATCGTGGATTTAAAATTGGTTATTTTCTTAGGGATTGATAGGATTGAAATTTATTAATCATTTTTGTGGGAATCCTAATAAGAAACGATAGTTTTTAAAAGATATGTGGCAACCATAGTTGTGTGGAAAGTGTTTTGGATATATTTACCTTTTTATATATCACAAATGTGAAATTTGGTATTACATAATATTGGTTCATTATAAAATAAATTTTTGTATTTGGTAGATGTAAAACATTGGATGTGAGTATATAGATCATGTCATTTTCCATGAATAGGTATGTTGTGAAGTCTAGTGGATCAAATATGTTATTCATATAGATGATGAAAAGGTTTAGTACCCCTAGTTTCTGGTAAGTAACCCTTATTTTATTCTTTTTAAGTAATTAAAGCATATGAGAAATAGTTGGGAAAGTTTGGAGACTTTTAAAGTGATAAAGGGAAACAAGTGGTGACGCACGGGCTTCACACGGTTTTCCAAAACCGTGCAGAAGCCGTGCAGGTGGTGGTCACTTTGGACAGTGGAGACCGCACAATGTGCCCAAGGATTGGGAAAACTGTGCGAGGAGGCCATGCAGAGTGCCCCTTCCAAGAGGTGACTACCACACAGTTAGCACACGAATTGACTAACCGTGAAGACTAACCATCCGCAGAGTCAACTAAGATTCTATTCATAAGGATATAATCCATTTTATCATTACACCCACTCTTTTTTTCTCCTAGACGGCCCTAACTCTGGATTTCTCTCGAGTGAATGTGGGAGAACACTTACCAGGCGTTTTGGAAGTGATCCAGAGATTTTTCTTGGCGTTTAGAGGCCGGTTGATCGAGGTAAGTATTGTTTCCCTTATTTTTCCTAGATATTTTTCTTCCCTCTTGATGGATCCTTAAATCTACGCCCAATGTGGATTGATCTAGGTTAGTGGATGACTTTTATATCGGGTTTTAGTTTTGTTGGTACTAGGGGAAGGAATCTAAGGAGGTTTCGGGGAGTAGTTGACTTGTTTCTGTTGGCGTTCTTCATCCGTTGGTTGGTTCCACCAAATTTATTGAGTTAGGTGGCTTCACTCACGATTCCTCTTTCTTAGAACTTGAAGGCTTAGTTTCAAATTGTTTTCCATGATTGAAATGGTTTTTTATCTTCTACAAAAGAATGGTTTAAACCCCTTTTTAGTAACGGGTGATGGGAATTGTGTGTTTTTGGAAATTGTTTGTTGAAGTGAATTTTAAATGGTAATTTTAAACTGGTTATGGTTTTTTTGACTGAAATAAATGGTTTTCAATAAAAGGTTTGATGATTTATTGAATTATTTTGAACACACGTGGTTTTGGCATGGATTTTCATGGGTTTTGGTGTGTGTTCATATGCATTGGGATGTATAAGTGCGAGAAGTAACCCCATCAAATGGTTGGGATGGATAAGGGTGAGAAGTACCCCCATTAAAAGGGATGGATAAGGGTGTAAAATACCCTCATCAAGGTAGTCCACTAAGAGACGACATAGTGGAAGGATAACTAACCACTCGCGAGTGTAGGGAGGTATAGGTTGCATGCATGGCTGGTTGTAACAATTTGTGAAATGGAATGAATGTTCCAAAAATGGAAATGTGAATTTTATTGGAAACATTGCTTGGTTTCTTTTATTGAGAAAGATGGGTTTTGTTGGAAAATGATTTTGACATGGAACTTGTTATCTTGTGAACTGTTTTGGAATTGTTTTATATAAATTGTTTTATATAAATGTGCTAAAATGTTTTATCGTAGAGGAATGGGTTGGGAGGTCATTGGGGAAAACCTAATGAGTTTCATTACTCACCCCCTTCTTTGGCACGTTGGTTCTTTTGTAGATTTCATATTCCAGGATGTTGGCAAAGGTAAAGTGCCACATGTTTATAGCACTACTCATGATACTTGGGCTGGTTTGTGATGTTGGAGCTTGTAGCTTGTGGAGCATTGATCTGGGTTGTCGTCTTGTTTTATTTTAGTTTGTCTTTATGCTGTTTACTATAATTTAGTATTGGTTTTATCCATGGTACTCTTGGTTGTATTATGATAAAAAAATGGTTGAGTTGTCTTATCTTTTATCATGTATCTTTTAGTTGATTAGTTTGGTTACAGCTGTTGGTTCTGTGGTAAGTTCTAAAAGGGTAAATCGTTCCCCACATGTTTTGAAACCTTTCGGCGTTTATTGCCAGCCTTTAGAACCTTGGTGATGTCTCTTAAGTCCTAGTAATGACTCATTGTACTCTCAAGCCAATGTGGATAAGTGGGTCATTACAAATGGTATCATTTTGTTTGGTCCTTGGGGTATAAATGCAATTAGCTTGTTCCTTTCTTTGTGGAACAAGTAGTCATCGGTTTTTGTTGGTCTTGGCATTGAATTCTTACGTGTCTATTCCTTGGGTGGTCATCATAAGAAGAAGTAGGATTGTCGGAACATAGAATGTAGAGCATAAAAAGACATTGATAACCTTTTTATATTGATCTTCATGATACCAGAGAGTTGGGTACATAAGTGTTTTGGATACACTTATAGGATAACAAATCTCATTGTCATGGGTTTAGCCAATGAGATGAGCATGAAATGCATTAGAGTAATGACATACCACTAGGATTTCATATCTCATTGTGAAGAATGATTTATGATTTCGGGAAAGGTGAATTTTTTTGAAAAATGCAAAAATTGTTTTCAAGTAAAAGATTTTGAAAACAGGGTATTTGGTTTATTTTGAAAATGGGTTGATTTTCAAAAGGCATGAGGAATGTTTTAAAAAAAATTTGAACATGGAAAAAAGGTTGTTTTGAAAAAAAAATGTTTTTATAGATGATGTGATAGAAATTTAAATTCTAATCCTTCAGTTGCTAGAAAGTGAGACTAACGGCATGCGTCGTTTGTATAGAAAATGTCTCCTGTTAGGTGTCATAGAAACCAAACGGAAGAGGCTACAGAAAATTTGGTTGCATCTGAGCCACAGGTGAACCAGTAGCTAGTCCAAAGTATAGTTCAATCATTTCAGGCTGTGGACATGGGGAATTAGAGGGATGAGTCAAGACATGTAGATCATTCCATCTAGTTCCAGAAGCAGAATCCACCCATATTTCGGGGTGATTCTGAACCAGAAAAGGCAGAGGTGTGGCTGAGTAGGATGAATCATTTCCTCGATTTCATTGGCACACCAACAGAACTAAAATTAAAGTTGGCGACTTATGTGCTGGAGGATCTTGCACGATAGTGGTGGGAGAATGTAGTACATGCTAAGGTGGACCAAGGCCTAGGCTGGGAGGAATTTGAGGAATTGTTCAATAAGCAAGGATATCCTCACACATTCAAGATCCAGGGGATGACAGACTTTTTCAGCCTGAAGCAGGAGAATCTCTCTATCACAGATTATGTGGCTAAATTTATGAATTTAGTGTGCTTTGCACTGGAAGTTGCTACAAGTGCATCGCTGAAGGCACACATCATTGAATCTGGGTTGTGACAGGAGATTCTCTCAAAGATAGATGCACTCTATATTACGGATTATACGAAGATGGTAAACAGAGAAACAGTAGCTGAAAGAGACATCTCAGGAGTTATGGGAGGAAGAAGTATGATGATATTCTTGGGAACGGGTGGGAACTATAATGCTGGGAATAAGTGGAAGATGGACACCTACATCCAAGGTGGGAGTCCAAATCAGAATTAGATGGATGGATCGGTGAATCTTCCTCCAAGACCCATGATGAAAGATGTGTGTTTTAAATGTGTCTCGATTGATCACATTAAATGATAATGTAGAGTACCACCGAAAGCATGCCACAATTTCCACATGATGGGGAATCTTCAGCGATATTATCACAGTGCTCCACGGTCGGGTGTTCATGACACTTCTCAGGTGTCACAAGTATCTTATGCTTCGATTGGGAGAGAACGGAAAAATAGGTCTCGCCAGTAGAATAGAGCTAGCTAAGGTGATTCTTGGAATACCATGACTCCTCAGACAGGTCAATCTCAAAAAGGCAATAATGAGCAAAGTTCACCAACAAAGCAATTATATGGAGTGGAACAGGTGATTGTGGATGACCAGTCTGGACCGTCTATGGTGAGAGGTAAGATTCTTTTGAATTCTACCCTCATGCAAGGGTTTTTCAATACTGGTGCATCTAATTATTTCATTACTTCTCGTATTGATGATTTGCTGAACTTAAAACATGAAATTATTCCTTCTGTGATAAAACATCAATCTCCTCTCAGTGAAAGAGAATGTAGAGCCTTCATGTGTAGAGAATGTTCTATAAAAATTGATGGAGATGAGCTGAAATGGGATTTCTCTATGCTGGAGATTGATGTCTATGATATAATCCTAGGTATGGATTGGTTGACAGAGTTCAGGGCTAACATTGACTGTTATAGCAGAACAGTTAGTTTCGCGACTGAGGATGGCATCGAGCATCTCTTTATAGAGGAAAGAGTGGGGAAGACAGGTGCAACATGATTGTTGGAACCAGTAGTGGCAATGATATCTTACCAGTTGGCTGTGTTAAACTTTTAATTGATGGACGAGATTGCGAATAATAGTTTTCCAGTAGTCGCGGATAAATTTCTTGTTCTTTTTTCTAAAATATTCTCAGGGTTACCACCTGTAAGAGAAGTGGAGTTTAAAATTTATCTCCTTCAGGGGAAAAATCCTGTCTCACTTCTATCTTATAGGATGGCACCAATGGAGTTAAAGGAATTGAATGTGCTATTGGAAGAAATAGAAAACAATGGTTTTATTTTTCCAAGCATGCCTCTGTGGGTAGCACCAGTTTTTTTTGTAAAGAAATATGATGGAACTTTGAGGCTATGTGTGGATTATCGTGAAATTATCTAGGTTACGATAAAGAATTGATATCTACTTCCACGCATTGATGACATGTTTGATTAATTGAGTGGAGTTAAGTGGTTCTCAAAGATTTACTTGCAGTTAGGATATCACCAGTTGTGTGTTCGGAAGGAGGATATTCTGAAGACATCCTTCAGAAGCATATATGGCCACTACGAATATGTAGTCATGCCTTTTGGTCATACAAATGAACCATCAGTCTTTATGGCATTGATGAATCAGATATTTTAGTGATATCTAGATTCTTTTGTTGTGGTGTTTTTGGATGACATATTGGTGTATTAAAGAACAAGGGTTGAGCATGATCAACACTTGGCAATAGTGTTGGAAATATTGAGATACCAACAGTTTCATTCCAAATAATCAAAGTGTTATTTTTGGATACAAGAGGTATGCTTTCTGGGCCATGTTATTTCTGGGAAAGGTGTTTTTTTGGATCCATAAAATATAGAAGGTTTTCTTTCATGGAAACCGTCGAAGAATGTCTTTGAAATACAAAGATTTCTTAGCCTAGCTGGTTATTACTGATGCTTTGTGTGTTACTTCTCATGACTAGCTTCTCCAATGAAAGAATTAACAAAGAACAATAGTTCATTTAAATGGACTGTGGAATGTCAAAAATCATTTCAGGAACTGAATAATCAGCTTATATAGGCACCTATCTTGATCTTTCTAGAATATGTATTAAGGTATGTGGTGTATTTTGATTCTTCGGGAACAGGTTTAGGTTGTGTTCTCATTAAAGGATAATATGTTTTTGCGTATGGATCAAGACAATTGAGAGTGAATGAAAATAACTACCCAACACAAGATTTGGAGTTAGCTGTAGTTGTCCATTCCTTGAAGTCGTGGTGTCATTATGTATTTGGTTTGAAATTCACCATGTTTACGGATCATAAGAGTTTGAAGCATATTTTCTCACAATGAGATTTGAATCAAAGGTAGAGGAGATGGATGGAGTATCTTCAAATGTTCCAATTTGACATGATATATACTCGAGGTAAGGGAAATTTGGTGGCCATTGCATTAAGAAGAAAGTCGTATGCTCAGTTGGCGAAAGAAGCTTCAGATGAGTGGATGTTGATGTCAGTCCTAGCTGACATGCGTATGGAATGTGAAGATCGAGCTGATGTTGTGGTTTTCATTCCATTTATTGATTTGGTGGAGATAGTAAAGGATACACATGGATCTGATGTAGACTGTGTTTCAATGAGTTCAAAACTCAATGGTGGGTAGACCATTGAGGGATGGAAGCTGGATGGGAGTTCAGTTTTGCGATTTCAAGATCGTATGGTTGTACCTTTAACTACTCAGGAACAACTCCATAATTCTTACCAACATTTAAGATTGGATGTACACCCAGGTACACAGAAGATGTATAAGGCATTGAAGGTGCAGTTTTGGTGGAGCGAAATGAAAAGGAAAGTGGTCGAGTTCATCTCGCGTTGCTTAACATGTCAGCAAGTTAAAGAAGAACATAAGTGGCCAGTGGGTATGTTGCAGTCTTTTTTTATCCCATTGTGGTAATGGGATCAGATATAAATGTATTTTGTTAAAGTTCTTCAAAGAACGACCCGAAAACACGATTCCATTTGTGTTATAGTGTATCATCTAACCATATCGTCCCATTTCATCCCGATTCATGAAACTCATACAGTGGAAGATATTTCAAAAATCTATATCCGAGTGGTGGTAAAGATACATGGAATACCATTTTCAATTGTGTCAGACAGAGATATGAGTTTTACATCTCGTTTCTGGAGATCCTTACAGAAATCCCTGGGAACTCAGTTGAATATGAGTACAGTGTATCATCCTCAGAAGGATGGACAATTCGAAAGGATTTTATAGACATTGTAAAACATTTTGTGGGCTTGTGTAATGGATTTTGGTGGCTCGTGGGAAGAGAACGTGCCTTTAGTGGAGTTCTCATATAACAACAGTTATCAGGCCTCAATACACATGTCTCAATTTGAAGCATTGTGTGGGAGTCCTTGTTGTTCTCCACTTTTTTGGGTGGAAACATGTGAGACTTCACTAGATGGGCCGAGGCTTGTCCAAGAAACAACATAGAAGATTTAGTTGATAAAAAAGGATGAAGACGGTCCAGAGTGATCAGAAATCTTATACGGATCATCGTTGAAGACCATTGTCATTTGTGGTGAGTGATCATGTATTTTTGAGAATCTCTCATAGGCATGAACATCATCGATTTGGAAAGTAGGGAAAATTATCTCCTCAATATATTTTCCCTTTTGAGATACTAGAATGGGTTATCAAGGTGGCGTATCGGTTGACATTACCACCGAGGTTCAGTGGAACACATAATGTGTTCCATATATCTCAGTTGAATAAGTATCATCCCGATCCTGACCATATGATCAGATGGGATCACATTGAAATATAGTCAGATGCTTCGTTAGTACATATTCTGGTGCGGATTGTGGATAGGTGGTAGAAAGACTTGCGTGTAAAAAGCATCAACCTAGTGCAGGTTTTAAGGAACCATGGTCAGATTCAGGAAGAGACTTGGGAACGCGAGAAAGAAATAAAAGAGCAGTGGCCAGAACTCTTTTAGGAAAGCGATGGTTTTCTACATTCTGGGGAAGGAAAGGCCAATGGTGGAAATAATGTTTTACCCCCAGTTTTGGGAAAGTAACCCTTGTTTTATTCTTTTTAAATACTTGAATCTTATGAGAAATGGTTGGGAAAGTTGGGAGAGTTTTAAAGTGTTAAAGGGGAAAAAGTGGTGACGCACGGGCTTTGCACTGTTTGCCCAAACCATGCGGAAGCCATGCAGGTGTTGGACACATTGGACAGAGGAGACCACACGGTGTGTGCACGGTTTGGGAAAACTGTGCGAGGAGGCTGTGCGAAGCACCCCTTCCAAGAAGTCACTACCGCACGGTTAGCACACGATTTAGAAAATTGTGCGGACTAACCATGCATAGAGTCAACTTAGATCCTATTTTTAAGGATCTAATCTATTTTATCATTAAACCTACTCTTATTTTCTCCTAGACATCCCTAACTAGGGATTTCACTCTGGTGAAGGTGGGAGAACACTTACCAGGAATTTTGGAAGCAATCTGGAGGTTTTCCTTGGCATATAGAAGCCTGTTGATTGATGTAAGTCTCATTTACTTTAGTTTCCTTATATCTTGTTCTTCCCTCTTGATGGATCCTTATATATATTCCCATGGTGGGTATATCAAAGGTGGTGGATGAATTTTAAGTCGGTTTTGGTTTTGTTGGTACCATGGGAAGGAATCTAAGGAGGTTTCAGGGAGTAGTTGACTTGGTTTTTTTTCACGTTCTTCGTCTGTTGGTTGGTTTTGCCTAATTTGTTGAGATAGGTGGCTTCACTCCAGATTCCTCATTCTTAGAACATGACGTCTTAGTTTCAAATTGTTTTCCATGATTGAAATAGTTTTTTTATCTACTTTGAAAGAATGGTTTAAACCACTTTTTATTAATGGGTGATGGGAATTGTGTGTTTTTGGAAGGTGTTTTTTGAAGTGAATTTAAAATGGTGATTTTAAACTGGTTATGGTTTGGCTGCTTGAATGAAATGGTTTTTAATAAAAGGTTTGATTCTTTATTGAAATGTTTTGAACCCACTTGGTTTTGGAATTGATTTTCATGGGTTGTGGGGTGTGTTCATATGAATTGGGATGGATAAGGGTGAGAAGTACCCCCATCAAAAGTTTGAGATGGATAAGGGCGAGAAGTACCCCCACCAAAAGGGACAGATAAGGGCGTGAAATACCCCCTTCAAGGTAGTCCACTAAGTGACGACTTAGTGGATGGATAACTCACCACTCGTGAGTATAGGGAGGTCCAAGTTTCATGCATTGCTAGTTGTGTGGTTTTGCAAAATGCAATTATTGTTCCAAAAATGGAAATGTAAATTTTATTGAAAACATCGCTTGGTTGATTTTCATGAGAAAGTTGGGTTTTGTAGGAAAATGGTTTTGACATGGAACTTGTTATATTGTGAACTGTTTTGGAATTGTTTTATATAAATTATTTTATATAAATGTGCTAACATGTTTTATCCTAGAGGAATGGGTTAGGAAGTCGTCGGGGAAAACCTACTGAGATTCATTACTCACCCCCTGCTTTGTAAAGTTGGTGCTTTTTCATATGTCATATACCTGGATGTTGGAAACGGTAAGGTGCCATAAGTTTATAGCACTACATCATGATACCTGGGATGGTTTGTGATGTTGGATCATGGAGCTTGTGGAGCATGGAGCTGGGTTGTCATCTTGTAGTCATTTACTGTCTCTTTCCACTGTTTACTCTGATTTAGTGTTGGTTTCTACTGTGGTACCCTTGGCTGGTTTATGATAAAATAAACGGTTGAGTTTTCTTAGATTTTATCATGCATCATTTAGTTTCTTATTTTGTTATGGGTGTTGGTTCTGTGGTTTGTTCTAAAACTGTAAATCATCCCCCACTTGTTTTGAAACCCTTAGGCATTTATTTCCAGCATTTGGCACCTTGGGGAAGTCGCATAAGGCCTAGTAATGACTCATTGTACTCTCAAGAAAATGAGGATAAGCGGCTCATTACAAAAAGTATGGAATGACATGATAAATTCATTCATAATACCCATATAAAGAAATAAATGTGGTGGGAACTATTCATCTACTATTGTAGGGAAGTGGAAATATTTTTTCTTTTTGATTGAAATAATATTTAATGTTCTAGGAGTGGATATTGTTTCAACAGATTATCATTAATAGGTTTTATTCATGGTATCCCATTTTATATTTTAAAATAACTATATAGAAAAATTATATCTCATTGATTAAAATATTCAATGGAATCACTTCATGCCGACATTGAGGGGAATTTTATTATTTGTGTAGGGAGTATATGGATGGATAATATTAATGGGATTCATAAGAGACGTGTTGTGATGGTTTTATAAGATTCTTATATATCTGTTTTATGATAATTCACATTTATGAATGAAAAAAAATCCTATATGTTGTATTCATAGTATGAATTAATGATAATGGATTCAAAAATAGGTTGATGTATGTATTCTGAGACCTTCTATATCCATTAATGTTCATAGTTGTAGTAGATCATGTGAGAGTGTGTTATCATGTTGCATGAGGATGGTTAATTGAAAAATAAAATAGTAGATTGGGATGTTTTTTTCATAAGTGAAAATTCAATAATGTGGTGATGATGTCATAACCACATCATTCATGTTCGCAAGGCAAAGATCATTTTTTATTTTTCATGTCAAAATTCACAAAAGAAATGTAAAATTATAATTTCTAATACAAATAAAAATAAATAAAAATTAATATCTAAATTTTTATTTGTATTTGACCATCATACATGTGGTAATGTTTATTGGACTATAATTTTGTTATCATTTTAATGGTATTTAATTTAAGTAATGATATTTTATTTACTCATATGAGAGGGAACATAAATATCATATAATTAGATATCCATATTTTAATTCTAACATCACAGTTTTGATTAGAAAATATCATTTTAACAAGTTTGGAATAAAAATAATCTAATTATCGTGACACATGAATGCCATATAATTGGTATTTATTTCAATTTATGTTTTTTTATTCTCCAAGTCCTATACTCACCACCATTCATTGTATGGGGGAGGAAGAATAATTTTTCTTTATATAAGCTATAGAATCAGCCAATGATTGTGGGATTAGGAGGATGAATATTTGAGGAGGCCCAACTAAATCAGATCAAGATATTCAAAAATGGAAATATTTTTGGAGTGTAATCCTTAAATAATCAAGGATTCAGCATGTCATAAAGCAATTTAATTTTTTTTTCAAGACTTCAACATTAATTTACTATTTTACCATTATATTACAATATTTAGATAAATTTAGAATATTGAATGTCACATGATGAATGATTTATAGAATAATTAGTGATTTAGGTGGCCCTCATGAATCCAGTGCTTTAAAAAAAATCTCATATTGGGTCATACTACAACAGAAATTGTGCAGTTTATCAAATAACATCATGACGAGGATGGTGTTCACATTGTGTATTTTCCATGTAGACATAATATGTATGAAAATTGGGTACATTCCATGGGGTTTGATCAAGTACAACTCCAAATACGAGATTTGACCTACTCGTTTTCTTTTAGTATATGTTATGTTGGGTTACAAAACCCTTCTTCATATGAGTCAATGTCATGGGATGTCGTCAAGTTAAATTTTATGTGTGTCTAAGTGTACATGCAATGATGTTTGAGTTTATCTGTACTAGTGTCCTCACCATACAAACTACGTCGAACCTAATACTTATATGTAATATAGAACACAAAAATGATATCTTTATTGGGAACAAACCAGTCATTTGGATTGATGTACACAAGTAGAAGAATAATTTTATATACAAACTATGTAGTATATGGTACATTGATTTAACATCCCCTATGATGGGATCATGAATATTTTATCCACATATTGAATTTTTTTTGGATATGCAAGTTAATGATTCATATGCATTTTTTGAAAAAAAACATTATAATCATATCATATATTTTGTTTGAGATGATTAAAAAATATGACTCACGATTTTTTTTTAAATTTTACCTCATCTAGATGATATGAAGATATTGTGGATGATCCATGTAATATATAAAAATAGTTATCACCCTAGATGAATATTAAAACCAATGAATGTATATTTTTCATGTATTTTGATATTGTGGTCCTTTGAGTTGTTTTCTGGAATTATTAGATATTCGATGGCTTTAGAGTCCTAATAAATGTAGCATGTTCTAATTTTTTATAGTTTCCCCTATGTAGTTGAGTGATGTAATGGGATTTATGGAAGAACATGGATGGTTAGAATATTTCACATTTACAATGATGTTGAATTATAAGATGTTTTATATGGTATAACTATGTTGGTGGGTAACTATATACACACTCTCCTTACTCTATCATATTAGTATATAGTTTCTATTGTAAACGGTTTATAAACTATCCACTTTTATATCTCTTGTGTTGATATAAGAAGTAGTATTTTAAATATTGGACATATTATGGATGTCCATATTCACTGGAATATATGTTATGATGACTAAGTAGAATGAATGTTATGAATATGGGATTTGGGAACTCGGGCGTGTGTATATCATGCAATGAGTTGGGGATAATCCCTTATAATAATTGTGATAGTACTCTATATGAGTTATGGGGTGATTTTCATATATGATAGTCTTGTAAATCTCATATCTTCCTCTTTTCAAAACATGATAACCACAAAATTATTAGATACTATTTTATTATAAGTCAATTCTGAATTTTGGTTCCACGTGAGACACTCCACAAGGTCATTACACAATAGAAAAATTTATACATATAAGTGGTATAGGCCCCCAGTACGTTATTTAAAATTAATAATATGGCGGTGGAGGATGATAAAGGTAGGTGGTTCAGAATAGTGGGGTTAGTAACTCACTAAAAAAATATATACAATCTAGATATTAATTTGTTTCTGATTTTGGAATCATATTAATGGACTGATGGTGGTTGTACTAACATTACATAGATCGGATGATGTGATTTTTGTTCAATGACACTCAATAAGTATCATTATTCATCTTCATTATAGTGACCTATTTGATTTTCATGTAGTGGGTGGGGATCCATCATGTGAGTGCAATATCCCATACCCTCACCCTAATATATAATTGAATGATGGAATTATCTGAGTGTTATCATGGTTGTTGAGGTAAATATATCTTTTTGTTAGATTTTTTGAGGTAACCATACCTAGGAATAAGTGTCTGAAAAGCTTAAATGGGGTCAATATCATTACCAAAATCATAACATTATCTTGTTTTTTTTGAAATTTGACCATTGAATGAGATATAGACTCTATAATTCAGTGATTAAGGGAACATTATAAAATTATGTTATTTTCTATTAACATATATACACCATTTATAATGGGATATTTCTTTATGTGATGGGTGATGGGTGATATTTTACTATTTGTAGTGGATCAAGGAATTTTTAACTATTCATTTATTGATCTTATTTTCCACTATAAAATTATAAAATGACACCATTATATCTCATAGCATATGTGAAATTAATCTTTGAGATTAAACAACCCATAGAATATATTTTTGTAAATATATTCACTTTAATAGCTTTCGAAACATGAAACCATAAGTATAAATAAAACATAATATATTATAATATTGTATCCTATAATTTAAATTGGTGGTATGTATAATAAAAACTAAATTATAGTTTATTTGGTTATTTAATTATTAGAATAAAATTATAAATCATTTAAAATTATATGAAACATTTTCTAAAAAACGAAATTTTTTCACAAATATGGATCAATCACAACTTTACAATGTAATATAAAATTAATTTTTATCAGTTTTATAATTTTTTTTATAAAATCGAACTATATTTTGAAATCAAAAAATCAAAATTAGATTAGGGTGAATTTTTTGTATTTTTCTAAAATGTTTTATCTTTCAATGAATTTTGAAAAATAATAAATTTTATCATAGAAATTTCATTTTTGTTAAAATAATTACAAGTTAAAATAATATTTCAATTTTTTTTAAAGAAAATTAATATCAATTATATTAAAATTTATCTAATTTAGTCTATTTGAATTAATTTCATAATAAATTTTGATAATAAATCCTTTTACAATTATGAGAATTTTCTCATTAGAAATATGGTTTTTACCGTATATGCATGTATTATTTTAAATTAAATTTTAACACAATGGGTAAATTATTTTTGAAAATATTATTCTATATTTGAAATCAAAATAATTTAAAATATATAATATGTTGATCATAATTCTATCTGTTGATAATATTAAAATATGTACATATTTATTACAGTGGTAAAAGGAAAAAAATTATTTATCTATTTGCCAAATTTAAAAATAACACTATTTTAAAAGACTATCCAATGTGTCCAATTTTAATTGGGTGATAATGTTTCTTCCATATCTCTTATAAGTGTTATAAATGGAAAATTTTAGAGGGTTTCTCATGATAAAATTCTACCAAATATCCTTTTATATTCACTCACCCAATGAAATTTACATTGAAAAAGAACTATGAAATAATCATACTTCCTCCCCTCCAAACATACTAGATCCCTTCTTTTGATCAAAAATATATACTAGGAAGGTTTTTGGGGACAACCAAAATATGTTCCGGGAAGAAGTGGTAATTCACATAAATTTTCATTTTCATTTTATATCATCTTTATCCAAAATAAAATCATATTTTTACATGATAATATAGAAACACTAGCGTATACCATATACTAATATTTTTGTCCTTTTATTGAAATAACATAGATCCATCTTTGCTTCCATGAATTGTGAAATAAAACCATCAATCATGTTTATGGTGGACTACAAACTCTCAAACCAATATAATTTGTTTTCTATCACCACCTTTAATGGTTTAATATATAGATGAATTTTTCACATATATATGATATTTATGGTGTAGGTATAATTAATAAAATATTATTGATCATAAACAATATTACATTCCATGTCATTTAATATATGATGACATCACTCATGTGTATGGATAAATATCACCTCGTGAGGTGATGTAATTAATTTTTACCATATGTTTTACATGGAAATTTATATATATAGATTTAATTAATAAATATGGATTATATGATAAGATATTTATTATTTAATATTAATATATCCCAAAATAAATTATCCTTCCACACATTTAGGGAATGATATCGTTGCTTGTCCATATGAGTGACCAACTTTCTCTATGAATTGATGTGATTAAGTTTCTATACTGTAAGTAGAATAATGGTTCCAATAATGTATATAGTGAGTAAAAATTATATTTATATCATTAATATCATTCTAGATATTAAGGATATATATTTTATACCCAAATACTATAACATTCATGATAAATAATGAGTGAGAAAAAAAGACAATTATCATGATAAAAAATGAAAATAATGAACGGCTAATAAAAATTGGTGGATATGTTGTTACAAGGGGATCATATATGATATTAGTAATATGAATATGGATATAAAATAAATTAAGAACTTTATTAGAACTATTATATATGAGGATACATTATTTATACCCAAGGAAGCGCAAGGTAAGTGACAACATCTCAAGTTCCATACATTGATGCATATTGTATTGTTATGAACATAATTTTTTATAAAGTGTTTATACTGTAACATTGACATGTAATGAAATAACAATATTAAATGTTATGGTATTTGTCTTTTAATATTAAATAAATTATATATTGTTAAATTTATTTAACAGAAAACGATTAGTAAAGAATATCCAAACCACATTTCATTTTATTCCTTAATATTACATCTTCATTGTCCTCGATATTCTAAGATTATGTGTATAATAATTTTTTATTATATTATGTAAAATTTTCACTTTTTTGGATTTACATTTCATGTACTTAAATGTTTCATATATTAATTGTCACATAAATATTTTTGTCATTTTAAGTGTACATTCCACAATTTTATTCTAATCGAAGTTGACTATTCTAAAATTTCTAGTAAAGAAACTTATTTCATCATTTCCAAGTAATATCATACCATTTTATAACCTCATGTTATTCATGAAATATTCAAGTAATTATACCATTTTATACACTTTTTTATTAAAATAATTGAGAATTTTTTTTAATGAAATTCGACTTAATTTCTCAATTTGCTCAGAAATCATTTTTCACCTAAAACAATTTTTTCTGTCTTTTTTATTTCATTTCTTCCATTTAAAAATAATTTAGTGCATAAATATTTACCCATTATCAATTTTTTAATTTTTTTATTAAAATATTTATTATTTTTTCACAATAATTCTTGTTTTTATTTTATGAAAAATGTGAAGGAATCATTAAAATTTATACAAGATGTTCCAAACTTCACAACATCATGACCAATAAATGTTTTAAAATATCAATTAAATTTTTCAAAGGATATTTTAAAAAAATAAATCATCAAAATGTTTTGTAATAATATATTTTCTAAAGGTGATTTTAAAAATTGAAGGGTTATTTTCATCAAAATTTTTATATATATTATTATTGTTATTATATTTTTCATTTAAAACCCCATTTATTTTATATTTACTCGATTATGGATACATGTTATTACCATAATTATTCTTCGTTGGTGAGGTTTATGATCATTTTGATGAAGGATATTATTGAAGCACACATCCTTCAATACATTCTTCATTCATGTTCAATCCTCATTTATAATTAATATTATTTTATTATAGATTAAAAATAACCATATTATTCTATCTGATATCATATATTATTGACCTTTTTCTTTAATGGTCAATCCTCATTTAAAACATCATTTTTTTCATACTTTTTTTGAAATTTTATTAATGAACCTCTTACTCAGATCATGATTTAATAATTTAGATAATTTAGAACATGATATAAATATAATATATTTTCATTATATAAATATTTATAACATTTTACAATGGATAGAAGTTGAAATTTAACACATGGTTCATGGAGAAAGTCGGTCGTACATACGGATGAACGTTATTTCTATAATTTTGTTGTATTGAATGAAATAGTGTAAATAATAATTAAATAATTTTATATTTTAAGATAATATCATTATAATAGAATTATATTGTAATATATGGAATATATATTCCTAAAACCCATACTTTATACATTCAATGTAATGTGTGAACGAATCGCATACTTTTGGAGAGGTGGTAGTCCACATGTCCCAAAATGATGTTATTGTATTTACTCAAAATGTTTTTAATAATGGATTATTATATATAATAGTTTTAGAATAATAAAGACATCATGAATATCATAAATTGTCTACAAAAAATATATTTCCTTATTTATTAACAACAATCATAGGTGGTAATGGAAAAAACAAACGATATAGTTTCATGAGTAGATAGTCTGCATACAAGTGAATGATAATTTCCTTACCCATTTCATGGAAGGGTGTGTTAGATGTAGGTAAAAACCATATAATTAAAAAATATAAATATATATTGTATACTGAGTTTATTATATGAAAAATAAATAATAATAAATATGGTGTTGGAGAAAGAAAATAAATCAAAAGTTCTTTTTGAAGGATGCCCTCTTTGGGTAATGACATTTGGTCTGCAGTAACGGGATTCCTTTTTTCCAATTTAATTACAATGTAAGACCTCTAAGATGGTGGTACATAATTTTGAATCTTATTTTGGTAGAATTTGGATTATAATAAGTGGCTTAATATATGTGAGGAATGAGAAGAGATAATTTCTTTTTATAGAGGACGATGGGTGGCATTCGTGTAAATGAAAAAATGTAAACACAACTGGGAGGTGTCCCTTTTATAATGTTCTTTAAAATTGTGAAAATAATTGATTAAATGAAGATTATGGTCGATCCAATCCTTCAACAAACATAAAGAAGTGCATTTTTATAATTGTGTTCCATAACATCAATGTTTCCCCAATTTTATCATTTTGGTTTTTATAAATGTGACATGTTTTATAACCAATGTAATTTTACAATAAATAATAATCAAAGTTATATATATTATAAAATATAGGACCACAAAATTATAGATAAGATATCTGAATTTTTTAACTATATTTAATGTGCGTTTGAAATTAATATAAAAAAAAGCACATATAAAGTAAAAAACAGTAATTTGACATTAACCATGAAAACAATGTTTTTTAAATTTCAATGTTAAAATGTTCATTATAAAAAAATATATATCCATGAATAGCCATATTTCATATTTATAAACGATGATAAATTAATTTTCATAATTTAGGATTTATTAAAATTAAAACACTTTTATTTTAAAATAAAATAACTATAATTTTTGACATTATTTACATAATTAAATATATAAAATCATGAAAATATGGATTTTTAATATATTATTGTTACTAATATTTAATATGATATATAAATATTACTTACTTAATGAAAAATGTTATATCCATTTTAATAATATTTTAATATTTACTTTATCATTTATTTTAGTTAATTATTTACTAAATAATTATTCCATTATTCATTATTTAATATGATAATATAAATATTTCATCATAAAAATTATTTATTAAATAAAATGATGATGATAACCCCATTAATTTTTACAATAGTCTGTAAAATGATGTAATGTGTTTTTTCCATAAATAAAGTAATTATAATTGTTAAAGGTTCGGAATGTTCATTTTTGGTCTTTTTACTGAAATATTATTTAAAGCAAAGACCTCTTTAGACTGGGTAGAGGGCGACCCATTACATAGCCCAAAGGCCTAGGACCAAGTGGACTGAATACAAGGCTTGAAAGCCCATTTTTTGGCCCAAAGGACCTCACAATGAATAGTACTTCTACAGTACCTGTGCTGCTATAGTCCCGCCGAAGCTACATTGCATGCTACAGTGCCATGCTACAGTAACCCAGAAATTCACCACTGCTCGGATATGATCCTGGATATTTTGGATGCAAAGCAGGAGCTTGTACCACTAGGGTACATGCTCGTTGGCATTTTTACTTAAATAACTTTTAATATAGGTCGCATTGATATATTATTATCCAAATAACTCATAAAATTTGATCCAAGATGGGATATGATAATTATAAACAATAAAATAATTTTTAGACAAGTGGAGGGTTAGTTTTACACCTAATTTTCAATTTTTAGCCATTAATTATGAAAATTTCAACCTTAGTCATTATTATGAATTTTAATTAAATTCAAAAAAAATTTGTTCCAAAACTAAGTTGAAAATATTAATCATTGTTTTTTATATTGATTCCAAATATGGAATCAATTTTTTCATTTTATAATCATATATTTGGTGGATGATAATATAAAATTAATCCTAGAAATGAGATGACATAGAAATATTTCAAACAGAAAACATTAAAAAGATTGAATTATTTTTTATATCCAATTAAAAAATGATATTTGATCTCATTAAATGATGTGAATTAATTTATGTTAATTTTAACTAATTAATATTAAAAAAATAATTATAATTTTTCCATATAAATTAATTAGACAAAACAACGGTTTTCAATTAAATTTCATTATTGTTACTATTCATCAATAAATGAAACTTCTTAGAAAAATCCGAATTATTCAGCCGATGATATTTTATACATTATCAATTTGAAAATGACGCATTTTTTGAATACCTTCATTTCTAAAATTGGCTAAATGTAATTTTATTATTCTTTATAGAAAATAATAAGTATTTCGTTTGAAAAAATAGTATCTTAAAACATATAATGACTTTACCAAAAATTATATGTTTTAATATCAATATATTTATATTTTTTAAGACCATATTAAATAATGTGTAAAATGTATTTATTACTATTCATGTTCCTATTTTTTATAATTATATTACAACTATCTGTTTTGAATATTTCTAATAATTAAACATTGTCTCTTTGAACCTCATTGTCTTCTGTTACGCAATCCTTGTCGATGTTTCATGTAGCACAAGATTATATTTTTGTATCGAATGTCATAAACCAATCATAGTGATTTCAAATAATATAATTTATATTCAATTTTTTTGTAACATGTAGAAAATTAAAAATATAAAATTAATTTGAAAACATATTTACCAAAAAACTATGGGGTTTAATTCTATATATAATAGTCGATTTTACCATTAAAATTCATCATGTATATGAATTGTTTAACATTTAAATGTTCCTTCCATAAAAACTGACTTCTTAAAAATGAATACTTAATATTTTGTGAAAAAGTAAAATGTGAAACCATAAATTTTACCCAAAGTAACTCATAAATAGAGTTCAATGTATGGTAATGTATTTTGAATGTGAAAACACTGATATGTAAAAAAATATTTAAGAGTCATGTTCTTTACTATGAGTAATAGATAAGATGGACATGATAAAGTAAATGATCATAATCTTGTAAACCAATGTTTCTTAGAAAACATCATTGCTATCTTAAAATAAATGAAAAATAGAAACTATTTTATTTCATGTCTCATATAATCGAGTTGAATAAATTACAAGATATAAAATCTACATACATTATTTCATTTTATTTCATACGAACATTTTCACCCTTGGTTTTCACATTGATCAATTTACAATTCATCTATTATTCTAGGAAATCAGGGAATATTTTTTAATCCTGAAGGATTAATAGACCATGAAAATGATAAATAGAAGGATATGTGATTCAATAAGTATTTAGTTTTTAATAAAAAAATTATCTTGTGTTATCCAATATGAATAAATATAGGTATGGGTAGATAATAAATTAATCTCTAAGACCTCATCTGAAGATTAACATAATCCTTTCCATAAATGGCTAACCTTATAACTATTATAAAACTTGAACTTCCAATTTTTTTTAAAGAAGGTCAGTAAATTTATTTTAAATATAAAAGAATTGATCCATAATATATTATAAGTTATTTATTATTTCTTTCATTCTAAAAATATGTATTCTTTCACCACGTATTCAATCAAAACATAGTAGTAACCGAAATTAAAATAAATTAATTATTAAAACATGATTTTTTTCATTATTATAATGATTATTGGATATATTTTTCAAATAAACTAAATTATAATCATTATCTATGATAACATAGATATCTTTTTTTTAACAAATGAATAAACTTTTCCGTGGAAATCAGTACTATCCAATTTACATTATCCTTATCAATGATCCCATATGAATACTAATAATCAATTTTCTCAACATCAAAAACACATTATTGGTTACCATACCTTAATCAAAATACTACATTCCCATTAAATCAATTTTATATTTCATTATAACCATTAAAAATTTCCATTAATATCATTAATGAAAAAATATACTTTATGATTCATATAACATAATTCTTGAATTCCAACACACATAAATCTCCATCAGCAAACACTATTCATAAACCATTACATAGAATTCATTATCATATTCTCAATACCCATTTCCTATAACCTGAAATATATGTAATTTACTAATGACCCCCAGCTACAATTTAATCATGTTTTATACATTAAAGGAAAACAACACATTTAGAACACATCATTCATTACATATGTCATTTAGGGTCAATTTATCTTAAAGAGGTAAAAAATAATCCTAGAACCATCATGATTCCCATAATTATATTTCATCATTGGACACATATTTTAATAATTTTCATACTTTCCACCCATGGAAATAGATACCTGGGAAAAAGAAAAGGCTCATGGGTGGCTCATAGTTTGTCCAAACCATGCATATGCCTAGTAGAATCTGTGTGATTTGTAAAATGAAATTAGTAAATTTAAGAAAATGGATTTCTTATGGTTGGCACATGTTAAAACACCATGTGAGATGACGATGTCAGGGTTATCCTTAATGGAGTGGATACCACATTGTTGGCGCATATTTTTCATTACTATACAATTTAAGCCTGTTCAATGTGATAAATCTTCCTTAAAAAGTGTATGTAGGACATTTTAAGCTTTTGACCCCTAATTTATTCACCTATGTGTCCCTAAATCAGTATTTATCTCTCTAAAATGTCATGTCTAGTTTTCCATTGATCTAGATGTGATTTGAAGGATTCCCTTGGTTATTAGAAGACAATTCCTCATCGTATATCATTATTCTTGATTGTTCATGGTGTTTTTCATTAATCAACATTATCATTTTTCTAGGATTCATATATCTACACCCACTGTGGGTATATATTACGTTTGGGAAAAAATATGATTAGATTTATTTTGGATTATGGTAGGGTAAGATATATAATGTTTGTTCTTAGATATTCAACCTAGTTTTGTGATGTTTTTCATGTCGTTTTTCATTTAACCAAAAATCTCAAGGTAGGTGGATCCAATATGGACTTATCATTCATGAACATGATATATTAGTATCTAATTTATTTAATTGATGAAATTTGATTGTGAAATTTTTGTGAAAAACATGATATAAATTCTCCTTAGGGATTATTTTTGGTCTATGGTGAAATTGTGGATCTTTTTAAATATATTGTGAAAAGTGATATGGTTTCTAGATTTTAATATATGAATTTTATATATTTATGAACAAGATTTTTGGGAAAAGGTTTTCAATAAAAGGATGTTTTCTTGAAATGTTTTTGACATGATTTTGTTTGAATGAGTGTTGTACATACTTGGGGAGTGTATTCATATTGCATTTACAAGGATTGGTTGAAATATTACTTCGTGCTTAGTGCCAATTGTGCAATGGAATATGAGATATAATAAATGTGTGATTCTAATAATATTAACATGAAACTGATCATGAGTGTGTAACTGTCATAACGATGCATGCATGGTTGATACTGTGGATAAGCTAAATGAAATTGTATTGTTAAAGGGAACTTGTGAAATGATTTGAAGACCTTATTTGGTTTCTTTCATTGAAAAATATTTTTTTAGTGGAAAAATAGATGTCATTAAATATGTTTATATTCAATTATAAAATTTTTAGAAACTTTTTTATATAAACTATTTTATATAAATGTTGTTAACTTTTCTATCCAAGTAGTGTGAGTGAGTAAGTCATTGGGAACATCCAATAGAGTAAAATCACTCACTCTTGCATTGGAACATTGTTGATTTTGTAGATATCTTCTATTAGGATATGAGAGAAGGTAAATTAGCACACATATTCAGAATTACTCCATGATACTTGGTCATTTTAGTGGTGTTGGATCTTGAAGCATGCAGAGATTTGGAATCTTTCTGTTGGCTTATATTTTTTACACTCTTCTCTTCCAATGTATACATTGATACTTGTTTTTATTCTGTTACGGTAATCATTGATTGGATTGATATAAATTACATTTTTTAGTTATATTTAATTTTTCCTTGGATCATTTAGGGTTTTATTTTCTTATGGAATGCGGTTGGATGTTTTATATTCAGAGGGAAAATCTTCCCCAATTTATTTTTGATGCCCTTCATCATGTATTTCCTACCATTGGGGTCATGGTTATGTATCTTAAGGTCTATAATTTTTCCAATTCCCACAAAATCCAATGATAAAGAGAAATATGCTACACATGGTACCCAGTTTTTTGGTATAAAATTATATTTGAGACAAATTGTGTCAACTTGTTCCTTTCCCACTAAAACAAGTAGTCATTAGTTCTGTCAGTCTGTGAGTTGAATTTCATTATAGCCTATTCCTTGAGTTGGGATCATAGAAATGAGTATGATTTTTGGGACATGAAATGAAGAGAATAAAATTATATATCTAACGATTTAATACTGTACATCATGATACTAGGGAGTTGGGAACATATGTTTTTTTGAGACACTTATAGGTTTGGAATCCCATTTTCAGCTGTTTATCCAATGAGATGAGAATTAAATGCATTTTAGAAATGATTGAAACTAGGGGTGCATACGTAATATAGTTTATATATTTATGAATTTATATAATAAAATTAATATTGAAAATCAGGAAACTTTTTCAAAAAAATGATTTTGAGAGGAGCCTAGCTATGGTATATAGAAAATATTTTTATGTTTAAAAGAATGTTGAATTTTTATAAAAAATGGTTAATGTGGAAACGATTGATTTTAGTAACAAATGTTTTTGATTGTTAATGTGATATAATATGAAATGAAAATCCATTTGTTTAAAAATATTGAGACTTCTGATGTTGGTTGTTCTTATAAGAAATGTAACCTGGTTAGCGTCATACAGACCAATCATAATAGGATACAAAGAATGTTGTTGCACCTAGGCCACAGGTGAACCACCAACTGTGTTTTAATATAAACCAAGTGTTTCATGTTATGGACATAGGTAACCATAGAGATCACCCAAGACACGTGGATCATTCCTTCCTATTCTAGAAATAGAATCCACCCATCTTCTAGGGTGATTCTGTACCAGAAAAGGAATTGGTGTGTCTAAAAAGGTTGAATCGTATCCATGACTTCATCGTCATACCAGTGGATTTGAACATCAAAATATTTATGTACAAGATATAAGATCTTTCATACCAATGGTGGGATCTAGAAGTCTAGGATAAAGGATATTTGGGACTTTTTTGGGCGATTTTGAAGAATTTTTTAACAAACAATTCTATCCTCACACATACATGATTCAGAGAACGATGGTATTCTTCAGCCAGAACAAGGAATTTATCCCTATCACTAAGGCTATGGATAAATTCAGGAATTTATTATTCCATTCACTGGACATTACATCAAGTGTGTCCTAGAAGGCATGCATCTTTGAATTGGGGATGATATATGATATTTTCTCCTAAATTGGTGAACTCTTTATTACTGGATATATATAGATGGTCAATCAAGAAATATTGGATGAAATGGACATATCATGATCTATGGGTTGAAAAAGTATATTGATACCCATATGAATTAGTGAAAAATCTATTGCTGATAGTTACTAAAAGAGGTAAACCAACTTCCAAGGTGGGATTGTGAATCAAAATTATAATGTGGGATCATTCATCCTTCATCCACGACCAAATATCCAAGCATGATGTTTCCAACATGGTTCATTTAATGAAATTAAGAGAGAGTGAAACGAAACACAAAGAGAATACAAAAATTGAGAAATGATGGGACACCCATAGTTCTATTGATGCACTTCTCTCAGGATAGGAACATTGAACACTTCTTAGGTATCAAAAGAATCATATACATCGATGGAGATAGGGTTAAAATATCAATATCTTTAGTATAATGGAGAGGTCCATGGTGATTCATTGAATATAATGACTCCTTAGTAAGAAAAATCTCAGTATGGAAACAGTGGTCAAAGTATAGTTGTGAATCAATTATATGGAACTAAGTAGTTGATTTTGGATGATCCTGTGGGACCATCTATGGTGAGAGGTAAGATTTTTTGATTTATACCCATATATAGGTTTTATTCAATTATATTTCATTTAATTCCATTATTGAATTTAGTATTATTAAATTTATGAGTTTATAACTTGATATGGGACCCTAATATATAATACTATAAACACTTCTTTGGAAATGAGAGTTATAATATTTTTTGAATAGAGCATGTTTCATAATAATTGATGGAGATGAGCTGAAATGGGATTACATGACACATCACATGGATGTCTATGATGTAATCTTGGGTAGGGTATTGTGGATTAATTTCATGAATTACATATACTGTTATTGCATAATATTTTCTTTTAAGACAGATGATGGTATTGAGTATCTCTTTTGAGGATATAAGACTGTGAAGGCTTGTGCAATGATCTTTTTGGAACCTACAGTGTTAATAATATCACACTAGTTGGAGACCTTGATTTTGGTATCCACAAAAGTGATCAAAAATGTTCTTATTTCTATAGTTTTTTAATAGTTTTCTAATTTGATTCCTGAAAATATTTTTGGGATTCCACTTACAAGGGATGTGGATTTTATGATGAATATCCTCCTGAGGACCAGCCATATATCACTTATGTCTTATCAAATGGTACCAACTAAATAAAGGGTGTTTAAAGTGCAGTTGGATGTGATGGAAACCAAATGATTCATTTGGAGTAACATGTCTTTGTGGGAGGCATTAGTATTTTTCATGAAAAAATAAGATGACACTCTAAGGAAGTTTTTCTATTATCATAAGATTAACTATGTTAAGTTAAATAATTGGTATCCACTGCCACACATTGATTAAATGTTTTTTCAATTTATTGGAGCACAATAGTTCTCCAAAATTAAATTCTCTGTAGGATATCACCAATTTCTCGTCCAGAAAGTGGATATTATAATGACATATTTCAATAGTACGTATGGACATAACTAATATTCTATAATTATTTTTTTCCTTATTAATTCACCAAGAGTAGTTATGTATTTTATGACTCAGATATTTATGTGATATATGGATTCATTTTTTATGGTGTTTGTGGAAGACATATTGGTGTATTCGATGAAAATGGTTTATCATGAGAATCAACTGGATGCGTCAATAGAAATATTACGAGACTATAGTTTGTATGAAACATTATACAAGTGTGATTATTAGATATTATAGGTACTCTTTCGTGGCCTTGTAATATCTGAAAAAGGTGATTCTATTGATCTGAAAATGATATAAGATATTAATTCATGGAACTAATGTAGAAATTTCTTTGGGATATGATGTTTTCTTGATCTAGATGTTTTCTACTAACACATTTTTCTGACTTTTCATGAATAAAATTTCAAATAGTAATGTTGAAAAAGAAAAAGTTTCCATTATGATGGACTGGGGAATGAAAGATACTTTTTATAGAGTTAATGGTTTTCTATACATCAACACCTTTGTAAATATTTTAATAATTAGGAAAGGGGTACATGTTGTATTTTAGTGCTTCAGGATCTATTTTGGGGTGTGTCCAAAATCAAGTAAATCATGTTGTTTCTTATGGTACATGGTAGATGGCAGTGCATGATATGAATCGCCCATCACATGACTTGGAGTTAGATTTCTTCATCTGTGCTTTAATAACCTATAATCATACACTATTTTTGGAGAAATTTACTATGTTTACATATCATAATAACTTAAAATATATTTTCTCACAACATGATTTTAATCTGTGGCAGATAATGTGGATGGTGTACCTAAAATTTTTCAACTTTTACTAGATGTATACACCCGGTAGAGGCAATGTAATGGTCAATGCATTAAGAATAATGTCTTACACACTGTTGAAAATAGATGTTTCAGATAAGAGGAAGTTAATTTCAATTCTAACTGATATGACTGTGAATGAAAAAAATGAGGTTATTTTATGTTTTTCATTCTAGTTGTGCTTACTCTTAATTTGGTAAAGATGGTCAAATAGCCACATACATATGTTGCAAAATTCATGGCTATGAGTTCAGAACTCAATGGTGGGGAGAACATTAAGGGATGAAATATGCTTGGGGGGTTAATATTCTGTATCATAAATATGATGGTCATACATATAGCTTCTCTGAAAAAATAATTCTTAGATACCACCATTTGGGATGTTCTATTCATCTAGTAACACCTAAGACGTATAAGGCATTGAAAGAGTATTTTTGGTGGATCAAAAAAAAAATAGAAGGTGGATGAGTTTTTCATAAGATTCTTAACATGTGAGTAAATTAATTCATAACATCAATGACCAGTAGGTATGCTATAGACATAAAATATACCAGTGTGGAAATGGGATTAAATAGCTATAGATTTTGTAAATGGTCTCCCTATAATGGTTCTGAAACAAGATTCCATATTGGTTATAGTGGATCGGTTTACCATGTTGGATGATTTAATCCCTATTCATGAAACTCATACCATGTAGGATCATTTGAAAAAATATATCTGATATGTGGAAATGATATATTTAATACCTCTTTTGATAATTTTAAACAGAGATCCGATATTCACATCTCATTTTTATAAATCTTTACAGAAATCCCTTAGGAATAATTTGATTCTGAGTTCGACATATCATCCTTATATGGATGGGAAATCTAAAAACATGGTAAAAATGTTAGAAGACATGATGTGGGATAGGGTAATGTTTTTTTTGGCGTATTATGGTAAGAGTGCATTCAATTAGTATAGTTCTCATATAACAACAACTTCTAGAAATCGACAAATATGGATGCATTTGAGGAATTGTATGAGTATCCTTGTTATTATGAATTTTTTAGTGGAAATACGAGAGACACAACTAGTTGGGTTGAGACATGTCAATGAAAAAGAATGAGAAGATTCATTTGATCAGAAACTGTTTTTTGATGGGTCAAAGTCCTCAGAAATCATATTCGGATCATCATCGATGATTGTTGTCCTTAACTGTGAGTGATCATGTGTTCATAAGGGTTTTTCCCAGACATAGAAACCATTTTTTATGAAATTGAGAATATTATATCATCTATACATATCACCTTTTGAGATATTATAATTGGTTATAGATGTGGCATATCGTTCAGCATTGCCACCATGGTTCAGTGTGGTGAACAATGTGTACCACATTTATAATTTGAATAAAAATCAACCTAACCCTGACCATGTGATCAAATGGGGTCACATTGACCTAGTTCCAAATGATTCATTGTTACATATCATGGTTTAGATTATGAGTAGGTAAGATACAATCACATATGAGAAAACCATATGTATAGTGTGGTATTTGTGGAAAAAATGTATGATTTAAGATGACACTTTGGAACACAAGAAGGTAATGAAATAACAATGGCTGTAAAATGTTCAAGGAAATACTGGTTTTATAACTTATATGGATGGAAAGACCAATGGTGGCAATAAAATAGAACCATTTATTACTGGTATATAACCATTTCATTATGATATGTATATAAGTATAAAGGTGAATTTCGTGAGAGTTTGGTTTACTTTTGGATATTTTTGGGGGATTCTATATAGGTTCACAGTTGGTGCATGGGTTTTTAAAACCATGGAAAACATTTAGGAAAACAGGAAAAATGAGATTGGGGAAAAGGATAAGGTGCACAAGATACCAATGTTTATTCCATACCCTGCATCAATTTAATAGAAATCATGCCCTTTGAGATATTTCATTGGTAATTATGAGAAAGTGGCATTGGAATGGTTAGTAAATGGTTTGGAGACTGTGTGATATTACCAAACATGGTTTATCCTTAATAACGTGCTTAAAACATGGTCAGTGCATGGTTTTTTGAACCATGTGAATAAACCATGCAAAAAAAGAAACCACTTAAATTAAAAATAGATATATGTAAATTTAATATTTTAACCCATAATTGTTTCTTATATATGGCCCTAACTCGATATTTTTGTCTCCCAAAGGTCACATACAGTTTTTCAATCAATCCATTGACGATCTGAAGTCATCTTATGGTGATTAAAAGACGTTTCCTTACATAATTTGATCATTATAAATAGTTCATTATTTTTTTATATATACTTTAACCTCTCACTCTCATTATAATAAATCTATACACTATGTGTGTAGATAAATGGTTTTTTATGCCAAATATGATTATATTTTGCTTGTTTTATGTTAGGGGATGATATATAATGTGGGTTAAATGATATTTGACAAGGATTTCAATTTTTTAATGACTTTTATATGTTTTTTTCAAAACAATTGAGGTAGGTGTATTCCATATAGACTCTTACTTCTATAATTGATTAGGTTAGTATCAAATTGATTTAATTTATTGAAATATTATTGTGAAATTTTGGTGCAAATCATTATATTAATCATATGTTTCTATTATTTCTGGTTTTAGTGAAATTATTGAATTGTGGTAATGTGTTATGAAAAGTAATTTTTTTAATTGATTTTAAATTGTTGGTTTTAAAATATGGCTTTATTAAATTTATAAATTATGATTCTCGGGATTGTATTTCAATAAAAATGTTGATTTATTAAAAACACTTATTGGAATGTTTTTATTTTCATGTGTTTTGGGCATAATTGGGTTGGGTGTTTATATTTAATTTATGAATCTTGGTAGAAATATGAAATTGTTCTCGGTTACAAATGTGTAATGGGATATGGGATATAATTAACTTAATATGACTTGGAAGATTACTAAAAAACCACTAATGGGTTTCGAATTGTGATAATGATGCATGCATGGTTGGTATAATGGATGGGTGGAATGGAATGGTAAGGCCAATGGGATCTTCTGAAATGGTGTTACAGAAATGTCTGATTTCTTTTATACAAAAAATTATATTCATTGGAAAAACAGTTTTTATGGAACTTGTTTATATTCACTTATAAAATATTTTTTAATTTTTTTATAAAGACTATTTAATATAAAATTGGATATCTTTCCTTTCCTAGTGGCCTGAGTAGGGAAGTCATTTTATAAAAATGACTAAGTTTTTGTACGCAGCCCATCTTTGGGAATTTAGTGAATTTTTAGATATTGTCTTTTGGGATATTAGAAAAGTTGAAGTATCACACATGATAAAAACTAATTCATTATACCTGTGTTATTTGTTGGAGTAACAACTTGGAACTTGTGGAGTTTTTGCATCTTTTGGCTGTCATTGAATATTGATATTAGTGTCTTTATCTATTTAACTAGATATTAGTTTTTCTTCTACTGTGGTACACATTGATTGGTTTTATTTAAATTAAATGTTTTATTTTTCATTAATTCATCAATGAATCATGTCATATTTTATTTGTTTATGGTTTGTGGTTGGATGTATTATCATTAAAAGAAAATTTGTCCTCCAAAGTGTGTTTGAAGCACTTCAGCATTAATTTATTGCCTTTGGCATTGTGGGGATGTCTCTTAATACCTAGTAATGTCTCAAAACCCTTTCTATCCATGGATATGGGGTGGGATGTTACATTTCCCACTGTAGATCGGGACACACATGTATCCCATTGAGGATCAGGATAAACCTATTTTCCATTGTGGATCAGGCCACACATATTTTCCATTTTGAATTAAGATATACCTCTTCCCATTGGGATCAAGATCATTGGCATTATTTTCATCATTATGACATGATATATTAATCATTACATTGTGAAATAGTGTTAGATATAGTCCCCACACATAACCTAAAGAAATCATACAAATGTTTTCCACAAGATAATAAAACACTCATCATATCATGAACCATAAATATTTAAGGGTATCATTAAATTCATTGTAAGAACCTGGGTTTTTAGAACGGGTCAAAATCCCGACCCTGTTTGAATTTTTTGACTTGTTTCCGAGGAAACTGGATAAAATGGGAAGTTTCTTGAAATTTCCAGACTACATGCCGTGTATGTCTCGGCGAGTGGTCGACCGTGTGCTCGCCGAGTACATGTCGTGTGGTGACCGTGTAGTAGTTTCTTACTACACGACATGTAGTTTTGAACACGCCGTGTAGACCCCCGACTGTGTGAGGCCATACATGGCGTGTAGGCCATTGGCCGGGTAAGAACCAGGGACACGCCGTGTTCTCTTTGGACACGCCGTGTAGTCTAGCCGTGTATGATGGATATACATGGCGTGTGGGTATGTCAGTGAGGAAGAGATAAGGAACCCATTACACGCCGTGTACCTAGAGGTACACGCCGTGTACTCATGTCAGCAGGTTCGGAAAGTAATTCGGCAGAATCAGCTGTCTTTTAAATAGTTAAATGAAATATACATGGCGTGTAGTCCTAAAGTACATGCCGTGTACTTTCTTTTTTTCACTTAAGTCACGTAGTAGCCTCGTTTTTGAGGCAGAACACCCCTCCTCTGCCCAGATACGCGAACAAGGCCGACCGAACCCCATTTCTCCTCCCGATCGTCCTTCCAAGACCCGTTTCGATCGCTGATTAGTGCGTTGGAACCCCCTCAGTAAGGCCTCGATTCCACTTTGGCCGTGTTGTCTGATTTTCTTTCTAGAACGAGTTATACCCCTTTGAGAGTTTTTGAATCTTTTGTAGATTTACCACGTTTTAGACCAAATTGGCAGGTGTTACCGGAGGAGTAGAATTGTGCAAGTCTCAGGTAGGTGGTGCATACCTAATTTTGTGTTTTAGTGGTTGTTTGGGTGACGCGGCTTCGGCGCATTTTCGGGTATTTTTGAGCGAGATCCGTTTTATCTACTTTTTCATACTGTATTGTTTATGGGACCTCTGGGATGCCTTTGGGTATGCCTGGTTACCAGTTTGCGTGAGTGGGGCCGGGTGAGGGGTTGTGGCTCATCGGGGCATTTTGGCGAGGGAAAGCCAAAATGGTTTTAATTGCAATATTATTGTGTTAAACTGTTAGTTTAAATTATTTAAACTTGTTATAATTATTGGAGGCATTTAAGTCCTCAGTGCTGGTATGGGATATCACCTGGTATAGTGTAATTCAACTGTTTAGTTTGTTTTTCTGGTTTATGTTTTTTTCTATTTAAACATGTTGTATATGCAATTTCTGGATTGCATCTGCTGGACCCCTTTGGGCTGTGTTGGGTTTGGCCCGGTTACGTTTGAGTGATGCTGATCACAGGTTAGGGATTTTCCTGGGTTACTTTGGGTGGTTTTGACCACAGGATTGGGCGTCATGGACGTCGGTTTGAGGCAGTACGACTGTCAGGTTGGGCATGGCCCGAGATACAAGGGTGGTGATGCCATCGGACTTGAGAGACATGGTCTCAGGGACATGAGGTGTCATATTTTTTGGTGGTTTAGGACTATTTTGGTTATTACCTCTCACCGGGACTGGAGTAGCGTGCACACAAAGATACTCCATGATAAGGTGGTTTTGACCACTCGTGTGGGTAGAGGCCCCCGTAGTTGCGGTTAGGTATTTTTGGTTGGGGGTGCTTGCCGTAGAAAGCCACATGGGAGGTGAGGAGCCTTCAAGAAATGGGCGTGCCTTCGGGACGTCGGTACTTGAGACCCGAGGTGTCAAGAGGCACATGGTGCCGATTTACTATTTGTGGGTGTGCCTTCGGAATGTTGGTACTTGATACACGAGGTGTCAGGAGGCACTTGGTGCCAGGTTACTATTTGGGGCATGCCTTCGGGACGTTGGTACTTGAGACATGAGGTGTCAGGTGGCACACGGTGCCGGGTTACACGACAGAGATTCCGGCGTTGGCCGAAGCAGGTGACACTCAATGGTGGCTATTGAGCACCAGTGGAGTTTATATTTATTTTTTCATTGTACTGATGACTGATTTCCTGGTAATTTCATGACTTATTAAACACATATATTTGGTATGCACCGTTGGGTGGTATCCTACTGAGATTTGTCTCACACCCTGCACGGGCCCTTCGGGACGCGTGTAGAATTAATGGATTTACGTCCAGGAAAGGGGCCAGCATCAGAAGTTGGGTTACATTAGTTATTTCATGGAGATGTTATAGACCTTGAGGTCATGCCTAGCTGGGGTTTAATTGTTGTGTTTACTTTTCTGTATCAGCATGCTTACTTGTTGTAGCTACTGTTGGTTAGCCATTGTAGCCCTTTTGTATGTTGACCTGCTTTGGATGCATCATTTAATGTTCAGTAGTAGTTACATGTTATCAGCATGCTGTTGTGTTTATTTTTGCTGATATTGTTAAAAGTATTGCTTCTGCTGTTTGTTGATATTGGATATGCTTCCGCTCTGCGGGTCTGGTTTGAGTCTGTTGAGTCTTTCATTCTGTTGCATCTTTACTGTTATACTTGGAAAAGTACCCTTACTATGTTCCTCCGAGAGGGTATAGGCTCCCCACTATACCTATTCAGACCCTCGCTGCTAGTCGGCCACCTTTGGCGTTCAGGGGAGGTGCGCCTAAGGTAGTTACACCCGACCCGCTCGGCACTGTTCGGGTGGCTAGTTGGGTCTGGGAGGTTAAAAATTGGTATCAGAGGGGTTCTTGATAAGGATTTAGTAGCAGAGTATTTCTGGCTACTAATGAGATTGAGACTTCTCTTTTTATTTCTGCTGGTTTTACTATTTGGGATATGGTATACTGAAGATAAGTTGTGGTTACTAGGACTGGTTTTTTTAGCTTTTTCTTGGGTGCCTGCAGCCCCAAGTACAAGGGATGGACCTAGTTTCCATGGGTGGGAATTGCTGTTTTCTTTTGCTCAGATTATAGTTTATACGATTTCCACCTCGGTGGCTCAGTTGGTGTGTGATGTTCTGCATTGTGATATATGACCCTTGACCCAGTGTGGTAAGGGAGAATTGGACCTTGGCCCGGTATGGCAAGGGTTGTTTCTTGGCTTTTGATAGGCACATTTTTAGGGTATTTCAATTTCATAATTGCACGTATGCTTTGTGAAGTGATAATACCATGTGAATAAAACAAATCAATTACCATGCTTTATCTGCTTTGAAAAGTAAAATGGTGAAATTCCTGATAGAATTTATAGTTGTTGCAATGTGTATTCCATGATTTATATTTTGTAGAATTTCATGTGGCAGGGTTTTGGGCCTGACTCTTATGAGAGCAGGGAGGTACTATGACTGAGGCAGTGTAACTTTCAGGATTGGGCAACTCGGTCATCGGTTTGAGGCAACGTGAGTTGTCGGGACGGGCATGGCCTGAGGTACTATCAATACTTGGCCCTGTTGAGCAGGTAAGGAGGCCATGAGGCCGGAATGCCGTAGGGCATGGGTTACGGTGAGGGGGAGTAAGGGTAGTTGTTATGCACTGCCTTTTACTGATTTCCTTATCTGCGTAGAATATATTGTTATATATATATATATTTGTTGTCTGACCATTTGTGGTATTCAATAGGTTACTCCTTCATGGCTCGATGGAGCCTTAGGCAGGAGATGGTACAGTGCCGCAGGATCCGGGTCAGAACTCGGTATAGGTAGAGCATGAGCCGTAGGTATAGGCTCAGGGATAGGATCAGGTTCATGATCCAGAGTAGGCAGGACAACAGCCAGGTTAGGCATCGTTCGGGCCGTGGCTCGACGAGCAGCTCTGGGTGAGCCTGGTACGCGTCTTGCAGGGGATTGATAGTGGCGTTCAGGGTGGAGATCCTTCTATGGAGTATCTGACGCGGGAGTTCCAGTCGCAGCACCCGCCACCTTTTTAGGGAGAGGGTGGTCCGCAGTCGGCTGAGAACTCGATAGAGAGTATGCAGATGATATTCGAGAAGCTCGAGACGCCTCCAGGACGGAGGGTCAAGATGGAGACGTACATGCTGAGAGGACCGACAAAGCGTTGGTGGAACATACAGGTTCAGGCTCATAGACACAAGAGAATGGCATGACAGGACATCAAGGGACGGTTCTTAGAGAACTTCTACCCGGAGACACTGAGGGAAGAGAGAGCTCGGGAGTTCTTGAGTCTTTAGCAGCGAGACATGTCTATCATGGACTATGTAGATACTTTCATAGAGTTGTCTCGATTTTCACCTGGTATGGTGAGCGATGATGCAGCTAGAGTGAGGCGCTTCGAGGATGGCTTGCGACACGCCATTTGGGTCCAGGTGAATATCTTCAGGCTAGGTTCATTCTCCGAGGTGGTGAATCAGGAAATTATAGCTGAGGTCAATGAGAGGTATAATTCTCGCATGGGAAGGATGACAGCTTCAGCTGACGGTTTAGACTACAGGAAGCGAGGACGAGATGAGTTCCAGCAGGGCAGTCAGGACAGGGATTTAGCTAGACCACCTCGTGGGAGTTCTACTGTGATTTTCTTCCAGTGTGGAAAACTGAGACATGTTCGGGCACAGTGCGACAGGCCTCCGAAGGAGTGCCGGGCATGTTGACAGGACGGACATATGGAGAGGTTTTGCAGGCAGCCTTCTCAGATAGTCGGCAGGCAGGGACCAGGATAGACTGCAGCATCTGGAGTTGGTTCAGGTTCGGTACCTGGAGAGGGTAGTCGAGGTTCAGCCGTGCACAGAGGCTGTGACAGAGACAGTGGGACCCATCTCAGGGGTCAGTGGCCGGTGACTAGAGCAGCACCGCAGGGAGGTCAGCCATCAGACAATCATGTTTTAGGCCAGGTGCACGCCGTGGTGCTGCCAGAGGCTGAGCAGGACAGTGAGCCAATGACAGTTAGAGGTACACCGCGGTGTGACCGTGATCTCCATGTTTCCTTTTTGGAATGACCTGTAGAGGTATGTCTGTTTTGAGTGCACGAGGTGCACATGATCTTTGTGGAATGACTAGATGCTAGTCAGTGGGTTGGCACCATCTCGAGTGCGTGATATATATATATATATATATATATATATATATATGTATGTATGTATGTATGTATGTATGAGGTGTCGTGGGCATCGAGGCATCGTAGATGTGGGTTACAGGAGTTTTCATGGGCATCAGGGCATCATGGATGCAGATTACTATAGGTGCTAGGCACCAGGACCTCGTAGAGGTGGACACCGATGAAGTGCGGGATACTTTGGGTGTCGGAAGCGACACAGGGGCACCAATGAGGTGCAGTGGTGACGATGCATCACGGGAGGATTTTTCTTCTGAAAAACAGGTTAGTAAACCCTGTTTGTTTTACTTTTTGTTGGGTTGAGACCGGGTAAGGAAATTCCTAAGGTGGGGAGCCCCCTTGAGGAATTTATCTGGAACCTTTGAGACCGTGGTAGTCCAGGTTGTTTAACTGGGATGAGCGTGTTCGGTGCCATCTCCTGGTTTCATTTGGTAGCTCGGGGACAAGATACGTTAAGGTGGGGAGTTTTTTTGAACCCAGGATTTTAGAACGGGTCAAAATACAGACCCTGTTTTAATTTTTTGACTTGTTTCCGAGGAAAATAGATAAAATGGGAAGTTTCTGGAAATTTCCAGACTACACGCCATGTACTTTAAGTACACGGCGTGTATGTCTAGGCGAGTGGCCGACCATGTGCTCACCGAGTACATGTTGTGTGGTGACCGTGTAGTAGTTTCTTACTACACTACGTGTAGTTTTGAATATGCCGTGTAGACCCCTGACCATATGAGGCCATATAGGGCATGTAGGCCATTGGCCGGGTAAGAACCAAGGACACGTCGTGTTCCCTTTGGACACGCCGTGTAGTCTAGCCGTGTATGAGGGATATACATGGCCTGGGGTTATGTCAGTGAGGAAAAGAAGAGGAACCCAGTACACACCGTGTACCCCGAGGTACACTTCATGTACTCATGTCGGTAGGTTCAGAAAGTAAATCGGCGGAATCAACCATCTTTTGAACAGTTAAATGAAATATACACGGCGTGTAGTCCTAAAGTACATGTTGTGTACTTTATTTTTTTCTCTTAATTTGGGAAGTAGCCTCGTTTATTAGGTAGAACACCCCTCCTCTGCCTGGATACGCGAACCAGGCCGGCCGAACCCCATTTCTCCTCCCGATCATCCGTCTGAGACCCGTTTCGATCGCTGATTAGTGCGTTGGAACCCTATCGGTAAGGCCTCGATTCCTCTATGGACGTTTTGTCTGATTTTCTATCTAGAACTAGTTATATCACTTTGAGAGGTTTTGAATCTTTTGTATATTTACCGCATTTTATAACGAATTGGCGGGTGTTACCGGAGGAGGAGCATCGTGCGAGTCTTAGGTAGGTGGTGCGTACCTCATTTTGTGTTTTCGTGGTTGTTTGGGTGATGCGGCTTCGGCCCATTTTTAGGTATTTTTGAGCGGGACCCATTTTATCTACTTTTTCATACTGTATTGTTTATGGGACCTCTGTGATTCCTTTGGGTATTCCCAGTTACCAGGTTGCGTGAGCGGGGCCAGGTGAGGGGTCGTGGATCATCGGGGCATTTTGGCTGGGGAACACCAAAATGGTTTTAATTGCAATATTATTGTGTTAAACTGTTAGTTTAAATTATTTAAGCCTATTATAATTATTATAGGCATTTAAGACCTCAGTGCTGGTATGGGACAACACCTGGTATAGTGCAATTCAACAGTTTAGTTTGTTTTGCTGGTTTATGTTTTTTCGGTTTAAACAAGTTGTATATGCAATTGCTGGATTGCATCTGCCGGACCCCTTTGGGTTGTGTTGGGCTTGGCCCAATTACGTTTGAGTGATGCTGATCACAGGTTGGGGCTTTTCCTGGGTTACTTTGGGTGGTTTTGACCATGGGATTGGGTGTCATGGATGTCGGTTTGAGGCAGTACGACTGTCAGGTTGGGAATGGCCCGAGATACTAGGGTGGAGATGCCATCGGACTTGAGCGGCATGGTCGCAGGGACACGAGGTGTCAGATGTTTTGGTGTCTTAAGACTATTTTGGTGATTACCTCTCACAAGGACTTGAGTAGTGTGCACACACAGATACTCCGTGATGACGTGGTTTTGACCACTCGTGTGGGTAGAGGGCCCCATAGTTGAGGTTAGGTATTTTTGGTTGGGGGTGCTTGCCATACAAATCCATGTGGGAGGTGAGGAGATTTCCGGAAATGGGCGTGCCTTCGGGATGTCGGTACTTGAGACACGAGGTGTCAGGCGGCACGTGGTGCCGGGTAACTATTTGTGGGTGTGCCTTCGGGACGTCAGTACTTGATACACGAGGTGTCAGGAGGCACTTGGTGCCAGGTTACAATTTGGGGAGTGCCTTCAGGACGTCGGTACTTGAGACACGAGGTGTCAGGTGGCACACGGTGCCGGGTTACACGACAGAGATTCCGGCGTTGGCCGAAGCAGGTGACACTCCATGTTGGCTGTTAAGCACCAGTGGAGTTTGTATTTATTTTTTCATTGTACTGATTACTGCTTTCCTGGTAAATGCATAACTGCTTAAACACATATATTTGGTTCGCACCGTTGGGTGGTATCCTACTGAGATTTGTCTCACACCCTACATGGGCCCTTCGGGACGCGTGCAGACTTCATGGATTTATGTTCAGGAAAGAGGCCAGATTCAGGAGATGGGTTACGTTTGTTGTTTCATGGTGATGTTACAGACCATGAGGTCATGCCTTGCTGGGGTTTACTTGTTATGTTTACTTTTCTGTATCAGCATGCTTACTTGTTGTAGCTACTTTTGTTTAGCCATTGGCACCCTTCTGTATATTGACCTACTTTGGATGCATGTTTTATTGTTCAGTAGTAGTTACATGTTATCAGCATGCTGTTGTTTTTATTTCCGCAGCTGTTGTTATAATTATTGCTTTCACTATTTGTTGATATTGGATATACTTCTGCTCTGCGGGTCTGGTTCGAGTCTGCTGAGTCATTATTTCCGCTGCATCTTTACTGTTATACTCGGACCAGTACCATTACTATGATCCTCTGAGAGGGTATAGCCTCCCCACTATACCTATTCAGACCCTTGCTTCTAGTTGGCAGACTTTGGAATTCAGGGGAGGTGTGCCTAAGGTAGTGACACCCGACCTGCTCGGCATTATTCGGGTGGCTGGCCGGGTCTGGGACGTTACATTCATATCATAACTATTGAAATTAAATAGGTATAATAAAAAATATATTAAAATAATAACTTTTGAAAGACATAGGATTCATAATCATATCATCCAATAATAAACTTTGAATGGATGCTTGTTCATTAATAATGTATTATGGTATAACCCGTGGAAGCAAAATATGATTCACAAATTACATGATTCCAAAATCATAAATCCTCCAAAGAAGGAATAAGAATAGAATACTTGGATAATAATCCTAATAATTCAAGAGTATCCCATATGTATTTCAACTTATATGGAAAATAATTTTTAAATTTTCATTTAAAACATTCCTATGGTAAAACAACTTTTCTAATTTGAAAAATGCTATTTAAATTATATATCAGTTAAAACATTTTTCATTAAAAAACCATGAAAACATATAAATTAGTATTTGAAAAAAAATTAAACAATGTAAAACATAAAAAATATCCTTCAATAAAAATTCAATAAAAATTATTATAATATATCTTTTAATAACATTTTTGACAATAATTTTTATAGGAAACATGGTTTTTAAATAAAACATATTTTTGAATGAAGAGAGATATACAGTCCGATTATTTTGGTACATTTTCATAAATATATTAGTAATAGATTATTGAAAAAATGGTACCAATAAATTAGTGAATCATATTAAAACCAAGGATAATAAAAATAATGAGATTTTTTGTGATATGAAAATATAATTTCATCAATGGAATCATAATTATAGACAATCTCGATAACTGATGATATTGTAGTCATAGACATATAATACTTTGGAAACATTGATCCATGATGAAACTCAAATAATAAAATTAAATTAATTTTAATATATCATTAAATGATGTATATTCATGGTATATCATTAATAATTGAAGTATATGCACTTTTTAAAAGAATATATGAACATAACAATACATGTGTCTCAAAGAAACAAAAATTGCCACAAAAATACCTTAGTGATTTGGAAACTTTTGAAACATAAAACCTTATAAAACATATATCAGAAAATGGATATATATATATACTTATATTTTTAATTAAGATAATCATATAATTCTTTCATGTATAATATAAACATGTCAAAAATGAATTTATTGGTGAAAATGGAATAAGTATCATAGAAATAAATGGTACACTAGAAATATTCATACTATTTGAGTAATAATTGAATCATGAGATCCATGAAAAAATAAAATAAAATTATACTATGAATATCATTGAATAAATTAACTTAATAATATAATATTTCATGGTTTAGTATATACACCACACAACAATAATTAGTGGTTAATATAATATATCTCACAAAAATAAAAGGTGATACAAGACAACCATTACTTTAAGTCTTGAATTTCATTGTGCAAGTTCAAGAATCCAATATAATAAATAAATGTTTATTATAAATATAAAAAGATCCATATTCATATATAAAATACCATATAAGATTTGGTTATGTCTTTATTTTACATGTTTATTATCAATTCCATTTTAAATGTTACATTTTAGGTAATAACTGCTTTTTTTATATATTTGACATGTTATTCTTGATAGTATTACTTAAATAATGATTTAATAAAATAAATAATTCAAAAGCTGATATGAAGATAACATATATTCATTTTAAAATATTAAATATATACATTTGAAATTAAATCTATTGTTCATAGAGATAGTAGAATATATATACACATGATAATTATTTCTATTTTCTTATTATATTGAAATAAATAAAATAAATAATATATATATATATAATTAAATTATCAATATTATGAAATATATATAATAAAAATTAAATCATACTGGTATTTTTATATTATAAATGTAAAAGTATAATTAAATCGTAGATATTAAATATATAATATAAAAATACTCCATCCATCATAATTCCCTACAATTGTAGGTTGTAAAATAAAAACTAATGACATCGTTTTTGGATGTGGTAGTTTGTTGTACATAGAATCGGTATGTTAGTTACCCATATTATGGATGTCTCTATAGGATTAGTTAAAAATATTATAATGAAAACATACAGGTATACATATTATACTAAGTCTATTATAAAATCATGGAATAAGATGAATTTAGGTGATGTAGAATAAAATTATACAAAATTCTTTTTGAAAGATGTTACATATTATTTGGGTAAGTCCTTTTAGTTTTGGCCAAAGTGTTTCCTTCGATGTATTTATGCCCAAATTATGTCCAATAAGATGCATTTATAAAGTATTAGAGAATATTTTTAAAGGATTTTGAAGATACAATGTCTCTTAAGTGGTGTGACAATGGGGTAGAGTAAATTGTTATTTATAGAAGAGGAGGGGTGGAATTCATGTTAGTACTAAGATGTTAACACCATTGGGAAGATTCTCATACCAATTGATATTCCAAAGTGGAAATATAATTGATTAAAAATTATCTATGGCCTTGAAAAACATGACACACATAAAAAATAGTTCTTTTTTATAATTTTGTTATTAACTAATTTATTTTCCCACTTTTATTATTTCTATTATTAATGAGGAAAATAGCTTTAAATCCTATATAATTTTACCATTATAAATAAATTAATGTTTTATTTATTAGAAAATATAGAACCAATAAATTATAAATATCATCTCAAATTTACATAATATTAAATCCCTTATATATGGTAAATAATTTTAAAATAGGTTCTTGTAAGACACCAAAAACACATCTTTAACTTGAACCATGGTTAAAATATTTATTCTATTTAAATTTCAATAAGATAATTAAATAAATCCGTTGGTCTATGAATAGTCTATAAATTATCAATTTTAAAATTAAAAAACAAACTTTTTGAATATGGTATTTTTTCATAATTTAAAATATTTTAATAAAATATCACTTATTATAAAATAAAAATAATTTAAATTCTAAAAATATAAATTAATTTATATTTAGAAGAATTTATAAAAAATTTAATTTTAATATAGAATGTTCAAAAATTTGTAACATGATATATTAATCTATAAAATTATAAAGTCAATAATTCAATCAATTTAATTAACTTTTAATTTTTTTAGTATCATTTTTTAGTTAATTATTAATCAAATAATTATCCAATTTGGCGTTCAATAAAAATATAAAAGTAATAATTCATCCCTGGAGATTAAATGTAAATTAATATTAGGAAAAAATCCATTACCTATCAATATAGTATGAAAAATTGGATTGATGTGGTTTTTTTATAAATCTCAAGGATTTGTTATTGTTAAAGTCAAGGACTGTTCCTTTTTTTCTATTTCCTTACATAACCTAATATGTCGGTGAATTTCTTGTAATTTTATACCCCTAACATAGAAAATTATATAAAATATAAGTTATGGTCAATAAATGGATTGAAATAAATTTTTCAACATATTTAGGGTGATTTTTATAGATTATTTTCTACTTTTAGTCATTAATTAACATCTTTTTTAACATAATCAATTTAATTAATATTAATTAAATTCACTAATCATCTGTTTCAAACTATGTTTACATTAATAGTTAATATATATTATTATAATTATAAATATAGAATACATTATTCCAAATTCCAATCATTGAAGTGGAAGAAATTAATTAAAAAATAATTGCACGGACAGTCAGACGTGACCTGGCTGTAAAGTGAAAAAACATAATTTTGAACAATTTTTATTACCATTTGGAATATGAAATAAGCTCATGTATCTTAAATTTTATAATTTGATTTAAAAATTAAGTAATTTTTCGTTCAATATAAATTTATATATACATTAAATATATATAAATAAATTAAATGAAAAAGTAGGTTTGAATTAAAATTCAATGTTTTTAGCTACTCATAAAAAATTTAAATTTCATAAAAAAATCTGAAAAATTATCCCTAAGATAATTTTGACATTATAAATTAAATAATTATGGTTATTAAATATAATTAAATGTTTTAATACTGTATTTATTTATTTTTAATATTTATTATATGAATACTGAAAATGTAGTATATTTGAAATAATAGAATTTTCAATCATAAAAATAATTTACCAAAAATTATATGTTTTATTATCAATATGTTTCTTTATAGAAACATTATAAGTAATATTTAAAATTTAGTTATTATTATTCATATTAATGTTTTCAAATGGTATTCTATAAATATATCCTTAAGAAATTTATAATAACAAAATAATGTTTTATAGAATCATCGTGTTGTGTGTAACACAAGTAAAGTGGATGTTATGTGTAGCGCAAGAATATCTTGATATAGAACACAAAACAATCCAAAAATAGTTATATAATATTATATTGGCTATATTTAGTGGTGTAGGAAATGTTGAATATTCAAAAAATTTAATTAATTATAAAAAATATTTGACAAAATTATATGGTGGTATATCGTGGTTAGTCTGGCCTAACATTCAATAGCCCCCATCATTGAAATACCTGAATACATACAATAACATGAGATTTTATATCAAATTAATGATTCATTTTGCATCCAAAATTCCTGGTTTGATATTTTTTCAAATATTATATCCGTCTATAACAGCATTAGTATAATTATCAGGTGGATTTCATGAACCTCCATAGTCATTGAGTTTATTAGAATATAAACTATATATACTAAAAAAACTGATTAAAGTAATACATAATGACTATATTCATTAAATCCATGATGATATCAAGGTAATTAATAATACAGAATGGAAGCTGTTTCTGATTCTTTCACCACGGAGCGTATGCAGGTCCGTCTGTGGTGGATGAGGTCACACTGCCTATTCCCCCGCATTTATGCATTCCAATTGTGGGAGACATATGTCACTTATTCTGAGACATTCTCTCTTTGTTAAAAATAGGATGATGGGATTTTGGTTTCTCCTTTCATAGATTCCTCCTCCAAACATGTTTCCTAGTCGGGGTCTCCCTTATATGTTAAGATGTTGTTCGTGAAACTATTCCAAGTGCCCTGTTTTCATGGTCACTGTTTAATTACACTACTTTTGTCAGGGCATTCCAAGGTGTTTGGCCAGGGTAGCAACCTTCGATCGGAGGAGTAGTCACTTTGAACATCACTGGCATGTCTGGACGCTAGAACACTGGCATGAATGGGTTTCTTCCCCTTAAGATAGTGCTTATTGAGGGAAGGAAAGCCCGATGCATCCCATGTTGAATTCGGGTAATTGAATATTGTAGGCATGACTGAGGTTTTCCTCAGCATACCATGTTTAACACAGGGTGTTCTAATGTTTAACATCTAGTAGGTATGGATCATACAGATCAGAAAACTTGCATGAGTGGATCATATGGGTGCAACCCTTGGAGGGAACAACAATATTGGGGCTAACACATGTTTAGTTACACGATTGCTGATAACAACAGTGTGGAAAAGAGATGGCATGTTCCCACTGGAATGTGGAGGCCCATATTAGAATCTTGATGGATGAAAGAGGGTTGATAGTGGATGAAGAATGAGATGGAACTTAGGTGAGGACATAAGTGATATTGGGATTTAGCCTCAAAGAGATTTCCTACGTATCCCCGTGATAGGGAATCAAAGTCTATGTAGTTTGGTGGGGTGATGGGACGCCTAAGGAGGCGACCATATGAATGGAACCCGATGGATGTTTAACCTATAGGTTGGGGCATCAAATTGGTGTGCGTGCGGAGGACAACGACCTGCTGACATGTGGGGGCTAATGCGTGATTAGCGGCCCGAGAGTTGATCTGACACCATAGGGGCAGACCAGAAATGTGGGTCCCAAAGGAGAGGAATACAACGACTTACCACTGGATGGGCTCACAACGACTTACCACTGGATGGGGTCACAATAGCTTACTTCTATATGGGGTCACAACGGCTTACCGCTTGATGGGGTTGAACCTCATGGGGATTCCCTCATACCTTGTCTAAGAGACAGTGATCAAATCCCACATAGTTTGAGCGGGTATCGTTTAACGCCTTGTGGGATGAAAAGGGGCCTACTGTTTTACGTCATGAAGGATGAAGTTGAATCGACATGAAGGGGTCAAAAAAAAAAGGGTGTTGGGCTTGAACCTCAAGGAGGTGTCCTAAATACATTGAATTGGAATGGGTCAAAGTCCATATAGTCTGAAATGGGTTAGGGGAACTGACGTGAAGTGGTCAGGACCAATGGATGTTGGGATTGAGCTTTAGGGAGACATCATACATACCTATAATTGGAAAGGATCAGTGTCCATGTAGTACAGAATGGTGTTGGTGATCCAACGAGAAGGGGGTGAGGACCAATGGTTGTTGGTCTTGAACCTCATGGAGGCGTCCTACATACCCTACCTTGGCAAGGATCAATGTCAACATAGTTCGGAAATGTTTTGGTGAGCCAACATGAAGAGGGTCAGGACAAATGTTTGTTTGGATTGGACCTCAAGGAGGCTTCCTACTCACACTGCCTTGGAAAAGATCAAAGTCCACATAGTTTGGGAGTGGTTGGGGGATTACACTATAGGATACCCCAGAGAGGATTTCATGGTCAATTCATACTCTACACCCACATGAGTCATGCTTGGTGTGAGAAATAATAAGCAACAGAGTCCTGACGATCAGATTTTGAATGGTGTGTTTGTGGGAAGTGGAGCTATGATTTACATGTGGTTAGAGGAACAAGGAGGAAACAAGGGGATTACACATGTTTAGAAGCCTAGGGAGATAGAGATTGGTACTTAATCTAGGATGGATGCCCGAGTGGCGACCAAGACCAATGGGAGAGTTATTTTGCACAGAAAAGTGGGTTTCGGTGCCCATCCCCCACTATGGCCTTTGGCACTGAATAAGAATGGAGAAGTAAGGATATTACATAACACTAGTATGGAAAGGGTCATACACCAAGGAGGATTCCATTTCCCTACAGACAGACGCCACTCCAGGAAAAAAGATATCATTCCATGTGAGCATGATTTAACTCCTGTGGAGACCATTGGGTGTATAACATGTCCGAGTTGGACACCCCACATGTGATTTATAGGTTGATGCTACAATTTAACGTCATGTGCTAAGGACGATGGTGCTTGTTATTTTAACGTACTGTAGATCAAATGAGGTGAGTTCACTCGGCACCCCTTAGGAGTTACATAACTGATACCCACCCACCCATGGGTGAGGGAAGGAATCAGCAATTCCAGGGTGAAGGGGTGTCATAAAGTGATCCATTGTGGGTCCACGTTAGCGTGGCTATCATAAGAAGGAATAGCTGTTATAGTGCTTATGTGAAGAAGCATGATTCCATGAAACGCCACATAAATAACCACCAAAGGTACTTTTAAATCAATTAATCAAAACCTAGAGGTTGTAAAGGAAAAGGATTTGCAGAGAAACAGATTTCATAGGAAGAGGCCTCATGATGCTATGGTGCTCCATGTAGTGGAAGGTAATCGTGAAGGGGTGTGATTTTCCAACTGAACTGGCCTAGCCTAGGCATACGGAATTGGTGCATATGGAAGGTACATTACAAAGTGGAAATGCTTTTGAGGAGTATTGCTTTATGAATAAATGGTTCCCTATGAAGTGAATAATTGTGATGAAATGTGCTTCACGAAGGATAGTGACCCTACCTTAGCATGTGGGTTGCATGTGGATAGAGATTAATTCAAAAAGAATTAGTTCTACACGAAGACCTGAGTACCCATGGGGATCCCCTTCCTTCACAAAGGCCCATGTGCTTCGCAATGGGAATCCCCTTTTGAAGAGTGGTTTAATTTAAGCAAAGGGAAAGGCACCTCATGATGCTAAAGTACCCTAAAGAGCTCATGGTTAGCTAAGAAGAAATTGTTTCACAATTTGAGAGCTATGAAGGAGAAAGGTCAGAGGATCAGTCCTTTGTGCCCGAGCAGAGCCCAGTATTTATAGGCATGAGGCACCACGAAGCAGCGCTCGCTCAGTTCCACGCATTGTGGTTTTCTTTGTAACCATTGATCCTCCCTCCATCTTACTCCACCACATCTTAGAAAATGTCGAACATGTTCATGGATCTTCCCATCTTCTTGCTCCATGGCGGCTTTGCAAACATCAAATCGGTTCGCAGAGCCTCCTGCCTTCTTGCTACGCAGTAGCTTCACAAACTTCAAATCATACCGTGGAGTATTACACCTCAGTGCTTCATGACGGCTTCGAAAAAGGGGAAGAATTGTGCTGGTCGTAGTGCTATGGGGTTCCGCGAACAAGCGTCGCAAGGGATCCCCAAGGGATGTTCGTTTTCTCTTATTCATTCCAAATGTTGGTGCCAAAAAATTCCCTCCCTCAGACATAAATCTGAGGAAAAATGAGGGTCTATGTCTGAGGATTAATCAATAAAACTCCATTTTCAATTGTGAATAAGGATCTCGAATAAGTATCGTGAAGTAGAGGGGTAACACGCTAGCTTTGAACGCCATGATGCTCACAATGTTCAGACGTGCCGTGAATTGCAACGTTTCATCACCTATAAAAATGGGAGGATGTCCTTTAAATTGTCCATTATCAACTCCTCATTTTGGCACTGAGCACTCTTGATTCATGAAGCTCTGTATACATCGTGATTTATCTTCATGGTTTGAGCCTTCTTCTTCGTAGCGCAAAACGAGTCTTTGACACTCTGGTGGTGCACTCTGTGTCTTGCGCCTGCTAGGTCGGGGTAGGGCTCTGCGATCTCTTCCTGGGATGGAGCTCCGTGAATGGGATTAAGAAAAAGGTTTTTCAAATGATCTTCGTGAACCCGAACCACAAGTGTCCAAATCTATATAACTAAATTTCTCACCATGAAGTTGTTCGGGGGGGGGGGGGGGGTCCTTGTGGATACTACCCAAAGGGAGGAAATGGTGGATAACATAGGTATAGGGGAGTTCGTACGGAGCTATTATGACCATAATTTGATGGAGGAACTAATGATGGAATTCTGGAAGAACTATCTGATGCTCAAGTGGATAACTTTCTATGGATTTGGCATAAGGTTTGATGTATTTATCCCTGAAGCGAGCAGGGACATGCGATCATATTTGTTTACGAGCATGCAATGCCAATGCCAATGGTTCCTGGCAGCTGACGGCCATACCTGGGAAGAATTCATGCCTATCATAGTTTAATGTCTATACAATCATGTGAATAATGTTGAAGAGAATGATCTACAGCCAAATAGATCTCCTCCGATGTACCATACCATTTTTGAGGTAGCCATGGGGAACCTAGAGAATGGGTGGTCCGATGAGTGGGATCTACCTAGGGCGGAAACATCACAGATGACTGGGCATGGGCCTACAGGGTAGGTGCATCGCGCAAATAATTTGGGGTAGAGATAAAGAGGCTGAGCCTCTATGAGGTCGCTTAGACCTCCCCATTCCATATCTATCAGCCGAAGAAGCTGATTCTATAGTTGCATAGCAGATGGTCGTCGATGACTAATACTTTTTCATTTGCTTCCTGGAGAGGTCGACATCCGATTATGGGACCTACATCAGATCTTAGGGGTCCCAATACTGGGGGGTGTATGATGAGTACCTCTGCATTATGGTTGCATGGGGGGATTCAGAGAATATGGGGCCCCTCGTGATGGAATTGATGGATCTAGTGTTGGTAGAGGACAAGCCTTCGTTGCGGGACATCCATTTCAAACGTTGGTTCATGAATTTTATAAAAATCTTGGAAAATGGTCAGTTTCTTGCGAGGCCTCTGAATTTCTTGAATGGGGACCAACGAGGAAAGGAACACTCATACTGGTATCTTTTGGAGGAAATCAAGTGGAAAACATAGGGATTTAGTGTCAGTATAGAGCAGCAACCTGTAGTCAGGATGGCTGTATTCATTGCGGAGATCATTTGCAGCTGGATCCTGATGGTGAGATACACAAACATGAGAGCACGTTTATCATGGTGTACATGTTGGAGATAGGAGGACATGTCAACCTTAGGATCCAAATCCTCACCAAACTGTACAAGATGTGGTGTCAAATAATTGTGGGGAAGAATCCATGGAGAATATGAGGGCTATTCTACCTCATGTATGGGTGGATAGTGGGGCATGTTAGGGGAATAATTGAATATCTGAACCTCATAACCCCTCCAGGATTGAACATATGTCCGTCCATTCTAAATGAAGTATAAATAATACTAGAAAAGCAATCCATTTTGGCGGTACTGAACCAGGCCTTGATTGCAGACGAGTTCAATTTTTACATGTTCCCTTTGCTAACAGGTGTGTTCACTGATGATGGCCAGGAAATGGATGAGAATTGGTCCAACCTTTGGGCCTTTCGATGTGGAGTCCTGGGGGAATGAGTGGACCGTGAGTCCCTCTATGAGTCATACACCACACACTGATTTTCAAGGCAATTTTAGTGTATACAACGGTTGACACCACTGGTCTATATGGGGGTGCTCCAGGAGGATCACCTGTGTGTAATGATGTAGATGTGGCTCATGTTCACACAGGGAAGATGATATGATAAAAAATGAGATACCTCAGCCCATGGCCATATTCGTGCTGGTAAAATAATATTTCATGAGATGGGAGGTGGAAAACCCAAGGGAGATTTTGAATTAGCCAACTGTTCGGGTCAGATATGGGGGGCCTCACCAACCTCTATGCTGGGTAGAAATGTGGAAAGGAATGCTTGTGGTGGGGTGCTGTTGTGGGGGAAAGACCCACCCCAGTTGATAGAGATGAAACAGAAGCATATCCAGCGGCGGTACTGGACCCAACAGTCATAGAGGAGTAAAGCTATCTAGAGGGGAGGCCACCAAGGGGATTCCCCAAGATATCCACCCATGTTTTGGGGAAGCGGTTGTGCCATATAGACATTCTAGATAACACTATCATCCTATAATTATTGGATATTTAGGAGTTCCGCCCACAATTTCTCAGCCTATCTGATAAGTGGCACCACCTGAACCATCTTGGGATGGATTTTCTAGGGATCAACCATGTCAGGGCCAGCTTTGCGGTGTCCTAGGCGAAGGGGGATAAATACCTGGTTGTGATGGAGGACTTTGTGAACTCCCATTGTGCTCCACATATGATGACAGAATAGGTAAATGTTTTGTTGTATCATATGAACCCTATGTAGTTATCGACATCAGAATTGACGGATCACTTCCCTCTTTCAGAAGAATTAGACGAGTCCTCCTAGGGGGAGGAGGCCTGTAGAGGGAGCCCTCTGAAATATGGTGAAGTTGGTGATTCTGATCCCGAACATGAAGAGTTTTCAGAGGTTCTCAATGTAAAACTCTGATTCCCTTCCCCCAGATCCACTTCCAGGGTGCTTTGGACCCCTCACTAATATTTGTACTATACAATAGGGCCTCATACGCAGAACCCATTCCTACCCTATAATAGACACATCTACAGGGCCTTCGGGATCCGTGCTGGAAGATTGGGCAGTTACCATGCCTAGCGGGGCTGGGATACCCGGGGTGGTTCTTCCAAGGTTTTCAAACCTCTCTACGATATACGGAGGGCCATGCCTTGGGGTCCCAATAGAAACAAATTAGGAGAGATACCGATAATTTGATCTCTATAAGCCTCCTTTATGAAATTTATGACTCCAACCCATTAATCTAGTTAATGTACATCCTTGCACTTTTTGGTATGAACAATTCATAAAATGGAGTGGTTAGCCTTGAAAGGATGTATGGAATTCTTGGGAGTGCCTTTTCCTTGGGATTGTCAGCGGTCATGGAAGTGAACGCTCAAACAAACCGGACTATGACACTCTTGATCACCAGTGGGACCATTAGTACGACAAAGCCTGAGATCATTGAGGTGGGGTATGACGATGAAGATCAATTGGAAAGTCCGAGCCCTAACATACCCCATCAGACACCCGACGCAGACCCTACTGACAGGTTTTTGGGGGTGTTCCCTATGTATGAGCCAGTCGACCCCACAAATCTGGACAAGATGACCTCTGATGAAGAAGATATAAAAATAGCGCATCATTAGACATGAAATATAATTAATTGATACACTGATGACACTTATAATGAACAATGGATAGACAATGTGTGGAGGCTTCGGTCCCAACTATGTGAAATTTGTGCTTCGGGAATGGATTCCATGTGTCCTCACATTCTTGTGCGGGATCTCATCGCGAAGAAGATCCAAGAATATGACTGTGGTATTGGGGTGGTTTGGCAGTAGAGAAATGAGATGAACATCAAGAGGCTCCAGAAGTCTAAATATAAGAATAAATAGTTTTAGGTTTGGGAATATGAGAATTTCTTATTCCTCACACCACAATCAGAGCTTATATCATGGCAGAAGGCCTAGCTGGAAGAGGCTGAAGAGCAGATGAAGCAAGCCTCGGTAGTGATGGCTATCATCCAGAGTGACGAGGAGTAAGACCGGATTGTGGCTGATGAACTACGCCCCATTGTTTCTGAGGAGGAGTGTGAATTGAATAGGTGATAATGGATCCTTAACGCCACAATCCATAGGGTGGTGGAGCTACAACACTTTTGACGGGGTCAACCTGTCCATTGGAGGGGTTAATCCACGGATGTTGTGATGCATGTAACATTTGAATGCAAATTCATTCTTTGATTATTTATGAGGGATGCATCTGTGAGTTTTGTTATTCAATGTTTTTCTATTTCATTCATGTTACATTTTTGTGATATCAAGATATCATTCCCTAAGATCATGTTGGTCGGGCCCAATGTGAGAAACAAGGGATGACCACATTGGTATACCATATAAATATAAGAGTGCAGACCGAGCATCGGGAATCTGTTGTTTGAACAACCAATCCAGATTTCCTAGAAGAAAGGAAAAGGGATGACTAGAGAATGAATATATAAGAACAATTGATCTATCATCTTCCCAATGTGCTCTTGTGCTTGAGCGGGGTAACCCCATGGGTGTTATAATTAGTCTGAACAAAGGGGGATAGTGCTATGAATTATGGCACCCATGATTCAGAACATTTTTGGGATGTCATGGCAATGAAGGATAAATGTTGATCTTGTTTGAATCAAATAATTATTATAGAGTTAGACTAAAATGGGGATAAAAAATAAGGGCCGACCGCTAAACATGTCTGAAACACAGGGCCTGACTAAAAATTTCATCCATTAGTCTCCCAGAATGTTAGCCCAGGATAGTAGGAGATCCACAGGCCGAACATCCATACTGTTAGCAAGTTACATAAGATGTGAAAGAGGATGAGGGTTCAAATAAAAAGGGAACACAAATTTTATAGGGTGGAGTGATGGATGGTTCGAATAGAGTCCTATACTCTATAAATTACGATATCGTGCTGGAAACATGTTAGGTGAGCGCATCAGTCTGATCAGGGATCATACCTTCTTTCGAATAAGTCCTCTATATTAATGACTGTGATTGCTCTATTTTTTTACGTCACACCAATTATGATGATAGACACATAGTTTAATGTATCGTACGGTGAGGACGAGGCACATAGTTTAATGGTCATACTACCTGGACCATGATCCTGACTGAAGGGCTAGATGGGTTAATGACACTGAATTTGGGCCTGAGGTGGAATGTCTGGGTGTTTATATGTATCCTATATGGATGGGAATCAATCCAAACATAGTTTCTAAGCATAGTGTGGATGTAGGTCAAAATTGATTGCAGAAATATTCTCTGGAACGGGATATGGTGCATCCCATGATTAACATGGGGAATCCTAAACAAGTTCAGGGTAGAACCACAATTTACTGTCTTGCATTGAGGACATATGGGATCATTTAGTTTCTTATCATACGATAGGGTGAGGAGTAAACGAGGAGTTTCCATGAATGGATTTTGTGATGTGGTACTTATAAACCCAACTTGCATGAGGTCATAAGGAGTCTGCAGCACACCACGCATCCCCTGAAGATGTTCTTTCGGTTGAGGGACCAAAAATGAAATTTATTTCGGGCCTGAATCAAAGAGTTCGAGCATTTCTATGTACCCCATGAGGTTTTGAATCATGCCTCATGTATTTTTGATAGTGCAGTTTAACGTCTTGTGGGACGATGAAATGAATGTGTGGCATGTCTACGGCAGTACCCATCCTACCAAAACTACTAATCCCTCATGATATGTGATCAGTGTGGAAAACAAGGATTAGTGAAGCGACTTTCCTGTCACTATAAGGAACACATTAGGGTAAACGAGATTCTAGGAGAATGATGTCCCCATAATTTTGACATGCCTACTTAATGAAACTAGATGCACGAAGATGTATGGTGGAGTATGTTGGAATTATACTAGAACAAAAAGAAGTGGAAAATTTTGAATCATAATGCTCGAGATCTGGACAAATATGATGGTGGAGTGATCGTAGGGGATTAATATTGAGCTTTATTGAAACATAGCATCCATATCACGTTATCATGAAATGAGGACAAACAAATGGTGGTTGATAGCTGACCATGTTCGAAACACAGGACATATCGCAAATGTCGTTTGAGGTCCTTAGGGAGATTGTCTTAAGACGGTTGGTAAGATAATGTGGAATGAGAGTAGGCCTTAAAGGGGGTTCCTTTTTATGTGTAATAGGATGAGTATCTAAATAACAGGGACACTATGCTTGTAAATGGAATGGGGGAATGTCCCTATGAAAATTCCAAACTTCGGGATATTTTTCACAACACATCTGAGTAAGAAAATAAGATGTATTAGATAGAGGTAGTTGAATCTCTTTCTAAGGATAGGGGTCCCATGGTTTCACGCTTCCAATTTAATGTTGTAGGATGGTCCATTAAGGGGTACTTGATTTAATGGACTGTGCACAGTGCCGAAAAGTTTCCAATCCCGATGTGTATATCCCATAAGGAGATCTTAGTTTATGGTCATAGGACACAAACCGGATTGGGTAAAGGAAAGGGAGGAACATGGTGAAGATATTTTAAAACATGATGTGAATGGGAACCGAATAGGTACTATCTACCCCACATGTTCCAAAAAGTGATTGAGCCACAGGGATAAAGAAAGGGCATGTTTTTTGATTATTGGGGATAGACCCAAAGACATGATGCTCGGGTGTTCCTACGTATCCCATGAGGATGAGAATCAAGCCATACATATTTATGGAAATACCTAGGTAAGGTACCAAAGCCAGGGATTGGTCGTGCGGGTCGGGACCTTGCACCAAAAGAAGCAATATTTAATAAATATTGTGTTTTGTTTGGGATAGATGTTTTTTTGTGAAGAGATAAATATAGGATTGAGAATCATAGTATGGATACTAGAATCAGGCCATATGTAGGAATTTACAAATGGTATGGGGGATAACCAATACTGAACTTGATTTCCTCTTAATTGAGGACACCATGATGCATTTCCATTTTTCTTCAAGTAGCCAGGACAATAATTTCATTGTTTTAGGTCTTTTGGTAGTACTAACCATGCATTTTAACGTCGAGAATTAAAGACACAATAGTTTAATGCCATGTAGGACCATAAGGGGAATTATCTTGACATGATGAAGCTTAGCCAACATGAATAAGTACATAATACCACACATGCCATGCACGATTCTGAAGAAGAAACATCTGGTCGTGGGGCCAAAAGAGGTCAAGAAATATGTGGATGGACCATTGGACAAAATGACCAGGTGTTTCTTTGTATACCATGAAAAAATGTCTGATGGAGTAACTCCTATAAGGGGAGTACATGGTGTAGTGATTGAAAACCTGGTGTGAATGAGAACATATGCCCACACACTCTACACCACACAATCTAGTTAGAGTCAGGGCCTAAAAGGCTACACATGAGAGATAATTAGTTGAACCTAAGATGGACCCAGAGACTAGATGTTGGGGCATTCCTATGTATCCCATGAGGATGCATATCGAGCTATACATGGTTCTAAGGGGAGGACGCAAAATGATATCTTAGTGTACAGTCTTAGAGCTCAGTCCATGGGGAAGTGAAACACCACCAAGAGAGTGTAGATCTCGATATGATCCCTAATCCCATGTGAGTCAAACTCGTTGCGGGAAACAATGGAGGAAGAGGTCATTGCATCTTATGAGATACAAGTTATGGAGAAGTCAGTGTGGAGCCTCGAATGATGTCTTACCATGGGTTTGTCCTCCTAACGGGAAAATGTGCCCTAAGCGATATTACCAAGAGTGTCAAAATCCCACTTGGACATGATGGGGTGGAAGAAGTTGTGAATCTTGTAAATGGAATTCAAGGCTTGCTGGGGTTGGCGTGATGATAGAGGTTGACTATTAATGGTATTCTAATCTCAGAATCTATATTGTGTTAGCCGAATTGGGGACACCATATGAGTGTCAACATCTGACAATATTCACAATGGGAGAATTGTATCAATTTGATGTTAGAAAAATTAGAGTACGTTCTCCCGTAATTGTAAGAGAGCCCTTCGGTAGAACATCCATATCATTTTGGTGTCCCTTTGAATGTGAATGATGATGAAATCCAAGATGAAAGGGAAAACAAAACCAGAAAAATGGGTGAAAGAATGCCCTGGTATAATCCAACACTCTAGGTTCAGAACAAGAGGAATCATAGGCACATTGGGGAATCACCAAAGTGGGTCGAGGGACCCAACACAAGAGCAGACGACTTGAAAAGAAGAGTGTAGGGAAAGTGAGCAAAGTGCGCTCTTGAAAGAGATAGGTACATGGCATGGTTGTTAATTACGTAGTGTGAATGAGGATAGAAGCCCATACCACACTGTGTACCCCTCTCTAGGAAGAACTCGATCCAGGGGGCCGGAAATATGGGATGGCTTCTAAGAAGATGGTCTAGAACCAAAGATTATATGTTTGGGTTTTCCTACATATCCCATAAGGGATGGAATAAATCCATATGTAGTTCTAAAATGTGCCCCATATTTTAACATCATATAGTAATGATAATGGATATCTTATATTATGGTCATAGTTCTTGGACTATAGATGCCCAGTTTAATGTCATGTGGATGGGAAATGAAAAGAGAAAAGGGGGTAACTATCATGCCTGCTGTTGGGAAGCCACAACACCGCAACAATGATCGAGGATAACTGCTGACCATGTTCGCGACACAGTATCCTTGTTGTATGACCATGGATGTTGACAAACAATTGAGTTTCGACCATTGACCATATTCACAATACGAGACTTGTGTCACGACCCATCCTCGGGGCCCGTGCCGTGACTACCCCAAGTCCGCCTACCATAGGCCAGGGGATGGAGACTAGCACCAAAGGCGTAAATCGTGATAAAAAGAGAAAGAATTTCCTTTATGAAACATAAACACACTACTAGAGTACAAACAGAAGTAAAAACACTAAGTAAAGCAGTAACAGGTGTGCTAAAAGTACAAAGGGGAAAAAAATACAAGCCCAACAATAAAGTACAAGGAAAAAACAAAACAGCAGGATGGTGTCAAGATGCACCTGGATCGTCCTCTGGAATTCCCACATGAAGGGTAGGTATAGATGGCCACCTCATCTATCCACGTCCGTCTATCACCTCAAGGTACCATCTCATCGTGAAGTCCCCCTTCGGGTACCATCTCGTCGTGAAGTACACCTCCAGGAACCGTCCAGCTCTACAAGCCTCAACCATGATCAGTGCTGTCCGTCATCTGCATCCAACACAATGAGGTGCAGGCATATACCGTATAGGGGTGAGTATAATGATACTCAGTAGGGACCCCGAGACCCACATGGTCTCACTAAAACCAACAAGGACAATCCACAAAGAAAGAACTTAACAAATAACCTTTACATAGGTATATGCCCATACATATACCTAAGTTATCAAGTAACCCATCTCAATCATGAGGTATAACACAAAGGTAATTGACTCAGCACAAACCAGGATTTTCATTAATGATATCGAAACCACAACTGCTGAAGAGCTCCTCCTATGTACAGTACAATGATCTTGTCACGACTCTGAGGTGCTTCTCACTAACCTTAGACTGCTGAGGTACTCCTCCTGTCGAGTATCGCGGGTCTGCCACCCCAACCCAGTAGTGATCCTCCTAATAGCCTACAGAGGTACTCCATCTGTCGAGTACCGCGGGTCTGCCACCCAAACACAGTAGTGCTCCCCACCGTGGGTCTGCCACCCAAACACAGTATTTCTCCCCACTGGGCTAGTCAAGTCACTCCGACTCGAATTGGACAAGCAGTCATCAGGTCTCAGCTAGCTACATGGTCTCTGTACTCCGTACGCTCGTCTCCCAGAGGGTCCTCTCCACGTGATACTGGTAGAAACTTCCAAGTTTCAAATAATCTAATGTGGATGTATCTCAAAGGAACGTGTTGTCATAAGGGTGTCAATGCAACAGACAGCGCGTCAATCAGACGCCCGGTCTGTGAGTTATTATCCTTTTTGTCATGGGGCCCCGGTTGGTTTTATGTACGAACTAACCTGACCGTATCTCAACAGTACCCCAAACTCCCATGGGGTATACTAAAAGGAACCGTTTCTCAACGAGATTACCAATGCCACTGACAGTTCGTCAAACAGACGTCTGGTCTGAGAGATATTGGCTTTTCCGTTCATAGGACCCGGTTGGTTTATAAGATAATCCAAACCGACCATACTCCAAATGCATCCAAACATCAAGTGGAGTATTCCAAATTAAATCTTATTATCAAGAGGAATCCAACGTAGTCGACGAAACATCAATCGGACATCCGGTCCTCAAGTTATAAGTGTTTCCGCTCTGAGGGCCCGATTGGTTTCGAATTTGAACAGACCCGGCCGTATCCAAACATCATCGAAACCATGAGTGTAATATACAGAAACGACTGTCTCGATCCAAGAAATCATACGCCACTGATGGTGTGTCTATCGGAGGTTCATAGCTCAGGATATGCCAGTTTAACCGAAAATGGTTCGAAAATAGGGGGTCTGGGCCTGGTCCGACCCGGCCCAACACCCCCTGGGTCGGCCCGAACCGGGCGACCAGACCTACGTCCAGTTTTGGCCCAGTTGGGCGCGGCTGGCCCGACCAGCGCGGTCTGGCCCGGCAGACGTGGTCTGGCCCAACCGGCGCGGCCCTGTCTGCCTGGCCCGCCACGGCCCGGCCGGGGGAGGCTAGCTCAGCTAGTCGGCCGAGCGTGTTGCACTGAGCTGGCGGGGGTGCAACCCCTACTGATTGATATCGGCGGTGCCCGCTAGCGCCGCCCCACCTTCCGAATCCAGCATGGCCACGTGGTCTATAGTGCCGACGCCACGGCTGTTGCCAAGGCGGGTTTCCTCCGGTGGCTCGCCGCTGCTCCTGGACACCGGCGCCGCCGTGACGGCAAGGCGCTCCGACAGCGGCTTACGCGGACCATCGGACGCACTCCGGTGGTCTGATTTGCCCACCGCTTGTGCCTATGGCTCTCCCGGGACCCGTTCTTCACTCCGACAGATTTCAAATGCTGTTGTGGTCCCGTTTCATTATCTCCCGTCAATCCGCACATAGAAAAACAATCTGCGGAGGGTCGTCGGGCCGTGTTTGTTCGGCCCGCACCCTCCACGTTAGTTGATAGCAATAGGTCGGACAACAATGATGTTCAATGAAAAATGAGGCACAATTTTAATCAATTAAAATTGAACTTAGTTCCCTATAATTCCCCCACAAAAAAATTATTTTCAACCCGAAAATTAAAATCATTTGCAGATCGACATGAATGAGTTCATCCGCATTCTTTGTTTTAGAAGGGAAGAATCATGGGAATATAAAAATACTCAAATTAAACCCCTAACTCAATAATTGACATCGTACGTAGGGTGTCACGGAAGACGGCGTTGCGGGTTGAGGTTTCGTAGACGACGTCAGTGTGCATCGTCGTTCTTCGTGGAAGCAGTGTTCTTCATTGAAGATGAATCGTTCTTCGTCGGAGGGAAGTTCTCTTCTTCTTCACACAAGAGTTCTCTCAATAGAATTCAATAACTTCACCAATGTTTTTCCACACACCAAAAACTCCTACTCAAAGTAATATCTCATTATATTATTTTTATTCACATCCCAAAGATTTTTGAATTCAAAATCAAACCACTTAATTAATTAAATGAAGTGGCTCATCTCATTAATTAGGGCATGTTGGCAAGAATTTAAGGGGGAGAGAGGAGGAGGTGAGAGGTCTCATAAATGGGAGAGTTTTCAACATTAACATTGGAGTTTAATGGGGGAGTTTAAAGAGGGATATGGAGTTTAGGGGGAGGTAAATGGTTGGGGCTCCTGTGGGCCCCAAATTTTAATTATCCATACATGGTAAGTTGGGTGGGTGTGGGCCCCAAAAACAACTTCACATGGGAGGTATTAACCTCTTTAGATATAGAATAAAATTGTACAACAATTTTATTTACTTCTTTAATTAAAACCCAATAAATAACTTCTCCCCCCACATAAACGCGACTACGGTAAAGGTTCCATTAAGCAATTACCGATGTTGGGAGTTCATCGGTTCCCTCAGATTTCAATTCCGAGCACCGGTTCAAAAGATAGAAAAACCCGCTCGTTCATTTACTGAATGTACCTGACATGAACTTTGGAAATTGATTCCGGGCACACCGGGCCTCAGAATCAAGTGTTGTTAGAAGTCACAGACTCGTAAAATTCCAAAGTGATTAAGAAAAACCTTTCCTTGAAATTTCCGGGTCTTTAAATTACTCCCACCTCAGGGATTTACAGCCCCGTAAAGCTACAACACAAACTAGGGAAACTAAAGGAGGTACCGAGCATGCAACTGAACCTCCTTCTCCCATGTGCTCTCCTAGAGGTTCCCATGCTGCCAGTGAAAGCGCACAAGAGGAATCGACCATCCTCATAGGACCCTCTCTTGTCGATCCTCAATCTCTACTGGAACCTCCTTGATAGTCACCCTGTCATCGATATCTAGTCCCCAGTGGTCGATGATGTCAGTTAGGTCATGCACACATCTCCTTAGCTGAGATACGCGGATGACGTCGTGCACCTAGTGCAACTGAGGTGGAGGAGTCAAGCTGTAATCCACCTTGCCTACACTACTAAGGAACTCGAAAGGTTTGCTGAAACTTGGAGATTACTTGGCACCTCGGCCAAAAATTTGTAGACCTCGTCGAGGTGAGACCCGTAGGAAGACGTGGTTTCCATCCTCGAACTCCAGTAGTCTCCGTCTCCTATCAACATAGGACTCATGTCTGCTCTGTGCAGTCTTCATCCGCTCCTGGATGATCTGCACCTTCTCATGTAGCCTCAAGATGGGCGCACTGGTCAACCTATGCCTCAGCTCATGTAAAGCTCTGCTGGAATCTCTCTTACCATACAAAGAGTTTCCCCTTCTTAGTCAATGCTAAATGTGGTGCAGCAACTCTGTAGAAGTTTGGCACAAATCTAGGTCTCGCTGACTCATGAGTGATTGACTGCACCCACTTATACATGATTCCATCCTGTGCTGCCCGGGGTTTCCTTTTCGCCGACCAAGGAAAAACTCATCCCAACATTGTAGGTAAACGACAACCTTTTTTCCTAATACAGTCATTCTGTGTATGAACAGTGGTTGCCCAGTCCATACCCAAACTAACGTTGTAAGTACTCGACGCTGCCACCAAGAGGTTCCAAATGAAACTCTCACCTCAAGGGTCAGATCACACCGTCGGTATAAGCATGATTATTGAGTCTCCTCCCAAAGGTATCTCCAGATATGAGGGTCAAGTCAACAGATTAACCAGAAACTCTAGGTCTGGGACAAGATATTTGGAAGGAATGTATGATTCGTAAGAATGTCTAATTATTACGGCATCTAGTAGTAGACATAGACCATACCTCAAATCATTCCTAGAGCCCTTGGGTCACACTCCATGACCGAATGCAACTACTCTCTTCCCCTGCCCTCCTGCTCCCTGAGCCTAGCGGGGATTACAAATGAGGGTTGTTGTAACATGTCGAAAAGTAAACCAACTCATGCTACTCTCCCACCTCTGCTTCCATGTCTGCTGCTCTGAAGATTCATCTATCCTTAACACTTCCTCTTCATAAAACATTTTACATGCCCAAGTCTCTGAGACTGGTGCCAGTTTCCTGGTTTCCCATAGCTAACCTTTACTGGATGTATTCACTCGGAAAAAGAATTCTCAACCACAAAGGTTCTCTCTAGCACCCTAACAGAAGTATTAATTCATAGAGGAACGGTGATGGATCAGATTTCATTAAACACACCTCGCTCAAAAGTCCGAGCCCTAGAGAACTAATTGTATCATAGTCATCAAGTACCCGGAACGTTCCATACACCTAGATGATTACTCATCTACAGACATGTTGTCCTGCCGAAGTTGTATAAGCTCTAGAAAACTCTCAGCCACCTCCTCAAGCCAGTCCTCAGCCTCCTGTGAGTCGGGCTCGCCTCGGAACCTGAGGGGTATCTGATGATGGAACACATGTAAGGAACTGAACCTACATGTTTCATCTACAGGTACCGCCTGTTGAAACTACTTTCCAACAGGTAGTGATATAGATGGCACACTACCCTAAGGTACACTCTCATGCATCGGTCCACGTACCGAAGTACCATCTCTATGCCGACCATCCTCATGGTCAATCACTGGGAAACACCAGTAGCTAAGATCACCATCTTCTCTACTAGTGTCTAAACTAGGTGTAGAACTCTAGCAATCACCTCGAGCCAATCCACTACTGCCTGGGAACCTGTGTCACCTCGTAACCTCAGAGGCCTCTGCTTCTGGAACTCTTGCAACGCGCTCTATCAGCATGCACCGTCTGCTAGTACGGCTTGTGGAATATTCTACCTAACAGGTGGTGGTGCTGCCGGTACACCACCTGAATGTGCCATCATTGAAAGAGGGTCATGCACCGGAGTCTCATCGCTCGGTGGGCCATCATCGAGTACTCTCTTGGAACTCCAACTAACTGTCTGTGTAGAGACATCATGAACATATGCGACACGGTCAAACGATTTAAACATGGTGAGATGACCTGGTTGAGCTAACATACAAGAAAAATTTTGGAAACACACAAGAAATATGTTTTTTCGTGGACTGAGTCAGAAATCATTAGTCAGGGTCCTGGTGTATGGAAACGTCAGCCGCCACACCAACAATGGACTCCCTGAACTGAAAACCACACTCGGTATGCTTAAAACTATTGCTTCACAGAATGAAAATATCAGAGTCATAAGTTCTGTGGTAGAACCGACGTCCTATGATACCAATTTGTCACGACTCGTCCTCGGGGACCGTGTTGTGACTACCCCAAGCCCGCCTTCCATAGGCCTGGGGCTAGTGACTGGAACCAAAGGCATAAATCTCGATAACAAGGGAAGGCATTTCCTTTATAAAATGTAAACACACACAACCAAAATAAAATGGAAGTAAACACTAAGTAAAGCAGTAACAGGTGTGCTGAACGTACAAAGGGGATGAAAATACAAGCCCAAAAGTAAAGTACAAGGAAAAGACAAAACAACAGGAAGGTGTCAAGCAGCTCCTGGATCATCCTCCAGAATTCGCACCTGAAGGGTACATACAGATGGCCACCTCATCTCTCCACGTATGTCTGTCACCTTTGAGTACCGTCTCGTCCTGAAGTCCACATCCGGGTACCATCTCATCATAAAGTACACCTCCGGGTACCGTCAAACTCTAAAAACCTCAACCACGATCAGTGCTGTCTGTCATCTGCATCCAACACAACGTGGTGCGGGCATAGCCCGTGCAGGGGTGTGTATAACGATACTCAGTAGGGACCCCGATACCCTCAAGGTCTCACTAAAAACAACAAGGATAAACTCCAAAGAAATATCTTAGCAGATAACCTTTACTTAGGTATATGCCCATACATATTCCTATGTTATCAAGTAATCCATCTCAATCTTGAGTTATAACACAAAGGTCATTGACTCAGCTTAAACCAGGATTTTCATTAATGATATCGAAACCACAACTGCTGAAGAACTCCACCTCTGTACAGTACAGTGATCCTGTCATGACTTTGAGGTGCTTCTCACTAACCTTATACTGCTGAGATACTCCTCCTGTCGAGTACTGCGGGTCTACCACCCCAACACAGTAGTGATCCGCCAAATTGCCTATAGAGGTACTCATTTTGTTGAGTACCGCGGTTTTACCACCTAAACATAGTAGTGATTCCCTCCAAGGGTCTACCACCCAAACACAGTAGTTCTTTCCACTGGTCTAGTCAAGTCACTCCAACTCGAATCAGACAAGCAATCATCAGGTCTCAGCCAACTACAAGGTCTATATACTCCGTACGCGCTTCTTTGGGAGGGTCTTCTCCCTGAGCTACTGAGAGATACTACCACGTGTCACATAATCTCATGTGGAAGTATCTCAAAGGACCGTTTCGTCATAGGGGTCTCAACGCAACAGCCGCTGTGTCAATCGAACGCCCGGTCTGTGAGTTATTAGCCTTTTTGTCCTGGGGGCCCGATTGGTTTCATGTACGAACCAACCCGACCGTATATCAACAGTACCCCGAACTCCCATGGGGTATACTCAAAGGAACCGTTTCTCAACGAGATTACCAACGCTACTGACGGTTCGTCAAACAAACATCCGGTCTGATAGATATTGGCTTTTCTGCTCCTGGGGCACGGTTGGTTTAGATGTTAACCAAACTGACCATACTCCAAATGAATCCAAACCTCAAGTGGAGTATTCCCAAACAACCGTCTCATCAAGAGGAATCCAACGTATTTGACGAAACTTCAATCGGACATCCGGTCCTCAAGTTATAAGTGTTTCCGCTCCGAGGGCCCGATTGGTTTCAAATTCGAACCAAACTGGCCGTATCAAAACTTTGATGAAACCTTGAGTGTAATATACCGAAACAACCGTCTTGATCCAAGGAATCCTATTCAATTGACTATGCATCGATCAAAGTTCCAGAGGTTAATGTATTTCCATTTAACTGAAAATGGTCAGAAAATAGGGGGTCTGGGCTTGGTCCACCCTGGCCCAACACCCCCTTGGACAACCAGAACCGGGTCGACCCGACCCGGGTCCGAGTCCGGCCCAGCTGGTGCGGCCCCGCCCAGCCGGCACGGTCCGGCCCGGCTGACGCGGTCCGGCCCGACCGGCTCGGCCCGGTCTGCCTGGCCCACCACGGCCCGACTGGGGGAGGCTGGATTGCCCAGTCGGCCGAGCATGTTATGCCAAGCGGGAGGGAACAACCCCCGCTGATTGATACCGGTGTAGCCCACTGGCACTGCCCCGCCTCCCAGAACCCGCGCGGCCGTGGGGTCCGTCGCAACACTACCGCGGCTGTTGCCGCGGCAGGTTTCCTCTGGCGGCACGCCGCCGCCGCCGGATTCCGGTGCCACCGGGCCTGCAGGGCGCGCCTGCAGTGGCTTCTGCGGACCATCGGACACGCTCCGATGGTCCGATTTGCCCACTACTTGCACCTATGGCTCTCTTGGGACCCGTTCTCCACTATGATGGCTTCCAAATGCAGTTTCAGTCCTGTTTCATCATCTCCCGTCAATCCGCACATAGACAAACAATCTCCGGAGGGTTGTCAGGCTGTGTTTCTTCGGCCCGCGCCCTCCGCGTTAGTCGATATCAAAAGGTCGGACAACAATGATGTTCAATGAAAAATGAGGCACAATTTTAATCAATTAAAATTGAACTTAATTCCCTACAATTCCCCCGTAAACAATTATTCCCAACCAGCAATTTAAAATCATTCATGGATCAACTTGACTGAGTTGATCTGCGTTCATTATTTTAGAAGGGAAGAATCATGGAAATTTAAACATACTCAAATTAAACCCCTACCTAAATAATTGACGTCGAATGTCGTGTGTCGAGGAAGACGACATCGCGGGGTGATGTTTTGTAGATGACGTCAGTGTGCGTCATCGTTCTTGGTTGAAGCGGCATTCTTCGTTGAAGAGGTGTCGTTCTTCGTCAGAGTGAAGTTCTCTTATTCTTCACAAAAGAGTTCTATCAAAATAATTCAAGAACTTAACTAATGTTTTTCCACACACCAAAAGCTCTAACAAAAAATAATATCTCTTGATACTTATTTTATTCGCATCCAAAAGATCTTAAAATTCAAAATCAAACCACTTAATTAATTAAATGAAGTGACTCATATCATTAATTAGGGCATGTTGGCAAGAATTTAAGAGGGTGAGAGGAGGATGTGAGAGGTCTGATAAATGGGAGAGTTTTAAACATTAACATGGTAGTTTATGGGGGAGTTTAAAGAGGGTTAAAGAGTTTAGGGGAGGTGGAAGGTTGGGGCTCGTGTGGGACCCACCATTCAATTATCCACACATGGTAAGTTGGGTGGGTGTGGTCCCCAACAACAACTTCCCATAAGAGGTATTAACCTCATTAGATATAAAATAAAATTGTACAACAATTTTATTTACATCTTTAATTAAACCCCAATAAATAAATTCTTCCCCCCCCACAAAAACGTGACTACGGTAAAGGTTACATTAAGAAATTACTGGCGTTACGAGTTCATCGGTTCCCTTGGATTTCAATTCCAAACACCAGTTCAAAAGATAGAAAAACCCGCTCGTTCGTTTACTGAACGTACCCGAGCAGAACTTCGGAAATATATTCCAGGCACACCGAGCCTCAGAATCAAGTTCCGTCAAAAGTCACAGACTCTTAAAATTCCAAAGTAATTAAGAGAAAATATTCCTTGAAATTTCTAGGTCTTTAAAACTTGTATCAATTGTCATCTAGAATCCTCAAGAACGTTGTTCTGAAGCAGTAAAAGATTCCATGGGAAGAAAATCCATTCCATTCAGAGGTCCATTCAGGTTTAAAGGGTGATAGATACCTAAAATGGGGGCGGGGTGAGAAAAACATGAATATGGATGTGCAGTTTAATTTCATGTAGGATGAGACTCAAGGGGAGATCGTGATGTTTGGTCCTGGGCCTACGGATACAATGTCAGAGCAGTCCTATGTATCCCATGAGGATGGGAATCAAGTCATACATAGTTATGAAATAACCATGCAGTTTAATGTCATTCGGTAAGTACGTGGGAGGGTAGAATAATAATGAGGGAAACATGGCACGACCTTCAAAATCCTACTACGAGTGGGGAAAATGAATCTTAGGCTACACCACATGGGATCCTCCAAGGGAACTACATCTAGGAGGGGTTTTCAAATGGCGAGAGCATATGTGTTGTACTAAGGATGAGGTGTCTGAGCATTCCTACATATCCCATGAGGATGGTAAAAAATCCATACATAGCTCTTGAGATGTAGTTTAATTTATTTTAAGATGAAACAATTTAAGGTCATGGAGGGCTTTAAATTTTAAGGTCATGTAGGACCAGACACTTTAGGGTCATATCAGATCATAATGCAGTTTAGGGTCGTGCATGACCATAAAATTTATGTTCATGTGGGAAAATCATCAGTTTAAGGTCATGTAGGACCATATACCCTCAGGGAAATTTTTTATTGAGGAATGTGGCATTGGTGGGAGGAGTTCAAAGCTCTCCATCCATTGTAACGAGGGATTATATGCCAATTAGGTTAAATCATGTGAATAATGTATGGTCCTTCCAATTTGGGCTCCAACATGGGTGGTTTTTTCCTAGGTATCATTGGTGTTATCATGGATATCACCATGTCACCTTGAATGAATGAGAGGAGGAAAAAATTCTTGTTGAAATCTCTAGATATCTTGTTCTGATGCCTCTCCAGATTGTGGAGGGCACAAAGCCTACTCTCGTCAAGTGATTCCAATTCAGCCAGACAAATTTCAGATACATTATTTGGTGGTTGTTGATCATAGACAGTTGTGCACAATAAAGGAAATGGAATATCAATGTGAAATATGGACTCTTTTCCATACACCAGGGAGTATGGGGTCACTTGGGTGGAATTACGAGTCATTGTTAGATAATCCCAGAGAGTGTTGGGGAGCTTTCCTAGCTATCTATTCTAATTATAACCAACCATTTTCTATAGAATGTTAGTGGGGGTTTTTTTAACACCTTGATCTACCCATTTTCCTACACATGACACTAGGAGGTTTGGTGAGAAGGGATGTTGTACTTGTTTTACAATATCATCAACTCATCTGCACAGAAGATCATGCCGTTATCGGTGAGGATAGTGCGAGGTACTCCAAATCGGTAGATGATGTTGTATCTCACAATGTCAATGATGGAACATGGTTTAACCTCTTTGATTGGGACGGACTCTGCAAACTAGAAGAAGAAATTCGCAGTGGTCAGGTTAAACATGCACTGACGAGCTGTCGCCGGTGGATGTGGTCCCATGACATTGAGTCCTCAGGACTCAAAGTGACGTGAGAACATGTAATTGTAGAGATGCTCTGGTGGATGATTCACAATGATGGCATGAATTTGGCATGTATAAAACCTCTTGGAAAACATGATGTAGTAATGGATCATGGAGAGCCAAAAATACCCCAGTGTCCAGATCTAGTGATATAGTTTCAGCATGGTCTGATGAGCCCCAGAAGAACCGTCATGCACCTTCTGCATGAATTCAAAAATCTCAACACCTTGAATGCAACAGAGGAGAACCCCATCAATCCCGTGCTAGTAGATGATCTTCTCAAGACCAAGACAATCCTTGTTGGTAAACTGTAACGCGATACATCGTATTCGCTCGCGATCGGTTCGATCCGCCAGGTGATAACCGTTTAGGAGATACTTGAAAAAGGAGGTTCTCCAGTCTGGGGTCACCTAAATCAATGCATCATTAGGGACCATAGATCCTGATGTGGAGGCGCCGATGGTAATGTAGATCACAATCATGTTTTCATAGTCATCTAGAGTGACAGGAGTGATGAATCTCTAGTGTTCCACATGGATAATCAAATCATCCTATTTGGACTCAACATTGTAGAGACCCGAAGCCTGGTGTACATTGACCTTACATTACATTTTCGGAATACTTAGTACATAACAAAAACACACACACAAGGATCGTAATAGTTTAGTGTCTTTGGAAACTCGGAACGTAATCTTCTAATCGTGGTGGAAGATCTTCAACATCTCCCATAAAGATCTTCCTTTTTTATACCTAAAACCTTTCTTTATATCCTGGGGAAAAGAAAACATAAAAGGGTGAGCTCAAATGCTCAGTAAGGGTAAACAAAAGAAAAATCAATCATATCATATTCATAAGAACATAACTTTTTGAAATCTTAACCTGCAAAAGAGCTCATAATATCATAACATGGGATAAATCATAGAAGTGAAAATGAAATCCCAATAATAATAAATTGAAACATGAAACTTTGTGGCATACACACATAATCATAGAAAATCATTTCTTGTTAGTCATGACTCATTTCCAAGACTATCTTAGTGGACAAAGTCCCTTTCTGAATCGAGTAACCCTCGTTTCAGTCCTGTTTCACTGAACCGGTATAACCTACCATTTCTGCCATGTCTATCTCATGAGATATAAAATCTTTACCCAATGCATTGGAGGGAGATATAGGTCCCACCCATCTCATAATGATACCATTCTTATGTGTTCCACAAAATCATAAATCATACATCATTTCATAACCCATGTAATAAAAATGGGATTCTTAAACAACATGACATCATAAAACCATTCATATAAGATAAAGGAATTCATAAACATAATTCCATCACAACATAGTCAAATCAATGTAAAAATATGGATAGAAACAGAACCCTTCATTATCTTAGATGGAAAATAATTTTGATAAAACACTTGAAATGAATTCTTGAGGAAAATATCCTTTCTTCTTCAAAATCAATTTCTTTTCACAAAACATCATGCAATTTTAAAAGAAAGAGATTTTATTAAAAATAGTCATGAAATATTTTGGAATAAGCTTCATGAATATAAGGCTTTATAAAACCGTAAAAAATCCGTTCGTGCGTTTAAGTTAAAAAAAACATTCTTCATACTTTTGTCAGAAAAGTCAAAAAAGTACCTCGTACGAAAAACGACAAAAGATTCCTTTCATACATATTACTAAAAACTCACCGAAGGGTAAAAATGGATTTAAAAAATTGTAGGTGGATGGAAATAATATCACATATTGATGAAACATGGATGTGGATGATAAAATACACCCCAGTAATTACCAAAGTAAAAACAATCTCGGATGAAAGTGAGATTGTGATATTTTCCTTACCTTAGGTCCGATTTGCTTGTATGTGTCCGAACCTCCTGTATAATGATTTAAATTATGTCATTGACTTATTACAGAATCATATTAATTGTTATCATATCATATATGGTTCACTTATGACATTATATTACCTGTTCTTTTGTAAATTCCATGTTAAAGAAGCGTTTTGGGTAAAATCGTTTCATTTATCATAGGTGTTTTGACTTGTTGTTCTTGAAATTATTATTACTTATATCATGATTTAATTACTTCCAGAATATCAAATATGATTTATATATCATATATATTCAGTATATATATACATATATATAATAGATAGATAAATGAAATGAAAAACACCGTTCATGGAGACGGTAGTCCGTACGTACGCATGAACGCTGTTTTCCTTTCCTTATTGTCTTGAATGGAAGTAAGTAGATGACATACATATATACATAAATCCAGTATCTTTATAATGTCATATATTTCATTATTATTTCTTATATATACTTCTTAATCATTTTTAAATGGTTAACATGGAGAATGAATCTCATCACGTCGTGGAGACGGTAGTCCGTACGTACGCACGAGCGATGATATCATTTCCATAAATATTGAATTGAATTGGAGTGGATTATACAATATATCAGAATCAATATGATGTTGTAATAACTATGTATAGTTATTATTTACACCATTATACCCATCCTTGTAAGGTGGTGGTGGAAAATAGATTACACCACGGCGTGGAGACGGTATTCCGTACGTATGCACGCGCGGTGATTTCTTTTTCCGTAGGATGGATAGATGGTGAAATAGGGTTGTTTCATACTTATAATAACATATCAGTATATGAGTGATACTGATGTTATTACTTCATAATGAAACAACCTAAGAAGAAGAAGTGGAAGAAGAAATAAAGATGAAAGAATTGGTAACGGTAATTACCTCTTCTTTGAAGCGCCTCTTTGAGACCTCCTCTTAGGGCACTAAAATTGGTCTTTTAGGAAGACCAGAACCTCTAGGATGTTTCTAGGGAAGTGGAGAATAGATTTTGGTAGGGTTTGGCCGAGCTTGAGTGCTCAAATTGGTGTGAGGAGGAGGGGGAGGAGGTGTCCTTTTATAAGGGAGGAGAGGGGCACCTTAGGAATTCTTAAAAATATTAATTTATAATAAATATAACCCCACTTAAAAACCTCCAAAAATGACTCATATTCTAAGATTAGATGAGATAGGGTTGTAATCTCATCAACCAATCAAATTTAGACATGTTTGGATCTTATTTTAAACCTTATCATTTTGATTTATCCTTATTTAATCTATTTAAGTTTATTTGTGGTAATAAAATTCTAAATTTTAAATTATAACAAATAATTACTTATTTGTTGTTAATTTTCCATAATTGTTTACTTTATAACATTATAGACCATATAAATATAATTTATAATTTTTAAATATTTTTGTGATTTTTAAACCATTTTATAATATGTTATTTTTGTAAAATAACAATAGTGTCAATTTTGACACTATTCATTTATTTGAATTTAAATAAACTATATACAGAAGATATGTTCGAAATAGAAGCTTTAATATATTAATAAAAGGTCATATGTATCTATAAAATTAGTGTATCACATTAAATAGTTCATATAATATTTATTTTATTATTTTTAAAACCATTTATTTGGTTTTTCTCTTAATAAAATAATTACTACATCATTTTTGTATAATTATTTAATATACTTATTTGTTGTATAAAAATTTAAAATAAAATTCTATGATGAAGATAAATATATTACCTTTCACAATAATACTTTTACTCGAATTTATCATCTTAAAATCACAATATTTAAATTTTTATATTTATTAAATTATGAATGTGACAACTTTGGCATCATTTAAAATAAAATAATATAAGTGTCATAATCGCTTTTATAAGGCTCCAAATGGTCAAATATTCGACCATTGGATGCTTATGGTTTACATTTACATGTCCAATAAGTTTTGGTTAGGTATTTGTGCATTTTATGGTCACTATTAGTTAAAAAAAACATTATTCTTGATTTTTCACTAGATAAACAATTTCTGCATCACTATTGTGTCATAATTAATGATAATTATTTAATCCCTAAAAATTATAAATAAATTTATATGATGTAGATAATTTCATTAGATTTCTGTAGACTATTCATGTTCTAAGTTTCATGAATTTTATCACTAAATTAAAATTAATATACTTATAAAATTTAAGAGAGTGACATGTTGTCACTTTCTTTGGTTTTAATAATAATTAAGTTATTTTCATGGCAAAATGTTCATTAAATGATTCTAATCCGACCCTTAGGTGATATGGGTCGAATTTTAGTCATCCAATAGGATTTTGACATTTGTTAGGGTAATTTTAAAATATTATATTTACCCTTAATTACCCGATTTACCTTTAACTATGGTAAATAAAATTTACCGTTGTTACTATTCATAAATCCCAAAAATAAAAAGTATCTTATTAACATAATTTGGGCCCACTGATTCCAAATATGGAATCCATTTTTTAAAATTACATACACAGAATTTGCAGAAATTAAATTAAAATTAATCCCGTTGTCGAATAAAAACGGGTTTTTGTTTAAAACATTGCAAAAGATTGAATTGATTTAACCTACGAATTCAAGGTAAAATCAATGCTAATGACATACATTATATTAAATGGTAAAAATATATTCTATTTATACTTTAAAACCATTCAATATTATAATTTAACCACATAAGATATTACGATGAAAAAAGTTGTTTTTAATTAAAATATAGCGTGTTTTTACTATTCATTAAAATGTGAAAGTTACCAGAATAATATGAAAAATTTATCCAAAGTAAATTTTTATTTCTTGATTCCAAAGAAGAATTTTTTTTTGTCAAATTGAACTTATAAACATGTCAAAAAAATAGATTTAAAGTGGGTGCGCCATCAAAAGGCGGCAAAACTGCATTTTTTTGAAAAATACTTATTTTACCCGAAAAATTTATTTTGTTCTTATACCATGTTCTAGAAATGTGTAAGATGAATAATAATGTTATAAAATTCAAAATTTAGTTAATACTATTCATAACGGCTAGTTCATGACAATATTATAATAATATAACATTGTTTATTAAAACCCGGTATTGTGTACAACACACGCTATCGAGGAAGGTCGCGATTGCGTGTAATGAAAGCCAAGTCAGGGTTGCGTGTTGTGAAAGAATCCTTCATTGTTTCGTATAACATAATCCAACCATATTTCATTTATACATTTAATATATATATATATATATATATATATATATATACTCAATGTTGCGTAGAATAACTATTATCAAAATTGTGTGTAACACGGTCCAAGAATAGTGTTGCGTATACTGCAAGCTAATACGGTGTTGCGTATAGCACAAGGTAATCTTGGTGCAGAATACAACATAAGACATTAATGAAATTAAAATAATATTTTTCATAAAATCTCGGGGTGTTACATTCTACCCCCCTTAAAATGAATTTCGCCCTCGAAATTCGTCGGGGTTATAAATGGTTTACTATTTTAAAGTTTCTTTGATAGAAACCCACATCGTAAAAAGGAATACCCAATCTTATCTTTAAAAAACAAAAGTATGAAACGCAACGGTTACCCAAATAAACTAATCACTGGGTTTCCACATAGGTGAAAATATGGATATGAAAGAGAAATCTAACCATCATGTTCTGATGGAGAGTGGTATAGAACATGGCTATGGAAAAGCTAGAAATCACAAAGCCATAAATTTGTGATGATCTAGGGTACCATCTGAGTCATCGGATATAAGGGCACTAGGACAACATTTTTAGTTTTCAAGATCATTTCCCTAAAGTTGAAAATTTGAATTACAATAAATACTTACTTTATTTTGGTACAATCTCACTGTTGTTCGTGCCTTTAACAATTTCCACTTCATCTCTTAAATAAATGAAGTTGAATTTGTTATTCGTGAAGTGTTAGCAGATCATGTGATAGAATGACGGGTCATTCCATCTGTCTCAAAAGGTTAGCAAAATTTATATACATAAGTCGATCTATAGTGGGATTAATCATATATGGTTCCTAAAATGGGCTTATACTTCATATATCATACTTCTTAATATAATAACACTAGTTTCTACTAAACAGGGACATCCTGTAGGTCAGTGGTAGGCGATAAAGGCCAGTCGCACTTCGGTTGTGGGTTCGATTCCTACAGCCTTGTCCAAAGCGATGGGCTGTCGCCCGTCCTGCAGGTTGTCCTTTTTCTAAAACTACGTTACTATAACATCCCATCAATAATATCGAAAATCTTCTATCCTTAAACAATACTAACTTATGTCCAACATAATCCAGTCTAATCTTTAGGCTTATACATAATACTGCAGTCCACTCTCATAATACAGTGACAATGATTACCAGAGATTTAATACTGTCGTTGATCCCCACATATCATAAGATATGTCTTGTTGGTCACATTCCAAACATTCAAAGTCCTTAATCGTGTATTCTCTGAATACCTTAGTGAAAACATGAGTGCAGTTAAAAGTTAACACTTTCCACATACCAAAATCCTCAAAATTCTATATACTCAAACCATGATATCACTTAGTCCTTATATCAATCATGAGCTCATGAATACTATTAAACATTTTATTTTCTCGTCTTCATTATGCGCATATCATCTTATTTCCAAAAAATATCTCAATCACTTTGAATACCACATCAATAAATATTGCAATACTCAATGATACAACATTATTTTGGAATCCCATTACATAAACACTTAATCATTCCACCACATCGTTGTCATATTCAACATTGCCAATAGTGATCGCATGTGATTTCCCTTTGTCCTTTGCCTTCAGTGGTTGCTCATGTTGATCATCACTAACCCTTGGATTAGGGAAATTATTAGCATAATGCCCCATTTCCTTGCACTTGAAGCATTGAAGTGTTGGCGGTGCGTTCTCAGCAGTGTTTGCTTTATTCACATCATTAGAAACCCTTTTTCCATTACTTCGACACTCAGCTGCTCGATGACCTTCTTTTCCACACTTAAAACATTTTCTAGTCCCTTTAAGACAATCTCCACCATGCTTCTTTCCACACTTTGTGCATAAGGAAACATTCATCTTCTTTTCACCATTATTCTGAGATTTCTCCTTGAACTCCATCTTTCGTTTCTTGTCAAAACCATGAGATGGATATGTAACACCAACTTCCATTTCTACCTTGATAGAACAACGCACAATTTCTTCATAGCTACTGAAGTCTCTTATAGCTAATGCCCTTCGAAGACTTGGTTTTAAGCCACTGAAAAATAGATCAACTTTACTTTCAGGTTGGATGATAATTCCAGAAGCATACCTTGCAAGTCTTGTAAAGTTTGCTTCATAGGTACCAACAGATTCATCGTCCCTTTGCTTCAGTTCAAGAAACTCTTTCTCCATCTTTGTTCGAAGAATACGAGGGAAGTACTTACTGAAAAACAAGTTCTTGAACTCGTCCCATTCCATGGACTCAATTTCATCTCTTGGCCTCGTATTCTTGATAAGATTCCACCATTGATCAGCTTCACCTTCCAAACGATATACTGCTAAGATGACTTTATCATGTTCAGAACATTGAAGAACTGAAAATATCTTTTCAGTAGTACTGATCCATTGTTCAGCCACAAGTGGATCAGAAGACCCACTGAAAGAAGGTGGACGTTGCCTCATGAAGGACTCAATAGAATATTGTTCCCTTCTCTGCTCATTTGGAAGTCCAGAATGATTCATAGCTTGTGTAAGTATAGCAATAAGATTTTGCACTCCATCTCCCATAACATTTGTTTGTTCAGGAGGGCAATCATTGCATTGTCCATTGCATTGATCAACACGGTTCCTTCGGGTTCCAGCCATCGTCTAAAACCCAAAAAGAATAGTGTGAGAGGCAAAAATCATGCTAGGGAAAACAACATAATAAAGGGGGAGTACCTTCAATATCCAACATCTTAGGTTTAATTCTATGATCGTTAGCGTAATTCTATTACTATAACCTATACGTATACTTATCCCTAGGGACATCCCTAGACATACCTTAGAAATATCTCTAGGGATCTCACTAACGTTTTCGCATCCTAGTTTCCAAAGGTTGACTAAACCTTTCCTCTGATACCAACTGTAGAGACCCGAAGCCTGGTGTACATTGACCTTACATTACATTTGCGGAATACTTAGTAAATAACAAAAACACACACACAAGGATCGTAATAGTTTAGTGTCTTTGGAAACTCGGAACGTAATCTTCTAATCGTGGTGGAAGATCTTCAACATCTCCCATAAAGATCTTCCTTTTTTATACCTAAAACCTTTCTTTATATCCTGGGGAAAAGAAAACATAAAAGGGTGAGCTCAAATGCTCAGTAAGGGTAAACAAAAGAAAAATCAATCATATCATATTCATAAGAACATAACTTTTTGAAATCTTAACCTGCAAAAGAGCTCATAATATCATAACATGGGATAAATCATAGAAGTGAAAATGAAATCCCAATAATAATAACTTAAAACATGAAACTTTGTGGCATACACACATAATCATAGAAAATCATTTCTTGTTAGTCATGACTCATTGCCAAGACTATCTTAGTGGACAAAGTCCCTTTCTGAATCGAGTAACCCTCGTTTCAGTCCTGTTTCACTGAACCGGTATAACCTACCATTTTAGCCATGTCTATCTCATGAGATATAAAATCTTTACCCAATGCATTGGAGGGAGATATAGGTCCCACCCATCTCATAATGATACCATTCTTATGTGTGCCACAAAATCATAAATCATACATCATTTCATAACCCATGTAATAAAAATGGGATTCTTAAACAACATGACATCATAAAACCATTCATATAAGATAAAGGAATTCATAAACATAATTCCATCACAACATAGTCAAATAAATGTAAAAAAATGGATAGAAACAGAACCCTTCATTATCTTAGATGGAAAATAATTTTGATAAAACACTTGAAATGAATTCTTGAGGAAAATATCCTTTCTTCTTCAAAATCAATTTCTTTTCACAAAACATCATGCAATTTTAAAAGAAAGAGATTTTATTAAAAATAGTCATGAAATCTTTTGGAATAAGCTTCATGAATATAAGGCTTTATAAAACCGTAAAAAATCCGTTCGTGCCGTTTAAGTTAAAAAAAACATTCTTCATACTTTTGTCGGAAAAGTCAAAAAAGTACCTCGTACGAAAAACGAAAAAAGATTCCTTTCATACATATTACTAAAAACTCACCGAAGGGTAAAAATGGATTTAAACAATTGTAGGTGGATGGAAATAATATCACATATTGATGAAACATGGATGTGGATGATAAAATACACCCCAGTAATTACCAAAGTAAAAACAATCTCGGATGAAAGTGAGATTGCGATATTTTCCTTACCTTAGGTCCGATTTGCTTGTATGTGTCCGAACCTCCTGTATAATGATTTAAATTATGTCATTGACTTATTACAGAATCATATTAATTGTTATCATATCATATATGGTTCACTTATGACATTATATTACCTGTTCTTTTGTAAATTCCATGTTAAAGAAGCGTTTTGGGTAAAATCGTTTCATTTATCATAGGTGTTTTGACTTGTTGTTCTTGAAATTATTATTACTTATATCATGATTTAATTACTTCCAGAATATCAAATATGATTTATATATCATAAATATTCAGTATATATATACATATATATAATAGATAGATAAATGAAATGAAAAACACCGTTCATGGAGACGGTAGTCCGTACATACGCATGAACGCTGTTTTCCTTTCCTTATTGTCTTGAATGGAAGTAAGTAGATGAAATACATATATACATAAATCCAGTATCTTTATAATGTCATATATTTCATTATTATTTCTTATATATACTTCTTAATCATTCTTAAATGGTTAACATGGAGAATGAATCTCATCACGTCGTGGAGACGGTAGTCCGTACGTACGCACGAGCGATGATATCATTTCCATAAATATTGAATTGAATTGGAGTGGATTATACAATATATCAGAATCAATATGATGTTGTAATAACTATGTATAGTTATTATTTACACCATTATACCCATCCTTGTAAGGTGGTGGTGGAAAATAGATTACACCACGGCGTGGAGACGGTATTCCGTACGTACGCACGCGCGGTGATTTCTTTTTCCGTAGGATGGATAGATGGTGAAATAGGGTTGTTTCATACTTATAATAACATATCAGTATATGAGTGATACTGATGTTATTACTTCATAATGAAACAACCTAAGAAGAAGAAGTGGAAGAAGAAATAAAGATGAAAGAATTGGTAACGGTAATTACCTCTTCTTTGAAGCGCCTCTTTGAGACCTCCTCTTAGGGCACTAAAATTGGTCTTTGAGGAAGACCAGAACCTCTAGGATGTTTCTAGGGAAGTGGAGAAGAGATTTTGTCAGGGGTTGGCCGAGATTGAGTGCTCAAATTGGTGTGAGGAGGAGGGGGAGGAGGTGTCCTTTTATAAGGGAGGAGAGGGGCACCTTAGGAATTCTTAAAAATATTAATTTATAATAAATATAAACCCACTTAAAAACCTCCAAAAATGGCTCATATTCGAATATTAGATGAGATAGGGTTGTAATATCATCAACCAATCAAATTTAGACATGTTTGGATCTTATTTTAAACCTTATCATTTTGATTTATCCTTATTTAATCTATTTAAGTTTATTTGTGGTAATAAAATTCTAAATTTTAAATTATAACAAATAATTACTTATTTGTTGTTAATTTTCCATAATTGTTTACTTTATAACATTATAGACCATATAAATATAATTTATAATTTTTAAATATTTTTGTGATTTTTAAACAATTTTATAATATGTTATTTTTGTAAAATAACAATAGTGTCAATTTTGACACTATTCATTTATTTGAATTTAAATAAAATATATACAGAAGATATGTTCGAAATAAAAGCTTTAATATATTAATAAAAGGTCATATGTATCTATAAAATTAGTGTATCACATTAAATAGTTCATATAATATTTATTTTATTATTTTTAAAACCATTTATTTGGTTTTTCTCTTAATAAAATAATTACTACATCATTTTTGTATAATTATTTAATATACTTATTTGTTGTATAAAAATTTAAAATAAAATTCTATGATGAAGATAAATATATTACCTTTCACAATAATACTTTTACTCGAATTTATCATCTTAAAATCACAATATTTAAATTGTTATATTTATTAAATTATGAAGGTGACAACTTTGGCATCATTTAAAATAAAATAATATAAGTGTCATAATCGCTTTTATAAGGCTCCAAATGGTCAAATATTCGACCATTGGATGCTTATGGTTTACATGTACATGTCCAATAAGTTTTGGTTAGGTATTTGTGCATTTTATGGTCACTATTAGTTAAAAAACACATTATTCTTGATTTTTCACTAGATAAACAATTTCTGCATCACTATTGTGTCATAATTAATGATAATTATTTAATCCCTAAAAATTATAAATAAATTTATATGATGTAGATAATTTCATTATATTTCTTTAGACTATTCATTTTCGAAGTTTCATGAATTTTATCACTAAATTAAAATTAATATACTTATAAAATTTAAGAGAGTGACATGTTGTCACTTTCTTTGGTTTTAATAATAATTAAGTTATTTTCATGGAAAAATGTTCATTAAATGATTCTAATCCGACCCTTAGGTGATATGGGTCGAATATTAGTCATCCAATAGGATTTTGTCATTTGTTAGGGTAATTTTAAAATATTATATTTACCCTTAATTACCCGATTTACCTTTAACTATGGTAAATAAAATTTACCGTTGTTACTCTTCATAAATCCCAAAAATAAAAAGTATCTTATTAACATAATTTGGACCCACTGATTCCAAATATGGAATCCATTTTTTAAAATTCCATACACAGAATTTGCAGAAATTAAATTAAAATTAATCCCGTTGTCGAATAAAAACGGGTTTTTGTTTAAAACACTGCAAAAGATTGAATTGATTTAACCTACGAATTCAAGGTAAAATCAATGCTAATGACATACATTATATTAAATGGTAAAAATATATTATATTTATACTTTAAAACCATTCAATATTATAATTTAACCACATAAGATATTACGATGAAAAAGTTGTTTTTAATTAAAATATAGCGTGTTTTTACTATTCATTAAAATGTGAAAGTTACCAGAATAATATGAAAAATTTATCCAAAGTAAATTTTTATTTCTTGATTCCAAAGAAGAATTTTATTTTGTCAAATTGAACTTATAAACATGTCAAAAAAATAGATTTAAAGTGGGTGTGCCATCAAAAGGCGGCAAAACTGCATTTTTTTGAAAAATAGTTATTTTACCCGAAAAATTTATTTTTTTCTTATACCATGTTCTAGAAATGTGTAAGATGAATAATAATGTTATAAAATTCAAAATTTAGTTAATACTATTCATAACGGCTAGTTCATGACAATATTATAATAATATAACATTGTTTATTAAAACCCGGTATTGTGTACAACACACGCTATCGAGGAAGGTCACGATTGCGTGTAATGCAAGCCAAGTCAGGGTTGCGTGTTGTGAAAGAATCCTTCATTGTTTCGTATAACAGAATCCAACCATATTTCATTTATACATTTAATATATATATATATATACTCAATGTTGCGTAGAATAACTATTATCAAAATTGTGTGTAACACGGTCCAAGAATAGTGTTGCGTATACTGCAAGCTAATACGGTGTTGCGTATAACACAAGGTAATCTTGGTGCAGAATACAACATAAGACATTAATGAAATTAAAATAATATTTTTCATAAAATCTCGGGGTGTTACAAACATGGGATGCATCTAGGCTGTCCAAGGAGTCAGCTTGAATGTTCTGGGTTTGAGGGACATGATTGAATTCCGGACGAGATGGGAACTAGGACATTATCCACTAAGAGTGTTCCAACAATGGTACAAACTCTGGATTTCTGACGACATAGTCACTGTTGATCTTCTTGATGACTAGTTTTGTATCCCCATTCACATGCAAGTATAGAACATCAATCTCGAAGGTCAGATCGAGGCCAATAACAAGGGCCTGATACACTACCTCATTTTTGGTGCATCCTTCTAAAAATAGGAATGAATATGGAGAAATAGTGTGTGCTGGGGTAATGAAGACAATACCCAGGCCCACCCTATTGAGTCTGGGGAAATTGAGTATTCTATTGGTAGGGCTCTAGGAAGACCCATCAAAATAAATCTACCATCACAGAATGTCTTGGTCCACTGGGAAAATTGCTTCATTGGGAAAATCAAGGTCCAGGTCTGGTCAACAATAGATGGGTGTGTAGTGAGGAATTATGCCAATGCTTTCCTCTTAATATCCTTCTTAGGGATGAACCTGATGTTGAACTACTGGGGGATCACTGCCCACCGAGCTGGACGACTTGTCAGAATCGGGCGGTTCAGGATGTACTTTAACAGATCCACATGGGACACCAACTGAACCTCATGATGCTACAAGTAATTCCACAATTTCTGTACAACGAATACCAGCACAAGAAAGATCTTCTCGATACAGGAGAATATTGTCTCCGTATCGATGAGCATGTGACTGATATAGTAGAAACTATTATTTTTTCCCTCATTGTTCCTCTTGGAGAGAAGGACACAAAGAGATCATTCCAGGGAAGTCACATAAATGATCAGGATATTTCTAGAGACATGTGGCATTAAGACCGGAGGTTGGAACAAATACCACCTGATTTCAAAGAAATATATCTGACAATCTTCATCCCACTGATAGAGAGTGTCTTTATTCATAAGGCATGAAAATTTCTTACACTTCCCCTAAAAAATGGGAATGAATCAGCTTAAGTTAGAAAGGTGGAATTGGAATCCTTGATGCTCCCATAGGGTGCTCAGGGAAGACATCTGACTATTGGATTTGATCTTCACTCGGTCGATCTCGATTCCCATGTATCTAACAAATATGCCTAGAAACATTCTAGAGGCAACCACAAATGTATACATTAATGGGTTCATATTTAGGTGGTGATAACAGAGGAAGATGAACACTTTCTCAAGGCCTTTGAGACGGGCCTGATGCTAGTGATATTTTACCACCAGATCGTACATATAACATTCCACCAATGTCCTAAGGATCAACTTAAATATGTGATGCATGGAACTCTGATAGGTGGCTCCTTCATTCCTTATATCAAAGGGCATGACTTGGTAACAAAAATTACCTTGTTGTTCCCAAAAGTCCATGGAATCCTCATCCTTAGGATCCATTTGAATATAACTATTCTTAGAATACCCATCCATGAAAGAGAGGTCCTAGAACCTACTTGTGGTGTAAATCAATAGTTTTATCACAGGAAGGGGAAAATAAACCTTTGGGAAATGATTATTGAGATCCCATTTGTCAATGATAACACTGATATGTTCGTTCCTCTTTTCGAAAGGTACAATATTTGAAAACCATCTTGGGTACTGGACCTCCTTGAAAAAATTGTCTCTGATGATCATATCAACATTGATCTCGACCATGGCACTATGTGAAGGGTGCATCTTTTTGCGAGGATTCTTAAACCCATGGTGACTAGCCAGGAGTCTAAGGCAGGGGATGACTACCAGAGGATCTGGTCTTGGAATCTCATAAAAACTCTCGGAGAATACATCACGATGTAGTTTTAGGAAGTCCATATACAATTTTTTTCTCCTCGAGGGGTATAGAGGAACTGATCATTGTGGGTTTTGGGTCTGCCTCGCTACTGAGGTTCACCTGTACAAATTTATCGACCATGGTAGATACACCCTCTTCAAATGTGGAGGAGCATCCTTTTTGTCCTATTCCTCACTTATGGAGGAGGGATCCTTAGTAGGATGAGTTTCCTTTAAGTCAACAGATCCTGATGGGGGACTAGTTCTAGCCTGAGTAGTGGTGGACACTTCATTGAGGGACTCATGTACTGCCGAAACAATAGCGATGAAAGATGTCGATCTGATCCCATCTGGTCATTAGCCCAAAGGGCTATGCTTGACGACATAAAATCAATATTGGAATGTTTTCTTGATTCATTTTATACCAGCCTGATGAATCAAGAAAGTATTGTGCATTTTTGTTGCCATGGGATGGACATCACGATATCTTATGGATGTAGGGGGATATGGGATCACCTGAGAGAGATTCTTGTAGGGGTTTGAGGTGATCTTCTAGTATTTATTTAACTTGGTAATGTGCTCCCCCTAATTATATAAATAATGAATCATTGTACCATGTCGGGGGTTGTAGCCTGCAATCAATGGATTGGAAAGATATATGAATACTCTAGGTCTATCCACGTGTTAGTCGTAGTTGTGGACTACTCAACCTCATTAGCATGAATCTGCTTGTCTTTTCTCTTATAATAGTTGAAATCCAGATATCAGGATCCAAAAGAGTTAAAGGGAGGAGCTTCACCTTGGAGTATGCACTCTCAACCATTGAGGGGGTACTTAAGGCACTAGTGATACGATAACGTTAAAAATTGTGGCATCCTGCTGGCTTCTAGGTGCTCTTGTTGTACAGCTTAATAGGAGGAAACTGCTGATCACCATTTCTTCTTGGGGGAGTGGGTGAAAGCAGTCTGGTGTTGCATTGGGGATCTTACAGGGATTCTAGTTCCTTCTTTGGATGTACTTCCGTTCTTTGAGAGATTGTTTCATGGTTCAGGAGATAGAGGTCCGGAGAGAACAACTCGTGTGATGATTTTATCTGCAGTTTGTTGGGTGATCTGGCAAGCCAAAAATAAGAATAAATTAGAAGTAAATCCTGACTTGGGAAGATCCATCATCTCCAGGAAGAAATTCATTCTGTCAGATCTGATTTGCCTCTTCACCTCCTGGTGCGATGCTCTATCTTTCAGCTGGATGGGATCTCACTCCCATAGATCTCAGTCATCTGTTGGTAGAGGATCCAAGGTCCGCTGGTCTCCGCCCTCGAGAAGTGTCAAACTCAACACTGACGGGTCCTGTTCATCGGCTGCCCTGCGCGGAGGCGGTGTGGTGCGAGACCAGTGGGGTTCAGTCTTTATGGCCTTTTCCTCTTGGTTAGGGTATGGCTCCTCCCTCCAGGTGGAATCCAAGGCTATGTTTACAGGTTTTACCCTTTTCCACCAGAAGGATCTTGATGTAGATGAGTTTGAAATAGATTCAAAAATTCTTCATGATGCCCTCAATGATATTTTCCATCCTCCTTGGTTTGTCTTCTATATTATCAACAAGTGAGAAGGTATTCTTTATAATGGTACCTCAATCAGTCATGTATGGCGCGAGGGTAGCCAAGTGGAAGATGACCTTACTTCTATGGATGTTTGGGGTCCTGACCCGGTCTGGCTGCATGATTTTTCCTCTTTGAAGTCCGAAGGGGTCAATTTGATTAGAGGGTATTCCCTTGGTTTGAACAACATCAGACCCCATAGGGTGTTGGTTTCTATGTTTTCTATTTGTTTTTGTCTGGATTGTGTTATTTTCATAATAAAAAGTAACATTGATGATGATGATTAGGTAGACCAATGGCTTACCCATCAACGCATTGTAGGCAGTGTCCATGGAGAAAACCATTAACTCGGTACATGCTATCAGACACCCGACCAGGGAATTTTGGAAGACCTAGCCAACCGATGTATTTTATGTCCAGTCATAACCCTGAATATTTAGGTCAGAGGGACTCAGGTCCTCCTCGAACAACCCAAGTTTTTGCAGTGTCCGAGTGGGGATTGGATTTCTCCCGAAGCCTGTGTTGACTGGACAACGATGAACCTCCATGCCATTTAACTGGACGGTGATGTACAAGGGGCAGATGTGACATTTTATGGGAGAGCCTTCATCTTCTCCAGATAACATGATGATGGACAGACATTCAGTATGCTCGACCGTCTTATCGTGGAAGGCTTCTGCCGCTGATACATCTATCTTGAACTGAAGGGGGCTAATTAATGTATTGGTGAGGTATTTAAGAATATCTAATAATATTAAAAGAGCTTCATGGATGAAATCCTTGTTTTAATGTGTCATGATTCTAAACTACATCATACATACATTCCAGCTGTGAGCTTCTTCTTATAGGAGGTTGCCCTATGAGAGGAGTTGTTGCAGGCCCGACCAGTTGGACCACCAGCTGACTAGTGCAAGGAATGTCCTAATGCTCACTAGTTTATGCCTATGGAGTGAATAATCAATAAGGTCCATATGGAATCCCACCATTTTATCACATTAACTTTCATTACGTTATACAAAACCGAAGATTTTTAAGGTTTAATGTCTTGGAAACCAGGAACTTAATACATGACAACATAAAACATTCTTCTTAAACACTTGAAAGGATTCTTCATTGTTCATCCAATGTTCATTAAAACATCTCATAACCTGGGAGCATACATAAAAGGAAAGGGTGAGCAGAAGGCCTAGTAAGATAAACAAGGGAAACATTTTACATGTGAACTTGAGATACATCAAAAAGTCATGAAAAATTACTTTAAGGCATGAGAAAGAGATCAGGAGGCACATCATAATAAAAATAACGTGTTTAATAACTTGAAGATGTGGCTAAAAAATTTAACTTATAAAATCATGAACATATCACCATGGTCCATCCCCAAGGTGTCATTTGAAATTACCAAGGTTATTCACCAAGTTATTGTTAAAATTGTAATCTCTAGTGGTTACATCATTACCAAATGCATTAGAGAACTATTAGGGAGAACCCTTAAATTTTCCTTTATTATAATATGAGCCACATATATCATCATCATTCATTTCATAAATAACCCATATGGCATAAAAGAAATGGGTTTCATTTCGTAGTCATAACATTTTAAAAACTGCTTTAAAGACGTGATCGTTATGTCACTTTAAACCCGTGGAAAAGGAAAGAGGGTCTCATGTATGTCAATACTAGAATTTAAAATATAAAATTTTGATATAAATGTGAACACCCTCGTGGAATAAAGAGTTTTTAGTATTCAATTAATATGATAAACGAATTTGAGAAAAAGAGGGAGACATTTTGAGACAAAAATTCGACAACATAACAGCTATGTTGTAGGGTTTTAGAAAATACTGAAAAGAGAGGGGAAATGGCTCAGCCACTCTTAAATAATCCATAAAACAGTATAGGGATATGATATAATGGATATAAGAACATTTTAGTGAAATTCTAAATACATACCATATGATATGAAAAACATGGAAGGAAGAAAAAATAAGATTTCTCTTATGAATATTCGGCAGCCTAACAACGTCACTAAAAACATCAAAAAAAAAATGAATTGACGAGATAAAATAGGGTCTCTCATCATATGAACATAAAAAATAAGTATTATAGATATAGAGATCATACCACAACATAATAAAAGGACCTTTAAATACTTGACATTAAAATAGAACTTGAAAATGAGAAGGGTGAAAGAATCCCTAAAAATTCGGCAGCCTAATGACGCCACTTACACATTATTAAAACGAATTGATGAGAGAAAGAGGGGATCTCTCATAAAATGAACATGAAAAGTAATGTAGAATTAAATTAAATTAACATCCCCTACATAAGAACATGGAGCATAAAATAAATGACATAAAATAGAGTACTTGGAAAGAAAGTGAGATGTAGGATCCCTTAGCTTGAAGAGTAATTTTGAAATCATGGAGTTTGGGACCTTGGTAGTATTGAGGGAACCTTGGGAGGACTTTTTGGGAAGTAAGGAGACAAGAAGATAATTGATAAAGATTTTTCAATTGAAAGGATGATAAAAAGGCTTGGTATTTATAGGGGAAGTGAGGGGACAAGGCATTAATGGCCAAAGGACACCTCACTGGTGGTATTGGAACAGCCATGGGCTTGCCCATGATATTTTCCCATGGTATTGGCCACATGGGACACCTCATACCTTATCACACTATTCATAAGTCTACCATATTGATTAAAAACTTAATACATCATTAATGATGTCATTAAACACCCGAAACTCTAAACTGAAAATTCACTATTCACCGAAAATTCAACTTTTTCAGAAAAATCTCAACAAATTAAATTAACATAATATTGATGATCTGAATTCAAAAATGAACTCCATTTTATAAAAAAAAATTCTAAATATATTTAATTTATTTTTGAAATAAAAAAACTATTCACCCAAAAAAAACTAATACTTGACTAAAACATTCTGAAACTGTTATTTACCTATTTTATTGGATCACATTACTTAATCAAGTACCTAAATTATATTAATATAATCTTTAAGTGAGATTATTAATCCATTTGGTCACATTACTAATCCTAAGCATAAAATCACTATCATAAATTACCATTCATAAAAAATTATGTTGATCTTGTTAGACTCTAAATTTATTATTGAACACATTTGTAGAAGACCATTTTTTGAAAATAATTACACATCATTAATTATTTATGGTTTACATAAATATTTTAAATTATATTTTTTTTCTCAAATTCATCAATAATATACATCCTAAATTTATCCAGACATTTGAAAATTCACAAACATCACTATAAGAAGAAATCACAATTTTTTATTTATCAATGGATTACATAAGGATGCTAATGTCTCGTTACATAGCCCCTTATAACACCAGCATATGATCTAAGTGTATGGTGTGATAAGTTGATAGAATATTGGGGCGGCTCAGACAAAATTTCCCAAGTGGTGATTTCTATCAGCTTGAACTTATCGTGAAGGCGATTCCGTTCCAGTTTCACAAGAAGAAGTTCAGCTTGGGTTTGGTCCATAGCAAAGCCCAGTGGTGCTACCTCCTTCCCAAGTTCTGTCACATGGGCTTCGATCGGCCCGAGAATACTAGATGAGGCCATCAAATCTTGTTTCTATATTAATAAATCAATATCAAATATATTTATAGACAATAACTACAATATTTAGTTTCCAACGGTCATATTGACCAACGGTCATATAACAGTCGAAACTAAAAGGTCTTATTTTAATTATACTCATTTTATTAAATGAAAATATTTTGTTGAGTATAAAATAAAATAACACAAAAATATAGGAAACAAAATTTAATGAAAAATTTTGGGTCGTTAAAATATTCCCCCCTTAAGAAATTGCGTCCTCGCAATTTTTAAAATTTGGCTTGGAAATTTCATTGAAAGTCCCACATCAGAAAAAGTGTCAGAAACACTATTACTTTAAAAGAATGAATGGGAAGTACAAAGGTCACCCGAGTTAACCAATACTAGGATTCCATTGAGAAAAACATGGATATGAAGGAGAAAATAAACGGTCATGTTCTGATGGAGAGTTATAGAAAACATGTCTAAGAGAAAATTTACCACCAGAAAATCACAAACATGGGATGGGTTAAACAGTCTTTGATTACCTAGTAGGAAACCTAAACCAACAATGTTTTTGTTTTACGTTCCTTTTAATAATTTTGAGGAATTCATTTACTACATAGAATAAGATCACAAGTAAATATACTTACCTTCAAGTATAGTTTCATACTTTAATAAGTTTCTACTAAGACTAATCTTTTCTCCAAATGAAGAGCATTCAAAAATACTTGGTCTCATCAAAGCACAAGAATTATCTTCTAGAGAATCATGTAATCCACAAAAGAATATCTATCTATCTTTAAACATTAATCCCAAAAATAGAAAGGGTGAGATAAAAAAAATATTCAAAAAGAAATAACCCCAGAGTAAGGGAGACTACTTTAAATCTTCAATGTTTTACGGTACTACCCAAAGTTCATCATAAACCATTCCAAAAATAAATTTCCTTAAAATTCCAAAAAATAAACCAAACTAAGATCGAAACCCAAATATAAGAAGGATTTAATAAAATAGTCTTCCAAGATAAACTTTATCGTTCATCTCCAAACAACATCAACTACTCTTAACATCTCATAACAAGAGTAACTAACCTAATCACATTTCCCCCAAGATAGGTTAATCATTTCCATAAGTAACCTAAATTACAATAAGTTCACCTTAAATTCATCTATTCATCAAAATATAAGTCAACCTTTACTTATCATAGAAAATACCATAGTAATCTATTTACCTTGATCATATAGGGTTCCCAAATTAGTGAATGTCTTAAAAATTAATATTCATTTTTAATCCCCTAATCATTTTTTTCTTCAAGAAGTACAGCTTCACAACATCAACATGTGACATATAACAATAGATTTTTTCTTTAATGATATAAAACCATCTTAGGTTGTGTCTCAATGTTCTTAGAAAACATTAAGGACATTCTCATAGATCACGAACTAAAATACAACATGACATAGATGATTATTGCAAAGAAGTTACATGTACATCAGTCATCATGATCCATCTCAGCATTGGACTTGCATTGTTCCCTTGTCCTTGAAGATTGTTGATTCTCATCATGCTTCTCATCACTTCCAAGAGATCATTTCCTTGGATAATGTCCAACTTCTCCACATTTACCACATTGAATAGTATTAGGTACATTAGATTGAACCTTATCTTCATTCATCACATTATCCATTTCTTTAAAGCAAATGGCTACTTTATGCCCTATCTTCCCACACATAAAAAATCTCCTTTTTACTTTGTGGCATTTTCATTGGTGCCTCTTTACACACTTTTTTTCACAAAGGAAATTGGGTCTTCTTTCCCTTATTAACTTTATCAGATGAACATACTTGAGCCTCTGTCTTCCTCTTCCTTGATGAATTTGGCCATTCAACTAGGTACAAATTATTAATTGTGATTTTTGATAGGTGTTTTGGAATAATCACAATATGTTCAACTTGATCTCTCGTTGTCTCTATCATATTAATATGGAAATCATCACATTTCCAAAAACATTGGTTGTTGGGGCATGTTCTTCTATTTCTCTCCATTAACTAAGAAATGAAATTATAATTAGGGGTCTTAAATAGTTAGCCAATAATCATGAAAAAGAAACTTTAAGCATAGAAGTATAAACATATAGAAGAAAAGTATATCCTAACTTGTGATATCGTAGGTTCCAATATACATTATACATTATCATATATTCTTGTGTGAATCTTTATTTTATTTTATCTTTGATCCGTTAATAATGGATCATAATAAGCTTTTGAATTTACCATAGCATATCCCCCGGGAGTGTCGTAACCAAGAGTTCAGCAAGGCCCGTTGTCGTGTACCAGTTACCATTCGAGTCTAGCTCAAAGCAGTGTTTTCAGGTTTTACCCCTATGTACATCTGTTCTAGATCCACCTATACATGCTCGTATCCAGACATGGATGTATTTTCTTGGCAACCTCTTAATCAATACTCGTTAAAATACCAGGAATATTTCCTATATTTAAACTTTTCTATAGAGATCTTCATAATGTTTTCATAGCCTAATTTCCATAAATAAGTAAACCATCCTTTCATACCAACTTTGGAATCCCGCATTTTTATCACATTTACTTTCATTACATTATACAAATCCGACAATCTTTAAGGTTTTGTGTCTTGGAAACCAGGAACATAATAAATGACAACATAAAAAATTATTCTTAAACACATGAAAGGATTATTCATTGTTCATCCTAAGTTCATTACAGAATCTCATAACCTGGGATCATACATGAAAGGAAAGGGTGAGCAGAAAGCCCAGTAAGGGAAACAAGGGAAACATTTTACATGTAAACTTGATATACATCAAAAATTCATGAAAAATGACTTGAAGACATGAGAAAGAGATCATGAGGCATATCATAATAAAAATAACGTCTTTCATAACATGAAGATGTGGCTACAAAATTTAACTTAGACAATCATGAACATATCACCAAGGTCCATCCCCAAGGTGTCATTTGAAATTACCAATGTTATTCACCAAGGTATCGTTAAAATTGTAATCTCTATTGGTTTCATCATTACCCAATTCATTGGAGTGCTATCAGGGATCACACTTAAATTTTTCTTTATTATTATGTGAGTCACCTATATCATCATCAAAAATTTCATAAATAACCCATATATCATAAAAGAAATGGGTTTCATTTCATAGTCATAACATTTTAAAAACTGTTTAAAGACGTGATCCTTATGTCACATTAAACCCACAGAAAAGGAAAGTGGGTCTCATGTATGTAAATCCCAGAATTTAAAATAGAATGTTTTGATATAAATGAGAATACCCCGGTTTAATAAAGAGTATTTAGTATTCACTTAATAAGATAAAATAATTTGAGAAAATAGGGAGACATTTTGAGACGAAAATTCGGCAGCATAACGGCTATGTTGCAGGGTTTTAGAAAATTCTGAAAAGAGAGGGTATATGGGTTAAACACTCATAAATGATCCATAAAACAGTATAGGGACAAGATATAATTGATATAAGAACATGGTAATGAAATTTTAATGACATACCATATGAAATAAAAAACATGGAAGGAAGAAAAAATAAGATTTCTCTTATGAAAATTCGGCAGCCTAACAGCGTCATTTAAAACTTAAAAAAAATGAATTGACAATATCAAATAGGGTATATAATAATAAAAAAATATAATATCAGTATTATAGATATATATATCATACCCCAACATAATTAAAGGAACTTTAATGACTTTACATGAAAATAGAACTTTAAAATGAGAAGGGTGAAAGAATCCCTAAAAATTTAGCAGCCTAACGGCACCACTTAAAACTTCTTAAAACTAATTGATGAGAGAAAGAGGGGGGTATCTCATCATATAAAAATTAAAATTATAGTATTATTAATATAAAATAACATCCCCAACATAAGAACATGGAGAAAAAAATAAATGACATAAAAGAGAGTACATGGAAATAAAGAGAGAGGTAGGATCCCTTACCTTGAAGAGTAACATCGAAATCATGAAGTTTGGGACCTTCGAAGGATTGAGGGAACCTTGGGAGGACTCCATGGGAGGTAAGGAGACCATAAATTAGTTGAGGATGATTCTGGAATCGAAAGGATGAGGGAATGGCTTAGAATTTATAGGTGAAGTGAAGGGACAAGGCATTAATGGCCTAGGGACACCTCATTGGTGGTATTGGAAAAACCATGGGATTGACCATGGTATTTGCCCATGGTATTGGTCACTTGTGACATCTCAGAACTCATATTACTATTCATTATTTGACCATATTTATTACATAATCAATACATCATTAATGATGTCATTAAACACCTGAAACACCAAACTGAAAATTCACTATTCACGAAAAATTCATCTTTTTCAGAAAAATGCCAAAAAATTACCATAACATAATATCAATTCTATGAATTCAAAAATGAACTCTATTTTATAAAACTAATTTTCTAACTATATTTAAATTAATTTTTATATAAAAAATACTATTCACCCAAAAAAACTAATACATGACTTAAAATTGCTGAAACCGTTATTTGCCTATTTTATTGAATCACATTACTTAATCAAAGTGCCTAAATTATATTAATACTTTATTTAAGTGAGATTAATAATCCATTTGGGCACAATACTAATCCTAATTCTAAAATCACTATTCATAAAATTATTATTTATCATAAATTAAGTTGATCTTATTAGACTATAAATTTCTTACTGAAGATATTTGTAAAGACCATTTTTTACAAATATTTACACATCATTAATTATTTAAGGTTTAAATAAATATTTTAAAATATCATCTTTTCCAAAAGTCATCTATAATATACATCCTAAATTTATCCAGACATTTGAAAATTCACAAACTTCACCATAAGAAGAAATCACAATTTTTATTTATCAAAGGATTACATAAGGCAGCTAAGGTCTCGTTACATAGCCCCTTATAACACCAGCATAGGATCTAAGTGTAAGGTGTGCTAAGGTGAGAGAATCTTGGGGTGGCTCAGCCAACATTGTCCGAGTGGTGATTTCTATCAGCTTGAACTTCTCGCAAAGGCGATTCCGTTCCAGTTTCACACGATTAAGTTCAGCTTGGGTTTGGTCAAGAGCAAAGCCCAATGGTGCTACCACTTTCCCTAGTTCTGTCAGATGGGCTTCGATCGGCCCGAGACTACTAGTTGAGGGAATCAAATCTTCTTTCTATATTAATTAATGAAGATCAATTATATTTATAGACAATAACCACAACATTTAGTTTCCAACGGTCATATTGACCAACAGTCATATAACAATCGAAACCCAAAGGCCATATTTTAATTATAATCAATTTATTAAATGAAAATGTTTTTTCGAGTGTAAAATAAAATAACACACAATGTTAGGAAACAAAATTTATTCAAAAATTTTGGGATGTTACAGTGCAGATGGATGATCACGTTGTTGTTGGGATGGATTTTCCAAATCTATCATCCCAAATGTCAGCGAAGGCGGACCAAATGACACTAGATGAGATGGTTGTGTGTTCTAAGCTCTACGATGGGCCTACTGTCTAGTCCTGGTGGAATGAACAACATAGAAGTACTTATAGAGGCACTCTGACGACTAATATTATTACGGCTCTATCAACGTTAATAAAGACTAGGAACATTGGGAGGATCTTCCCACCACTCCTCGCCGTCAGGGATCATGTAGTGGTTTTCCAGATCTATGGTGTTAACTGAGGTGTACCCTTGGCTATCACAAGAAGATTCATCAAATAATACATGGATTCTAGGTTAAACCACCATATCCAAAGTCATGATTTCTATGAGAGTACAAGATGACGATGGCATCTGTGAGGGACTTTGTTTTACCTTGTGCCGTAAATTCATGCTCTTTTGGGATGATGATGGATGAGACGCCATCTCAGAAGTACATGATGTAGATGACACAGTGGCCTCTGAGGGCTCGGGTCGAATCATCTGTTCTCAGATAATTCCATGGGAATGGGAGAGTGGTTGTCAAGCCATCTAGTTGTCATAATTTTGTGATCAAAGGTTAGAAACCCGATGCCACTAGCCCTTGATGTCGCTACAACTGTCTGGTTTTGCGGAAACACATGCTACTTGGGATGGGGAAAGACCTAACCTGGAAATGTTGTTGTTGGCCTAGTCTAGAATCCATTCCTAAAAAAAATAATTATTTGAGGGTGTTCCCCAGTATCTGGTGATATGGGTAGTAATTAGATTTATCAGTGAGGTTCACCTCTTCTGGAATCATGCATTAAAGAAAATGTACAATCCCCAGTTCCAAAGAACTTCAAAAATAACTGTGGACATGATCCTATGTGAATGAATATGTCTCGTTCCTCTGGTCTGGGAAGGGTTCCCTTGGTGCCTAACCTGACGAGGGGATGTAGGTGCCCATTGAGGATGTGGAACCTGGTTTTCAGTCCTAAGTGGTGGTGGCGCATTACTCGGGGAACCTTCCAATTATGAGGTGCGTGTTTTTGGTCCAGAGGTTGCGCCTTCGGTGGTGTGCCTCTGCGAGACTGTAGAGGTGGCTCCAATGTTAATAATTCTAGTTGTCTGGGGGCATTTATTGAGTCCACCATATCAGGATCGGCCTTGGGGGTCCTTCCACGGTGATTGCAGGAGGCATCAGACTTGCCTGGCTGGCATGTTGCAACGCTTCTTCTAGGCACTGGGCTTTATTAGAGAAGTCTTAGAATCCCCTGGGGTACTTCTGGGTGATCAGAGAGGGGACCAGTACTATCTTGGTGTTCTCTACACACATGGTCTGTAGTTTCTCTTTAGTTAGTGACATGTCAAGGTATTATGAGATCCCTTTAAACCAAGCAACAAAATCTGTGACACGCTCATTAGGCCTTTGTTTTCACATGAAGAGGTATGTGATACTCATCATCCGAGATGTGGAACTGAAGTGGTAGATAAATTGCCTATGAATATATTCTGAGCTAGCTACTGATCCGAGGTGTAGCCGAATGTACCAGAAAAACACATGTCCTTCCAATGTTTGTACAAAGAATCAGATCTTGGTAGCCTCTTGCTGTGATGGAGTCCCCAGCATGGGTACACACCTTGAGATGAAGTGGTATGGATACTACAGTAGATCTCCCATCCCATTAATGGGGAAAATGTTGAATTTATGAAACCCAACGGTGTTGGAATATCATCCACCCTTGCTGGATATGGCTTGCCATCAGGGGGGATGGCTACCTGTCGAGTCTCTAACGCATCTAGGCGAGCAATGAGTTCCAACATTGGATCATCCAGGAAGGGGTTCCTGTCTTTACAGGGATCCCTGACCACCAGTGGTTTGGCAGGTTCTTCAACATGATAAGAAAGCCCGGTGGATCATGTAATAGTTGGTGGGATGACATGTGGAGCGGATGAGGGAACATGAGTTGGGTCCTGAGGATTTTCACGCCACTCAGGTAGATTGGGCGACACATACCACACCCTCTTTCTATACGGTATATCCTCAACCCTATATGTGTGGGCATGATGGTTAGGGTCTCCTAGAGGCAATTCACTGGGGGAGGTTGTGTGTCCCCTTGTTTACCAGGTTGAGGATCACCATAGTCCGGTCGTCGCTCCGCATCACATTTAGAAATGAGGTCTTCGACCATCATCTTGTGCTCTATGAGTTGATATTGTAAAATGACTTTTTCTGGATCTTCCTCCTTCATCTATACTGAGCCCGATGATTCAGAGTGTTTAGTAGCTCTGAAGTTCTCTTTACACTTATATAGACACCTTCCGAGGGCTAATGAATCGATAGGTATTGGAAGAAATTATTAATTCTTTTTTTGGCCATTGATCCTTAATAATGCTTCCAAAAGTTGTGATACTATATCAGGGGGTATAACTTCTCCATGATGATCTGTCTCATTATCTCCCCCTTGTAGGTCAAACATGTTAATTGCGACCCTTTCTGGAGGCATATCCTCAGTGTCACCTGATGAATTGGGTTGACAGCAGATATAACTGAAATATAGGGCTACACACCACCCACAACCACAAATTTTCATGTGTGGTGAAGCCACATTGACTATCCTACATAGTAATTTAAAGCTCAGGATGCATCGTTGTTGGAGGGTCATATGGCGGCCTGGTTACTCAGGGATCTCGGCCATGGTGAGTGCGGCCAAATAAAACAATATGCATTGTTGATCGATGTCTTCAAAGTTAGCTTGAATCTAGGGGTAGGACACTTATTGATGAAGAAGAAGAAAGTGATTCTCCCAGGGGGTCTAGATTAATAATCCAACCTTCTCCAAGGTTATTTCTTCTGGTTCCTTGAAATTTGATGTTGCATCTGGAAAAATCATATCCAAGAAATTATCTCCTACAATAATGTCCCACAGGCTCCTCAGTCCCAAATCTAGGTCTAGACCATAATTTACCCATTCCTCAACTGTAGGTGGTTGGGGAATCATTAGTGGTACTGATTCAGAATACTGAGATGGTAGTATTTTTGAGAGAGAATACATCAAGTGGGCTGGCAAGCCACCACTTCTCAGTCTATCCTCTAACAAGTGTAGTGACTTAGCCACCACATCGCGGTAAGATGGGTTGATGATCATAGTTTTTGGCGCAGGGACTATGAATACTAGCGATGGCCCACACTGTTTCTCATCCTCCATTGGTCCTCATAATATTTCTTTATGATATCTAGTCGAGGTATAGAGTGCTTTTGTGGATGATGGTGGTGATTGAATGGTCGGAACATGGGGAGATGTCAAATATTCATCTTCTTTATTGTATCTACTGAGGGAGTTATGGAACCTATGAACCTCTCTTTCCAGAAGTATGATGCTAATGGACCTCGTTCACACCATGACCCTTATCATGGAAGATCGAGGTGAGGGTCCCATCGCAACATCTTACTCTGCCTCAGAATCTAAGAAGCAGAAACATATAATCTCGGTCTGAATCTTCCCTGTATTCTTCTTTGGTGGTGATGTCCAACCATCCTACCCCGACATGGCTCTTCGTGATAGGTTATATTTCTGGGGCAAGAAGGTATTTTAGTCGAGATGGTGATGGGGAAGAGATGAATTCCGCCTGATTGATCTAGGTTGTGAGGAGCACCTGGGATGATGTCAAAGGAAACATGAGGAGGAACTCTATATCCACAAGGTAACACAGGAATAGGATCTTCGTGGGACGTTCCGGAATGGGTAGGAGCAAGGGTACGACCTCCATGCAATATTACCCATGTAGTGTCAGTGCAAGGAGGGTCCTCGTACTGGTCAAGCCGAACATGTGTAGGAACTATATGCTGGGTGTTGTTGAAGTGAAGCTAACTTTCTCTTATTTGATTACTGATGGTTGTAGGACCTTCGCCAGATGTTTTAAGGATATGAGGAAGGCCCCATCATAGGATATTGACCGGATGCGTAACATTTCCATTCCGACAGTCTGTGGTAGGAGGAATGAATCCATACTTGATCTCATGAGCATAGAAGAGGCTTCTGTACTGAGTTTCAATACCATGGGGAGGACCCTCATTCAGGTTGAAGGAAGCATGGGGAGATCCTACACACTGAGCATGGGAGTGGGGGGGGGGGGACCCACATTTTCAATATTGGCGGTACATGGTGGATTTCTTCCCATGGTGTTGTTGTCGTGGGTCAGTCTGCGGCGGCCACTACATGAGCTGACAACCAGGAGAGTCGACCCAACCTACCCATGAGGCGATTGGGGCCTCAATCAAAGTCGGGTATATGAGTAGCCCTGCTCAACATAGATAGGGGAATGATGGTATAAGTCCATGGTGGAACATGACATAGTATTATTGACGTGGATTCCCCTTGGTGGGTTTCCTCTTAGGACCATTCCCGATTCTAGCATCGGGTCATTCAGAATGGGGGTGTGAGTGCATGCACATTGCTTACATGATCATAAAATCATGGGGCTGGGTGTCGAAATTTTCATGGCCTAGTGGGGGACCTATATGGGATCCCCTAGAGTGGGATCCTGACCAAGCTGGCCCGGATATCCCCCACCTCATCAGCATAGGGGATGGAGTCATCGATGAGTTCCAGGTAGAGGCTCTCGAAATGGTTGTACATTAGAGTGGGGAGTAGTGGATTCCTGCATTCCCCTTGGGGGGTGGCGATGGGGATGCGGTGCAGACACCTCTAAATTGTAGTGGTCCATATCCTGAGTTTTGATAATCCCCTCTTCCTCGTATCAACGGACAAGGTGGTTTATCACCATTCGTTGAATGAACTCATAAGGGGAGATGGGGCATCGGTGCCCAACAGCTATGGGTGTGGAAGCTATCGAAGAAGTGGTGGAACCACATGAAATTTATGCATTGGCACTGCCCCTACCCCAGCATCAGGGGTTTGGTGGAGACCAGTTTCCAGTTACAGCGTCTTCGGTCCATGATAGTACGGAGAAAAACACATTAGTGTTAAAACAAAGAACTCGACATCCAATTACCCAGTGCGATTCCATATTCCATGGATGGTAAGAAGAATCCATGCTGACATTTTCATCGACCGGGATGTCCGATGTCCAACTTCCCTAACATCTGGTAAGTTTCATGCCAAGAAAACCATTTCCATGGGGAGACCTGGTGCTAGATAATAGGATCAGGTGACTTCCTAGTCCAATGATGTTTTGAATAATACTAATATATGCATTGTGGAGAAGAACTTCACATCGAGTTCAGTATTTTTGTTTTCAATGCTTTTGTTGGGGTGCACGCGCACGTCCATATGTGGGGGAAGAGGTCATTCTGGCTGTTGCCCAACATTCCCTCTTTCCCAAAGTAGGTGACATCAGTCGCACATTCAAGGACATTTTCACTTTGATCGAAACAGGATAATGGCATGTAGATTCCTCCTTCCATGGATTCCTCTTTAGAACTTTTTTCCAAGTCTCGGTATCCCTTATAGATGAAGAAGTTGTTCGTGAAATTCTACCCAGTGCCATGTCTTCACGGACGCCGAATAATTACACTTCTTCTGTCAGGAAAATCCAGGGTTTCCGTCTAGGGCAACAACCTTGGGTCAGGGGAGTAGTCACGTTGGAAATCACAGAGGTGTCCTGATGCAAGAACACTACTTTTTATGGGGTTTCCCCCTTATGATAGGGCTTCTAGAGGGTGCGGATACAAGAGGCATCCCACATTGAATTCGGGTAATTGTATGTCGTAGGCATGTGTCTGATGTTTTCCTTAGCTTCCTATATTTAACACAGGGTATGCCACGATTTTAAATTCTATGGGAGACAGATCAGATGGATCATAAAATTGGAGAGAGTGGATCATATGGGTCCATCTCCTTGAGGGATCACTGATAATGGGGATAACCCATCATTAGTAACCCAGTTGCTACACATAAAAGTGAGGATTGGATATAAAATCTCTCTGGGATGTGGCAGCCCAGATAAGAATTTTGAAGGTTGATGGAGGGTTGAGAGTGGATGATGAATGAGATTGAATCGAAGTGAGGACATCAGTGATGTTGGTCCAAAACCTCGAAAAGACTTCTTATGTATCCCCATGTTTGGGAATCAAAGTCCACGTAGTTCAGCAGGGTGATGAGATTCCTAAGGAGGACACCCGTATGAATTGGACCCATAGGAAGTGGAACCTTGGGTTGGGGCATGAAATTGGGGTGTGTGCAGAGGACATCGACAAAATGACATTTGGGGTTTTACGCAGGATTAGTAGCCCAAGAGTTGTTCTGACACCTTAGGGACAGACCAGAATTGTTTGTCAAATGGAGGGGACTACAATAACTTACCTTTGGGTGGGGTCACAATGTCTTACTTCTGGATGGGGTCCCAATGAATTACAGTTGGATGGAGTCACAACGGATTACCGCTGGATGAGGTTGAACCTCATTGAGGATTCCCACATACCTTGTCTAGGAGACATGGATCAAAGGCCACATATTTCGAGTGGGAATTGTTTAATACCGAGTGGGACTAAAAGGTGCATGTAGTTTAACATCATGAGGAACGAAGGTGAATAGACATGAAGTGGATCTGCACAACAGGGTTTTGGGCTTGAACCTCATGTAGGAATCCAACGTACCTTGCCTTTGTAGGGTTCAATGATCACGTAGTTAAAAATGGTGTTGGGGAACCAAGATGAAGGGTTTGAGGCAAATGGTTATTGGGATTGATACTCTGGGAGGCGTCCTACATACCTTGGCTTGTCAAGGATCAATGTCCATGTAGTTTGGAAAGGTGTTGGGGAGCCAATGTGAAAGGGGTTCAGGACCAATTGTTGTTGGGCTTGAACCTCAGAGAGGCGTCCTATGCACCCTGCCTTGGGAAGGATCAATGTCCAAGTAGTTTGGAAATGTGTTGGTGAGCCGACGTGAAGGGGGTTGGGACCAATGGTTTTTGGGCATGAACCTCGGTGAGGATTCCTATATACAATGACTTGGAGTGGATCAAAGTCCACATAGATGAAGAGTGGTGTGGGGATTACACTCTAGGCTTACCAAATATGATGTCATAGTCGATGCTTACTCTAAGCCCACGTGAGTCATGATTTTTCTGAGAAACAAGAGGCACCCTTGATCTAATGATAACATCATGAAAGGTGCATTTGTTGGAAGTGGATTGTGTCTTTACATATTTTTAGCGACCCAAAGAGGAAACATGGGCTTTCCCGTGGTTAGCATCCCATGGAGATGGGGATTGGGATGTACTCCATGATGAATGACTGAGTGGCGACAAAGCCAACTAGGAGAAGGATTTTGGAACGAAAGTGAGGGTTCCGGTGCCCATCACCCCTATGGTATTTAGTACCATAGATGACATGAAGAGCTTGGATGCTGCCTCCTGCAAGAAAGGATAGGGGCTTACACTAAGGCAGGTTCCCTTTCCCCAAGGACATACGCTGCTCCAGTAAATAGTATCTCATTCCATGTGAGGAATATTTTACTCCCGGGGAGACTAACGAGAAAAGAGAATGTCCAAAAAGGGGAATAACACATGCAATTCATGGGGTGAGGCTACAACTTAGCGTCATTTACTGAGGAAGATGGTGCTTGGGAGTTTAACATCATGAAACTCAGATGAGGTGTGTTCACCTGGAACCCCCTATGATTTATATGAGTGATACCCAGCTGCCCTTGTGCGAGGGAAGGCATAAAAATGTCTTGGGGAAGGGGTTCATGGAGTGATCCACTGTAGTGCCCACAATAGCATGACTTTGATAAGAATCAAAATATGTTAGCGAGCCTATGCGAAGAATCACGAGTTCAAGAAAAACCACGTAAAGAACCACCCAAGGGACTTTTATATAACTTTTGGATGACCTGGAGGGTCCCATGGGGAAAGGTGTTTCTTAGCCAAGGGGTTCACAGGAAGAGGCTTCATGAAGATCAGGTGATCTATATAGTGGAAGGGCTTCACAAAGGGGTATGATTTGTGAGGTAAAGTGGCCTAGCCTAGGTATAGGGAATTGGTACCTAAGGAAGGTACTTTGCAAAGTGGAAAGGTTTTCATAGATATGTTCTTCGTGAAGTAAGAGTTCCCAGTGAAGAAAATATTTACAAATAAATGTGCTTTTCAAAGCACAGTGACCCGGCCATAGCATGTGGGTTACATGTGAACAATGGGTACATCACGAAGAAAAAGGGATACGTGAAATCCCAAGTCCCCAAGGGGATCCCCTTCCCCCACGAAGGGCCATGGGTTCTGTGAAGGGAATCTCCCTTTGAATAGGGGTTGAAATTATGAAAAGGGAGAGGAACCTCTAGATTCTAAAGTACATTGATGATCTCATGGTTCACTTAGTAGAAATTGCTTTTCAATTAGAGAGCTATGAATGAAAACGGTCGAAGGATCCATCTTTTGGGCTCGAGGGGATCCCAAGACTTATAGGAATAGGGCAACGTGAAGCATAGCTTTCTCAATTCCATGCCACATGTCTCATTGTCGTAATCATGGAGCCTCCAACCTTCTTGCTCTGCAGTGGCCTCACAAACGTCAAATGGGATCACGGAGCCTCCCGCCTTCTTGCTCTGCTGTGGCTTCACAAATGTCAATCATGTTCACTGGCCCCCCAGCTGTCTTGCTCCGTGGTGGATTTGAAAATGTCAAATCACATCGCAGAGCCTTATTCCTTGGTTTATCATTGCAGCTTCAAAAAAAGTGGTAGCCTCGTGCTAGTCTCGGTGCTCCGGGTCTCCGTGAACAAGTGTCATGATGGTTCCCCGATGTCTTTTTGATTAATCTTATTCTTCCCAAATATTGGTGCCAATAACATCGCTACGTATTCATTGTTTCCACACCATGTATAGAAAATTTTCATGGGTATATACTCATATTTGACCAATAAATGATGATATGTATAATGTAGGTCATTCAAATAAAAATATTCATATTATAGTGGTTGATCAAAAAATTAAAAAATATGGGGAAGAGGCCACACGTTCTTAATCATGATCTTTTTCATATCTTGGTAAAAAATAGATATTCTCATATATGCATACATTTTTTACAAAAAATAACAAGGGCACCCAAATGTCACAAACATTCTTAAATGTATCCCATATCAGTGTGTTCCTTGAGCTTCATCATCAAATTCAAAAAAGAAGTGGGGTCTATTATATCAAGAGTCATTGAAAATGGTATGGAAGAAGTTATGAGTTATATTGAGAAATAAACATCACATTTTTATGGAATACCAGTAAATTATTTTTGAAAATAATTAAAAACATCCCATAAAATAGAAATATCATTTATCTTAAGTTTGTATCCAACTATATGAGATAAACACCCCTTTTAAATGGGTCTTCACATCCATAAAACGAATTTAATATCCATCAGATGATCGTACTTATCATCATATTGATTTATGATCAATATTGTTTTAGAACATTATACACTATTTCCCTTAAATGTTAGTTGATGCGTGATTTAGGTATAGATATAAAATCCATGCCTATGATGACATCAAATTCCACCATAGGAAAAATGAAAATATTTTAAGGAATCAAATTCCTCCAAAAGTAACCCATAGATGAATCATACTCTTGGGATGTGATCATCTTATCATTATACGCTATCATGTGTATCTTTACATGTAATTCATTATGTAGAATCTTAATATAGTTAAAAAAATAATAAAATAAAAATGAATGGATAAATCCAAATTCAAACTATACAAATCATGTTCAAAATTGGATAGTAATATTTCTTTTACAATGTTGTTATTATAGGTTCTGGGTGCATTGGATGTGTGAAATTAGTCCTAACCAATAGTTTTTTCATGATCAATTATCTATCCAATATTTACATTATAAAAAATGTCATAATCAACAGAATTGAATCAATAAAAATATTCAAGGGATTGAAATCCATAACCACAGTCAAAATTATCACAATATATTTAAAACTAATTAAATTAATTAAATATTCACTTGGATAATTTTTTCTTTTTTGATGGATCTTAAAATGGATCAACATTGGATTTTCATTTTCTAGATGAATGAACAGAAAATTTCCTTTAGCGTCGATCCACATAACTTCCCGAAATATCCAAATTTCATCATGGCAATAACTAGATATTAGAATTGAAGAATCAATCACAATTGTTTTTCAATTTTCATCGCAATGAAAATAACTTCTAAATCATTCTACACTAACCCTATATACTAATGAGTTGGACATGATGGATGATCGCTCTCTGTTCTTAGGAGTGTTCATGGAGAGGGGATCTCTCTATGGATTGAGAATAATCTCTAAATGTGTTGTGTAAAATAATTAAAATAAATTGGATTTCATTTAGAAAAAATATAACTAGGATTATACATTTCCAGAATCAGAAATAAATAATTACAGAATAATCCTTTATAATTTATTTAATACCTTGGTGAATCACATGTCAATATTAATAATATTACTATTACTTCTGTACATACACATAATATGGGAAGAAATTATATATCATTTTGTAAAATAAAATTCAATTTGTATTATTTCGTATCATACCATTAAACTCGGTCCAATATTCATCAACAATATTTATTGGGCCATCAATAATTTCTATTTATTTAATATAAAAATACCAATTCATTATTTTCTAGTGAATAAAATAAATGTATATTCACTAAATATAAAATAAATATTTATTAAATATTGGACCAAAATAATATTATCCCAAAAAATTATTGAATAATATATGAGATAATATTTCATGAATTGTTAATAAACAATGTGGGGGTCAAATATTTATTAATATTTTAAAATAATAACATTATAATATAATACATAACTTAAATTTTACATACACATAGTGATTGACCACTGCGGAATATTTCTAAGTGGAATTAGGTGATGTTTCTTAATGATCAAGCTTAACATATAGAAACATTATATGGAAGAAGTTGAGAAATATGATTATTACACAACAACATAATACCACACATATAATCTCATTATGTAATACAAGACCTTTATCATAATATCCCGAATCAAGAAGGTTGAACATTGGTTCCATCAACCTATGTGGAAGATTTTTATAATTAAATTTTTTGGAATTTGAACATGACTATAGTTAACAATATCCATGGATTTATTTATGATATATAATTTCCATCAAAGGGACACAAAAATCCACATCCATTAAATAGGAAAAGGTAAAAAACATTCTCTTATTATTCTTTTATGAAATGTTACTGGTGTTTCACCTAATGTATCATACCTCACAACAAACATATATAGTTGGTTATTTCATAAATACTTAAAATTACATGAATTATAATATTCAATATTAATAATATTAATGTTTATTTATCAAAAAAAAAATTCCACTGATTGGAAAATTTAGTCACACATATGAATATCGATTTCATACAGGTGGGTCTTGTTTTCATAAGATCCTAATCCAGATTTCCAATGGCATACACTATATGAAGGTGTGATTAATTCACATTAATGTCGACCCTTGATATCCTATATAATTTTTGTACCTAAATGAAAATAAATTATCTATAAAATATATATTTTAGAATAAGGTCGCAACACTTTTGGGTTCTCATCATAGAAAGTAACTATTATGTCATTTTAGTGTGATAAAAAATCATAGTAAATTATCACATACTATGTTTTCCAAAATAAGATCCATGATATAATTAGAGTTTATCAATATTCATAACTATAAGTAAATGTAATTAGAAGTTACTTCTGGGGCACTAACTCCAAGAGTCCCCCACCTATAATAAGGAAAAATGTTTTCAACCTTCAGTCTACTAGTTCTCACATGATACATATGATTATACTAAGATATACCATTAGTCAATGGGTCCACCACATTATATTTCAAATGAAATATTCATAAAAATTCATCACTATATGATAAAAATACCTCAATATGTGATACATACAATGTATATGCTTTACTTGTTGGGGTGACCTTGGTTAATTTTCATGATCCACCAATACTATATTATCAAAATAAACTATGATTGAATATTATCTTTTGTGTACCAAATCATTTTACATGGAAAATATATTCATCCAAAATCCATAAATATCTACATTGGAAGCCTTTATTTACTACGACACTACTATATTATAAGAAAATATGAATTCTTTAAACTCTTTCATCTCACAGATCATCTGTTTATATAGAAACATTTCATGACCATGGATTTTGATCATTTTGATATATTTTTAAATCTAGTATCACTATAACCCAAAAGATATTCTTAACATGAACATGTAGATAGTTTTTCCCAAATACTTAAGGATATTGTTAACATGTAATTTCCCAACCTGATTACAACTCACTGGTCCTCTAAGCTTGTGGGTCACGTGAACTCAGTCATGCCTCCCTGTATGCAGAGACTATTGAATAGTAGTGAGGGTCTGATAAGATGATCATGGGGAGAATGTACCCTCTGTTCCCCGATAAAAACAACATCGAAAATGAAAAACAAGAGAGATATCACATATATAACAATAATAATACCAATATCGCAAGATTAAAAATAAAGGAAAATAAAATATCAAACTGAAGTAGAATTTTTTTTATACTAATTTATGTGTCATGTGTATAAAATAAAAACCAAAAAACGGTGATGATGTCTCCCATGTGAGTCCCAAACCAAACTTTGTCAACTAATCTAAGTTCCTATGCATTATTATCATTCTAACATAAGGCCTATACACATAACAAGTCATGAAATAATAAAGTCACATGGGTTATGATCAAGATCCTCAAGTAGGGTGTGAGTACCACTCTATAGGCCCCCACCAATGGTGTCGAGAATAATATTCAATTAGATAAGAGTGTATGCATTTGTATAAAGAAATAATTAAAATGCATAAGTAAAGAGTCATCAAATTATCAATTAATTGATACAAAACAACATAATCCCTTGGGTTACCATGGACACCTAAACCTCAATACCAACTTTTTCCCACTATATAATCTGATTCATTTCACATTATCAATTGAAAATTCAGATAATAAATGGTAATTCATTATTAATTTCATTTCAATTCACTAACACGAGTAATTGGATCCATAACTGAATTCCAATATCATGAGCATAGATCATCAAGTCTAACATCCCATGATTATTTGGAGCATCAGTACCATTCTCTCACTTCATGGTTATTTTGATCCTCATTCCCAATCCAATACAAATATTTACATGTAATCACTTATTCACACTATGGGTATGTGGACTGTCAGTCCGTGGCCCACACTCATTTATCAATCAATTTGATATGGGTATTTCAAACGTGAGTCTGTGTCCCATACATACAAATCACTTAATCATATGAATCAAAATATCACGTGATTATCTAAGTAATTTAAATCATTATTAATCAACATTATTCCAATTATAACTTTGACTCTCATTTAGTAATTCAACACATAATTAATAACATTCATAAAATTAATTAATTTCCTAAATAATTACTCATATCTATCAAAATAATTAATTCAAAAATCAATTAATCACCATCATAACAGTAATTAAATTAAAAAAATTAATTATTCATATCTGTCACATTAATTAATGAAACAATTAATTAATCACTTTCATCAAATTAATTAATTCTATAATTAAGCAATACCAAATTTTAAATAAACTGATTCAACTATTAATTAATCTCTTTCAAAACATTTTTTATTTATACATTTAATTAATATTATACATCGAGATAATTAATTCCAAAACTAATTAATCTAAATATCAATTCCAATGTGGATAAGTACTTTTTCAATTAATTATTCTAAATTCTCAAATTTCCATTGTTCCAGCAATTCCCCAATTCTTCAATTAATTAAGTGACCTCCTTAATTATGTAAAATAAATAATTATTATTTCTCATCTAAATTTAGAAAATATAAAATAAAAAACACATAAATGATTTCAAGATTATGGGAATTCAATAGTAGATGACCAACTATGATTTGTGGATAAATGGTCACCCAACAAAATTTCTCAAAATCTAGAAGTACAATGATGTAGATCAGAGTCCAAATATAAAACCGTAAATTAAGATTATGAAAATAAAGTTCCTCTTAATAATGATCTTTAAATAAAAGTATATATTTAGAGTTACAAAATATTGATATAGATATAAAAAATCATAAGATAGATTTCCACCAAAGTAATACCTGAAGGAATGTGAACGAGAAATAAATGAGATAGGATCCACATATAAAGAGAAGACAAGATCTTCTATTAGGGATTTATTTCATAATAAAAAAAGGTTAACCATCATTTTAATACCTCTGGTAATCTCTCAATTAGTCATAAATATTATTAGACTACGTTTATGTCGAATAGGGGAAGGATTAAGGGTTTATGTGAATTTAAATCTATTTTCAGACCACATTAGAAATTATGCAATGTTTTTTATATAGTGGGAACTATTTTACTTAACATTTCACCAACATTGACCCTGGTATTTTTTGGTACCCATGTTCTCTATTTAGGGTACACAGTTTGAAAAATCATGCCCAATCCATGTGGACCCACACTGTATAGGGTTTCATAGTTTCTTATGATGGGGATCACGTTATTCTCTAACCACACACCAGTAGTGCACAACCCATTTTTCTTCAATTTATATTCTAAATTTTCACAAAAATAATTGCCAAAAGTAGAAGAAAATATTAAATTACTCAAAATATAACAAAAGAGTAACTATAAACATGTTCAGGACCAGCCTAGAAAATGTCTGAATCTTAAAAACACCCGACATCTAACAACCAGTCCTCAAGCTACACTCTCAAGATTCTATAACATTTTGATGAAAAAATAATGGTCCATTGATCCCACATAGATGTCTCCTTTCCCCGTGATTCCTCTTAAACATGCCCATGTAGCCAAAATACATGAATTAGTATCATATTTTTTATCATTAAAAGTTTTTCATTTTGATCCAATACATGTATAAGATGATCTTCAAAGGGCGCATATGTCTCAAGATCAACAGTATCCAAATCGATCACATGATATGGGTCGAGGTGATACCACTATAGTTCTGATACATGTTTCAAATCATGCATTGTACTATATTTTTGTTGAAGTTCCATTCGGTATGATATCAACCTGATTCTTTTCACATCCTCAAAGGGTATGACAAATATGGGTGCAAGCTTTCGCTTAATCTATTTCATGTGGTGACCCAACCATGAAGAAACCTAAAGGAATACATGTTAACGATCTATAAACTCTATGGGCCATATATGTTTTTTAGAATATTACTACTACCCACTCAACACCGTAGCCATATGTTTTGGAATCTGCTTCACCTACTCTGATGTCTCGTGCTTGAGACTCAGTCCCAAGAACATGAATCACCATCCTCCATCCAGCATAGTGGTGATATACATGGCCAACCATTAAGATCCTTTTATGTTTCCATAAGTGTAGTTTCATGATATATTTTATTATAGGAAAACCCCACTAAATACATGTTCTTATTCAAATGCCTATCAATGTTAATAAAAAAGACTCATAGCATATAGTTATTCAGATGTATATTACATTGTAACCTCCCATATATCAATTTTTTGAATATCATACTCTATAATACATACGTTCCAATTTCCATCTACAATACATTAAAAATAATGATTTAATATGGGATTCACGATCTAAAAATATAGACTTTTCCACCCCGTACAGATGAAATACCTCCAAAACAATTAAACTCTTACATTTTTCACTGAGCAAGTCATCCGTATAGGACATGACTACACTAAATTCGTCAGTAAATCAAAAAATATATCATGTTGTATAATTTTCCTTCAAATATATAGGATAACCACAATAAAATCCAATGTCAAATTATCCGACTTCAATTTTGGAATGGGAAATGGCTACAACAAACATCCAAATCTTTCATGCTATACCTTCACATACTAATAGGTGATGAATCGTTTCAAAAAACCTTATATCTCTATTTTTATACCCATTCAACAAAAATATCATAGTATGTATCCTTAAATAATTTTCACACTTGGATGTACCATCCACATTGTTGCCTGAAATTTCCACCATAGTTTTTCTCACATGCTTGTTGGTTAAGAAACCCGATTCTTGATATAGATGATCTCATCGTCACATATGATCTAATTTAAAGCTATGTACCCAACATTTTGGAACATGATCTATGGTAGATAATATTTATCATCATACATCATGTCTTAGATCCTTATTAAAAGACTATATTCCACTGAAACTGATACTACAATCATATTTTCCTCACACCACTAAACCACTACATGCATTTCATCCAGAAAGGCCATTATCATATTCTCATCACTGAACTCATGTACTGTGTAACTCGTAGTTTTCCAGATCAAATATTAAGACATGAATTTTTCCTTCCTGAGTGTATATAATAGCTTAAAATAAAAATCATCATACACTAAACCCATATGCCACCACTCAATCTACCTCCATCAACACAACTCTGATTTTAATCCTAGAAGTATCACAGTAAATCAAATACTCTACATTCCCAGGTATGATCAAGATCTCTGCCAATGTAAAATACATTTCAATTCCATGAAGGCCTTATCATATAATACTGACCAATTAAACCATACCCAATTCATGGAAAATCATAAAACCAGTGCTACCAATCTAAAAAAATTTGATGAATCTATAGTATTATTACACTAACTCCAAAATGATTCGGATATTGAAATCATTCTTGGGATGCTCCCAAGAAACCACTATCAATATATTCTATGGATATACTGATACACCTTCTTCTGAGACGATGTTTCCCATGTTTTTTACGTCAGTAATCCAAAACTGACACATAGATAACTTGGCATATAACTGATTCACTCTAAGATTAATCATGATGATGTCAATATATTGGGAATGATTATCATTATTCCTAGAGTACACCAAGATTCCATCAACAATCACCACCATAAAACTATCTTGTTACGGTGGGTTGATTTTTCAATAATGCCGCACACATTGGTAGTGCACTCATTAATCCAAATAGTATTAATGAATAACCATATAAACAGTACATACTTCTAAAATATATCCTTAGTATATCTGAATTCTGATGTATTATTTTATTATACCCCAATATTATATCAATCATCGAGAATATAGAATATCATCACAAAAATTATAGAAGATATTCAATACAAGGAAAAGTATAAAATTTATTAATAATAATGTTGTTCAACATCCGGTAATAAACAGAAAAATGAAAAATCACTTCACCCTTCATTGGAAACAATATAGATGTTCCGCAAGGTGATGTATTGGGATGGATAAACACTTTACCCTCAAACTCCCATGTTAGTATTGGGAACTTAAAGCTCAATCGATTCCATTTTGAATGATGTAATAGATACTGGACCATTCCATAACATGTGTTCAACAGTTAATTACAAATATCTCTCAGGTGGAATGCTTACAATATCTTCAAGAAATAAATTCAAAAATAATTCCACTACTGGAGGAAGTACATCTTCTGAAGACACTTGTCATCCAGAAAAATAATAGAATCCTAGTGTATGATCATTCCTAGTTTCTATGTAATTGGCCATGATCGGCCATCATAGATATCCCACTATCCATAATGAATGTAATGGTCACCATTAGGATACGTAAATGAAACACTCATTCTATAACATACTATGTTGTATCAGTATGAGACTAGTGATTCCATGCCCATTACATGGTATAAGCTTGGTATGTTATAAATACAAAGATCCAAGAAACATGGTAATATAAAATCTTGAGCGAAAACCCTCTCCATAAACATATGACCCTAGTCCATACTCCCAATGGTATATCTACAGTCATAACTCTTCTCAAAAACACCACTACTTGTATCAAACCATAAACATGTTTTGCTGATATAATGGAACGAGAGGATCTGATATAAGATAAGGAACCATATGATTATCAATATACAAGAATAGAACCTATTAATGTTGATAGTAATCCTTGAAAACCACATTTATATACATCATTTCATATAGTTTTCCTTCCCTTTATCGCTATGATGCAGTCTTCTCCCCTATATTGAACCACTCTACAGGTTTGGTGGTATTTTACAGAAGCACCATGTCTACTACCTCAACCACCTAGGCTTCTAGAACTCAAACTTTAAAATAAATATGATGAAAAAATATCCCCTTCCATCACCATATTCATATATATATTTTCTATCACTATCTTCCAATCTCATTTTTCAGATGAACCATTGCATATGACCCATTTTTTCACATGCTCGGTACTCCACCGGTTGTCAGTGACAGTAATTAAAAATGTATATTTGCCTACGTCACTCATGGGAAGTAATCAAGTGAGATCCTGATTGACCGACCACTTAGAGTGGGCAGTTTTTTCAATTAATCTAGTTAATGTTTTGATAACAATGGTTCCATCTCTCGAGAGCCATGCATTCTGATCATCCAGTGAGACCCACCTTTCTGCTATAAGAATCCACCATCAGGTTCCCCTATGATATGAGAACATGATTTACCACTTATTTTATGTTCTTCAGCCAAAAGATATTAACCAAGAATATAATCTCAAACATAAGACCCTCTTGAATCCATATTACCACAGTAACTGCATATCCATCCAATACTAGAGAGAAAGTGCTAATAATCTATGAAGTATCCAGCATAGTACATGATGAACAAATTACCATGTGTCAATCTCATGAACTCATATTCCCATTTTTGTTATTGAGTGAATAGATAAATGTGATCTATGATATTTATTTTGGATTCCTTTAATTACATACCTTCAAGCTGTCCCTCCTTACATTGGATATCCCACCAACTTTTTTTTTCATGTAATATTTTTGTACCAAATTTGATCATCATCTCATAAATAATATTTAAGTGGTTAAGTATAGTTTGGATAGACTTGATGCAGAACTCATCTCCCTCAGGTTCACCCTCTCTAGTAAATTTTAAAGTGTTTGTTCACTGAAACTACCTCATCAGATCAGACCATAAATTCCAAACCCACACTGGGTCTCATTAAATGAATTTCATGAAGTAACTGATGTTTTATAGGAACTTATCCCCTACATCCTCACCCAAAACCATCAACTGCTGTGGTTAAACTACATAAGGGTAATCACCAGCCAAATACTCTTATTATCCTCACAATAACATCGCTATAGAGTAATATTTTTAAAAATACAAACCCGCACCGAATGAAACAGTACACAATCTTAACACTTTTTTGTATGAGGGAAACAAAATAAGGAACAACATTTCTTTTTTTCAAAAATTGCCACATGGTAAAAATAGATGTACTATGACCATGATTAACCATCACAATCCAAGGTTTTTGGTAAAAGGGTAAACATATTATCAGTATTCAAATTGAATTAGACACTAATTTATTCACATTTTTCATCATTTTACAGTTATAAACATCATATTATTCACCATTATAATTTTAATTCACATGGAATGAAAGAAATTTAGGTTTATAGAATTCTCTTAACCCATATTCCATGCATGCCAAAAATGATGAATGTCAAAAATAATCCTGAGATCCAAAAAGTATGCATGTGGACTCATATCTCATTATGTTCCGGGAAATTGTATAATTACCTGAAAATAAAGAAATTTGTTTGACATCACATAATAAGTGTGTCATCGACAGTGATATAAAATTCAATTATAATAGAAAAATTGGATAATTTAAATCCCACTCATGGTACATGGGTTCCCCCCATACATAGGTTTTGATCTCCCATACCTGAGCTCAAAATTTTTCCCTAAATATGCGAAGTATCCTTCCTAACATTCTTACAAAGTTACACTAAATAAAAAGAGAAGAAATCTGGGACTTTGATAGCACTTTGTAACGTACCGACGTAGGTTCCACACACTAGTGCCATGAGATGATTTGTTACATGACCTAAAGGGATCATCACCATATTCCAAAGTCTCATGTCTATCAGCGATGGTATACTAAGTCAATAATGGGGAGACTATACCCTCTTGTATATATTAAAAAAATGATTGACATAAAAAAAATACATGAAGAACATATATAACCATTAAAATTCCAATATGTCAAGCTAAAAATACAGTAAAATAAAGTATTCAACTAATGTTGAAAAAATTTGATGCTGATGTACTTTTCAAGTGTCAAAAATCCAAACTTCTAGAAATACATAGACGAATCCAAATAGGGTCCTGAACCACATCATGTTCCCTCACCCAAGGTCCATCTAGAAATTAGTAATCTATCGTTTGACCTTTTTCCCTATCCTGACGTGTAATTATGATGTAAATTCAGGAACTGAGTAGGAATCCTGAGTAGGGTGTGAGTAAAACTCATAAGTCCACCAGAAAAAATGAGTAAAAAAATATCCATTAAGTTCATAGGATATGCAGTTGTAAAAATAAATAATTTTAATGCATAAGTGAACCATCATCAAATTATCAATTAATATTTACTTAGCTACATAATTAATCAAGTTAATAATGAAACCCAATCCACCATAACTAATTTTTTCGATTCTAATGTATGTAGAATTTCACATTGTCAACTAAAAATTCATTTAATAAATGGGGATCCATTATCAATTTCATTTCAATTCACTAGTATATAAAATTGGACTTATAATCCAATACCAATCTTAGGATAATAGATCATTTTGTCTGAAACCCTCTATCCATCTGAAGCATGAATCCCTATCTCACACATCATGGTTATTGGATCCTCATTCCATGTGCCATAAAAACATTCTCATAGAGGCACATTTTCACAGTACGAGTATTTGGAGCGTTATTTAGTTTCCCACAGCCATTCCTCAATCAATTTCACAATGGTATATGGAGCATTAGTTCATCTCCCATAACTACATATAATTCATTCTCATGAATCACAATATCACATGCTTTACTATATCAATTCAACATAAATTAATCAACATTAAACCTATTATAAATTTAACGACCATTAAAATATAAAAAAATTAAACAATTATTTTCATAACATTAATTAATTCCACAATTAATTAATCATATCTAGCAAACAACTTAATTCAAAATTTAATTCAAATTATTCATCACATTATTTAATACAAAAAATAATTGAATATATATATTACATTAATTAATTCAACAACTAACTAATCACCATCATCACATTATTAAATTCTACAATTAATAATTCATATCTTTTATATTATTTAAATCAAAATTTAATTAATCAATTTCATGACAATAATTAATTAAACAATTAATTAATCATATATATCACATTTATTATTTCAATAATTACATATTATAATACAAATTTCACATTTTAATAATTAATTAACACATTAAACATCCCGAATATCCCAATTTACACTATTTAATCAAAACCCCAATTCCAAAATTAATTAATTCACCACATTAACTAATTCAAACATCGAATTATAATTTCTAAAAAAACAAAGATATTCTATAATCACATAAATGTAAATGATATCAAGACTACGTTATTTAAATTATATACCACCTCCCTTTATTTTTTGAAGAAATTTTTCCCAATGGAATTCCCCAAGAACAATAAGCACAATGACATAGATTAGAGTCTAGATCTAAAAAATTACATCATGATTTTCAATGTCACGATATCTTCAATTGGAATCATGATCTACAATACTATATCTATATTAACTAAAACATGATTTAGGTTTATAAAAATAGAAGATAACAACACACTAAATGAATGAGACAAGGAAAGAAGGTTATAATGAAATAAATGAGATATGATCCATAAACCTAGAGTAGATAATATTTTTCAGATAGGTATCAGATTATGTTTAATAGAGGCTAGATAGACTTTGAGTATAATAAGGAATCTCAAAAACTAGACAAAATCTTTATGGTTCGAGTTAGGGTTGAATGGGGGATGTATCAGTTCAAGTAAATTAAAAATTAATTTTCATGACACATTAAAAATCAAGCATGTTTCCTGCATAGAGGTACAAAATTTTCCCTAACTATCGAACAACCATGACCCTTTTATTTTTGGGGTGTATCGTTTATCTTTTTAGGTACACAGTTTGACAATATGTGCTACATCTATGTGAACCCCCACTATATTGGGCATTAAGGTTTCATGTTCTAGGGAAAACAATTTCTTCTAATCATGAAACAACCTTGACCAACCACTTTTTCTTCTATTGTATTTTAAATTTTCACCCACAATCACCCAATTATATAGCCCAATATAAAATTACTCAATAATAAACATAAGGGTACATGTAAAAATGTTTGAGATCATTATTAGAAATTTCGGGATATTACATAACAGTAAAAAAATGTTCTTATCATGGATCTATTAGATATCTTCCTACCACGCTCAATGTATAGGAAACATAAATTCTAGTACATTGCATGGAATACATGATTTATCACGTTGTCAAACCATATGGTATATACTCATTTTCTCTTTCATAATTTTTTTGAGTACTACATTTCTTAAAATTATGTATAGCATGTGACATTGGAATCAATCCCCTCTTGGATTGGTCCATATTAAATCTTTTTATTATCTGGTCCAAAATTGAACTTTGACATAGTCCATGAAGTCTCCTATATCAATCATCAATGATATGTACCCCTATAATATTTGAAATTTAATAAATTTCCATTATAGATAATCAAATTTTAAAGAAATTCATAATGAACTATAACAATTGTAGGTTCTTTCCAACAAGTGACACATCATCAACAAATAATATTAAGATAAAGACTCTATATCCACCCAACCTATTATAAACACATAGATCAAATTCATTCCTTATGAATTTAACTTCTTTTTTAGCTTTATCGAAATGAATGTTCCATGTACTAGATGATTACCTAAATCCTAAAATGAGTCTCTTTAACTTTCAAATAATCATGAAATCACATGCTATTATAAACCAATCTGATTTTATCATATAGACATATTCCTAAAGGATCCCATTAGGGAAATCAGATTTTCTATCTATATTCAAAATTTCATTATCAATGTATGATTTTATAAATATTATAATTCCATTGGATTTAAAAATGAAAATAGGTGAAAAGTATTCATCATAGTCAATTCTGTATCAATATTTATAACCTTTAGCAACTAATTATGATTTATAGTTATTTCCATACCTTTCATGTCCATCTTTCTCTTGAATATTAAATTTAACCCTTTGGGATTTACATCCAATGGTGATCCAACTTGATCCCAAATACAGTTCTAATACATGGAATCCATTTCCGTATTCATGGAGTCTTTCCATCTTTTATCTTTAGATCTATCTATTTTATCTCACTGTGTGAGAGTTTCACCATTGTGAACTAATAAGGATTCACCCTATTCAATATCTAGAGAATCACATCTATCTTATTCTCTTTCCTCTATATTTCTCCTATATAGTACCTTTATTCCAGGAACTACATATTCCATGGGGATACAAAGAATCTATTCCTCTTTTAACTATTCTTTGTATATGGAATAAAATTCATCGAAGATAATATTTCTCCCACTATTACTTTTGATGATTTTATACCTCTCATGAAATATTTCTTATCTCGATCAAATCAATTTCTTTTAAGAGTAGTTTTATAGGTGGTATCCCATTGTTTCATTGGGATACCATATAATGATAAACATCATTCATTGAGGTTGTATCTGGTTTCCAAGGATGGCCTTCAAAAATTCCACACAACACCATACACATGTATGAAAAAGGGATACATGGAACTTCATAATTTGACGTAAATTTTGCACTACTATTTTTTTGGTATACATTTTAATGTTAATTCCACAGATTGAAATGAATATCCCTAAATGGATATTTGAATATCAAGATGAATCATCATCAACCGTACCATGTACAATAATTTTCAGTTCATCCATTAACTAAAAATGTAATGACCCAGACCCACATGACACCGTCCTTTGCCAATTGTTGGTGCGACCGATCGGTGAGACTGATCAGGGAGACCGATCGACGCGACCCATCGGCACGACCGATCGTGGAGACCAATCGGTGAGACCAATTAGTGAGACCGATCAGTCTGACCCGTTAATGCTACTGATCAGTGTCACCCAGGCTTGGGGGGGTTTTCTCCTACAGCCTCCCCCGTAACCCCACTTTTTGACCATTTTTACTTTTTGAACCTTTTCAAGGCCGTTTTTAAGCCATAATTAATATCTAAAAATCCAGAGAAGCCTCCATATTAAATAAAAAATAATCCAGTCGGGTGTAACCACCCAACTATGTGGGATAACCATGGTCTGATTTGCAATGCGTTCAATTTTCTTATTCCATAACAACGGGATTTTGTCTATATATCAAAGAAGAAGTTATTCTTCCCCCCTTATTCCCTTATTGGCCAAATTCTCTCTTATTCCTTGTGCATTTGAAGTCGTTTTGTTACCGAGGCAAGTGGTTCACCTGTGCCGTAGCCCTGCAAGTTGCACATCCCCTGTTCCTAGGGTGTGGAGAAAAACATCGATCGTTGATTAATCAAGTATGGTTTCACCTTCATCTATCCTTTCTGTGTATCGTGCAGGGTGGGTATGCTTTGGTTTCTGTAGAATTGGACGATCTAATCTTTAATAATGATAATAAACGGATTCTAAAGAATGAAGGGGAGGGGTGTGATTGATGATTCTTTGTTTGATGATTTCTGAATTGTGCGGGCTTACGCCTACTGAAAATCAAGGCCATTGGTGGTATTTGTCTGTGCACTAATGAAACCTTACATCTGGTGATGTTTAAATGGCTTGTATCGTGATTGTGAACCTCTGCTATGTAAATGAATTTTTATTAATTACGTATATTCGGCTGAATAAATTTAAGCACCAGGATTAAACCTTTCTGTGATAACCCCGACTAAAGCACACAGAGATTGAAAATCAGGGAGTGTGTTAAATATTTTAAATTTGAAAATACCGGCATGGACTTTTTTGTGTTGGTGGTAGTGGTTTGGATATTTCCTTTCACGGGCCGATTTCTGGGTGATGTGAGTGGGGATGGGATCCCTTTTGGTTATGATTTCAGTTGTGAATTTGAGGCCGTGTGGTTACTTTGATTTTTTTTATCACGAATTGGGGTGGGATCCTCTGTTGTTGAGAAATCGTCGGCTCTTGGAAATTCGGGGACACGGGGCAGTGTCTCTATGTTTCCTATGCTTCCATTACTTTGAGGGATCTCACTATCCCCATTTGGTCGTAGAAGGTTTAGGTATATCTTGGGGTTTCCTTGGTTCCAGTATATTATGGGACCCTTATCCCTCTTGTTGTTGTGACTTTACAAGAGAACCAGGTGTGAATGATTAAGTTTATGTTTGACCGTACTCTTCCCTTGGATTGTTTTTATTCTTGATAGTAGCCCAAGTAGATGTAGAAACATATCTAAACATTATTAATAAACACGAAGACAAGGATGGAACAAATGGGTTTTGGTTTGGTATGAGTTGTGACTTTACATGGGTGTTGAGTGTGTTCTGTAGGATTTCTGAAGAAAAACATAGATTGGGTGAGTGCTTGTTACCTATACATATAATTGTTGTTTTGGTGTTTCTTTTTCATGCCCCACCCAAGTTGATAACTTAGTGTAGAACAACCCCATTTCATGAGGGGGGTGTTTTTTCCAACACTACTATGAGTGGCTGGTTATTATCTCCTTTCTGCACCCTTTCCCGGATAGCCCAAGAATCTTTGGGCAGGATGTGATGGTCTGAAGTCCATTATTAGCCAAAGAATCTTCGTTTAGGGTAGTGTGGTGGTTTTCCTAGGTTTGTGCGGGCAGGTGGTTTCCTAAGAATCTTTGGGATGAGGCCCAGATGTCTTCGGGCATGGCAGTAGTTCTTCTAGCCCAGGTGTCTTCGGGCGTGGCAGTGGTTGTTCCGGCCTAGGTGTTTGCAGGCATGGTTACATGTGATAGTTGTGGACCAGGTGTTTGCAGAAGGGATGTGTGGTTGAGGGCCATGTGTGTGCGGGAGGGGTACGGCAATGGGACTGCGATGAGAATGATGGGATTGGTTCGATGCGTAGGATGTCTTCAATAACCTATGGGAAAGTGGAACGGGGTACCCAAACATTGATGTTCTATTACTATACATTACTTGACTTGCGTTATTTGAGGAGTGTGCCTTGGTGAGGCTTGGGTGGTTAGTTTCCTAGCTAGGTGCTTGGTTATCTCTGTTTCCTCAAAGGGAATTAGTATGCCTCCCCACTTGTGCAAAAGAGTCTTTGGTTTTTCCCTACTGAGTATACTTGTATTCTCACCCTACGTATATAAAACTACTTTCAGGTTTCCAGGAGGACTTCGAGGATCGTGCTGGGCCGTACTAGCTAAGACCTTGTGGTAGATCTTTGTAGTTGATGTTGTTCATTCTTTTGGTATTTTTCATTGTAGTCTCCTAATACATTGTAGATTTTACTTTTGTAACATGTATTGGGAATGGTTCTTGGATTTACATTTACTTTCAGTTTGGTGTTGTCAGATTCACTATCTTATCTCCTGATCCTATTAAAAGAAAGAGGGTAATTCCTTCCATTTAGTGTGTGATTTCATACCCTTGGTTCTAGTATCCACTCTGGGACCTATTCAAGGCGGGTTTTGGGGGGTCATTATCTCTCCTTCAACTTAATGAAGGAAGGGACTAGCAATCTGCTGACCCTTACCTCCTTCTGGTGAAGGCATGTCATGACAGAATGGTATCAAAGGATAGGTTTGAGAGATAGGATGGAGTCTGGAGTTAGGAACAGTGAGGATTGCATGGGATGGTTGGTCGATAGTGTTGGGTAACCTTGGTGCATGAATTAGGCCAGGGAAGACCGGCTAGGACACGAGATTTTAGGGCCCCCCGTGATCTGATGCATGGACTCTAGACCTACTGAACGACTGAGCTAGGCCACACTGATTGCAGGCTAGAAACCCTAGGAAAGGTACATGTATCATAATGACTTGTGTTCTCGTGTTTCATTGGGGGTTTGGGAATTTGAATCAATAAGAAGTTTAAGAAATTTTAAGAACAATATTATGCACTACTTGGGCTTAGGCATTCTTTGTTTACCTTGCAGCTATGGCACCTGGGAGGCGACCACGTGTGGTGTGGGCGATCGAGGCCCATAAGACTACCTTGGCCGATCGGCAGAGAGATGATCGAGAGGAGGAGGAAGACCAGTGGTAGAAGACACTTCGGGCCTTCCAACAACAGACCCTCGAGAAGTATGAGGGCAGCACTTCTGACATGAAGACGGAGAGCTGGCTCGAGGAGCTGGTGAAAGCCTTTTGCCCGATTCGGGCCCCGACCGAGAACTGGGTTCCTATGGTCATCAACCAGATGCGGGGAGTGGCGCGTCAGTGGTGGACACTTTACCTGGGGGAGAGGAGAGAGGCTGAGGTGGCATGGGCTATTTTCGAGAAGGAGTTCTGGGCGGAATTCCTCCCTTCTACGATGAAAGCAGAGAAGAGGCAGGAGGAACTCTTCCTCCAGCAGGGGAGTATGTCAGTAAGGCATATGGGGATCAAGTTCAAGGACCTTCTATGTTTTTCACCGGACCTCTTTCCAGATGAGGATTCTCGGGCAAGGTGTTTAGAGGAGGCGCTCCGACCCTCCCTCCAGTACGCTATTACCCCCTTCACCTTTCCGACATACATGGAAGTCCAAAGGAAGGAAGAGGTGGTAGAGAGGATGCACATGTTGGGCGGTGTCTTGCGAGTGGGGATTCAGCGAGGCCCGTCAAAGGGAAAGGCTGTCATCACCAAACTTCCAGCATTTGGACCCTCCCAGTTCAGACCAGCAGGGAGCAGCCTGCAGAAGTTCCAGTTCCGCTCCCCCGGTCCTCGCCCTTTCCCTTCGGGCCCAGGAGTGAGGTGCTTAATTTGTGGGATCCATTTACATCTCTGGAATCAGTTCCCAGACCATGTTTAATATGACAGTGGTGGACAGGCTCAAAAACCTACCTCAGCAACAGCTTCTAGCTAGGCCCTTCCAGCAGCAGCAGCAGTGGCAGTAAGCTCCTGCTCCTCCGAGGGAAGATGTTGTAGGGGAAGGCCGACCTCAAGGCACTCCTTAGGGACCTTGAACAGGGCGTGGTTGGGGAGGCGGCCGACAGCCGAGGGGAAGAGGAGCTGGGCGTGGACAGTTGCACGCCATGGAGGCATCAGTTCTAGCGGGGCCGGAGGTTGTTTGAGGTACGATCAGTTTGTTTAGTACCCTTTCTTATGCCTTGTTCGATACTAGAGCATTGCATTCCTTTGTTGCACCCAGTCTTGCCCATGCCTTGGTTATAGATACTGAGAGACATCCAGTTCCCCTGGTGCTGAGCACACCAGTCGGAGGTCGGACCAACTTGTAATATGTTTTTCGAGGATGAAAACTGATGATAGGTCCACACCAGTCGGCCAGGGATTTACTACTGCTACAGATACAACCATACGATGTCATCCTAGGCATCGAATGGATGTTCTCTATGTGTGTCATCATCGACTTCTTCTAAGGAAGGGGTGTGTTCTCGGACCTGGGTGGCCGGTGTGTAACTTTCACCGGTGATCGGAGTAGTTAGAAGGGTAGCAGGCGAGAGGATCCCCTCATATCCTTGTTAGCCGAGTTGTCAGTAGAGTCAGTAGATGCTGAGATGGTGGAGGTGCTAGGAATCGTTAGAGAGTTTACAGATGTATTTCTTGAGTAGGTAACGACTCTACCCCATCGACGTGATATCGAGTTTGGGATAGACTTTCTGCCTGGTGCTCGTAAGATTTTGATGGATCCTTACTAGATGGAACCTCTGTAGCTACGAGAGTTGCAGTTTCAGATTGAAGATATGATGAAGAGGGGGTATGTTCGTCCAAGTGCATCACCATGGGGTGATCCAGTCTTGATCGCAAAGAAGGCAGATGGTGGTCTCAGGCTGTGCATAGGCTATAGGAGTCTGAATCAGGTGACAATCAAGAATCGCTACCCTCTTCCGAGGATAGACGATCTTTTAGACCAGCTGAAAGGAGCATGATGGTTCTCAAAGAGCGACCGATGGTCTGGTTATCACCAGTTGAGGGTGAAGGAGGGAGACATATCGAAGACGAACTTCAGGTGAAGATATGGGAACTTCAAGTTTGTATTCATGCCTTTCGGCGTTACGAATGCCCCGACTATGTTCATGGGGCTTATGAACTCCATCTTCCGGGAGTGTCTAGATCAGTTCGTAGTCGTGTTCATCGACGACATCCTGATCTATTCAAGATCATAGGAGGACCACACAGAGCATCTGAGGACGGTTTTAGGGGTCCTACGACATCACTATTTCTATGGTAAGTTGTCAAAATGAAAATTCTAGATGCGGGAAGTACAATTCCTTGGGCACGTAGTGTCCGAGCAGTGGGTAGTGGTAGACCCATCAAAGGTTGAGGCAATTGTTTCTTGGGGAGCACCCAAGAACGTGGCAGGGGTCCGTAGTTTTTTCGTGCTTGTAGGATACTATCGGAGGTTTGTACCCAATTTCTCTCGAGTTGCAGCACCTTTGAAAGCCTTGACCAAGAAGGACCAAGTATTCATGTGGGGTGAGCAGTGTGAGACAACCTTCAGTTATCTGAAGGAGACATTGGTTAGTGCCCCAGTGCTGAGACTATCAGAAGAAGGGGCGGCATATGAGGTGTTCCGTGATGCTTCAGGGAAAGGCCTCATATGTGTGTTGATGCAACAACAAGGAGTGATCTCTTATGTGTCTAGGAAGCTACTCCCCCATGAGCATAATTATTCCACCCAAGACCTGCAGCATGCAGTGGTCATGTTTGCGCTAAGGTTATGGCAGAATTACCTCATTGGATAACGCTTAGTGGTCTTCACAGATCATAAATTCTTGAGATATCTTCTCCCAACGGGACCTAAAGTTACGTCAGTGAAGTTGGATGGAGTTTCTCAAGGATTATGACTTCGATATTTCCTACACTTCAGGGTAGGTGAATGTAGTGACCGATGATTTGAGGAGGAGGTCGCAGAAGGATGTGGTCCGAGAGTCTGCAGACGCCTGGAAGGCGATGGAGGAGTTGGCTACCTTGCACCTGGATGCGAGGAAGGATGGTGGTAGAGGTTGCCTGTATCAGATGACAGTGCGATCTTCTCTATTACAGCAAGTGGAGGAGTCTTAGTGTGGAGACCAATAGTGCGAAGTGATGCGTGACCGAGTTGAACATAGCAATGCTCCGGAAGGGTGGACGGAGGATGGTCAGAACCATATGCTTTTCCGAGGAAAGCTGTTTGTTCCAGAGGTGATGCATGGAAAGATTCTTAGTGTGTTCCACAACTCACCCCTAGCGGTACACCCAAGAGTTTCCAATATGTACCAGGGTATAAAGAGATAGTTTTGGTGGCCCGGAGTAAATCGAGCAGTAGCAGGGTTTGTCACCAAGTGCCTAGTGTGTCCGCAGGTGAAGGCTGAACACCATATTCCAGGCGGGTTGTTGCAACCATTAGATGTCCCCGAGTGGAAGTGGTACGACATCTCGATGCATTTATTCATGGGAATAACCAAGGATCAAGGGGGATATGATGCCATCTGGGTAGTAGTGGACCGGTTGATGAAATCATCTCACTTTCTGGTGATTAAGGAGTCAAGTGGAATGGATGATTTGGCACGAAGGTACGTGGATGAGGTGGTGCAAGTGCATAAATTTCCGAGTTCCAAAGTCTTGGATAGGGATGCGTGGTTTACCTCAAAAGTTTTAAGAGGATTAAAGCTTGCTTTTGGCACCCAGCTACGTCTTAGAACTCCTTTCCATCCCCAGACAGATGGATAGACAGAGTGCACCATCCAGAACTTGGATGATATGCTGCGGGCATGTGTTCTGGACTCAGGAGGATCATGGGTGCGACACTTGCCTCTAGTAGAGTTTCCCTAAAATAATAGCTATCATTCTACCATTGGTATGGCCCCATTTGAAGCCTTGTATATGAGGCCATGCCGCTCACCTACGTGTTAGACCGAAGTCGGAGAGGCAGGCATCCTTGGCCCTGAAGAGGTGCAGAGCACGACAGAGAAGGTTCAGCTTATACGAGAGAGGATGAAGGTGGCTCAGGACCGGAAGAAGTCATATGCAGATAATATGACAAGACCCTTGGAGTTTTAGGATGGAGACCACGTGTTCTTGAAGGTCTCGCATCGGCGTGGATAACAGAGGTTCGACAGGGGGAGTAAGCTTTCTCCCAGGTTCATCGGACCCTTTGAAGTGTTGCAGCGGGTCGGTAAAGTGGCTTATCAGCTAGAGTTACCACCACCGCTACTGAGGATACATGACGTATTCCATGTGTCCCAGCTCCGTCGGTATCTTCACTATGATTCACACATCCTCAACTAGGGATTTCTAGACATTGAGGACGACGTGACCTTTGTGGAAAGACCAGTGATGATCGAGGATTGTGAGGAGAAGGTGCTTCATGGGAGATCCATTCCCTTGGTACGTATGTTATAGAGACATGGTGGGCTTGAGGAGAGTACGTGGGAGAGGGAATCACAGATGCATGCCCAGTACCCTGAGCTATTTTTATTTTTGTACTGTTCTATTGATACTTTTGGTGGATCGTTTTCCCTTGTTGGCTATGAAATATGTGGTTTTTCTTTCCTCTGAATGTGTGTGAAAAGTCCTGGCTATGGGGAGGGGAGGACCCGACCCCTAATCAAGACGCATTAAGAAGGATATGATTAAACCCGTGTAGGCGAGTCAGTGCCACCTAAAGCTGATAGTATATTGACAAGGGGGAAGAGACTCCCCAACCCACATGACTGGGCAGTTTGACATGATATGTTTCTTGGTTCTTTAGAGGGAGTTGTTTTCAGTTAACAATGAGGTTCACTCCTGAGAGGTATCATTTGAGGTGGTTGTTCGGACCCTCTCTTTCCTTATAGGTTTTTATTCTTGAGGGCGAGAATAGTTTGAGAGGTATCTGATGTAATGACCCAGACCCTCATGACCCCATACTTTTACAATTATCGGCATGACTGATCGACGAGACCAATCGGTGTCACCCAACCTTGGCGGGGTTTTCTCCTGAAGCCTCCCCCATGACCCCACATTTAAACGCTTTTTACTTTTTGAACCATTTCAAGGCAATTTTTAAGCCATAATTAATATCTAAAAATCTTGAGAAGCCTCCCTATTAAATAAAAAATAATCCAATTGTGTGTAACCACCCAACTATGTGGGATAACCACGGTCCGATTTCCAAGGCGTTCAAATTTCATATTCCGTAACAATGGTATTTTGTCTATATATCACAGAAGAAGTTATTCTTCCCCCCTTCTTCCCTTATTGGCCGACTTCTCTCTTCTTCCTTGTGAGTTTGAAGTCCTTTTGTTACTGAGGTAAGTGGTGCACTTGTGCCGGAGCCCTGCAAGTCGCACATCCCCTGTTTCTAGGGCATGGAGAAAAACTTTGATCATTGATCAATCAAGCAGGGTTTCACCTTCGTCTCTCCTTTCTCTGTATCATGGGGGGTGCGTATTCTTTGGTTTCTGTAGAATTGGATGAACCAAACTTTAATAAAGATAATAAATGGATTCTAAATAATGAAAGGGGGGGGGGGGTGATCGATGATGCTTTGTTTGATGATTTCTGAATTGTGCGGGCATATGCCTACTGAAAATCAAGGCCGTTGGTGGTCTTTTTTTGTGCACTAATGAACCCTTACCTCTGGTGATGTTTAAATGGCTTTTATCGTGATTGTGAACCTCTGATGTGTAAATAAATTTTTGTTAATTACATATATTTGGCTGAATAAATTTAAGCACCAGGATCAACCCTTTCTGTGATAAACCCGGCTAAAGAACACATAGATTGAAATCATGGAGTGTGTTAAATCTTTTAAATCTGAAAATACCGGCATGGGCCTGCTTTGTGTTGGTGTTAGTGGTTTGTTTATTTCATTTCATGGGCCGATTGCTGGGTGATGTGGGTGGGGATGAGATCCCATGTGGTTATGATTTCAGTTGTGAATTTTAGGCCGTGTGGTTACATTGTTTTTTTTATCACAAATTGGGGTGGGATCCTCTATTGTTGAGAAACCGTTGGCTCCTGGAAATTGGGGGACACAGGGTAGTGTCTCGGGGTTTCCTTTGCTTCCATTACTTAGAGGGATCTCACTATCCCCCTTTAGTCGTAGAAGGTATAGGTATATCTTGGGGGTTTCCTTGGTTCCAGTACTTTAAGGGACCCTTATCCCTCTTGTTTTTGTGACTTTACAAGAGAACAAGGTGTGAATTCTTAAGTTGATGTTTGACCGTACTCTTCCCTTGGCTTGTGCTTTTGCCTTCTAGTTGCCCAAGTAGATGCATAAACTTATCTAAAAATTATTACTAAACACGAAGACAAGGATGGAACAAATGGGTTTTGGTTTGGTATGAGTTGTGACTTGACATGGGTGATGAGTGTGTTCTGTAGGCTGTCTGAAGAAAAACCTAGATTAGGTGAGTGCTTGTTACCTATACATATACTTTAAGTTTTTTCATTTCTTATTCTTGCCCCACCAAAGTTGATAACTTAGTTCCAAACACCCCCATTTCATGGGGGAGGGTGTTTTTCCCAACACTCTTATGAGTGGCTGATTATTAACTCCTTTCTGATCCCTTTCTCGGATATCCCAAGTATCTTCATGTAGGCTGTGATTGCCTGAAGTCCATTATTAGACCAAGAATCTTCGGGCAGGGTAGTGTGGTGGTTGGCCCAGGTGTGTGCGGGCAGGTGGTTTACCAAGTATCTTCGGGATGAGGCCCAGGTGTCTTCGGGCGTGGCAGTAGTTCTTCTATCCCAGGTGTCTTTAGGCGTGGCAGTGGTTGTTCTAGCCTAGGTGTTTGCACGCATGGTTACATGTGACAGTTGTGGCCCAGGTGTTTGCGGGTGGGATGCGTGGTTGAGGCCCAGGTGTGTGCGGGTGGGGTATGGAAGTGGGAATCTGATGAGAATGGAGGGATTGGTTCGATGCGTAGGTTGTCTTCAATAACCAGTGGGAAAGTGGCACGGGGTACCGAAACATCGATGTGCTATTACTATACATTACTTGACTTGCACTATTTGGGGAGTTGTCCTTGGTGCGGCTTGGGTGGTTAGTTTCCTTGCTAGGTGCTTGGTTATCTCTTTTTCCTCACAGGGCATTAGTATGCCTCCCCACTTGTGTACTATAGTCTTTGTTTTTTCCCTACTGAGTATACTTATACCTTCAACCTACATATATAAAACTACTTTCCAGTTTCCAGGAGGACTTCGGGGATCGTGCTGGGCCGTACTAGGTCAGACCATGTGGAAGATATTTGCAGTTGCTGTTATTCTTTCTTTTGGTATTTTTCATTATAGTCTCCTTATAAATTTTGGATTTTACTTTTGTATCATGCATTGGGAATGGTTCATTGCTTTAATTTTAATATCAGTTTGGTGTTGCCGGGTTTAATGTCTTATCTCTCAGTCCTATTAAAAGAAAAAGTGTACTACCTTCCATTTAGTGTGTGATTTCATACCCTTAGTTCTATTTTCCACTCCGGGACCTATTGAAGGTGGGTTTTGGGGGGTCATTATCTCTCCTTCAACTTAAAAAAGGAAGGGCCTGGAAATATGCTGACCCTTCCCTCCTGGTGAAGGCGGGTCGTGACAAAAAACATTCCACTATGGCGTGTAAGGTAGGATGATTTGAGATAGAATACCAAAATACAGTATAAATTTTATAAAATCTTGCCTACGATATTCAAAATATTGATCCAATAGATTCATCCTAATATTATTTCCAATTTTATTATCTACCTTCATCTTCAATTGCTTTAATTTATCAATCGATTAGTACTTATACCTCGTCATATTGAAATAACCCTATATACTAATTTAATTAGTAAAATTCATCATATATGAATAACCACCTCTACATTATACTAGAAATGGTATGCACACATCAGTGTGTACAAATCCAAGAATATCTGTGGCCATTTCACCCAATCCCCCAAATTTTTATTTGGTGATTTTTCTTGTATAAAAGCATTGAAAATTTCGTGGGTGTTTACATCAGAAGATTCTAAATAACCACATCGATAGATATTATTCAAACACATCTAATTTACAAGAACAATATGTTGATTTCATATATGGGTCTTATATGAGTCAAGTGGACATGATTTCTTATTAATTCTGAATACTTTTTTTTGTAATTTAAATAAGAATTAAAATTATCTAAATGTTCCTCACCATAAAATATATTGTATTTATAAATTGAAAAACTTTTAATACCAAAAATGAATATAAACCTATCTGGATATTGACCCAATTGAAAAATAAAATTCATGGATATAGTTGGTAAATAATAACAATAATTAAAAACAAAAATCAATCTCGTTGGAAATGAAAGTTGGTAGTCACCGATTGCTAGAGAATCCTTTATCCAAGAATTGGTAGTTCAGAGATCCTTCTCTCTTCCTGTAATCTGTTATAATAAACATGGTTTCTGCATTTGGATATATATATGTGATCACCACAAGATTTATTCAATATCTAATCTATAGATAATGAATGACTACAATTATTAACAAATTCACTTTTAGCTAAACTTATCATTTAGGTGTTGTTATTCTTCCAATGGCATAACATGTCACTTACAAAAACGCTACCTCCATTTCCTTGTCTTCCCTCTGAGTTATCCCATTCTAGGAATGATGGTGATTGGGGACTTTAGATATGTTATGGGTCATGTTCCCATTTTCAATGTTGTTTTTTTATTGTTCACCATAAACACCAATGGTTTATCATATTCTACATCCTTGGCCACATGGAGAATGAATATATGGTGTTCTAAAATAATCTTCTCATTATTGCTAACACTGTAATTAATAGTAAAAAATGGAAGGTTCCTCAATTTGAAGATTGCATGAGATATGGGAAAAAATCATCAAGGAATTCAATCCATAATATGTTTAAGATTTTAATGAAACCAGTAAGCATGACTACATGAGGTCGAGCTAGAAAAACCTCACAAAGCATAGTTATTAGAAAATCATTAGAGATATCATATCTATAATGTATCACAATATATGGATAGATATATATGAGGGGATATATTATTTTTATGAATCCATGTCATCATAAATAACAAAAATAGTAGATTACATGTTAGGTTTTAGAGGGGTAATTCACCACCCCCTCTAAATTCATTTTAGAGGGGGTTCTGCACAACCCACAGTAATTATAAAATATAGAGGGGGTTCAGAACCTCTTATAATTCTTTTAGAATTGTTATTATTGTATTTGTTTTGATATTAGTTGTGGTTCTCTAAAAACATAAGCTAATTTAATAATTATTGGTGTAGCATATTCAAATGAATTTTAGAAGAATTATATATATATATAATACTTTTGTAAATATATGAATATATATATATGTATATATTCATATATATATTTATATTTATATGATTTTTTTCAAAATAATTAGTCGGGGTCCAAAAAACCCTCTTACTTAAGACATTAGAGGGGGTTCATGAATAGTGCCACTAATCCCATAGATTATAGGGGGGTTTCAACCACTTTTATATAATGAAATTGAAGGGGGTTTTGAACCCCATATAATTGATGATATTAGAGGGGGGGTTTAAACCCCATATATTTGAACACATTAGAGGGTTTTTATGTGTCCCCTATAATTCATGAAATTTGATGGGGGGAGGGGTATGAACTGCCACTAATCTATTTGATTATAGGGGGTTTTAAACCCTCTATAAAATTCTAGTTATATTTATCAAAAAAATAATATTAATTCTTTTTTATAATATTTTTCTATGCATGTTTATATGTGTGTGTGTGTATATTATATAGACACATTATATAAATGTATTTAGATACATTAACATATATATATTTATTAATACATTATATAAATTCTTTAAATAAATTATTATAAAATTAAACAAAAAATTTAAACATATATAAATACTGGTATATATAATATAAATGTAATAATAAATATATTTATTCATATTTATAAATTTTTATATGGTTTTATAAATAAAAAATCATTATATTATGTTTCCAATTAGTCATATATTATAGAGAATACATGTTTATTTTAAATTTTTGTATTTATACATTTATATTATATTGGATATTCAAAAATATATTATATATATAAAATTAAATATAAATATACAAAAATATGTATAATATATACTTATATTATATAATTATATATTTTATATTAAAAATGTTTTATTATATATAAATTTTCTTATATTACATAGTTAATATATATATATATATAATATCATATTAATTATTAAATAATTTTGTATATATATATATCATTTAATTATATTGTATATTTTCAATTATATTAATGTATTTATTTTTGTGTGTGTATTTATAAATGATATAAAAAAATGTATATAACCAAAGACATAAATATATAATATAAATGTATTTAATAAAATATATGTATTATAAAAATAATAAATTATATAAATGTATATTATTTATAAAACAAACATACAATAATTATATTTTAAAAATAGGTGCAATATAGATAGTAATGATTAATAATATTATTGTTACAACATACATACATATATAAATATATATAAAAATGATTACATAAATACATACTATAATTATATTATATATATAAATATTGTATAAATACATAAATACACATACACTCAAATATTAATGTAGTTATAAATATATGTATAAATATGTATTTGAATATGTAAATATAATTATTTATAAATATATATAGATAATGCTAAAATAAATTATATATTATCTAATATTTATGTATCTAATATAGAATAAAAAATAAATTATATATGTATTATACTCAAATATTTATTATCTTATAAACAAGTTGTACGCACTAATATATATTATATTTAAATATTATACCAAAATATTTCTTATATAAATATTTATTCAAATAACATATAATTTGACAATGTTTTTAACATATATAAATATTTTAATGTATAAAAAATAAAAAATCCACTTTCTATATTGGAAATGTAGGGTATTGTATGTATATGGGGTCTACATTTCATCTCAATAAATATATAACAGAATGGTGTGAGGTGGCTACACCAAAATGCCCTGGGGAACTCGAGGAGAAAGCACGGGGGTGTGATGTGGGACTGGAACTGGAGGACATAGATGGGTGCGCTAGGGAAATAGAACGGGATTGTAGGGCCTGATACATGGCTGGACCAGAACAAGAGATAATACTGGTGGGAGTGGTGTCTGTGACTATAATAGAATATATTGAAAGTAGACAGAATTTGATGGACAGACCAGATCTTGGTGGAAGGGGTAGGAACACTAGAGCGGTCATGTTGGTATTCACAAATTATAAAAAACCAACTAGATATGGTTATGAAAACAACCTCTAATATGACATCATTTCTTCAATTTTATTGGGTTTTTTCTATCCTCTAATTGAATTTTAAATAGATGCATTATTGGAATCACCTTGAGTTAGAGGTTATATTTTTGAAATAGTGTTTTTTTCCAACTGACTCTATTCCGATATATATATTTGAGGGGGTTAAAACCCCCTCAGATAAGAGATTATGTGATGAAATTAGAATGGTTTTTAACCCATTCTAATCATTATACCTCTAATTTTATCATTACTTTAATAATGGTTCATCAAAACCACCTCTATCAATAGTAGGAAGACACATTAGCAGGGGTTCCTCGTAATAGCTGCTAATGTCTTTTGAGTGGGTTATAACCCCTTCTAATCTAAAAAATAACCCCCTCAAATCCGTTCATTTTTTTTATTCCGAGTAGCTCAAAAATAATAGTCATCATGAATGATAGCATGAAACACTCAACAACTATAGAATGATTCAAATGTTTATCCAAGAGAGATAAACCATCATCACTATCCTCTTTTACAAGAACATTATAAATAGGTACTTTCAGCACATACAATTTACTTTCATTGTGTAGGATATCATGTTACCACCTTTTCATTTTTTGGAAATTTGTGTCTAGGATAATTTTATCCCTTTTAAGTATAGATTTTAGCTATATACTTGAATACATTATTTTTTTTCTACAAATAATTTGAGAATAATTTTTTTACCTTATCTAATAAAATGAATAGAAATTAGTTAATATTATAGCTATTAATATCCTACTATATTATCAAAACCCAATATCCATCACCATTGATGTTACAACACACTATTTCATCAATAATCTATTATAAAGGATCCATATTCCTTTTCATATTACCCAAGAAAATTGCAATGAAACATGAATTAATTTAGGTAGGAATTACAAATATCAACTAAATTAACATGGTGTTTCTTGATCTATTGAGTGGAATCTAAATTACTGAAATCCTTAAATTGGATTTCCTCAACTATTCCCTCTTTGTTACACCATTTCCTTATTATGATGTCATCTGTTGATTCGTACTGTGTCAAAAAACCTAAAACATATTATTAAAATTCCTCAATAAATAAATGCACCCAACATTGACTGGCTGATAAATTTGAATTGTTGTTCAATTTAAACTGATGTAGTGGAAGTCCATTCAAAATTAATATATATTTTTTAGTTATTTTTTAATTCAATAAAAAATTGAAAATTATAATCTTCATTAAATTCTTGTTAATATTAGGTGGAATTACAAAATTGAACAACCCTCTCTCAGATAATAAGAATATATAAGAAAATTTATTTTATTTTTATCTTTCATGATTGTTAATTCCTTAACTCATGTGATCAAAAAAATAATAAATAATGAAATAACCATGAAACTTGTAATAAGTAAAATAATAAATCATTGCGATCATTAAATTTTACTAATGGATATATTATATAGAGGATGACATAACAACCCTCAATTTAGGGGTAAAATACCATGAACCAATTACGGTTCCTGTTAAAAATTCAACTAGTACACCTATGTGTATCTCTTAGATTAGTTTCACCAAAAATACATTCATGAACCACATGCACTATCCTAGGATCTCAATCCATTATATATGTTTTTAATGAAATTAGGGTGAGGGGAAAATTGTTTACATAAACTAAACCACAGTCACACATGAACTTACATAATAAGTAGAGAGAGTGCACACAAGACAACAATTTAATTTTATATTAAAACAAGATGAATCCAATTAGATACTAATTTCTGGTTTAATATTGTGATCATCCATATGGTGCAATGAATTATAAATATAATTAACTACCATTGAATTATTAATCGTTCTTATTTAAGATAAATCATGCATGAATTAATTAATTGCTTCCATTAATTAATTAATTCTATTATTGTAACTATCGTATGAATTTCCTTGATATTCTAATATGAAATTATTTTAATCAAATTAAATAAATTTATTTAAAATTAAATGTGAATTCAAATGTAACTTATAATAATATCTTCGAATAACCATCTAAATGTAATCCCATATTTATTATACTAATATACCATTTACTCTGGTGACATATGGAGTATACCACTTGTCATATTCTTTGTTGACGTATACTATTTACATAATGGTTACATGAATAACATGATTTTTTTGTAACATGTTACGATTAGATGAATGTAGATTAATAACTATAATATTACTCAAAAATGATTTATATATTTGAATATTATGAAGAATATATATATATATATATTAAATCCCATCAAATGTCGTTTATATTTAAATTAATGACCACACACAAGAACATGTTTATAATGATTACATAGAATAATAAATTAATTTTAATTTTGTACGATTTGGTGTAAGTACACGAATTGTACCATCAAAATAAATGGAATTGACCCTTCTCATCGTCTATATGTGGAACGCACCAAGGGACTCAACATGTATTCCTTGTTATATAAAAACACGAGTACTTGATTTTTACATGGGCCAAAGAGTGTGGGATCTCTGTGTTACCTACTCACCAATTAGGTAGGATGTGAAAGAAGATAAATGTACCATATGTGACCACTGGACAATGTTTCATGTACTTGGATACACATCATGTACTTTGGAAGAATGTGCACCTGGATGGCCCAATTAAAATGCTAATTTAAATAATTATGTGACGATTATGAATCCATTTGGAGGATCTGGGCACATTAGAATCGTATAATGAGATAGAGCCAAGATTATATTTTTTTTTCATGATTGATGATCAATAAATGATTTAAATTATGAAAATCATTATAATCAATATAAATGAATAAAATAAAATATTCAAGAGATAGAATGCATGACCCAATAACATGATCGTTACAAATTAATTATATTTAAATTAATTTATTAATAATTACAGTATGAGAATTATTTATTCATTGATAAATATAAAAAAATATCTATGTAGTATGATTGTTACGTTAAGGGAATAATGAGAAGATTCCCTTTAGCTATGATCCACACATGTTCCACATATCTATGTATCATAGTGTATGAATCTATAGGTTCAGGAACAAAATATCATATCTCATGGGTCGTTCTGCTTGATCACTCTAGACTCGAGTATGGGATGTGGTTGAAGATCACACTTCATTCATGGTAGCATTCATAGTGATGTTATATATCTAGGGTTTTACATGATTCTCCAAATTCATTTTTCACAATAAAATAAAAGATTTTTCTATCATTGAAAGAAATATATATACTATTATATAATAAAATAGATTAAAATCTTCTGCCATTCATCCACATTATTTATCAGTCCATTAATGATTTATATTTATTTATTAAAAAAATATCATTTTAATATTCATCAATCAGTAAATTGATATTATATAAAAAAATTAATAACAAATATTAAATTAATATTTCTATTATATATTTTCTCTTGAATAGCATACCAAGAATTATTTTTTATCAAGAAAAGACGAGTTACTATAAAAAAACATATAAGAGTAAATTTCATTCAACTTGTTGAACAATAATAATAATATATTATTTAAAATATTTTTGGATACACTTAGTATGTGACCCTATAGGGCTCTTCCTCCATGGCATTAGTTGAATTAAACTAAATTACATGGTCAACGTCTAGAAACCCACCAATACACCCATAATGAATTTTTCTAATGACACAATGATATACTATATTATATGAATGCTCAATGTTTATTATAAATCATTTTACATGATATCTCTAATAATTTTGTTTCCATAAAAATTTTTTCTATACGTATCATTCACGAAATTTCTAAAAACCAAACCTGTATATAGTACTCTATAGAGATATATTGTTTAGGCTACATGATTTACATCAAATGGAATGAGATATCAACTTTCATTAAGAAATTGAATGGACGAATCCATCATCATACTATTAAATAATTCAACATTACTTGTGACATGACCATTGTATCTTACCCTTCAAAAAAAATGTTATTGTTTTTTTCATTAATATATCATAGTATTGGATATATAATATCCATTAATTATTATATTAATGTATAAGGAAAAATAAAAAAATATATAGATAGGAAATTCCAGTGAGACAAATAAATGATGATTTACTACTTGTGGGTCTCACTCACATAATATAATATAGTAGACATTACCAAGGGAGGACACCATGAGAAGGTGCTAAAAGTTCGTTGCCTCTCGACCTTAGATTCCACGTATCATTTGTTTCTCTCAAAAGTTATACTCTAACTATCAATCATATATTGATGAATATTTTCATACAACCTCTCTATTCTCATAATAGAAGGGAACTATTATTTCCTTCTAGTGTGGAAACAAATCATAAAAATTTTCACATAATATGTTACACATAATAATAATAATAATGATTGATAAATTGTTTATTAATAATAGAAACAATGATTATAGTTTGTCATAATGTTTACCAAAGTTGGTTCTAGGGAACCAAATCAAACATTTATCACAACCCTCTCAAAAACCATTATCACATGAGATATTCCCTTAGCCATTATCCTAAGAGGTAATTGACATCGATCATGATCAATAACTATTAGATCTTGTTTCTTCTTATCGTAGTGCACATACACATTGAACAAGAAACAGTGATGTGTGTTTGTTGAATTCAATAGAGCATTATCTCTATTTTAAACATTACCAATCTTCTTCACATAAATTCAATAATAAACTTTAAGATGACATTCCCTTCGACAGATAAATTATTTACTAGTTCCTTATTGAACAAATTATTCATAGTTCATCCCACACATTATGTATAAAGAAATGAACATATTATACTCTCCATGGATTTTTATGTTTCTTTGGAACACCAACATAAATTTCTTGTTAAATCCATGAGATTGATATGAAACTCCATCCTCCATTTCTACCTCGATGGAACATTAAACAATCACTTTAGACATACTAATGTATCACCAAGTTAAAACAAATAAGATACACAGTTTTAAACAAATGAAGAATTTATCATCCATATTATTGGTAGGGTGGTAATACCTGAAGCATTCCTCACTTGTCTTGTAAAATTTTCTTCATAGGTACCAACATATACTTATTAACGTTTTATTAGCCCAAGGAACACAAAATACATTTTATACAAAAAAGAAAAGGAATGTACTATGTGAAATATATTTCTATTAACTCATCCCAATCCATGGAGTTAGTTTCATATTTTTTCATTTTATTCTTGATAATGGTTCACCACTAATCTATATAAAATTCCTCGGTAAAGACATCCAAAAAGTTATTTTCATGTTCTGGTGAATGGAGATCTAAAAATAGATTATTACTATTAAAGATCAATAATTATTAAAAGAGTAGATTGAAAGTCTCACTGAAAGAATGATGATATATCCTCACGAAGGAATAATTAGAATTTTGTTCCCCCTTTGTTACTTTTGTTGTTAAACATGATTCAAAGCATGAGAAATTTGTGTGAGAATAACAATAAGTTTTTTCATTCTATCTCAAAAAATTAAGGTATTTTTTGAAATAAAATCATTTCATTTTCCTTCATACAAAACACTAATTTGGTTCATTAGAGTTATATTAATTTTATAAAAATAAAAGACATATTGTAAGTGACAATAATAATAGAAAGGATCCATATAATCATAAGTAATCTCATGTAGGATCTGTAAAACCTGACGTATTATTCATTATTAAATAAAACCTTACATTTATCATAAGAAATTAATAGCCATATTATATATATATATATCCTTTATGATAGTTAAGAATTATTATGTGAATTTACAAATAATTATTCCTTCGAGTGTCAATCTTGGTGTGTAGCAAGGCACATCATTGTCCACCAATTCTCGATCGATTCTAGCACAAATATTGTGTTATCAATGTTGATACCCCTAGGTAAATTTATTCCAGATCCAAATCCACATATAATATCGTTAAAAGGATTTAAATTATATTATAACAATAACCTGAACCATTAAGATAACATTATGACCTTTTCCTACACATTGACACATTATTAGACTTATCATTACAAATGTCCTTTGGTATATCACTACGATTTTCACATCCTTGTTTCTGAAGTATTAATAAAATGTTCATTTTATAAAACATATTTATACTAAGGATTATAATACAAATATATTAAAACATTATTGTTTAATATTAATAACAATACTCAAACAGTCACCTGAGGACCATAACATTTTTGTGCCTTCAGAAACATAGAATCAAAAATAGTGGTCCATAGGTGAGATACATCATAAATTAATCCCTAACTACAATATCCAATCATACAATTTTATCACCATTATATATATTGAAAATCATTTAATATGAAATGTTTAACAAAAAACTCATCAATATTGTGGATCAACATGTTGGTCCTTTGACACTCCCAACAACAGACCTGGTATCCTACAACCCACTAGCTCACGGGATGCACTCCACATGGCCACTGAACTGGGACACATATCGTGATATATCACCTATCTAGTAGGGGACTTATTCCACATCTCCATATATTCTAATATAGGTATGTCTCGAATAATATCCACTAGGGAGTATCTCTAGTATCCCATCACTATCTAGTGTTGTGGTATCTCAGATTCTCCCCAGTGGCCTTTATGTTAGTCATACCTGGGTCCAAATCACATGCGAGGAGAAATAAATTCCCATCATGTTAGGGGAGATATCTTGATACTCAGGAATACAAAGTGGCCTAGTGGAGTGTATCCCATGAGATTGGGGTATTTGTGGTATTTTTTATTTTTGTCAAGAATTCCTCGAGTCTTACAAAATGGCACCTTTTTAGCGGAACTATTCCCCAAATGGGTCATAGGCCAGATATATTACAACCTACTTACTCAAGACTACTATCAACTGGGCCACACAACCGAGCCACACACCCATTAAAGTCCTAAGACAAATCAGGGATTAATATTCCTCTGTCAGAATTTGACCTCAATACCTCAAGATTAACATCCACTAGGGAGCATCACAGGTAACACCACTCTATTTTCAGACCCTTGATAGTCCTCAAGAAGAACCATATAACCCATAGAAAAAAAACTCATGGTCTGAACATCACTAGCTCAATAAAATTGACTGAGTATTAGGTTTTCTCTCCTTGAAAACATGGTATTTATTTTGACTCCCCAAGTATTCAAACTTGGGGCTGACAAGCACAATAGCCACCGAGGAGTATCACTGGTAAAATCATGCTTTCTAGAATGACGGTACATGTGAAACTACATAGAGGATATAAATCATGAAGTCCTAGGTTTGATTTTTGAGGGATTTGAATTAAAATATAGTCAGGATTGAGATAATAGATGATGCATAGCCTTGTTGAGTGGCCTAGTTGGGAGAATTCTCAACTATGTGTGTTGTAGAACATCCATAGTATGACCTAGTTATGGTATTGGTAGGAAAACATTCACCTTTTGTTGGAACAATGATACTACCAACAAAGGTGCTAATACCCTACATCCTAATAAACATGTGATTAACTCTATTGGGACACTCAATAGGGCCTAGTATCGTGATACCACCCATAGACAACTTAGAATATGTTTCACATATACAGAGAATTGAACCTAGCATAGAATATCATAATAGCCACTGTTGAGTATCTGTGGTACCATCATTCTAGTAAGTATAGTTATACCAAATATGCTCCACTGTGGCTATTATGGATGTCAACCGTAGGTTCAAATATATAGAGGGAATAAATAATCAACTAGGTAAGGGATATATCCTAATAGAAGTCCTAGTTGTGTGGACTTGTGGAATGTCGCTCACGAGTTAGTTGGATATGGGGTAACTAGTCTTTTGTGTGGAGAATCACATGTCAAAAAATGGTTCCTTTTAGTATGAATGTGAAACTCCCAAAAACTGTCTAGTTACCTTACATCCCACTAACTCGTGTGATGAACACCATTATAACACTCAACCAAGATGAGTACCAGGATACAATAGTGGCACTAGAGATGCTCCTCAGTGAGTATTATGCACGTTAGCCCATGATTCAAATCCCGGTGGAGGTGAAATAAATCCCTAAATGGATAGGGGATATATTCTGATACTCGGCCTTGTTGAGTGGCTATGTTAAGTAAAACCCATGAGTTAATGGGATACATGTTATATGTTACATTTTAGGGAGATTCACAAGTCCAACTCAACCATCATCGCCTTTTTTCCACTGTGTATCTCGAGACACTTATTTCACATAGTTGATATGGACACACCTATTTCCCATAGTATATTCAGACGCAATAGTTTCTCAAAGTGGATAAAGCCCATATAATTTTTCCCATTTTTATTCAATTACATAAAAATCATTCCCTAATTCATTAAATAGAGGTATAGGTCCCACCCATCACATATGAAATTCAAAAACATGTGCGACATAAGACCATAAAATATTCCTCAAATATTAACCCATAAAATGATAAGGGTTTTGTAATAAGTTTTTATATAATAATGTCAGAAAATTAGGTTTCATAATAATTTTAACTTTTAAAAATATAATAACAAATTAAAATAATTAGGTTTCATATAAATTATATCATGGTATGACCTGTGGATGAAATATTGGTAACATAAACATTTTTTCATAATAAACCATTTAGTGGAAGTGTTCAAATGTTTTTTTGGATAAAATACTCAACAAATAATATGTATAATCAATGTATGTCATCCTTAATAGAAAAATTATTTATTTATTACAGGAGACATTTCATAAGGTAAATATTATTTTATTCTAAAATAAATTCCTTGGACATAATTTGTTTTAGAATATCAATTAATTCTAAAATAGTCATGAAAAATTATAAGGTAATCATTAAAAATAATTTAAGACACTTCATGTCAAAACAATCCTTTCTTCAATAAAGAAATCATTTTAAAAATAAAACATTTTTAATTTAATTTATAAAACATGGTTTCAGGAGAAAAGGGGTTCGTGTCAAAAAAAATTTTTTTCTTAAATTTTTTTTTTCTTGAACACCTATCTACAAGAAGAGAGGGAAATGAATGGAAAGAATTATTTACTAAAAAAACAACTGAGAATAAAATACATGAGATTCTTGAGAGATTGATCATAATATTTGATCATCTGTAAAATAGTCATAAACATTCTTTATAAATGATGAGGTGTAACATAAAACCAACAACACATTGGAAAACATGAATTATAATCCCCATGAGAGATTAATTTTAAATTAACAATAAAATATCATGAAAATAAATAAAATAATGATATTATATGTCAATATAATTTTATATACACCACATAAAATACAATCGGTGCATAATAATACATAAGTATTAGAGAAGGAGAATTGGGACAAAACCCCTTTCAAATTTAATTGCTTGATAACCGTAAATCCGGTGAATGAGGGAAATTAAATTTGATAAATAAATAAAAATAATTTTAATTATATGATTAAAAAAATTCGTTCATTGGTTTTATATACATCACATAGATGAAATATGAGATGAATATACTATAAGTCTCATTGAAGTAAAATGTGACATGGAAGTCTCATACCTCAAGTCTTGAATTATGTCATACACATTAAAATATAATCTATAATAAAGATAAGTTTATTATAGATATATAAAATAATTTTATTCAGGTATATAATAACATCTATGATATAATTATAACCATTTATTAACAATTCCATGTTAATCTTACGTTTCAGGTAAAAAACTCTTTGTTTTTCATTGATGGTTTGATATGTTATATTTATTATCTTATTACAATGATCATGGTTCCTAATACCCATAATTACATACATGATAAAAATATCATATATATTCATTATATATATATTAATTTTAATCCATAATATTAAGATATTGAAAATAAAATGCATTATTCATAGAGACATTTGGTCGTACGTACACATGAAAACTACTTCTATATTCATATTTAATAAAAGAAAATAAATGTTAATGATATCTATATAAATTAATTAATCATTTTATTCTATATCTATAACACAATTTTATTAAAAAACCTCAATACATTCTATGTAATGTGTGAATGAATCACATTGCTTCGCAAGACGGTAGTCCGCCGTACACACGTGAGATGTTATTGTTTCCCAAGAATATATAAATACTCTAGGTATGTCTGATATAATAATTCCATAATCTAAATAATATAAGAATATTAATGTAATAAAAATAAATTCCTCATTATTTTCGTTTATTTATTATTGGAAATGCAAAAATTAACGACATCAATTCATGAGGTGATAATCCCCATACACATGAAGGATGATTCCATAACACATTTGACGGAATTGGTGATGGATTTAGATAAATAAATTCACATAAAAATGTATCAAAATATGGAATATACTATTTTTAATATGAAAGTTTATATATATATATATGATATAAATAAGAGTTAGATGAAATAAAATAAAATCAATCTTTGACGAATGTTACCTTTTATTTGGGAAGTATCCTAAAATTTATTATATAAGCCTTTCTAAAATTGATTTATCACTAAAATATGTCCACTATGATGTGGTGATGGAATATGGGATGTTATTTAGGTTGGACATAGTGGAAAAAAAATATTTTTATGTTGTCGAATAGAGCGGATAGGGGGAGGGGTGGGTGGCCTTTTATATGTGTGGTAGAGCACAAACAAGATATTTTTGAAATGAATTGTGTTCTCCCACATTTTTCATATGTAAAAAGTTTTTAAAATGGGTTATCCTAAAACATTATATGGGGATTTTTCAATATATTTTTTACAATATTTTTTATTCTTTTTTTATCTAATTTTACAATTATCTTTATTTAACCCCTAATAAACCCATTTATACCATATCTATAGAATTAATTTTTTTTATGATCACTATTATTTTTCCTCAAAATCTATGTTGAATATAATAGATAATATAATTTATGATAATTTTTAATGTTTAGTAAATTGTTACGAAATTAAATTCAATGAATAAAAAAATTGAAATTTAAAATAAATCTCATAGACTCAATGAAGAAGAAGGTTTTTAAAGAGATAATGTTCAAAATATTATGACGTTTTTATATCCAAATTTAATATAAAAATTGATTTCAATACAGATAATTTGATATATAAATTATAATATTTATAATATATCATTAAATCAGTTTATTTTTTTTACCATTATAATTTTTTTGAAAAGCAAATTTTCAATAAATGTTTAGTATTTCATACTATTCATAAAAATATGAAACTCCTCTCACAAATCCAAAAATTACTACATAAGATAAAATTGAAATAACGATTTTGATAAAGAATTTTATTTTTAAAAACTAATTTTTTAAAATGTTGAAATATTAATTATATTATATTTCACAAAATTAATTAAAAAACATTTCCATTAGTGAGTTTTTTTGAAAATATATAGACATTACAAAAAGAAAGAGTAATTTTAAATCAATATTTTTCCTTATATAAATGTTTTATACATAATATTTAAAAATTATTTATTACTATTCATACCTTTAGGATTAGTGATAGATTGTAATATTCAAATATTAAAAACATTAGAAATATTTTATTCATTTTATTAAAACTCCATATCATGATTAAAACAGGAAAAAAAGTGTTGCCTGTAGTGTCGACATAAAATTGTGTTTCATGTAGGAAGAGATATCAAATAAATAATATTTATTATGAAAACTGATTTATAAAAACTTAGGGTGTAATAATATTGAATGATATCATTATTATACCTAATAATTTATTCCAAAATATTATTAACATAATTTACCTTAAATAAATATTAGAGTCACCAAATAAGACATGAGTGATGAACATTAAGTGATCACATGGTGGTGACTATGGAGGAATGATGGGTCTATATACGTTATTTGAGAATTGGGGAAATAGACAACTAATATTGTTTCTTATATGAATCATAAAATTAATTATGTGTGGAAATTAATAGAATAATGAAATTAATTACATAGGAAAAATATAGAGTCAAATTATAGAAAATAAATATCATCATAGGGATCCATTTTTATTTCAATATATTATATTTGGTGAAAGTGGAAAATATATAAGTCAATTAAATCTAACAAAAGTTATCGCATTGACTCTGGAATGACTTATATTGGAATAAATATCATAAAGTATTTATGTATTGTGATACCATAATTAAATTTAATATGTTTTTCCAATGATATTTTGGTTATAATAATCATGAATCCTCTAATTATATATTCAAATTTGAGATGGATATATATTTTTATAAATTTATTATTTATTCATACAATCATTGGATTATTATTTTATTGTTGATAATATGTTTAATGTATTTAAAATCAATTTTTAGGTTATATGTGATGGGACCTTAAAATGATTAATGATTGTTTTGAGAAATACTAATGGGAATACAATCAGTTGGTTATATATATATAAAATATTTAATTATGAATGAATTAATTTAAACTTTATGGAGTCATGATTCATGATTTTGGAAACAATTAAGGATAATCAAATATTTTATGTTATATTAATTATTATTCATAAATGTTTTGTAATTTTAAATAAATTATATTAAAATAGTTTTAGAAAAAGTATATCCCACATAATGGGTAAAAACACGTGAAATGTGGTATGGTCATGAAGCTTGTACTCATAAACAAAGGACATTAATTATATATTGTTTATAAATATCCTATATGATGTCATTGTTATCAATCCGTTATTTTTGGATAAATTATTTTTGGAATAAATCTTAATCATGAACAAGTGGTGTCAGTATTAATGTTTATTGATTAATGTACCATATTTGTATTTTTTAAGACCATATTAGATATGGATAATATTTCAAGACATAAATGAATAATTGATACTATTTTATGGATATTAAATTAAATTATAAGGGAATCAATTTATTTTGGCATGAAAAATAATTTTTCTAATATTCATTTATTGGAGTAGGAGATAAATTGGAATGTTTTAAAATCATAACCATTGGATGATATTATTCTGATCAAATTGAAATATATCTAGAATGCATATTTTCTGATTTTCATATATAGTATATTAATTTAATCATCTTTAAGAAAATGACCTTGAAAAAATGATATCCCATTACCTCTAAATTTAATGAATCAAATTCTCTTTACAATAATTATTGATTTATGATTTTGAGGAACTTAAGATTTCGTCAATATATCACACTCTTGTGATCAATGTCATATGAAAATATTTTATATTTATATATAATATTATTCTATTTAAATAAACCAATTTATGAGTTTTTCATTTTGACTTATTTAAATTACCCATCAATCATAGAAATAGGGTGTTTTGATAACGCTTTTTATGATGTGGGTATTTAGAAAAAATATTTTTTAAATATTAATCCCTTGATTTCTAAGAGAAAGATAAAATTGTGATGAACCAATTTATTAATGTATGGAATAATTTAACAACATAAAATTATAAAAGAAGAAAATTTTATTTGATAACATATGTGAAACATTGAAATGATATTAAATAACCAATGAATTTTTAAAAACATTTCATATCTTCGATTGTTCGAGGAACACACAACCCATAGTCTAAATAAACCATACTATATTATACATGTATAAGCAAGACATTAAATTATTATTTATGAATTTTTTTTATTAAATTATTTAAATTATGGTTATCTATTTATTTTAAATAAAATAATTTACACTTAAAATAAAAATTATTTTTTTCTAATATAATGATTATTTTCTAAAAGATGGGTTTCTCAAGTATTGAAAACATATATAATTTTTTTTGGAAATTTTAATTTTTTTATTAAAACAATGTTATTTTTGAAATAATCATATTCTAAATTTTTTAATGCGAGTTCTTCGTATTTTTTTAAAAATGTTTCATTTTTCAATGAATAATGAATAATTATTATATCTTGTTTAGCTATTCTTTTTTCATTAAATATTTTACATGGTTACATAATATTTTATATTGTTTTTAGAGTAACATCATATAAATTATGTTACACATTAATTAGATATTTTTATTGGATTTAAATTTATATTGAATATTTATATTAAATTATTCTTTACATGTGATGACTTTATCTTTGGTAACCATATTCTTCCTCACATCTACATGTATACTTTTAAATTAAAAATTTCCACTTTTATAAATTAAATTTTGGAAAATGGATTCAATATGTGGATGGAGCATAATTAATATTAAAAAATAAGATAAAATTTAATTTTTTTCATTACAAATAGTAGGATGACTTGAAATTAATAATCATGGTTAAGGAAAAAACAAATTTACTAGGGGTGAAACTAAAATTATATGGGTTAAAAAGAATAAACAACTTATCAGAGACACATTTCATTAACATATTAATACAACATAATATATAGGGTAGTGAATGACCGATTTTGGAGGGTTTGCAATAAAAATATGGTTGTAATTGAACCATTCAATAAATTCTATATGTGTCCTCTCCCCTACTTATATTGTTACATCACCTCTTCTCCACCCTTCACACAAACAAAGAAATTTGGATTGGACATGGCATAAAAAAATTACATAAACACTCCAATCCCATCATAATAGAGCATGTTTTCATCATAAGGCTATTTCAGTAATGCTTTAGGTGAAAACAAATACAATTTACCTGAAGTGGAGATAACATACTTATATGAGTGTTTTTATATTGTTTAATCTTAAAGCTAATTAAAATATAATTATATCATGATGATATAAATGAAAACTTATAAAAAATATAAAACTATTTATTTCCATTGGTGTAATAAGCTATATTAATGTTATATTCTATCAAATGTGAAACGAAACCATCGAACATGTGTATATGGGAATACCATCTCATGAACTAGTGAACTTTGTTTTCCTTCACCACCATCCAAGGATAGATACAATGATTTATTTAAAAAATATATTTTATATTTATGATATGAATATACATTTGGAATTTGATTATTATATATATCTTCTAATATTCCATTCTGTTTAAAATATGATAATGCCAATCATTGTTCGTAAGATTTCTCCCTTGTGAAGCGATGTGATTTTTTTTTCACATACGATTTACATTGAATGTAAAAAGGATAAATTTTAATAATATATGTAATATTTATGAGATGATATTTATGGTTTATGAATAATATATCATGAAATTACTTAGCCTTTCACTCATTAAGGAAATTATATCATATTTCCAGAATATGTATGACCTACTATCTCTATGATGTAATGTTATAATTTTTCAATGTTAGGACTTCATGAATTAATCAACAAGTAAATATAATGAATAAAAATGATATTTATAGAATTAATATAATTATATACATGATTTATCCATATCATATACCAAAAAACCATACGATTCCTGATAAAAAAATTCATGATAAAACAAGACAATTAACACCCAAAATAATAAAAATTATAAAAGATTAATTATGATGTAAATAGATTTTTTGAGATTTCAAGAGAAGGGAATGATCATATTTGAAATGGATATGTTGAAACTTAAATATTCAATATTTATTACCAATCAATGGCCTCTTTTAATATATAGTGTTAAAGACATTTCAAGGAGGAGTTGTGGAAAGCAATTCTAAATAAAAGGTTCTCTATAAGATATTAGAGTCTGAAGAAAGAGGGGTATGAGTTGAAAACATTTCTTTTAAAAAGTGAAGCTATTTGTTTTTAAGAAGTGTTATCATAACTTATCTTTTAAAAAGAGTATGAAATTATATATTTGAATATTAGAAATGATAAAATTGTGTCATGTTATTAGTAGTTATTCTAGGGGATTTACAATAAAATCAATATCTTGGTATGTTATATATTATTATATTTATTCCTTATCTAAAATGTGAAAATAATTGGACTAATGAATATTTAAATCCGTATATAAAATAATTATAGAATGTCTTCAGATGGTTATTTATTTTTATAGGTGAGGGGTAATATTGATAAATTTTTTAAACAATAGCGTACATGAACAACTCCCGAGACAAAAGAAATATAAATTTAAATCATAAAAGTATGTGCCTCTTTGATTGGAATTTGAATTTAAACCCTTTAAATCAAAATAATTATACATATCAAATACTGATTATATAACATAGACATCCATGGGTGTTATGGCTTCCAATGATTCTGAAGGAATTAATGTCATTCATTGTAATTCAAATAAATACTTATAATGACAATCGAAATAGGTATAATATAAGGTATGCTATAATTTTGGTTCATTTACACCAGGAATCAATACCAGATAATTATCTTAGATTTATTTTCAATGACCATAATATTTGGTTTCATGTAGAATGTGAAATCCTACCTCCATTATATGTGTTATATAATATGTATGGTCATTCCAATTCCAATAGTATAGTCGTCATAAAGAATCCCATGAGGGGTTATGAAGCCATATAATAGAATAATGTAAATTGAAACCAGAAATATAAACCCCTCTTTAGAATAAGAAAGACCATGTGAATAAAAATTATTCTGATATATGGGTCTAGGAACAATATAAAGTAAATGCCTTGTGAAGCTCTTAATATGCACCTATTGAAGATGAAGAAAAATAAAACAATAGTTCTGTCATGCCAGATAAAACTATTTTCCTTATTTTTTTGAATGAATATGAAAATACAATCCATCATTTTACTATGTACTTTGAAAATTTCAAGTATATTGATATTGTTATATTAATCTAGGATTTGTTCATCGCATTATATATTGGGCATGTGTAGAGTGCTCTATTTATATCTGAAATAGATAAGGCAATCATGACACTCATTAAAGAATGTTACTATGGATTGGATATTGATTTGTTCAATTAAACCAAAAATATATTTTTATTATTGAAATATGATAAATTACCACAAGGATACAAAATTTCTAAAATCCAGGTCACAAAAAATTGAAAAATCCAAGATGATCACGTATACCACTCCATACCATTCAACACTAAAAGACTGTTTTTCTATGAAAATTGATATAATAGTCCCATGATATTAAATACGGTTAGTTGTAGAGTATTTTATATTTAGTGATGTAGTGGATTCCATGTTTACACCATAATTTTTTTAACAATAAATTGTAATCTAGATAAAAAATATAAGAACTGGGGATACAATATCATTACTATTGATAATAAACATGAGGAAGGGATAAATAAATTATGCCGGTTGATGACGCAGAGTGGGAATAAAAGAAGCGGTTCCACCATTTCATTGAATATAATATAGAATTTCTTTGTTTTTTTAAATTATTGTCCTATCCAAACCTGATACTATAAACTCTCCTATTATTTTCTATCAAAACCAAAAAGTAGATTTTGTAGGATTTGGGAAACCTAAAAGATTCTTTTTAGAAGATTTTAACTCATTAAAAAGTGGGGATTTATATTTCCTTGGTTATGTTGTTTAGGATTGAAAATCAGAAGGATATGGGATTAGGATCATTCAAGATAGGAAATTATAAAATAGGAAGTTAAACTGAATAAATGGGAACATACTATTTCAAATGTATGGGAATGATATAATTACAATAATTTATCCTTTCATTTAATTGGTACCATCACAACAAATATTTGTATCAGGAAATTGGATCCCTCTCTCAATCTATCAATAATTTATCGATTTTAAATTGTATATCATAATTAGATTACAAATTATAATGAGAATAATTTACTTATGTATAATTAGCTTTCTGGAATAGAGTTTAGGATCTTCATTGGGAACTGAAAATTATTTTTAATCATCCTTGTTAGGGAAAATTCACTTTTTATAAGATGGTTATCAACAAAATAATGTCTAGTAATGTTTACAGAGCCTTATCCAATGACACATCTTTCAACACATAAAGGTATATTCCATGTTCTACGCTTGAAATGATAAACATTGATTATCATTCTATCATCTTGTGAATTTTCAGAATAAGAAAAACCACCCTTTATATTTATGTTCAATAATTCATGGGACCTACAAAAGGATTGTAAATATATTTTATAGATAACATGGACATAAAATAATTATAAGAACCATGTGTTAGAATTCATTTTCACACATAAAATGTTCAATGTGATTTTAAATTATTAAATATTCTTTTTTTTGTAAATTATACATGAAAATTAATCTTTTAATAGTAATATATTACTCATTAAAGAGGGGATAAATGATAGTCACTTTTCTAGAAACATGGAATATAAGATTAATATTCCAACTATAATTAATGAAATTGTAAATATTAACTAATAGAATAAAAATATGAACATCAAGACTAGGTGGTTAAATGATGGCAATTGAATCAGAAATATTTTCAATTCTATTAAAAAATGTAGAATGTTTAGCTGACCACTATTGATTAATCAAGTAGGGGAGCAGGTCTAGAATGACATAAAATCTCTCTCTAATCATGATATTTACTTCTTTATATATCTTTATATGATATATCATGTAATTATGTATTTATTGATTGTATCATGACAAATGTGGTGAACAATAAGGATAAATCCATGATGACCTATATATCATTGTATTATAAGGTAATAGATAATGGCCTTGAGATGAATAATTTATGTTCTCATAGTCCATATTGTTTTTAATTTTTTTTATTTTAATGATTTTGGGATATTATTCAACTTGATGTTTACAAATAGGTCAATCATTCCTTCAATGATATTCATGACTCATCCTAGTGGGTCCCATGTCCCAACTACCCTAAGAAAGACTCTTATAGGACAAGGGTAGAGAACCATACCTCGGTAGGAATATCACTAACACTAATTATCTTAGCATAATATACACGTACATAAACATATAACGAACCCCATAAAATGATTAAATGTAAAAAATTGACCATCCATGAATTTATACCTAAAAATGAAACAACTGGAGAATGAAAACATGTAATGAAAAGACAAAATGTCCTGATACAATCCCACCACAATGAAGATGAAAACATGTCCAACTAGAATGTATAGAAGAAGAGTGATATCAAGGTAACCACCTGAACACACCTGAGTCAATCAAGCTTACTAATCTCCAACTCGTCTTTGTCCCTCTTGGAATTCAGAAAATGGTTGACATTCATTATAAGACACAACATGTGTGGGAATATACCAAGTATATGTGAGAATAAAAATTCCAAGTATGTTACCCCAAATTTTCTTAAAATATAAAATAGAATAAGTAGTCATATCAACCCATGTACATTTCTGTTATAAATATATCATGAATATCATGATATAATCAATAAAGATACATGATATCATTGTAAATCTATAGCTGTGATGAAAATCTAGGAATCATGCTCGATGGATTCATATGTGTATCATCCTAGAGAAGAACCACCATGAGTAACATGAAACTGATTTCAACTATTTGAGATTTTATTTTCCTTGGGTATCTCTATAAGAAGTACTTTCTAGAATTTTGGAGAGAAGGATACAAAGGTGTGGGTCGGACATAATTACATGGGGTATACCAAAAAATCATACTATAATAACCAGCTATGTATGTGATTGATATCCATCTAGTTTAGGTAATGAGGATTCCATGAAATCCATGAATAAAAATATGTGGATAGATGATCACACACTATGCCTTATGGATGGATTCCAAAGACTATATCTGAGATGTCCCACTGATGGGGTCATTGTCCTATGTGTACGATGTGATTCCACACTAACCCTCATCGAATGAATCAAAAGAACACTCTCTAATGAATAATGTGCAAGACAAACAGTACATGATCTCTATGAAATGTATTAAGGAGTTTCTATATTATAATAAAAGAGAATGGAGTGTCTATTTAGCACTTATTCCTTCCATTCTATGATGGCCTATTTCTTTTTCCATGTCTGTTCTAGAGTACACGGCATGTCTGAGCCCATGTACTTATGGAAAAATTCTTGTACAACATGTTGTTTCTTTTCCCATTCCTATTTCTCTATATAAGTACATTACCATATTCCATGAAAATTAAATATTCCATGTTATAGATTTATAACACTATGTTATGCTTAACATCACACGGAAATCCTAGGAAGACAATAGGTTCCCACACCTCGTGAAATCCTATAGTACAAGCTGTGTTCTGAATGATTTTTTTGATCCAATGAATCTATTTCACTCAATGTTTTTTCCCCTATATCATTCAATAAAGTCATGAATCATCCCTAATGTTAATTATGTTATTCAATAAAGAACCGTTCATCATTGGAAATCATGTTTATTTCCATATTGGTCTCCTAGGATTTTCCCTAGAGGTCCTCCTTCACCATACATCCAAGTATAAAACTTTTTTATACTATATATAGTGCCAATAAATCATTACCACTATCATTTCAAATTCCCAATGTTAATATAAACCCAAATATAATAAATCAAATATTTTTTCTAAGAAACCCATGCACTAATATTGTTTATGCGGTGTTAATAAAACTATAGACCAAGAGATTTTCCAATGATGAATGAAGAAACATGTGAAGAAATACACAATCACAAACCTAAGGAATAAACCTCAACCAGTGTTCAAGTTGTCATTAATTTTTTATGGTTGGATTATAAATGAAGAGATTATAAAATAATCCAAAAGAAAATCACAATTCTTGGATAAATCTAAACCGTCCTAGTAATATGTGAAATCCAACAATCAATATCTTGGTGAATTGTTTTGTGTTTTTCATATAAATAAAAAAACAAGAATAAATAAAAATTAAATAAATATATAACATTATTTTGGATTGATTTTAGGTTTATAATGGTCCAATTTCATTTGTGTTGGGGTGTTCCACAAATCTTATTGGAACACCAATCCGCAAACATGTTATTGTAACACCCCAAGATTTCATACTGTGTTATTTCTTCAAAATAATTCAATAACTTGCACTACACGCAACACCGAGTTCAATCACACCATGACTTACAAAAAAAAAACCATTAAAAGAGGTCATTAATAGCATTAACTACATTTTAAACTTTATATAATCCTTATAATTTTAGAATCCATATTATGAGTTTCTTAGATATAATGCAAGAACAAATTCATTTTCAGTATTGCACTTTTATCAACTTTTAATAGTGAACCCTTTTTAAATACAATATATTAAACTTTTTGACTAAATGGGGACATCAAAAATTTAAAATGAAACATCCCAAGCTTCCACGGTACGCTTTCTTTGAATAATACAGTAGCGTGTGTTGTACACAACCTTGAGTTTTAACACACACCACAACCAATCAAACTGGCCGTTATGAATAGTAATACCTAAATTTTGAAATAATATATATTTTATATTTTTAAATGGAATTCATTTTTGGATTCGGAATATCGAATTTAGCCTAAGGTGAAATTTTGGTACTTTTCGGATAACTTTCATATTTTGATGAATAGTGAAAATTACTAAATTTTAATTAAAAACAACTTTTTTAATCAAAATAATTAATAGTGATAAATTATGAATTTGAGTGGTTTTAAAGTATATTAAGAATATATTTTTACCATTTAATATAATGTTGGTCATTGGACATAATTATACAATTAAACAGAACATAAACAAGTGTCAATCTTTTGATAGTTATTATCTCTTAAAAACACGCTTTTTGTTTTGACAGCGGGAATTAATTTTAAATTAATTTCTGCCACTTCTGTGTTTTGAATTTAGAAAAATGGATTCCATATTTGGAATCAGGATGTTTAAATTGTGTAAATAGGTAACTTTTATTTTTAGACATTTTGAATAATTACTGCGGTAAATATTTTATTTACCATGGTTAAGGGTAAATCCGGTAAATAAGGGTTAAAAAATAATATTATAATAATACTAAATTACCCTAAAATTTGTCTTAACCCTATTGGTTGATACATGGTCGACCATGGGAATCTTTGGGTCAATTTGGGGACCCCTTGGAGCCACTTGTATGTGGTAGGGACACATTATATTAATAAAGTTAAAATAAAAATAAAAATGGCATAAGCTTACATCTTTTAGAAGAACAATTTTTACATAGGGTTATACATGTTGGATTTTCGATTATAAATATTCATTAGAAAGCTAAAAATCTTTCCTACATGATGATATTTTATTTATAATTTTTAGACATCAAATAAGTTAAATTATTAATGACACAATAATGATGCAATGTTTACCTCATTAATAAATCATTGAAATAAATAATATTATAATGATTAAAATATTATCTAAAACCTGTCCAATTCTTATTGGTTGATGTTATTTAGAATATGAGTCATCTTATCTTCGACCTCAATGATTTTTGGACCATTATAAACCGAATATAATTATATTATAAAGTAATACTTTCACTCTTTCCTAAAGAGCCCCTCCTCTTCCTTATAAAAGGAGACCACTTCTACTCATTCCTCACACCTCTCAAGCCACTTGGCTCGTCCAAACTCTGCCCAACTAAGCTCCCCACATCCCTCTCCTCCTCCTTGAAGCTTCCCCTTAGGCAGAAATCATTTCAAGAAGTCCTTTGGTCCCAACCAAAGTGAGTTACCTAAATTAAAGGTAACGATTTCTCTTAAATTATTTTCATTTATTTTGCTTTTTCAACCCCCAAACTCTTTTTATTTCCTTTCTTTTGTAATAACACCAGTATCCTCAATATACTAGGATGTTGTTATAAGAAGGATTCAAACTACACATACACACAACTCCATTTAATGGATGATAAACATAATGTTTCTGTGGATGGCAAACTAACGCCTCACGAAACGATGATTGTTCAAATACATCTTACCGCCTCTCATGGTGGCCATTATGATGGCACTGTAATTAAATATGATATTAATGATATATATTTTATATATAAGCTTCTGTAATTCCATTTTATTTCATACCATTATTCGTTTCATGTTGTATATACATACGATAATTTCATTTGAGGAAGTGCGGACTACCGCCCCCTTAAAATGATATGATTCGTTCATACCACACATGGAACGTATAAAGGATGGTGTTAATGAACTTAAGTAACATATATAAAATATTATATTATACTGGAATAGTAATATACCTATGTATCATTTGGATTCGATTCTTTTAAAATAAAAATTAAATGGAAGTAGCGTTCGTGCGTACGTACGGACTACCGTCTCCACGAACGCGATGAGATTCATCCTCCATCATATCCATTCAAGTATAATTATCATTTAATGATTTAAAAATGATGTTTAAGGACTTGATATCATTCTGGATATGAATAAGATACAACAAACATGACTTATGTAACAAAACATATAAAGAAAATGAGTAAGTTAACACCCGAAACGGCGATAATACTAAGATATTATTATCAAATCAATATTAAAAGATCATATATGATATCATATTAATGTATATGATTCTCGTATAATTTAGTAACAATTATTTCACTATTATACAGGAGGTTAACCTACCCCAACCAAGGAAAAGTACAAGGTAAGGGTTATTTCACAATCTCTTCATTATCCGAGGTTGTATTATACGTAATAATCTACTGGGATCTCTTTATCATCCACATCCATGTTTCTTTGAAATGTATTTCAAAACATTTTTTACTATTTACAAGAATATGGGTTAAAGTCATTTATACCCTTGTTTGACTTTTTATAAGAGGTTTATAAAGGAATCTTTTCCGTCGTTTTCAAAACAAGGTCCTTTTTAACCTTTTCGACAGAATTGAGATAAGAATGTTTTTTTACTTATACGGCGGGTGCGGTTATTTTCCGCCGTTATAAAATCGTCAAAGCTTTCCTTACAAGCTTACAATAATATTTTCAAGAAAATGTTTTATTTTATATGGCTCTTAAATGATTTCAAAAATAGAAAGAGATATTTCTCTAAAAAGTGTTTTGATTTCATCTATGTCAACATCCTTTAATGGATTTTACGCTTATTTGAAGTTGATTTATTATAATACAAAACTCCTATATTGTATTGAAGGTTTTGTGATATGTTTGACTGTGGATGTGCTATTTTATACCACTCATAGTTTATGGTGAAACTATTGACATTTCGTATGCTAGTTTTAATCCGAATGTTTATGTTATATTTCAAACTTTTCTTCAGATGAATGTTCTAAACAAGTATGTTCCGGGTTGGGGACCGGTAAAAGTAAGCCCTCTAGGTTGGGGACTGGTAAAACTAAGCCCTCCAGGTTGGGGACTGGTTAAAGTAAGCCCTCCAGGTTAGGGACTGGTAAAAGTATGCCCTCCGGGTTGGTGTCCGGTTATTAGAGGCACTCCGGGTTGGTGTCCGGTTATTAGAGGCACTCCGGGTTGGTGTCCGGTAATTAGAGGCACTCCGGGTTGGGTTCCGGTTAGAAGTAACCCCTAGGTCTTGGGATGAGGCCTAGACAATGAAATTAACGTTTGACATTATGCATTCCAACATTATGAAAGTGGTTATTGATTTTTGAATGTGATTATTCGATTAGTAGAATACCCATGTGAATATGTAAATGGCATTATTTAAATTTATTTATGCCATACCATGTTGAAAGTTCATATTTAAATGGCTTTTGTTTTAGTTATACATTGCCTTAAATGTTTATTCTTATTTATGAAAGTTTCCTCTATATTGTTATCCTTACTGGGCATTTGAGCTCACCCCTTTTCTATGTTTTATTTTTCCCAGGATGTGAAGAAGTAAGTTATGAATGACCTGCAGGGATATTATGAGGGGTTAATAGTGTGGATATGAAGACTTTGTTGTAGTAGTAGTTTTTCACTTTGAAATGTAATGTAAAAATTTATGATTATATCTAGTGTTTCCAAGGCTACTAAACCAATCGGTCTTTCGAGATTTGATCTTTCTTGTGATCATGCCAATGTTACGAAGTAATGCACCGACTCTGGGTATCTGGGGTCGGGGCGTTACAGTTGGTATCAGAGGAAGTTTAGTACAAACCTTGGAAGCTAGATTTAGATAAACTCTGATTAGAGCACGTAGACCTAAGATGAACTTTGAGGATAAGTATAGAAGAACTTCCTAGAATTTTGGTATTGTAGAGATTTTGTGAGTTTTCCGAGCAATACATCCCTGTCTGGATACGAGCAGGTAGAGGCGGCTCTGGCACAGATGTACCTAGGGGTAAAACCCGAAAACACCGCTTTGAGCTAGACTCGAACGGGAACTGGTGCACGACAACGGGCCTTGCTGCACTCTTGGTTACGACACTCCCGGGGGATATGCTTAGGATGACTCTCATTTTCTTTACAAATCATTTTGAAGGGATTATGAGTATATACTTCCTCAAAGAAAACATTCTTATGATTATGGATTATATCCATAAATAGTTCAATTTATGATTAAGTGTTTTATAAGTATGGGATTATGTATTTTGATTCATAAACTGATCTAGTGTATGCCATTGTTTAGAAATGGCGCCCAGTAGAAGGAATGAGAACTCCAGTAATGCACATGATCCAAAGAGAAAGAAGGATCATATCTTTCATGGTCTTAAGCTAGAATTTATAAGAGAAATAGTCTCCCATGTATTATCATCATATGAAGAAATAATATCATGTGTTGATAAGATAAGTAAAGAGTTTACTGAGTCCTATGGCTTTGAAGGGAAGCAAGAGAAGAAAAGGATGGAAGAGAGAAAGATAGATAAAGGGAAGAGGGAAAAGAAGAATTTTCCCATATGTGGTAACTGTGGAAAGAAACACCCTGGAACTTGCCTGAAAGGAATGGGAGTTTGTTATAAGTGTGGAGAAAAAGGGCACAAAGTACGTGACTGCAAGGGTAAGAAAATGGTTTCAAATGTACAATGCTTCATTTTCAAGGAGTTTGGACACTACGCGAACCTATGTCCCAATCATCAAACTATGCCGCAAATGATGTTATTGGATAATAATCAAGTTATGATACTACCACAGATGAAGAGGAATGATTAGAGTTCTTATGTTGATTATGTCAATTGAGTGTGTATCAACAATTTACTTGTTATAATAATTATGGAGTATGTAAGGATTGTACTGCAGTACTATTTCATTAAGGACTTGAGATTTTGTGGAACAAAGAAAAGTGACTCAATAGCAGGATAAATTTTTGGAAAATATATGGTTGAGAGAATGATAAACCATAATATAGTTCTGATACCAAGGTAGTGATTTTGGAATAATACATGATTGTTTTGGATAAATTATATTGGATATTCTTGACTACCTTGGAACTGATTAATGATTTGTATATTCCATCATTGTTGGGGTTTAAAACATTTTTGGATTAATGAAGTATATCCAGCATTCTATATGGAATAAGGGAGCATGAATGTAATCAATAAGGAATATGGTAATTCAGGATGTTTCAGTGTATTAAAAGAATACATGATGAATGTATTCATATGCTATTACGGGGTAAAAAGAATCTACATTATGCTTACCTTCCTTATAAATGTTGGACTATGAGTTTGGACAGAAGTATTTTGGATAGTTCTAGTTTGGATTATTTTGGATTGCCATAAAAGGACAACCCGGAGGTCGGGCGGCAACCCGTCGCGTCCGGCAAGGCTGCGAGACTTGAACCCGCAACCGAAGGGCGACAAGGGTGTATCACCTACCACTGGCCCAAGAGATGTCCTGGATTAAATAATGTAGTTTTTTTAAAAGATCTGGTAGATGAATTATAAATTCGTTTATTTTGGAACCCTATACGAATAGTGTAAATAGAATTTTTTACATTCTATTATCTTTTAGAGTGAAAGATGAGTTTGTGGTAGAAATTTATTAAAGGATAAAACTATAATTATAAAGTAAGTATATCTCCTTATGATCTTATCCAATCTCATAAATAAATTCCTCAACATTAATAAAAGGAACATAGAACAAAAATGTTTTCCTAGATGGTACCTTAAATCATCACTAATTTATGGCTTTGGGATTGTTGGCCTTTTCATAGCCATGTTCTCTACCACTCTCCATCAGATAATTGATGGTTAGATTTCTCCTCCATATCCATATTTTCCTACATGGAACCCTAGTATGTGTTATTTTCGGTAATCTTCATACTTTCGACTTTTTATCTTAAATAGAGTCCTCATTAATTCATTTTTCGATGTGGGATTTCAACTAAGATATTTTGAAACGTCAAAAATGTGTTATCAAAATACCCTATGTTTTGTTGAACCGATGGTATTTCAAATCATCATAGATTGATGAATTTAAGGACCTCAATTATACACTTGTTTGTGATTGATGACCTCAATCACTACCTATAAATATTTACGTTTTTCCTCCGATTATATGTCTCTAATTGCCACCAATGTTCTCCTAATCGAGATCATAATTTGGTGGTGACCCTTTCATTTCTCTTTTCCTCATATTAAGACTAAATTTTAGTAACCCAATTTCCGATGTGGGTTTTCCCACAAATATATTTTCTATTTTCAACCTTTTATTTTCTAAGAACAATTTCAAATTGCGAGGACGCAATTTATTGAAGGAGGGGAGAATGTAACACCCCAAGATTTCATACTGTGTTATTTCTTCAAAATAATTCAATAACTTGCACTACACGCAACACCGAGTTCAATCACACCATGACTTACAAAAAAAAAACCATTAAAAGAGGTCATTAATAGCATTAACTACATTTTAAACTTTATATAATCCTTATAATTTTAGAATCCATATTATGAGTTTCTTAGATATAATGCAAGAACAAATTCATTTTCAGTATTGCACTTTTATCAACTTTTAATAGTGAACCCTTTTTAAATACAATATATTAAACTTTTTGACTAAATGGGGACATCAAAAATTTAAAATGAAACATCCCAAGCTTCCACGGTACGCTTTCTTTGAATAATACAGTAGCGTGTGTTGTACGCAACCTTGAGTTTTAACACACACCACAACCAATCAAACTGGCCGTTATGAATAGTAATACCTAAATTTTGAAATAATATATATTTTATATTTTTAAATGGACTTCATTTTTGGATTCGGAATATCGAATTTAGCCTAAGGTGAAATTTTGGTACTTTTCGGATAACTTTCATATTTTGATGAATAGTGAAAATTACTAAATTTTAATTAAAAACAACTTTTTTAATCAAAATAATTAATAGTGATAAATTATGAATTTGAGTGGTTTTAAAGTATATTAAGAATATATTTTTACCATTTAATATAATGTTGGTCATTGGACATAATTATACAATTAAACAGAACATAAACAAGTGTCAATCTTTTGATAGTTATTATCTCTTAAAAACACGCTTTTTGTTTTGACAGCGGGAATTAATTTTAAATTAATTTCTGCCACTTCTGTGTTTTGAATTTAGAAAAATGGATTCCATATTTGGAATCAGGATGTTTAAATTGTGTAAATAGGTAACTTTTATTTTTAGACATTTTGAATAATTACTGCGGTAAATATTTTATTTACCATGGTTAAGGGTAAATCCGGTAAATAAGGGTTAAAAAATAATATTATAATAATACTAAATTACCCTAAAATTTGTCTTAACCCTATTGGTTGATACATGGTAGACCATGGGAATCTTTGGGTCAATTTGGGGACCCCTTGGAGCCACTTGTATGTGGTAGGGACACATTATATTAATAAAGTTAAAATAAAAATAAAAATGGCATAAGCTTACATCTTTTAGAAGAACAATTTTTACATAGGGTTATACATGTTGGATTTTCGATTATAAATATTCATTAGAAAGCTAAAAAGCTTTCCTACATGATGATATTTTATTTATAATTTTTAGACATCAAATAAGTTAAATTATTAATGACACAATAATGATGCAATGTTTACCTCATTAATAAATCATTGAAATAAATAATATTATAATGATTAAAATATTATCTAAAACCTGTCCAATTCTTATTGGTTGATGTTATTTAGAATATGAGTCATCTTATCTTCGACCTCAATGATTTTTGGACCATTATAAACCGAATATAATTATATTATAAAGTAATACTTTCACTCTTTCCTAAAGAGCCCCTCCTCTTCCTTATAAAAGGAGACCACTTCTACTCATTCCTCACACCTCTCAAGCCACTTGGCTCGTCCAAACTCTGCCCAACTAAGCTCCCCACATCCCTCTCCTCCTCCTTGAAGCTTCCCCTTAGGCAGAAATCATTTCAAGAAGTCCTTTGGTCCCAACCAAAGTGAGTTACCTAAATTAAAGGTAACGATTTCTCTTAAATTATTTTCATTTATTTTGCTTTTTCAACCCCCAAACTCTTTTTATTTCCTTTCTTTTGTAACAACACCAGTATCCTCAATATACTAGGATGTTGTTATAAGAAGGATTCAAACTACACATACACACAACTCCATTTAATGGATGATAAACATAATGTTTCTGTGGATGGCAAACTAACGCCTCACGAAACGATGATTGTTCAAATACATCTTACCGCCTCTCATGGTGGCCATTATGATGGCACTATAATTAAATATGATATTAATGATATATATTTTATATATAAGCTTCTGTAATTCCATTTTATTTCATACCATTATTCGTTTCATGTTGTATATACATACGATAATTTCATTTGAGGAAGTGCGGACTACCGCCCCCTTAAAATGATATGACTCGTTCATACCACACATGGAACGTATAAAGGATGGTGTTAATGAACTTAAGTAACATATATAAAATATTATATTATACTGGAATAGTAATATACCTATGTATCATTTGGATTCGATTCTTTTAAAATAAAAATTAAATGGAAGTAGCGTTCGTGCGTACGTACGGACTACCGTCTCCACGAACGCGATGAGATTCATCCTCCATCATATCCATTCAAGTATAATTATCATTTAATGATTTAAAAATGATGTTTAAGGACTTGATATCATTCTGGATATGAATAAGATACAACAAACATGACTTATGTAACAAAACATATAAAGAAAATGAGTAAGTTAACACCCGAAACGGCGATAATACTAAGATATTATTATCAAATCAATATTAAAAGATCATATATGATATCATATTAATGTATATGATTCTCGTATAATTTAGTAACAATTATTTCACTATTATACAGGAGGTTAACCTACCCCAACCAAGGAAAAGTACAAGGTAAGGGTTATTTCACAATCTCTTCATTATCCGAGGTTGTATTATACGTAATAATCTACTGGGATCTCTTTATCATCCACATCCATGTTTCTTTGAAATGTATTTCAAAACATTTTTTACTATTTACAAGAATATGGGTTAAAGTCATTTATACCCTTGTTTGACTTTTTATAAGAGGTTTATAAAGGAATCTTTTCCGTCGTTTTCAAAACAAGGTCCTTTTTAACCTTTTCGACAGAATTGAGATAAGAATGTTTTTTTTACTTATACGGCGGGTGCGGTTATTTTCCGCCGTTATAAAATCGTCAAAGCTTTCCTTACAAGCTTACAATAATATTTTCAAGAAAATGTTTTATTTTATATGGCTCTTAAATGATTTCAAAAATAGAAAGAGATATTTCTCTAAAAAGTGTTTTGATTTCATCTATGTCAACATCCTTTAATGGATTTTACGCTTATTTGAAGTTGATTTATTATAATACAAAACTCCTATATTGTATTGAAGGTTTTGTGATATGTTTGACTGTGGATGTGCTATTTTATACCACTCATAGTTTATGGTGAAACTATTGACATTTCGTATGCTAGTTTTAATCCGAATGTTTATGTTATATTTCAAACTTTTCTTCAGATGAATGTGCTAAACAAGTATGTTCCGGGTTGGGGACCGGTAAAAGTAAGCCCTCCAGGTTGGGGACTGGTAAAACTAAGCCCTCCAGGTTGGGGACTGGTTAAAGTAAGCCCTCCAGGTTAGGGACTGGTAAAAGTATGCCCTCCGGGTTGGTGTCCGGTTATTAGAGGCACTCCGGGTTGGTGTCCGGTTATTAGAGGCACTCCGGGTTGGTGTCCGGTTATTAGAGGCACTCCGGGTTGGGTTCCGGTTAGAAGTAACCCCTAGGTCTTGGGATGAGGCCTAGACAATGAAATTAACGTTTGACATTATGCATTCCAACATTATGAAAGTGGTTATTGATTTTTGAATGTGATTATTCGATTAGTAGAATACCCATGTGAATATGTAAATGGCATTATTTCAATTTATTTATGCCATACCATGTTGAAAGTTCATATTTAAATGGCTTTTGTTTTAGTTATACATTGCCTTAAATGTTTATTCTTATTTATGAAAGTTTCCTCTATATTGTTATCCTTACTGGGCATTTGAGCTCACCCCTTTTCTATGTTTTATTTTTCCCAGGATGTGAAGAAGTAAGTTATGAATGACCTGCAGGGATATTATGAGGGGTTAATAGTGTGGATATGAAGACTTTGTTGTAGTAGTAGTTTTTCACTTTGAAATGTAATGTAAAAATTTATGATTATATCTAGTGTTTCCAAGGCTACTAAACCAATCGGTCTTTCGAGATTTGATCTTTCTTGTGATCATGCCAATGTTACGAAGTAATGCACCGACTCTGGGTATCTGGGGTCGGGGCGTTACAGTTATCATCACCACACACCAATAGAAGATCATAAAATGTTCTACAAATGAACTTTATAATTTATAGGGTTATTTGGATAACCCTAAATATTTTTCAATAAGTTAATTTATATAGATAATTATTTGGTCAAGGGAATTAATTTAAATAAATTATTATATTAAATTATTCACATTAAACTTCCAGTTATGACCACACTAAACCAAAATTCCCAACAAAGTCCAGTTTTTGTAGATACTATGTTAAGACCCACACTTTGAACTAAACGTCATCACATATTTATGATCTGATCCTATATTTATATGTTAATCCAATTTTTTTTTGAAAACTATATGTGTGTAAATTTATTATATTTAATATATTTCAAAAATTAATCACGGGATCACCAGACCTTAGAATATCATTCTATATTCATGGATATTTTCAAAAATAATTATTATAATATTCCAAAACCATACTTCGATGAAACCAATATCATTACATTCTCCACACCGTTTGGACTTACATCATCAAAATCCAAAACAAAAAAGATATACAAATAATTGTCTATGCTGAAAACTCATCAGATCCTCCCCCATCTAGGTTATCTCATAGGGACTCTCATGTTGCACCTAGAAATGAACTAGGTGAATTGATCATCCTTGAGGGATCTTATCCTTTCAATCCTTGATCTCTGAAAGGTACTTAGAAAATTTACCACCATTTCGGATTTCCATATTTCCCCAGTTGATAACATATGAAAGATCATGGATGCACCTCCACTACTAAATCTTGTGAATGATTTAATTTATCAAGTCTTACTGTGGGGATATTTCTATTTTTATGAAAACATTCAAACTCAATTACATATGTGGACTTGGACAACTAATCTTATAGATAACTTTTCATCATAAAAACCATTGTCATAAACATTGAGGTGAAACTCATAGGAACACATGGTCTCCATCCTCATAATTGAAATTCCTCCTTCATCAGTCTACATAAAATTTAAATGGATTTATAAAATCTACATCTTATACTAGATGATATAAGTATTCTTTTTAGTTTCTATCACCATCTCTGGGCCGTATGTTTTGACTCTCATTGGTTAGTCCAAAAGTGTTTTAACCAATAGTTTCAACCATAAAGTGACTCTAATTATTTCATATAGATAGTGTATAGGTTATATATATTTTATATAAAATACACCAATATTAGGTGATCCATCCATCTTTTTCGAATGTCTAAAATGTATTCTCAATTCATGTCCTCCATGACATGAATGGTCTTCTCAGTCTGCTTGTTTGTCTGGTGAGATGACCCATGCTAAAACACAAATGAATATTAAAATCAGTCTAAAATCCTTTCAAAAACCAATATTTAATTAAATAATGCCATTATAATATTACATTTGAGTGAAATTGATTGATTATATCCACATCCATCACATAGTGTCCTCCCATGCTCTATATCAGATACTACATTGAGATAACTATGAAGTGGGACAAAATTGTGAGTCCGTCTATGATCACATAGATGGAATCATTTACGAATGACAAACATGGTAACCCTGTAACAATATTTGATGATATTTCATCCCACATAGTCCCAATAACCTCAATGGGTTGAGCTAAATCGGATAGAACCAAGGGATTAAATGTCACTCACTGAAATATAAGACATTAAGAAGAAAACTCTATCCTTGGACTCAAAAAATAATGTCTATGGTCAATGTAAAGATGTTTCTCACCTATATGTACCTCCAAATGAATCATATAAAACACCCTCACATCCTCCTCTGACTACATCACTATTACCATTGGGCATCATCTTAAAAATATCGACATTCTCCTCACCATCAAAAAATCCATAAGGAACTTGTCCAATAAATATATTAGTAACTAGGATATCATGGTTGGTATCTCCATGACGTGTCTACATAACCTGTGGTATACGAGTAAGGGTAAAATCCATTCGCTCAAGGTAGGATTCTCAATTCTCATCCATTAGGGATAACTATCATGAGGACTACCACTTTGAATCCTTGCTCCGCAATGTTAAAAAATATTACCTGGTATGGGAATATACTACCACATTCCTCTTCCAAGGAATATATATAATCACAAATCTGTAATCCTGGAAAAACCATTGTAATATCTACTATATATTCATAAGATCCTTATGAGTTAATATATAATTATGAATATTTTGGTTAGAATAATAGATAAATTGATCACTCATATGTTAGTGTCAACATATCTTCAGTGAAAAGACTATTATTGATAACTTAAGATCATGGGTTATGTAGTTATATTCATGTGGTATCAAATAACATAAATCCTAGAAAATCACCACATGTATTTTCATTAGAAAACAACCATTCCTTGTTCCTAATTCATCACACAACACTGTGTACTTGACAACATCCACTCAAAATCACAATATGGGTGCAGTTGTCAATAAAAATCTATACTCCAAGAAACCCTACTTGAATGTTTACATCCATAAGCAAGGATTCCCCCTTTAGGTTAGAGATATCAATGGAGATTATATCCAAGTTATTTCAGGTATGAATCTTCAATAATATATTTACATTCCAAGGAATCATTTCACCTCCATCATCCTCATTGAATATTTCCTAAGCCAACATTCTCTTGACCTTATCCCGATCCACTACCACCCCAATTGATGAGATAAAATTAAAATAATGTGGACCTCTAAAATCTAGAATTGGATGGTCGATAACTTCCAATGCAACTTGTTCTCTCTAAGAGTGTCCATGACCATCCTCTAATGTCTCGCTTGCTCCTCCTTGGACTCTGAGTAAACTATGATAACAATGATGATGACTACCAAATACTAGTAAAGGAATGGCTTAATGTTACATTTCTTGAGACACATAAACATTGATGTGGTTTCATCATGCCAAAGAGTAAATCTACATACTCAAAGTGACTACAGAGACATATGGATGTCATATTCAATATATCCACATCCCATACACCCACTTGGTGATAGTCAGATCCGAGGTCAATTTTCGAGAACCATTCCATCCATATAAACATATAAAAGAGGAAAATTATCCACAATAGTGAATACATTTTAGTTATGATCACTTAATTTAGAATATGGTAGTTTACACATAATGTCATGATCCTATCCACCTTATCGGTGAACAATACAGGGGCTGTCCAGTGTGAAATATTGGGTCTAATAAATCTATTCCTCTAGATTTCCTTCAACATCACCCTCATCTCACGATGTTCTGTTGGATCCTTTTGATATTCTAGAATAAATACCAGGGTCATTTAGTGGTGTATATAAATATAGTGGTCTATCTCTTTTTATGGAGGTATGCATTGAAAATCCTTAGGAAATACATCCTTATACCCCACCACCACTACAGGGAAAATCAAACCAATATAATCCACTAGAACATGGGTAAATATAGATAACTAATAATAAATAAGACACACCCTCCTATGCATGAGTCCATAATTTGATTCATGGGATTCCTTTTTCACACAGAAAGGAAATCCTTGTGCCATATTGATGTAAACACCTTGTCCTCTTGATGAAATTGTAAATATTTGAACAAAATGTAGATAACTATTCCATAAATAAGGTGATGACCTAATTTAAAGTCATTTATAAATTGAAATAAAAAATATAAATTAACTCCTATATGATCTAGGTAACACCATTAGAAGAAGGGAGTGATTACTATGTCACCATCCATAAGAGTCTTCAAGCATAAGAGTTGACCAAAAGTCTCAACTATTATATGTATGATATGAATTAAATAAGTGGAAATCAAAGAACAAATTTAACATGTGTCTATAAGTACTAATGATAAGGTAATAAAGACACATATCATGCCTCAGATCATCCATAGAGCCTCTGGGTCATATGCCTTGACCACCTTCACCTACATATTTCCCTATAACCTGCACTCTATGCATAGCATGGACCACCTACGATGGTGATAGTAAAATGGAAAATGATCCACAACCTCTTTCTAATATTACATATCATATTTTGTGTCTATTATCTTATGGAAATGTTGGATCCATCCGCTACCTCATCCTTTATGTTCTAGAAATTGTATACCTACCATCCATATAATGGTTTTGAAAATCCCATACATGATGTATCTTGTCATAAAAATAGTATAACCACATCTCCTTGGGTAGACTAGGATCATATTATAAGACATGAACTAAAAAACCTCTATGTTGGGATCATCTATTGAAACATCTCACATGACTAGGTACCTATAATATTGACGATGTATTCTGGCTGCTAAATTTTCTAGTCCTTTGTTCCCACTGAAAACAAATACTATCTACATCTTTTTAGATAGAAAAATATTGATGTTGAAAAAAATTATTATAACCCTAGAAAATTTATTAAAAAAAATAGGATTAATTCTAGAACAAATGGATCTAAATATACCTCACATGAATGTATGGTCCCAAATGAATAGATCCTAAACCATATTCATCATGTACCTAGAAAGGTAGTTGAACCTCGATGAATACTAATCCATAAGAATAGTACCATTATAGTGATTTATATTCTCTTGGATTCGCACAACCCTAAATATATCTAGAGAGAACTCTAATATGAAATGTTTATTGATCTATTACCATGATAGAGTCACCACTTCACATGACTGGGTCACTAAACCACAAGTTCATCCTATTGATCCATGGATAAGGATAACTTATAGGACAACCATATGATTTTTTGGTTTCCATAATATTTAAAAAAACTATATCACAAACTCAATAATATTCACATTCACCTATGGGTCAGGATCTCCATGGATCCTAAGGGATTTCTATAAAAAAAAAATCATGAAGAATAGTCATCTTGTGCCCCTTATCCAATGGAATTGGGGGTACCATCTTCTGCTTAATAGGTTGTGGTTGAACTGGTGCACCAACAATAGGTAACACTAGTACAATAAGACCATGTATTGATTCCTCATCACCGAGTTGATCAACCTAAGTTTCATGATGATAAATCTTACTTGGAATATGTCATGGAGAAATAATAATGCTGACATGGTGTACCACATTAAGTGACTATATTTTGAGTTTTGTCTCAATAAAGATATTAAAAGCACAAACCATTATTATATGATTCCGGTTCAAATTGTTTACCTATTAAAAGTGGCTATATATAAAATTTATATTGGTTGGTGACCAGATTCATGGTGTATGGATATGTTTTCCACAACACCAACAGTGGATTCCATGGTGTTAATTTTGAAATCAAAACACTTTGAACTATTACCAAAAATCAATATCATTATCTCGGGTCCTATGATAGTGCCATTTTCTCTCATACCAATCTTACATGACTTATACCAATGGGTTCTATAATGGAACTACCCAAATCCCACATATGATAATCCATGGGCGGGTGAGAAATCATGAGTAGGCATATCAAAAGAATGGGAGTCCTCTGTTTAATGTTTTTATACAAATGCATACATCCCCATTACCATGCAATGATTACTTGTAATATAAGAGATAAAACCAGAATTCATACTTATAAATCCCAACACTATAGTATTAAAATTATTACTATGATGAAAAAGGACCATATTTAATACCACAATAAAAAATCTGAAATCAATTCCAACTTTATTTTAAATATAGGTAATACTATCAAGGCAACGAAAAGAATAAACATAGTCCTGTATATATAATAGATCTCCTTGAGGTCTTGTTCCCTCTATAACTCTATCAAATTTTAAATAGAATATATAATATATGACAAATGTGGGGTAGTATAATGAATGTTTGAGTGTAACAATACCATATAAGTGAACATGAAATCATTATAAATTTAATAGTAGTAATAATAGTATTCTCTAAAAAGGAATATTTCAATAATATATAAAACTAGAATATATAGATATACTATTTCAAGACACAAAATCTCATGATATAACCATAATTGACATTACTATATCAGAATCATGTTGGAATTATCAAAATAGAACATATTTGGAAGAACACGCACGATGAGACACCCGAAAATAATTGTATAATTCAATGTTTTCACTCCCATATTGTCTAACCATAAGATTTACATGCTAGCCTTTTTAGGAAAACAATATACATTGGGGGATCCATTTAAAGGCCCTTGGGTATACCGATAACTCAATATAAAATAAGATACTAGGTTGACAATCACACCCATATAGTGTTGTTTAGGAAGATACATCATGTCCACTTAATGAATGATAATGATAGTGTGTCTCACTTCATGTAATGAACTGATATTGTATAAATGAAATTCCACATATGATATTATTAAATGTCTTTCTATATATTATGGTTATAGAAAATCCACATATTTTTTTATTATATACAACTGGATTTAAAGTTCCATTAACTATATTGACCATTGATAATATATCATTTGAATAGTGAGCTTATGATTTGTATAAATATTTTATTTTCATAAATCATATTAATACAGAAAAGGTAAGTGATGGACTCAACCAATAGAATCTCCCCATATGAAGCCCATTTATTAGATAATTCGAGGGAGATATAATCTCTATTATCTTCTCCTAGAAAAAACAATGATGATACCTAAAAACTTAATTATGATTGAAATAGGTTATGAGAGTAGTTTAATCTCATCGTGATCACGGACCAAACTATAAACACTAAACTAGCCAATGAAAATCACACAATCGTATACCTTACCATTATAAAGATTTGTGGTTTAATAAAGAGATATGTTTTAAGATCCTATTAGTATAAATATGGTAATTATTTTCAATATATAATGGTTATATTTTCATCTACATTATTATAAATTCTGATTTTTAAACAATAAAAAAAAATTATATTCTTAGGTAAAATTAAAATTTAATTATGGAATTTATTTTGAATAATAAATGAGTTTCTGAAATATTTAATTTTTTATTTAAATTTTCTTACTAAATAATTTTTATTATATAGAAATGATCCTATAAATTTTATTAAGGAATATATAAGTATAATTACAGTTCGAAAATAATTATTGTAAAAAAACTAGTAATTTTCAATTAATCTGGATTCTTATTTTAAATGAGAAAATTAACATATTTAGAAATTTATTTTGATAAAATGAATATTATTTGATGGAATAATAACACCTTAATTATATAATGGTGAATTATAATAATTTAAATATATTGTCAAATTTTCAAATAAAAATTAAATATACTATAAATATATGATGTGTACTATGACGTCATAAGGTCTTAAAAGTTATGTAATAAATATAATAAAGGGTATCCATGTAAAAAGATATGTCATAAATATATAATAAGGTGATTTTATTTTTATTTTATTAATTTTATAAAACATTTATAAATCATTCCAAACCAATAATAATTTTATGGTTTCAAATTCATTTCATTGAGAGTATGACTTACTTCTACATCAACAAGGGTAATATTATAATATGATCGACAATTAGATATAAAAATTAATTAAAACTACCTCTATTTTTAAGAATACTGTGGAAAAAATAAAGGGGTGGTTTTTTGTTTTGATTATTTTATTATGTAACGTCCAAAACCAATGTTCGATAAATAATAACGATTTTCCCACTCGTTTTCTATGTAATCCTAACCAATCACCCATTTATCTTCATTTATCATCCATGTATCATGTCCTCAATCTCCCATAAAATATATATAGTCTTACAAACTTCCCCAATTTCCCAAGAATCTCCCTCAAGCATTTGGTTTCCCACACCCATGGTATGGTTTCTCTTCCATATCCTCATTATTCACGAGTCTTCATGATCGTATACCCCTTTTCCCCAGTTAAAAATGTGGGGATATGTTATTCCAAACCCCCTTAGTACGCATATTATTACCAACAGGTGAAATTATTATTCAAATCTAATTTATCACTTCCATGAACATTTATACCCCTTAATTATTATGCTGATATTTCACTATGATTTACAATACTAACCAAATGTGTACCGAATAGAAGATATATATAAAATGATAATAAATTTTATGATATATATGACACACATATGATAGAAAATGAAATGAATGTAATGGGTGCACCCTGAATAATATAGAAATATAATGCATTGTCTAATGTTTTAGTCTAATGAGATATCATTCCAGGGACGTGGGGTGAGCCTAATACATAACTATACTTTTATACATCATGATGTATTCTATGATAGCCTTGAATAATCTATAAAGTGCAGTTTTTATATTTCTTCCACATTTTATGATGTTGATTACATGTCAACATGTTATATTATTGCTCATGGTTCATGTTTTTTATTCTAACACATTTTATAACTCATTACATGCATATTTTATGACATGTACTTATTTCTTCTTGACATTACATGTTTATTCCCTTATATAGATTTAGAGATCGCACTTTTCTTAGGTATATCCCCAGTTTACCCCTCGCAGTTTCATGTAAGAAAAAATAACATAATAATGTTAATATTAAATTTAATAATTATGATTTATTACCTATTTTATGTTTTCATTTAATGTACATAATTCTCAAAGACACTAGAATTTTGAATCTTTTGGGTTGAATTATGTTTATAATTTTTTAATAAATCTTGAATTATCGTATAATAACGAGGAAGGTTACCATTGATGGTATTGAAGGAAATGTTTAGTTATTTTTGGTATTATAATTAGAAATTTTTTGATAAATACATTGGATACAACTAAGTAGAATAATTCATCTATTAATGATTGTACATACATAGTATATTGTTTTTCTAGAAAATATATCATTTTTGGAATAATATATGTGGATGTGCCTCTAGTGTAGATTTACATTGGAGTAAAACCTAAAAACATATAATTGAGATAGAATTTACCTAGAACTAGTTGAAGATAAATCTCTTTAATAAACACATAGTTAGAGACCCAGAAGGGATTTGATTTGGAAAATTAATATGCTAATCAGACAAAATTTTTAATAGAAAAAATCCTTATTAGAATATATATCAAGAAATATGTTATGGATAACATAGATTGAAGTATATAAATGTATAAAATTAAGAAAAAATCTTTAACTTATTAGTATTCTATTGAATTTAATTTAAATACTAGAAATCTATTTAATAGTTTAAAAAATCTTATCCCAAATTCTTTCTTTATTACCAACAATGGATAGAAATAGGAGGAATTAGGTAAACAACCAATGTTAAGGGAATATGATGACTTCCCCAACCAGATGCCAATCTTAATAGGACAAAGAAATAAAAAATTTCTGATACTATCATATTAGACATAGATTTAAATTAAAGGCATGGATAAGGATGAGAGACTAAACCCAAAAAAGAATGAACATGATATAATTGATACATTTGTGTGATAATGGTCTCTTAATATCAATGGATCAGCTGATACCTTAATCATGGAAAAATGGATGAACTAAATTGAAATTATCTTCTATATAATTAAATGTTCTATGAATGATAAGCTTCATCAAACTATTTATTATATGGAGGGATATTGTGATCTGTGGTGGAAAATGATCATGAATATGATGCCTGTGTTAGATACCAAAGTGATGGGGAGGAAGGAATTCATGAAAATGATTATGAATCTATCAAGGCATATAGGGAAAATATCACAATACTTTCATGATATTCCTACATATTTTTCATTAACCCCAAATTCAATGTTGAATAATTCTTTGGTGGGATAAAACCTAGTTGACAAAAATTAATGGAGATCTAAGAATTTGATAACATTGCAATAATTGTATAATGTTCACTCAATGTAAAAATTAAAAATGATGAATCCCAATTTTATCATGGAGATAAGAAGTGTAATGTGGAGTTTTAAATCCTATATTCTGATAGTGAAACCTAATTATTCTAATAAATTTTGACTCCCACTTGGAAATTGTGCAAAAAGAGGCACTGTAGAAATTATCTAAATGGAATGTAGAGATGATTTGTGTGCAAGAATTAAGTGAAAATAGCATGGAATTACTGGTGGGAGATACCCACTAATGAAATAGAGGATATGAATTCTATTGTAAACCATTTTCACATTGTTCATTGTGTTAATTTAATGGAATAGATACACTTTGAAAAACAATAAAATAGAGAAAGGGTTATTAGAGACATCCAAGAACCTCTAAGGTAATAATGGTGATATTATACTATCACGTCCTCTAAGGTGGATATTGAAAATGGTATGGTGATAAGAAAACTGGTTATTCAGTAAAGTATAGTGAACACCCATTTTGACTCTAGTTTACACATTCATTCATATCATGAAATAATTGTAGAAATATTCAAATACAACAACAAAGCACACATGTAGATATGTTAATGAAAATAATAAATTGTTAAATTTTTTCATACCATATATATAACTTAGACCCAATAAATATTGTTATTATGAACATCCCTTATAACCTTGTGATATACACTTTTTTAATTTGAGGAAACTAAGGGAATGTACTTGATTTCCCTATATATATCCAACATCAATTGATTCATGAAAAAAATTACTCCTTGCATCATTAATCATCATCAAATTATATAAAAATGCATATATATGATTGAATATTTTTTAGAACCAATATCTCAAGCATGAATATTATTTCTTTATGGGAAAGCATATCTAGCCAAAATTATTTATTCTATAGAAAGGATTATCCTTAGTGACATTCCAATTGTGAGGTAATGCACTAATGCATTTCTTATGTAATACATTGGTTGTACTTATAGGTTGAGGATGAATTTTCAATCAAGATTATACACATGGCCTTACCATTCTTCCAGAATATATATATATAATGGATATTTTGTAACATGGGGAGTCTATGAAAAAACTAAAATGGAATCAAGATAAATGTTTCATACACCCATGTGTTTCACCATGGGGGTGCACTAGTCATCTTCATCAAGAAGATGGACGAGTCAATACATCATTTAATTTATTATAATTTCTTAGAATGATCCTAATAATTAAAAAGTAAAATCATTCATGAATTAATGACTTGTTAGAATAGCTTCATGAATAAAAATACATATCAAACAGGTATATTATTTCAAGATAAAATATAGTAAGTGTGAAGATATAGGTTATCCCCAAAATGTATTTTCATAAAACGTACGATCCCTATGAGTTCATACTAATTAAACTATTTCTCACTAATTCTACAGAAATCGTCAGGAACATGATGAATAGAGTCTTTAGATATTTATTTGAAATATTTGTAGTAGTCTATATCAATGAAATACTAATATGTTCGAAAATAAAGGAGGATAATTAGGGGAATCTCATAACTATACTAATGGCCTTTCGAAAGGATATTAATTATTAGAATTATAGAAATTATGAGTATTGGTGAAGTAAGTATATTTATTATTGAATATTATCATAATAAATGGGATATTTATGGAACCTTCAATGTTAGATGCATTTATAGTATTAACTAGTACATAATCTATAATAGATACCAAAAGTTTTCTTGGATTTAATGGGTATTATAGTTGATTTGTATAAAATTATCCACAATTGAAAAACACTCTAACCAAGCTAAACCGGGAGTCATTTTTTTATAGAATCATGTATGTGAATAGGGCCTCATGGTGTTGAAAACTATTCTTATCATTGAAATTGTACATCACTACCCAAAAGATGATAAATTTACATGTTATTTAGTGTTGCTTTAAAGAAGGGATTGGGATGTGTGTTAATTTAGTATGTAAATGTGATAGACAATGGCTCAAGAAAATTTAAATTTCCCAAACAGAACTATTCAGTGCATTATCTAGTGATGGTCATAATGAACTTCACATTGAATATATGGATAAAATTTCTCTTTGGGTATTGTTGTGAAAATATATGGAATTTTTTTTAGAAGTATATATTAACATAAACAGAGACGAATATGAATCTATAAAGATGGTTAGAGATGATAAAGGACTATCAATGATCAATTTACATCATTATTGGGAATCAAAATAAATTACCATACGTTCAATGAAGAAAATGTCAATAAATTTAATCATTGATCAATATTCAAAAGGATATGATATTCATAAAAATGAAATGCATGAGTATGGGAATTATAAAGAATGGAACATAATCAATATTTTGAAACATGATTTATCAACCATCCCTTATGGAGTGGATAATGTATGCTTGTAGAGATGATGTAGGAGTTGATATGAATGTGTATTCTATAAGAATGTGGAAATACAAAGAGTTCAATATTAATGATTGTTTTGTGGGATTTGGGTGATGGATATATGTACAATCAAATATTTATTAAAATAAGTATCTATTGGATTATTTAAAAAACTCATCCTTCTCTATAAATCTAGGAATTAAAAGGGTGTATCTATATCTATGAGATAACTATTAATTATATAATTTGATGAATGAGATCACATAATATAAATCAATACGTATTTTACTTCAGGAAGTGAACGAATAATGGAATCAAAATGGGATCGTGAAACCATTATCCATACCTATATTGAAATGGGAAAACATCACTATTAACTTTTTCATTGGACTTATAAAGACATCAATACAGAATAAATCTATTGGGGTTGAGGTGGATTTTCATACAAAGACAACTCACATACATCTGATATGAGAGGAATTAACACTTAATCAACACACAAGGATATACATTAGAGAAGTGGAGAGGAAGAATGGAACTCTAATATAAAATTTATCTGATTTAGACCCAGTATTTACCTCCATGATTAATAAGAGTCTTCAATACACTCTAGGTATTGTGTTGATCTTTATCATGACTTAACATCCCTAACCAAATTAAAAATTTATATGGACTATCCAGACACTAGAGGAAATGTTAATATCATTCTTAGTTAATATCACAGGAGGTTGGTATCATAATCTTCATCTTTTCGAGGTTTTATAATATAAAATTTTCCACTCAATAATCTAAATGTATCTCTATGAATCCTTTTATTGGAATAGGTGTAGAACACCAACCCTCTAGGATGAAGTTGAGGAACACTAAATGCATGGTTGTAAAATAGTGGAAAATGTCAAGGACATTTAGCCACACATATAGGCTAAACAGAGTTGACTAAGGAACTATAATGATAATAATTGATAAGACCATTGTTTTGATGTTTATGACATGGTATTCTTCTATATATCTCCATGGAATAATATCATGATATTTTTGAAGAATATATTTCTTAGTCAGAGATACATATATCTATATGGTATACATGATCTCAATGGAGGGGTGGTATATTTACTTGAAATAACAACTAACATAACTAATGTACATTATGTATTACATGAACCATCTTAAGGATGTACATAACAAACCTCACACATGTATTCAATCCAAATGCGGTCAAATTAGAGAATTATCTCTCATATGAGGATAATTTGTTGAAGATACTAGATCATAGAGAAACATTTATAATAAATAAGTGAGCACACCTGGTTAATGTGCTATAGAGAAACTACAAGCACGAAGATGTAATTTGGAAACTATGGGAGGTAATGAAAAATAATTACCCTAATCTCTTTTATCACGGGGAATGGAGTTTTTGTGGATAAATTTATAAAGGGGTAAGATTGAAATGGCCTGAAATTTTACAAATAAATTCACACATTTGATTTTATTAATTTTCTTACTATTTATTAATGACATATAAAAAACATGATTCATTGGTTTTATTATAAACAATTGGATTGAAAATATAATTTAAAATATTTACTGTTTATTACATAGATTTTGAAATGTGACCATACAATTCATATATGTATAGGCTTTTGAAAAATCCAACTGACAAATAAAAGGGATGCGACACCCTAAAACCATAGGATAATAACATTTGAAGAAAATTTTTCGGTGCTTTTTAGAGAGATAGATTCTATGTTATTTACCCCTAACAAAACCAATGCTATGATCCAACAACAAAAGTTAGATTGAAACAAATTACAAGATAAGTTGTAGCTCACTGAGATCATAACTCAAACCATATACACCAAACCACATCATGAATGTCTCACCATCACCCACTATAAAAATAGGATTTTTTTCAGTGTATTAGTGGGATATTTATAAACACCATAATAGTATGAATATGTATATAATTTTCAAATGAATAATGGTTATATGTACTTGTAATTTATAAATGGTTCTGATTTTGATACAATAATAAACAATTTTTATATTTGAATAATATTTAAATTCAATTAATAAATTTAATTGGATGAATTAAAGGTTTTTATTATAAATAATATTTTAGTTAAAGATTATTTGTAAATAAATTGTATGAAATAAAAATTATCATAATATATTTATGAAGTCAAATGTATTTTTTATATTGGATTAAAATGTTTTATTGTAATAAAACAAATATTTACTTAATTAATTTTGATTTATATTTTAAACGTGAAAAGATACGTAATTAGAAAAATATTTTGATAAAATGAATATTATTTTTCATTTAAAATGTCTAAATTATGAAAAGGTGAATCTTTCATAATTTTCTTGGACATTTGAATTTTTGGGATCAAATCAAATACTGTATAAATATATAACATGCATTTGGACATCATAATGAACCAAAAGTAATCTATTAAGTAATATATATGTTATAAAGGACCAATTATATTTTTTACATCTGATATAATTTGACTTTATGTTTATTTCATTATTTTTATATAGACATTATTAATCATCTGAAACCTCTAATATATTTTAATGATTAAAAATTGATTGTTTAAATGTATGATTAACCTCCATATCAGCATGGTAAATATTTAAATAATTTTTTCCTATAGACTTATAAAATTATTAAACCCCAAAAATTTAGAAGAAATAATTGGATTTTGAAGGACAAGGCTTGTTGTTTTAAATATTATATTATATAGAGTCCAAAACCAATGCTTGAGATAAAAATAGAATTCCCTAGTCATTTTATATATAAGAACACTAAATATCTAATTTCACTTCACTAAAAATACTTATAGCCTATCATCACTCTACCCTATTATCTATAGAGTCCTATAAATGTGCCTGTAAGCTCTGAAGAATATCTAAACAAGAATTTGGTGTCACAATATCAATGTAAGGGTTATTTTTGCTTTTCATATTTATTAAAATATCTTCATTATCTTACACCATTTATATCCAAATCCTAATTTTAGGATACATTATTTCATATCTCTATTAAATTATATGTGATGAATAAATTACAAGACACCACATAAACACTTATTATGTCATTCCATGGTCATTTATACAACATTATTATGGTGCTGAAATTGTAAAACGATTTTCCCAGACAATTAAATGTGTAGTGAATACCCATACCGTATCAATACTAAGGGTTTTGAACGTTATGATAATATAATTATTTAATTGGGAAAATAAATATATATATATTCTACACTCCTTGGTAGTGGAATATAATGTGATAAAAACTAGTTCCATTTTTAATGATCTATAAGTCACAATTAAGCATGAGAATGAAATTTAAGTGGCTAGTGTGCACAAAATTATATTGCAGTCCAATGAATTTGGTAATTTTTTAGTCACATGAGACATCATTAAAGGTATTATGGAGTGAATATAATTCATCATGGGATTTTTCTATCATGTTTTCTAGATAATTATCCTTGAAATATGTTTATGATGTATTGTTTTATGATGTTGTAACATTTTCAAATGACTACTTAATATTATCATGGTAAATCATGCCTTGTTATTCATATATATGATTCTTACCCATTTTATATCTCATTGAATTATGTATTGTATGAAATTTATTGCTATTTTCATGTTACTAATTGTTAATTCCTTTACTACTCTTTATAGATCACCCCTTTCATATGTATATCCCTTTATTATCCCATGCAATATTAGGTACGAAAGAATAATATGATCTTGTTAGGGATGTATGAAATAAAGATTATGTATTCCTTATTCTATGTTTTTATGTAATGTTTTTAATTCCAAAATACACTATACATCTCTATCATTTAGGATATATAATGTGTACCATTGTGTAATAAATAATGAATTAATATATATAATAATAAAAAGGGTTTCCATACTTCAAGCCTCCTAGAACTATTCTAACAAGTCTATTTGATATTTCCCACTGAAGGGATCACTATCATATATGTATAAAGTGATTCCATAATTCCTCTATGTAGTGGATCATGGAAGCATTTCCTAATGAAACTTGTTGAAGTTAAAATATAAGTGCTCAAATCCCTGTTTTTTTTCGAGTACAAGAGTTTTCTCTTCAGCATCATGTCATGTCTGAATATCACAACCTTTTCTTATGTCTATGTTCTTGCTTGAGTCCACAATATGTTGGAGTCCTTGTAATCATGTTCACATCTGTGTATGTTTGGTCATGTCTGTGTACTATTAGTTGTGCTTGTGGGTATTCTTGTGTATCACTCTTTGTACACACCTATATACCATGAAAATTACACATTCCGTGTGATATGGGTCACATGTTGTGAGATAGTTAACATATCACAGAAAGCCTATAAACACTCAAGTGGCCCCACACTCCATGTAATACTTGATTACACACTACATTCAACAGAATTTTACATAATATAAGAAGCCTTTTTATTCTTCATCTTCTTCAACTTTTTCAATAATTTTCCCTTTAAATCAATCGATATGTCATGGATCTGACTTGAACAAGACGATTTGTCTCTAGGAATCTAGTTACATAATGACATGGTCAATCATGAATCGCCCTGGAGGTCTACCATGGTCATTTCTCCATGAAATTCAACCTCATATTCCAGATATGGGATTGATCCATCATCATTTTCAACATTTCTCAGTCAAATTATCGATCAGAACCCATATGTGTGATGAAAAACCGTTTTCCAAAAACATTGGTGGGAAATTATTGTTAATCCTTTACCATTTGAATCACAGGAATGATATTTTCCACCAATGAATGTTGAAACAGGGAATGAAATAGACAACCAGAAACATGAGGAATGAAACATAACCAATTTTGTGTTAGACATGATTCATTTCTAAAATAATGATAAAAATATAGATAATTAAATAATCATGTTGAAGTTACCATTTCTCTTATAAATGTAACATGTCACTGTAATGAACACGATATGTGAATCAATATGCTAGTTGATTTATTTGAGATCATTATAATAGTAATTAAATGATAATAAATACTAATAAAAAACATCTTTCTCCAATTAGGATTTATCACTAGCGATGAATGATCATATGGCACTTTTATTGTAATGTTCTACATGTTCCATTAGCACACCAATCTGAATTCCTGATACAACCATCACTTGAGAAGGAATGATCTTCCAATGCAATCAAATGGATCTTATTGATATGTAGCGTTATGTGGATAACCTGGAAACCATTTTTAAGGGTTATTATATAGAAAATATTAGGGAAGGTCAAATTAAATTAAATTAATTCATTTAAACATCTTACCCTGAAATCCCATAACCCAAAAACATGACAAGTTCCATGGTTTTGTTATTCCTATAGTAAAACACATGCTGTAAACTCAGTAGAGGAAATAGATTTTTGGTCAAATGATTTTTTAGATGGTAACCCACATTTCTGTAAAACTACACACATGTGAATTTAATATATTTAAAATATTATAAAAATTAATTTTTGTATCATCAATCATCAGATTCTCATGTCCTCTAGTCACCTAGCTCCAAAAAACAATCCATATAATTTTCCAAAACAACACATGGACAATAATTAGTGTAGTTAAAATGTTGGATCTCGTATAATTTGGAATTATGCCAAATTATAGGTCTCATTTCAAATATATAGTATTCATTTTATATTGCCTCTTTCAGACCACTATCACCAGTGAATACAAGCAATACAATTAGATGGAATATTCAGGTGAATAGGTCAACCAATTGTTTTAATAAAATTGTAACATGGACACAATTATTCTTTTTTAAAGGGAGAATTATATATGGGTTCCTTATGATGGATTAATATTTTATAAACATATTATAAAAATATTGGATGGGTGAAAATATTTCATTCAATATGAATATAAATAAGGCATTATACACTATGCATTTTGGCTTCATTTGAAATGTCCAAATCAAATTTGGCATTGATGATAGATTAATTAATTATAGTGAAATTAGTTTTTATTCTAAAAATACCACTATTATTATCAATAAATATATTCATTGAAACTTTACATGTTCAATATGGGTTAGACATGGATAACTCCATCTTGAAATTATCATTTCCATTAATGTGGATTATCAAAGCAATAATTTTCTAATATGGTGGACAGTGGTAATCTGAATGTCTTCAAGGATTCTAATGATTTATTTTATCTATCACACCTTTTTATGCTGATGAAATAACTTTTTTAGTAATTTCTATTAATGTAATATCATAAATTTTAAAAATTCTCTCACAAATTATGAATAAACCTCGAGGAAAGGGATTAATTGGAGTCCCTCGTTATATTATTTTGAATTAAATTTAGAAATTAGAAATGTGGGCATGATTAATCAACTTGTCATCATATAGGGGGTATTAAATTTCTATTACATAGGTTTATGTTTATTTTGAGGTAGATTATTCACCCTCCACTTCAATCATATCATTGGTAAATTTCAATGTCTTATGTTTTTATAAGTTTCAATCTGTATCAAAAGTGGGACGATTTTTCATTCTAAAGAATAATATTATTTCTATTATTGTCTTTTCTTAAAAGGGAACTCCCCAGTGTGGCCTTTTCGAACCCTCCACACAAAGAAAACCACCTCCCCCACAAAGGGGTAGCACCCGAAGGAAGCTCCCCAGAAGAGGAAGGAGTTGTTACCAGCCAAGATGACAGAGCATCCTGGAGGGTAACGGCCCAGCAGTGATGGTCCATCACAGCGATCCGTCAGCAATTGGGCTGCACCTCATTATGCCCGCCCAGAGGAGTCCAGATGACCCAGAAAGGTGGGTGGATCCTGGGGGAGAGGCTAGCCTTGAAAACAGACTCCTAGGATTCGATCCCTGAAATTTAATGTTTTAATACCTCAATTTATTTTTCTTCTAGATTAGATCTATTATTCAAATAATGATCATCACCATGCCACAGAAGCAAATTTTCAAGCCTCACTCATTTAGAGTCCATTGAATGAAGAACCTTTTTAACTTTAATCAATCCATGAAATATTTATTCAATTAGATATGATATATGAAATATACACCCCTTTTGGATTTCTCATATCTATATTTTCTATCCAATTAAAATTAGGAAGAAATAACTATATCAAATCTTCAATCTGGATACCATTCAAAATTATTTTTTCTAGCATTGGTTTAAACTTACATAGGCTTTTTAGACCCTTATATAAAATTCTTCATTGTAAATTGGATAAGTATGCCTCTAGTGGAACTCATTATTATTTTTATTTCTGATATATATGTCAACATTTCTATCAAAGATGATATAAAAAATTATACAACCTTCCATAAAGGTTTAATCATTTTGTGATGGACCATAATTTTATCAACTAAGAGGATTCCATGATTTGTGACCATGTAATTGATTGTATGTTAAACTCAATTATATATTATAGAAATTAGAATTGTGGGAACGATCATAATTTTCTTTGAATATTCAATAAAAAATTAGTGAGTCCATAAAGATTTATACTATTATATTGAATTTCCATTCCAAAGCATACAGCTTAGAAACATCTCCATATAATGGTTATTTATTTATGTTCTAAATACAGACTATACCACCAGCATAAATAATATTTTATCCTTATCCTTCATTTATGTAAAACACATCCTCATATTTATTGCTGATGGTATTTGATTTATTTGGTTTCTCTCCACTATATGCATAATTAATTCAAAACCATATCAATCATTGTTGATGCCTTCAACTATCTCAAAAAAAATTAAATCTTCTCTAACTACATTGTGTTATATTATTACACAATATAGGAGATTAAAAAGAATAATAGAAAGCACATAAAACTTCCCATAAACATGAAATCATATATGGATCTAATTATAGTGGCTATCTTGGATGCTAACAAAATCCAAAATGATAATTGTAATAAAACTATTTAGTAATTTGTTTATTAATTGTTTTTGATATTACAGTGACTTATTGTCCACCTAAAAGAAAATTGGAAGCCATATGGTTCTCACCATTTATTTTATTATAAAACTATAATAATGATGGTTATTTAAGAGGAAAAACCAACTCTATTGTTTTGGTGGAGTTTTCTGAAACAATAATGGTTTCATTATGGGATTCTTATATGGTCAATGTGGTTGGCATCATCTATTTTAGTGGAATTGATTGGACTGGTCCAATCAGAACAAATATCATGAAAAATATAATGGAAATAATTTATGGTTAAAATGTGACTATACTAATATATTTTAATATTTTTGATCTATAAAGTAACATTTATCAAATAAGGTGACCAATAAATTGATTAAATGAATTATATATTTCTAAATCATGAATTATTTAAATACTCATTTATGCAGTAGGAAATTTATTTGGCTAATTAACATAAAAATAATGTGTTGAGTTGTGAATACCTCATATCCTCTATAATTCTACCTAATGATTTGATTTCTATCTTTCAATGTGAATAATTTAACATTACATAATTCATACAAAAATAAATTTCTAATTTCTTATTCAATAAAAAAATATTACAATTAAAAAATAATTATTAATACATAATGAGTTATAAGATTTTATTAGAAGATAATAGAAGAAATAGTATATTATAATATTTTTTTCTATATATTAAATTCATGATTATAACCATTACACTATACATTAATAAATGTTAAACCAATGAATGAATGTGGTAAGGGACTTCATCTAAACTACCATTTATTTTGGAATACTATAATTTTTTGCACATTATTTATTTTATATAGGGAATATAATACCCTTTTGAAATTTAATATCATGATTCCAAAATAATTAAGGGTATTTTATATTCAAAATTAATTTTTCAACTAGATTGTTTTTACCTCAAATGTTACCATGTCATCTTGAGTTTCAAATGACAATTTCATTTCATTTGATAACAATACATCTTTATTATCTTTGATCTTATAATATATGTGTCTAATAAATTTTTATTATATTAAATTTTATTCCACTTTTCTTATGTGTAATTAAATTTTCTACACATAAACAATTTTTATAAATTATCACGTCAATGTTACAGTCATTGCAAGGGTCTATACCACAATAACATTCAAATTGAGATTATTTATTCTTATATTTCAATTGAAATAATTTATTAGATCATTTTATAATATAGGCATTTCATTTTAATATACAATGGTTTTTTATGATATATTTATGTAGTTTTACGGTTTTTTACACTATTGGGTATGTATAATAATTTGAAGAATGATCAAATGAAATGAGACATCATTTAACCATTTTGATGGAAATACATTTTCTTCCAAAAAAATATTTTTAAATATATTTACAAATACGTGTGTAACTAATTCCCAATTAGTTATTAAATCAATTTTAACCCATTTTTTACTTTTTATAAAATGTTTTTGACAAACTCATCAAATAGTTTTCAAAATAATAACTATTTGTTTGCCACCAAAAATATGAAAGGACTATTTTTATAACATACTAAACATTAACAATATTTCATACTCTCAGGACTAATAAATATTTAATAACATTTATTTTATGTGTGAAGGATTATTTCTAGAAAAAACAATTTCATTTGTTTTGAATTTTTAGTTTTATGAAATGACTCTCAAAATGGAAATAATATTTCCCTAAAGAATTCTTTTATTGAATTGTTGATGGTATTTTGATTTTTTAATGACAATACCCCTTTATTTTAGAAATTTTCTATTAGGGTTTAGTATTATAGATAACATATATATTCGTAATATTGATGGTTTATGATTAATATTTCCATGGTAAATATTGATGTTCATTCATTAGTACATTTTATATCTGGAAAATTACCTTGAAATATTCACTATCTTATGATAATTAGATTGTAAATTTACCCCAAATACTCATATTATTTATCATGGATATTTTTATTTTATAAAAATATCTTATTTCAACATATGGGGCATTAATATATATATTATTTGATTTACTTGGGAAATATTGATAATATTTAATTTTTATTGAATACAGATATTAAAATGGGAAGCATTACTATTCACGAATTCAATTGACTATTCAATAGATGAGAAATGATTTTAGACATGAAAATATAGGTTAGTTTTGGTTATAGATTGACCCTCGATGCATTAGTAGTCCCAAGAGATGAAATTTGTAATTTTTTTTTGTTTATACCTACCGCTCTGTTTTAAAATATATTAAGTAAGGTTTAGATAGTAGACACATTAATGAACCCACAGAGCACGAAAACCAATTAATATGAATCTATTTCATTTAGAATTTAGTAACCATTAACCACGATAAATTTTCAATTATATTATATCTGTATTCCTTCAATTCTAAATTTGTAGTTTAAATGGAATGTTTGTTCAGGTATTCACCTTTACATAGTCATTAAGATACCCAAGTTATTTAAATTGAATGTAATTTATGTTTTTTAATTTTTAATTTGTGTTACGCATATTTAGTCATGATAGATTCTATTCTACTAAACCCTGTCATAAAATTTTATACAACAATTATGTTGTTTTCAATCCTAGGAATTCATGATGTTTACTATGAATGATGTGAAAGTATATGCTAGAAGGAATAATGTTATTCTATTTAAAATGTTTCAATTTCTATTTTCAAATAAAATACATGAACCATGTATGTATCTTGTTTACCAATGCAATTAAAATATTCTTCCCTATAGGATGTGATTATAGGAATCATTTGATAATATAATATTATAATGAATTATATTGGGGTTACATTATATGGGGTCATTATAGTTTGTATCAGAGGAAGTTTCTTATAAACATTGGGAGAACTATTTACGAACACATAGATTATGTAACATAACCCTATGATATAAATTGAGGATAAGTATATAAGAACATCAAAATATTTTTGTAAAAAATTTAATATATGGGTATTTAAATTATATAACCCTATCTAGACATAAAAAGTGAACTTGGAAAATTAATAGTGTATCTAGTGATACTAACTCTAAAAAAGGTGGATGAGGAATGACCTGATCATCACCTAATGTTGGAAAATAAGACTTATTGTGCACTTTTTTTGACACTACTTGGGGATATTATAAGGATAGTTAATATTTAACTTACAAAAAATTATGATTTATTTTAATATATGATGAAAATATATTACCATTGTTAAAAATAAATTTCACATATTCAAAATACATTGTCAGGACATAGAAATCATATATAAATTTATTTATGATTTTGTGGTTTCTACTATGATTAATGTTTTTCACACTATAATTTTTTTTTCAATGGTTAAAACCAGAAGGAATCAGGTTATCATTGAAGTTGAAGGTATCTATAATGAATAAGAGAAAACAAATGGGATGATGATAAGTGTAAAAGATATCTTGATTATTTCAAATTTGTTATCCTGAAATGTGATTAAAAACATATATAATAACGAACTCACAGACTCAACAATGAAGATAATAATGATGTATTATAAAAGTTTGAGTGGTGTAAAACACATAGGAATGAATTCATTATTTGAATCATGTGATAAATGTCAAATGTGATACCCCTGAATGTGTATAAAAGGAATGGGAAAAAGATTAAGGATTGTAAAAAGGGTATAAATACATGAATTTTTTGAGGAAAAATTAATTGTTTTGTTGAAGGAAATAAATATCGTCGTAGTAGAAACTATATATTTCAGTTTTATAAATGTGGGGAACTGTGTCAATATTTGAGTAAATTACCTCTTATAATGATGGAACCTTATAATAATGATGAAATTTAATTGAAATAAAATGGATGAACTATTATATGGCCTCAACCTTAATCATTAACTAATCTTGATTTAATTAATTAATTTTTATTTATTAACATTGGGGATCATTTTTGTTATAGAATTTTAAATAATTATTCCATCATTCAGACATAAAATTCATCATCCATACCATATGGGTACTACGAAAATAGTATCCATTTTTTCAAAATATATAACTTTTAAACTAAATCATGATTTATTTGTCTTGATAAACATATTTATAAGATTCATCTTGTCATCCTACATTATCATACCTATCCTAATACCATATAATAAACAAAATAAATCATGGGATGAGCAGAAAAATAATATTAAGTGGAATAAAATATGGATAGAAACTGTCAGCCATTGAATATTTTAAACACAATAAAAAATTTAAATAAAATAATATTTTTTATGAAAAAAAGATAATCCCTTTTTCTTATGTCATGATATCATATGATTTTTTTAAATCTCTAACTAAATCTTACACTATAAATGTAACACCCCGAGCTTCCATGATACGCTTCTCATTCAATAATTCAATAGCTTGCATTGTACGCAAGTTCGAGTTCTAACACACCGCGACCAATCAAAGTAGCAGTTATGAATAGTAATACCCACTTTTTAAAATTATAGAAATTTTATATTTCAAAATGGACTTCATTTTTGTATTCGTAATATCTAAATTATCCTAAGTTGAATTATTTGTAATTTTATGAGAACTACCATTTTTTATGAATAGTGAAAAATACTTAAAACAAATTTTTTAATCAGAATAATTTATAGTGCTAAACTATAATATTGAGTTGTTTTAAAGTATAATTAGAATATATTTTTACCATTTTATCCAATTGTGGTCATTAGAATTAATTTCACTTTGAAATTGGACTTAAACAATTGTCAATATTTTGATTGATATTCTTTCTTAAAAACACGCTATTTGTTTTGACAATGGGAATTAATTGTAAAATTAATTAATGCAACTTATATGTTTGGAATTTTATAAAATAGAAATCATTTTTTAATTCTGAATATCAATTATAGCATAGGGTGAAATTTTGGCATTGTTCTGAAAAACTTCAATTTTTGATGAATAGTGAAACCACTAAGTGGTAGTTAAAAAACGGATTTTTCATTTCAATGAAACTTTACCACTTCTATGAATTGAATTTCAAAAATCTGACATACATGGTTGTCATTAGGATTTAAAATGTTGTTCAATGGGATTAAAATAATTTTTTTGTGAACAGTAACTTTTAAGTTTTATTAATCGCGATTAACGGTAATTAGTACAATTTAATGTAAAAATGATATTATAAAAAAATGAAAATACCTTTACACGTGTCCTACACTTATTGGATGAGTCATGGCAGACAAATAAAATCCATGGGTCAACTTGGGGACCCCATGGAGCCACTTTGGTATGAAAATGACATTAAACACATTTTATTTAATGTTAAAATAAAAATGTCACAAACATGAGTTGTTTTACTAAAACAATTTTTAAAAGGGGTTATCCAAGTAAGATTTTTGACTATAAACATTCATTAGAAAGATAAAAAGATTTCCTACATCTTGATATTTTTTTATAATTTTTAGACATTATGTAAATTAAACTTTTTATGACACCATTATGATGCAGCGATTACCTCATTAATTAACGATTTAAATAAAATGAAAAGATAATGTAAAATCTAAGACTTAAACATGTAAAAAACATATTGTATGAGTTGATTTCTAACCCTTATCACCTTATCCTCTAAATATATCATTGTGGGACCTTTAGAATCCGAAAAGAATTTCATAATAATGTAACATTTCAATGTTTCCAAGAGTTCCCCTCCTCTCCTATTATAAAAGGCCCCCACCACTACCACCTTATTCACACATTAAAGCCATTTGGATCGACCAACCTCTACCCAAATACTCTCTCCACTTTTCTCTATTACTCCTAGAATCCTCACTTTGGGCATAATTCTTCCCAAGGAACCCTTTGGCTCAAATCAAAAAGAGTTACCCGTTTTAAAGGTAGTGTTTTCTCTTGTGTTCTTTTGTTTTATTTGGCTTCTCCAACCCCCTAAAATCTTTTTATTTATTTATTTTGTAACAAAAACAGTATAATCAATATACTATGATGTTTTTATAAGAAGTATTTGAGCTATAATTACAAACACCTACATCTAATGGTTAAAGAACATACTGTTTCTGTGGATGGCGAATTTATGCCTCATGAAACGATGATTGTTCAACACTCATATAACACCTTCAAAGGTGGACATTAAGATTTAAATATATTTATATATGATATATAATATGTTTATGTTTTACTTAAGCTTATGTATTTTTCATTTATGGCATACCTTTATGGTTTCCATTATGGGTAAACGTGATATTTTCATTTTAGGAAGTGCGGACTACCGCCCCCTCAAAGTGATTTGAATCGTTAATGACATATGTGGGATGTATAAAGGATGGAATAAATGGTATTAAATATTATATTATTCTGGAATTATATTATACCTTTATATAATTATAATTTCATTCCATTAAATACAAAATTGAAATGAATGTAGCGTTAATGCGTACGTATGGCTTACCGTCTCCATGAACGGTGCATTTCATTTCTTACCTCTAAATGTTATGTAATATTATAAATGCATGTATATACTAGATATATATGATATATATGATATCTACATCATGAATATAATTCTGTATATAATGGATATTTCACCACATGAACAACTTGTAATTATAAGAAGTTTATTTTTGACTCAAGTATCAAAGATCGACAAAACGACCGTTATTAACATAAATAATTACATAATCTTCATAACATGGTAATAAGTGATATAAAAGGAATAATAAACTTGAAAAATGTTCTAAAGAAATTATATATTTAATCTATTTTATTATTCAGGAGGTTAAAGAATGGTCGAGTCAAGTCGGACACGAGGTAAGTGAACTTCTTAACCCAATTTCCATTCATTGGATTAATCTCCTACTTTCAAATTATGTCATGATATTTTTATGTCCTGTCTTGTATTTTTACTTTATTTATGTGTACTTATAGTGAATACACATAATAGATCTATTTTATTTAAAAAAAATGATCTTTGTAAAGGTCTTTGTCTCAATCTCCTTTCATTGAGGCATATTTTGTTTTATACACAACTTTATTTTATACGGTGTACAAACCCTTTGACTTTTACGTTTATTCAAAAGGAATCTTTTTATATGAAGCATTTTAATAAATGAAAAAAGGAATGTTTTTTTTTCATACGTATGCGGCGACAACGACTTCTCCGCCGCTGTGACCATTATTTGAGTTTCGGCTTCCTCTACAAGCTATAACTTTTTTAAAATGAAAAATAATTACAAAGTTTTAATTTTCTTTTATTTTGGTATTGAAAATTGTTTTGAAAATGTTTTTATTATATCAATGTGTTGTATTGATATCTTTTGATTTAAATGTGGAAATGTTATGTTTCCTTTATGAATGTGTTATGTGATACGATTATGTTATGGTTTATGATATGTTTAAACCTGTTCATATGAGGAATGCATTGGACTTAATAAGTGATGGGTGGAGCCTGCTATAGCTCCTCGATGCATCGGTAGGTCTCATGAGGCAAACTAGTGTCTTGGCATGAGGCCTTGACAAATCTTATTTGTAGTCTTGGAACGAGGCCTTGGCTACGTGGTTATGATAGTGTGGCATTGTGCATTCCATCACTATGAAAGTGGTTATTGATAATGCATGTGATTATTCGACTAGTAGAATATCCATGTGAGTAAGTAAATGGAAATATTTAATTTTATTTTTTCCATATTATACTGAATTTCAAGTTTAAAAAGGCCTTTGTTTTAGTTATACATTGCCTTAAAAGTTAATATTTATTTATGAAAGCTTCTGCAATATTGTTATCCTTACTTAGCATCTAAGATCACCCCTTTCAATGCTTTAATATTTTCCAGGATGTGAAGAAGTATTTTATGAATAACCTGCAGGGATAGTCAGAAGACGATATGAGTGTGGACTATGTAGACTTTTTTATTGTATTTTTTCACTTTATGATGTAATGTAACATTTATGAATGTATCTAGTGTTTCCAAGGCTACTAAACTAATTGGTCTTTCGAGACATGATCTTTTGTGATCATGCCAATGTTACGAAATAATGCACCGACTCTGGGTAACTGGGGTTGGGGCGTTACAGTTGGTATCAGAGGCAGTTTAGTACTAACCTTGGAAGCTAGATTTAGATAAACTCTGATTAGAGCACATAGACCTAAGATAGAATTTGAGGATTAGTATAAATGAACTTCCTAGAATTTTGGTATTATAGAGATTTTGTGAGTTTTCCGAGCAATACATCCCTATATGGATACGAGCAGGTAGAAGTGGCTCTGGCACAAATGTACCTATGGGTAAAACCTGAAAACACCGCTTTGAGCTAGACTCGAACGAGAACTGGTGCACGACAACAGGCCTTGCTGCACTCTTGGTTACAACACTACCGGGGGATATGCTTAGGATAATTCTCATTTTATTTAAAAACCTTTATGAAGGGTTTATGGGTATATACTTTCTCAAAGAAAACATTTCTTTTTATTATTATGGATTATATCCATAAATAGTTCAATTTATGTTAAGTGTTTTACAGCTATGGAATTATGTATTTTGATTCATAAACTAATCTAGTTTATGCAATTGTTTAGAAATGGAACCTAGTGGGAGGAATGAAAACCGTATAAATGCATGCACTCCATGTAGGGATTTCCCTCCTGCTCAAGATAATTATTGTGGAGCTGGAGATAAAACTGGTGCTGATCAACTTATCACTATACTGGGACAACTCACTCAGGTTACGAATAATAACCTTACTCGTATGGAGCACCCTGATCCGCAACGTGGAGGATCAATGTTAGACCGCTTCATGAGGCAACAACCGCCAACATTTAATGGGGGTACAAATCCATTAGTAGCTGAGCAATGGATAAACTCCTTATAGAAAATATTCCATGCCTTGGGGAGTAGCGAACGGCAGAAGGTTGTCATGGAAGTCTACCGCCTCACTGGAGATGCCGATCAATGATGGTCGCTGATTCAAAACACAAGGGAAGATGAAGAAGTATCAAGTATGGAATGGAGAGAGTTCAAAGAGATTTTCTTAGAAAAATACTTCCCACGTGACCATAGAGCAGATATGGATAGGAAATTTCTGAGTCTGAGGCAGAAGGATGATGAGAATGTCCTAAAGTATGAGGCTAACTTTACAAGGATAGCGAGGCATGCTCCAGATTATGTACATAACCCAAGAAGTAAGATTGATCGTTTCTTTGATGGGTTAAAACCATTTATCCGTCGAGCATTAGTCACACAAACATTCTCGTCGTACGAAGATATTGTTTCGTGTGCTATCAAGACGGAAAAAGAATTCTCTAAGTCTTATGACTTTAAAGCAAAGAAAGAAAAGAAGTGATCTTATGATCAATCTGGAAATGGAAATAAGGGGAAGAAGGGAAAAGTTGAATATCAGTCCTGTAGTAAATGTGGGAAGAAACACCCCGATACTTTCTTGAAGGGAATGAGAGTCTGTTACAAGTGTGGTGAAAAGGCCACCAAGCTCATGATTGAAAGGGAAAGAATGTTGCTGTCAATGTGGAATGATATAATTGTAGAGAGATGGGACATTATGCAAATGAATGTCTTAAGCGTCAGGGGAACTTACCTTAGAAGAGGCCAAGGGATCAAGGACAATCATATTCTATTACTACAGTTGAATTGGAATAATTAATGTATTGGTACTTTTGGACTCAAGATTATATTCTGGTTATAAGAATAATGTGATATATATAAGGATTGTACTACAGTACTTGTTGTTTCAGTAAGGTTTTAATATGATGAAGGTAATCATATTTTTAGTATGTGATAATAAGAGAATCTTTAATTTGTTTGGGGAATCTGATGTTACAATTGATTTTGGAATTTAGAGACCTTTTAGAGAAATTCTGGACAGAGGTATTTTGGATAACTGTAAAGGTTGGAATGAATTAAGTTTAACTTTGGATAGTAATGTTTAGGGTTAAAACATTTCTGAAGATTATTTTTGGAATATTATAATACTATAGTTTTAAGAAAAGGACAACCTGTTGGGTGGGGCATAACCCATCGCGTCGGACAAATCTGCAGGATTCGAACCCACAACCATAGTGCGATAGGCCTTTATTACCTACCACTAGCCTACAGGAAGTCCCTGGTTATTACAAATAGTTTTTCTAATCTAAATGGTATGTGTTAATATTTGGAACCTTATACAATTATGATAAATAGAATATTTTTGAGTTCTGTTACCGTTTGGAGTGAAAGATGGGTTTGTGGTAAAAATTTATTAAAGAATGATAGTCTACATGACAAGTAAGTATATTTCCTTACATTCTTAGTAAATATCTTAAATAAATTCCTCAACTTTATGAAAGGTAACTTAAAACAAAAATGTTGTCGGTTAACTTTTCCAACTGGGGAATCAATGATCGTTTAACCAATCACAAGTTTGTGATTTTCTTATTGTTAACTTTCTCCTAATCCTGTTTTCTACATCTCTCCATCAGACCTTGCTGGATTGTTTTTCTTCCATATCCATATTTTCATAGAATCCTAGTATGGGCTATCTCGGGTGACCTTTGTACTTCTCTTTCTTTCTATTAATGTTATATTTTTATTAACCCTATTTCCGATGTGGGTTTTCTACAAAGGTATTTTCTATTTTCAACCTTTTATTTTCAAATAAAATTTTCAAATTGCGAGGATGCAATTTATTGAAGGATGGGAGAATGTAACACCTCGAGCTTCCATGATACGCTTCTCATTCAATAATGCAATAGCTTGCATTGTACACAAGTTTGAGTTCTAACACACCGCGACCAATAAAAGTAGCAGTTATGAATAGTAATACCAACTTTTTAAAATTATAGAAATTCTATATTTTAAAATGGACTTCATTTTTGTATTCATAATATCGAAATTATCCTAAGATGAAATTTTTGTAATTTTCTGAGAACTTCCATTATTTTATGAATAGTATAAAATACTTAAAACAACTTTTTTAATCAAAATAATTTATAGTGATAAATTATACTATTGATTTGTTTTAAATTATAATTAGAATATATTTTTACCATTTTATCCAATGGTGGTCATTAGAATTAATTACACTTTGAAATTGGACTTAAACAATTGTCAATCTTTTGATTGATATTCTTTCTTAAAAACACGATATTTGTTTTGACAACGGGAATTAATTATAAAATTAATTAATTCAACTTATATGTTTGGAATTTTATAAAATAGACATCATTTTTTAATTTGGAATATCAATTATAGCATAGGGTGAAATTTTGGCATTTTTCTGAAAAACATCAATTTTTGATGAATAGTGAATCCACTAAGTGGTAGTTAAAAAACTTATTTTTCGTTTAAATGAAACTTTAACTCTTCTATGAATTTAATTTCAAATATCCGACATACATGGTTTTCATTAGGATGTAAAATGTGGTTCAATGGGATTAAAATATTTTTTTGGTGAACAATAGCTTTTAAGTTTTATTAATCGCGATTAAATGTAATTAGTGCAATTTAAGGTAAAAATGATATTATAAAAATATGAAAATACCTTTAAACATGTCCTACACTTATTTGATGAGTCATGGACGACCAATAAAATCCATGGGTCAACTTGGGGACCCCATAGAGCCACTTTGGTAGGAAAATGACATTAAAAACTTTTTATTTAATGTTAAAATAAAAATGTCACAAAAATGAGTTGTTTTACTAAATTTTTTTTAAAAGGGGTTATACAAGTCATATTTTTGACTATAAAAATTACATAGAAATATAAAAGGATTTCCTACATCATGATATTTTTTTATAATTTTTAGACATTAAATAAATTAAACCTTTTATGACACTATGATGATGCATCGATTACCTCATTAATTAACGATTTAAATAAAATGAAACGATAATGTAAAATGTAAGACTTACACATGTAAAAAACCTATTGTATGAGTATATTTCGAACCCTTATCACCTTAGCCTCGAAATATATCATTGTGGGACCTTTATAATCCGACAATCATTTCATAATAATGTAACATTTCAATCTTTCCAAGAGTGCCCCTCCTCTCCTCTTATAAAAGGCCCCCACCACTACCACCTTATTCACACATTCAAACCATTTGTCTCGGAAAAACTCTACCCAAAAACTCTCTCAACTTCCCTCTATTACTCCTAGAACCCTCACTTTTAGGCAGAATTCTTCCCAAGGAAGCCTTTTGCTCAAATAAAAAAGAGTTACCCGTTTTAAAGGTAGTGTTTTCTCTTGTGTTCTTATGTTTTATTTTTCTTTTCCTACCCCCTAAAATCTTTTTATTAATTTCTTTTGTAACTAAACCAGTATCCTCAATATACGAGGATTTTGTTATAATAAGGATTCGAGCTACACTTACACACACCTAAATCTAATGGTTCCTCAAGAAACGATGATTGTTCCACACTCATATTACACCTTCAAAGGCGGCCATGAAGATGTCACTATATTTATATATGATATATAATATGTTTATGTTTTACTTAAGCTTATGTATTTTTCATTTATGGCATACCTTTATGGTTTCCATTATGGATTAACACGATATTTTCATTTTAGGAAGTGCGGACTACAGCCCCTCAAAGTGATTTGAATCGTTAATGCCATATGTGGGATGTATAAAGGACGGAGTAAATGGTATTATACATTATATTATACTGGAATTATATTATACCTTTATATAATTATAATTTCATTCCATTAAATACGAAATAGAAATGAAAGTAGCGTTCATGCGTACGTACGGCTTACCGTCTCCATGAATGGTGCATTTCATTCCATAACTCTAAATGTTATGTAATATTATAAATGCATGTATATACTGGATATATATGATATATATGATATCTACATCATGAATATAATTTTGGATATAATGGATATTTCACCACATGAACAACTTGTAATTATAAGAAGTTTATTTTTGACTCAAGTACCAAAGATCGACAAAACGACCATTATTAACTTAAATAATTACATAATGTTCATAACATGGTAATAAGTGATATAAAAGGAATAATAAACTTGAAAAATGTTCTAAAAAAATTATAAATTAACTCTAGTTTATTATTCAGGAGGTTAAATAACGATCGAGTCAAGTCGGACACGAGGTAAGGGAACTTCTTAACCCAATTTCCATTCTTTGGGTTAATATCCTACTTTCAAATTATGTCATGATATTATTATGTCCTTTATTGTATTTTTACTGTATTTAGGTGTACTTATAGTGAATACACATAATAGATCTATTTTATTTAAAAATAATAATCTTTGTAAAGGACTTTGTCTCAATCTCTTTTCATTGAGGCATATTTTGTTTTATACAGAACTTTCTTTTATACGGTGTACAAACCCCTTTGACTTTTACGTTTATTCAAAAGGAATCATTTTATATGAAGCGTTTTACTAAATGAAAAAAAGGAAAGTTTTTTTGTCGTACATATGTGGTGACAACGACCTCTCCGCCACCGTGACCATTATTTAAGTTTCGGCTTCCTCTACAAGCTATAACTTTTTTAAATGAAAAATAATTACAAAGTTTTAATTTTCTTTTACTTTGATATTGAAAATGGTTTTGAAAATGTTTTTATTATATCAATGTGTTGTATTGATATCTTGTGATTGAAATGTGGAAATGTTATGTTTCCTTTATGCATGTGTTATGTGATACGATTATGTTATGGTTTATGATATGTTTAAACCTGTGCATATGAGGAATGTATTGGACTTAATAAGTGACGGGTGGAGCTCGCTATAGCTCCTCGATGCATCGACGGGTCTCATGAGAAAAACTAATGTCTTGGCACGAGGCCTTGACAAAATATTATTTGTAGTCTTGGCACGAGGCCTTAACTACGTGGTTATGATAGTCTGAAATTATGCATTCCATCATTATGAAAGTGGTTATTGATATTTCATGTGATTATTCGACTAGTAGAATATCCATGTGAGTTAGTAAATGGAATTATTTAATTTTATTTTTTCCATATTATGCTGAAGTTAAAGTTTAAAAAGGATTTTGTCTTAGTTATACATTTCCTTAAAACTTAATGTTTATTTATGAAAGCTTCCACAATATTGTTATCCTTACTGAGCATCTGAACTCACCCATTTCAATGTTTTAATATTTTCCAGTATGTGAAGAAGTATTTTATGAATGACCCGTGGGGATAGTCAGAAGAGGATATGAGTGTGGACTATGAAGACTTTGTTATTGTATTTTTTCAATTTATGATGTAATGTAACATTTATGAATGTATCTAGTGTTTCCAAGGATACTAAACTAATCGGGTTTTCGAGACATGATCTTTTGTGATCATGCCAATGTTACGTAATAATGCACCGAATCTGGGTAACCGGGGTCGGGGCATTACAGTTGGTATCAGAGGCAGTTTAGTACTAACCTTGGAAGCTAGATTTAGATAAACTCTGATTAGAGAACATAGACCTAAGATAGACTTTGAGGATTAGTATAGAAGAACATCCTAGAATTTTGGTATTATAGAGATTTTGTGAGTTTTCTGAGAAATACATCCCTATCTGGATACGATCAGGTAGAGGCGGCTCTGGCACAGATGTACCTAGCAGGAAAAACCTGAAAACACCCCTTTGAGCTAGACTCGAACGGGAACTGGTGGATGACAACAGGCCTTGCTGCACTCTTGGTTACGACACTCTCGGGGGATATGCTTAGGATAATTCTCATTTTCATTAAAAACCATTATAAAGGGTTTATTACTATATACTTCCTCAAAGAAAAAATTTATTTTTATGATTATGGATTATATCCATAAATAGTTCAATTTATGTTAAGTGTTTTACAAGTATGAAATTATGTATTTTGATTCATAAACTAATATAGTTTATACCATTGTTTAGAAATAGTGCCTAGTGGGAGGAATGGAAAGCGTATAAATACACGCACTCTATGTAGGGATTGACCTCCTGCTCAAGATAATAATTTTGGATCTGGAGATAAAACTGGTGCTGATCAACTTATCACTATACTGGGACAACTCACTGAGGTTATGAATGATAACCTTACTCGTATGGGGCACCCTGATCTGCAACGTGGAGGATCAATGTTAGACCTCTTTATGAGGCAACAACTGCTAACATTTAATGGGGGTACAAATCTATTAGTAACTGAGCAATGGATAAACTCCTTAGAGAAAATATTCCACGCCTTGGGGAGTAGCGAAAGGGAGAAGGTTGTCATGGCAGTCTACCGCCTCACTGAAGATGCCGATCAATGGTGGTCGCTGATTCAAAACACAGAGGAAGATGAAGAAGTATCAAATATGGAATGGATAGAGTTCAAAGAGATTTTCTTAGAAGAATACTTCCCTCGTGACCATAGAGCAGATATGGAAAGGCAATTTCTGAGTCTGAGGCAGAAGGAGGATGAGAATGTCACAAAGTATGAGGATAACTTTAAAAGGTTAGCAAAGAAAGCTCCAGATTATATAGGTAACCCATGATGTAAGATCGATCATTTCTTTTATGGGTTAAAACCATTTCTCCGTAGAGAATTAGTCTCACAAAACATCTCGTCGTAAGAAGATATTGTCTCGTGTTCTATCAAGAAAGAAAAGGAATTCTCTAAGTCTCATGAATTTAAAGCAAAGCAAGAAAAGAAGAGATCTTCTGATCAATTTGGAAATGGAAATAAGGGGAAGAAGGGAAAAGATGAATATCAGTCCTGTAGTAAATGTGGGAATAAACATCCCAGTACTTGATTGAAGGGAATGGGAGTCTATTACAAGTGTGGTGAAAAAGGCCACCAAGCTCATGATTTCAAGGGATAGAAAGTTTCAGTCAATGTGGAATGCTATAATCATAGAGATATGGGACATTATGCAAATGAATGTCCTAAGCGTCAGGGAAACTTACCTCAGAAGAGGCCAAGGGATCAAGGAAAATCTTATGCTATTACTACAGTTGAAGTGGAATAATTAATGTATTGGTGCTTTTGGACTCAAGGATTATATTATGGTTATAAGAATAATGTGATATATATAAGGATTGTACTACAATACTTGTTGTTTCCGGAAGGTTTTAATATGATGAAGGTAATCATATTTTTAGTATGTGACAATAAGAGAAACTTTACTTAGTTTGGGGAATCTGAGGTTACAATTGATTTTGGAATTTATAGACCTTTTAGAGAAATTCTGGAAAGAGGTATTTTGGATAACTGTAAAGGTTGGAATGAATTAAGTTGATCTTTGGATAGTATTGTTTAGGGTTAAAACATTTCTGAAGATTATTTTTGGAATATTATAATACTATAGTTTTAGGAAAAGGACAACCTGTAGGGTGGGGTATAACCCGTCGCATCGGAAAAATCTGCAGGAATCGAACCCACAACCATAGTGCGACATGCCTTTATTACCTAGAACTAGCCTACAGGAAGTCCCTAGTTATTAAAAATGGTTTTCCTAATCTAAATGGTATGTGTTAATATTTGTAACCTTATACAATTAGGATAAATAGAATATTTTTGAGTTATGTAACCATTTGGAGTGAAAGATGGGTTTGTGGTAAACATTTATTAAAGAATGAAAGTATACATGACAACTAATTATATTTCCTTACATTCTTAGTAAATCTCTTAAATAAATTCCTCAACTTTATGAAAGGTAACTTAAAACAAAAACTTTATCAGTTAACTTTTCCAACTGGGGAATCAATGATCGTTTAACCAATCAAAAGTTTGTGATTTTCTTATTGTTAACTTTCTCCTAATCCTGTTTTCTACAACTCTCCATCAGACCTTGCTGGTTTTTTTCTTCCATATCCATATTTTCATAGAATTCTAGTATGGGCTATCTCGGGTGACCATTGTACTTCTCTTTCATTCTATTAATGTTATATTTTTATTAACCCTATTTCCGATGTGGGTTTTCCACAAAGGTATTTTCTATTTTCAACCTTTTATTTTCAAAGAAAAATTTCAAATTGAGAGGACATAATTTATTGAATGAGGGTAGAATGTAACACCCCGAGCTTCCACGATACACTTCTCATTGAATAATGAAATAGCTTGCATTGTACGAAAGTTTGAGTTCTAACACACCGCGACCAATCAAAGCAGCAGTTATGAATAGTAATACCCACTTTTTAAAATTATAGAAATTTCATATTTCAAAATGGACTTCATTTTTGTATTCGTAATATCGAAATTATCCTAAGTTGATTTTTTTTGTAATTTTATGAGAACTTCCATTTTTATGAATAGTGAAAAATACATAAAACAAATTTTTTAATCAAAATAATTTATAGTGATAAATTATACTATGGAGTTATTTTAAGTTATAATTAGAATATATTTTTACCATTTTATCCAATGGTGGTCATTAGAATTAATTTCACTTTGAAATTGGACTAAAACAATTGTCAATCTTTTGATTGATATTCTTTCTTAAAAACATGCTATTTGTTTTGACGACGGGAAATAATTATAAAATTAATTAATCAAAATTATATGTTTGGAATTTTATAAAATATACATCATTTTTGAATTCGGAATATCAATTATAGCATGGGGTGAAATTTTGGCATTGTTCTAAAAAACTTCAATTTTTGATGAATAGTGAAACCACTAAGTGGTAGTTAAAAAACTGATTTTTCATTTAAATGAAACTTTACCACTTCTATGAATTGAATTTCAAAAATATGACATACATTGTTGTCATTAGGATGTAAAATGTGGTTCAATGGGATTAAAATAATTTTTTGGTGAATAGTAACTTTTAAGTTTTATTAATCGCGATTAAAGGTAATTAGTACAATTTAAGATAAAAATGATATTATAAAAATATGAAAATACCTTTACACTTGTCCTAAACTTATTTGATGAGTCATGGCCTACCAAAACAATCCATGGCTCAACTTGGGGACCCCATGGAGCCACTTTGGTAGGAAAATGACATCAAAAACTTTTTATTTAATGTTAAAATAAAAATGTCACAAACATGAGTTGTTTTACTAAAACAATTTTTAAAAGGGGTTATACAAGTCATATTTTTGACTATAAATATTAATTAGAAAGATAAAAAGATTTCCTACATCATGATTGTTTTTTTTAAATTTTTAGACATTAAATAAATTAAACTTTTTATGACACCATGATGATGTAGCGATTACCTCATTAATTAACGATTTAAATAAAATGAACAGATAATGTAAAATCTAAGACATACACATGTCAAAAACCTATTGTATGAGTATATTTCGAACACTTATCACATTATCCTAAAAATATTTCATTTTGGTACCTTTAGAATCTGAAAATCTTTTCATAATAATGTAACATTTCAATCTTTCCAAGAGTGCCCCTCCTCTCCTCTTATAAAAGTCCCCCACCACTACCACCTTATTCACACATTCAAGCCATTTGGCTTGGCCAAACTCTGCACAAATACCCTATAAACTTCCCTCTATTACTCCTAAAAGCCTCACTTTGGGCATATTTCTTCCCAATGAATCCTTTGGCTAAAATCAAAAAGAGTTACCCGTTTTAAAGGTAGTGTTTTCTCTTATGTTCTTATGTTTTATTTTGCTTCTCCAACCCCCTAAAAACTTTTTATTCATTTTTTTGTAACAACAACAGTATCCTAAATATACTAGGATGTTTTTATAAGAAGTATTAGAGCTACAGTTACACAAACCTACATCTAATAGTTAAAGAACATACTGTTTCTGTGGATGACGAATTTCTGCCTCACGAAACGATGATTGTTCAACACTCATATAACACCTTCAAAGGTGGCCATTAAGAAGAAACTATATTTATATATGATATATAATATGTTTATGTTTTACTTAAGATTCTGTATTTTTTATTTATGGCATACCTTTATGGTTTCCATTATGGGTAAACACGATATTTTCATTTTAGGAAAAGCGGACTACCACCCCCTCAAAGTGATTTGAATCTTTAATGCCATATGTGGGATGTATAAAGGATGGAGTAAATGGTATTATACAATATATTATACTTGAATTATAGTATACCTTTATATAATTATAATTTCATTCCATTAAATACGAATATAAATGAAAGTAGCGTTCATGTGTACGTACGACTTACCGTCTCCATGAACGGTGCATTTCATTTCTTACCTCTAAATGTTATGTAATATTATAAATGGATGTATTTACTAGATATATATGATATATATGATATCTACATCATGAATATAATTCTGGATATAATGAATATTTCACCACATGAACAACTTGTAATTATAAGAAGTTTATTTTTGACTCAAGTACCAAAGATCGACAAAACGACCGTTATTAACTTAAATAATTACATAATGTTCATAACATGGTAATAAGTGATATAAAAAGAATAATAAACTTGAAAAAAGTTCTAAAAAAATTATAAATTAACTCTAGTTTATTATTCAGGAGGTTAAAGAACAGTGGAGTCAAGTCAGACATGAGGTAAGGGAACTTCATAACCCAATTTCCATTCTTTGGGTTAATCTCCTACTTTCAAATTATTCCATGATATTATTATGTCCTATCTTTTATTTGTACTGTATTTATGTGTACTTATAGTGAATACACATAATAGATCTATTTTATTAAAAAAAATTGATCTTTGTAAAGGACTTTGTCTCAATATCTTTTCATTGAGGCATATTTTGTTTTATACACAACTTTCATTTATACAGTGTACAAACCCCTTTGACTTTTACGTTTATTCAAAAGGAATCTTTTTATATGAAGAGTTTTACTAAATGACAAAAAGGAATGTTTTTTTGTCATACTTATGCGGCGACAATGACTTCTCTGTCGCCGTGACCATTATTTGAGTTTCGGCTTCCCCTACAAGCTATAACATTTTTTAAATGAAAAATAATTACAACGTTTTAATTTTCTTTTATTTTGGTATTGAAAATGGTTTTGAAATTTTTTTATCATATTAATGTGTTTTATTGATATCTAGTGATTGAAATATGGAAATGTTATGTTTCATTTATGCATGTGTTATGTGATATGATTATGTTATGGTTTATGATATGTTTAAACCTGTTTATATAAGGAATGCATTGGACTTAATAAGTGAGGGGTGGAGCCCGCTATAGCTCCTCGATGCATCGGCAGGTCTCATGAGACAAACTAGTGTCTTGGAAAGATGACTTGACAAAATCTTATTTGTAGTCTTGGCACGAGGCCTTGGCTACGTGGTTATGATATTCTGGCATTATGCATTCCATCATTATGAAAGATGTTATTGATATTGCATGTGATTATTCGACTAGTAGAATATCCATGTGAGTAAGTAAATGAAATTATTTAATTTTATTTTTTTCCATATTATACTGATGTTAAAGTTTACAAAGGATTTTGTTTTAGTTGTACATTTCCTTAAATGTTAATGTTTATTTATGAAATATTCCGCAATATTGTTATCCTTAATGAGCATCTGAGCTCACCCCTTTCAATGTTTTAATATTTTCCAGGATGTGAAGAAGTATTTTATGAATGACCTGCAGGGATAGTCAGAAGAGGATATGAGTGTGGACTATGGAGACTTTGTTATTGTAGTTTTTCACTTTATGATGTAATGTAACATTTATGAATGTGTCTAGTGTTTCCAAGGCTACTAAGCTAATCGGTCTTTCGAGACATGATCTTTTGTGATCATGCCAATGTTACGCTATAATGCACCGACTCTGGGTAACTGGGGTTAGGGAGTTACAATAAAGGTAACATGTGTAATCTATATCATTCAAACTTTATATATTTCACTGCTAAATAGGGAGTAACCTTTATGGTTACAATTTGAATACCCAGAACTATATATACAATAAATATATTTAGATGACCCAAACCATTTAACTCTATTTCTTAACCCAATGAAATAGAGGTATATAATAGGATAACACACCTTCAGTTCATCAAAGAACCTCATATATAAATAAAAAATTACAAATACAAAAAACACAATCAGAACACATAATCCACACATAAAAGAATAATAACATTCCTACTTTGAAATTACTTTTCAATTTTAAAATGTCAGACACTAAAAAAATAGTAACTCTTTATTTGAAAATAAAATTTTAATCAATTAAAGGATTCAACAAAATATTAATTGGACAAAAAATTTGGAAAATATGTTCATGATGAATAAGGTAAAAAACATCAGTTCAGGATATTTTAAAAATAGTTTAAGGTGCAAATTTAAAAGTGGGTTTTCAAAGAAATTAAAATGTTCCATACTGAATTCATAAAAAAATTACTTTTTAAATACCATTTAATGGAATTAAAAATATTTATAAAATGAATTTTATAATCCTTTTATATATAAATAATTAAATATGTATATTAATAGCAATAATATTGACATGGATAAATAAATTTAATAATTTAATCTTTGATCATTCAAAATGTGCCACACAACATTGAACATTTAAATTATAATATCCATGGTAAAATACATTTATAAAAAACAATAATTTACATTTTTATAGATGAAATATAGATATGAAGTGTCATTTTAGTTGCATATACATCTTATAAAAGAATAAATATGCATATCATCATGAAATTCTTCAATGAAAGGAGATTGAGGCGAAATCCATTACTTAGAGTGAGACTCATCTTGAACATTCTTTATCTTCCTAAATAATAAACATTGGATAGATTATGATTTATTGAGAAATTTTATTTTTTTTTATTTTCATTATATCACTTATTTTAATTTTATAACTATAACTTAATTATTCAATCTCCCATTAGTGGTTCTATTAATATTCAGTACATGAGATCGAGTTGACTATTAATGATGTCAATAGTCAAAGTTTTATTGATTCCATTATCCATATAATAACATTCCAGAAATAATAATCATGTATATGTATCATTTATACATTTAATATTAACCATTTCTGTATGTTTATAAAAATTTAACAATGTTATAATCAGGGAGATGGTAGGTCATACGTACAAATGATTAATGTTTCTCCTTTTCAATGATTATTATGGAGAGAAGGTAATTGTCATTTAATCTGTTAATAATTTTAATAATATCATTAAAATAATATTACTCATTTAGATATTCTTATATATTTTATTAATGTGATGTAGTGAATAAAACAGAATCGCTTCCCTTCGTGGAAGTGACAGTCCACACGTACGCACATACAACATTTTCATTTTTATGTGCATGGAGGGTACAAAACTAAACGATATATAACTATTTCACAATTATAAACATTTCATTAATATCATATATAAACATAAATTTCATTATTATAAGCAGTCATGAGATATGGTAATAAAAATGAATTATATCAGTTTGTGTATGTGAGAGTTCACACATACGCATGAACTATGAATTCTTTTCCTATTAATGGAATATGTGATGGATTAAGGGATTATTTTAACATAAAAGATTTCAGAATGTTGAGGATAGTAGATTTATTATCTCAGCATGGATAGAGAATATTAGATAATGTTGAAGAATAAATAAAATATAAAAACATAAATATAAATGTTACCTTTCCATCTAGAGATCACATTTTATTAACACAGTGACACCTCTGATGAAGGTGTTATACTGAAACAAATGCCTATAGAATATGGAGAGGTATTACAATAAACGATTTGTGTCGATAAAAGCTAATATAAAAGGTTTCTTATGTGTATGAAAAAGAGATGAATGATTGTTCCTTTAAAGAAGAGGGGGCGCTATTTGAGGTATTCAATGTAAAAAATTATTACAAATTAATTATTTGATCAACTTGGATTAAAACTAAATTACGTAAAAGATGAGATGATTTTATGTTAAAATTAATTCATAAAATTATAATTATAGATGTTTTCATATTTTTATAATCCTTAAATTTTTATTTTAATCTTTATTAATTCTTACTTTGACATTCTATAATTTACACTTTGAGAGTAAATATAATTGCTGCAATATTCTAAACAACAAAAAATGAGACATTATTGTAATTTTTATACATAACCCAATCCATTAGATAATGGAGATATTTTTATGAATTTTATATATTTTAATAAAATACTATTTATTTTAAGATATCATTATTGTCCATATTGACATTATTCAATAAATAACTTTTAAAAAAAATTAAATACTACTTTATTCCTTAAAATAATACATTAAATTATCCATAACAAGTCAATGTAATCCCTAAAATTTTTGGATTGGAATTTTGTTTCAAAAAATTTTTAATTTAATAATTTTAATTTCATTTGTTTTATTCTTCATTTTTTAAATCAATTAATGCATCCTCATTTTTTTACCATTAAATTTAATTTTTTAAAGTGTAAAAATTATAAATTATGTATAATTACATACCTAAAAATTTTATATTATAAATTACAATTTATAGATGAATTTATATATTATATTACCCTATAATAAAAAAAATTTCATTAGTGAACATATGATTGTGAAATTTTTAATGTATCTATAAATTAAATATATTAAATATAATATTGTTATCCATGTCGCTTAAAATAGACATAATGTTTTATTAAAGATGATTATGGTTAAAATACACTCATCCATTGAAATTAGAAAAAGATTTAGTGTAATTTTATAATATTATAATACTATTTTTTTAAACTTTAATTTCCCAATTTATCGTTAATCATGGTAAATAGACTACTACATTTACTATTCAGAAAAACATATCCTATTCGACCCAAATATCAATAATGATTACAAATTTGTATATCTATTTGTCAAAATTCATTTCCCAAAAGTGGTTAAATTATGTTTAACACGAATTCCGCAGATGTGGCGAAAAGATAGGTAAAAGTGACATTCAAAATTTCAATTTGTTTTTATATCTAATTTCAACATAACACTTACTATAATAACCTAAAATTGATTAATAAAATTGTTGTTTATTTATTTTTACTTTAAATATTTAGTTTAAAGTAAAATAATTATTTAAACAAATATTAGTTTTTTAACTACAATGTAGTAGTATTCACTATTCATACAAAAATGAAACATTAATGAAAAATAAAAATAATTATCAAAAAAACAAAAATGTTGTCCATGATTAGGTGGTAAAACTACCTTTAAAAAATAATAACTATTTTTATGAATAATATTTTATTTATTATTATTTTACGGCAATGATAAATATTGGACAAAAGAAAAAAATATTTAGTAAACATGTGTGATCAAAATATAGTTAGTTATATTTTTTCCTACAAATACAAGGACAATGAGATAACTACCACATAAAATAATATTAAATATAATATTTTTTTATATAACTCATCCTTGGGTGAAACATAATATTTAAAAGTAACTCATTATTTTGTGTTAGGTACACTATCAGACTTTGCATCCATTTTAAAGTAAAATTACCTTCAAATTCATAAATATTAATAAATATTAAAATTTATTATTCAATAATTACTGGGATGTTACATCCTTTACCTCTTAGAAATTACATCATCTCAATTTGACTCACCTATCAAATAAGTTGGTGTATTTCTTCATAGATTCATTTTCAAATTTCCATGTTTCCTCTTCAACTATATGGTTTTCCCATTAATCGTTTACTTATAGAGACACCATATTCTAGAAAACCTGATCTCCACTATCATGAAATTGAAATATATATTCATCATAATAAATATTATCTTCTTGATGAACTACTTATCGACTAAAATCATGAGATGAATCCGACATATACTTTATTAATAATGTAACATGAAAAATATTGTGCATCTAAGATAAAATAGGAGGTAAATCCACTCAACAAAAAACTGATCCAACATTATATAAGATTTTCTAATGTCTAATGAACTATGTTATAAATTTCTTTTCCATACCAAAATTCATCACACATTCCCTTGGAAAAACATGAAGAAAAATATGATCACCGAAAATGAAAGAATGATCCTTCATTAAATTATCAGCATTACTTTTAGGCCTTCTCTATGATCTCCTCATCTGTCTATAAATTAATTGAACATTATACAATATATCCTCTACAATATATTGTCCCATAAATTTTATTTCCCAAATATCATCCCAAAAAGATGGTGTTCGACACCACTTTCTATATAATGCCTCAATTGGTGGCATCTGAATACTGGATTGAAAACTATTATTATAATAAAAATGTTCCAAAGAATGATGTTGATCCCGACATTCATTATAATTCATTGATAAAGCATTTAGCATATAGTCCATGGTCTGAAAATTTCATTCTGAAGTCCTATATAATTTAGGATGAACAGATATTCTTAAATTAAATTCATTTCCCATGGGATTTTGAATGCCTTTCCATTATTTATAAGTGATCCTAGGATCATGATAAGATACAGTATAGGGAGGAACTCCATGTATCCTGATTATCACTTTAAGATACTATAGATAATGTATAACTATAGATAATGTATCTCATATTAGAATAAAATGAGAATATTTATTTGTTTGATCAACAATAATGAAAATTTCAAAATACATTCAAACCTATTATAACTTTTCATATATTTCATTTTCATCTATCTATGTTTTTATAATTATTTATCATAAGGGCTATTTTACTAAAACATGAAAAAATAGTAATATCCTGCACAAAATATTTTAAATCCATATTACATCAAATAATTATCAAAAGGGTGATTTTTTAAACATAACATGGATAATTTTTCATTATTTTTTAATCTCAACGAATCAGCCACATTCGTTTATTTTTCATGAATGCTAATGAATCATGTAATTATAATCCATGATTAGTTCCAACCATATTCTCTATCTCATGTTAAATTATTTTTATGAAAATATATACATTATACTTTATTGATAGAATATTTTTCACATTTTACTCATTACACATGATGCCACAAAAATTTCTTATTTAAAAAATAGTAGGTAGTTGTAAATCATATGTATAGCAATTTAACTCTTGGGAATTAATTAGACATGATGAAAAAAAATTACATGATAATTATTCATTAGAAAAACAACTAGTCCATTCAATAAAGAATCACTATACATTAAAAGTTTACTTTTTCTTAATGGAAGATATAAAACTGGCCATTCACTATTATACTTTTCATTTCCTATTGTAATAGACTACAAAACCATGAAAAATAAGAATATCGATTTTTTTTGTCCGTATTGTCCTTTTATAAACAAAACATATTTTAGTAGGATCAATAATTTTTCCATATTTAGAAACAATGTAACTAGGAATGATTTTTTTTGAAATAAACATCCACAAATTCGAAATTTACCATAAATTTTTTTTTGTTATTTTTGAATGAAAACCCATAGATGTAATTAATGATCTTGTTTAGTTTTAGAATATTCAAATATTTTATTAATAAACACAACCTAAAAATATTTATGATCCAATGAAATATTATATAAGTAAGATTTTTTAATATATGGTGATTATTAGTTAAACTAAACTACAAAAAATAAATTTTTATAATGGCCATATATAGTACAAAATATAGTTTTTGGAATGTCATATCCCACTAAATTTAACTTATGGTACCCCAACCTCAAGTCATCCTTCGAAACATATTGTTCCTTCTAAATATGAACAAATAATCCAACAATATGAGTAAAGGGAAACATGTTGATTGTAGTTATGTTATTCAAGGAACAAAAATAAATGAAATGTATCATTGAACCATCTTTATTTTTGACCAAACAAACAAGGTCACCCCAAGTTGATGTGCTAGTTTGAATAAAACCGGTATGTAATAGATCATAAAATTTCTTTTTAAACTCTAACAGTTGGATTCAAACCATTCAATAAAGTGGTTTTGAAATTAGATTAAAATTAGGAACTTAGTAATAATTTAATCAAATACCCCATTCAAGTATAATACTAGGAAAATAATTCATAAATAAATTTAGATACTCATTTAATACTATCACATAAATATTAGGAACATTTCTTTTTTTTCCAACATTTTTTGAAATATAAGATTCTATTTAGTCTAAAATTGGTTTATAGGCTTTCAAATATGTTATCAATTATAGGGGTTAATTCTTGTACACAAAATAATACTATTTCTTAGAAGCATATTATTTAGCTCTACAGTCTATCCTATCATAGAAAATAGAAATCCAATCTATACCCAAAATAACATCTAACTCTACTTGATGAATGAAAACAAGGCTTTTATAAAGATTAATTCTACATACTATGATATGAATATTTTTATAATTTGTTTTTTCCTTATAACATCACCCAAGTGTTTTAATTTACGTTTTAACTTCATTTTTTGAGGTATAATTTATAATTTAGCAGAAAATTTGATTCAAATTAAATAATTCATTGACCTTGAATCCAAAAACACATTGTCATAATATGAAAAAATAAACAATGAACCAGATACAACTTCATTTAATGGCCTAAAATCTTATGATGTTGTTTCAAATGATATCACCATACATTTATTTGTATAGTTTGGTTGGTTCCTATAATTTGGTTTCTATATTGGAAACTCATTTTCATAATAACCCATATAATTAAATTTATAACCTTTTACTAATTATAAATCATATTTTGACTTGTCAGTAACATGATGTTTTTCATTGAAGTTATGAACCTCATGTCCCATTTTACCACATTAGAAGCACTTAATAGAATTTAGAAGGCATTCCACAATGTGTTTTTACAACAATCCTCACAAAAGGTAAACATAATTTTCATTCCATTATACTTTTTTGATGAATTTATTCCCTTCACCTGCTATCTCAACCAAATTTAATAATTCTTTTCTAAAAACAAATGATCATCATCAAACTCCATTTTCATCTTCTCTACACACTGAACATGTTTTTGGATACTTCTGAACTCATGAAGATCCAATGCCCATTGATATATTGTCATTTATATGGAGTAAAAATGTTTGATTTTTCTACAAGGATTTCAGAGGAAATATTGAGAATACCTTTCCATCCATGTGATGTTTTCTTCATATGCATCCATCGAGTCATCCTCCTGCCTCAATTCCTTGAATTTCGCTTCCATACTAAGCTGAACAACCTTAGGAAAATATTTCCCCATATACTTATTTTAGAATTCATCCTACTAAAGTGAATCATTTTGGTCATAAGCCTTGATATTATTATCCATCATCTATCACTAATAGACATCACAATAAAAAATTGTAAATAGAAATACAGAACTATTGATTATCTGAACACCAACTAAAATCGAATTTTTAGTGTTTTAATCCACCCTTCATCAAGAATTGGGTTAGTTAATCCTCTGAATGATGGCGGTTTTTTCCTCATGAAATGATAAAATAACAATGTATTCCTCTATGGATGACCTAGTTGAACTCGTTCTTTAATGAAACCTCTATTGATAACTTATTTGAAATTATCCATCAAACAAAAATGTATTCAATTTTGATTATGACCATCTCAAGATGCTTATTGCGATGGGATTTTCCCACTAAATGCCTTCCCTGTATAGATTCCTTGTTTCCTCTGCAGAAAACCATTATTAATACACTATCTTAGAAAAAAAGGTAATATTCAAATGCTATATAAGTTAAATATGACAATAAACTGAAATTCATTTATGGATATTTTATTAACAATATCATAACCCCTATTGATATCTAAACCAACCCTTTATAAAAACTATAAGGCCCCTACCATAATCATTACAAAATCTTGAGTTAATTCAATAATTTACATTTATTTACATTGAAGATATTTTCAGGTTTTCTAGTGAATAATGTTATAATTAATACACAACACCCCACATACATAAAATGTGGGTACAACTAAAAATGTATCCATATTTTTTTCAAAATATAATACTATTATAATAAAACATGATTTATTTTTCAACAAGAAAATATTTATAATATCTATCTTCACATATTATATTATCATTCACATCCTTATAAATTGTGAGAAAAATTTTAAAACATTGGGTGAGCACAAAATGATCTATAAGGGGCGTTAAATATGGAACAAAATCACTAGTCCATGAATAATTTAATCTCATGAACACATGTTCAGAAAATCAAAATTTTCAACCATAAAACACAAACCCTTTATCTTAAATCATTAAATGATCACATTCCTATAAAAATGCATAAAAATAAAAAATCATAACGGCAACATGTTTCAACCATATCTTTTTTACATTGTATATTTCACAGCAACATAGGGAGTATCTTTCATGCTTACATTTAGAATACCCATCATGGTATATTTGATAAATATCTCAGGAGGAACCCTACCATTTAATTCTATATCATTACCCACTGAATTTGATATCAATATTGTTATCATCTACCCGCTGATAAAGCCAGCATAGATAAAGGGGGGGTCCCCTTTATCAGCGCTCCGAAAAGCGCTGATATAGGACCCCTTTATCAGTGCTAAAAAAAAGCGCTGATAAAAGTACCCCTTTATCAGCACTTTTTTTAGCGCTGATAAAGGGGTCCTATATCAGCGCTTCCTTTATTAGCGCTTTCATTTTAGCACTAATAAAGGACACTTTTATCAGCGCTTTTAAAAAAGCGCTGATAAAAGTTAAAAAATTTAAAAAATTTTAAAAATACACCCCACGCACCCCACGCACCCCCTCCACCCTTTAACAACGCTTTCTCCAATATTCCCCATGCGCGCGCACCCGTGCCACCACCAGGATTTGAACTCGAGACCTCCCCCCTGTGCGCCTAAGCCCTTACCACTACTCTATTTTGATTTGGTTTCCAATTCATGATATATCTCTCTATATATATTTATATATTTAGTTAAATTTATTCGTATAGTAATATATATTTATATTAATATATATATAGTTATATTATAATATATAGTTATATAGTTATATTATAATATATATAGTAATATTAATATATATATAGTGGTATTAATATATATATATATATATATATATACTTAGTTATATTTATTCATATAGTAATATATATTTATATTAATATATATATATAGTTATATTAACATATATATAGTTATATTAACATATATATAGTTATATTAACATATATATAGTTATATGAATATATATGAATATATATTTATATAGTTATATTAATATATATATAGTGATATTAATATATATATTTATGGTGATATTAATATATATATTTATAGTAATACTAATATATATATATGTAGATATATTAATATATATATAGTTATTAGATTAATATATATATAGTTAGATTAATATATATATATAGTTAGATTAATATATAGGTATATAAATTTTCATATATTGGTATTTTAAATAAAATGGATGTTAGTTATTATTTAGATAAAGCTAATATATTTTTATATGTAACTATATTTTATTATTTATATTTATAATTAATTTTTTAGGTGTGAATATTTAAAAAATATGAATATATTGTTATATATTTGATTATAAATAGCAGTTCATTATAAAAAATGATAAAATTTCAAATAAATAATATCAATATGAATGTAATACCTTGGAATAAATTCATACCCCACCAAAAAAATCCAATAATACCCCCTTAAACGAGGGTGAAAATCCACAAAATGTTAAAAAATCGGGGTACCCCGACTAAAAACTCAGTTTTGGAATCCTTATGGGCATCTTTTGGCCTCGAAAGTCGCTTGAATAGGGTCCCCCCAAGTCACAGAGACGTAGAGCTCATCGTAGGCTTCGATTTGATATGTGGTAGAGCTCAAACAGACACCCGGATCAAAAGTTCTGGCCGTTTGAAGTTTGAGTTGCGTTTTCAACATATTTTGGATCTTTTTTTTTTAATTTTTTTAATTTTTTTAGGCCTCAAATTGTTATTAAATGACTATTACTCCATAATGATTATCAAAATATTAATTAATTTTTTTTTAATTTTTTAAGAAGTCATTTTCACTAAATATCTTATATATTAAGTATAATAAGTGTAAATGTACATTTATACTTATCTAAAATATATTTAAAAATTATATATTATATTTATATAACAATATAACTATATTTATATATTAATATATTAATATATGTTAAATGTTTTTTTGAAGCCGACCCTTTATCAGCGCTAAAAAAAGCGCTGATAAAGGCCCCCCCTTTATCAGCACTACTAAGCAAGTGTTGATAAAGGGGGGCCCTTTATCAGCGCTACTAAGCAAGCGCTGATATAGGGGGGCCCTTTATCAGCGCTAACAAAAGCACTGATAAAGGGGGGTCCCTTTATCAGCGCTTGTTCGTTAGCGCTGATAAAGGGGGGTGCTGCGAAAAACTATTTTTTTGGTAGTGATATAACTCATGCATTAAATGATAGTAAACCTCCGACTTTGAAATCACATTTCAGTTTTACAATGTAACTCACTTAGAAATGAAACAAAATGATTCAAAAATAAATGTGTAAAAATTTAATGAATTCATAAAAATATTATAGCAACTAAAAAGTGGTAAAATAAATTCATTCTGTATATGTTAAAAAACAGTACTTTTTTAATTTTTTAAAAATAGTTGATTGTGTATCTTAATAAGTTTTTTTAAAGAAAGAAATATGTTCCGTATAAAAAACATAAAAAGATAAATTTTTTAAAAAATTAAATTAAATTAAAAATAGATATTAAATGTATTATATAACCCTTTTATATCCAAATAAATAAAAATGTAAAATAATATTAGGATTTTTTAATTGAATAAAAATATTTACAAATTAAATAATTAAACATTTGATGTGTCCCATACCACTTTGAACATTTAAATAATGATATACACGAATTGATACATTTACCAGAACATTAATTATCATATTTATAGATACAATATGTATATTAAATTTAATATTATCATTATATATATCATATAATGTAATAGATATTCAAATAATCAAAATATGCCTCAATGAGAGGAGATTGAGACAAAATCCCTTACCTCAATTCTGAATCATATCTTATCTTAATTATCTTCTTAAATAATAAATAAAGTATAGTTTCTACATAAATTGGAACCTTTTTCTTTTTTATTATTCACTTTATATAATTTATTAAAATTTTATAACATTTACATAATTAATTAATCTCACGTTGGATGATTTTTCAACATTCAGTACATGTGTTTAATATGTATTTAGAATGATTCATGTTTTCAATGTGGTCAGGATTTTTTTGTAATAAAAATAATATTAATTATATAATAATCAGTATTATAGGTAAATTAAAATTTTAAATCAAACCATTTATTTATTTTTATAAAAAATATATAAGGTTATAATCATGGAGCCGGTGGTCCATATATACACATGAGTGACGTCTTCATTTTTCAATGATCATTACGAAGAGAAGATGTTTTACATTTTAACTATTAATAATGACTATAATATAATTAATATAATATTAGTAATTTATATATTTATATAAATATCACACATGTGATGTGGTGAAGAAAAAAAAATCGCATCGCTTTGTGGAGGTGATTGTTCACACCTACACACGGAAGGCACCATCATTTTTATGTGAATAGAAGGTAAGAACAAAAATTATATATTATTAATATAAATTTATAAATATTTAATGAATATCATATATAAACATTATTTTTTTCATTATAGCATGACTCTAGAGATGATAATGAAAAATTAATTATATAAGTTCGTGGAGGTCATAGTTCACATGTACTCATGGATGTTTTTTATTTAACCATTTACTAGAATCATATATGGTTTTAAATGATGATATTTACATAAAAACATCCCAATATATGTATGAAACTAGTGTTATTATCACATCATTGTTGAATAATATTTTAATGAAGTAGAATAAGAAATAAAATAGAAACAGTTAAACAAAAATTTTACCTTTATTTAGGACGATCACATTTGATTAACTCTTCAACCCCTATAAGAAGGGTGTTATGCATAATTTTATGAATCTAGAATGTGGGGATGTATTACTGTAAATGGTTTGGGATGATATTGGTTGAAATAAATGATATTAGGTTAAATGAATAGAGATTAACGTGTTTCCTTTTATAAGATAAGGGATGGACACTCTTTGAATTATTCAATGTAATAAATTAATATAAATTCATTTTATATTCCAAATTCCTAAAGAATTATTTTGAATATAGAAATATTTTGGGTCGAAATAAATTCATCCAATTAAAATTATACATGTTTACGATTATTGTTTAATCATTATATTTTTTTAATCCTCATTAATGCTAACAATAAAATTATGCAATTTCCAAATTGAGAGTAAATATAATAAAAATAAAATTACAAACAACCAAAAATTTATCATTAATGAAAATTTGATACATTCCTCAATAATTTGACCAAAGGATTGTTTTTATGATTTTTATATCACTTATTAAAATAATATTTATTCTAAAATCACATAAATATCAATATTGACAATTTTCACAAAATGTCTTATTATAAATATCATAACAACATGATTAATACGAAAACACTACATTAACTCAACCCAATCATGTATAATGAATCAATAGAATTATTTTATGGCATCAAATAATTCAAATTATATTTATTTGGATATTAATAATATCATTTATTTGATTCTTCATATAATAAATCAACTAAAACATCATGATCGTGTGTCAATTATATTTAATAATTTAATGTCTAAAAATATTAAATAAAGAATCATGATGTAAATACTAATTTAAAAATTTAAATTAATGTATATAGTTTAATTTATCTTATATATAAGCCTATATTGAAATTATTTACGTATTACAAATGAGAGTGTGGCATTTTTAACTAATCATCCTATAAAATATAAAAAATGCATTATTGGTACCCCAGTTTCATAAAATGGTTATAGTTTCAGCCTAAGGACGATTTTGGTCAAAACACACTCATAAATTATAATTATAAAAAAATTTCACATAATTTAACAAAATTATAATAATATTTTTACGTTCATTTAAACTATTTACCATTGATCTTGGTATATAAAATAGTAAAGTTGATATTAAAAAAATTTATCCAACTAGAACACTTTTTTTATAATTTTTTTAAAAATATTTTGTACATTTTTTAAAATTCAATTCAAAGAATTGGATAAATTTATTTTAACACTAATCCCACAGATGTGGTGGAATGGCTGGTAAAATAGGCATTCCAAATTGTAATATTTCTTTTTATATAATTTTAAAATAATATTTACTAAAATGAAATAAATTGGATTAATAAATTTATTAATCACCTATTACGAATTTTAAAAAATATTTTAATATATAATAATTATAAAAATGAAAAGAATTTTTTTAAGTATAATTCAGAAGTTTTCAATATTCGTTAAAAAAAAATATTTTCAGAAAAATACAAAAAATTCAACTAAAGTAATAAAATGTTTTTCCCTAAATAGGAGGTAAAACATGTTTTTGAGAATTTATAGTATTGTATGCTTAAAATTTCATTTAATTATATTTTAATCCTATAAAATTCATTAGATGAAAATAAAACCATTTTTTAAAACTCTGTTGACATAATATAGTCAGTTTTATTAATTACAACAAGTAAAACATTTTGGTTATAAATACCATTAAAATAATAATATAATTAATAGAGTACTTTTGGTATAACTCAGTCTTCTATGAAATGTATGATTTTCGAGAAACACATTGTTGTGTGTCATGTACACTATCAGATATCTCACCACTTAAAAGTAAAATTACTTTCTAATTCAAAAATATTAATATATATGAAATGTATTATCCAATAATTACCTGGGATGTTAAATGTATTTATGTATTGGGATTAAAGAATTTTTTTTAGCAATTTAAAAAAAATGGTATTTTTTTGAATCTTTATACATCATTATATTGTGAAATGTGTTAGAAGAATATATGTCTCCATTAACATAAGATTTATTGATAATATCATTGGATTTTGTGTTTATTTTTTATCAAAAGTTCAATTTCGTAAATTACAATTTTTTGTTTCATATGTTGGGAGTTTAAAAGTATGATGGATATTTTTTTAAATAGTTTTCTATAATACATTATACAATTTTAGGTTATCCAGGTTTTATTTCAATAATATTACATTAATTATTTTTTGTACATAAGTCTCACCGTACTGGTAACCATTACAATGTTTATTGTCATTGATGTTCCCAGAATTATGGATAATCATAATTTTATAATTTCATTGGAATTGTATTAATATTTATAAAAAATGTCAACCTGCATATATGGTGAAAACCAGTAGCATCTCATATGGTTACTGTGAATGAACACAAAACTAAAGTAATTTAAGTGTTGAGAACATACCATTTCATATATTACGTCCTTGTTAATATTCCATTGTTTGTTTTACGAAATTTTATCAATAATTTTTAAAAATTAATAAGTCTTGTTGCTGACGAGATATAGAGATTAATGTATTATATTGGAATCTTCTGCAACCCATATTATTTTTGGAAAACTATTAGAGGTAGATTAACATAATGTTCACTCATTTATAGATAATATGATATATTAAAATTTTATTTAAGTAATTTATGAATAAATAATTCATTATGGTTAATAATATCTTCAAGTAGGTGATGAATTGAAAATGGTTGAAGTGTATATACATAAATAAATATATATTTATATTTGGTTAATGAGGGTACAATTACATTCCAACCCACATACACCACACAAAGAGGATGGAAAGGCAGTCCATAGAGCCACCAATAAGATGGCCCACCCATCCAGCATTTTTTATTTAATACATTGTCTATAAACATAGCGGGAACAAAATTTTTTTTATGAAAATGAAACATACCAAGAAGTAATATATACTTATATTAATAGATATTTAATAATTCCTAAACATTAGGAAAAGGATATTGAAATAAAAATATTGTCATATTATCTTCATATCTAATGAATCAAATTATATTTTAAGTCATCATTGGAGTATGGTTTTTAGGTACATATATATTCATCGATAATTCAATTTCTAGTGATCAACAACCACTACGACTATATATTTATTAATAATTTTATACGATACATAGTATCCTTATTTTGAGTAATTTAATATTACCTTCTTAATTAACAACCCTTCTTAGGAAGAGGTTTTTATTGAATGTTTTTACTATGTGGGTTTTCATAATATGAATTTAAAATATCAAACAATTAATTTCTAAGTGATAGAATAAATTTGGGGATAAAACTTATTTAATATGGGGAGAATATAACACCCTAAAATAATTATTAATAAAAATTTTATTCAATAGTTTTTGTGATTAAAAACATTGAGCATAAACAACCCACTAAATCTATTTCATTAACATTAATCCATTTGACAGATTTCATAACACACAACCATATGTCTAACTAAACCTTTTTAATGTATTTCATTATACCATAGACACTAAATTGGATGATTGGAATATTTTTAACTAAATAATTATAATTATGGTTATCTATTGATAAGTAATAAAATTTTAATCATTCAATATAAAAAGAAATGATTTATGAAAATTTTACATTCTTCTAAAAGATGGTTTATTCACGATCTTCGGATATAATTGAAATAATTTTTATTGAATTTTAGATATTTTTTTTGGTTAAAAAGAAATCATATTTTACAACATCATATCTTTCATGACCCCCTACCCACAAGGTCTTCCCCTCCAGGTTCAAAATGTGAGAAGGGAGATTGTGACCCCCCGAGTCCTGCATCAAGTATGCCTTGGGTTGTTGACTAGAACTGCAGGTATAATGACCATACAAATGGGAGGCACTACCCAATAAGATAACACATGTGAAAGAGATAGATAAGAAGGACTCTAATTGTCATGACCCATACACCAGGGCCCTTCCCTTGACTACCCAAAGTCTGTTATCCATAGGCCATGGGCTAGTAACTAGAACCAGAAATGCATAACCCAAAAATGAGAATGGATTGCCTTTAAACCTGTACACAGAGAGACATGGCACTCTGCGCCCATGTAAAACAAAACAGAAAAGGGAATGTAAACCCACTACAACAAACCCCCACTGAGAGTAAAAGTAACCATTGAAAGTAAAGGGGCCAACATGCAAGACAAATTGGAATGAAAGTACATCAAAAAAAAACAAAAATGTTCTCCAGAGGTCGTCCACCATCGATCCTGCCTGAAAGGTAGGTATATCTCATTGCCTATCGTCACTGCTTCCCACTAAATCTATCATTAACATTAGAGAACCGTATTTCCATGTCTCCCCAAGTCTCTGTCATGTTTTCTATCATCTTCACAAGACAAAACAAGGTGCGGGTGAAGCCCGTGTAGGGGTCTGTATAAAAATATCCAGAAGGGATCATAGGACTCCCGAAGGTCTCCAAAAATTCACTAAATGAAAAACCAAAAAACATGATCTCAATCACAAAACATAAAGTAAAATAAGTCTTACAGTACGTATACCACATAGAGAAAATGAATAAAGATGATTTGTCTTGAGATAGATCATTTTATTTTATTGAGAGGTTCTTCTAATGATCCACCAAGGGTCCTTATACTGTAGATCCACAATGGGTCGCTCCAGTACTGATTGATAAAGGGTATCACTAATACCAATCCACCAAGGGTCTCACTTTTATCAATCCACAGAGGGTCACTCAAATTCTGATCCATAGTGGGTCTCTCTATTTTTGATCCATGGAGGGTTGCACTGGTGTCGATCCATGGAGGGTCTCTCTCATGCTGATCCATTGAGGGTCTCTCTTCACTTAACAGCTAGCAACATGATTCTCTCACATAGTGCACTTGAGTTCCATTGGTACTTCTCTTCAAGATATCAGCCATTCCTCAACCACCAAGAAGTCCCACGAAGAAGTAACCAAAATAAAAATCTCATCTTAAGGGTTCAAATGTGATATATGTCGTATCAATCAGACACTCGATTTGTATGATATAACCAAAAAGGTAAAAATATGTCTCAATTGGATTCAATTTCAATCCATCCCATCTGTATTCCAACGTTGTCCAAAACACATGTTGAGTATCTCAAATTGACCACCTCATTGTAAGGGAATTCACAACACAGTCTGCACATCAATCAGGCACCTGGTTTGTGAGATACTTATGTTTTAGTTTAATGGGAGTAGTCGAGTCTGGGTCTGATAGGGGTCTAGCCCGGGGGGGGGGGGGGCATTGATCTTGTGAGTCCGGCCCGCCTGGGAATCCTGGCCCGCAAGAACACTGGGTGAAGGAACAAATGCTGTGCTTCTGGTTCGGCCATCTGGAAACGCAAGTGGGGATCTATCCCTCCACACGAAACATCCAGCTGGAGACCACCAATCACATCCAGACAAACAACCTCTTCGAGCCACTTCTCTCCTATGCATCTGATCGATGCCGTACCTTCCACCAATTGTGACCCGACTTGCTACCACACTAGCTATGGAGACACCTACGAGTACCACCATATCTACACACCTGGCTCGGCCGGCTTCTGCTGCCGGTCCATGTGGAGCTGTGCCGGCGTTTACTTCCATTGGCCACTAATGATGCTTTAGTGGTACGTTTTCTTTCTATACTATGCCTACATGTATTCTGGGTTTCCTCCTTCACTGCGATTCCAATGGAATTTCCATTCCATCAAATTAAAGGGTCATCCATGAATAATTCATGAAACCCTAGAGTGCCGGAGGGTCTGAGTATTTTCGGAAAGGCATGTTCCCCCAACGTTAGTGTTTATTCAAAGGGGTGGAATAATAATCAACAAAATTTTAATATAATATGAAAATTAAAACCCTATAGGAACCACACACATGAAAAAATGATACGTGGATCAACCCCTTATTCAGTTGATCCACAATTGATGTATTTTCAATGAATGATATAAAAAGAATCATAAAACACATATAAATCAATTTAATTCCACTGCCTAGATTTGGTGGAATCCGTTTAGAATGAAAAAAGAAATCTCCATTTGAAGATGATCATCATTGTTCATTGATGTCTGATTTGAATCCTCCAATGTTCATCGATCGACCACCATTCTTCATTGGAGGGTGATGTCATCGGCCTTTCTCCAGAGCTACCTCCCATGGGTTGATGAAATCCATTTCTAACAGTTATCTTAATAAATTAAATAACCCTCCATGTTGTGATTATTATTATGATTAATTAATGAATATTAATTAACGAACCTATTAAACACACAAACATTTTGGTTACCAAAATAGTTTGACAAGTCATTAAATTTTACAGTTTTATTGTTTGTCGTTACACTGCAGTTCATCCAACTACCTCTCATCGATTGAACAAAAGTAATAAAATTACATATGATTATTTTATTATTTGTTTCCAATTTTTAAAAAGTTTTTTTTTTCTTCCATCATTTTCTTTTCAAAGTTAACCTATGTCTATCAAAATCCCACTTCTATGAATTCAGTGGTTCAATCAAAATTTCAATCTACACACCGACTTAAAAGATATAAATTCCGGCCTATACATTTACTGAATGTACATTAAAAAAAGTTCAACAATTCATTCTAGGATCTATGTGCTTCATAATCACATGCCGTAAAATTTATCAATTTTGCAATAATTTCAAATAATATAAAAACATATACGGACTTTAATGGTGTTTTAATTCTCCCCAACTTAGTGATTTACATCCCCGACTACGACAACAAAATATAAGAAACAAATTGGGGGGCATTGAGCCCAAATTTGAGCCTCCCACTCCCATGTGCTCTTCTAGAGGTTCCCATGCTGCCACCAAACTCTCACTAGACGAATCAAACACCCCTATAGAACCTGATCCAGTCGATCCTCTATCTATACTGGTAACTCTGTGAATGTCATCCCATCTTCAATGTTTAGCTCTCCACAGTCGATAACATGTGATGGATCTTGTACATATCTCGTCAATTGTAACACATGGAAAACAATATTTACTATGTGCATTTGTGAGAGAATTTCTATGTGGTATACCGCCTCTCTAGCTCTGTTGAGAATCTTGAAAGGTTCAATGAACCTCGGAAATAGCTTGCCACCCAGTCCTAATCTATGTAATCCTCACCGATGTGAGACCCTTAGGAAGACATGGCCTCTATCATCGAACTCCATGGGTCTCTTTCCCCTGTCAGCATATGAATTTTTCCTACTATGTGCATTCTTCATCCTATCTTTGATGATTTTCACTTTTTTAGTGATATCTCGTACCATCTATGGATGCATATGTTCCGACTCCCCTAGGACTGTCCAGTATAGAGGTGATCTACATGGTCTCTAGTATAAATCCCCAAATGGTGCCATGCTGATGGTGGATTGATAATTGTTGTTTTAATCAAAATACTCTAGTGGCATGTGTTCCTCCCAATGACAACCAAAATCAATTCTGTAAGCCTGAAGAATGGTCTCAAGTGTATGTTTGGTCTGCTTCGTCTGACCAGTTTTCTGAGGGTGAAAGGCGATGCTCAAGTGTAACTATGTTCTGAATGCCACCTGTAACCATTTCCACAATTGGGATGTAAAATAAGCATCACGATCTTAAAATATCATCGATGGTAGCCCGTGAAGCCGTAGTATCTCATGGATGTAGTGGTGTCCCAAGCCCCTTACCGACCCTTTTTTATGAATGGTTAGGATGTGAGCCAAATTGGTGAGTCAGTCAAAGAACAACCAGATAGAGTCAGGGACCCTTGACAAAGGTGGTAACCCCATCGGGAAGTCCATTGGTATGCCATCCCATTTCCACTTCGGTACCTCGAGTGGATGTGTCAAGCCTACGGGAACATGTTGCTCGACTTTTACTTCCATACAAGTTTGTCGTCATGAAAATAGATCGACCACTACATTCTTCATCAATATACACCAGTACTGATGTCGGAGGTCCTGGTACATCTTTGCCAGTCTATGATGTACAAAAAAAGGAGATGTATGTAACTCCCTCAACACCTCATCCTTATACATCACTTGTACCATGGTGCATCAACTAAAAAGGATGACATGATCTCCACCTTTCAAAAATCATTCAGGAGCATGTTCTACGGATTTCGTAGCACTTCAGAACTCACAATCAATTTTTCCAAGACGTGCCTCTTAAACTAATTGAGTAAGTGGTGGAGTAAAAGTAATTGAATAAAGGTAAGATACTCCATCTCTATCCATGATGATTATCTGCAACACATCTAGATGACTAGTCACCTCGCTATGTAGCTATAAACCCAACCTCCTGTTGAGTGTGTCTACTGATACATTTTCATTCCCAGGAGTGCAGAATATCTCAACGTCATAGTACTAGATGAACTACAACCATCACCAATGTCTCATGTTTAGGTCCTTCTGTGACAAGATATACCATTGAATCATCTGATCATAGTAGACAGAAAAACATTCTCCCATCATGTAGTGCCACCACATATTCTACTCCAAAACCATTGTTGCTAACTCCAGGTCGTAGGTCACATAGTTATTCTCAAGTTGCCTCAGATTTCGTGAGTCCTTGGGATTTACTACTCGCTCCCAAATCTGGAAACATCCCAGATCTATCCCTAATGTGTCATAATGGACTACATACCCAACGTCCTCTTCTAGTAGCCTCAAAATGGGGGCACTCATCAGTTTCTTCCTCAGCTATAGGAAACTCTGCAGTCCATATGAAGGATTTCCCCTTCTTATTCAAAGCCAACAAGGGTTCTTCAATTCTGGAAATGTTGTCTACAAATCACGGGTAGAACCCAACCAATCCTATGAAACTATGTACCTTGGTTACAAACCTAGGTGGCTCCCAAGAAAGAATTACAACAATCTTTGCATAATCCACTGTAACTCTAGACTCCATGATAACGTGTCACAAAAAGTGGACCTCTTGTATCCAAAACATGCACTTCATGTGCTTAACATTATTGTAGTGTTCTTAGAGTGTATCCAGTACTATTCAAAAATGTGTGGCATGCTCCTCCTCCGATGTTGAATACACCATGAGGTCCTCAAGGAAGACCACCATGATGTGATCGAGGTAAGGATGGAAGATCATATTAATGTATCTAATGCACACTAAAGGGGTTTTTTCATGCCAAAAGGCGTCACTATGAAATCATAATGGCCATACCGGTATCTGAATTCTATCTTCGATATGTCCTCATAATGCACCCCTAGCGGAGGATAGCTTTATCTGAGGTCTATCATCTAAAACCACCGAGCTCCATTCATCTAGTTGAATAGATCATCAATTCTCATCGGTCGATACTTATTCTTCATGGGAACCTATTTCATGTTCTGATTGTCCAAGAAAATCCTCATGCCCCCATCTGCCTTCTTGACGAACATAATCGGGGTTTCCCATATGGAAAACTAGGCCTTACAAACCCCTTCCCTTGAAATTCCTCCAACTGTACCCTTAACTCACTAAAATACAAAGGAGCCATCAGAAATGATGGTGTATATATCAGCTTCATCACATTGTACAAGTTGATTTATAATTATACCTCTCTGTGAGGAGGTAGTCTTGGAACATCCTCCAGAAAGACATCTGCATAATGGTTTACCACTACAGGATAGCTCAAAATCCCCTCGTCAATTGCGCCGAGTGTAAGGTAAGACAACTAATGAGTGATAAGCTGCAACATCCTCCATGAATTTTCATCTTGTAATATAAAGGATCCCCTCTCACTGGTGAAGGAAAAATTAGTCACATCCTCAAAGTCACAGTTCACTTTTTCCCTAAAATAGTCGATATGTATATAGACTATGGATAAAAGGTCCATACCAAATATGACCTCATAAGACATCAATGCTACTACTATGAGATCCCAGCTGATGCCCTTGCCTTTTATAGTAATCTCACACTACCAGCACTAGTGCATAATTTTCGAATCCCCTCCCGTAGGAGTCTCTAATCATAATGATCGAGCTAATAGCTCCACCAGAATCTTCGTGCTCCAAACGAGAGCCATGTAAATAAAATAGTGATTGAAACCAATGTTTATAAGAACTGAAGCTAGGGGGAGTATAAATAAATCGCACCTCAAATCTTCTTTGGAGCGTTGTGGTCATATGGCTTTGCTTCTTGAAGCTGAGCTCGTCCCTATCCACCTACTCCCTGAGGTCAGGGTGGACCACCTAGGGGTGGTGGAAGTAGTACCTCAAACCAGTTCCCACCGAATGCTACACTACCAACTCATCTTCCATGTATTCCACCCTATGGACCTCCTCAGACGAACCTCTTCCTCTAGTTTGACAGTCCTTTAACTGTCTACTGATAATCATTACATTGGGTCAGGAAATCGTGAGCCATGTGACCCTACCCACCGCAAGTGTATCACATACTGCTCCTCTACAAACCTCTTATACATTGTGTGCTATGCCCCTCCGAACCTACATCATGGGGAAATCCTCTGGATGGTATTTCCTACATGGGCCTCTATGACAGCTTCTTTCTGCCTTCTAGGATTCTATCCACCGATAGCACTCACTCTAGCACACCATCCTACATCGGGATTCTGATCGATATAATCGACACTCTGACCTCCCATCAGAGTCCCTGGTAAAAGGTTTAGTCCCTGATGAAAGGGTCTCATACCATGTCAGTGCGGTAGAGAGACAAGTTAGTGAATCATTCCAAGTAAAGGGGCACTGTCAGGCATCCCTGCTGTAAGTGCAGTAGCTCCTGAATACACACTGAGTGTAAAGTCGCTGAAATGAACTCTTCCCTAATGTGGAACTCGTGGTCCAACCAGGAAAGAATCTTCTAATTGTGAGTCTAGAGCATCATTTTCCACCATTACCCTAATGTTCCCTATAGGACACTAGTATCTAGGTTCACCATCTGTCATGATACTATCTCAACTAAGAGGAAAACTCATTCCACAGCCTCCAGCTAGTATTTAGCTCCATGCAGGTCTATCTCACCTCGAAACCTTGGAGGATGTTTTCTCTAAAAATCATCCAAGAACTCTATTAACATGTATGGTATGCTGGTGGAACTGGTGGAAATTTATTCCCTATGGGTGGTGGTGCTACTGGTACACCACCAAAAGGTTCTATTGCGGAAAGAGGGCCCTACATAGACACCTCATTGCTCTGTGGGTCGTTATCATGATCTCTCACTGGAATCCTTGATGGCTATCTACACGGTGACATCCAATAATGAAAGAGAAGTGTCTTGGTCAGTATGTCATACGTGGTGAGATGATTCAAAGGATATCAAAAGAAATCCATTTTAAAAACACAGACCAATTTTTTATTTGTTTATAGAGTCGTAAATCTGATCTCAGGGTCCTATTGTATGGACACATCGGCCACCACACCAATACAGAAGTCCCCATACTTTAATCAGAACTCAATACACTTAACACTATTTCTCCATTAAAAACATATACTTTTAGTTCTTCAGTTAAAATGGATATCCCTCTGATACCACCTTGTCATGACCTGTCCCTTGGGGACTGTGCCATGACTATCCCAAGCCTTCCATCCACAAGCCTTTGGTTGGGGACGGGAACCCGATAATCAAAACCCAGTAATGGGATGGCATTGCCTTTAAATAAGAAAACAGACAAAAAGGGAAAATTGTGCATAAGTAAAACACAGCGGAAAAGAGAAATTAAACCCACTACTAAAAACCACCACTAATAGTAAGAGTATGTGATGAAATTAATGGGGCCAATATACAAGCCCAGTTGGAAAGGAAGCATAGTAAGAAGTGAAAATGTGATTTGATGAACTTCCACCAATGATCCTACATAAATGGTATATAGATATCTTCATATATCATCCCTCTCAACCACCATGTTTATCGATCACCTCCGAGCAACATCTAGTCTGGGCTTCTCAAGTCTCAGTCAAGCTATTCATTTTCTGCACAAGACACAACAAGGTAAGGGCAAATCTCATGCTGGGGTGACTATACCAAGATCTATTAGGGACCCTGAGAATCTTGATGTTATCCCAAAATTCATAAAGGAAAAACCAAAAGGCATGATCTCAATCAAAAACCATAATGTAAATGAAAGATGACACCAGGTATACCTTATAGAGAACTTGAATAAAGATTATTAGCTTTGATCTAGATCATTTAATTCTGTTGAGAAGTTATATTGTTGATCCACGAAGGGTCACTATATTCTGGATCCATAATGAGTCTCTCCACTACTGATCAACAGAGTGTCACAATACTACAGATCCACAAAGGGTCACACGAAATCTGATCAATGGAGGGTTTCTCCAATGCTGATGCACAGAGGGTATCTCTATTGCAGATCCACAGAGGGTCACACTACTACGGATCCACTGAGGGTGGTTCTTCACTTGACAGCTAGCCAGCAGATTCTCACACTTAGTGCACCTGAGTTCTATAGGTTCTAATCCTCATGATATCAGTCATACCTCAACTTCCACAAATCTTCATGAAGATGAAACCCAAAGGGCTATCTGGCCTTTAGGGTTCCAACGTGATAGATATCTAGTCAATCAGACACACAGTCTGTAAGATATATTCAAAAAGGTAAAATGGGGCTCGATTGGATTCGAGTCTGATCCAACCCAGCTGTATTACAAAAACATTAAAAAACCATGTATATTATCTCAAAATAATTTCTTGTGATAAGGTTCCTCATACTAAAAACGGCGCATCAATCGGTCGCCCAATTTTCATGATACTAAAGTTTTAGTGGAACATGAATTATCGGGACTGGTTCGGTTAGGGGTTAGCACCGACTGTCCCATTTGGCCTGAAGGTCCGACCCAAATCAAGGGTCATGCGAGGAAATAAGGGTCTTGCCTAGCTAGCGGGTTCAACCCTCCTGATAAAACTAGCCCACAAGCTGGCCAGTTCCGGTACTAGACGCGGTGTGTCCGGTTCGTCATGCTATTAGCGCCTACGGGGCGCCGCCCCGCCTCCCAAAATGGATGGATTGAGCCGAACGTTTGGGGCCAACCTAGCAGCCTGAGTTAGCCGCTCCTCTCCCATTTGGTGCGTCATCATTGCGCCATCCACACACCGTGTCCTAACTAGCCTCGGCGCCTGCAGGAACTACCGTCTCCACGTGGGTTGCTCGGCCAACAACCGCCGCCTGTCGTCGCTGCCACCACACTGGGGGTTCTGCGCCAACTGTTTCCTCTACATGACACCATAGTCTCTTTAGTGTTCCATTTTCATTACATTATAATTCTATTGGCCTCTTGGGTTACTGTATTCGCTGCTAAGCCCATAGAATGGCCTTTCCACCACATTGCTTGGTCGTCTCGGAAAAGGAATGAAATCCTAGAGCGGTGGAGGGTCCATGCCTTGTTGGGATTTTCTCTCTCCCTCAGCATTAACATTTAATCAGAATGGATGAATAAAATTCAAAAAAATGTTTAAAATTACCCCAAAATTATAACCCCACAGCAACAACACACACGAACAAACGAGACATTGATTAACTAGTTAGTTAGTTTACACGTGTTTGATGTATTTTCCCAGAATAGGAAAATAATAATCATAAATCACAATGAAATAAATTGAATTCCACTACATGGATTCAGTGGAATCCATTGCGGATGAAGGAAAGAATCCAAATTCGAAGAATATTGTCATCATTCATTGATATCTGGTTTGAATCCTCCAGTGTTCATCGATCGATCATTGTTTTTCACTAGAGGGTGACGTCTTCAACATTTCTTCATAGCATCCTCCTGTGGTTTTGTGAATTACCTTGAAATCATTTTGTTTAATAAAAGTAATAATCCTACACATTTTGTTCATTATTATAATTCATTAATGAATCTTAATTAATGAACCTATTAAACACATGGACATTGAGGTTACACAAAGAAACAAACGAGTCATTAAATGCCACTCATTTATTGTTTGTCGTTACATTGAGGTTCTGCCAATTGTGACTCAATAGTGGAAGAGAATAAATAAAATAACATATAGTTATTTTATTATTATTTTTATGAAAGTCCAAAAAATAACATTTTTTTCTGACCCTTAAGGTCATAGTTAAGCTTCTTCTAAGCGAATCCTGGCACTGCGATTCCAATGGTGCCCTCATAATTTCAATATGATCACCAGTTCAAATGATAGAAATTCCAGCTCACACGTTTACTGAACATACATTAAGAAAAGATAAAAAATACTTCCAAGCTCTCTAGGCCTTGAAATCATGTGACATATAATTTTGAGGTCTTTCAATAATTCCATATAGTTTATAAAAAAATTAGATAGAATTTTTTGGTCGTTACACCGACCAACTCCATCTTAGACTGAAATATAAAAGAAAACCCCAATACACATATGTAATGTCAGGAAATAAATACTTCAACTAAAATGAAAAAAATTCTAGCACAAAAATAATGTAAAAACATTAGCAATCACGAAGCCTAAAGAGAAAATGTTACCCCAAGCTAGTAGTAACTAGACGAATCTAAAACCATATCCTTATGTCTTCAAAAATAGTTTATATATATGTATGGTGAGTATAGAAATATACTCAGTAGAATCCTCCCACGAGAAACTAATGAAGAGGAAATGAAAGCATGCTAATTCACATCGAACAACAAGTGAAACTAAATCATCACTGAAAAAGGAATACATTGTTACAACCCTCATCATGGATACAATCACCATGTATCGTATACAATAATATATAATAAAATAAGAAATATCAAGGTTAACCAACTACTAATCCCCCACTTTTTGGAAACTTTTCCCACACATCGCATGTCCTTAGCATATTACTCCAAAAAGGAATTTCGGTAGATACTTGGGAGAAGAACCAAACATGCACCTCATGCAGATAAAATACCATGTCCATGTAATAAATGTAACCTGGTAGTTTTTGGGTTCCACCACATCTCGTATAACATGTATTATTCTTAGGACATTAAAACTCAATCCATTATATCCCATACATAGAGTAAGGATCCTGAAGCCATAACATCCAATACACATTACACATATAGTAGTCCATAGGAAACAATATCCTTATTATATGAGTGTTAATAACCATAAGCCATTATAACCCCCAACAAAAAATATGGAAAAAACTAAATGGTGCATACTAGAACTAGTAACTACCAATCGCATAGAGTGGGTCCAAAGGGGGTAGTCAGTCATCCATCCTCCCATGGGAATTTTTGGGAAAACACCCACCAGGGCTCAGAAACCCTAGGGTTCTAGTTTCCCTTACCGACACGGTAAAGTAGAATATATAAACTCAAGTTGTACAGAATATACTATATCTCAAATCCACAATATGGGAATATCCAAGACTTAGACTCAACTCCAACTAACTTCTCTCAGACACCCAACTTCCACTACTAAGAGAACGTATCCTATAAGTACACAACCGTATAAATAGATTAATTAAATTACTTCATTCCTATTTAATCAGTTGCAATATTCTTTAATTATTTCCTTATGAATTAATTAACAATAGTCAATTCTATATTACATATTATAAATATTCCAACAAAGATCCACATTCACATAAAATTTAGTCATCATTATTGCATCCCATCATGCTCCTAAACCCTATATTAACATAATTTATTTAATAATTTATTAACAGAATAATTACTTTCACATATTCCCAGGCATAATAGGAAAACATTCCAAGATACTAAACAGAAGGAAGATCAACATAGTGAGTAGATTATCTACTTCTCAAGTCTATTCCACCTATAGTAGGAGCACATGCATGTGATCCATCAAGAAGTGAAAGATGAAATGCACGTGGAATGCCCCACAAGCCATCAACTTTTTTTGAAAGGTAGGTAGAAAAACCATCTTTCTTGAGAATTGGGGAATGTAATGAATATAAATAACCAATAAGATTCAGCATCCATGGAACATTAATATTAAACCCGGTTCTTCACTTTTGTTTTCCTATTTGACACCCACATGCATTAACTAATGCATATCACCACTCTTGGCATCAACTTCTTCCACAACCAATGGGCCTCCTTTCCCCCACACATCATAACTACATTAAAGTCTCAAATCAAAACACAAGCAGTAGGAATGTAAAAATTACATCAATCGGGCTCTAGGACCTTAAACAATGAATAAATCCTTTAAACATAATTAGCACTCATGGATCCAATGCACATGGAACTCGGGCTTACAAGAAAGAGGATAACTCATCAACCTACGAGGAATTTTCTTTTATCAAACAACTGGGTTTTTAATCCATCTTAAATTTTATGGTTCCTTTAAATATGAATACCTACATACATTGGATTATAAACAGTTTACCAAAGTAAATACCAGATTAAAAACATAACTCTTTATCCTTGTATAATTAATTTACAATTAATCCAGGCTTTATTTTATTTACTAATTTCAATCAAGAATAAAATGTTTAACACATCAAGAATAGATATCACACTATCTATTAGAATAAGTGGAAATAAAATACAACTGGTACCAAATTATTTATCCAGTTCAAATATTTATTATGACAGTTAAATTGTGTTCTAGTGGGATACAACATGATAACACTAATGATAGATCTAAATTAATAGTGATTCCATGAACCCCCTACCTCAAAAGGTTTCTGATGATTTTTTCATGAGAACAATACAACAAAATAGATCATGATCTCCTCCCCTGGAGGACTGCATCCACCCGAGGATGAAAGGACACCACCACACCAGTGAACACCCATGAAATTTCCACAATGAATATGAAGATAGAATTACATTACATTGTATGGAGAAACTGAAGGAGAGGAACCCAGAAGACTGATGGTAAAACATACATTATATTGAAGATTGACTGACATAGCTTGGTAACTCCAAAATAGGGGGAGGGCATGCAGTAGGAATAAACTACCGGGAATACATTATCCAAGGATACAACACTATACATGACTCCTATAGGAATGAAGGAATGCTTTCGGTGTCTCACACGAAGGAACATGGAGGAAGAACAAGATAAGAAGATATTTTGTCCCATTATATGATTTAACATAGTAGTGGTTTATGATGTGCTATATTTTACATTAGGATTAGTTTTATCAAGGATCACCTGTTTTGACAGAGTAAAGGCATCACAACCATTTAGAAATTAAATATAGGAGATACAGGCATTGAATAAACCGTTAATCCCTTAAATGAAGGATTTGAATCCATTTTACATAAAAGGAATCTTCAATCGGGAAAATCTATATGAAATCTGAAAAAATGAAAATTTGGAAAGGGAAATATCACTCACCATTCTGGAAACATTGTAGGATCATCATTAGATGTATCTCTATTCTGAAAACATTGTAGAATCGCGGTTTTGGATACAATGTAGAATCACCATTCTGGAAACACTCTAGGATCAACATTCTAGAAACAGTCTAGCCAAACCATTCTTAAAACCCTATTAACAAACTTTAAGATTCCTCACCATTCTAGAAACACTGTAGACCCACTGTTAGATGTCCCACCATTCTGGAAACACTATGGAATCATAGTTTTGGAAACACATTAATCTCACCATTATGAAAATACTGTTCACAGAATGTGAAATTTGATAAAATATTGCGGATGAGTCCCCTTGACCTCATAGAATACCTCAAACACCAGATGTCAGTATGGGAATAGACCAAATAGGTATGGGACAATCTATCAGATACCTCTCAAAAAGTTATCATCCTTTATAATCCAAAACCAATCCATATAGGTATTATAAAAGGGGTCTAAGAAACCACTTTTTGATTTACCTATAAAGTATCTCGTCACCAAAGGAGATCAACTTCATCAAAAAAGAAAATGTGGTCCCACAAAAAAACCACAACCTACATCTAAACAGTCTATCTGGGGATATAACCCTCTAAATAGGGAATCCACAACATGATCAAAATGAAATCTATCTCATAACCTGAAATATTCTAAAACATAAAAAAAGACATCATTATAAAAATTTAGATAAACATAAAACATGTTGGGTTACTGAGTGCGTATCTAGGACTCATGTTCCCATGTTCTATCCTCCATGCCACTAGGACATCACATGACATGAACCAATGAAATAACATGCCCATGAAAAAACTTCTCATTACAGTCATGGACCACTACAGTCTAATCCTTTAGTGTCCCATCATTTTCAAAATCAATATATCCCCAATCGATGATTTGAGGGTCATCGTGATGATTATGATGGAGGTATAAGAAAAGAAATACATTATGTATCTATCTCATATTTAGGGTAAGTGAAACTCGATATTCCATGACTCCAACTTTAGAAAAATCCTTAAAAGGCCCAAATAACCATGGAGAATGCTAAACCCCACGAACAATCATTACTCTCCATGATTGGGAGTAAAATATAGAAACACGTGATCACCAAAATCAAACACTAAAGGACTCATACTTTGATCATCATGTGATTTATGATGATCTGGTACTGCTTTCATCATCTCAGGAATCACACGAACCATCTCTGTGGTATTCAACACTAGTTCTTGTTGGAGAATTACTGATTCTCCAACCCCAATACATCACAGTGGATAATGGAATGGTATTCCATAAAAGGTTTCAAACGGCACCATACCGATGGTTGTATGAAGACTATTGTTTTAAATGAACTCCAACAAGGGATTGTGCCTCATCCATGAACCTCCAAAATCCAGGACACAACAACACAACATGTCTTCAAGAGTTTGGATGGTCCTCTCTATTTGACTATATATCTGTGGATGAAAACAAGTTATATGGAATAGATGAGAGCCACAATCATGCTAAAGACCTCTCTATAACCTAGTGGTAAAAATAGGATCTTGATTAGAAATTATTGTCCTCAGGAATTTGTGGAGCCTCACCACCTCCTCCTGATACTGCCTCGATAACACCTCTTTTGATCATGATTCCATTATTGATATAAAGTGTTTTGATTTATTGGAATAGTCCACTACAACCGATATAGTGCAATAGTATCCCTATGCACAAGGTAAACTATTAACAATGTCAATTGACATGTCCACCCAATTCCACTGTGGAATATCTAATTGTTAAAGAAAACCACTAGGGGAACAATGCTTGGTCTTCACCATCTAGAAGAACTAACATTAAGACACAAACTCAGCAACTACACAATTCATCCCAAACCACCAAAACAGAATCCTCAAGGCTCATTAATTCTTTTTCATGCCATGATGTACTACTATGGGAGAACTATAGAACTCTCTTACAAACATATCGTGCATTGTCAAAGGAATAAAAAACCATACCAGAATAAATGCTCATTGTTCTTCATCCTCAGTCCAACCACCAGGGGGCTTGACAAAAACAACTCAGTCTCTCCAGACCTCCACATATAGATCCCCCAAATGGGACTCTTCCACCTGATGCACTAGATATGACTGCACCATCATCTGAAAAATACATCATCTGCCCCCATCATCTCCCATATTGATATGTAATGTAGAATGTACTTCCATCATTCTATAGGAATCTCCAAATTCAAACCCCGCATCATTGCATGACTTCCTTATCATCGCACTAGCTACATCATTCCCCCTCCTTGTGTATACAAGATTCCACATTCATATTCTAGAATGAACTTCATCCACTAATGATGTCAAATATTCATGTCACTCTAAGAGAATACATACCATAGGCTCTTAAGATCAGTGATAATCATATATTTGTCTCCAATAAGGTAATGTCTCCACAACATCGGAGCAAAAACCATGGCCGCCAATTTGAGTTCATGGGTTACATAGTAACATTCCTGGGGTCGCAACTATTGAATCCCATAAGAAGTGACTTATCTCTGCTTCATCAGAACACAAAAAAACCATAGATGAGAATCATCACAAAAAACATAAATATGAACTCTCTCAACTAGGATACAATGAACTGGAGCACTTATCATATTATCCGTTAGATACATGAAGGCTGAAAGACACAAATCATTCCACATGAATGCCTGATCTTTCTTGGTCAATGATTTTATAGGAGTCACAACCTGAGAGAAATCAGTTATGAACCTCCTGTAGTATCATGTGAGACCCTGGAAGCATCACATTTTTCCAATATCTTGAAGGATGCCAAAATGAAATCTTATTGTATCTTCAACATATCCACATCTAATCACTACTAGAATACCACATGCCTCATGAAATGAACTTCCCGATCCAAAAACTAACATGTTTACAACATCCTGAATAGTTGATGTTGACAAAGAAATCGACAAATGGTGTACATATTCTCTACATGCTCCACCTTAGAGGAAGAGTAAAAAAGTATGTCATTGATGAAAACCACCATGATATTATATAGTAACTAACAGAACATATCTTTCATTAACCCCATAAACATATCTCCATCATTTGTCCCACCAAATGCAATTACAACAAATTTGTAAGGCCCATAATGAAAACAAAAAATATGTATTTGGAATATATTCATCCTTCACATGAATTGGATGATACCTAGACCAAATTTCGATCTTTGAGATCCAATACAGACCCTTTATTTGGTTGAATAAATAATTAATCCTTGGAATATGAAGTAGATTCCTCACTGTCACTTTGTTGAAGCGATTATAATCGATAAACAACTGGAAACTACCATCTAACTTATTTAGAAACAAACCTAGTGCACCCCATGGTGACACACTCAGTCGAAAAAATGATCTTTAACTAAATATTGAAATGTATACACATTTCTGTTAACTCAGAAGGGTCTATCCTATATTGAGAAATAGAGATAAGAGACGCTTCTACATGTAGCTCGATCCCAAACTCAATCTCTCACCAGGGGTAATTGTACAACCTATTACAGAAATACATTAGGGGTACTCTTCAATGACCCTAGTAAAAACCAACTGCTAAACCTATAAGGAACATTCCATTAGCTCATCCATCATGGATGAAAAGAAAAAAACATGCCTCAGACCCATCCATGTGTTTTTCTCCCAAACAAACACCCCTTGATATCAATCAATATCGAGGAACACCACCTACCTCCGAAAGAAATCCATGATAGAGTGCACTAAATAGAACAAGTCTATGATAAAGATGACATCATATTATTTTATCCACAAACATAGAAACACTCCATTGAGTGGGGATGCCTTAGCACTAGCTCAAAATCCTTATTTACAGAAAAAATTGTAGCTCAAACTCTAACTGGTGTAGTCAACGCCAAGAGAACATAAAGCATATCTTCATCTAGTACCAAAGAAAGCACAAGGGTAAGTGATATGAAGGAGTTATCTTTCCTGAATCAAACAAGGTATACACCCTTGTATAAAACATGAAAAGGGTACTTGGAATGATTTATAGCTTGCCTGGTGTTGGAAACTCTAAAGCATGAATCTGACCATGAAAATCTCTATGACCTATAATAACCTGATAAACCACCAGAATGATAGCACTCTGCACTCAGAGGATGGGGGGAGTCATGGGTCTACCCTATGTCTGATGATCCAATGTTGGGGCAACCTACTACTACTTCCTCGAATGGAACTGTCTTGACAGAGGAACATGATGAAAAACACCTAGTGCATGTTTATTTATCTTAACGTTGGGGAACTTTTTATGATATTGACATAGGCCTCCACATGAAAAAAGTACAAGATCCCATGGAATAGGCCTGAGTGCTGCCACCCCTTGAGAAATGAGATGCTAAGGGCTGGGACCTACAAATGGACGAATGAAAACATTTCTACCTTAAAAAATGGTAACTTTGAACAATAGATATTTTTCATGAGGTATCATGATGACTGACCTATTATGATGGTCCATTCTTGGATAATGTCTTCTCGATGACCTATTCTATTTCTATCACCTTATGATATGTTTTTATCATAAGTTTGGTGACCTGGTGATGGATTTCTGGACCCAATGCCTATACTAAATGCCCCTCACTGGCCTCCTAATATGGAAATAGGTATGAATCATATCACAAAGGGTTCCAAAAATGGATTCAAAAATCTCACACATTGGAGATCCCTAGTTGAAGGGTATGAATCTCATGAAGACTGGATGTTGTCTTGTTCGAAGAAAGAAACTAGACTCTGAACTTGTCTCAGAACTCATCCCTTAAGATCTATAACTCCTCGAGATCCCAAAGGAATAAGAACCCCACTATCTCACTGCCAGAAACATCATCATGACATCCATGGAATCCTAGTGCTCTTTCTGAGCATGGATAACAATGAACTATATATCAACCTCTTATAACAAGTCTTCTGTGACTTCAACTAAAATCAATCCATCTTACTTCTACAGACTCTGCCACTAAAATTATCAGAGTGGCCTCATCCAAGTGTCATCATCATCAACCTCTAACCTTCGGTGATCTTCCGGCGTATCCTGCTAGACATATTATGCACAAACTAGATGAGGACATTGATTAGGAGCCATACCTTCAAAATAATAAACAGTTAGAGATCCAAAACTTGGAATATGGAATTCTCAACATTAATTAATTAATTGTTTTCTTTTATTCATTTATTGGTTAACATCCCCTAGGGACAAAACATTCCAACATAGGCTTATGGATGAACGATACATGATCATTTCCTAGTTCTCAACCCTAAACCCAATATCACCTCATTTAGTTGCCACTGTAAAATTTATGGTCCATGAAACTGATCACATGGGGGCCTCAATTTCTATGTCTCAGCCAATCACTGTTGTATATATCACATTTAAAATTAACTAACAACATTTCCCTACCAACCCATGCAACATCACCTATGCCTAACCCCGACTCCAACATATCCATCAACCTGTCCTATGATACTACACTGTCACGAAACACTCACCAAAAGGTGTACCCTTCTTGGACAAGAAATGTGAGATGGGAGATTGTGACCCCCATGTCCCACCTCTAGTTGGACCCGGGTTGGCGACTAGCACTGAGGGTATAATAACAACACATATGAAAGCCATTACAGACTACTAGAACAAAAGAAAAATTGACAGATAATACATAAACCAACCAACTCAAACTCAGACTACAATATAATAGAAAACACTAGTACACATGTGTAATGTTATGAAAAATATTGTACAACTGAAACGAAAAAAATGAATGAACCAAAAGAATATAAAACCAACAACGATCTAGAAGCCTGAACACCTCATGTATCCCAAATCTAGTATTAGACTTCTTGGTATATAACCTTCTCTAAATGACCTGGAAAAGAATTTATATATAATTAGGGTGAGTATAAGAATATACTCAGTAGGATCCTCTCCATATTCTCTAGTGAAAATATAATTAAAGAATGAAAAAGCACATTGAACAACACGTGAAATTTAGGAATCATGTAAACAGATGTACAATGTTTATTCCCTCACCATTTCTACTCTCAACAAGTATCACATACATGATTATATAATATAATAAGTAATATCATGTATACCCTTCTATTATATCCGCACTTGTTTACATCTTTACCCTAATGTCTCACGTCAAAAGCATCTCTCTCCAAAACTATTTCCCATAGTCACCTCAGTGAAACACCACAATATGAACCTCATGAAGCACAACCACAACATACATGTAATGAAAGTAACAATGTAATTTATAGGATCCAACACATCTCATATAACATGTATAATATGATAGGGATTAAACCACAAGACATTATATCCCATACACAATGTATAAATCCTCAAGCCAGCCCAGCTAATACAAATTAAAGCTATAATAGTTCATATGAAACTATATCTAGAATATATGTGTGTGAATAACCAAAATCCATTACAGCCCTCTACACATATATGGGGAAGCATACCATTTTCCCAACCAGTACTATTAACTAACTAGAGAAGAGAGTGGGGCCAAAATGGGTAGTCATCAATCCATTCTCCCACCATAATTTTTGGGAAAACACACCCTAGGGATAAAAATACCTGAGGGGTTAGTTTCTATAACTAAATGGGTGGAGTAGAATATAAAAACATAAAAAGTACAGAATATACAATAACTCACAAACGAACTATGGACATAACCTAGTCTTAGACTCAACTACAACCAACTTTCTTAGACTCCCAGCTTCTACTACTAAGAAAAGGTTTCCTATTAGCACAATAAAATTTAAAAGAGATTTATTATATTACATTATTCTGTTTTTCTTAGTTTCACATTTCATTAATTAGTTCCTTAAACATTAATTAACAATTTTAATTTCGACATTAAATTTTATTAGCATTCCAATAATTATCCACAATTCCCTTAAATTAAAACATCGAAATTATATCCCAGCAAGCAACAACCTCATTGGATAACATCATTTTATTCAATATTTTTTTAAAAAAATTATTACATTACCATATTCCCAGGAATTATAAAAACTCATTCATTGAAACCAAAAAAATGGGGCTCAACATAGTGTGTAGATTAACTACCCATAATGTCTTTTCCACCTAGAGTTGGAGCATATTCCCATCCTCCCCCATTAATCTAGACATAGAAAGCACATGGAATACCCCATGAATCTTCACCTCTATTTGGAATGTGGGTTGAAAAACATGCTTCCTTGAGAAGTGGGGAATGTTATGAAGATAAATAACCAATAAGATTCACTATACATACAACATTCATATTCAACTAGTTTCATCAACTCAGGTTTCCTCCCCAACACCCACATGTATAAACCGATGCATATCGCCACTCTAGGCGTCAGTTGCAACCACAAACAATGGGCCTCCCTTCACCCAAACATCATAACAGCTATCTAGGATCACATACCAATACAAGAAGCTATTAAAAATCATTACATCAACTAGGCACTTGGCCCTTAAACAAGACATCCATCTGTTAAACATAATATACCATCATGGACCTAATGCACAAGGCACTATACCTTAAAAGAATGAGGCTGACTCAGAACCCAATTAGGTATTATTAATTACCAAATAACTGATTATTTAATCCATCATGTAATATCTTATTCATTTAAATATGCATAACTGCATTCATTTAATTATCATTTGTTTACCAAAACAACAACCATATTTAAAAAATACCTCTTTAAAATTATCTAATTATTTTACAATTAATCCCAACATTACGTTATTTACCAATTTCCATTAATAACAGAATGTTAAACAAATCAAGCATTGATATCACACTATATAGAAAAAAAGAGGTTGTAACATATAGTTGAAGAATATTTATTTTTCTGGTTTAAATATTAATTTTTTCAACTACATTGTGATCTAGTGGGATAAAAAAGCTATGACTACAAATGCACATAAATGAATAGTGAAACCATGAATCCCATACCTTAAAAGGTTTTCCATGAAATTTGAACCAAAACAGTTCAATAAAATAGATCATGTTCACCCATCTTAGAGGAATTCATCCATCTAAGGATGTAGAGATAACACAACACCATCCATCACCAATGAAAATTCCAGTAGGAATGTTGAGATATAATTCCATAACAGATAAAGGAGAAACCAAAAGAGAGGAAGCCAATAGAATGATGGTATATCATACCTTATATCGAAGATTGATAGATTCTACATGGTTTCACCAAAATAGGGGGTGTCCATGGAGTAGGAATAAACACTAGGATGATCTGATTTAAGGTTACATCACAATGCATGACTCATACAAGAAGGAAAGATTGGTTTCAGCATCTCACCCCTTGGAATAATGAGAATGAATAAGGGAGGAAGATATCTCGTCCATTTAGAATATTTGAAAGAGTAATGGTTTATTATAGCATGTATTTTCCATTGTGATCAGATTTTTCAATGATCATACGCTTTGATAGTGTAAGGGATTCCTGAACATTATTAAAATGAAGATATGACCATTGATATTTGAATTGGACTAAAATATCTTAAAATGAGGCTTTGAAAGAATTTTACATCAAAGGAAACATCAAAAGAGAATAAATAAAGTAAATCTGAAAAAATGAGGATATTTGTCAAGGGAAAATGACTTACTGTTTAGGAGACACTATAGACACACTGTTCTAGAAACACTATAGACTCTCCATTAGATCACTCACCATTTTTGAAACATTTTAGACTCACAATATTGGAATCTATGTAGACTCATAGTTATGGAAACACTGTAAACTCACCATTATAGAATCATTGTATAATGACATTTAAATTCCTCACCATTTTGGAAACAATGTAGACTCACCGTTCTGCGAACACTGTTCACAAAGAAAGAAATTTGGAAAAGTGTTGGTGATGAGACACATTGGCATCCAAGAACACGTCAAAAACCAGATTTCATGACAAGAATAGACTAGATAGGTATGGAACATTATAATGTCAAAATTAAATTTGGGTGAAATTTTTGGATTTTTTAGAAAATATTGATTTGTTGATGAATAGTTGAAAATAATTATTTTTGGTTAAATACCCCATTTTCATTTAAATAATCTAAAAAATAAAATTTTATATTGTTTTATAGAAAAGTTATATAAATAATATAATAATTTGACTTATATTAATCATTTTTATAATTTCATATTGAATTTTGATATCAAAACCTTCTCTACATATGATAATTTCGTCTTAAAAAACGCACCTTTTCATCATGTCTACATATAAGATTTTAAATTTTATCCTACCATTTCTATAAAATTACTATTCAAAAATGTATTCAATATTTGAAATAATAATAATATATATAATCAAATATGGCCAACTGAATTATTTTCCACTATGAATAAAATAACCCAAAATAATTAATTATACATGTTAATGTAAACAATGATTTATAGGGGGTTAAACTATGAATATAATTGCTACAAATGTCCTAAAACTTTTTATGAAATCCATTTTTTGGAAATAATTCAACCATATTACCAATATGTGTCATGAATGACTTATTTTAGTGTTTTTTTCTGGGAAAAAGCATTGTTGAAATTGATTTTTTTCAAAAATTCCATGTGTTTCCTCTCTCCCACTTATTAATGGCCACCACATCTCCTCCCATTTTAATAAAGTTAATATACATTTTTATTTTACATAAAATACAAAAATATCTTCCTTAAATCCCTAAAAATATATTATATATCTTTTTGTTAAAAATCTATCATTTGAAAGACATTTTGAAAAAATAATAGAAGTTTTCTAAAGAAGATCTAACATTCATAAAAGTGAATATTCATATTATTTCTTCTTCCACGCAATTGAAATCTTCTTCAATCATGGTAATATATTTACAGTGGTATATAAAATATACTGATATGTTATTATCTTAATTTAGAAACCTATATATATAATTATAATATTTTCTTAAATGGGAAACAAAGTTGTCGATCATGGGTATGGTTGACTATCACCTACAGAACGAGTTTAAACTGTTTTCCATCACCACCTTTCATGTATTGATATAATGATGGTATGAAAGATGATAAATAATATTTCATATATTATTATCCAAATTAAACATTAATTCCTACTATACCATCTTAATTTTCATGCGTTTAAAATATGATAATGTCACTCATGTGTATGGTGGACTATCATCACACAAAGCGATGTGGGTTGTTTTTCACATCCCATTACATGTAAAGTAATAAGGTTAAATTTAATGAATATATGATATATATATATATAAGGTAATATTGAATATATAATATTAAAATATCACCCACTACCGTACCCATTCACTCATTAAGGGAATGATACCATCATTCGAGGGTGTAGAGGACATACTATCTCCATGAAGTGATGTGATTAATTTTATTTATTGTTACATTAAGTATGATTATAAAAATGTATATCTAGAGTAAATATTATATTAATAAAATAAATTTCCTAATGGATATTATTTATCACTATTAAATACATAGTAACCATAACATTCATGATAGAACACATAAGATAAAAATTCTAATTAACACCCAAAAAATTTAAAATAATGAAGGATAACAAATGATCGAGGGATATGATGTTATATAAGGATCATATATTGTGTTATAAATATTAATAAGGAAATTTAATAAATAAATAAAATGACTAGAACACTTATCCATGATTTTAAATGACTTTCAAAAAAAGTGAGATGTAAGGTTCTTTATCTAAATTTGAAATCATTGAGGAATATACTAATTTCATAAAGATAATTTCTATTATATAGTTTAAAAACATCCAACTCGACATGAAATATAATTAATAATTTATAAATCATGGTATTTTGTTTACAAATTTTAATTATTTCATCCAAATTGACATTGAATTAAATGTTACAATGTAGTAAATATTTTCCTAACTAACATTCTTTTTATTGGGTAATATTACTTATTTGATGTCTTTCATATTATAATATTATATGTGTGATGAATTTTGATTATCTAATATTTTACAACCTATTTTTTATGGGGATTTAAATTTGATACAGAAAAAATATTCATTAAATAATTTTCACTTTAAGAGTTTGATCATTGTACGGTATTATTCCACATTGTCATTCTAATATAGATTATTTATTCACGAATTGCCAATAAAATTAATTTTTTTAACAATTCTTTAATAAAACCATTAATATTAACTTTATGTTATTGTTCATGGTATATTCAAGAAATATTACTATTTTTCCAATATTTTTAATTTAATATAATTGGTAGAACGGTTATAATGAAATATGAAATCATTTATCCTTTTGGTCAGATATCCTTTAACATCCAAACACATGATTTATTTAAATTTTTTTTAAAAATGTTATTTTCCATTACCAAATGATTTTTTAATAAATGTTTACCGAATATTGCTTTTATAAATTATTTCGAATCAAGCCATCATATCAATTTCAAAATGAGGATTGTTTTTCTTGTAATGAAATGTGAAAGAAATCATTTTCTAACATACAAAAAATCTATGGAATTTCATTCAATCATAACCAATCAATGTTTTAAAAATTAAAAAATATGTTTTAATGATTATTTTATTTGAAAATTATTTTCATAATTTCACGTGAAATTTTAGTTTTAATGGTTTATTCTCTATATTAAATAGATATTTTACTCAAAATGTTTATAGGGATTTTTTATAGTATTTATACTAATACATGATGAGAAAAATTTATTATACATAAAATCCAATAGTGACATTTTGAATAGATAATCCTCATTCTTATTTTGGACGGTTTTTGATTATTTTTACCGGGGATAGCATTTAGTCTCACTTCCGTGATTAATGTTTTAGTTGTTAACATTACCTTGAATTATTTGATTTCATTTGATCCTTGGATATTAAATTTACCATAATTATCCATATTATATAACATTTATATTTCTATTTCATCTGATAAATATCATTAAAACATAGAGTGTTTTACAATGAATGTTATCTGATTGACTGGGGAAATATTAATAATCATTAAATTTCATTCAATAAAAATATTTAGTGATATTGAATATTATTGATGAAATAATTATATTATTTTATATATATATGGAATGTTATAAATATGTAAATATTTTTGGGGCATAATTATAGACATCCCCTTGATGGATCAATAGTCTCATGAGATGAAATAGTTGGATAAACATAGATAAATAAGATTCTTTTGATACCCACCCACCAATTTTAAACATTAATGAAGAAATAATTTACAATAGATGATATTTTCACAATGATATTATTTCTGGATGCATTTCATTTTCATCCTACCAATTAAATAGAAATCATCTATATTCATTTATTATGGTATATTGACATGGATTGTAAATTTAATTAAAGGGAACCAGTGTTCAGTGATTTTCATTGAAATGTTGATCATTATTATTCATTAATGATAGAATAAAATGTATTTAACCCTTGTAAATAAGACAATCTTACCCAAAATTTTGTTCATATCTTGTGAATCTAGGATGTGTACTATGAATGTAATGAAATTATATACTAGAGGAGGTATTAATGTACTAAAAATAGATTTAATTTCAATATTAAAATGTAAAATGTGTCCATGTATATATCTAGTTTACCATGAATACTAAACTATTTTTCACTTCATAATGGGATTTCATGTTCATGTTATAATGTAAAAATTCAAGGCAATAAATCTACTTTACTATAGTCAGTTTCATCACATAAAATTATTTAGATCCTATGGATATGGCATTAAAATTTGGGTGGTTAATCCATCAAGTGGAACTATATGTTTTCATCACCATAATATAGTCAATAAGGCAGGGTTTTTCCCATATTTTGGATGAGTAGGGTGGTGTTTCACCTTATGGTATGTGAATTTTTCTTGATGTACTCTTTCAATAAAATAACTAAAAATTAAGATGTTTTCACAAATTGTTTAAATGATATAAGATCAAATTCATGTTAGGATGTGATGGTTTGTCTGCAATACCATATTCTATTATTTCCCATGATAAAGTCTGGTGGATGTGTTGTTATGATATTTGGTAGGATATAAAAAGTTCCAAATTACCATTTTTGGTGTCTCATTGTTCATATTTTTATTATCACCCATCCGTGGGACATGTAACCATACATGTTCATTTTAGATTCCATAACTGTTTGTATATATTTTAATGGGAGTATATTATGTGGTTCCACAACATAGTGGAGCATAGCAGGATTCATTGTTGGTGGTGTTGAAAATTGAAGAAAATTTGATGTGGTCATTCCCATTCCAAAATTCTTATAGACTTTTTTAATTATTGTGAATTTTTTTCCTCATATATAATATTTTCGTTTTACTAATATTCCACTGAAATTTTACCATTTATGAATTCATAATCCAAATTTTTTTGAAATGATTTTGTTCTGTGTATGTTAATATAATTTTTAGGCAGATTCTTATTTTCTTTATGTTGTAAATGATATTTCCTTGTTATGTTTTTAATTAATTATTAGATCTAAACATTAGCCCATAGTCTTTGGGATATAAATATTTGGTGGAACACTTGGTTTATCATAGCCCAAAGTGGGGACTCAATTTATTGGGTTATGTTATAAGATAACATCATTTTTTATTGAGTAATATTGTTATAAATTTATATTCTTGATATAAAACATGATTATATTATGGTTTTTAGAATTTATCAGATATATATGAAAATTTAATCATAGAATAGAATATATAGACCAATGAACAGTCATTCCATAATATCATTCTGCTGAAGGAAAATGGTTAATCTAATTTCCTTGATTTATATTATTAATAGGATTATAGAATCATTCTTATGGAGATCACCAATTACTATATTTACCATGATTCAATTCATATTCAAATATATGAGTCAATATATGGAAGACCATAATTATTTACATATTAAAAAACATTATAATTTCATGTTGTTTTTTGTGTACAATCATTAAAACCATGTATATTTTATTTGTTTAATTATGTTTAATATATTTAGTAAATCTTGTGGTCAACAATGTGTACTGTTGGTCATGGATCATGATGTAATTCTATTGTACGGAGGAAATCCTAGTGTATTGAGGGTCATTATGGCATGGTATGGTCATATATAAATTAATTTTCTATAGGTGATGATGGACCTTAGAAAATATATTTGGGTTATTCCTAATGAAGTTAATTATAATATGTGGTGTTTGGTCAAACTATAATGGGAAATTATTAGTATTTCGGTCAAAAATAAAAAAATTATTTTGTTATGCCGTGGTGTAGTTTATCAATCAAAATCATGGAAAATTATGCGTGATTTTTCCTTAAAACATCATCATCACACTATAACATACTTCCTAAGATATTTTTTTAATATAAATACATGTAAAATTGAATAAATATGGGAAAATGTGGAAAAAGTGACCACCCTCATCCTCTACCATAGTGTGATATAGATCACCATCAAGAGTCCTTATGTTCTTATAAACCATCAACATGGGTTTTTAATCCCCAATAAATATTTTTAACCTAATTACTATAATAATTAGTTATATTTAACTATATAAATTTTATAAACCTTGTTTTACCTTATTCTTTCTCTAATATAATGTGTAAAATCTATTTTAAATGGGCTAGGTTTGATATTGGGGAAGCAATAGACTAATGTTCAGTCATGAAATGCAGTATTTAATGATATCTCTTAAAGGTATGAGGAATAATGTAATAACTATGTTCAAAATTTGAATGAGATTTCAGGGGTTATTATGTATATAACTATGTGAATATTATCTTATTTTTTCAATATTTGTTATCAATTATAAATAGGAACTATGGATAAATAAATTTGACATTATAGATAATAGATATGTGTATACAACTGTAGACATAAAATTGACATATATTATATGGAGAGAAATTTTAGATATGTCTTAGATGTTTTCACGGACAAAATGTATGATTCATTATATCATTTTCACTCATTTTTCAATATTCATGAGGTTTGGGGTATGTATAATTAAATTATCCAATTTGGAGGTAAATGTGGTTATAAAAACCTATTCTGATGGGTTTCATAGGACTGGAGTTAATTATTAAGAAAAAAATAATGTCTATGTGATTTTTTTAATTGGTAAATGGATTGGATATGCTTGAATTTATGTTAGAGTAGATGTAAAATCCCGATATTTAACTGAAATATTTTTTTTTCAAATTAATTTAAACAAATTACAACTTGAGTTACATGGAATACATAGTTTACCCAATAAATAATATACAATCAATATTATTATTTAATATGGATGTAACTACCTAGAAATAATATTTGCAGATATGAATATTTCTATCTATATTACGTGTAAAAGTGTTTATAAAATCTAATGACATTCATCGATTGTATTTCATATGCATTAAACATGTATAAATGTACTTTTACTATTTAAAATCTCTTTCTTCTGATAGTAATTTTTTGCATCATTTAATTGAAAACTTGTTTTGAAAATAAATTTTTACAACTTTATAACTGTTAGTTGAAAAATGACTATATTTTTTAAGAGTAAGGTGTTATTTATCATAACGTATATTTTTAAGTATTTTTCTATGAAGTTTAATTTTTTAATTAATATTGAATGGTATTTATGTTTAAATGAAAACTATTTTTATAAAAAAAAATTTATATTTTTGAAATATATTTTTAATTTTTTTAAATTAAAAATAAAAAAAATATTTTAAACGAATTTATGTAATTATAGAAATTTTTATAATGATTTTAAATATAAAAACCATGTAACCTTTTAAAAAAAATCACTTTATACGCATGTTTTTTGACCATGTTTATTGGATAGGTTTAAATATTTATTTTTATGTTCCTTGATTTAAATTTTGAAAAATAGGTATAAATTTTTGGAAACATAAATATAATTTTAAAATAGTAATATCCATTTAATTTTTTACAATAATAATAAGTGAAAACAATAAAAATTAATTAACACAACGATGTTTAAAATGGGGTATTGCGCATTTCATGAGATTGTATTAAAATTAATTTTACACACACATAGGGTTTTTTATTAATGATTTTGAATTAATATTTATAATCATTATATCTAAAATATCTAATAAATCTCTTTCTAATTATATTATTAAATGATAATTTTATGATGTAAATAAAAAGAAAAAGTTTTCTTAAGAAAAAGTCTAAGGTAAAAGTGAAAAAAAATGTCTAAGGATGAAAATTATAAAAATTATTTAATTTCATTATGGTGTATGTTTTCATAACAATAAATTTACCTCAGTCAATTGTTTCTCTTTTTTGAGTCACATAATATATGTGGGAACTACCAATAGTGTTTACCTTGTTGTATTTACATGACTCCCACAACTCATCCACTATAAAAGGAAATTTACTGCCCTTACAGAATCCCACCTCAAAATCCCTATGTCTAATCCAAAATATACCCAAATAATCTCTGATCTATTATCCTATAATTTTAGAAGCCTAGAATTAAGATTATTTAAAATCAACAAATTCCATTGGTGAAAACAGAAAAGAGTTACATGAAGAAGAGGTAACCTTAGTAAAATAGAACATTTCTTTCAATTATTTATACAAAAATTAAATTATTCTTATTAAATGATAATATGAAAACCATATTATCTAAAATATAATTTTTTTTAAGGGATTGACATAAACATACAAATAATTCCATAAAATATGTAATGAAATCATTTTTATGGATTGGTTAGATAAATATATTCTATATTCATGAAATATATATATTAAAAATGACATAATTACCTTTATAAAAATACAATATTTAATTTTGTTTAGTACATTTTCATACAATAAAAATGTTATAACAACTATCATGGACGTGTGGACAACCACCTCCTCAATGTGATATGATTTATTTTAAATCACATTTATTTTAAATAAAAGTATATATTATTAAATTATATATAATTTGTGATGTAATTCTTATTGTAGTGAAATTAATTTTTATTACCTTCTTTCCATAACGATCATGAAAAACTGGTAGTGTTAATCATGCGTATATAAGACTTAATATCTCTATGATTGTATCATTGTTTCATTTTCAATAACCATAACTCATGAATTGTTTTAAAAATTATAATTGATATATAAATAGGAAAATTATATGTCGATTATTATTTTTTATATTTATATATAATGACCTCCAACACCATAGTCCACCAACCTTATGAGCTTTTTGAAATATAACACTTATATGATCATAATATATGACGTAAAAATAATTTATTATCTCATTGAATAAAACATTAAAATAAGTGAAATAAATGTAATAATGAACTTGATAAGGGTTCTGACAGAAGTAAATATTTTAAAAAAATCATTATTGTGGAACATAAATAGACATGTGACATATTGATCTCAAGGTAAGAGATATTGTCTCAATATCCATTCATCGAGCCATATTTTGATGTAATACACCCAAATTTCCCTATGAGGAATATATACATATCCATTTACTTATCATATCATTAATTTAATTATTCTTTTGTTATATAATTTTTTTTAATTGTTATTCTTATTTGGGTATCATTATTTAAATATTTCAAAGGGTTATGAGACAAGTCGAATATTTAAATAATCAATTTCAAATTTTATATTCTCAATATTATTTTATATGATTATTTAAATGGATATAAACAGATTATAATGTACATATAATATCAATTTTTAATTAAATTTTGTTTTACAAAAAAAAATATTTACATTTTTTATATGGACCGTTTTGAAAAATGAAAAAAACGATTGTTATATTCATAATGTACATGAAAATAATGGCATTTTAGTCATTGTGGATATTAATTATATATTTAATTTTAATTTCACAAGTTTCCTTAATAAAAATAATAATTTAGATTTCTTGGGATATTTTGGCATTTAAAACTATTTTTCAAATAAAAAGTGAATTTTGGTTCGAAAATGGGGTTTTAAAAGATAAATGGAATTTTTATCCAAAAGTGTTTTCGTATGAGAGAAAAAGATATTTTCAAATGTTTTTGTAAGAAATTTTTTTTATCCATGAAGTGTTACATGATAATTACCTGATATGGTCTCTCAAATATCATAGAGAATACCCTTAAAATATTACAGTGGGATGGCCTAGATAGTTCCAGGAATGTTTGTCACAAATAAACCTTGTGTGCCCCAAATATTGTCATGAAAGTCTATTATGAAATAAAAAGCAGTGGCCAATATAGAAAAGAGAAATCATATTAAAACATACCAGATTATAAATCCTAGATTTCATCAGGTGATCTTATTATATATTAAATGATGTGGCATCGAAGCTAGTACTCGGTGAGCCCGTTACTACTTACATGAATTGGTGATCCTATTAGCGATGGGTGGGCCCATTGGAGATCTTAAATGAATTAGTTAATGATAATATTGTATGTAGGATTTATAAAGGTCCAATTAAAATTGTTTTGAAATGGGATTGAAATGGATTTACAAAAATGAGTTTTTATCAACATCTATGGGATTTAAGGGTTATTTTGAGTAAAATTTGTGTTTTTTTAGGTAAAATTATTTATTTCATATTCCCAACGAACATTGAATATAAAAGAAAAATTTATATGAAATGTTTTTTAATGATCTAATGGGTTTATATATTTTTATTTCTCATTCTATATTTTTTTCCCAATCCAAATTTTATAATGTTGAACACAGTTTACGAATGTCAAGTGAAAGAATAATTCAATTATAATGTCATGGATATTCTCCATGAAATGGATTGATTCTATATTTCAATAATTTTCTAATATAAAAAAACTAGATAATGATAAGATGTGTGCAATTTGTCCTTAATCGTTTTCTTATGTAAGATTTATGTCCTAATAAACAGAAACAATATACCTGAAAATATCCTCAATGTGATAAAAAAAATTATTGAAAAAAATACAATACATTATCTTGTTTAAGGCCAAGACCATATAGTTGTTATTATTGGAATTGTTATAAAATGTAATAGGTTTGTATAATGTTACCATAATGACCATATAATACTTCAATTTATGACTATGTTGACATATTAAATCATTTTATCATTTCCATGTCTCTTAATTGAATATGTGATTGTTAGGATTGGTTTTACTTATAGTAAAAAAGTAATATTTTGTGGGAAGGAATAAAGGGAAAAATATCCTTCGAAATGATACTCTTGAGATATCTAGAATTGAAAGAAAATTTTTTATGATGTGATGGATCATTTGACATATGATATAAATTGTAGTGGTATCAATGATAGAGAGGAACCTGATGTAATAATGAGGAAAAAATAAATATAGGAGAATATCATTAGGAAACACCACCACTAATTAAATTGTTCACATACACTAGTGGTATAAATGGTTGTATTAATTATATAGAGATGATATTTGATGTAATGTTTTATATATAATTTCAAATGATAACTCTTTCAATTTATAATTTTGATGGCGATGCTGATCGATGGTGGTTTAGGGTTATGTATACTAGAGAGTATGTTGATATTCATGCCTTATAATTGGAAACATTCTTGGAAATTTTCATTGACATACATTTCCATAATTTCTTTAGTCTTAGGATAGAGATAAAATTCATATAAACAATGAAAAATGATGAAAATGATGTTATTGTGTTTGAAGAAAAAATTAAAATATTGGAAATGTATGTTCCAGAATTTTATTGAGATAATGAATGACAATTTAATAGAGTTTAAAAATCATTAAAACCATGTCTATGAACTAATATGGCCAATATAGAATTTAAATGTCATAATAAAGTGCCTTGTTGTGCTATGAATGTTGAGATGGTGTTGGCCAAAACTTATGTTCCATGAGAAAAAGAGTATATTAAATATTCAATGTGGTCATAAATAGAAAATTATCCATCTATAAACCTATAGGTATTACCCCAAAAAGGTCCTTTTATAGAAAATACCATTTTCATTCAATCATAAAATGATCTCGGAAGTGTTTCCAGTGGTGTTACATTCTATAAAAAATTCAAGACAATAAAGAAAAGAGTGCTGAACAATCTAAGAATGAGATGAAAGATTTCCAATAAATAGTGAAATGTTTTATTTGTAATGGGTTGTGATATTATGATAACATGTGTCCAACGAATCATATCCATAATTCGTACCATAATTATTATAAATAAAATGTTATTAGAAAATTTGTGTGAACTACTATAGCTGATGTTTGACATCAGGTGATGTGATGGAAGCTCTAGCGAGCTATGATTTTTCAAAGGGAACCGTTATTTTGTGGTTTTATAAAATACTTTTTATGTTTTTAGTGATGTTTTCATAATGTGATAATGAAAAATTTGGGATATTTTTATTCTGATTCAAGATTTTGTAAGTCATTAGTCCAATGATAATAATGACATTATTATTGAACTTTAGAGATTAATATATTATCCAATCACATGATTATTTGAATTTTCAATATATGAACAAACCATTTTGGTTTTGGTTGGTATATAATTATAATAGGAATATAATTTTTTCATTTTTAGGATTATTTGATTCATTAGAATTTGATTTTTGTGCTTCATTCCTAAAACTTAATATTGGATAATCTTTGTTTGGAGTAATACAAGAGTCTATAGCGGAATTTGATTAAAGGATTAATATCTTCTAATAAAGTAGGTATATTTACCTAGGATATTACCATATATGTTTAAGTAATACTTAAAATATATCAAATGTATCTTGATATGAAATTTTATCATATTATCATATTTTATAATGATATGAATGACGTTTTATAAACTTATATATCCTATGGTTTTATCATCATTTACATTGTCTTGAACATTTTCTATATCTCTATTTATTAGTCCCTTGGAAATTATATCCCATTAAAATACGCATTTTAATTTCCCAAATATGTTTTCCATTTGTGGAATCCTAGTAATTCATATCATCTAGTTACCATTTTCCTTCCCACATTCTGTTATTATGTGATGTTCAATTTATTTCATTTTACAATGTGGGTTTAAATAAGGTAATTCTAATAAAATTTATCCTTTGATAAACATGGGGGTTTCTATGGTGGAATTAATAATTATCAGTTTATTATTTTAACTTACTTTATTTTATGTTCTATTTTTTCAAACTAATTTAAATTCATTGAAATATTGAATTTCACACAATATAAGATTTTGAAAAAATAATAATATATTATTAATATTATTATTTAACATGGAAGTTTTTTACTAGAATTAACATTGGAGAGAATTAATTGGAATAATAATATTATTGTTAGAAATGTTTGTAAAATTATTCAGCATTTATCCAATATATTTGATGGTCATAAAATAACAATAAATTCATTTCTATCTGTAAAAACAATATTTTTCTAAAAAACTATTTTCCACTTGTTAATGGAAACATTGTTTCAAAACTGAATTTTTGTAGTTTTATAAATATTATTTTTCATATTAATAATTATTTAATAAATAATAATGTAAATATTATCTTTGGGTGATTTATTTAATTTTTTGAGAAACGTCAATTTTTATTAAATAGAGTAAAATACTAAATTTTAATTAAAACAAATTTTTCGAATAAATTATCTATATTACTAAATTATATTTTAGATTTATTTTAAAATATAAATACCTAAATTGTACATATATTAATAAAATTTATAATATTTTAGTCAATTATATATTGAATTTATATTTAAAAACAAATCAATCATTTGGACATTTTGGATTTAAAAACCCACTCTCTAGCCACATATGTAGGATTAGATTTAAATTTAATTATGCATCCTATGTAAGTTTATTAATGAAAAATGGGAATATATATTTGGAATCATTAAAAATATTTATAGTCTAATAATTTCAACTAAATTTTTTATCATAATAATTAGTGAAAAGAGTTAAAACTTAATCAATGCAATTATGGTTAAAATGGGGTTTTGTGAATTGCATGATTTTGTATTAATTTTATTTTTTCACACTCATTGGATATTTTTTTAATGAATTATAATTCATAATTACAATCCGTATATCTCCATTATATAATAATTCACTTTCTAATTTTTTTCCTAAATTATAAATTACATAGATAAATAAAAATATACAAGTTACATGAGTAAAAACTATAATGTTAAAATTTAGTAAACATAAAGACTAAGAAAAAAATGATAATATTTGTTATTATGATTTTTTATGCTTGGATCAACCATAAAATCCCTATACTTCATTATAATTCAATTTTTAGGCACTTTATATAAGGGATACCTCTTAAATGGGTTTACGTTATTGTATTTAAAATAGTTCTGGTCCTCCTCTACTAAAAAATGGAACTCACCCCCTCACTTATTAACGCTAATAAATCTATTTGGGTCATACAAAATATTCCCAAATATGCTCAAAATGTCAATAATCTCATTCTAGTAGCCTGAATTTGGTTTGAATGAAATCCATTGAAGTCATTCGGTGTGAACCAAAAAGAGTTACCTGAGGAAGATGTATCATTCTTCAAAGAGAAATGTTGTTTTATTTCATTCACAAAACCATAATTTATTCTTATTCCATGATTATATAATAACCTAATTATCCTAAATTTAATAATAGGCATTTATGTTATGGTTATGACCTACAAATACTCACATGTCTATAAAATGGGTAATGAAATCACATTTCATTTGTACAGTGGACTACCACCTCAAAAAATAATTCATTCATTTTTCATTTACCACATCTCATGGATGGGAATTTTGATGTATATAACGTTTTTATATGAAATATTTGATATCTAATATGTATTAAAACTTCTGTAATTATTATATAACACATAACTTCATTTTTTCTATTTTCTTGTAATATGATAACATCATTTTTGGACATATGGACTATTTACTCCTTAGAGTGGTGTGATTGATTCAAAAATAATGTGGAATGTATTAAGGATGTATATTCAAAAAATAAGTGATATTAATTAAATCTAAATTATATTATTGATAAAATTTCCTTTCTGGAAATATAATATTTCTATTTATTAATTACCATTTCATACACTGAATATGTGATAACATCGATCGTCAACGTGTGGACTAACAACTCCTTAAAGTAATGAGATTATTTTTACATTAAAATAAATAAATATATAATAATATATTATTAATAAATATTTTATTTATTATATTGTTATAATTCCAGAAAAATAAATTTTCCATCTTTTTTCCATAATGATTAATGAATTTTTTTTAACCACTCTCACATGTATATATGGTTTATCATCTCCCTAGTTTCAATGTTTGTTCATTTTTCATAAACATCTTGAATGATTACTTTTAAAAGAATATATGATTTATAAATATGATAATTTTATCATGATTATTATTAATGAAATTTTTCTCTAATGAACTCCTTGATCATAGTCAACAAACATTAGTCATTTTTGACACATTTGCAGAATATAGTCACCACATCTAATAGAAACATAATTTCATAATTAATTATAAAAAAATTGAATTAAGTGAAATAAATTAATAATAATGTTATATTTTTTAGGAAGAATTTAATTAATCAACAAAAGTTTATTATTCTTGATGATAAAGATACACATGACAAGTTGGACTCATGGTAAAGAACTTCATCTCATTATCCATTCATTATAGTATATTGCGATTTCATATAAGAAATTTTTTTATATGGTCTATTTACTACAAATTTTACATATCATATCATTAATCAATGTATTCTAATGTAATTTAATTTTTTTATTGTTATTATTTTCAGGGATTATGATTTGGATGTTTCGAAGATTATGGGAATCATTGAATGTATAATGATTCAATTTCAAAATAAATACTATTAATATTATTTTCTATATTTATTTATATGGATATAAAATAATTGTAAATCATATTATATTTTTATATTTAATTTAAATTGAACATTTTAAAAATAAATAATATTTTTATGTTTTATATAAAACATTTTGAAAAATGACAAAAGGATTGTTCAGTTCTTATCATACACAGCAACAATTAATATCCCATAAAAGACTATTATTTATAACTTCATTTGAAGCGATAGATGTTTTCAAAATAGAAATTCATATATTTTATTGGATATATTTTTTATATGTATTTGAATAAAAAAATGTATTTTTTAGAAAATAATATTTTAAGAGAATTAACGGGTTTTATCCAAATGGGTATCATATGAGTTTAAAAAATAATTTCATAATGTTTTATGAAGAATATATTTTATACATGATATGGTACATGATAATAAATGATGGTGTTTCAAAGATAGAAACGAGAAACACTATTTTAGGTTAATATGAGGTGGCCCATATAACGTCAGTAAATTTTGTTACAACATAACATGGGGTAGACCTGATAGCACTAGGAAGAAATGTTACAATATAACATGAGGTTGACCATAGAGCACCAGGAATTCCAATTATAGCTTAACGTGGGGTTTCCTAGATAGCACCGGCAAATCCGATCAAAGATTAAATTATGGGGCATTGTAGAAACTGCCCAGTAATACTATTATGCCCAATATTCTGGGGTGTAACATATATAACTGATTGATCTTATTAGAGTATATATGATGGGGAGGCCAATATAGCACCTCTTAATCCTGGTATAGCACTCTAATGAATTTGGTAATAATAATATTGGAATTATTCTATATGTTTATTCAAATTGAAAGGGTTCTGAAAGGGTTCAAAAAAGGTCTTATAAATATGATTCTCTATGTCACATAATGGAGTTTTAATTCCTTGATATGTGTCACGACCCCCTCCCCACAAAGTGTACCCCTCCGGGGCTAGCAAAGTGAGAAGAGAGATAATGACCCCTGAGTCCTGCCTCCAGTAGGCCCTGGGTTGGCGACTAGCACTGAGGATATAATAAACACACAAATGGGAGGCATTATTCTCTAAGAGAACACATGCAGAAGAGAGAGATAGAATAGACACCAACCAACTTCAACTCAAACTGAAATAGAAAATAAACCCAAGAACATATATGAAATTCTATGCAAAAGTACTACAACTGAAAGGGTAAACTACAAGTACCCAAAAGAAAGGAAAAGAATGCAGTAACTACAAACCCAAACAGCTCTTGCAACCACAAGATAGTAGTAACCAGCCTGATCTCCAACCTACTCTAAGTGACCTGAAAAACAGTTTATATATATGTAGGGTGAGTATAACAGTATACTAAGTAGGATCCTCCCCAATTACTCTCGTGTAAAAGTAAAGAAAGCATGCTAAAGCACAGTGAACAACAAGTGAAACTAACTCGTCACCTAAACATGTATACTAAGATCCCAACCTCACCATGGATACTCTCACCAAGTGACACATACAAGAATATAACATATAGTAAAGAATATCAAGGGTACCCCGCTACTACTTCCCCACTGGTTTTCCACTTTACCCCAACGACATACGTCCTGTGCTTCTCTCTCCAAAGACTTTCTCATATAAACTTGGGATAATCTCCACAATCTACCCCACGTGCACTAAAAAGGCTTTCGCACAAACACCTAGGCTATGAACCACACCATCCTCACAACCAAAAGTAACCAGGTAGTTTCCGAGATCCACCATAGCTCGTATAACTTGTATCATATGTCGGGTATTATAACTCAAGCCATCACAACCCATATGCCGAGTAAGGATCCTTAAGCCATCACATCCTATACACGTTACACATATAGTAGTCCATTGGGTACTATATCACGGATATATGTGTGTGAAATAACCATAAGCCATTACAACCCTCTACACACATATATGGGGAAAACTTACCACTGTGTAAAAGGAACTAGTATCTACCAAGAGAAGAGAGAAGGGATAAAGGGGGTAGTTAGCTATTCAACCTCCCATCATAATGTTGGGGAAAACACCCCCCATGGAACTGAATCCCCGGGGTGTCAATTTCCCTTACCAACAGGGTGGAGTAGCGTAATGAAACACAAAAAGTACAGAATATATATAACTCACAACCACACTATGGGAATAACCTAGTCTTAGACACAACTGTAGCTAACGTCTCTCGGACTCCGGTCTGCCACTTCTAAGACTATGTATCCTATAATCACACAACCATTTAAGGGATTTATTAGATTACTTCATTCCCAAATTATCAATTCCACTTTATGTTAATTAATTCTTCAATCATTAATTAACCATGAACAGAACCTCAATAAACTGAATTGGCATGAAATTCAAAATCAACAGCTCCTTTTAAGATTCGACATCACCTTTAAATTATAGCATCTCCATCCCCGTGGATTATCACTATTTATTGAATCTTTCATTACAGAATTACATTCCCATATTCCTAGGAATTCTAGAAAAACAACCTATGCTACTACACACAAGGGGGCTCAACATGGTGAGTAGATGTACTACCTGTCGAGTCTTTGCCGCCTATGGTAAGAGCGTAGACCCATCTTCCCTCAAGAGGCTAAACATGGAAAGCATATGGCATAGCCCGCATGTCATCTCCTCCTTCAGAAGGAGGGTAAGCAAGACCATCTTCCTTGAGCAGTGGGGAAAAGTAAAGAAGATAAACAACCAAACAAAACCACCAACATCCAGCCATCACATCCATCTCATACCATCATCCTTGGTGTCCTCCCCGACACCCACATGCATAAACCGATGCATCTCGCCACTCTAGGCATCATCCGCTGCCACAACCACATGGCCTCCCTGCCTCCTCCTATCACAACACACCTCTAGGGTCACATCGCATCACAAGTAGCAGGAAATCAAACATAACATAAAAAGGGCTCTTGGCCCTTTAACATGGCATCCAACCTTCATACAAAATGAGCACTCATGGCTCTAAAGAAGAAGGCACTCGGCCTTACGAACAAGATGGTAACTCAGAACCCTATAAGGTGTTAACTTTTATCATCCAACCATTTCTTTAATCCCTCCCGAATTAACATATTCAATTCGTAGGTTCCAATTTCAGGAAACATATTCAATAAGCTATTACAAAAGATTTAACATGCTTACTATGCCAATTTGATTAACATTAAAATTAGAACACCTACAACAACGACAAAAAACAGATTCATTTACATGCCTCATTATCTTTATCCAATTAATTATCAATTAATTCTGGTTTTACGTTATTTATCAATTTCCATCATGAATAAAAATCTAAGAAAAGAAAGCATAAATATCACACTATCTAGAAAAATAGGAGGCAATAACTAACAAGTGATAACAATTTATTTATCTGGTCCAAATATTTAATTAGGTCAATTTCATTGTGATCCAAAGAGATAAATCATGCTAACTCTATGATTTCACATAAACTATTAGAGATGAAATGAATCCCCTACCTCCAAGAGTTCTTGACAATTTTATCCACACAACGGGTCACGATCCTCCTCTCGCAACAACTGAATCCACCCAAGGATTCCACGATACGATATCACCAACGAAACCCCAAGAAAAACCCATTAGAATCATGGAGATTACATGCTATAATATGGAAGGGAGAACCAAGAGAAGATGATCCCCGAAGGAATGATGTTAAACATACCTTATATCGAAGAATGATCGACACAACTTGGTTGCATCCAAACAGAGAAGAACCAATCCTAGGAGTAATTTTTGACTGTTCAACTCTTACGGGAAGGATTGAGAGTTTCTAGCATCTCATAATAGAGAACAAAGAGGAAGAAAAAGGGAGGATGATATCTTTTCCATTTTGAAGATTTAATGAGGTGACGGTTTAAGATGTGCTTAATTCTCCATTAAAAGAGGACCACATTAACCCACGCGGTTTGACTAAGTAAAACATTCCAAGCCTTAGGAATAATTAATATAGGTTTTATGTCCTTTTAATCGGCCTTAAGAGTCCTTAAAATAAGGCTTTAAATGTATTTTACATCAAAGGAAACGTCAAAAGGGGCAAAACTGTAGGATTCTGGAAACACTGTTCACATATCGTTACTGTACACCTACCAATCTGTGCTACTGATCTGTGCTACCGATCTCTGCTACCGATCTATGCTACCAATCTTTGCTACCAATCTGTGCTACTGATCTATGATACGGATCTATGCTACACTTTATACATACCATTACTGTACATAAAACTGAAAAAACTATTCACAAAACTGGAAATTTGGCGAAGTGTTGGGGATAAGTCACCTTGACCTCCCAGAACACCTCCATTACCACATTTTCACAAATTAATGGACCGGGGAGGTCCGGGATATTACATTAGATACCTCTAAAAACATTCTCATCCAGGAGAATTTAAAACCAACAAAAAGAAAAGAGGGGTCCAAACAACCACCCCGTAAGATACCTCTCAAGGGAAAACCACCCTAAGTTGTTCTAATGCTGGAACAAAACCACGAAATACGAGGGAAAGGGAACAAACAATCCATATCCAAACAATTAAAGCATAACATCACATTAAAGTTACATAAAAGAAAGGATCAAAGAAAACACAACACAACATCTTAAAATAGCGCTGGGTACTGGACACACATCTATGACTCACATTCCCAGGTACTCTTCTCCATGCCACCGTGTTGCCACAAGACATGAACCAAGGGAATAGAACACCCATGCAACACCTTCTCCTTGTAGTCTTGGATCCCCATAGGTCGCTCCTCAAAGGTTGCATCATCATCAACATCGATTTATCCCTAATTGATGATGTGAGAGTCATCATGAAGATAAAAATGGAGTTGTGATACATGGAAAAAATCATGTATCTAAAACATCTGTGGGGGGAAGTGCTACATTATAGGCCATATCTCCAACATGAGCTAACACCTCGAAAGGCCCAACAAACAGGGGAGAAAGCTTACTTCCACGACCAAACCTTCGCTGCCCATGACGGGGAGTCACCTTCAGAAACACATGATCCCCAATATTAAAATCCAAGGTTATACTCCTTTTATCATCATATGATTTCTGACGATCTTGTGGTGTCTTCTTCCTCTCACGAATCACCTGAACCATCTCTGTTGTATTCTACACGAGTTCTGGTCCATGAATTACTGACTCTCTGACCCCAGTCCAGCACAACGGAGAACAGAAAGGCCGACAATACAAGGCTTCAAATGGTTCCATACTGATGGTGGAGTGAAAAATATTATTGTAAGTGAATTCCACCAAGGTTAAGTGCCTCATCCATGAACCTCCAAAATCATGAAGACAAGAACGTAACATGTATTTGAGAGTTTGGATGGTTCGCTCAGTTTGACAATCCATTTGAGGATGAAAAGTAGTGTTAAGGCATAGTTGAGAACTGAAAGCATGTTGGAGACCTCTCCACACCCTGGAGGTAAACTAAGGATCTCGATCAGAAATGATCATCCTAGGTACTCCATGAAGTCTCACCACCACCTCTAGATACTACCTCGACAAAACATCAACTGAGCTCAACTCCATGATCGCTATGAAGTGGGCCGGTTTGTTAATAGATCCACTACCACCCAAATAGCATCTTGTCCTCCCAGAGACAGAGGTAAACATGTAACAAAGTCCATTGAGATGTACTCCCACTTCCATTGAGGAATCTATAATGGCTGGATAAGACCACTAGAAACACGGTGTTCGGCCTTCACCTTCTAACAAACTAAACATCAAGATACAAACTCCGCAACCGCATGCTTTAGCCCAGGCCACCAAAACTGACTCATCATAGATCCGTACATATTTGTCACACCAGGCTGTCCTGCTAAGGGAAAACTATGGAACTCATGGGGAACCGTCTCACACATCGCCAAGGGAACAAAAAGCCTTCCATGATACAACACTCGGTGTTGTTCATCCTCCGACCAACCATCAGGGGCCTCACCAGAAACAACTCTGTATCTCCGAACTTCCACCTATGGATCTCCCAACTGGGACACTTCTACCTTCTGCATCAGGGATGACTGTACCGTCATTTGAAAAAGACAACCTATACCTCTCACCTCTTCCATGGCAAGATGCAATGCTGACAGTCCTTCCATTACTCTCCATGAATCTCCGGATTCACGCACAGTATAACTACGTGAATTTTTCTCAACGAATCTACTACAACATTACCTTTTCCCGGTGTATACGATATTTCGAAGTCGTATTATTTTAATAACTCCATCCACCAATGCTGTCTCAACTTCAAGTCATGCTGGGAGAAAACATACCTCAAACTCTTATGATCGGTGAAAACCACAAAGTGCTCACCAATGAGGTAATGTCTCCAAAACTTCAGCGCAAACACCACGACTTCCAACTCAAGTTCATGGGTGGCATAGGTATGTTCATGAAGACGCAACTTCCAAGATCCATAAGAAACAACTGACCCCTGCTGCATGAGAACACAACCTAACCCCAGATGTGAAGCATCACAAAAAACACCAAAATGGACTCCCTCAGCTGGATGAAAAAGGAATGGAGCAGTTACCAACTTCTCCTTTAGATACTCGTAAGCTACCTGACACTGATTAGTCTATATGAAAGCCTAATATTTCCTGGTCAAAGCTTTCAATAGAGTTTCAAATTGGGAGAAATTGGCTACAAACCTCCTGTAGTAGCCTACAAGACCAAGGAAACTTCACACCTATAACACTGTCTTGAAGGTTGCCCAAGACACAACTGCTTCAATATTAGATGGATCCACAGCTACTCCCTATTAGGACATGACATGCCCCAAGAAACGGACTTCTCGAGCCCAGAACTCACACTTCGACAACTTCCCAAATAGCTGATGTTTATGAAGAACTCCCAAAATAGCATATAGATGCTCTGCATCCTCCTCTTCATATGTGGATTACACAAGGATGTTGACGATGAAAACCAACACAAAGTTGTCCAGGAATTCATGGAACACAACATTCATCAATCCCTTGAACACAGTTGGAGCATTCGTCACGCCAAACGACATTACAACAAACTCATAATGGCCATGACGACAATGGAATGCAGTCTTTGGGATATCGTCATACTTCCCCCGCATCTGATGATATCCTGACCGCAAGTAAATATTTGAGAACCAACATGAACCCTTCAGTTGATCTAATATGTAATCAATACACATAAGAGGATAGTGGTTCTTTATTGTAACTTTGTTTAATTAATGATAATCAACACACAACTGCAAACTGTCATCAGCCTTCATCATGAACAAGACTGGTGCACCCCATGGTTACACACTTGGCCAAACAAAACTGAACTGCAACAGACCATCAAGCTGTATACGTAGCTCTCGTAACATAGAAGGGGCCATCCTATACTGAGGCATAGAGATAAGAGACACTCCTGACTGTAGCTCGATCCCAAACTCGATCTCTCATCGAGGGGGTAATGCTACAACCTCTTCTGGAAAGACATCCGGGTACTTCTCCACGACCCTAGGAAACGCCAACTGCTGAACCTCTGAAGAACTCAGCATCAAATCATCCATAAAGGATGATAAGGATGTAACTCGTCTATAACCCATATGAGGATCTCATTCACCAATAAACACCACTTTCTCTCCATTTGCATCAAATAAAATGACCTTCTTCCTGTAGCAATCCACAATATCCTGCACTGAATACAACCAATCCATACCGAGGATGACATCATATGGTTGTATTCGTAAACATAGGAAATCTTCCCAAGAGCGGTTTTTCTCCAACACTATCGTCTCTACATACTTCAAACAAGTATACTCGACCACCAACTAGTGTAGTTAACGCCAAGGGCACTGGAAGCCCCTCCACCTCATGTACCAAAGCATGGACAAGGGTAGTGATATGAAGGAGTGCGTCTCTCCTTAATCAAACAACGAATACACCAAGGTATAAAACAAGAAAAGGGTACCTCGAACGACATCTGGCTCGCCCGGAGCTGGAAACGCTAGAGCATGAAGCTGACCACGACCTCCTCCACGACCTCTCTGACCCAGACGAAGACCACCTCCACGGCCGCGCTCAGCTCTCTGAGGATGAGGAGCATCATGGGGTTGTGCTCTACTTGCCCCATCTACCCTCTGGTGATATAAAGCTGGTGCAACCTACTGCTGCTACCTCGGCTGGAACTGTCTCAATAGAGAAACCTGGAGCGGAGCGCCCGATGCACGATGACTACTCTGAAAAGTCGGGCACTCGCGCTGTTAATGACCATGACCACAAAAAGAAAAACAGGCGCTTGATCCCTTGGCATAGGCCCGAGAGTTGCTACCTCTGGAGAAACGATATGGGAAGGGCTTGGACCTACCCCTAGGTGAACCAGAACTCTTCTTCCCTGAAAACTGGGAACCCTAGACCACAGCTCTGCTTTGTGAGGAATTATGACGATTCCCCTCTCGTGAAGATCAGGTCCTGGACAAAGTCCTCTCAACAACCTCTTCCCTAGCCAGCACCTCAAGATATTTCTTCAGTATAAATGGGGTGACCTGTTGCAGGATATCTGGATGCAAAGCCTCCTCGAAATGTCTTTTCCTGACCTCCTCATCTGGTAACAGGTCTGAAGCATATCGTAGAAGGTTTCTAAAATGGATAGCAAACTATCGAACACTGGAGCTCCCCTGTCGAAGGGTAAGAAGCTCCTGACGATTAGACGCCTTTGCGGTCGAGGAAAGGAACTCAACTCTAAAATTGTGTCGAAACTCTTCCCATGAGATCGCTGACTCCTCACGATCCCCGAGGAACAAGAGCCACCACTACCTTGCTACTCCACACAGTATCATCAAAACCAAGGAAAACCAGTGCTCCTTCCGAGCATGAATCGAACTGAAGATGATCTCGACCTCCTCTAACCAGTCTTTCGTGACTGCATCTGAAATAGATCCCTCGTACTTCTACATATTCTGGCACTGAAACTCTCAGATTGAATTCCTCCAATTGTTGTCCGTGTCGACCACTACCCGGTGGCGATCTGCTGGCACAGCCTGACAGAATTATTCTTTGCAATCCTGATGAGGACATCGAACTGGGGCAATTTCTGCAAAATAAAAAACCCTTAGAGCTCCTAAACCTGGAATATGGAAGACTCAACATTTTTTAATTAATTTTTTTCTTTTATTTATTTTAGGTTATCCAATCCCAAGGTCTACCCATTCAAACATAGACACAAAGAATAATGATGCATGATCCTTTCCTAGGTCTCAAACTTGCAACTAGTATCACATTGTTTAGTAGCCATTGTAAACTTAATGGTCCGTGCAACAGATCATAGGGGGCCCTAAACGCCTATGTCTCAGCTGGTCTCCAGTGTTTACCTCACTTTCTAAACATGAATGACACCTTTGGCCTACCAACCCATGCAACCTCACCTGTGCCTAACTCCCAAATCCATCCTATATCTCAACCAGACCTATGATACCACTCTGTCATGACCCCCTCCCCACAAAGTGTACCCCTACTGGGCCAGCAATGTGAGAAGAGAGATAATGAACCCCCGAGTCCCGCCTCCAGTAGGCCCCGGATTGGCAACTAGCACCGAGGGTATAATAAAAACACAAATGGGAGGAATTACCCTCCAAGAGAAACAGTTTATATATACGTAGGGTGAAACTAACTTGTCACCTAAACAAGTATACTATGTTTCGAACCACAGCATGGCTACTCTCACCAAGTAACACATACAAGAATATAGCATATAGTAATGAATATCAAGGGCACCCTGCTACTACTTCCCCACTGGTTTTCCTCTTTTCCACAATGACATACGTCCTATGCATCTCTCTCCAAAGTCTTGCCCGTATAATCTTGGGCTAAGCTCCAAAATCGGCAACACGTACACTACAAAGGCTTGCACGCAAACAACTAGGCTAAGAAGCACACCATCCTCACAACCAAAAGTAACCAAGTATTTTTTGGGAGCCACCACAGCTCGCATAACGTGTATCATACATCGTGTATTATACCTCAAGCCATCACAACCCATACGCCAAGTAAGGATCCTCAAGCTATCACACCCTATACACGTTACACCTATTGTAGTCCATAGGGTACTATATCCAGAATATATGTGTGTGAAATAACCACAATCCATTACAACCATCTACACACATATATGGGGAAAACTAACCATTGTGCCAAAGGCACTAGAATCTACCAAGAGAAGAGAGAGGGGCTAAAGGGGGTAGTCATCCATTTAACCTCCCATCAGAATGTTAGGGAAACACCCCCCAGGGCTGAGAATCCCTAGGGTGTCGGTTTCCCTTACCGAAAGGGTGAAGTAGCGTATAAAAACACAAAAAGTATAGAATATATATAACTCACAACCACACTATGGTAATAACCTAGTCTTAGACACAACTACAGCTAACATCTCTCAGACTCCAGGATGCCACTTCTAATAATGGGTATCCTATAAGCACACAACCATTTAAGGGATATATTAGATTACTTCATTCCCATTTTATCAATTCCACTATATGTTAATTAATTATTCAAACATTAATTAACCATGAACACAACCTCAATAAACTGAATTGGCATCATATTCAAAATCAACTACTCATTTTAAGATTCAACATCACCTTTAAATTCTAGTATATCCATACCCATGTATTATCACCATTTAATATATCTTTCATTATAGAATTACTTTCCCATATTCCCAAGAATTATAGAAAAACAACATATGCTATTAAACACAAGGGGGCTCAACCCAGTGAGTAGACGTACTACCCGTCGAGTCTTTTCCGCATACGGTAAGAGCGTAGACCCATCCTCACTCGAGAGGCTAAACACGGAAAGCACGTGGCATACCCCACGTGTATTTGCCTCCTTCAGAAGGCGGGTAAGCAAGACCAGCTTCCTTGAGTAGTGGGGAAAAGTAAAGCAGATAAACAACCAAACAAAACCACCAACATCTAGCCATCACATCCATCCCACACCATCATCCTTGGTGTCCTCCCCGACACCCACATTCATAAAACGATGCATCTCGCCACTCTAGGCGTCATCCGCTGCCACAAACACAAGGCCTCCCTACCTCCACCTATCACAACACCCCTCTAGGGTCACATCACAACACAAGCAACAGGAAATCAAACATCACATCAAATGGGATCTTGGCCCTTTAATAAGACATCTATCCTTTATACAAAATTAGCACTCATGGCTCTAAAGCACAAGGCACTCGACCTTACGAAAAAGAGGGTAAATCATAACCCTACAATGCATTAACTTTTATAAACCAACAAGTTCTTTAATACCTCTTGAATTAATAGATTCAATTCGTAGGTTCCAATTCCAGGAAACCTATTCAGTATGCTATTACAATATATTTAACATGCTTACTATGCCAATTTGATTAACATAAAAATTAGAAGAACTACAACAACGACAAAAACCAGATTCATGAACATGCCTCTTTATCTTTAGCCAATTAATTATCAATTAATTCTATCTTTACGTTCTTTATCAATTTCCATCAAGAACAAATAGCTAACCAAAGAAAGCATAGATATCACACTATCTAGAAAAACAAGAGGCAATAACATATGAGCGATAACAATATCTTTATCTGGTTCAAGTATTTAATTAGGCCAATTTCATTATGATCAAAAGGGATAAATCATGCTAAATCTATGATAGGAAATAAAAAATTAGAGAAGAAATGAATCCTCTACCTCCAAGAGTTTTTGACGTTCTTTATCCACACAATGTGTCACGATCCTCCTCTCGCAACAACTGCATCCACCCAAGGCTTCCACAGTACGACAACACCAACCAAACCCCAAAAAACCCATTAGAAGCATAGAGATTACATTCTATAAAATAGAAGGGAAACAAGAGAAGATGATCCCCAAATGAATGATGATAAACATAACTTATATCGAATAATGATCGACACAACTTGTTTGCATCAAAACAGAGCAGAACCAATCCTAGGAGAAAAGTTTGATTGTGAAACTCCAACGTGAAGGATTGGAATGTTCTAGCCTCTCATAATAGAGAAATACAAGGAAGAACAAGAGAGGATGATATCATGTCCCTTTTGATGATTTAATGAGGCGATGGTTTAAGAAGCGCTTAGTTCTCCATTAAAAGCGGATCACATTAACCCACGCGGTTTGACCAAGTAAAACATTCAAAGCCTTATGAATAATTAATACAGGATTTCTGGCATTTTAATCGGCCTTAAGATTCCTTAAAATAAGGCTTCAAATGTATTTTACTTTAAAGGAAATGTTGAAAGGGGCAAAACTATAGGAATCTGGAAACACTGTTCACCTACAGTTTCTGTACACCTATCGATCTGTGCTACCGATATGTGCTACCGATCTGGGCTACTGATCTGTGCTACCGATTTGTGCTACTGATCTATGCTACCAATCTGTGCTACCCATCTGTGATACCGATCTGTGTTACTGATCTGTGCTACCGATCTGTGCTACACTGTACAGCTACCGTTATTGTTCATAAAACTTGAAACACAATTCACAGAACTGGAAATTTGGAAAAGTGTTGGGGATAAGTCACCTTGACCTTCCGGAACAACTCCAACACAAAATTTTCACAATGTAATGGGCTGGAGAGGTTTGGGCCATTATAATATGGGTTTTTATATATAATTTTTTTTGAGAAAAATGCATTTTTTTCTGGTGATTTATTTTTATTTAATATAACCAAATAATTTAAAATAAAAATATAATTTTTTAAAGTTTTTTTTGTTTTTATAGAAATAATGATTTATTTTCATTTGCTATTACATAAAAGGATTTTGTGATCATCCAATTGTTTTAAATGTTTTATGGGTTGAATAATAGGTATGGGAAATGAGAAAGTCATTTTAAATTTCATGGGTATTTCCCATGAAAGGAATTCATGATTTATTTTATGAGGATTATATTATGAAAAAAATTGATACAAATCATATGTGTCAAAATTATATTTTATGGTTTTCTTATGTATGAGATATGAACTAATTCTCTGAATATCTAAACCTAAAAATATCCCCAAATGGAAACAAAGTAAATTCATAACTACATCACAAGATATTGAAACGTAATGGTCTCACCAGTATAAATGAAGATGTACATTGAACACCCTATTATGGGTTTTTCAAGTTCATAGATTTCAAAAATCCATTATATCCCTCCCCATGTGATAATGTTCTTCTTTAAGAAATAGTTTGAGACATCATATATTAATATAGGGTGTTTGTTAGTGGTCTGGTATGTAGAGTCAAAATGAGTGAAATGATATGGGTGTTATACATGGATACAAGACCCCTATGGGAACAATAGTGCATTTTAATGAGAATAAAAATGCATCATCAACCTGCATAATAAAATATTAGTCTATTTTAACAACTCTATAGACATGTAATGTCATTTATGTTCCAAGTATCTTTTCCTTAATGCATGGGGTAGAAACATGTATTATCAGGGTTTCTGGAAACATAGTCATTACATGATTACCAAATATTTTGTATGATTATTTTTTATTTTAATATATTATACTCATTGACATAAATATGTCACATTTAATGTACTTCTAACATGTTTTTAACATTATCATTCTCAAACACAATGTAATAGATCTCCAGGTTATATTCAAAATTTTTAATCAAGGGATTACTTAATAGGAAATACCCAGTGTAATGTTTTCATTATGGTTGAGATTCTATGTTATGTAGGAGAGACCAAAAAATTCATTAAGGCCATCTATTTGTTTATGTAGGTTGATGATCAATTAAAAAATAATCATAATGATAAAAAATTAGTGGTAAACAAGGGTTCATATATACATGGATGGGGATGTTATTAATTTATTATATTACCTCTATGATTACATATTGATAATTTTTTATTGGTATTGTTTTTTTAGTTTAACATTATAATTATTATTTAAAAAAATTGGGTATTTTCTCCTCCATTCATAATCCAACCCTTGCCATTGGTTGAAAAAAAAAATGAATACATGGATGTATGTATGTGTTCATCAACCACACTAAATCTATCATATTGAACTACAATGATGCATTGTAAAATGTTATTAGTGGCATGTTTTAAATTTATTTATTGTGGGTTTGAAAGAAATTATAATGTTATTTTGATGAAGAGTGGGAAGCAATTCATGTATCTTGAAAATAATAGTAAATATAAATTTTAGTTTCATGGAGGGTTTGGATTATTTTATTTTGTTGTTTTGTAATTTTTTATTTATATCCACTACTATTATTATGGAATTAATGGTTTGTTGATATATTTATTTAACAAAGAAGGTGAAAGATTTTTTCTTCATGAATTTGGATTGGGGGTGTGGGTTTACAAGTCACCCTCTTTGTTGTATAGAATTATAAATACATAAACTAAATAATTATCAACAATAATATCTTAGCTGAATTCAAAAATACATTATTGGTTGAATGTAATTAGTCTATACTTATATTTTTATTATTTTATAATTATATCTATCACCAATGTGTAAGAGAATGAGATGTTGGATTATGACCAAAAAATATAATGGGTAGTGGTATTCAATATTATGGTATCCAGAACTTTAGGCATATCCTTATGATTGGTGTAAATTTGTGGGAATTTTATTGATTAAATTCTATTGAAAATGTTCTTTTATAATATTTTATAATTTTTTTCACAACTAAAAAAATAAAACATGATGAAGCATCATTACTCCACAAGGTGATAAGGTCATTGTTTTCCTAATGTATTAATATAATCTCTATATACCTCTAGATTTCAATCACGGAGGAGAGTATGCTGCTCTCGAGTATGATCCAATTTTTATGATTTTAGTGGTATATAAATAAAGTGGATGATATCATACTACATATACTGTTTTACAATTTTGTTGAGACTAAGACATTAAAAAAGTACTATATTTCATTATTACATGTTGTTGTTAATATTACGAACAATTTATTGACAATAATAATAATTCCCTCGAGGTATTGAATACAAAAAATGATCAGTTGTTTGATGAATTGATCTTTCATAAACGAGGGACATTTTCTAATAATGGAGATTTTGGATAATATTAAAGATGAATTTTAATGGGGAATATTCAATGATATTTTTTAAAGAGTTATTTTTGTATTAACTTATTCATGATTAGGTAGAAATATTTTTGGAACTCTCTATTGGTGAAATATAGGTTGTAGACTATGTTATGTGTTTCGTGAAAATTCATTGATTTTTAGACTTATTATTGCGAAATATTTCTTAAAACGATCACCAGGTGGATATTGGGATTTATACCTATTTTAGGATACATTTGATGATGATAAAAGATAAATTAAATTATAGTATTTTATTGAATAATCAATATTCCAAGATGACGGCGATGGAGGGTAACTCATCCAGTTCTCTTCATTTTCATGGAGGTCCTAGTTCTGGGCCTTTAATGGAAAATTATTCAGAATATTGATATATAGGAATATGAGACAAATCACTATAGTATTGACAGGTGTTATATAAAATGTATAGTTTCTTCACTTATTATCGAAGAGGATCTCCTCTCATGTGTTATCATTGTATGAGGTCCTGACATTTTAATAGTGTATGCCCAATATCACTATATAAGAGCTATATATAATAATGGATGATGCATAAATGTATCTCCCAATACATATTCCCGTTCATGGAAACACCACGTGTCAAAAAATATATAATTTAAAATAATTATTTTCATAATTACAATATATTTTGAAAAAATATTATGTAAATTACTAATTTCAGTCATTTTACAGCTTCCTACCATTTTTATGGATTTTTTTATAATATATGGACTAATTTTTGGAAAAGAAAATGGAATCATATATATTTTAAATTAATTATTATCCTATTTTTATTTATATTATTTTATAATATGTTTTAAATTTTTTTGGGGTAATGTATATGTATTCCTCTATTAGTGGTACACTATGTTATCAGTTAATGTTATCCATTTTATGTGCAATATTAATAGTATAGGTTTATTACTAATTTAAAAGCCATCAGACAAGGCGATAGAGGGTTTAAACATATTATTAACTTGTAACGGAACCATAATAATATTATTAATATCATATATTATTCAATTGTGACTTTATATTACCCGTTCATTTTTCAATACCATGTTAAGGGTGTGATTTGGGTAAAATCTTTTCAATTATCGTACGTGTTTGGACTTGTTGTTCATGATATAATTACTTATATCATGATTTACTTACTTCCAAAATGTAAAAAATGATTTATATAAAATATATATTCATAACAGAATATATATAATAGATCGATAAATGGAATGAAATACACCGTTCATGGAGACGGTAGGCCATACGTACGAATGAACGCTATTTTCCCTTCCTTATTAAATTGAATGAAAGTTAGTAAATAAAATATAAATAAATCCAATATCATTATTAGATCATATATTTCATGATTATTTATTATATACACTTTATAATCATTCTGGAATGGTTAATAAGGAGAATGAATGTCATCGTGTCGTGGAGACGGTAATCCATACGTACGCACGAGTGATGATATCCTTCCCATAATTATTGTATATAATTGGAGTGGAAAATATCTCATAATAAGTATGATGTTATAACAGTCATATATAATTATTATTTTCACCATTATACCCATCCAATTATGGTGGTGGTGTAAAAAACAATTACACCACAGTGTGGAGACGATATTCTGTACGTACGCACGCGCGGTGATTTTGTTTTACAAAAGATGGATAGAAGGTGAAATAGAGTTGTTTCATATTTATAATAACATATCAGTATATGAGTGATACTGATGTTATTAATTTATAATGAAACAAATAAAAAAGAGGAAGTATAAGGAGAAATGAATTTGAAATAATCAGTAAAGGATATTATTTCTTTTTCGATGCACCTCTTCTAAACCTCCTCTGAGGGCACTAATGTTAGTCTTTTGAGAAGAAAAATACCTCTATTATGTTTCTATGTATGTGGATAAGGGAAATGAAGAGGTTTTTCTCGAGCATGAAGGCTCAAAATGTAGTGATGTGGAGAGGGAGGAGGTGACCTTTTATAATAGAGGAGAGGGCACATTTGGAAACCTAAAAATGATTGATTTAAAATAAATTCAAACCCCACATAAAAACCACAAAAAATGACTCAATTAAAATATTAGATGATATATAGTTGTAATCTTATCAACCAATAAAATATAGACATGTTTTATCTTTATTTTTAACCTTATCATTTTGATTTATCCTTATTTAATCTATTTAATTTTTTTGTGGTAATAATATTATAAATTGAAAATTGTTACAAATACATTTCTATATGTTGTAAATTTTTCATAACTTGATTCTTTATAACCTTGTAGACTATATAGTTTTCAATTTGTAATTTTTAAATATTTTTATTTTATTTTTAAACAATTTAATATTATGTTATTTTTATAAAATACCAATAGTGTAAAATTTGACACTATTCATTTAGTTGAATTTAAATAAATACACAGAGATAATATATTCAAACAAAAATATTAAATAGGTTTCGAACATGTTATATTCATCTAAAACATTCATGGAGCATATTAATTAGTTAATATAATATTTATTTTAATATTTGTAAAACAATTTATTTGATATTTCTCTTAATAAAATAATTACTACAATATTTTTTGTATAATTATTTAATATACTTATTTATTTCATAGAAATTAAAAATAATATACTATGATGAATATAAATCTATATTATTTATTTTTCACTAAATAAAAAATTTCTACATCATTAATGTATAAGTTATTTAGGCAATTATATATTTCTTAAAAATTACTAATAAATTACCTTGATAAATAAAAATATTTTAGCTTTCAAATTAGTAGTTATAATAGAATTTATATTCTATATAATCTTATATTTATAATACTTTAATTATTAATGTTTGAGTGAGACATATTTCACTTTTTTAAATAAAATAAATTAATGTTATTAATCACATCCAAGTGGGATGAAATATATTCCATTTCGAACCAAGTATGTTTTATACTTAAATATAATCATCCAATTATATTAAGACTGGTGTTATGATAATTTTATAATATTATTTTTACCTTTAATTACCTGATTTACCTTTAAATGTGGTAAATAAAATTTATCGTAGTTACTATTCATAATGACAAAAAATAAAAAGTAGGTTGTTAACATAATTTGGACCTACTGATTCCAAATATGGAATCCATTTTTCACATTCAAAATATAGATTTTTCTGTATTTAATTTAAAATTAATCCCGCTATTGAGAAAACAGGTTTTTAAAGTTAAAACATTGCAAAAGATTGAAATGATTCTACCTATGAATTCAATGTAAAATTAATGCAAATGACATACATTATATTAAATGGTAAAAATATATTCTATTTATACATAAAAACCATTCAATATTATAATTTAACCATATATATTATCTTGATGAAGAAAGTTTTTTTTAATTAAAAATTTCATTTTTTACTATTCATTAATATATGAATGTTATCAGAATAATTTCAACAAATTTTCCAAAGTAAATTTTAATAACCTGATTCCAAGGAACATGTTTATTTTGTAAAATTAAACTTTAAAACGTGTTTAAAATTATATTTAAAATAGGTGTTCCATTAGAAGGCGGTAAAACTGCATTTTTTGAAAAATAGTTATTTTACACGAAACATTTATTTTGTTATCATACCATGATCTATAAAATGTGTAAGATGAATGATAATGTTATCAAATTCAAAAATGTAGTTAATACTATTCATAACAGCTAGTTGATGATAATATTATAACAATATCTTGTTTAGTAAAACTTAGTATTGTGTACAACAAACACTATCGAGGACGGCCGCTCTTTCATATAATGCAAGCCAAGTCTGGGTTCCATGTAGGGAAAGCTTTATTTGGTGTTGTGTCTAACATACTCAAATTTCAGTTATACATTGATCAAAGTATATACTTGGTGTTGTGTAAAATGGATTTTATTCGAAAGAACTTGATATTTTGAGCTTCACAAGGAAAGAATAGTGTAGCGTATACTACAAGAATATATAGTGTGGTGTATAGTGCAAGATAATCGTGGTTAAGCTTACAACAAAAGACATCAAATAAATTAAAAATAATAATTCTCATAAAATCTGGGGGTGTTAAATTCTACCCCCCTTAAAATGAATTTTTCCCTCAAAATTAATCGGGGTTATTAATGGATTTCTAATTGAAAGTTTCTTTCATTTAAACCCACATCGAAAAAAATAATACTGAAACATCATTTTAAAAAGGAATGTTAGAAACATAATGGATACCCAAAGTAACTCATCACTGGGTTCCCACATAGGATAATGTCACACCCGGTTTTTTAGTCTTTGTATTGATCTCGTCCATTGGAAATCCCGATACATTTCATGGGTATTTGGTGAGATCAATATTGAGTTTTGATTTTTCATATATGTCTAACAAAAATAATTTGGGATCCCCATTGATTGTGTAATATTTTTTGAAGAAATGGTGGTTACTTGATGATTTGGGCCAACCGTGAGCCCATTTATAGTTTTAAAAACTGAATTTGTTTCTTTTTTAAATTTTTTTTTTCATCATTTATCACCCATTGAACTTCCCACTTTTAGTATACTAACATATTAAAACTTTCATATTCTTTTTTACTCCATATAAATTCAAAATCATGGTGAATTGGGGTTACTTATTTAGGTATTGGGCCAGCCCATTGGCCCATTTCCAGTTTTAAAAACAATATTTGTCTCTTTTATATCTAATTGAAATATTAATATTTTTTTGTGATTCTACCCCCCTCTCGAATATAATACACCTATCCTGACCAAAATTATAGACTTACCCTCTTTGGAGCTTATATGGGTCGTGGATTAGGGCGAAAGTTCTCAGGTTACCTCAAATCACCCAGAATTGATATGGTAAATCATTTTATACATAACTCATTCAATTCATGCTCTTTTTCAAAAAACAAAAAGTTCTTTAAGTGGTTCTTCAAGACCTTAAGAGACTCTAAATGATGTTTCATCCCATTCCCCTTTCTATAGGGGTTCAGATATAATGGAATATGAAGAGTTTTCTTGTGAAAAAGGTGAGATTCCATCTCCTTTATCCTCCCTCTTATTCCTCCTTTCATTATTTCTTTGTTTTATAATTTCCCCTATTAATGATCGACCTAGGGTTATGTTATACCGTGGTTTTTGATGGATTTTATATTCATTTATGTCTAGTATTCATTGTTTTAGTGTTTATAAATCCGTAACGGGTGATTTCGGGTGTGCGTTTCCATTACGCCATGGATTTGAGGTAGGATATCCCTTGAACATACGTTTATCATTTAAGTTTCATCATTTTAATTATTTTATAACCTTATTTATATGATATGAGATGCTGTGAAAATTTGGTTCTAAATTTTTTGTTTGAAAATTATTTTTTCTGACTTATTTTGTTAAAAATATAGTTGTTTTCGAATAAATGTGAACTCCTTTTGTTTGATAAATTATTCAATGAGCTTTCACACTTGGATTATGTTATTTTGAATATTTCTTAGTATCTTGAATATCTTTATGGCATGAAAATGGTGTTTTATTCCTTTTTAAGTGCTTAACATAAGTTGTTTTGTTAAAGAGTGAATCTCATGTGTTCTGTAAATTGCCCGGTTGGCTTTTATGTGTCTAGTTCTATTAAAAATATTTTGTTTGGATTTTTATAAATACTGGAAGCATTTAAGAAAATTATTTTGCGATCCTTTTATGGATTTCAAATTTTTATTTGGTTTTACAAACAATTGGTTTTTTATTTACAACATGTTTTGGCCCGAGTTGCCGAAAAATGTCCCGTTTCACATTCTTATAAAAATGAGTGTGTTTTGAATATGTCACCTAAGTGTTTTAAGGGATTAATGAATGTGGTTTTATTCTGTAAATGGTGTGTACACAACTCCTTAATAAAATTTAAATTCATAACTTTGTCAAATGTTAGTTTTGAGAAAATGTTTAAAGTCTCGTTTGGCCTTTCCTAAAAATGAAGAACGAGTGTTTTACTTGTATATACCAAGATGTGCAATTGAGATTGTTTTATGGACCATGAAATTATTTTATTAAATGTTTTTAGGGATGAAAAATATGATTTGTTCTGGTTTTTATGTGTGTTTATAATTGAAAGTGTGTTTTTGAATGATTTCTATGTGCAAATCCTCAATACACTTCTTTAAATTATTTTATGAAAATATTTAGCGGTTTTTTGATTCGTGAAAGAAATATGAAAAACGTTTGTGGGATGTTTGTGTGATAATGGTTTCGGAATGGAATTTTTATGTGAAATTTTTATTTTATAATATGTGTAGCTTGATTGAGCACTAAATGGAATCCTGGGTATCTAGGTGGGTGGATGTGTACTAGTATGCTACTGATCCTGTGGGGTTTGGCACCAGTTTCACATAGGAAGTTTGATGATGACAACACTAACTAAACTATGATGATGATGATGTTGGGGACCACTAGGTTATGGTTATGCTCTTTACTAGTGGCTCGTGTGCACGAGAACGAATATGTGTTATGGTTACCTTCATCGAGATACGTGGTACCTGGGGCTCACAACTGACTAGTGCCTATGGGTGTTCCTGTGACTTGTGCTCAATGGATCTTTTGAACTCACCGTCGGCATACAGTGTGTATTGTTTGTAAATTAAATAGTGTGTCTGGTTTATTTAAAAGTTAAAATTATTTGAAACATCCCTCTTTGAAACTATTTTCATTTTGAAGTTGCACCTCTTTGAAAGTTGTTACTTGCATTCTTGTTTATAAAACATGAATGTTTTTGTCTGGTAGTTTTTTTATTGCATGGGACCTCATTTGGAAGACATAAATTTATATTTTTATTTAAAACTTGAAATTTATTTTTCTTTTATTTTAAAGGATGTGCATTGGTAATAGAATATCAGGCTAACCTACTGAGTTTTAATACTCATGGTAACCGTCTTCTTATGTTTTAGCCCTTGTGCAGGTTTCAGCTTGAGTTCGATCGCTTTGGGAGATGTGTGATCATTTTGTTGGAGTGGGACCAGTGGGGCCACATGTAGTCAGTTGGTTTTTTGGTTTTGTTAGTTTAGTTGTTGTCTTACTTTTACTTTCAGTTTCTTGTACAAATAATGTTCAGTTCAATTTTTATATAAATATATTTTGGGTTGTCCATTTCATTCCCATATTAGATTGATTGTTCATATATGGGCGAAATCATTCCCTTGTGTACTCTATTGATGCCCTCGGTGCTTGTCGCCATCCTGGGAGGATCAGGAATTCCTCTTGAGACTTGTCGCGGGCTGGCCTCGTTGACCAGTTCAGGGGCGACTCAGACTAGTTCATAACAGATATCATAGGTGAAAACATGGATATGGAAGAGAAATCTAACCATCATGTTCTAATGGAGAGTGGTAGAGAACATGACTAAGAAAAATCCAACAATCACAAAGCCATAAATTTGTGAGGATCTAAGGTACCATATGATTCATCGTATTTCAGAGTACTAGGAAATTATTTATGGTTTTCATGATCATTTCCTTAACATCGATAATTTTGAACAAGAATAAATACTTACATGATTTTTGTACAATCTCATTGATGCTCATTCCTTTAACAATTTCTACTTCATATCTTAATGAAATGATATTGAATTTTTCATTCGTGAAGTGTTAGCAAATCATGCTATAGAATGACGAGTCATTCCATCTATCGCAATCAAGGGTTAAAAAAAGTTATTAAATATACATAAGACCATATTTGTTGATATTAGTCACATATGGTTCCAAAAATGGACTTATACTTTATCTATCATACCACTTAATAAAATAAAAGTAATTTCTACTAACCAGAGACATCTTGTAGTCTAGTGATAGGTGATAAAGGCCTATCACACTTTTATTGTGGGTTCGATTCCTACAACCTTGTCCTACGCGATGGGTTGTCGCCCGCCCTTTAGGTTTTCATTTTTGTAAAATTTTACTACTATAACATTCCAAAAATAATATCGAAGAAGTTCTATCCTTAAACATTACTATATGATGTCTAACATATTCCATTATAATCTTAAGGCTTATCCAAAATACATCTGTCGAAACTCGTTGTATAAAGAAAATGATTATTATAATGGCCATCTACCAAAAATGTTAATAGAATCATTTATCCCCCATATATCATAAGATATATCATTTTGGTCACATTCTGAACATGTGAATAACTTAATAATGTATTCTCTTGAAACATGAATTACCATAGAACCTTTGTGAAAACATTAATGCTGTAAAATGTTAAATCTTTCCAAATACCAAAATCCCAAAATTTATATATACTCAAACCATGGAATCACTTTGTCCTTTTATCTGTCAGGTGCTCATTAATACTAATATTTTCTCTGCGTCCCTTCATTATGCGCATATCACCTTCTTTCCAAAAATATTTCAATCACTTTTCATGGTTACCGGTACCAAACAATTATTGAAAACCAATGCATTGATATTCTAATATTCCATAATACTATAAATGAGATTCCACAACACTATTTTTGAATCCTGTTACATATACACTTAATTATTCCACCACTTCATTGTCATATTCAAAATCACCAATAGTGATCGCATGTGACTTCCCTTTGTCCTTTTCCTTATGTGGTTGTTGATGTCGATCATCATTAACCATTGTATTTGGGCATTGGTTAGAATAATTCCCCATATCCTTGCACTTGTAGCATTGAAGTGTTAGTGGTGCATTCTTTGTAGTCTTTTCACTGTTCACATCATTATCTACCCTTTTCCCATTTCTTCGGCACTCAGCTGCTTGATGACCTTCTTTTCCACACTTATACCATTTTCTAGTTCCTTTAAGTCAATCTCTACCATGCTTCTTTCCACACTTTGAGCATAATGAAATATTCGTCTTATTTTCAAATTTGTTTTGAGATTTTTCCTTGAACTCCATCTTTGGTTTCTTGTCAAAACCATCAGATGGATATGAAACACCCACTTCAAGATCTACCTTGATAGCACAATGCACAATTTCTTCATAGCTACTGATGTCTCTTATATATAATGATTTTTGAATACTTGGTTTTTATCCACTGATGAATCAATCAACTTGACTTTCAAGTTGGATGATAAAGCCAGATACATGCCTTGAAAGCCTTGTAAAATTCTCCTCATATATACCTACAGATTCCTCATTCTTTTTCTTAACTTCACAGAACTCATTTTCTATCTTTCTTTGAAGAATACGAGAGAAGTTCGTATTGAAAACAAATTCTTGAACTTGTCCCATTCCATGGATTCAATTTCATCTTAGGGCATTATATTCATAATAAGAGTCTGCCATAGGTCTGATTCACCTTCTAAATGGTAAAAAACTAAAATAAAATTTTCATTTTATGAACAGTGAAGTATATAAAAAAAATTTCAATGGTACTGATCCATTATTCAGCAACAAGTTGATTAGAAGACCCAGTGCAAGAAGGTGGACATTGCCTCATGAAGAACTCAATGGAATATTGTTCCCTTCTCTTCTCATTTGGAAGTCCAGAATGATTTATAGCCTGTGTAAGTATAACAATAAGATTTTATACTCTTTTTCCCATAACATATGATTATTTAGGAGAAAACTCATTTAATTTACTAGTGCATTGATCATTAACATGGTTCCTTTAGGTTACAACCATTATCTAAAACCAAAAAAGAATAGTGTGAGAGGAAAAATCATAATAGGAAAACAACATAATCAAGGGGAGTACATTAAATATCTTACAAATTAGGTTTCATCATAGGTTTTTTCATGATCATTATCATAATTCTAGGATTTAACCTATAGTTATACTAAACTGTAGGGACATCCCTATACATACCTTAGAAATATCTATAGGGATCTCAATAAAGATTTCACATCCTAGTATCCAATGGTTAACTAAAACATTCCTCTGATACTAACTCTAGAAACCCAAAGTATGATGTACATGGACATTAAATTAATTTTGAGGAATACATAATAAATAATAAAAACAGACACCCACGGACTGTAATAGTTCAGTGTCTTTGGAAACTCGGAACATAATCTTTTAATCATGGTGAAAGATATTAAACATCTCCCATAAAGGTATTCCCCTTTTGTTTTCATACCTAAAACCATTCTTTATATACTGGGGAAAAGAAAACATATAAAGGGTGAGGTCGAATTCTTAGTAAGAGTAAGCATGGAGAAAATAAAACAAACCATATACATTTGAACTTAAATACATGAACATATAGTTTAAACATCAAAATCGTGAGTAGTGACATAAAACATGGATGTACGTAAGGAATATATTATAATGGGACATAAATCATGATAAAATAGAATGGGAATAAAACATGTAATTGTGGAAAACCATTATGCTCATGATATGTTTTCCATAGTATCCAAGAAATTTCTTCCAAGACCATCTTAGTGGACAAAGTCCATTACTGAACTGGGATTACTTGTCGTTCTAGCCCTTTATTACTGAACCATATTTACTAATTGTTCAATCCATGTCTATTTCATGGGATTTAAACATTTACCTAATGAATTTTATGGAGATATAGGTCCCACACATCTCATTATGAAATAATTATTTCGTGTGCCACAAAATAAACATAAATCATTCATCATAACCCAATGAATAATATGGGTTTCATAAACATCATCCAATCATAACATAATACATATAAAACAAATGGATATCATTTAATCTTAAGAAAAATAAATCCATGTAAATAAAATAGACCTTATACTTGAAACATAAGCATACAAAATAATTTAATCTTAGATAGAAAATAGTTTAGATAAAACACTAGAAATGAATTCTTGAGGAAAATATACTTTCTTCTTCAAAATCATTTTCTTTTATCAAAATTCCATGAAATTTTTAAAGAAAAATATTTTTTTGAAAATAATCATGAAATTTTGTATAGGATACATTATGGAAAAAAGGCTTTATGAAACTTTAAATATCCATTCATGCGGTGTAATTTCAAGAATCATTCTCCTCGTACTTTTGCCAGAAAAATAAATAAGTGCCTCGTATGGTAAACAAAAGAAAGATCCCTTCCATAAATTGTGGTAAAAGTTATGAAAATTTAAAAATTAATTTAAAGATACATGGAAGAACAATAAACACTTTAAGAAAAAAAATTGATAAAACATTGACATGGATGATAAACATAGCCCTAGTTAATACTTACGAATAAACAATCTGGAATTAGAAGGAGATTGGAATAATTATCCCTTACCATTTATTTACAGTGGAATAATACATTTCATAAAATAAAGAAAATTACATGAATATTTAAATATCATATTTTTCATAATAAAAATCATAAAAAAATCATAAGAAGCATAAACACCATACAAAGGAAATATATAGTGATTAAGGCACATGTCTCACAGAATTAAAAGTGAGATGAAATAATCCCTTACCTTATGTCCAATTTCACTTGTATGTATCCAAGACTCTTGTATAGTGGGTTTAAACATATTATTAACTTTTAACAGAACCATAATAATATTTATGATATCATTATGATTAACTTATGACTTTTTATTACCCGTTCATTTTTCAATTCCATGTTAAAGTAGAGTTTTGGGTTAAATCGTTTCATTTATCGTAGGTGTTGGGACTTTTTTTCTTGATATAATTATTTATATCAATATTTACATAATTCCAAAATGATAAACATGATTTTTCTATAAAATATATTCATAATATAATATATATAATAGATCGATTAATGGAATTAAATACACTGTTCATGGAGAGGGTAGGTCGTACGTACGCATGAATGCTGTTTTCATTTTCTTATTAAATTGAATGGAAGAAGTAAATAACATATAAATAAATCCAGTATCATTATTATGTCATATATTTCATTATTTTTTTTATATAATCTTTATAATCATTCTGGAATGATTATCATGGAGAATGAATCTCATCGTGTTGTGGAGATGGTAATCCTTACGTACACACGAGCGATGATATCGTTCCCATGATTATTGAATATAATTGGAGTTTATAATATATCACAATCAGTCTGATGTTATAATAATCATATATAGTTATTATTTCCACCATTATACCTTCCCATGTATGGTGGTGGAGGAAAAACAGATTACACCACGGCGTGGAGATGGTATAACATACATACGCACACGCGGTGATTTCATTTTCCGTAGGATGGATAGAAGGTCAAATAGGGTTGTTTAATATTTAGAATAAAATATAATTATATTAGTGATACTGATGTTATTACTTTATAATGAAACAAATAAAAAAGTTGAAGTAGAAGGAGAAATTAATTTGAAATAATCGGTAAAGGATATTACCTCTTCTTCGACGTGCCTCTTCTAAACCTTCTCATAGGGAACTGAATTTGGTCTTTTGTGAAAGACCAGGACCTATATTATGTTTCTAGGGAATGAATAAGGGAAATGGGCAGGTTTTTTCCAAGAATTAAGGTTCAAAATGGTGTGACGAGGAGATGGAGGAGGTTCCCATTTATAAGAGAGGAGAGGGCACCTTTGGAAACCTAAAAAATAATAATTTATAATAAATTCAAACCCCGTCTAAATACCTAAAAAATGGCTCATTTTAAAGATTAGATGATATAGGGTTGTAATATGATCAACCAATAAAATTTAGTAATATTTTATGTTTATTTTAAACCTTATCATTTTGATTTATCCTTATTTAATCTATTTAATTTTATTTGTGGTAATAATATTCTAAATTTTAAACTGTTATAAATACAAACTTATATGTTGTCAATTTTCCCAAAATTGGATAATTCATATCCTTTTAGACTATATAATTTTCAATTTGTAATTTTTAAATATTTTTTTTAAATAATTTAATAATATGTTATTTTTATAAAATACCAATAGTGTAAATTTTGACACTATTAATTTATTTAAATTTAAATAAAATACACACAGAGAATATATTTGAAAAAAAATATTTAATAGGTTCCTAACATGTAATATTCATCTATAAAATTTTGGGATCATATTAATTATTTCATATATTATTTATTTTAACATTTTTAAATCCATTTATTTGATATTTATCCTAATAAATAATTATTAAAATATTTTATTATAAATATTTAGCATACTTATTTGTTGCATAAAAATTAAAAATAAAATACTATGATGAATATAAATATAATATATTTCATAATAAAACTTTTAGTAGAATTTATCTTCTAAAAAATCCATCTTTTAAAATGTTATTTTTATTAAATTTTGAATGCGACAACATTGGCATCATTTAAAATAAAATAATATAAGTGTCATAATCACTTTTATAAGGATACAAATGGTCAAAAATTAGAGATTTGGATGTTTACGGTTTATATGTAGACTACCAATATGTTTTGGTTAGGTTTTTGGGCCTGTTTTGTGTATTAATAGTTCAAAAAAACTATATTATTGTTTTTTCACTAAATAAATAATTTCTGCATTATTAATGTATTAGATATTAAGGTAATTATATTTTTCATAAAAATTACAAATAAATTACCATGATAAAGAAAAACATTTTATCTTTCAAATGAGTAGTTATAATTGTATTTATATTCTATATAACATTATATTAAAAATACATTTATTATTAATGTTTGAGTGAGACATATGTCACTTTTTTTAAATAAAATAAATTATTATTCTTAATCGCATCCAAGTGGGTTACAATAGATTCTATTTAAACCCATGTATGTTTTATAGATAAATATGATCATCAAATTATATTAATACTGGAGTTAGGGTAATTTTATAATATTATTTTTACCCTTAATTACCTGATTTACCTTTAACTATGGTAAATAAAATTTATCGTAGTTACTATTCATAACGCCCAAAAATAAAAAGTATGATTTTAACATAATTTGGACATACCGATTCCAAATATGGAATCCATTTTTACCAATTTTAAACACATAATTTTAAGTATTTAATTTAAAATTAATCCTGTTGTTGAGAAAATGGGTTTTAAAATTTAAAACATTGCTAAATATTAAAATGTTTCTGCCTATGAATTCATTGTAAAATTAATACTAATGACATAAATTATATTAAATGTTAAAAATATATTCTATTTATAATTTAAAACTATTCAATATTATAATTTAACCATATAAATTATCTGGATGAAAAAAGTTGTTTTTAATTAAATTTTTTTGTGTTTTTACTATTGACTAAAATATGAAGGTTATCAGAATAATTTCAAAAATTTATCCAAAGAAAATAATAATATCTTGATTCGAAGGAAGAAGTTTATTTTGTAAAATTGAACTTATAAAATTGTTAAAAATTAGATTTAAAATGGTTGTACCATCAAAAGGCAGCAACACATCATTTTATGAAAAATACTTATGTTATATGAAAATTTTATTTTGTTTTAATATAATGATCTAGAAAATGTGTAAGATGAATCATAATGTTATAAAATTAAAAATGTAGAAAATACTATTCATAATAGATATTTCATGATAATATTATTATAATATCTCATTTAGTGAAACTCAGTATTCCATACAACACATGCTATCGAGGAAGGTATCTCTTGCATGTAATGCAAGCCAAGTCAGGGTTGCGTGTAGGGCAAACTTCCTTTGTTGTTGCATATAACGTACTAAAATTTCAGTTATAAATTGATCAAAATCTATACATGGTGTTCAATAAAATGAATTTAATTCGAAATAACATGAAATTGTTTGCATCACAAGCCAAGAATAGTGTTGCGTATACTATAAGCTAATACGGTGTTGTGTATAGCACTAGCTAATCTTGGTGAAGCAAACAACAAAAGACATCAAATAAATTAAATATAATAATTCTCATAAAAACATGGAGTGTTATAGAAATCTTATGTAATTGGATGGTATATAATATATACAGAATGATTATAATGTTATATTTATTATTTACATTAGTTATACTCATTATTATACCTATACAATCAATGAAGTGTTTGAATAACAAACTACACCACGACGTGGAGACGGCAATCCGTACGTACGCACGTATAGTGACTGTCATTTATAGGATAGATAGAGTAATGAAAATAGTTTTACCATTTTTATAATAACATCACAGTATTTAGAATATATTTGTGTTATTATTTTAGAATGGAAACAAAAAAAATAAGAAGTGGAAAAAGAAAAGAACTTAAAAGTGTTGATGAAATATTTACCTCTTCTTCGGGTTCTTTCTATTGATTTTATCTAAAGTGATATGTAGGTTGTATTTTTGATCAATCTATGGCCTCTATGGTGATGGTAGGTTAGTAGAGAGGATATTTGGGCAAGGATTGGATGATCCAAATGGCCTTGGAGGTGTGAAATTAAAAGAAGGGTGAATTTCTGTTTTATAAGATAGTTGAGGGCGACATTAGGAAATGATTGAAATACTATTTTATAATGAATTAATTTTTTTGTTTATATTGGTTCAAAAATGAATTATTTATAAGATAAGTTTGGGAGGGGACTAAAACCACACAACGAATATATTTTAGAAAGGTTTATGTCATCATATTAACCTTATCTTTTTTATTTAACTCTATGTTAAATAGTCTGACATTTACCATGTCTCTTTGTATTTTTATATTATATAGTTAATAAACATACTATAAACATACAAGATAAACTCATGTGTCTAATTAATGAAAAATATAATATTATTTAATCCCTTTGGGCGATCCTTAGATTTTTAGTAATAGAAGTACAATTAATTATATAACATTTGTTTTAAAAACACTTTTTTGTGTATTTTGTAACTATTTTGTATTTTGTTTATGATAAATTCATTATTGAATTATTACATATAAAAAACTCATATAATCAACCATAACATGTAGTATTAGCCTTGAAAAGTAGTGGAATTCATTTAAATTCTAAAATTAGATTTATTTGGATATTTATAATATCAATTATTTTAATATTTCATTAATAAGGTAATTACTGCATCATCACTGTGTCATATGTAAATATAATTATTTAATATCTAAAAATTATAAATAAAAAACCATCATGTAGGAAATACATTTACCTTTATAATTAATATTTATTGTCGAAATTATCTTATTTATATCCCTATATTAAAAATGGTTTAGTTATTAAACTTTGATTTTGACTCTTTTAACTCTTCTTTAATAAAAAAAATAATAAATGTCCTAATATAATCCATGTGGACCAAAGGGTTTTTTTTGTTACATATGTTTTTTTGGTCAAATTACACATATCCAATTGAATTAGTACATGTTTTAGGGTAATAATAATATCATTTTTACCCTTAATTTCCCTATTTACTTTTAACCTCGGTAAATAAAGGTTAAAAGATACTATTCAAAAAAAAAATATTTTCCTTTTATTGAACCACATTTTCTATACTGATATCTATCGTGTCTCTCAGATTTTTGAAATTCCACTCACAAAAGTGGTAAAATTAGGTTTCATGCAAATTTTCAAATTTTCCAAGGAGGTGCGTAAAAGACGATAAAATGTTCGATAAAATTTTATATATCTAAACTTATTATAAAATGAATCCAATACATTATGTTGAAAATATATAGCTATTTTGTATCTATTTTGACCTAAAATATATTAAAATAAAATAACTTATTATTTAAATAAAATATCAATTTTAAATTATAACACATTGTTTTTCACTATTCATAAAAAATTGAATGTATTCAGAAAAATACCAAAACATTACCCTAAGATAATTTTGATATTTAGAATTAAAAACTGAAGTTTATTTTACCATATTCAAAACATTAAAGTTGCATTTATTAAATTAAAATTAATTGCAATTGTTAAAACCAAAACCAGGTTTTTAAAATCTAAAAACTATCAAACGATTGACATTTATTTATGTCAAAATTAAATGTGAAAATACTTATAATGTCCTAAATTGTATTAAATGTTAACAATATAGTCTAATTATACTTCCAAACCATTAAAAAGCATAATTTAATACTATAAATTATTTCTATTAAAACAATGGTTTTCAATTATAACATAGTATTTTTCACTATTTATCAAAATATTAAATTTATAAGAAAAGGACCAAATTTTTTTCCAAAATAAATTTTTTACCCACTACTGATGTAGAATTTAATCTCATTAAATTGAATATATAAAACTGTCAAATGTTGTGTTTTAAAAGGGATCGTGATTAAAAGGTAGTAAAATTTCATTTTATTTGAAAATTACTTATTTTAACTAAAAAAATAAATTTTTTATTATATTATGTTTTAGAAACACACAATATGGATGTTCAAATTATATAGATTATATATTATTCAAAATTCTGTTAATACTACTAATAACTACTTTTTGAACGGTTAGTTTAGTAAATTGTGATGCGCTCGAACTCAGTGTTGCGTGCAATGCAAGCTATTTAATTACTTTAATGATATAACGTACTATAAAATCATGGGGTGTTACACTATAAAACATTGATAAATTATTATTATAGTTAAAAAATTATTCTTTTAAACAATGGTATTTATTATACAATCATAGAAGGTATATTTTTATAATTGATTTTGTTTTTTTATTTTTTCCTTATTTCTTATTTTATTATATAAAGAATTTATATAAAGTATTTAAATTATAATGATTAATTATTGTATAAAAAAGGTGTTTTTATAATTTCAAAACCATGTTTTATAATTATATCACATTTAAATTTTTTTATGAAAATTATTGATATATAATATGAATGCTTTTTGAGGTGTTTTCATAAGGGTACACCAATGATGATTAACTTTATAGTACAATTAAAAGAAATGTAATTTTTAGAACCTTATATCAATAAACATATAATTTGGTTTTTATGCAATTAACATGTATTCATTTATAGAAGCTGAAAAATTAAGAACCCGATTCTATAAAATTATACTTTATAGTATTAATTAAAAGAAATATAATAAATGAATGATTCATTGGAATATAATTGGAAGATAAATTGGTTTCATAAAAAACTATATTCTAAGGAAGAAAAATTTCCCAACATTTAACTTTTAGTATTTATCTATATTAAATACAAGATAACATAGAAAAGATTAGTATTCATCATTATCATGCCACATTAGAAGAATCACAATTTTTTTACTATTTTAATCTTTCTAGTCACTTAGTCACAAATGTATTTCCATGAAAAATAGACATTATATTTATTAGTAACATTTGGGTCATTTATTTATTTTCAAATTTATTTTCCACATAAATCAATGACACGACTTTAAATATATGATATCTTTAACAAAAAACATTATTTTTGTAAATTAAATTATTTATTACTAATTTTGAGAACATATATATATATATATTAAATGGAATGTTTAAATGTGATTCACTAAAGAAATAATGGGATTATTCTAGGTTCCAATTTTTAGGGGATTTTATATCCATTTAGAGCATTGGGGATTGGTTAGTAATGACCCTCAGAGGGTTGAGTATAATTTGGAAGTGAGTTTATTTTAATATCTTATTATTATACTAGATTGTGTTATATCTATAATTTTCTTTGTGTTTTATTATATTTGATTGTATCATTCAATCATATTCCCTTTTAATTATCTTTTTTAATGAAATGTTTGAATATACAATTATTGAGTAAAAATATTCTACCTTGTTGCATATTCATTTCCTACTTCAGGGTGATCGTCTCAAAAGATATAGAGGAACATTCCAAATGTAGTAACATGGGGTGTCCTGTTCTGGGTAAATTTTGTGTAAATTTTTAAAATTGTGTGGTATTAATAAAATATAGTGTAACCCAAATTTTTTTAGGGATATATTTTAGATGCCTCTGTGGTTTAGATACTGGTCCACCATAGCTTAACCTGATAAGTGTGACCACATCACAACTGAAATGTATGTTTCCTACATAAATTCTATTTTCTGAAATTAATTCGTAAGAATATTTAGGGATTCGTATAATGATATTTTGGTTAAAAAAATTCAATAAATAATTTTATAATGATTATTTTTATTTCAATGTTATATAAACAATTTATATTTTGTAATTCAGTAAATCCAACATCAATTGGAATTATCATTGATGAATTCCTATTTAAAAGGAATTTTGTAATTTAAAAAAATATGTGTTATATTTAAGAATGATCATGTATTTACATGATGTCCCTTCTTATTAGGTTATTTTCATATAATAATATTTTCAAATTATTTATAAAATATTATTACTTATTAAAATGGCTCAACAAGTGTCTGTGTAAATTATAAATTTTATCTTATAACTTTATATGAAATTATTTGAAATGAATTTGATGAATTCATAATGTGTTTTCAAAAGTGAACACCATATTCAATTTAATATTTAGATAAATTGAGATTTCCTTCCCAAATGCTGTAAACATTGATCAATATATCCATATTCAAATTATAATGAAAATAATATGGCTTCATTAAAAGATGTATTATAAATTATTACAAGGATTGGTTTACCAAGATTTTCTACGATTAATTAAATAATTTTACTATTTAAAATCATCAAGGGAGTAACTATAGTGTAAGGGTCAGTCTTAAGGATTATTAGGTTATAGAGAATCATTCTACTCTACAGTGTTTTTACCATACTAGATTTGTATTATGATTCTACTTCTGTGGGGTTTTTATTACTCTCAACTAGATCATTCCATTATGGAATAAAAGTGTTGATTATAATTAAAATCTATCTAGTGACCTTCATTAAATTTGATATAGATGGATTTTTTTCTTGATTACAATAAGGGATCCTAGATCCCTTTTTCATATATGTATATTTTCTACAATTCCCTAAAATGAAATATAAAATATGATCATTATTTCAAAAACAAATATTTAAGAAAATTTAATTACATGGTAATAATTTAGTAATGATTAAATATTTCAATGTTATATATATAATATGTTTTAGAAAACTTAATTATATTTCATAAAAATTTAAATGGATCTGCCATATAATTTTTTTTAAAAACATATTATGTTTATTCTTATGGGTAAGTGTTATATTGAAATTATTGGAAATTCATTATTTCTAGGTGTATTCTTGCCCCTTTCATATTCATACAAGTTAGAATAATTATATAAAATATTATTTTCATTTTTTTTATAATATGTGGTTATTCATAGTTTTAGACAGTAGTGGGAAATTATTTTCATTTATTTTTTGATATTGTTTTATAGTTAACCGATGAGGGTCCCAATTATATATTACATGTGTACATATATGTTTCATTTCTAATTGTATTGGACTGAACTAGATGTATAAATTTTCATTGTAGCTTGAAATTTCACCTTATTATATAATAATATTTCATAATTATTTTATTTAAAAAAAATAAAAAACTAACACATGGATCTTTTATAGGGTACAAATTGCCCCATGGGTTGAAATCATCCCTCATCACCTTTTATATAAATATTTTTATCTATGAAAATGAGCCTATGTTTATTAGTGAGAAACATTATGATAATGGTAAATCAATGGGCGTTCTTTATAAATGGATTCAGAACCATGTTCTAGTGGTGGAGTAATAAATAGATGTGGATAGATGATTGAAATAATGATACTGTTATATTAAAAAAATTATTAAGAAAACATAATTGTAAATGGGAAACATGTTACCTAGGTAATTTTAGGTGAGTGTGTTGTTGGTATCCCATTTAAAGGTTTCTATTTGACAATTATTTTATTATAGAACATGGTGTGATTTTATAATTCATAATTAAGAAAGTATTCATTTCCTAATGGATTTTATTTTTTTATATGATGTATTTTACAGGGTTATAACATTCTATTATTGATAATTTTTATACTTTATGTTATGATTATAATGTTTTCTATTGAACAAAATAGATTTAATTTTTTAATTTTTATAGTTTCCATTTAGATAGTTATAATTTGGATAAGTATTTATATAATTTTATATTCATTGATCTTTTTATAACATAACTGAACAATTTTTTCCTAATGAATACTTAATTAATCACATCTTTATAATTAAATTTATCAATACAATGTTTTTTATGTATTTACATTTTTAACATTTTTTTAGATTTATATGAAACATTTATTTCATGAATTATTATAGTTACTAATATTCATTTAAATTTTAAAATGATTCTTTATACTGTTGTTCATTTATTAATTTTATCATGTATATAATTTTTTGGAAAATTTAATTAATTATGATTGAGTTGTGGTTCTTGATATTTGGTGATAAAATCATTTATTATCTTTAAAAATTTAAAAAATAAAAATAGTATTATTTCCAACATCTTATTAAAAATGTATTAATAATTCAGGTTTATGGGAAATTGATCGATATATATGGGTGATTTTTTATGATGTAAATATGATTATTATTTTAATTATATTTATGATATTTAATAGAGTATAAACATCGTAAAATTTCATTACACATTGATAATGTCTTTCCATTTATATTAGAGTGATTTGATTAAAAATATTTTAGTTACATAACTAAAATAGTGTCATTATTTTTAAAAATAATTCTTTTTGTAAATAAAGTAGATTTTGAACACAATTTCTAGGTGTATACCATTTTTTAAATATTCCATGATTTAGTATAGAACTAATAAAGTTTTTTTAAAAAATATTGAATATCATTGTTGATATTTCTATATAATTATATTGATAAGTGTGATACAACTTGTTGATTAAATTTGATAATGTTGTATCATAAAAATATGTATATTAAAATGAATATTCTATATAATTATTTATATAATATAGGAATAAAATTTGAATAATTTTTTTGATTAATAATTTTAATCACCATGATATGTATAGGCTATTAATTTTATATGTATTATTTTTGGGATTTTTAGATATATATTTTTTTCAAAGTCCTCGTCATTCTGTGATATATAGGAGTCACACTATAAGATGACAAAGTAATGAATTGAAATATTTTTATGCTGGAACAATTATAAGGGATAATAAGTTTTCCCTATGATAAGAATGTGTCACAAGGTGGTGTGTTTGTTGTGGTGTGAATAAGTAATCGATATGCATAGTCACATTGTGTCCTGGGGTGCAATTCTATGATTTGAAAACCTGATGGGTTTTGGAATAAGAAAACATATTATACATGGGAATCATGTTATGATTGTAGGTTCCTTGTTTTGATGTTACCAAATAACAAGATACATGTATATTAATTATTTTAATATAGACATTCCTCACATATGAAAAGTAATCACAGTAAAGAAACATTACGATTAATTTTTTTTTCAAAATTTAAACATATCAATTTTTTTTACAAAATATTTAAAAAATAAAAAAATAGACTACACATCGGTCAAAATTTATAAATATCACAATTTTTATAATATTTAATACCCTATAGAGTGGAATCATAAGAAATAGTCTAACTAAATACTCATTATGAGTTTACATGAATTGAAAAAATTGAAGACCACATGTGGCCTTTTAATAAACTCACAGGTATGAATAAAATGGTGCACGTATATAATATAATATTATCATAAAAAATAAAACTTATATCATTAGTATAGGTTCATTCCACTATGATTTTTCAAAAAAAATATCATGAGTAATAGGGGTGTATAAACTTAAAAAAAATCATGATACAAGGAATCATAACATTGATATAAGAATGGGGTATAAGAATGATTCAAATAATAAAAATAATATTAAAAATCCTTTATATATATAGTCACATTCATTATCATTATGAAATAATGATAAAATTTCAATAATTGAATGGTTTCACTACCAAATATATATTTTATCATCTCATTAGATATGAATCCTTCCATAATTATTTTCTTTATTGTATAATTATATGACATGTTATCATAATGTGCACACAGACCCTTATGTGATTGGGTTGACCCGTTATTAAAAATAATATCATGTGTTATAAAACACACACATTGAGTTATAGGGATATATAATATCTTGTTTCTTGTAAAATAAGGAAAAACCATTCATATATGTTACAAACGAAAATAAAAATCATTAATTATTAAATTTATATCATAATAAAGTCATATGAAAGGGAAAGATTACATGAAAATATTAGTATGACATTAAAAAAATCCAAATATGGAAATACTTTCTTTTGAAATAATATAATGTTCTAAAAGTATATTACAAGAAACATTATATAACAATGATATAAATTTAACTCACATTAATAAGAGAATTTATATATATTGATAATTTAGTGGAAAAAAGATGTTCATTATTTTTAACAAAAATTTTAAATGAATATAAATTATAAAAATAGTTAATAGTAATTTATTTATAAAATTATAAAATATGTAAGAAGATATCTATAATTAAAACCAAAATAAAGTTGAATAACATTCATGAGTGTGGAAAACATTTAAAATAGAGGTTCCTTTAACACATTGTAATGATTGTTGTTGTTAGTGCACAATATTCAAATTAAAAACATTAATATAATATAAATATTCTAATAAACATAAATTTCACTAAATATGCTATTATAAATCATATAATAAATTAACATAACATATATATATATATATATATAAACTTAATTAATACTTCAATGTTGGAATATGTTTATTGACCAAAGGATTCAATGTGTAATCTAATTAAAAAATGTTTTCAAATGAATAATGTAAAAAGGATGGTATAACGGTAAGAATTAATATAAATCCCAAGAATAACTAGTTAATAAATATTAAAATCATTTAAAGATAAATAATATACAATTTACATGATAATATTTTAAACCTAAAGATAATATATTTCAAAATGAAATATGTAATGAAACACTTACAGATTTGGTAACATTTTATTCAAGATACATGAAAAAAGAATATAATATGGATTTCTCTATCCCATTAATAGAATGTGAATTATGATAAAATAATATCCATAGGTACTATATACACCACAAAATGTAAAGGTTATAATTATGAAAAAAAATTCAATAAAGGGTAATTGAGATGGGAAATCTCTTATATTTACTCTAATCATACACAAAATATTTTTAACAACATTTATAGAGTACATAATCATAAAATGTCTCATATTTCATAAAAATGTTAATATAATTAAAATTTTATAATATTCATTTGAAAAATTTATTATAATTATTTTAACAAATAATTGTTTTTCATATTTTATTTTATTGATATAGATTCTTTCATTAATGTTTTATATTGGAAATCTTAGTCCTCTTCCTTGATTCTAATTGCATTTTTCCAAAAAGTTTTAACAGTTTTAAAACAATTTTTGTTCACTTATTTATTCATTCACATGTTAATTTGATGTATATTATGAGTATGTTTTGTGATAAATTAATCCAAAATGAGTATGTTGTGATTAATTTAATTATAAAAAACAATTACTATATAGTATAAATACATTTTTCTATTATACAAACATACCCATATTCATAAAAAATTAAAATATATTATATAATATATTAATATTTTTAGTATCTTGAGAATTTTTCATATTTAAAATGATGAAGTTGTTATAATTCTATTCATGTAGTTGGATGATCTTGAGATAATATAATCATTATATACCTGTGAATAAATATGATTTTATGTTTTTTAATTGTCGTATAATTTTCATATTGGCATAATTATGTTAATATAACATCATCACATTGGATAAAAATATTTTTTTTGGATATTTTATTTTATTTTAATTTAAAATGACATAGATGAACATAAATAAATTTTGAATTCACCACTTTTTGAAATATGTTCAAATAGAATGATGTATTTTAGATTTATTAATAAAAATAACTCAAACATATATTATTGATTTTGGAGTGGTAAACGGTTACAGATCACTATGATAACATCATTATTTGAGTTGGGTATATGGTAATATAATAGTCCGTCTATAGTCGAGTGTTGATTGGAATTTCGACAAATAATCATTTATGAAGTTGAAATGATTTCATTTTAAAAAGAAAATGAATTTTAATATAAAATAATATATATTTTTCATAATACCTCATATAGAATGAACATAGAGATTATTTTTCAAGATATTATATATCATTTCCACATTGTTAGTCCATTTTTTACTTATTTTATCATGGCCTTGGTAACACAATTTTTAATATTTTTAAATGTTTTAATTAATATAAAATTGACATTTGTACATATTTTCAACATGATGATCACAAAGTTCAACACAATTTAATCTTATTTAATTTGTAAATAAAAAATTTAAACATTAATTAAAAACATAATACATGTATATCAGTTTTGTTGATTTTTTAAATATTAGGCATTATTATTCAAATTTGTATAAATTAAAAATTTAATTATTGAAAAATATTGATTATATACAAAAATATGGACTACATTTATCATTTCAAAGTACCAAATTTTTTAAATAAAAAATATATATCAATTCATTTTTATGAAAAATATAATTTCTAAAATTGAATAATGATAACCACAACATATTAATATTTATTTTTATTCCATTAAAAATTCTAATATTTCAATAAATTAACATTTAATTTTACTACTTTTTAGAAAAAATAAATCAGTTTTTATTATAATAAATATAGTGATACTAATAATTAAAATAATGATAAATTACAAAAAGATATATATTATTATAATAAAATAAATCTATTATGTTTCATCCTTTTATTTTATTCCATAATTAGATAAGATAGTTTTTTCAATGTTTAAAAATAATAATTAATTCATTAATATAACAAGTTTATATATTCATATTAAATAATTATATTTACAACGAATATGTTTCCAACGATAATAATTTTACCATTCATTTTAAATTCCACTATATAGTCGTATATATATTAATATAATTATTAATTTTATTCATATAAATACATCCAAAAATTTATATTATTTTTTAATTCTCTATCTTATTCAAAGAGTTTCAATTGGAGTGATAATATTATAAAACAACTATGATGATAAGGATTTCATGCTCAAGTCATTTTTATGATAATATCTCCAAATCAGTTATGTGTGTATTTGTATAATGTACCTGCAATAAATCATTTGAATTGAAAACAATTTTTTATATTTTTTTTAATAAATTATAACTTAAATGTAATTATATACTTTATATGACTTTTTATAAACTACTATAAAATATGTGGATATATTATCCTATATCCATAAGTATTCCTAATGGAATCACAACCCTCTATTACCTATATCATTTTCCATAAAATATTAGCATTCCTAAAATTCGAATAAAATTTTTGTAACCTCCCACTTCATATTTAATTATAAGAAATATTTATTATTAAATATAAAAATAAAATTCAAGAAAAGAATTATATAAAATGATGAGTTATGTGTATAGCCAGTCCTCTCATTCTAAAATAATGATAATTTTTTAATCTATAATCATTCACTAAATTATATAAATTATTCATATCAATGTTGAATGATATAATTTTTTCTACCTTATTCGATAGATCAATATCCTCCTCAAGTACCTCAATTATATTAACAGGGATGAACGGTTGAGTAGTCTATTAAGATAGATAGGATTTTGTTTCTTACCTAATTATTTTTTGATAAAATCTTTTCAAATCAATTATTAGTTAGTATATTTTAATCCTCACCATGAATGAATAAAATGAATCTTAGTTAATAAAAAATCAACTACCTTTTTCCCTTCCCAACATAGTAATTAATCAACCTATAAAATCCATTGATCAACTCTATCCATCTACTTGGGAATATGTTAAACCTATTTTAAGTACTTTTACACTTTAACAAAATGTGATCCAAATATATATATTATTTTTAAATATTTAGATAATTTCTACAAATCATTAAAGAAAATATCACTCCATATAACACTAAAGGATCCATCAAGTATTTTTCACATGAATATTTACTAAATAATAAGTGATTGTTTCATAAATATTATTATTAATTATAACACATCCCAATATTTTTTATTCATTATTAAATATCATAAATCCATCCCTACTATAGGGTGGTGTGAGTATATATGAAATTATTGAACTTATTTTGAAATTATTGATATATATATATATATATAATTTTGTTTAACCATTTTATCTTGAATCCATTTAAGGTTAACATGGATTGAAGATTTAATATGAATGAGAAATATCTCAAAAATCAATGAAAGTATCCATAAATTACATGAAAAATATAGATAATTATTAATGTGGGTTTTCTAAGAAAATATTCAATATATATATTTTAATATAGTCCTCTTTTTTTAATTTCATATCCCTTTAATGATATTTCTATCAACCAAAATTCAAACCTTCATAATTTTTAATATATACAATCCATTCACCTAGACTTCATTACAATCCTCAAATGACCATCAATGTCATAATTTTTTACTAGAATTTATATCAATATCATATATAAATACTATTATAAATTGGTAATAGTTATTTCGAGGATTCTATTCATAATATCCATGAAGATAGATGGAGAATTTTTTAATGAATATTGAATCACAATGACTGTATATCTCTCAAATCAGTGGATAAAGGATTCCACAGTAAATCCTTATTTTCAAGTTTAATAGTTCATATGTAGATCACCATCCAATTTTATTATATATTAATCCCCTAATAGCCGACTTAATAATTAATAATTACTAGTTTAGGATACTCGTTCTTAATCAGGAATTCGTTATGATCATGTTAATAAAATAACAAAACAATTTACCCATCATTATTTATATCCTAGAGGACTAGTACATCCTATTATAAAGAACGTAAGTGAATGGAACCCATTCAAATATTATCAGGGAGTTTTATCATAAATTATATTAATTCAATCAAGTATATTTTTATGGTTTCATTGATATTTTAATAAAACCTTGATGGAGATATAATGGAAAAAATTATTTTGGTTAAAAGAAATTATGTTTTTTAAAAACATGAACATAGAAATAAAAATTGCAACATACATAACAACTATATTCTATTTAACCATTTGATTTAGTTAACTCTCATCATTTAATTTTAAGACCCATATAATTTTTTTAATTTCCACATCCTTTGATTGATCAATGTTCCTAGTTTTTTCAAAGATATGAAATGTGACCTACCAACAAAGTATATTAACAAGTAAATTATGTAGAATGAGCCAATCCATTCCCAATATAACATAGAATATATCTAAATGAAAAATAATATGATTTTAAGGAATTAAGTTTCCACCATACAGTATCATATAGGAGTCATAAATATAAGATATAATTATCAAACCAAATGTAATTTTTACATAGTATTTAATAATAAGATATTACCCTGGTTATTTGCTATTAAAATAATTCATAGATTAGGAGAAGGTTGATCCAAAACCATTTATGATTTATATAAATCAAGAGTTGATAAAAAGTTGACCTTTAACATATTCATTTTCATGAATGAAATTAGTAATTATAATCACATAGGTGTTACCATTACCTATTTAAATAGAATTTTATTGATATAAATTTCAATCTTAAATATTTTTATTCGAATAATATTTTTTATTTTATCAATATTGTATAATATTAATTCTCTAGAGTGGTAGTGATTCATAATTAATAACTTTATTTTTCATTAATTTAATTTATTTTCATATTATTATATCTTTAGTATTCAGGTTATGAAAAACTATATATGTGAAACTTGATTCATTTACTTATCCCATTGAATAATTTCAATTAATGGTGTTTCCCACATCCTTGAAAAATTGGAAGATTAATTTTTTATAATCCAAGGGTTACATCATTTTAGAATTCCTAAAATCCATTTCTCTATTATTAACTCACATACCACAAGTATAACTGGTTCCCCCAATTTTTTTTCTACCATGAATTATAATCAACCAACTACTTTATATATTCCAAAGTCCCTTATAAATAATAATCTTCAATGTCATGTTTTAATGACACTAATGAAATGTTCAATTTTTTATTCAGTTTAAATAATAATAATAATATATTGTTACATTTTTTTGTTTTTTGAACATTTAATAATATTTTCAAATTCATTAATTCAATATTTAATAAAAAAATAGTAATTAAAAATACACAGTATATTGAAAATGTCAAGGAAATTATTTATTTCAAAATACTTTCTTAATCACCTATCCTTTTGGTAAGTCAATTTATTACTATAATATTGAATTCATAGTGAGTGTACAATATTTTTACATCTGAAAATAGGAATGTTAAATTGAAAAAAAAATCAATATATCGTACTATGGGCTTCAGAGAATTGAAACTGTCATTTTTAATTGGTTTGATTCACTAGAGACCTATATGTTGGTTTAAAATCCATCTAAATGAGGGTATAAGTTATAAAAAAATGAATAAATACAAAATTTTAAATTCTATATAGAGTTACTTTGTTTTCTAGGATTGATGATATTGTTTATTATATTGGAGATTAGGGTGGTCATTGTCACCAGATTTTTCACCCCATATACCATCCTGTTTTTTCTCATTGGGGGAAATAAGGGAATTTGAAAATACATAAATGTTAATATGATTTTTGTTGTATTGAGATAATCATTTAAAAATGGCTAGTATGAGTATCAATAACAATAATTATAGTACAAATATTGGTCATAATGAAAATCTATCCTAATATGTCTCAAATTATGTATTTTTCATCCCACCGTTGGATATTTCTGGTGTATCCCACATGAATTTTGTTTCTTCATATAGTTTTAATTTGGGATCCCATTAATATTCATAACATATTTCTAAAAACAACTAAACCTCACTTTATTATAAATTTATGTTACCGAATAATAGTATATATTCATATCATACATAAATATATATATTCATTGCATATTATAATAAATAACTCTCTGAAAACTAAATATTTACTATTTAATGAGAATAAATACATATGAAACATATTTTTCACCATCTTTATCATACCCCAAAAATAATCATCTCAACTAATAACCTTTATAAATATAAAACACAATACTGTATTTCATATCCATTGGAATTGAGATATAAGAATGTATGGGCTTATATACTATGTAAGGATTACCATATGAGAATGTAATCAAAGATCAAAAGTTATAATAACATATGGATTTGTAAATATAATGATAATAATGATTAATGTATAAGAAATTAGGGAATCATACAAAAAAAAATATCATCAATCATGAACCATCCAATATGGTTTTACAAAAAAAATAACAAATAAGTGTTCTGGGTGTTGATACCAGAGTTAATAATCATGATCCATGAAATCATAAAATATGAAAAATAATATGTGATAAAGATATAACATAAACATTTAACTTGAAGATAATTCCTTGTTTCATTACTCACACCGAAGAACATCAGCACATATTGGATAATTTACTTTATAGATTTAGATGATTTACTTATTAATTTTCCATTCCATTACTTTTAGAGATAACAAATTCTTTCTAAAAACATGTTTAGTTTACATTTTATTGGAAAAGATATTTAGATTTCTTTTTAGGAAACAATATGTTTTACCATGCATATAATAAGATCTAAGGTAGTGTGAATATATAATTCTATATATTTTTTATAGAAGTCAAAATATGTATGTGTCTAATTAATCAGGCACAACATTTTGAGATCAGGATATAGAAATTTATCCTGACTATCATACTAAATAATGATATAAATATCATACTAATAATTGTATGGATATATATCAGACTGACTCAAATTACATTAAGTGTTTGGAAAATATATATGGAGGTCTATCAGATTCACTTATGTTTGTATTCAAATTACAAAAATAGATTTCTATTATAAGGAACACTCATACCACTGCAATGGTGCTAATCAATATGACATATGACATTTTATTACTAATTAAATCTCAAGTTCTAGGTGCCTGAAGATAATATAACAAATATGGAAATATGACCACTATGAAATATTTTATAAATAACATGTCATTTGAAGAGTTTAGAGATGATTCACTCATTCATTTTCATAACTCATGTTTTATAATGTTGGATTTTCGTGAACATCTAATTCTTATTGAATGTATTTCATTAGAGAGTTTGTAGTTATAAGGAAACCGTGTCAGGTATGTTTCCTTCAGAAAATTTACAATGGTAATCAACATGCTATCATAGTTATGATTAAGGGAATATCTGTATTAAAAGATGGTGAAACCGATCTATTGGATTGAGGGCTTCTAAATATTAGAAGACAAAATCTAATCATCGTATCAATAGCTTTTTTGGATCTGAAGATACAAATACATCAATCACCATATTGAGGGAATCCTTAGTATGGAATGAAATATGTTATTATAAGTATCAAATAATTGAAACATTTATCAATGTTATTTATATTCCCCCATAATAATGATAAACAAGTTAACATTTTTAATATAGCTTCTATGTCATTCTTAATTTTACATATTTAATGCATTTCTTGGTTTTAAAAGTATCTGTTATTATGTATGTAATAGAATGTTGGTCATCATACTAAATATTCAGTTTTTTTATTTTATCGATTTTAATTTGATTTCGACAATCATACACTAATTAATCCTATTCATTGTGATGCCAATCATCCACTATGACATAATCACACAATTTCTAAATCTGATTTTTTTGAATTGATTATTGGACCAAATCTTATTATGATGAAATTACATCTAGAGTTGTTGTGTTTATTGATAAAATAATTTAAACTTTTTTTAAACAATAATTCACCCCCTCTGGTAAATATATTCATCATGTTGATTCTTAAAATCCTGAAATTGGTATCAGATAATGTTTCTACAACTCATAGAATTGGTGAATTTTAACATTCCTTATATGTTGAATTTTTAATTAATTTTGTGATATAATGTTATTTATAAACATTTGTTACACAGTTTTCGGTGTGTATGAAATTATTTTTTATGTCATTGTGATGGAAGGAATGAATGTCTGTAATCTAACCAAATTTAATCATAGACACCAACCAATTTTTTATATTAATAACTAGGAATATTGGAGAGAATGAATGAATAACATTATGTTAAAAACTGGGGTTGAATAATTATGTATGCTTTTTGGAAAATGTAGGATTCCTGCTAAAGATGTTACTTCATTTAAATATTATTAGAAGTTGGAAATCTTGATGAACTATAATGTTATAAATACATTATTATATTATATGATTATTAATATGTATACTCATATATATTCTCGAGAAGTTATTTATAGAACCTAATGTAAATAAGAAGTAACACATTTTGGAAAATCAAAATTTTGGGAAATAAAATAACTATACTAAGAGTGGATTATCTTGTTTTTTATTTTAATTATTAAGAAAATATTTCTAGAATTCACCACAGGATAATGAAAATTAATAATAGTTTATAATATATTTGAGATAAAGGACATGATGATGAAATAATTATGACAAATATTATAGAATTTATTCCCTATAATTTGGAATTGAAAAGAATAGTAACTGTTTCAATAAGGAAGATTGATAATCATTCTATTCATGGTTTTATTAGAACTCTAAAATTTTATGATTGCAAAAAATTAATGAATTTATGAGAATATGATAAATAAAAATGGTGGTGTTTCATTAGATAAAATATGTATTATACAATCAATATTATAGTTAGTTGAGAGAATTGTCAAATCATATAAGAAAAATAAATTTGTGGTTTAATATGATTATAGAAATTCTAAACATTCAAAGAATGATTTTTCTAACATAGTCAAAAGAATAAAGGAGATTTTTGGAAAGACATATTTTCATTACAATTATAAGAATGCTTATTAGGAAAATTTTGAGAAGAAATATTTTGATGTCACGTTAAATGAATGTTTTAAAGATAGAAATATTTTCACCAGATTGTACAATGGTGAAATAGAAAAAATTGAAGGAAATAAAATCTGAAAGTACTATAAATAATTATTATAAATATAATTTCATGTAATTCATAGAATCTTCTAACACATGAAGTTCAAGTGGTTGTGATTCCTCTAAATGTTCACCAGAGAATGAATGTTACTCATAGAGGAACATATAAGTTTTTGAAACTATACCTATTTTAAATAATTGTAACTGTCTAAGTTATATATATATATATATATAAATCCTTACAATATGAAATTAAAAGATAAATATCCCAATGATGAAAATTAATCACCATCACATGAATAATAGTTATCATGAAGAGATAATTATTTACCATCATATTATAGACTTTTACATTTCTTTAAAATTTTAGAAAATGAAAATTGAAAAATTTCCAAAAAATGGATACTGATAAAGAGAAATATGAAAGGGATGATTGGAAAAAAAAATTTGAAAAATGAAATATCCTATCATTCTAAGAAATATGATAAAACTAAATTTGAAATGAATATATTAAAAACTATTTTGAAAAATTCATTTCTGAGAAAAATTGTATACAAACTATATTTGATAAATTGAGTTCCAAACCTATTACAAATGTGAATGTGAATGTTTTTATAAAACTAAATATGAAATTTTTTTGATTCAAAATTTATAAAATTTTACCATATGATATGAAAAAATTGACAGAATGTACAAAAAAACATCCTTATAGTGACAATACCAGAATGGGTCATAAAAGTAAAAAATAAGTTTTCAAAAAAAATTAATTTATTCCTAAAATTGATTTTTTTTGAAATAAGATAAAATGATGTGGAAACTAGAATAATGAATCGTATTTAAATAATACTCATTCTAAATGTTTTTATAACGTTTATTTTTCAAATTAAAGATCATTTTATGAAAACAAAATCAAAGAAATATTATTGCCAATGATTTTTATATCTAATAATACTTAACCCAACAAAGTTTGGGTTACAATATTATATTTTTTATAAGAAAATTGATAATACCAACAAAAATAATATATGGTATTTGGATAGTTGGTTTTCCATGAATATGAGTAGAAACAAAAATTTCTTCAACATGACTATCATGAAGAAATATGTTAAAGTAAATTTTAGTGATAATTCTACCGGATATGTTATCGAAATCGGAAAAAATTTTCTTCATGATAAATGTCTTATTTCAAATGAATTATTTGTTTGTTGTATTATGAATAACATTATATTATTATGTCAATTATGTGATGAAGGTTACCTTGAAAATTTTAGGAATGGAAAATGTTTAGTTCATCATTCCAAGTATGAATTTATTTTTTCTACCAATCAATATGAGAATGTTTACACACATAACAAAAATATCATAAAATCCATGTTTTACCTTGAACATTGCAATGGATGATCGATATTGGTTGTTTAAAATAAGGATGTGAAACTGTAATAATAAAAACACATAAAGATGTCTAAGAAAATACTTGGAAAGGATCTATCAGAACATAAGTTTGACATATCAAATGTCTAATACCGTTTTTAATATGGTACGAAACATTTTTCCATTTTCATGTTTATAATTATATCCACAGCATCTAATACAATATAGTTATACGCATTGACATATTTGGCCCTACATAATATAGTAATATTATTATAAAATACAATGTATATGTTATACTTGATGATTACACTTGATATACATGGATATAATTTCTCACAAAAAATACGAAGTGTTTTGTTATTTAAAATTATTTTTAGGAAAAGATATAAATTATTAAATCATATACTTGATAACTATTAATAGTGATCTGGGTGCACAATTTAATGTTTTTTATTTTTAATTTTTTCAGTTATAAATATATTAAAACTAACTTTTATGTACATATAAAGACGTAGAAAAATGGTTTATTTGAAATATATAATAAAATTATTAAATAAATAACTATAACCTTGTTGAGTGAATAATATATGATTAAATATTGTTGGGCTGAAGTAGTTAGTATTTACTGATATACTATAAATTTATTTTTAAATCGATATTTTCTTAATAAAAAACATTATGAGATGTTGATTAAAAGAAACCCAATTTTTTACGTCGATGTTTTTGGTTGAAAAGTATTAATCTTTTATACTAAATTTTACTAACAATATTTTTCACCCAAATATTATTAATGAATATTTTTAGGAAATTTCAATACTTCTAAGGCTTAATTGTTTTTTAATAATAATTATTATATTGTCTAAGACAAAATATATTAATGTTTGATAAAACTAGTATCTTTATTTTCAGATAATATCAATCCATATCCAATGATTTTATTTCTAAAATTACATTTCATTAAATGTTAGGAAGTTCACCTAATAAGAAAAAACCCAAATATTAGTTTTTGATGTTTTTCCCCTATAATATTTCTAATCATTTTTTAGAGAAAATAATTTTTAAATACAAAATAGTTAGTATTCATTAGGAATTATCCATGTTATATTATAATTGGTGACATAGATCAACAAATAAGGGCTAGAAGTTCCTTATCGAAAGACATTGAAAATTAGGCATTCACATCCCAATTCCAACATAATAATAATAATGATTCATTGGGTGATAATTATTTGATTAAGGATATTAATGATGAGCTCAATGAATTTGATATGAAATATGTCTAGAATTTAGTGGAACAGATAATTGGAACATCTATAATTGGAGAAAAATGTTTCTTTCTAATGAAATGTGACAAAAATGTCATAATATTTATGAATAGTTATACACCTATTTCTATGGGATACAATAAACAAGGTGGAGGTTATTTATGAAGAAAATTATTAAATTGAATCTAGGCATGAATTAATTAAAATACATATCCCTTTTTTGTATTCATTAATTTCAAACATTTTCCAGTGGATGTGAAGTCTGATATTATTAATGATTATCTTATAGAGGATGTTTAAATTCAACATGCAAAAGGAATGGAAAATAAATAACATCCATGACATGTTTATAATCATTATAAATATGTTTAAGGACTTCAATAATCCCCTAAAACATGGTATGATAGATTAAATTTTTTTTACTTAGTAGTATTGTTAACGGAGCTGTGGATCAAATCATTATTATAAAATAAGTAAATAAAAATATTATGATTAAATAGATTTTTTTCTGTAACATTATATTTGATTCAACTAAAAAATAAGTAGCATATTCATTTGCAGATATTAATAAATCTGAGTTTAAAATGATAATATTGTGTGAGTTAACATATCTCCTTCATTTTCTAAGATCATAAAAACAAAAAAAAAATATATATATATCAATATATTTTTATACAAGATAATTTTGAGAAATTTTGAGATGAAAAGACTAATATTATTAACACTCTTATTGGTTCTTCTAATACTTTAGATCTTTATGAGGTTGGGAAACCTATTATTCATAGGATTTTTTAGGTATGATAGGATGTTCATATTATATAACATTTAGTCAACTAGATTTAATGTTTTTATTATTATGGGAATGATATCTTGAAAATACAAAACAATACCATTTAAAATCTATAAATAATTATTTTTTTATATTAATGAAAAAATAGATTTATGACTTTTATATTATTTTGGAAATATTATTTAATTAATTTTTTTTTCAAATAATTATATCAGTTGATGTATAATAGATTAGAAAAAGAATATATATAACTATTCAATTCATAGTATATCATATAGTTTCGAGTTAATGTATAAAATAACTTAGTAATAATTCCAATTACTAAATCCAAACATATTGAAGCAAGAATATTTTTTGTTTGGGTGTTGTGGATGAAACACATGCTCACTGACTATGGCATGTGTTTTACTAAAACAAAAGAACATTGTGATAATACATGTTCCATTTCATTAAGTAAAAACTCATTACATTAATCATGTGATAAGAAGAAATATATAAGATACAATTTCCTTCAATACCACACATATGAATGATATGTCATTTTAAAATTCATTAGAATACCAAAACCCTATTATAATATTTCTAAAAAACACCTTAAATATCTTAGATTTGAATATATAAAATAAAATCTATGAAGGGTAACAATAAATTAATCATTCATATATACTTATTTTAAACCTTTACCTTATAATAAGAGACTGATTTTCATAAATGGAGTACATATGATTTATGTTTTTAAAAATACTTAATTATTCATAGAATTTTTCGTTCACTAACATTGTAAAATATTTTCTTAATTTTTAATATCATAATATGTTTATCTAGAATCATAATTTTTATAAATATTTTTTTGTCCGAAATCCAAAAAAATTAGACATATAAGATGTTATAAAATTAATGGGGTTTCATTATGATAAAGAGTTTTCGAGTTCAAAAAAATAATATTTATATTTCATAGTAAAAATTTCATAACAAGTATTTGTTTTTTAAAACATTCGTAAATAGTTTTCAAAAACTATGAAGTGTATGTTAATAATATCAAAAAGAAATTCTAATCATAATGATACTGTTATATAATTTTACTTTTTTCACTATTTCCTTAAGATTTTTTTATATTTTTTTGTACACAATAGTTTTATAAATTTTTTTGGGTTAAATGAAATGTTTTTAAATTATTTAATAATCATTTTAATTGTTAATACGATATATGTTTTTAAAACATAGAGAGTTAAGAAATAATATTCATTTAAATTTCATCAAATCAATCCTGAGACTCAGATTAGAAGGTCGGTCATCTCAACAATTGTTTATAATATGGAGATTAACCATCACATAGATTTAATATACATAGAGGGCTACACACATGTACCACATTAATTGTTCATATTTTTTTATCGTTACTTTAAATACTAGTGAATGTTCTCAAACTAAAAGATTTTATTTTCTTCATTTCATCAGTTTCAATTATGATCTATTAGTAACAAAATGTAATTGGAAAAAGTGTTTTTTTAAACAAAAAAATTATTGAATTATCAGGGAATGAGAAATACAATTCGACAATGAAGAATAATTTATCCTTCCAAGGATATGAATATGTTTTCATAATTAAGACCTAAAATGATTTCGATGTATAATATAGTGATGTGGTACATGAATCTAATTATGTCTTTATAGTTCCTGAATTAATATTTGAAGGATAATATTTATTTTACCATGCAAGGGAAACAATATAATGTCCCTTATAAAAAACTAACTGACATAGTATTAATTATATCAAAAAGATATTCATAATATCCAACTCATAAAGTTTTAGAAAATATCAAAATATTAAATAATCTTAAATACAATGATTCACTATATTCATAATATATTATTACTAGAAATTCTTCCCACCTCACACTAGATAACCAAGTAGTTTCACTTTAAATATAAGTATATCTCATTCTAAGAAATTGATATGAAGATACATTAATGGTATAATTGTTTTTCAAAATGGATTGTTTTTTAAATAAAAGTATGGTAGATATTTTAATGGTTATCCTTCTCATAGTAGATAATATCGTGTCAACATATATGAAAACAATGATTAAATCGATCATATTCTTTATTAGTATGATATTTATAGAGTCTATGGATATCATCAATGTTGTGAATAAATCATATCCACTAAAAGAGAAAAATTAATTTATTAGTGATAAATTGTAGTATAAGATGAAACTTTTCTTTTACTCTGAGGCTAATTTTTTTTATGTTAATATGGGTGGTTCTACATCATAGGGACATATATCAAGGATGTTATAATTTTTTTAAATTAAATGAAATGAAAGGAAGAGACTTCTTGTCGAGAACAGATTTTGAAGTGAAAAAATGTATTATATGATGCTTTTGAAAAGTGAATGAAAGATATATCTCAAAAAAATCAAGGGCTTCATAAATCAGACATTATCTCCAATAAGATAATTCAAAATAAATTTACGTTATTGAATATATTGAGAAATAAGGTGAAAAAAATGAACAAAATAAAAGATTCAAATTATATCAACATTGTGAATATTTACTAAAAGGTATTGAGAGAGATTATTAAAAGCTTGTGTCTCTTATTTCTCACACCAATCATATCATTCTAGGAACATGTTTGGGTATTAATTAAACAAAAATGGTTCATATAAAAATTCCCTTTGTTTGAGATAATGAAAAATAAAGATATGTTGAATAAAAATCAAATATATTTGTTTAAAAAGACAACTAGAAGGATAATCTACTGTTAATGATGGTTTAATATGTAATAGACAGATCAGATGTTGATGATAAAGATTAATGAAAATGAATGAATAAAATTAAGGAGAATGAGAAGATATAGAAAAATATTAACAAAAATAACAACTAGTTGTTGATGATGAATAAGAGTAAGAGGAAGGAAAAATAATGTAGAAAATGGATGTGGGGAAACGCAGAAAAAAATAGTCTTTATTGTTTTCCTCATCTTAATCACATTTTCCATCAGGGTATTTGCAGGATAAAAAATAAGGAATTTCTAAAGAAGAAGACTTAAATTCAGAAAATGAAGAAATGATATTCTAGAATGATGAAGAGAAATATCACAAGTATCAAACCAATATTCCCCGAAAATATGAATCATATAAAAATGTGGGCATTATTTAACTATCAGATAATAATAAGGTTTGAAGTGTCATTGAAAATTTTGTTTCAATGCTATATAAAAACAATTTTCTGGAAGCTAGTAACTAGTAGAAAAAATCCTCCTAAGACTGATATCAAAATACTGGCTATATGAGAATGATATCTATAAAAGGTTTTTATTATAATGTTCATGTGTTGAGGATATTATATGAAACTATTCTATTCATTCCTAATATTTTTGTATGGAGACATATTCTCTACGATAAAATATATGAAAAATTATAATCAATATAATATTTAATGGAGATAATGATCAATATTTCAGTTGAATTTATGAATTTATAAGAATGTTCTGAGAGACAAAATTTTTATGTAATAAACTGCTGAAGTGTTCGAACCAAGTAGATTAGTACATTCAGCCGCATGGTGAGTATTTTATTGAAAGGATGAAATTCATGGTAGAATCATCTATATTATACAACCAGTTATAAAAATATATGACATATATTGTAATGGTTTTTAATGAATTCAATGATTTCACTAAGGATCTTACTAAAGTTGTGAATGCGTTGAAAAATAAAATCTAATACATACAGATATAAATGAGAGAAATCGGATCCTCTGAATATGTAGTTATTATTTTAAGGGAATATAATAATGATCTCTTTACGGAAGATAAATATATAATGTCTCAAAATATGACTCTAGAATTGAATTTTGAGAAGTTATATAAAGAAAATAAGGAGTTAAAGAAGAGGAAGGCCTTCATGGAGATGACGATGAAGAAAGAAAAAATATATTTTTTAACTCATGATGTAATTTTTTCTAAAAATTTAAATCCTTCAATTGAATACATTTACTTTTCATCCAAATATTATTTGATAGAATGTTTTCCAATTATGATTGGATATATGTTATTTTTTTTCGGGATCATTATTTAGTTTAATTACTTGTTTGCTATGTCATATTTTCTAACATTTAAAAAACATCGGCTATTATTCCGCACTAATATTTGAAAATAAAAAATGGGTTGAGGATATAAATTATTTCTTAAATATGTAGAAATTATTAATGAGGGATTTTGAATACAAAGAGGGGATGTTTTATTAATGGGGATAATATCCTTGAAAGTAATAATATTATATCAAGGGGGTGTTATTATTATATGGGGGTTAAAGATAATTTTTATAACCCCATTTCATATTTAAAAGTGTTATAATCTCAAAGGTAGTAATGTTTCAAAATATAACTCTAAATAATATGTTCTAAAAAGATGACATGAGTAAAAGTTGTTGATTGATTTTTTATCTATTTTTATTTGGTGTTTTTCTTTCTAAAAAGATGGATATTATATATTTATATTAATTACATCATTCTTGACCATTTTTTTCGAAATCACAAATAATTCCGTAAACATGTTTAGTATCCATTTTTCGATCCCATATTTTGTAGTATTTTTTTGTAGAAAACAATACTATTAACCATACATAGAACATGTTCTAATTTATTATCAATATAAACATATTTTTTTTCATTATTGAAATTAGAATGATTATGTTTCCAATTAATTTGACTCACCTAAAGTAGATTAGTAGTTATAATATCATAATGTCCTATCATACTGAAATATGAAATAACTATCAGACTGATATTGGAACCAATATATATCAGACTAACTCACATTATGATAAATGAATTCATAGTAGATAAGGAATCCTATTGGACTCACCACGTTTTATAATTAAAATACCTAAATGTTTTTCTATCATAATGAATAATACTATAACTAAAATAATGTTAATCAATATGATGTATTACATTCAGTTTAAATGAGATGTCATTTGCCTGGTGTCCATATTCATTTCAACAAAAAAGTACTATCATTGGGAGATCTTTGGTAAATATTGATTCACTTGAAATGTTTTGAGACAATTTATTTGTTCATTATCAAAAATAAAGAATTATAATGATATATCTCTGTGGAATAACAATTTTTATAAGTTTGTATATTCAAAGGGTTTTTCGATCAACAGAATCTAGGTTAGCAAGGTTACCTTATGAAATTTTACAATTGTATTCAGCATCCAATCATATATATGATTGTGGGATTATAGGGAAAAGAATGTATTGAATTTGATCCATTAGATCATGGGATTCCCGATATAGGAAGATAGAAGATGATCATATTATTGAGGATTTATGGGGATTATAATATAGATATAATCTGATTATCATATTAGGGGATTTACAAGAAAGGAATAAAAAGCATTACTATAAGTATAAAATAGATGATAGATTTAGTCATGGATATTGACTACCATATTCTTTAGGATTAATGAGTTATATTTTTAATATATATTGTATGTAATTATTACTTTTACATATCTATTTTAATGATTGTTTATACGAGTACTAATTTCGTTTCATGTTATAGAAATATGTTCACATTACCCTGCATTCTATTTTGTTTTATTAGTCATAATTACATTAATTTTCATAAAAATAATCTCATTAATTAGATTCATCATTATATCATTACTTTAGTATTTTATAATTAAACATATTCAAAATCAAATTTGGTGACCATGATAATATAACTGAATCTAACTCCGATTAAATTACTTAATTAGACTGTATGTTTCTTGTTTAAATAATTTAAAATAATTTTATAAACATAAATTCAACCATTAATGTACAAACATATAACCTAATTATTACAATCCAACATCCTTTTATAGAATAACTTCAATCCTAAATCCCAAATATTTCATCTCAAGAGATATAATGTGATTCCCAATGAATTGTAGTGATATATAATTTGGGTCCCCCAAATGACATATTCAGAAAAATCCAATAGGGGGTTAAGGTCACTCAAAATTCACAACCATACCACGTGAAGTAAAATTTCTCTAATTTAATAGATTGATATATAATTTTTTCCCCACCAATATCAAAATGAAACAATTTTTTTCCCTCATAAACATGATTATATTATAATATCCCTCATATATTTATTAACCCATGATAATGTAAAATGTTCAATGAAAACTACACAATGAAATTATAAAAATCCATCCAATGAAATAATTAATATAGAATCGTTATGGAAAATGACTAAGAAATCATATTTAAAATTAATCGATGAAAACAATAATGAAAATAATGTTTATATATATATAAAATTTGTTACATGAATGTAAAGGAAATGATATTTGAATGTTATATATCTTATATTTTATAAGAAATATTTTGTAAAGTAAATGGGTTACAATATTCATTGGATTACCATTAAAATTTAAAGAAGATGATACTTAATTATATCTATTAAAAATAAATGATATTTAAATAAAAGTGATAAGATTAAGGTTAGACAATCTTTGTGTAAATAAAGTTATAGTTGGAAAATTTGACTATAAATATAATTGTTAAAGGGTATAAAATTTAAAAATAATATTATATACAATTAAAAAAAGAACAATATGAATGATAAAAGTAATGTTATGGACTTCAAAAAAATAAAAAGAAGAATATCTAAATGGGGGAAAAATATTCTCCACTAAAAAAAGTGATAAGGAATGATCCACATGCAGTCATATTTTATATTGAATTTTGAAAATATTTTTGATAAATGGAAAGAATATATTTAAATAACATTACTAAAAAGTGGAGTTGAAATTTTTTTCACTTGCATGTTCATACGCAAATAATATAAATTTTAAAAAATATAACTAAAATAATAATTTTTTCTTTTGAGACCATCGAATCAAAGTACATTAGAATAGAAAACATGAGATATATTTTTGTTTCATTTTAATACTATGAGATTTTTTATATTAGTAAATCATTTTGAGGTATATACACAAAAAAATTGAGAAAAATTATTGAATAAGAATAATTTCTCAATGAACAAAAATTTATTTTGGAAATCCCTTTCCAGTACTTCTTACATAAATGAATGATGTTTATCATTATGTACGATAAACATAAAATTTTTAATATATTATTTCCAAAAAATATTAATATATATTAGGGATTATAATGTAATATTATAACATTTAATTGAAAATATAGTAGTTAGTTATTGTTTATTTTCATCGTTATGTGTTAGTGATTTTTATGGTTTCATAGTCGTTTTGTAATTGTGATTCAAAATCTCATTATATGAAAAAAACATCATTATTAAAAAAATATATATTTTTTGAATAAGTTTTTAATAATTTATTTTCTCCCATGTAGATTTTAATGTTTTTTTCATATGGTTTGTGGTAATAAAATACATTATTATATTGTTTCAAGTAAATATATGACATAAAAATGATTAATTTAAATTCAAATTCACAAGTGTATCATCACAACATAAAAAACATTCTTTATATTTATTACTATTTAATAACAAATATTAATTGTAATAATGATTATATTGATTTTTCATCATTCATGTAGTTGTTTGAACCATCTGAAACAGGAACATAATATACAAGTGATTTAGTAAATATTCTATTTTATATAATAATACATTCATTTTCCATAACTTTATGATTTTAATATAACATAATTATACATTATAACAGAATATAAAATGAGGGGTTGTGATATGTTAATTTAAAAAGGATAATGAAGAACAAAGATACCAACATGATGAATTACCACCTTCTAAATGTATGTTCTTTTGGAATGATAGGATTGTAACACCACATTGGTTATAAAATCTACCCAACATCAAATAATTGTTTTTTTCTCAAAATTTTAATTGTTTCAGTAGAAGACATTTTTTCTGATTGGTTTGGGTGTGGTAGAGGTGTTGTACTTTTAGGGGATAATATTGAGTGCTCTTTATTCACATAAACATTCCCTAATGTTTAATGTAATCATTTTAAAATAAATGTAGATAAAAATGATGAAAAATGTATATGACCCCAAATTCAATAGTCCACAAAAATTAATGAATTAAATTAATGATATAATATGTCATTAAAACGGAGTTTATATATTTTTACCTCATATTACTATTATTGAAGATTTTAAATTTAAACTATATTAACATTTTTTATGGATTAAGTTGATATTTTCCTTTTTTCATAAAATCATTTCCATGAATAAAATTTAAGAATCCATTTTATATAAATTATTATATATATATATAAATTCAAAATATCTTTTAATTTAAATGATAAGATATATATATATATATATATATATATATAACAAAATTATAGGAAATAGACATTCTAAACATTATGTCTTCTTAATCTACTTTCAGATCAATTGAATGTTAAATTATATTCATCTTATATATCATATATTTATATAGTTCAATATATTCATCATATAAAATTTATGAATTTTATCTCTTATTATTAATATACATAATATATAAAAAATAATTTTTTCAAAAAATTTCATGTTTTATATTAAATAATATTATCCACATACTTTTCAAATTTACTATTCATTTTAGAACTAGTTATTTTTATCATTAAATTAGTATCAATTTATTTAATTTAATTTCATAATGACCTCAAATTAGTATTTAATATTAATACTCATAATTACATATGAATTAAAATTGAAAAAATTTATAATAATATATTTTTAATAAGTATTTTCAATTTATTTCATTCTAGAATTAAGAAATTTAATACTGTAAAATTATTCCTACAAATTACCAAATATTATTAGACTAAGTGGATGCATCTGTAAAAAACAAAAATATATTATTTGACTATATTTTCAATATTTTTGTTTAAAATGACAATATATATAATGAATAGAATTCATTCATACATATAAGTATACACAAATTATTATAACCACCCCTACTAAATTACTTATATATCGACATGACTATTTTAGTTAATTTTTCCCTTATTATCATAGTTTTGATTATTGTTCTGAACATATTGAAAACTAAAATTATGATGAATTCATTTTAATGGTATTCTTAATAATATGGTGATTTATTCAACATTAAATTTCATTAATATTGTTTAATATTTTATACCAGAGTGTATTATATTTTACATCACAATATAATAGTATATTTTATAAATATTTATTTTTATTGATTTGTTTTATCATTTCATGTTCCGAAAGCTATATTAAATATAATATATTTAAATATATTCAATTTATGGAATGTTACATGCCATAACATGTACCCTTGCATAACATGTTAAAAAACCATACATATTTCAAATGTGATCTTTCTCATTGATAGGGAAGTAATGTTGAGATCCACGGGTCATGTCTTGATGTATGACACAAGGGTATGATTTTGGTTACATATTATGGAATGAATGGAGGGGGCATAAATTTACCCTTAAAAAAATTTTATTATAAAAGATATTAATTCCATAATTAAATGATTTATATGTAAAAATGTGAGAAAAAATACATGATAGTCAATTATGTGTATTCAATTTTATAAATATAAACATAAATTAATAAAAGAATATAAATAATTGAATATTATTTATACAACTAGGTGATATTATAACTAATTAATTAATATATACAAATAATAGTCGAAAAAAACATTTGATAAGAAGTTCATCTAATGATTGATGTGAGCCCCTATGATCCCACCACAAATCATGAGAGGTCAGTGGAACAAATATCATGGTCTCAATTGTAACGACCAAAACTATTATTAATGTAAATCCATCTTGATCTAATTAAATTTCTCTTTATGTAAAATGTTTATATAAAATGTCAGCTTCTATGGTTTGTTGTTAAGAATTTTGATCGTTGCTAATAAAGTGATTGAACAGTGATCACATGACTATTATAAATACAGGGATTTAAATAATTTAATTTTTTGAGACAAAGGATGGAATGGCCTCATCCAGTAGACATGCCCTATACGAAGCCCATTTGTTAGTTCTCGGAAAGGCGGTGGCTTCATTAGGCTTCGCTCTTGACCAAGCTCAAGATGAGATTGAATATATTAAGCTTGAGCGGGACTGCCTATGAGAGAAGTGCAATAAATCCTCTGAATTTTTTGGAAATGATTATAGCCTAATAGAAAAAAGGGCATCATAAAAAATATAATCATCAATGAGGGCTATTTCCCTTTTATCTACCTGGGAGTTCCCATTTTCTAAAGAAGGCCTCAACCATTGTATTTCAACTCGATTATGGACCAGGTTATCCATCAACTTGCTTCCTGGAAGGGAAAATCCCTCTCCATGTCCTGTAGAGTATGTCTTGTTAAATATACTATTATTTATAAAATGGTTTATTCTATGATGATATATAGATGGAATACTAGTCTTCTAAAAAAATAAATGGGTACATTAGAAATTTTTTCTGGTCTGGTAGCATTCTGGTTAAGAAGGTTATCACCATCACCTTGTCCAACTGCTATATACCACTGGAGAAGGGTGGCATGGGCATTAAAAATATCAATCACTTTAATGAGGCACTTCAAGACAAGTTTACATGGAATCTAATTCATAGTTTCTCAGAACCCCTTTCCTTCCTCAAGAATATGTTCCTCACGAAGATTATGAAAGGTAATTTGAATTATGTGAACTCTCTGATCTGGCCATCCATCAGAGTTTCCTTTATTAGTATTATGACTAATTCTAGATGGATGGTTAGCATTGACTCTTCTATGAACTTTTAGTTGGATAACTGGACTAGCACCCCCCTACTATCTATGTTATCTCTTAATTCCACCCCCTACTAGCACCAATTGTTCCATTAAATATGTGATGCAATCTAATGTTTCCAATCATTCTGATAACACCTTGAATGTGGTTTATAATTATCATTTTTCTCACACTGATGATTCCTTTAGGTGGGAACCTACCCATAATGGTGTGATGGACTCTAAATGTTCCAATAATCATAATTTCACATCGATTGACTATGATTTTAATAGGATAAAATATTTTTAAAAGACTTGGATTAAACATTCGAGGCTCAACATGATTTTGCGTATTGCCCACAACCGCATTCCTATTGATGTTTGTATTTAATGTTTTGGTATTCAGCTTTACTGTAAATGTCCATTTTCCCATAAACACAGGGAAGATATTAATCAAATTTTGTTTTCCTTTGCCATGACTTCTGATCTTTGGAATTATATTACTGATGTGTTTTTTTGCAGATAGTTTCATTTTGATTCCATTATTCCTCAAATCAATGACTGTTTCACACATGATTTTTCTCCGCAAGTCAAGAACCTATTCACAATTTCTGTTGCAGAGCTCCTCTATGTTATTTGGTATGCTAGAAATTATTTCATGCACAACAATTTCTCATTTAATCTTATGTCAGGTAGGATACGAATTATTATTTCTGTCAGGGAGGTGGCTTGGATTCAAAACGCTCCTTGTAACAAAACTGTTGGAGACCTGATGATCCTTCGACAACATGGAAGAAAAGGTCTTTACAGGAAGCCGAGACACACCTTGGAGGTTTTTGGGAAATCCCCTCTTCCGGGTTGGATCAATCAAAATGTGGACTATGTTTTTGAAGGCAACCTGGGTCCTGCTGGATGTGGTGCAATTTTTAGAGTTTTTCAAGGTCGAACGCTTTGTTGTTTCATCACTAGTTATAGTTTGGCCACCTTGTTAGAGGCATAAAAGTGGGTTGTGATCCATACAATTGAGTTTTTTAGAAAAATGTTTTAGAAAATCATTTGGATCGAAAGTGACTCTAACACCATTATCCAAGCTATTTGGAATGGTAAGTTGCATCTTGCTTGGCCCCTTACCACCTGATGGATGAGATTCCTCAATTCGCACCATGAGATCAATTACATAGCCACACATGCCTTTCGTTAAACAATCACAATATTGGATGGTCATACAAATGAGGGTATTAAACCAGGCCTCTCTTGGCTAGAGGAATTACCAGTTGAGTTAATCCCCCTATATGAAAAAGATTGTAATAAGATTTCCTCTTTTTGACTTTTGTAGTGGTATATCTTATTGGTAATAAATTTTGTCTTGGTCTTTGGCCAAGACACTACCTTTAAAAAATATTTTTAAAGCACAAATTGTATTTTTAGTTAATGATCAACTAAGAAATCTATTTTAAAAAATTAAAGGATATTTTTGAATTAATTAATATTTTAATAAAATATTATTATAATTAAATTAATTTTTTTTTAAAATAAAAATGACCGTATAATTTTATGAATGTAATATTAAGTTTTATTGAGGTTTGAAATCCATTTTTGTCAAAACCCATGAATTTTCGATAAATGTATATTTTTAATTTAAAAGTAAAAATTAAAAAATTTATAATATTATTATTTAAAATTAATATTATTTCTCAAAACAGGATGTCAAAATTATCCAACAGTGAATTTTCATAATTTTCTGTGATAGTTAGATTTTTGGGTAAAAATTAAAAACTGTTCAAATATATAATGTGTTTTGTGACATCATAATGACCCAATAGTTATTTAATAATATACTATAAGCCTTATGTTCGTACAATATATGTTTTAACATTAAAATAATGTGATTTTGGGTTTGTTTGACTTATCATTACAAATCATTAATGGACCCTTCAAGACTTATTAAACATCTTGTCTTTTTAAATTGTTTTCCTTGGGAGTGTTACTCACCTCCACATAAGCAACCCCATTATTTTAAGAATATAGGACTTTGGAAATATATAATATTGTTTTACACTTCCCTTTACCAAAAACCTAGGGAAAACACCATGGGATGGTTTGTGTTTTGGATTAGTTTAATGTGAGGGTCCCAAAAATAAATAATAAAGAATTCCCTCACCTTTCCTATATAAACCCTCACAAGATCCCACTTCCTTCTCACACAAAGCCTTATAAGTTAGTATATAATCTCCCCTCCTCTCTCCAAAATCCGCCCAAGGTGCCCCATGCTCCCATGAAGCATCTTTCAAGCCTCTCTCAAGCCCTTGTAAGCACACTTCCAAGTAAGTGTTTTTCTTCCTTTCTCATTTTTGTCCAATATTTTATAATTGTTAGGCCCTTTTAATTTTAATTATAAATGCTGTGGTATAGTTTTTTACCTCCCTCATACTGCCCTCTTTATGTTTGAATTATGGGAGACCCCTTTCAATCTCATTAAATTCCTCCCACGTACACCCATTAATATGTCAAAATTTTGAAAGGAATTTCTCTCTCCTCATTTACATTTAAGAAATTATTTTGTATCATGAATCTAAATTCCATTACATTTGTTAGGACTTGTATATATATTAACCCCTTACTTTCCATTTCATGTAAATATTACGAGACACCCATTCCACTCTCATCAACCATTTTTATGAATTCTTACGTCACACCGTTATGCTACCGAAATTGCAACGATTTTCCATCCAATGCCATTGTGTAGTGAATACAATGCCCATTATTCTATCAAGGGTATTCACCTTTATGAACATTAACTTATTGATTAAAAAATTTTATGTATGAATACCACATTCCTTTATCATGGAATAAATGATGATGTTTTATGAATCCTTGTTATATGATCCATGTGGTACACTTATGCATGAGAAGAAATGTTTAAGATGGCTACACCCTTATAGTGCTCCAATTCATTGGGTAAAGTATAGTATCATGATAGTTCATGTTCAATGGGTGTATACTCAAGATAATTCATGTGAAATGAGGGTTTTCTCGTGCTTCATGTGCAATGAGGGTTTACTCATGCTCCATGTGCAATGAGCCTTGGATCATGCTAATTCCATGTTAAGTGTTGTTGCCACATTTCCATGTTATGATTATCATGCATTATCATTACATTATTTTTATTCTTCTCCTATGATATATTGATATGCCTTCTGTCTTACATGTATTGTATCCTCATGTTATTCCATGATTAATCCCTTACTGGGATTTATAGCTCACCCATTTTTTAGGCAATTCCTCATGTTTTCTGATGCAATGCTAAGAATGCAGGAATGTAGTGGTCATGTAAAGAATGTTTTCAATAAAGATATTGTTTTTCATGTTTTAAGTTTTTATGTAATGATACTAAGAGAAAAATACACTAGAACTATCGATATTCTATGGTGTATCAAATGAAGTTTACGTAATAAAGTAAGTTTCATTGTGTAATAAAAGATCAGGTTTGTCATAGTTTGTATTAGAGGATATGTTTAGTTATTTTTCAGAATAGGATTAGAAACCCTTGTGAAGACTTAGAGACAAGACTAATTATAATAAAACATCCCTATGTTTTGTTTGGTATTGAGTAAGTGGTTTATCAAACAAATAGATCCTTGTCTAGATACGAGCAGGTATAGGAGGCTTTGGCACAGATGTATCCTAGTGGTAAAACTCGAAAACACCATTTTGAGCTAGAATCGAACATGAACTGGTTCACAACAATGGTCCTTGCTTCACTATTGGCTACGAAACTCCCAGGGGATATGTTTTGGTAAATTCACAAAATTAGTATAAACCATTATTAAGGTAAAAAATTCTCTAAGAATATATGTTATAAATTAGATCATGGATAACATAGACTGAAACCAATAGATTTATATGTTAATTAAATAAAAGTTATTTATATGTCATCAATTTTTTACGTAGATTTCCTTTATGTGTTACCCCTAAATTTACTTTTATTCAAGCCAATGGATGGTAATAGGAGGACTCGGGCTAACAACCTATGTGAAGATCAATGTGATGACTGTACTAATGAGATGCCCAATCCAATGGGAGTGTGAATCATGAACTTTTTCATGCTTATCTCTCAGATAACTCATGCTTTGAGTAAAAACATGAGTCGATAGGAATGTTCAACCCCCCCATGAATGGACAAGTCCCTATCGAGAGATTCGTTAGACAAAGGCCTCCTACATTTAATGGATCATCTGATCACTCAATCTCCGAACAGTGGATAAACTCTATTGTAAATATCTTCTCCATCCTATAATGTTATGATAAAGAGATGGTTCTCCTAGCTTCTTATCATATAGAGGGTGAAGATGATCATTGGAGGACGTTGATTAAAAATATAAAGCATGAGGAGGAGATCGAGGCGTTTGAATGGAAGGATTTCCGGAAGATGTTTTTCGATAAATAAATTCCTCGAACCCTCTTTCTCAAGATGGAAAGAGAGTTCCTCATAAATAAGAAGAAGGAATATGAGTCCATTGGGGCATATAAAGAAAACGTTACAATGCATGCAAGGTACACCATGTCATTTTCATGAACACCGAAAGCATGGTGGATCTCTTATTTAGCAGACTAAAGGCGAGTCTATAAAAATCATTGGCAATTCGAGGCTTTGAAAGTTATGAGGATATTGTCTGTTGTGTAATACAGGTTGAAATGGAGATTTAAGACTCTCAGTGGTGTCGTGGGCCAAGCGAAAAGAAGCAGAAAATATAGAACAACATGGGTGGTCCATCGAACAAATCCCATGATGGAAAGAAGGCTGACATTTTCCCTTGAAAAAATTGTTGGAAGAAACATCTTGGTAACTGTCTCAAGGAATCCCAGAATTGCTTCAAATGCGGAATGTTTGTTCATCTGGCCAAGAATTATCGAAGGGATATAACAAATCCTGATATTGTTGAATATGAAAAAAAGGTTCAGATCAACACTCATCCAGCAGTGTAGTGTTACAAAAGGAATTTCTCTCTCCTCTTTTACATTCAAGAAATTCTTTTGTATCGTGAATCTAAATTCCATTAAACTTATAGGGACATGTATATATATTACCTTCATACATTCAGTGTCATTTAAATATGATGAGACATCCCTTTCTCTCTCATCAACCATTTTTATGAATTTTTAGGTCATGCCGTTACGCTACCGAAATTACACCGATTTTCTAAGCCAATGTCATTGTGTAGTGAATACCATGACCATTTATCTATCAAGGGTATTCACATTAATGAACATTTACTTATTGATTATAAAGTTTAATGTATGAATTCAACATTTACTTGTCATGGAATAAATGATGATGTTTTAGGAATCCATGTTATATGATCCTTGTGGCACACTTATGCATGAAATGAAATGTTTAAGAATGGTGCACCCTTATATTTCTCAAATGAATTGGGTAAAGTATAGTATCATGATACGTCTTGTACAATGTGTGTTTACTCATGATAATTCAAGTGCAATAAGGTTTTACTCATGGTTCATGCACAATGAGGGTTTACTCATGCTCCATGTGCAATGAGACTTGGCTCATGCTAAATCCATGTTATGTTATGTTTCCACATTTCCATTTTATGATTATCATTCTTTATCATGACTTTTTTCTTATTCTTCTTTTGTGCTCTATTAATATGACTCTTTTCTAACATGTATTTTATTCCTCATTTTTTCCATGATTAATCCCTTACTAGGGTTTATAGCTCATTATTTTTTCTGCATGTCCTCAGGTTATCCCATGCAATGATAAGTACGAGGGAATGTAGTGGTCATGTAAAGAATGTTTTCAATAAATATGTTGTTTTTCATGTTTTAAGTTGTTATGTAATGATCCTAATCCCCAAATACACTAGTCCTCTCGATCTTCTATGTTGTTTCAAATGATGTTTATGTAATAAATTATGTTTAATTGTGTAATAAAAGACCAGGGTTGTCATATAAATGGTGTCGAGGAACACGTCCCTCCCAATTGTTTATTTTTATGACCATCTTGAACATCATTGTTCATCGTGTAACCTGTACAAAAAATTTGAGGAATGTGAAATGATGTTGAATGGGGACAAAGATAGAGAGGATTTCAATGGGATAATTATTTACAAACTACTCACAAATCTCCATTATTTCTCACAATAAATTATGAAATAATTTATTGTGAGAAATTTATAGATCCATTAAAATATTAATAAATTGGTAGGGTCTTGAGATAAATTTTCAATTTTAGTGATTCACCATTTACATGATCTTATTATCACTACATTATGTTGAATGGATCACTAATTGTCAATCTGAGTCTTAAAGAATCCAATAATGTCTATTTATCAACCTAGGTATGTATAGTGAAACTATTATAATCCATAGATACATCTAAATTTGAACATCCCTCCATAATGGCCTTTTCTAGCCATAATAAAAGCCACCAATCTTGACACTTCCTGAAACCAACATATACCCAATATCCTCCACGTTGTAGTTAGAGGGATGACTGTAGTTAGAGATGGTTGGAATACCATCACCAGCTAGATTCCACTATCTAGGTATTGGCATGTGGTAGACTAAAAGAACTATATTAACTGTTATGTGCCCCCATCATTTCAATTATCCCAATCCTAATAGTGGGTGGTCCCAATGTTTGATAAAATTAATTCCACCCATTCACTAGTTAGCCAGTTCACCTCACAGAGTAGTCAGTGAATCCTTCACTACATTATCATTTACAAGATACACCTCTACATCCTATCAGAACCTTCTATCGAATTTTTAATATTATTACAAGGCTTTAAATGATACATAGATTATAATCCAAGACTTGCAAATGGAATTATGGAAACATGATTACTCCTTGTCATTCACTACGATGAATTAAAAAAAAATAGTAGTCACTTAAATGAGAGTATTAGATTGATATGAGATTTCGATTTATCATGAAACACTATCCTCAAGGGAACTTCAAAAATATTCTCATTTGGGATGATCAAAAACACATAACACTAATTTTTAAATTAATCAAATATTTAGAATACAACATATATAAAACAAACTAAATATATTTAAATATATCAATAAGAAAACCATATAGGTAATTCTATTGAAAACTATAATTATTTAATTTAATAAATTTTAATGATCCTTATTTATTATAAAATTTAGGCATTAGAGAGGGAAAGAGAATAAATAACTTATAAATAAATCCATGAACCATGCCCGTTTTAAAATTTATTCTTTAAGGAAATTTATCCTCCCATTATTTATGAACATTTATCCCCCTAAATGGACATCAAATAAGAAAATAGTAAAAGAAGATGATGATGGAGTAACATATTATATATTATTAAATACTAAATAATTAGATAATTTTGAAAAATAATAATATATTTTTAAAAGGGTGTTTAAGATAAATAATAATTTTGATACCACATTTTAATTCTCTATGCTCCTCAAATAATATAATTAATGTAGAGAGATAGTAATGTAAAATAATGAAAGATAAAATAGAATTATTTGAAAAAATCATTAAAATCGAAAACTAACTATTTAATACAATCAGTAAATATAGAAAGTGTATTCTTAAAATAATAATGAAAAAACTAATCATTGTAAAAATAAAATGTTTTTAAATAAATAACATAAAATATAAATATAAAATTGAAATGAATTAAAAATATTTAACAAGAAAGTGATGAAAATAATGAGAAAATAAATGAATAAAATTTGAAAGGGTATATAACCTCTATAAGATATCAAAATGTATGGATTCAATGTCATGAATATATTTATAATTTTATCTAGATTTATCAGGTGAATCCATTAAGGTTATACTATAATTACATTAGAAATATTGCACTGACTTAACTTTTCTCTAAAGTATTCTAAAAATCAAGGATACATATAAGTATATATTACCAATTTTGAGTTATTATTATCTTACATAATATTATTAATATTTTTATAAAATTAATAGATATATATGTTTTTTTATCATTAATAATAAAAACTAAAATCATTATTTTTTTAAAAAAAATTCATGTCTAAAAAATGAGTTTTGAATTTGTAAAAATAATATTGACCTTATAAAAAAGGGAATTACATTTTAAAATAATGGATTAATTAAAATTTAAAAAATATACATTATAAAATATAGTTTTACTATGAGAGATACATTTGGATCCTCTTTAAATGATAACACATGTGAGACAAAGGACAATTTCAAATATAGATAATTGAATTGTTAAATAAATTCTAGATTTTAAAAAATGTTTGTAAAAAATGCATAAAATTATTTAAAATTAAAACATTGGATATATATAGGATATATGAATCATTTTATAAGTCATTAAAATATATATTTAAGAAATTCAAATGATCATGTTATAGGTATTTGTTTAAAATACCCATGATTTGATATTATTTTAGAAAAAATTCTAATAATATATCATGATTATGGAAGTGATATTAAAGAAATATATATATACTTTAATCATTCATAGTGTTTTAGTGTTGTATTTTATTTTCATAGATAATGATTTAAGTTATATTTTTTCACTTTATAGTGATATGGTAAGATAGTAGCTGAAATCCCATGCATGAATTTTTTAACCATTGATATAGAGTTTAAATACTTCTAGTAGCTATGTATTCCACACAAGCTATTTAAATAGAAACTGAATTCGAATTCATACTAGTCTATTATACATGGTATCTTCCTAGTATATTTAAATTTCATCGAGTACTTTTCCAAATTAATTTTTATCCACCAAAATTATCATTAATAAATAAGTTTAATCAAATACACTTCCTATTGTATACAATAGAATGAAATTTTAAAAAAATATTTAAGGAAAAATTCATTAGGAATATATGAAATGAGAATCCTTTGGATTAGATTGAAAATATTAACAATGATAAAAATTGAATATGATTCAGTATTTGCTATTATATGGTAATCTATACTTCCAATCAAACATATATAATGCTCTTTCTCAACTGTTTTACGGGAATCATCCAAATATAAATTATTTTTAATAAAAATTGGAATGTGAATTTGACTTTAATTATTATTTCTGATTCCTGTAAGAAGTATATTGGGGTGTTTTTATTATTTTAGAAATTCCATCAAAATTTAGTTATATTTTTTATATGGGGATGAATTTGAGTTCAGTAATAATTATCATTTAAATTTCAATGCTCCATTGAAAAAATCAAAATAGATTTTTTCTTTAATAGAGAAAAAACTCAAGTAATTAATATAAATTTGAATCAGATAAATATAACTTGGGATGTGTTTTAAAAATATATTTTAATTGATTTTCACTTTTAAAAACTATTTTTTTGAATATAAATTGAAATTAGATCACACTAACCTCAAGGAGGTTATTTTATATCTTAAATAAATTATATATGTTCATGGATAGAATTTGGAAAATAGGATTTTAAAAACCATGTCGTTGTCACACACATTTTTTTTCATAAGTGACAGTATTTAGAAAGAAACATTTACATTCATTTTAAAAATAATTATATTCATATTTGTAGTGAATTTCAAAAATATTCTTATATATTAATATCAATCTACTAGTATTAATGTTTCACAATAGTCTATTATCCTTACTGATTCTAAAATTTTGAAATAAATGATATTTATTTATATTGATATTATAGAAGATTTCTATTATATTTTGAAGAAAACATATTTATATACAATTATTAGATGTAAATTTTGACAATCCGTGATAGTACATTATTCATTGTTAGTGATTTTAATATGTTCCTAATTCGTCAAAGTTTCCCAATTTTAATGGTTATGGTTTTGGGGTTCAAGGTGATATATGTTGGCAATGTGTTAAAACTAATTTAATATCGATCAATGTGTGTGTGTTCCTACATGAAATTATCCAAAACAATTTTCAAATGGTGGATCCTAAATATATTTTCAAATTCTAAATATGATTTTGATGTATATTGTTGATATTTTTTTGGTTATTTAGTTTGAAATTGTTTTATTTAAAATATAATTTTCAAAATCATTTAAAAGAAAATGGATTTGAAAATACCTATTAAAACAACATGGATTTATTCTTATTTTATTTAATTAATTTTCTAAAGGTCAATATAACAATTTCTTGGGTTGGGTTATCAAATTATGATATCATAATTGAATTATAATATCATTTTCTAATTTTTATTTTGATTTTTATAACAAAAGATTGGAAATAGAAAAATATGAATAACCACATTAGTTTTTTATAATTCCAAATTTCATAAATGGTTTTATGAATAAAAAGTCATATGAGAATATAATTAAGGATATGACATGTAATATTCATGGCGTTGATACCAATTAATCATGGAAGAGACAAATCATTGAAATTTATTTGAGTGATTTCTTGGATTGGTGGATATATCATCTCTACAACATCATAATATTAAGGGGTGTTATGAGTCGGGGAATATTTATTATACCATTCATATGAATATCAATAATTAAATTATTTATTATCATAATTTACACCATGATCACTATGAATTTGAATAAATTTAATTCCTTTTTATTTTTAATTTCTTTTAGAAAACAATTTAAACATTTGTCAATTTTATCAAATTATGTGTAATGAAATAAATCATAGCCAATCTTGTAAGGAAATTAAATATTATTAGAGTATATTATGTTACGTATAAAAAAAATTTCTTTCAGGAATGAAAATTTAATGATTAATAATTTTAGGATATTTTCAATCACACAAGAATTTTGATTAATTTTTTTTTTCTTTCATTCAATTTTAACATCCCTCAAGAACCATGTTATCATTAAAATAAGGTTAAAAAATATCTTACATGATATGATAATGATTAATTATGTCAAATTATTATGTGCTAGAGTGGCCAATATTTCTATTATTAATATCATAGTCCCTTATTTTTCATATAATTCATTTTTCATTTGGATAATAGAAGAATTTGAAAAAATTTCATTATCCATTTTAAAATAATTGATGTAGTAAATGGAATATTTTTGAATGAGTTAGAAACAATACATAAATAATTTATTTTAATGGGTTATTAAATCATCTATAAAAATGTTCAAATTGTCTCATCAAATTCTATTGCAATACTTTTATGTTTAAGATGTTTTTAGTTATAGTTGAGATAAAGAACGAACAAAATATTTTCATCAATTGTCATTCCCTCATAATTTTTATAATAGTATTATGACCTCATTCAATTTTATGTTGATGTTATTAATTTTAGTATGGTCTCCACATATGAATGCATATTTATAATAATATATATATAATATTTCATTTTCATATTTGTTTTAAATTCACATTCCCTATAATATTAAATTATTGAATGTCTTCTAACCTGACAAACATGGGTTCTCTTATGTTTTCCAAAAAGATTTCAGAATAATTTTTTTTTACTTCATTTATTATACGACTGTTTTTTGAATAGATATTAGTTCAATATAGACCTCCACATAAAGAATTTTTTAATTATATTCATACAATATTTACAATATCAATTTAAATAACAAAACCATTTTTATGAAAAACACCTTTATCAAAACTATATTTATTTATATTTTTTGATTGTCTTAAAATATTGTAGTAACCAAAGGTAATTCAATAATTTTATAGTTTTTTATAATTTTTTTTATTTCTATTAACTTCTGGTCTATTAATTAAATAATTAAAATTCTGAGACCGTTAAAAGTCAATTTGATTTTGATGAAATCATGATTTTTTAATTTCACAGATAATTCCTTTATTGTATTTATTATAAGGTCGTTTTCATTTTGATGATTAACATTTTAACAATTTATTTATTATATTTCATTTTAAGTTAATGATAAAAAAAATTCTCAAAATTATCCATTTTCAATTTTTATTCGATAAATTATCATCCATCATAATTATAATGATTATAAGCACTCTAATAACAAGATAGTGGTGAAGAATTACTGGAATAATATGGAGGACAAAAATATATGAGGAAATAAAAAAGGGACTACTAACCATGAAATAATCATAAATATGATATATAAGAAACATAGTGTATGAGTATTATTATGTGTGGTATGAATTTGAATCCATTTTGTCATCACATGAACTCAATTTAATGATTTTAAATTCTTATGTATATTTATTCTTTTCATTGAGTAATTGTATATAGATTTTTATCTATAGTTTATTTGGCATTTCATTTTATTTCTTAGAAAATCCCATTATCTTTCACCATTTTATTGGAGTATTTGTAATGTTCGTTCATTATCATCTTATGGATATGATTGAACATATTATTTCTAGGAATGTTATTATATATTGTAATGTCCCGGACATATCCGGCCCATTCCTTTGTCAAAACGAGGGTCTTGAAGTGTTCTGGAAGGTAAAATGGACTTTTCTGATGCTTTCCAGAATTTTGAAACTATACGCCGTGTAGTTTGAGTACACGTCGTGTACCCCCTTTCCAGGTATACCCCATGTCGCAGACCGTGTCATCACCGTGTGAAGTAAATGAGTACACACCGTGTAGTGTAACTACACTCCATGTACCACCTTGTCGGGTATACCCCGTGTTGAAGGCTGTGTCCTTGTTGTGTGGAATAATGGGTGCACTCCGTGTGTCCAATACTACACGCCATGTAGTCCTTCCCCGCGTACGCGTTACCTGTCAATGGCCATGTGACGTGTTGGAGCCGTGTCCTTGCCGTGTGCAATAAATGGGTACATGCCTTGTGTCCAAACTACAAGCCGTGTAGTCCCTCCCTGCGTATGCGTTACCTTCAAACCGTGTGTTGACCAGCCAACGGACGCAGAGCCGTGTTGGAATCCGCGTGATGACAGTGTGAAATGGAAGAGTACACGCCATGTACTATAAAGTACACGTCGTGTACTTTTTCTTTTCTCGCCTATAAATGGAGGGGTCCCCTCATCCTTTTCAACTCACCCCTCTCCTCCCCTCTCCTCTGAGCGGAGCTCTCCCAAGAGACTCGAAGGCTATTTATTCCATAACTTCTTCGTCCGAGCTCCGATTTACAATCCATCAGCGGACATGGGATCGTAACGATGAGGAGGAACTTCTGAGCTTGGATCCGTTGTCTTTCCTTCAGCCTTTCCATTCCGAATTCCACCCGAGGAGGTTTTTCTGGGAATCGATGGAAGTGAAGGATGCCAACAGACATCTTCTAAAGTTGATCCGGAGGAGCGTTGTGATCAGAACCTGTTGAGGTAGGGATCTTACCTTCGTCTCTCTAATTTGTGAATCATGCGGGGTGGGTATCCTCTTGTTTTCATGAGAAACAGTTGAACCATTAAATAAAGATAATAAATGGTTAAAGAAAGGGGATGAGGAAGTTGTAATGTTTATCTTTTCTTATCCTTTTGATATGTTATGAATTGAATAGGATTATGCCTACTGAAAATCACAGTCGTTGGGGTCCTTTGCTTGCACAATTAAATGTTTCGCTATTTTTCTAAACTGTTTTTGTGGATGGAATCTTTGTGGAATGTAAAAATTGGTTAATGATGTAAAGTTGGATGGTTAAAATCTGGAACCCTTGTGTGTTCACCCCATTTAAACAAAATGGAATAACGAACATGTGGGTGTTGTCTTGGATACGTGGCATGTGATGGGGGTGTTTTGTAGGTTGTTGTGGAAAGGGTGAGCAGCGGGGATGCGGTTGGATTGGTTGTGGGTTGGTGTAAATGTTATGTTAGTAATGGGTAGCGGGGCTACGATAAATGGTATTAAAGGGATAATGATGTACGATGTTGTTGTGGTTATGGCAGTTGGCAGCGGGGCTGCAGGGACAGGTTGGAATTTGAATAGACTATGGGTTGTGAATAATAAATAAAAGTGGAAGAGTTAATGATTGGTGGGCCATGGTAATGGAACGAGATTAATAATCAGTGGGTTGGTTGGTTGATAAGAAGGACTTGGTTGTGTTTCTTGTGTTTTCCTAACTTGATTTGTGGATGCCAGGGATATGTTATATGAACTATCGATGTGGTTGGTTGTGGATAATTTCCCATTAGTTAAGGAACTAGATAAACTAATTCTGCTGAGATGTGAAAACCTGAATGGGGTTGGGGTTTTTTGTTGTATGCATGCTTCGTGTTAGTAGTGCCGAGGCACGTGCTTAGTTTATCTTTTTAGAAGCTATAGGTTGGGATGAGTGGTTGATATATATATCTCTATCTTTTGTGTTTTATCGCACCCCAACCATGTTGATCACTTAGTGCCGAACACTCCCATTAAATGGGAGAGGGTGTTTTCCCCTTAGTTACTAGCTCCTTCCTGCTCCTTCTCCCAAGGCTGTGATGGCTTGAGGCGACCTTACACCTAAGACCCTTCAGGTAGGTTTCGATTGGGTTGGTTCTAGCCCAAGACCCTTCAGGCAGGTTTTACTATTCTAATTTTCCCATGAATCTTTGGGATAAGGCATTGGTGTGTGCGGGCGGGATACATGGTTGTGAGGCTGAGGTGTGTGCGGGTAGGATACGTGGTTGTGAGGCCCAGGTGTGTGCGGGCCGTATACGTGGTTGTGAGGCCCAGGTGTGTGCAGGCAGGATACGTGGTTGTGGGGCCTTGGTGTGTGCGGGCGGGATACGTGGTTGTGAGGACCAGGTGTGTATAGGCGGGGAGAGTGTGGCAGCATCAGGACGTTCATCGTTAAGATGAGCAGCTAACTAATGGGAAATGGTGTGGGGTACCCAACACTCTTGTTCTTATATACTACAACCTATTCTGATTGTGTTTTTGGTGGGTGTGGCTGGTCAGGTTGGGTGGATAGAATTCCTTGCTAGGTTTCTTCTGTTGTTCTCACGGGACATTAAGATGTCTCCCCACTTGTGCACGAGAGCTTTAGGTTTCCCTACTGAGTATACTTGTATGCTCACCCTATGTTTACTATCAGGTTTCTAGGAGGACTACCAGGGCCATGCGGGACCCTACTAGTCAGACAGTTGGAGTTGTAGCTGTTGCAGTACACTTTTTTCTTTTGGTATTGTACTTTGAGACTTCTTGTACTTGCACCTTGTTATAAAATTGTTTAAACATACACGTGGGCTTGGTTTGGGTTTATTTCTATACACTGGTTCTTTTTCCTTTTTGGTGGTTGACTTTCCTATTTCCCAATCTCAGAATAATAAAAGGGTAATGCCTCCCATATTTGTGAAAACTCATACCCTTGGTGCTAGTCGCCAACCCGGGGCCTACTGAAGGCGGGACTCGGGGGTCATTATCTCCCTTTCACCATTGCCATCTCAGGAGTGGCATCTTTGATGGGAGGGGGTCATGACAGAATGGTATCATAGGTGATGGTTGAGAGATAGGATTGAGTCTGGAGTTAGGCACAGTGAGGATTGCATGGGATGGTAGGGCAACAATGTTAGTTAATATTGGTCCGTGACATAGGCTTGGGAAGACCAGCTAGGACATGGGATTTTAGGGCCCCCCCCCTGATCCGATGCAAGGACTCTGAGACTACCGAACGACCAAGTGTGACTACATTGATTGCAGGGTAGAGACCCTAGGGAAGGTACATGCATCATCATGATTGTGTTTTACTTGATTTGGGTGTTCTGGGAAAGAAATTGAAATAAAATGATAAAATAAAACCTTGACTATTTCCCTACTACTTGGGCTTAGGCGATCATTGTTTACCATACAGCTATGAAACCTGGACGTCATCCCCGAGTGGCTCAGACGGCTGAGGCCCAACAGATTCAGGTGGTCGATCAGTTGAGGATTGACCGAGAGGAGGAAGATAGCCAGATGTAGAAGACTCTCCGTTCTTTCCAGCGGTAGACCCTCAAGAAGTACGAGGGTAGTACTTCAGATATGGAGATGGAGGGGTGGATTGAGGAGCTAGGGATTGATTTTTCCTTGATTCGTGCTCTGAGGGAGTATTGGGTTACCCTAGAAGTCAGTCATCTTAGAGGTACGACGCAAAAGTGGTGGAAGCTCTACCTCGGCGAGAGGATAGAGGCAGAGGTTCCATGGGCTAACTTTGAGAAGGAATTCCGAGAGGAATTACTTTCTTCCATGATCAAGGCGGAGAAGCAGCATGAGTTTCTCTCCCTTCAGTAGGGGAGTATGTCAGTACGAGATCTGGGGATCAAGTTCAAGGATATCATGCGCTTTTCTCTAGATCTCTTTCTAGATGAGGAGTCTCGAGCAAGAAGTTTGGAGGAGGTTCTTCGTCCTTCACTCCCGTAAGCTGTCACCCCCCTTCACCATTCCGACGTACATGGAAGTACAGAAGAAGTCAGAGGTTGTAGAGAGGATGCACTTGCTGGGAGGTTCACCTCGAGAGGGGATACAACCGGGCTCATCGAAGGGGAAGGCAGTTAGCAATAGGTCTCCTCCGATGGGACCATCCAGGTTCAGGCCAATGGGGAGCAGGACCTAGCAGTTCCAGTTCAGATCTTCGGGTCCTCTTCCCTTTTTCACGAGCCCAGGACCGAAGTGTTTCTCTTGTGGAGGTTTTGGGCACGTTCAGAGTCGATGACGGACCCGAGCTCAGTAGGGTGGAGGTGGGCAGGTTCAGTGCCCACCTCAGAAGCAGCAGTTTCCATCGAGGCCCTTCCAGCAGTATCAGGACCATGATCCTCCGAGGGAAGACTTTGTGGGAGGAGGCCGACCTCAGGGTGCTCCTCTGGGACCTCGACCAGGGCATGGTCGGGGAGGGGGATGACATCAGAGAGGTAGAGGAGCTGGGCGTGGACAGTTTCACGGAGCAGAGTTGGCAGCTCCAGCAGGACCAGAGGTGGTGCGAGGTACGATTTTTTTGTTCAGCACTCTTGTTTCTGCTTTGTTTGATTCGGGAGCTTCACACTCCTTTGTGGAACCTGGTCTAGCCCATGCTTTGGAACTATATAGAGAGATAATTTCTGTACCACTGGTGCTGAGTACACCAGTCAGAGGCCAGACCAGCGTATCTTGTGTTTTCCAGGGACGTGGGCTGACGTTGGTACCACATCGATCTAGTGGGGACCTTCTTCTGTTACAGATGCAACCATACGATGTCATCTTAAGCATCGAATGGTTGTTTTCTGTTAGTGTCATTATCGACTTCTTCCAGAGAAGAGTCGTGTTCTCCGACGTAGATGGGCAGCACGTATATTTTGTTGGCGATAGGAGCTATCAGGTGGGAAGCCGGCATGTGAAGCCTCTCCTTTCCTTGTTAGGCGGGTTATCAGTGGTTCCATCTTATACAGAGATTATGGATATCCCGGAAGTTGTTGGGGAGTTCCTTGATGTTTTTCTTGAGGATATTGTGACTCTACCCCCCCCCCCCCCCCCGACGTGACTTTGAGTTCGGGATAGACTTATAGCCTGGTCCCCGTCCGATTTCGATGGCCCCTTATCGGATGGCACCTTCGGAGTTTCAGATTCAAATTGATGATTTGATGGAGAAGGGTTTTGTTCGACCCAGCGTATCGCCATGGGGTGCTCCAATTTTGTTTGTGAAGAAGGAAGATGGTGGTCTCAGGCTATGCATAGACTACCGAAGGTTGAACCAGGTAACGGTCAAGAACCGTTACCCCCTTCCAAGGATAGATGATCTCTTCGACCAACTGAGGGGAGAAGGTTGGTTTTCCAAGATTGATCTACGATCTGGATATCATCAGTTGAGGGTAAAGGACAGTGACATCTCGAAGACAACTTTTAGGTGCAGGTATGGGAACTTTAAGTTTGTAGTGATGCCGTTTGGAGTTGCGAATGCACCGGCTGTGTTCATGGGACTTATGAAATTTGTCTTCCGAGAGTTTCTAGACCGGTTCGTCATTGTTTTTATCGATGACATCCTGATCTACTCAAGATCAGAGGAGGAGCACGTTGAGCATCTCAGGGTAGTCTTGTAAGTCCTTCGACACCCCCAGCTTTACGGGAAATTGTCAAAGTGTAAGTTCTTGACGTAAGAAGTACACTTCCTTGGGCATGTGGTGTCTCAACATGGAGTGTCAGTGGACCCATCGAAGGTGGATGCAGTTGTTTATTGGGAAGCACCCAATAGTATGGCAGAAGTTTGTAGTTTCCTGGGGTTAGAAGGTTACTATCGAAGGTTCGTTTCAGACTTCTCTTGAGTTGCTGCTCCATTGACAGCTTTGACGAGGATGAACCAGGTCTTCCTATAGAGCGAGCAGTGCCAGAAAGCTTTCGAATACATGAAGGAGAAGTTGGTCAGTGCTCCCGTACTCAGGTTTCTAGAGGAAGGGTTGTTGTATGAGGTGTTTTGTGATGCTTCTGGCCTTGTTCTGGGGTGCGTGCTGATGCAGAAGAAGGGAGTGATCTGTTATGGGTCTAGGCAGTTACACCCTCACAAGCGTAACTATGCCACCCATGACCTAGAGATTGCAGCAGTAGTTTTCGCATAGATGTTTTGGCAACATTACCTCATTGGGGAGCGCTTTGTGGTCTTCTCAGATCATAAGATCCTGCGTTATATCTTCTCCCAGCGTGACCTGAACCTACGGCAGCGGAGATGGGTCGAGTTTCTCCAAGACTATGAATTTGAGATCTCTTACACTGAAGGTAAGGGCAACGTTGTTGCTCATGCCTTAAGAAATAAGCCGCACAAGGAAGTGGTTTGGGAATCCACCGATGCTTGGAAGGCGATGGGAGAGTTGGCTACCTTGCACTTGGATGCCGGGGCAAAAGGTGTTAGAGGCTGTTTGTTTCAGATGACGGTGCAGTCCTCTTTGTTCCAATAGGTGGAAGAATCTCAGTGGGGGGGCTTCAAGGCGGAAGTGATGCGTGATCATGTCATTCAAAGGAACGCTCTAGAAGGATGACAGAGGACATCCGACATCAGATTCTTTTCCATGGATGGTTGTTTTTTCTAGAGACAATGCGTGAGGGAGTTCTCTGGGGGTTCCATAGCTCAGCCTTGGCGGTACAGCCAAGAGTTTCGGAAATGTACTGAGGCCTGAGGGAACAGTTTTGGTGGCCCGGGGTGAAACAGGCAGTGGCGGAGTTTGTGGAAAAATTCCTAGTGTGTCAGCAAGTGAAGGCTGCACACCGTGTTCCCAGTGGTTTGTTGCATCCTTTAGATGTCCCCTAGTGGAAGTGGGATGACATCCCAATGGACTTCGTCACAGGACTACCCAGATCTTAGGGTGGTTATGATGCTATCTGGGTAGTGGTGGATCGACTGATAAAATAAGCTCACTTATTAGCAATTAAAAAGTTAGGCCCGGTGAGTACCTTAGCATAGAGGTACATAGACGAGGTTGTGTGGTTGCATGGATTCCCAAATAATATCGTCCTAGATCGTGATACTTGGTTTAACTCACGAGTCTGGAAGGGGTTACACCATTCTTTTGGCACCCAGCTACACCTTAGCACTGCTTTCTACCCCCAGACCGACGGGCAGACAGAGCGGACTATCCAGACGCTGGAGGACATGCTGCAAGCATGTGTTCTGGATTTCGTAGGATCAGGGGTACAACACTTGCCTTTAGTAGAGTTTTCCTAAAACAACATCTTCCACTCTACTATTGGCATGGCACAGTTTGAGGAATTGTATGAGATACCATGTCGTTCACCCATTTGTTGGGCATAGGTTGGTGAGACAGCTGATCTTGGGCCAGAGGTAGTGCAGAGCACCACAGAGAAAGTCCAGCTTGTACGTGAGAGGATGAAAGCGGCTCAGGACCGACATAAGTCGTATGCTGATCGTCGGAGAAGGCCCTTGGAGTTTGAGGTGGGAAATCATGTGTTCTTGAAGGTTTCCCCTCGATGGGGGAAGAGGAGGTTTGGGAAAGGGATAAAGCTCTCACCTATGTTCATCGGACCTTTTGAGGTGCTGAGGCGAGTCGGCGAGGTGGAAAATCAACTGGCCCTGCCACCTCAGTTGGATAAAGTTCATGATGTCTTCCACATCTCCCAACTTCAACGGTACTTACACGACGACTCTCACGTTATCGACTGGGGAGAGTTAGATATGTGAGATGACGCGATCTTCGAGTGACGACCAGTCAGAATCGAGGACCGTAAAGAGAAGGTGCTCCGTGGACGAACCATTCTATTGGTTCGTGTGTTGTGGATGCATGTCGGCCTCGAGGAGAGCACTTGGGAGCGGGATAACCAGATGCACGCTAAGTACCCGGAGTTGTTTTGACTTGTGTTTTCCCTTGTTCTTATAAGCCTTGTGTTGATGTTGTACTCAGTACCATTGATAGTTATGGAATTCTTGGCTTGTCTTTTGTGAGACATTTTGTTTCCTTGTTCTCTGGAAGTGTATAGCATGTCCAGATGTGTGGGAAAAAGGAAAAAACCTGATTCTTAATCGAGACGAAATAATAAGGATGCGATTAAACCCATGCAGGCGAGTCAGTGCCGCCTAAAGAGGATAATATCTCGACATAGGAGAAGGAATTCGTAGAACCTATAATTAGGGTTGGTGGTTGGGTTCCTGTTATAACAAGAGCCCTAAGAGGTATCTTGTTGGGTTCCTCTGGGATGGTTTTGAATTCTCGGGGATGAGAATGTTTTAAGAGTTATCTGATGTAATGGACCAGACCTCTCCGGACCATTCCTTTTTCAAAAAAAGGGTCTTGAAGTGTTCTGGAGGGTAAAATGTACTTTTTCCACACTTTCCAGAATTTTGAAACTACACGCTGTGTAGTTTGAGTACACGCCGTGTACCCCCTTTCTGGGAATACCCCGTGTTGCAGGCCGTGTCCTCGCCATGTGAAGTAAATGAGTACACACTGTGTAGTGTAACTACAAGCCGTTTACCACCTTGCTACGTATACCCCATGTTGATGGCTGTGACCTTGCTGTGTGTAATAATGGGTGCACGCCGTGTGTCCAAAACTACACGCCATGTAGTCATTCCCCGCGTACGCATTACCAGTCAACGTCTGTGTGCCGTGTTGGAGCCGTGTCCTTGCAGTGTGAAATAAATGGGTACATGCTGTGTGTTCAAACTACATAACGTGTAGTCCCTCCCCGCATATGCGTTACCTTCAAACTGTGTGTTGACCAGTCAATGGCCGCAGAGCCGTGTTGGAAGCCGCGTGATGACCGTGTGAAACAGCCAAGTACACGCCGTGTAACATAAAGTACATGCAGTGTAATTTTGCTTTTCTCGCCTATAAAATGAGGGGTCCCTTCTTCCTTTTCAACTCACCCCTCTCCTCCCCTCTCCTCTGAGCAGATCTCTCCCAAGAGACTCGAAGGCTCTTTATTCTATAACGTCTTCATCGGAGCTCCGATTTACAATCAATTAGCGGCCACCGGATTGTAATGATGAGGCGGAACTTCCAAGCTTGGATCCGTTGTCTTTCCTTCGGCCTTTCCTTTAATAATTCCATCCAAGGAGGTTTTTTCGGGACTCGACGGAAGTGACGGACGCGAACGGACGTCTTCTAAAGTTGATCCGGGGGAGCGTTGTGATCAGAACCTGTTGAGGTAGGGATCATACATATGTCTCTATAATTTTTGCATCATGCGGGGCGAGTATCCTCTTGTTTTCATGAAAAACAGGTGAACCATTAAATAAAGATAATAACTGGTTAAAGAACGAGGATGGGGAAGTTGTTATGTTTATCATTTCTTGTCCTTTTGATATGTTATGAAATGAATAGAATTATGCCCACTGAAAATCACGGTCGTTGGGTGCCTTTGCTTGCACAATTAAATGTTTCCCTATCTTTCTAGACCTTTTTTTAGGATGGAAACTTTGTGGAATGTGGAAATTGGTTAATCATGTAAAGTTGGATGTTTAAAATCTAGAACCCTTGTGTGATCACCTCGGTTAAACAAAATGGAATAATGAACATGTGGGTGTTGTCTTGGATACGTGGAATGTGATGGGGGTGTTTTGTGGGTTTTTGTGGAAAGGGTGAGCAGCGGGGCTGCGGTTTTATTGGTTGTGGGTTGGTGTAAATGTTATGTTAGTAACGGGTAGCGGGGCTACTATAAATGGTATTAAAGGGATAATGATGTATGGTGCGGTTGTGGTTATGGCGGTTGGCAGCGGGGCTGCAGGTATGGGTTGGAATGTGAACGGACTATGGGTTGTTAATAATAAATAAAAATGGAAGAGTTAATGAATGGTGGTCATGGTAATGGAAAGGGATTAATAATAAATGGGTTGGTTGGTTGATAAGAAGGACATGGTTGTGTGGGGTGTGTTTTCCTAACTTGATTTGTGGATGCCATGGATATGTTTTATGAACAATCGATGTGGTTGGTTGTGGATAGTTGCCCAGTAGTTAAGGAACTAAATAAACTAATTCTGCTGAGATGTGAAAACCTGAATGGGGTTGGGGTTCTTTGTTGTATGCATGCTTCGTGGTAGCAGTGCCGAGGCACGTGCTTAGTTTATCTGTTTAGAAGACATAGGTTGGGCTAAGTGGTTGATATATATATATCTGTATCTTTTGTCTTTTATCGCACCCCACCCATGTTGGGCACTTAGTGCCGAACACTCCCATTTCATGTGAGAGGGTGTTTTTCCCTTAGTTACTAGATCCATCCTGCTCCTTCTCCCTAGGTTATGATGTCTTGAGGAGACCATACACTTAAGACCCTTCAGGTAGGTTTTGATTGGGGTGGTTCTAGCCCATGACTCTTCAGGCAGATTTTATTATTCTACTTTTTCCCAAGAATCATCGGGATGAGGACCAGGTGTGTGCGGGCGGGATATGTGGTTTTGAGGCCCAGGTGTGTCCTGGTTAGTTACGTGGTTTTGAGCCCCATGTGTGTGCTGGCGGGATACGTGGTTGTGAGGCCCAGGTATTTGCGGGCGGGATACGTGGTTGTGAGGCCCAGGTGTGTGCGGGCGGGATACATGGTTGTGAGGCCCATGTGTGTGTGGGCGGGGAGAGTGTGGCAGCGTCAGGATGTTCGTCTTTAGGAAGAGGAGCTAACTAAAGGGAAATGGTGAGGGGTACCCAATACTCTTGTACTTATATAATACTACTTGTTGTGATTGTGTTTTTGGTGAGTGTGGCTGGTGAGGTTGGGTGGATAGAATTCCTTGCTAGGTTTCTTCTGTTGTTATCACGGGACATTAAGATGTCTCCCCACTTGTGCATGAGAGATTTTGGTTTCCCTACTAAGTATACGTGTATGCTCACCCTACGTTTACTTTTAGGATTCCTGGAGGACTACCAGGGCCGTGCGGGACCCTATTAGTTGGACCGTGGGAGTTGTTGCTATTTCTGTACACTTGTTTCATTTGGTATTGTACTTTGAGCATTCTTGTACTTGCACCTTGTTATAAAATTGTTTAAACATGCATGTGGGCTTGGTTTGGGATTATTTCTATACACTTTTTTTTTCCTTTTTGGTGGTTGACTTGTCCTATTTCCCGATCTCAAAATAATAAAAGGGTAATGCCTCCCATATTTGTGAAAACTCATACCCTTGGTGCTAGTCGCCAACCCGGGGCCTACTGGAGGCGGGACTCGGGGGTCATTATCTCCCTTTCACCATTGCCAGCTCAGGAGGGGCATCTTTGGTGGGAGGGGTTCGTGACATATATAATATCACCTGTGGATTTATAATTTTAAATAGATATAATGGTGTTGGTATCTTTACATTATTAGATATAATGTAATCCATTTCATCAACGAGTTTCATAAAAACATGAAGTCATTATGGAGATTATGACATACTCTACGGAAATATAATTCACATTTTTTATTCGTGGAAAGAATTAATTTTTTTATCCTAGTTGCTAGGGACAAAAAAATATGTTCTTTATGAATATTTCATTAGAATATTCATCATATTGGGATTTTAGTTAAATTTAAATGTTTTTGAATATGATAATAATTCTTTAATAGATTCTTGATAATTCATAGTAAAACATTATAATCCTTAGGATACAAATCTATTATGTTGATCTAAATGTTATTTGTTCCGCTTTTTATTACATCAATAAACATCCAAATCAAATAACTAGATTTTAAAATGGAATAATGATTAAACTCATTCATATCTAAACAATAATATATGATCTTCATAATTTTTTTTATTAAATTGAAAATCGATAAAATCTATAGGGTTCTATTTTTTCAAATTCTATAGTGGGAACATACTACCTCATTTACACTTTCCATAAGGGATATGAAATATTATAATGGAAAAACATCAAATGGTTCTTCAGAAATGAGTAATTAGCATTGAAAAAAATAGATTGTGATATGGGTTTTGATGAAATTAGACGAATATTTATTTGAAATATATTATGTTATTAAAAAATAAATAAACATAAAATATTTTAAAAATTAATTATTTTTTTTAAAAAACACAACACCTCCTTGGATAACAATTACTAGTCAATGATTATAGAAGGAAGGGGGCTAGATTGAAATATTAATAAGTTAAATCAAAATAAATTAATAATTAATAATTAAATTTTTTATAAATATTAATTTTTCAAATCATACTCATGATAGTGGATTAAATATATTCCTAATTTTAAAGATAATATAAAAGTAATTATTATAGGGAAATGATAAAAAATAAAATTTCCAATTATTTGAGATGGTATTTAAATATGTTATGTCGAATAACAAATAGATGGTGAAAATAATTGATAATGAGTTTAGGTAATTCACGATTGATAACCATTGACTCTATCCCTTAACTAGAGAGGGTATTCATATAAATTAAACTATCATAATATTGACCAAGAACCCAACACTTACAACTGTGTCCTTTGAGAGGCATCTTGGTGGTTTTCAGTCATCGAGTAACCTGTGCCATGTTTCTTCAGAGATAGAACACTTCATGAATCAAGTTTTAGGAAATGGGGATTTTCATTGGGGAAAATATTTTCATTCATCTCAAAAATATATTTAATGGAGTGATATAAAACTTATTAATAAGTGATTGTGAAAGTAGTTTGGGAGACTTAATTTGATTTTATAATTTTTTAGTACGTTTATAGGAATTGAAAATTTTATGGATTAAAATTTGATTCTATATTAAGTCAAATATGATGTGAGAAAGGTCTATATGTTTTCCTAGAGAGTATACAAGAATACTAGGGTGTCTTTTTATACACTCTATCATGGATAATTAAACTGAATGAATAAACATTTAAAACAAACATAAAATGAGCCAAAATACATTACTTTTTAACAACATAAAATACTTCATATATAAACACTTATAGATGATACTATATTCTAGGTAACCCTTACTAAGTAGTTGGTAGGAGTACTATATATGAGTATAGTTGTAATACATCCATTGACTAGCTTATTCAAGACAATGATTATCTGATTGCCTAATATAAAAACATATATATCACTAATGGTGTCTTTGGATAGCTAATTCTCTTCTATAAGGATGACGGTGGTCATGCTATAAGAGAAAATCTCTACCCCAATTTAACTATGTATCAAGTTCACCTATTTTTATAGACGAAGCTACGTGAATAAAATCATATTTAACTAGAGAGACCTCTACTTAATACTAAGTAATTACATGGTCATTCAATGATAATTCAATGTATTTAAATGATAAAATATTCATAGTCATATTATTAAGAAATATTTTAATTGAATTAAACATTACATGAAATAAAAAAATTGCAATTCGAAAACTGAAACTAAAAATAACATATTAAAAAGCACTATATGGGAAGGTGGGTGTTTGTGTCCATGAAAAAACAATGACAAGGGGATATAAGATAATGGTATTATAGTTCTTGGTGTAGACATAATGTCCATGAAGAAAAATAACGTATGTGGATGGAATATGTAATTCCTTTATTTTTTTGGGTCTTGATTTTTTTTTTCATTCAGATAATAGATGTTCTATGCTATTAAATATTGGATAACATAATCGAGGGGTATAAGAGAGAGGATGGTTTTATCATTGAAGAAGGGTATGATGTCGAATCACACCATGAATTAATCAATTAATAGTTCTTTGTAGTTGGGACACACAAATAATATCTATAACTCCCCTTGAGTATATAATATATTTCATTTATACTTAATTTAATTTTATTTATTTCTTGTAATGGACACATCACTATGTTGAAATAAAACATCGTATAGTCATTCTTGACAAAGATAATTTTAAATTACATTTTAAAAATTTTATGAGATATATTTTAAAAAATAAACATCATTTTAAAAATAATAATACAAAATTAAACTAATGAGAGTTTTTTTTATTTTTCAATAAATTTCATTTTTTGATGAATAGTGAAAAATTCTAAATTTTAATTAAAACATTGTTTTTTGTTTAAATAACATATTTTGTTAACTTATTATTTTTTAACTATATTTTGAGTAAAAATATTTACATTTTATGTACATTAATGTATTTTAGTTCATTGGTATCATTTTCAAAATTAATTTTGATATATAATTATTTTAAACTTTTGAAAATGTTTTCGTTAAAAACCCACATTACCCTCACGATTGTGGGAATAATTTGGAATTAATTTATTCATATTAAGGAATTGAATTTGAAAAAATGTATTAAATTTTTTTATTCATAACAATTAATAATTTTTAACAGCAATATCTTATTTTTGGTTGAAATTAATAATAAATGATAAAAAATTAATTAATACAATTATGGTAAAAATTAATTTATTGAGGATTAAACTAAAAAGATAAAGGTATAAATAAAATATAGACTAATATAATTATTATTTTAGGGTAATATTTATATGGTATTTTCTATAATATTTTATAATAGACCATTTTGGATATTTTTTCTAAATGATAGACATGTGAGAACTCAACTATTTTCCAAACTACCGTGTATGTCCTCCCCCCAAATTAAAAATGGTGTCCCACTCCATTCCCTTATTCACACATTAAAACCACATTTTTCACCCAATAACATCCAACTTTACTTATTATAATTAATAAATATATCATATAATACTGTGTTTTGGATGAAATTTATCCTAGAAAGACATTCGTGAAAACCTAAAGAGGATACACACAGAAGATGTAATATTCATCAACAAGTAATTGTATTTTACTACATTCTCACATCCTTCAATTTTTAATAAATTTTTATTATTTATTTACATAATTATATATCATATTAATTAATTATATAATAATATGATTATTATCAAAAACCATATCTATTTATGTTAAATAGTTTTTAAAATCATCATCCATTAGTATGGAGAACTACCACATCAATAATCGATGTCATTCATGTTTCCATTACCTCTCGTCATGGATTGGGTTGATGATCAATATAAAGTATATATATTATTTTTATAAAATATTTAATCCTTATGGGTCACTATATCATATATACATTTTTACCTTCCAATTTGTAGAAGATAGAATAACGTTTATCATGTGCACGACAAACTACAACTTTACGAAGCAATGTTAATTGTATTTCAATAATGATTCACATGTATGGTGATAAAAATAAATTAATAATATTACATGATATATTTGACATAATTATAATATATTTGAAATATTTATCAATATATAGAGATAATATACATCACTCTTTTCTTTCCATTTCACCTTCCATTCATGTATGGGTGGTCTACTGCATTCACGATGTATTGTGACTTTATTTTAATCACCAATAATCATGGATGATATATGAAATTATATAATATGGTATCACTGAAATAATGATTATTATATAAATGTAATATATTACATACTCATTTTCTATAATAATTGGTGAAATATAGTAACGTCACTCATACAGACATACTACCTAACGTCTCAATGATTGTGACATACTTTTTTTTGTATAAACAACATTGATGATTGAATTTGAAAGTATAATTGATGTAAATATGTGATAATTATATCATGATTATTATTATGTGGAGTGAAAAATCCTATAACACGTTAATGAACTTGATATGCATGGATATAAAACACATAAAAAAACAAGGTAATTAACACCTAAAATAAAGGAATTAATTAATGATTATTAACCAATGAGTAATAAGATGTAATAAAATGATCGTATATGACATAGTAAATATTAGTAAGGTTATTTTTAATGTTTATAAATTTTTAAACACACCATACATAAGGATAGTAATTGTTCAACCAAAATGATGTGTGAATTCAGGGATTTTGTTCAATTTACATTACATTGAGTCCTATTTTTTATTTTTCACCAATTCACATTTATATTGTACATATGCATCCCATTGAAATGTAATATAAGGATTCATTCATTATTTGTGTTATTTGTAGTCACAATTTGTATTATTTCTCCGAATGTAATTTTAAATGAAAATTTCCATATGGTAATAGTTATTATGAAATATCAATTTCATTTGATATTGTTAACTTTTTCATGAAATAGTCCCTTTATTATAATTTCTTTTCGTTGAAAATTCAATTTATCTTAGATATTGATATTCGTGTGTTATGAATATGATTTTTTCGAAACATTAAACCATTATTACATATAGCGTTCACTATGAATGTTATTTGATAAAGATGGTAAATATTTATAAATTTGTATCCTTGACTAAATACAGATACTTGATGATATGGAACATTGATTATAAATTAAATTGATTATTCTATATCTAAGGATTTATTTGTATTTGTATTCCATGGTCTGAGAACCATTTATATATATCACGTCAAGCCATCAGTAGTCTCACGTGGTCAATTAATTGGAAAATCATATGGTGTTTACCCTATATGTTTTATGCTATCTTATGAATGGTCTGGATGGTAAATGTATTATCATTTCTTTTTCTAGATATGTATCTCAACGATTTATTAGATAAATTTCATTCAGTTGAGTTTTCCCCATCATTAATATATGTTGGTTTTATTTTCATAATGGATGTTTTTTTTGAAAAAACATAGTCTTGGGTTGTGTGGATGCTTAAGAAAACTAGAGAGGATCAACATGGAGAACCTTTGATTGGTACAATGACTTAATTATTATGAATGTATGTTTATTTATTTACTACATTCAATATATAATTTTTTCAAGTATTACAACAACATATTATTATGTTGAGAACACTTTGGGCTGGTTCAGGATCAATTAGGGGAATGAGATGAAAAATATACCCTGATCAATTGCACAACATGTAAATATAATAGATGGCATGAAATTTTTTCTAGGCACATGATATTAATAGTTATAGGATGTGAATGGATTCAAGATATTAAGACAATACACATCATATAATTATAGTATATTCCTTTAATTTTTGATTATGATAAATAATAATCAAAGATATATGTTTTTCAGTGTATCCCTCTTAAAATAAATACAGAGCACAAAAATGTATAAAATGTCATGTAATTTATAGAATGTATTTTTAATGTATTCTATGTAGTTGAATTTATTATCAATGATTCCTAAAACATCCTTCTATGAAACAAAGGGATTATAATTATATATTTTTGAGTACCTATCTTGATTGAAGACATCTAGTTTGTGCATTTGATCCCTAGTATGTACTTTAGGATAGGTTTTTCTTCTCTCCATTTATTTTTTCAACAATTTCAGAATTATATCATGATTGTGTGAATGGGTTTTTATGTTGAATTAATTTTATCTAATAATTGTCTTTGTATCATCTATACACAATTCTCATGGGGATTTCCCATTGAAAGAATTGTTTGATCATCAATGAAAGGCAGGGGATCTAAACATTAACCCTTTGGATTGATAATTGGAATAAATAGGAAATATTTCAATTCCGAAAACATATTGAAAAGTGAATATAATAACTAATAAACTCTATTATTCCTTATTTTCCATTTTATCCATATAAATATTTACATATATTTTGGATACCATTTCATTCAGTGAACCCCTGATAATAAATGAATTGTTTTGTGGCTGAATGAGTGTTTAGAATTTCATGTAAATTGTGTTTTTTCTTGAAATTTTATTACCTTACATATGTCTTATTATTTAAATCAGTGGCATGGAATTTATTTTAGACTGAAATTTGAATGGAATTTAAAATTTAATGATAAATGGTAATTTTCATAATTATCTGTTGATGATCTGATATTATGATATACCTATTTCTATTACATGTGTTTTGATCGTTGTTTTAAATTTATACATAGGGTGGTGGCCCTGTTTACATGATGTATTGCTTATATAGGGTGGTGGCCTAGGAAAACATTCTGAAATTTGTATATAACTAAATATTCCAAATGATTCATGTTTAAATTCTTTTATACCAGGTTTTTTCCTAATACATAATGAAATGATTATATATCAGGTAATTCCTTGAAACATTAAAAAAACATATATACCATATTGGACTTGACACATTTTTAAATTATTATAAACTGGTCATAACCATAATTAGACTCTCAAATTCATATAGTAATGTTATTGACACTAATTAGTGAGATTTATTCCTTAAGGTTATGTTTTTGTGTTCATATAGTTGTTGTTGGTATAGTTGTAACAAATGTATTGAAAAATTATGAAATATTATCGAGGAATGTTATGTGTTTCCATGGTTATATGGTTATGGTTGGTATGGTTATATGAAATGCTTAGAGATCCTCTAGTTTGGAGATGTAGTAGATATCTCTGGTATTAATTATATAATTTAATTAATTAACACACAAGTTTATTGAATTATATGGGAACTTATTATGAACCTCGTTATGTTTAGGCATGATGGTGTTGACCTATAGAGTTCGACTCACAACCTATTCGAGCATCCATTTGTAACCAGAGAAGTTTATAAGGATTCATGACTGTAAAAGAAAAAATGACCATTTAGCTGATTTTTTCTAGATGGATGGGCTAGAGTTTGGTTATGGGACCAATGTGGTGTTTATTACTTACGATATTTGAGAATTTCTTAGTATCATCAATTGATTCATCTCTATTACATTTAAAATTATAGTTATTTACATTCTAGGAAATAATTACATTATTTATTTACAAATTATAGGATTATTCAGTGGGATATGTTTTCGGGTTTCAACTATTTTTCATTGTTACCCTTATTTCCTCACATTGATATTAATTCAATTATATTTATATTATTTTTTTACACTATGTGGTAATATAAAAATATTGGGGCTATATTCTCCCCATAATAAATATCAAACCCCCTCTACTTGTCAGTAATATATGATGTATTTGGAGGCATTCTCGAGGACTCAAAAACAGTATGTTCAGTCAACACAAGAGCATTATAGATCAGGATTTGTTATGAAGTAAAATTCAATCATTCCAAATTCCTTTTAATTTTTTTTACAATTTTTTTAAGTGATAAAATTGAATAAGATATCTTATTACATGGTAATTATTGTGTTCATTGGAGTAGCTAAATCTTGTATGGGGGAAATGATAATGCGTATTTGTGGATTTGTTTATGTTTTTATCTCAATAATGTTGATAATTTTTAAATCCCTCATACAATAGTGTAGGGTAATTAATAATATAATTCTATTAATAAGGAGTAATCATCCCTTGAGAGGGATCTGTGACAATATACAATGATTCAATATTAACCCCAACCTACTGGACTGGGAAAATTCACATCTCAATGTCTATCACATGTTCCTGACTAGAATCATTTGACCCTAAACAACAGGAACAATCAATGTTAATTGTGGCCTCTAATAATACCCATCCAACAAGGTTGTGGAATTTTCTTCATCATTTTCACCAGAGATAGAATAATTCTTCTCATGGTTGGGAGGTCAATATCGATGGTCAACATCACATCCATTCCATCCACCAATAGACAAACAAATGTTTTTTACTTCCAATTCAAAAATCATGACTGGAAACTCCCACAAGTTAATCTCTTATAGTGCCCAAATAGATGAGTGTACCATGAATACAATTAGACTTTGTAGGATCAAAATGTAAAAAGGCCAATATTAATAGGGGTTCAAGTAACATCCTTATTACATATAGTGCATAATCATCATACCATGACGGATTTAATGATACAAGCATTGTTTCCTAGTATTCCCTTTTTAATGCCATTAATATCCACACAATATATATGGAGGACCAAGAAAAAAATTAATAGGGAAACAACCTGGAATGTATTCCTCATAAGTTGTGTTTTTTGGATTTTCTAATTGAGACTTCATGCAACGAAGACCAAATTAGGGTAAAAAAATGGCACCTATGAATATCAAGATTTATCCTCTCCTATGGAACTCGAACAATGATTATTGAAATGGTGTGGCTCTATCCCAATCATCACCCAAAAGAGTTGGGGTTCCTTGAATGGAGGTATAGTTTTCAAAATATTAAATTAAGATAAATACTCTCAGACATATTCACAAGGAGGAATACAATGGAAATATTCTATTCGAGTATCATCATTAGGCAACATAGAATAATCTTATTCCAATATATCATCCTATAGATATAGTGTTATATGAGATTTATACCAACTATATATCTAGGTAGTCTTTCTACATAAATGATAATGTCAAACATGATAGTGACTTAACACAATTGTTTTGACAAACTATACCTCTCTTGTGTTATAATTCTATCTTATTACTAATTTAAAATCAATATGAGAAAATGATAGGGAGACATCATTGAACCAACCATCTCTTTTTAGATGGGAGTTAGGTTAGACAATAGTAACCCTAGATATTAGTAATGTAATTGATTCCCTGTCTACATGAATGGATACCATGGAAGGGCGATGCACAATAGAGAAACATGAGAGGAATCCATATCTTGGGTGGTTGGGTGAAACTCTACTCCCACCCAATCATATAAATCCAACCTTCTATACCACTGATGGTGTAGGAATCCCCAAATAATAGATCAATCAAATTATATCCTGATGTGGTATAATTTTAGGTCCTTGAGATAAATTGGAGGAAATAAGGATGATGTGTTTTGTACATATATTTGTATAGGCTATCCTTTATTTAGTGCACTAGTCTGTAGAAGGATCCATTTCTGTATTTGAAGAGCTTCATCATATATTCCTATATCATTTCACATTCACATTGAAGAAAATGAAATTTTTTGACTTACCTAAATAAAAACAATGTGAAAATTAGATGGATAATGACTTAAAAGAGAGATGAAAGGATTAGAATATTCAATTAGAATCTCTCTCTATAATATAAATAATTATTGGAACTCCGTGATGAAAATTTTATGGACGAGTTTCAAAAATCATTGATACCGATGATGTTTTTATGATGGTTATGAAATTTTGGAGAAATGAATCAATTAATAAAATATTACATTCAATGAACCTAATCCAAATATCAAATCATTCCTTCATCATGGGGGGAGTCTAGGGAAAATAAATCTACAACTGTCACTTTAAAACCATTAGTAGATTTAATTCATGAAATTAGGTAGATCCCGAAAAACCTAACCCCTCTTATCGAGTGGAAACTACCACAAAACCACACTTGGAATGAAGCACAATGAATTAAAGGTCTCTAAAATGTTTAGAAATATATGAATAAATCATTCTACTTCTAAAATAAAAATATACCAGATAATATCATTGAAGCATTGAAAAATAACTTGCTCATTATACCATAGCTTCTGAATCCCAACGAGATCATCCTCACAAACTATTCTAATTATTTCTATTTCTATATAAGGCATGGTTATGATATCTAGTAATAAATGATCATAAATTATGTTCAGAAAGGCATGGTAGATTTTGGATAGGTGGTGTTAGATAACTCATAATAGTAGGGGTCTACAGTATAGTGTCCCAGAAAGAAGAGGAGGTTGATTGGCAGAAACATATATCATGGTGTAAATTGATGATCCAGAAAAGGATGACTCATAAAATAGTATAGTGATCTCATGCCACCCTAAGAGTATAGCTATGTAGACCAACAATATATTATCCAAACAATATAGGGACATTGGACATGTCTTTGAAATGTTGGGTTGGCAACTAGAAGTAGGATGAAACAGAATATGAGTGGTCTTATTTTCCTCAAATACAATCTATGACTCATATAGATTTGTTCCATACAATATCCAAATAATTGGAACTACCAAACAAAATGGAAGCCTAATAAGATGAATACCTAATATTTTGTTCATTCAATGTAATAAAATTATAATAAAACATCCATGATGAATAATATTTCTCCAAGAATGAGTTCTCTAAACAAAAACATGGAAGATAAGGCCTAATTCACAAGAACCAAGGATACGTGGGTCATCATAGGTCTGGAAGAACATGATATATATTCTTATATCCCAAAATGGAACATAAATAATAATAAGATGAATGGGAATAAACTCTAAAAATCCCAGAAATGGTATGGATGTGTCACAAAGCCCTCCAGTTGTTATCATCTCCCACTTGTATTGCATGACTGCCTTGTGTGGGTTTGTTTATCCAATCATCCTAGGAATTAGTGAATGTTGGCATGACCCATAGTACTGTAAATAAATGATCCCATTACCTCTTCACAAGCACTATTTATGAACAATATAAATGCCTCGATTCATAATCCATGTGTCTATGAGGAACCCCAAATCATGAATCATCGACAACTAGAAAAATAGTATGACATTCAATAATAGCTAGTGGTTGTTCCATCCACACCCTAAATCCTTGATTCTATATATCTTTCAAAATAACACTGATATATTCTCATTAAATCCCTCTAAATAACCTAGTAATATGATTTGTAAGTCTCCAAGGATGATTATTATATTATGGATATCATATTAGTATAATTATGTGTCTCCATCTAGTTCAAAGATTATAAAAATGGAGATGTCATCTTGAGTCACATAATACACCATTATAATTTGGGAAAACTCAATAATTTCATCTTCCGAATAGATCTAATTGAAAACTAATCCTCGATCAACCACATACTAGTTTCAACCTTCCAATTATTGGTATATAGAAAAGAAAATATGTCTTCTGTAAATCTGAACATTTAAGGATCTGTTATATATTATACAAGACAACAATTTGAAAATCAAATTGAAATCCTTGTTAACAGATCATTCATATAACACTTCTTTTAATATTATCTGATAAGACACCACATACATGGTCCAACCCAAAGACCCTGTATCCCTACCCATATGGTGGTATGATTCACGCTTGTCGTAGGGCACGAAAAATGGAATTTTTTTTTTCATAATGACTCACATAGGTAGACCAAGGTTATTTCCCTTGAGGCGATTACTCAGTTGTAAACTCATAAAATCTAATTCACCTCAACAAATTATTTATTATTTTTTTAGTATTAAAAAAACAATTATATTAAAATTATAGTTGAAATAAAATACTTAGATAATACTAAAATTCCATAATAAATTAACATTAAATTCTAAATATTATAGAATTAGTGAAAAAATATTATTCTTTCGAATGAAATTGGGGGAGAATATTCATTGACATGATTCAAATATAATAATTGAAACTTACTATATAATATATGTGCATACCAAAATATTATCCAATTGTGAATGTGCAGTCCAAATATTGATCACTGACAATACTCTAAGTCCACCACCTCAATCTAGGGAACATGGTTTTAGATCACGAAGCTAAAATTTAAAAAACCACAATAGGGATTACACCAACAATAAAATATCCCTATATTTAAATGAAAGATGAATGAAAACATGTACTCATGCTCAAGAGCAAGATTACTCTCAAAGGATATTCCTATGGTTAGTTACTCATTATCATGAGTATTAGATTTCATAGCATTAATATGAGAAGAATAATAGAATATAAGAGAAAATAAGGATAAAAAATAAATGGGAAGGAGAAGGTAATAAAGATGAATAAGAATGGGGTTCTCAAGATGACATGAAAATAAAAACCAAAAATGAATTATAATATACTTTGAAGAAACCATATTATAAATATATTTTAAAAAATAAAAAATATAAAAAAAAATTGAATCAAAATAAATTTCTACAGCACCTGCATCTAGAATATACCTCCTAATAATTTTCTACTTTTTGGAAAAACAGTTCTCTAAATCATTCTACAGTCCATTATAATAATAATATTGAAATAAATATTTTAATTGACATTCAAAATTTCACCTTAATTTGATGTATAACATAGATTTATTCCATAATTAACGAGTAATGTTTTTTTAACCGAACCCCCCCATTATTCCATCAATTTTTTGCATTAAATTAATCCAAAAATGGGTGAATAACTTCGTGTAATATATTAAAGAAATAGGGAATAACATATTTATCCTGCAAAACAAAAATCACCCCAATTGGAGGTTTTAATCTATATGTATGTTTTATTTCAGTATGTGGGTCCACTCTATCCAACAAAGAGGATTTCTCAATTGGTTGATTTATTTAGGATGTTATACTGCTGAATTAGATCTTGGTAAAGAGGGGAATGGTTTTCCCAATGAACATAGTAATCATAAAAAAATAATTACTTCAATTGGATCAATATTATTAGCGACATGTGTAATGTAAGGAAGTGAAGAAAAACTATTTAAATTCAATAATTAAACAATTTTTTGATTTAAGAACAAAACCCATTATAAATAAAATATTGATGAAAATAACTCAAATTGGTAAATTTTAAGGTATTAAATCATTTAAACCCATATAAAAAACTAAGGAAATATTTTCTCCATCAATTATCCCACAATTACATCATTAATTTCCTCATGTATAAAATCTCTGCATTAAATTTCAAATGGAACCAATGATTCCAATATTCAAATTCCATAGTAAAAAATTTAAATAGTCAACAATGTGAAATAGATTTTTAAACTTTCACATACAAAATTAATTCAATTTCCCATTTTTAATATTAATGATCAATTAATATATTTTACTTTGACTATTTGAGAAATAATAGAACTTATCCTTTCAGTAGTTTATGTTCCTCAATTAATTATTATTAAACATGCCAAATCATGATTTAACTCATTGTTTAATATCTTCTCTCATCACTCATGATAAAATATATGTACAGTTATGATCATGCCATGAAAACATGATTCTTATGCATAGGTTTTTAAAGGAAATACTTATTCAATAGTATAAATACAAAATGTACAAAAAATCATCATGTTTTGAGACAAGGGTTCAAATGGGTCTGAGGGTTATGTTTGGTAGGAATAAAAAATTATATCTCACGTAGGAGGTTCATCTCTAAATTAATGTGCATTATATCAATAGTAAAAGCTTAGTGAAATTATCCCATTTATATTGAAACTACTATTTACCCAAGAACACAATGCATGTTTTGATAAAATAAAGTGTAATGAATGATTTGTAAACTATCATGAATATTGTTTATACTTTTATAATAATTTTTCATTTTCAAAGGAACTTTTATTTTTTTACTTTTTTCGATAGTATTGTTTATAATATTCCTCATATCTACAACCTATCCACATAAGATAAAATTGATATGTCTAGTAATGGAGATTTTTGGTTTTCCCAAAATCAAATACCATTTTAGAATTTTTCAAATTCCATAGGAGAAAATAATGAAGTATCTAGAATAAATAGAGAACTACAATTTATTTCCAAAATAAGCACCACCACAGTTTTTTTATATTGTAAATCATGTCATCCTCCATGATTCCAATTACCCTCACACATCAATAATAATATGTTATGAAACAAACATAGATTTTGTAATAATGGATAATAATGGCTTGAAATGTGTATAATCTTGAAGAATTCAATTCATAATTTTATCGGCAAAAAAAGGTATTAATGTAATTGTTTTATTTTAATGATTAGTAATTTTCAAATATTCCTCCATAATTTAAAATGTGTTTTTTCATTTTCATAGAATTGAAAAGTTAAAACCATAGTTATGATAGGTGATAGGTCCCATGAACACATTTGTAAAATGACCAAGATAAATTAGATGTATATGTTCGGAAAATCCCCTCAAGAATGAGATATATGATTTGGGAAAAGAACTCATTAATAATAATATTGATAAATATTCAATTCATATGATATAAAAAAATTTAAAGAATAAATAATGGTTGGGAAATTTAATTCAAAAAAATAATCTTATTATATAAAATAACGAGTCCTCAGATTAATATCCTTGCTTCATATTTTAATCATGCAATTTACCATTTTAATAATTCAATTTAATTAACATTGAAATCTAAAGCAATGAATCAAATGATTCTTAATAAATTCATGTCTCTTAGATTATTTATATAAAATATGAATTTTATTGTGGGAATGAAATTTTCACATTAAAACTCAAAAAAATACTGGGATAAAAATGTATAGAGTTTGAAAGAAAAATATAAAAAGTGGAATCACATTCCCATGAAGCTTGTTCTTCCATTTCACTATTTGGGGACAACCATATTCTATATTTTACATTCAAAAAAGAATTACTGAATTTTTCATAATGATAATTTCATTCATTCTAAAAAAGATAATAGGTAGTGGGATAGATTTCAGAAATATATAAATATAAAAACATAATTTTCTAGATAGAAAGTAAATAAAAGACTTGGTTTTATCCCCCAAGTGGGACCTAAATATTTACTACCTCCAATTCTAAGTATAATATGTTATATATATTATGATGGTGGATGAAGATACATTCACTTGAATCTCCATATGTTTCTTCTACTATTGTTCACATCTTCTTTGTTGTTGAGGAATGATCCATGGTAAGAGTACACATGATCTGTCCCATTGAGAATTAATTATATCATTCGTGTTAGGGGTAGCAGAAGTATGAATCCTTATATTATTGGGTCTCTACCTGTGAGACATCCTTTTTCTATACTAGTGTTGGGAAAAAATTGGATGAATGAACAAAAATTTCAAATGTAGTGTGAGAATTTTTTTATAATTTGAGTTAAATAATACATGAAGAATAAGAATTCCCCATTTCAGTCCAAGATGACTCTATCTCAATTTCGTTAGATTCAGACACATGTACTTCTTCATGGGCCTTTTCATATTTATTTTAATTTTAATTAGGGAGATCCTTGTATTCCTCAATAGGTTCATATTCAATATAATCATCTTCCTCTATGTCATAGAATGTATTGAACAACTCTGATAATTCAAAACAATAAGGGGATATACTCAAATCATATAGAATAAAATATTAAAATTCATATTCTAATAGTGGAACATATCTCTGAGTCGGTTTTTGTATAATCACTTATTAATGATAAGTTCTTATTGGGAATGATTCTCATTGGATGGAAGTAATTAGTCAGGCTCCCAAATCATTTCCTTAAATTCCACAACATGGTTGTTCACTTCATCTAACATGGAGAGTGTGACATGTAATAGATCTGTCTAATATACATTTTAGTGATATGGGAGATTTTTTTACCTCAGACATGATCTATAAATTATCTAGATGTTGTTGATATCATTCACATAGTTCAGCATGAATATATCCATCATCATGAATCCACACTATGTCATCATGGTAAGCATGAATCAGTTTTTTTGAAATGATTGGGTTGTTGATATTCATTGAGTTTGTCTTCTACTCATTGGATGTATATTACAAAACTGGGAAAACCCATTAGAAATTCATTCTTTTAATAAAATCAGTGTATGTCTTCTCAATGTTTATAGACGAGGTCCATCAAATATTCTATTAAGATCCATGTTATTTTTCTGTAATGCTTCTGATATCCCATTATCATAAGAGAATCATTACTCCATTGGAGGGTCTCTTGAGAATAATGTTTTTCTTATTCTATCACCTATGAGTAATTTTTACATGTTTTGAAAAAATTACCAAATTTATTTATCATGTAGAAATAATTTTTCTATTTTTTTAACAATATGAATTTATCTAAAATAGTGAAAAATAATAAATATGAAAACAAATATTAGATCCCATCATTGGTACCCATTTTTACTAATTATTATTGTAGATATTAGGAAATTGTGACATAATTTACTAATGCATTACATAGGTTAACATGCGTTTCCTCACATGAGTATAATTCTTAGTTGTTAACTCACATAATATAATTCAACTAAACTGAATATTTCTGTTGTTTTTTTATATTAATCAAATCAATGGAATTGAGAATATAAATGAAAAATTAAACTTAAACTAATCGTAAATTTAATTCTAAATTAGCATGAAATACTAAATATAATGTAATTAATGAAGGAAAGAATTTATCATGAGATAATTTTTAGGTAGCAACATTATAGACGAACATAAAATATAATTATTGAACACACTATATCAAATGTGTGCACAACTAAATCTACCATTATTTTTAACGGAATTTTTACTCAGTGATTTCTTTGCACAGTCTCTATCAAACACAATAATTGGAGGGAAAATGTTGTAAATGAAGAAGATAAATTTTTGAAAACCAAAATAAATATTATTCCCACTAAAAATTATCCATTGAATTAAATAAATGTATAATTAATGCATGGCCTTTGTATAAAAGAACAAATTACACACCTGGGATATTACTCGAGAGAGTTACTTATAATCATTACTCTATGTGTACATAATTGTAATATAATTAAGAGAAGTAAAAATAAGATAAAATGAAGAAAAAAATGAAAAGAGAAAGAGAATATTTTGGTGAAGAATAAGAATGGTGCATGGAAGAAGAAAAAAATTAATCAATAAATTAATTACTATTTATTTTTAATAATTGTAATTATAATTAAATTTAAAATATAACTAAATTAAAAAACTAAAATATAAAAAGAAGAATTTAATGGTTGTTGTAGCTTTCCATCCATAATATATCTCCTTATGATTTCATTATTTTTAGCACAACATATCATTATATCATGAAAATGTACCTTATCATATGATTCATGAAATTTAATATCCAATTAACCCTTAATATTTTACATTACGTGGATTCGTAACATAGTTGTTAATGGTTAATTAACTAGAAACACTTTTTCTAGACCCAGATTACCCAATGATTTATTATATTTTTAGAAATCAATGGATCCATTTGTAAATGAATAACTAAATTTATTTTAATGTTGGAATTATTTAATTAGTAATACATATTATCTAATATTAATTAGGTCATTTGGAGGGTTGTGTCCGGAGTTATGCCTCACTTATGGAGGTGGTGTCTACTTTGTCTGCGAGAGAGAGTTTCCAAATTGATTGAATTTTTCTGGCATTTAGAACACAAAATTAAAACTTGGTATGGTATATAATGTCTAACCTAACTAAAATGGTAATCGTAAAAAAATAATCACTTCAAATGGATTAATATAATATTTTTTTGGATCAATTAACAAAGTGATTTAATTTGTTAACATTCCAAAATTATCCAATTTTTAAATTTAAGCCCCAAACACACAATAAATCCAAAATTCAAAATAATAAAACAAACTGTTAAATTTTAATGGATGAGATAATTGAAATAAAGAGTAAAATTTTTCAAAGTTTTATCTCTATCAATTATCCCACCATTAAAACATTATTTTCCGCAATCATAAAATCTCAACATTTATATTCAAAAGGCTCTAATTTAGCCAATATTAAAGTTCCAATGATATAAAATCATGAAATCATCATTGTAAAATTAAATTTTCAATATTCACACGAAATATAAATACTCATTTTAAATTTATAATGACATAATGAATTAAATTATTTTACATTATCACATTAAAATTTAATAGAACGTCTCCTTTCATTCATTTATTTTCCTAAAATCATAATTATTAAACAAGATAGATCCTTATTTACATTAGCATTGAATTTTTTATCACATAAATCAAGATAACTTCAATTAGAGTTATTCTCAAACCATGAGAACATGATCATTAGGCATAATCATATATAAGAACTAATTTCTGTATGTTCTAATGATTAAAAGAACATAAAATCATGATGGCATGTAATTAAGTATCTAATTTTTCTGTTGTTTAAGTATGGTATGAATTAAAAATTAAATATCAAGGATATAGTTAATCACTATAGTAATGTGCATGACATCAAAATTAAAATCCCTTTCAAATTTTTCCATTTAAATTATAACTCATTTGTTTTTCCAAAACTCAAAGTAAGGTCATGTTGAAATAAAGAGTAATGAATGATTTATGAACCCTATAGAATATTTATATTCAAATCATATAATTTTTTCAAATGTACTTTCAATTTATTTATTCTGTTGCAATTTTATTATTAAAATAAATCTCACATATATCATATAACCATGTATAAAAAAAATCATCGGTATAGTAATGGTGATTTACAATTTTATCAAACCGTAACACAGTTATATCATTTGTTTAATTCAGTAGGTGAAAAAAATGAATAATATATAATGAATAAAAAAAGTATATTTATGTAAACAATAATCACCCCCAATATTTTTCATTATAATGTATATCATCACTTCAATCAACATTCCCTTCACTACCACAATTAAACATTAATATATAATGAAAAATATCTATTGGATAGTATGAATGGATAATAAGGGATTGAAATGTGGCTTGTCACTGACAAGTTCATTCATCTATTCATGGGATAAAAATGATTATTGTAATGGTTATATATGAAGGCCAATTTATTTTCATAATATTCCTTAATAAATTAAAATTTTGTAGCATAGTCATTGCTTTGGAATGTTGAAATGTATGTTTTGGTTATTAACGTGTCCCAAATATCACATAATAAATATAAAAAAGATAAATAGTATGTATGTGGTATTAAAAACCTATAGGTCCTCAGATATTTGATTGGGGAAAATTACTTAGTGTAATGACTAATAATAATTAAATCACATGAATTTAATGAATTTAATTCAGGAAAAATGGTTGGGAAAATACATTTACTAGAATTTTATAACTACATCAATTCATGATGCCTTTTTTTAATATCTATGTTTTTATTTTAATCAACCAAATTTAAAATTTACACATTAAATTTCATTAATTTTGAAATGGAAAACTTAGAATCACAAGATGCTTAACAAACTCACATGTCCTATCCTGGTCAAGTATAACATGAATTGAAGTGTGAAATGTAATTTTTTACATTAAATATCAAACGAGATTAGTATAAAATTTTGCGAGTTTTAATGATAAATAATAAAACTGGACTTTCTTTCCAAGGAATATTCGTCAATCTCCCTCACTAAATGTGCACCATATTCTTCCATAATGAAACTCTAAAAAATAATCAGACAATTAATAAAATTGATCATTTTATTTGCGCTCTAAATTATTTGAGGTCGGGGCATTATGCCAGACTAATCATAAAATAAAATTTATCATGATAGAAAGAATGTAATGACATGAATTTTTAAGATATCCTATCTTTGGACTGAATTTTTAATTCATCTAGAGGGTTGTAATTACAATTATCAAATTTCTGATTGTGGATGAAGGTTTTTTTGACTTGAAACACCACATGTGGCTTCTCCTAACATTCATATTATCATCAATGGTTATGATTGATCCATGGAGAGATAAACCAAATCTATAAATTGCACAATTAATTTTATCATTCATGGAGAAGGTAGGTTGAATTATGTTCATCCTAGTATTCTATAGAAACTTGGGAAACATATTCATTTTTATATTGCACATTCTCAACATAGGATTTATGAATTATGACATCATATGTATTGTTATATTGTATTTAAAATTTTATAAATTTTAAACCTGTAGGATCAAAATTCCCCCTTTCTTTCAGAGTAGCCTCTATTTCAATTTCCATAGGATTAACTATATTGAATTCTTTATGGGCCTCCCCAAATATATTTTCATCCAAAATAAGTAATCTCCATTTGTTCCTTAATAGGTGAATTTAAATTCCTCATCATCCACTAAGGAAAATAAAGAATTGTAAAAAAGATAAAAAATCAATAACAAAAGGAGTGATACTAAAACAATATTTAATAAAAGAATAAATTATAGTGCCCAATAAAAGAACATATCCTTATGTTTTTTTTGGTTCAATCACTTCTTCAGAGATAAGTTCATATTGAAAGCGTGACTCTGTGGATTGAAGTATGTAGTTGGGATCCTCCATCCTTTCTTTAAATTCCACCAAATTGATGGTGTCTTCATCTTCCACATATTGGGTGACATGAAATGGAACAAGATATTATAATTTTTAGGGATATATGGTACCATGGTTTTCCTCATACTCATTCCCTAATTTATCATTGTATTTTTTCTCTAACTCACATAGCTCATCAAGAATGTATTTCTTATCATTAATACCTTATATCTCATCATTGTAATCCTAAATATGGTATTAAAATGGTTTTTTTTCTTATATTACTTTAGTTTTCCCTCAAATTCATGGATTTATTTAGTGAAATGGATGAAAAAATATTGGCACGTCCTTTTTGGGCTCGAATCATTGAATTTCAGATCGATGTTCATCAGCAATGGCAATCAAATCATCCGGCGATATCCATGTTGTTATGTCTCTTTGTTTCTATTGAAACATTATCATAAGAGCATCAACAATTCATTGGGGGGTGGGGGGCTTCCGAAGGATAATATTATTCTTCTTCATTCAACTATGAGTAATTTTTCCATGTAATAAAGAAATTATCTTTTCAGAATCATATGGAAATGAATTTTCTTATCTTTTTAAAAATAAAATAAAACAAGGAATATCTACTTACAAATGTTAAAATTAAAAATATAAGAAAAAAATATTTAATCTCCATAAACAACATTTGTTTTGACGCAAACATATATTCGGTCATAGAAAAATAATTGATTTGGTAATGAAATATAGAATCTGACTAAGGTCATCTGACTTATGGAGATTCCTCAAATATTAAATAATATAATAATTTTAACCCTATATATTTTATTATTTAAAATATTAATGAATGAAATGAAAATGAAAATATAAATTAAATAATATAACACAAATTAAACGAAAATTTAATTCTAAATTACCATGAAATGTTGAAAATAATGGAATTAAAGAATAAAGGACGTTCTCATGAGGAAATTTTTAGGGAGAACCTTCATTGGCCAAGTTAAAATATACATTATGGGTAAATATAATCATATTTTTGAAAACCTCAATATAACGAGGATATAAATGCATAGATTACTTAGATAATGCCAACAAAACACTTAATCAACATCCTTAATTAAGTTAAAATGGTTGTAGATCAAGTAGATAAATATTAGACCAACAACGTGAGGATTAAAACCACTATAAAGTATACATATAATTTACTCAATGCAGAAAAAATACATGGCCTAAAGATCAATCTCCTGATTACTCATTCGGGATATTCCTTAAGTCAGTTACTAATAATCATGAGTATAATAGTTGGTTGCTGTATGAAAAGTAAAATATGTAATAAAATAGAAGTTGATGAAAATAAAAAAGAAAAGAGAACAAAAAGAAGGCAATGAAGATTAATATGTGTGCATAGAAGATGAAAAAATACCAAAAAAGATAGAATTTGAATTCATTTAAGAGGAAATAAATTAAAATTACATTAAATAGAAAACTGAAGTAACAAATAATAAAAATTACAATAAAAATAAAAAATAGAAATAGAAAATAAATGCATGTAGAAACTTACCATTTATAATTTATATCCTAAATGTTTTACCCTGTTTGACACACCATATCTCTAAATCATGCCAATTTACATTATTATAAGATTTTCAAAATTTAAATTCAATAAAATGCTCAAAATTTCACATTAAATTGATGCATTACTTATTAGTTAGGGTATAATTTATGAATAACACTCTTTATGTATTAGGATTCATCCAATATACCTTAAATTATTAACATTTAATAGATTCATTAATTTGTGAAAAACTCCATGAATCATTATATTGAAACACATAAATAATTCCTCCTTTTAATTCAACAAAATTCACCACAACTGGATGTGTGTATCATGTGTTATGATTCATTTGCTAAGGTGGTGGCCACTATGTCCACCAGAGATGTTTTAAAAATTGATTAATGTTTTCATACAATTATATCCTTGAATTAGATCATGGTACATATGATAATGGTTTATCCAAAGAACATGAAAATTAAAAAAATTAATCACTTCAATTGGGTCGATATTAAATATGTTATTCATGAAATACCAAAGTGACTAAAAGTGGATCAGTTATATAAAAAATCTTATTTTTTCATTTAATCCCATAACATAATAAATATAAAAAATTGATGTTAATAAAATAAGTCGGTAATTTTATGGGTATAATATCAATGAAAAAAATATTAATAAATATGAAAATATTATCTCTATGGTGAAACCATCATCATTCCATCAATGGCTAAAGTACCCCATCATTGTAACTATCAATATAGTGTGTGGTGACTGTACTCCCATGGAGACATGTGAAGATACCTATTCTGAAGTTGGAATATAAAAAAATTGATAAAAAATATATATTGGATGATGATATAAAGGTTTTAGTCCCCAATTTAATTGGGGTAATCCCTTTAAAATCCAATGATTATTATCAACAATGACTATGTCCCCGCAATTAAAATAAATTTAATGTGATTGATCTAGTCTTAAGGGTCCAAACTAATCCTTTGCCAAAAAATAGAATAAAATACCATCATCTTGAATATCTCTCCACAATGGAAAAGTTGTTAGGGATACAAACATATATTATCATAGCACCTATCACATTTATCGTGATAGTGGATCCCCAAATTTCCACATATATATGAGTATGACTCCAAAAATCAAATAAGAAAGAAGGGAATAACTTTCCAAATTCCCCTCTATTATTTATTGACGGTTTATACACATCAATTGACGTGATTAGTCAGGTATATAATGGAACTAAAAAATAAAAATTAACATTAATGATTAGTTATTTCATTACCCTTGAATAAAAACATATGTATATTTTATTTCTAAAGAAACATTGATATGTGTTCACTTGCAACTATCTAGAAATTCCATGACTGATCCTAGATGTGGCTACAAACAATCTTAGCATAACTTATGCTCGTTGGGACATCGGGAATCAATTGATAAGGATTCACACCTCTCATTCTTCCAATTTAGTTGAAAATGTGGAAATACTGACCAAATATAACATTGTATGAGGAGTGAAATACCCAACAAGGAATATGAACTTTGTGTTCATGATGAAAAATAATATGAATTTTATAACCTATTTTGATTTCATATACCTTAATAAAAACTTCCAATAAATGATTTCTCATTACTGATCACATAACTACTGATCGATGAAATGGATAGATTCCATGTCCATTCCTTCATGGACGAGTATTCATTTTACAATCAAATAAAGATGGATATAATGATGAGGAATCCAATACCTACACTACATTGTATGAGATCTTTTTCAATAATTTCTATCCATTTTTTAATGATATATATAATACATATCAACATTCCATGAAACATATCATTAATCCATTTGGAGATAAATACAATATTTTTATTTTAATGTCATGGAGGGAAAATCCCAATAACTAAGTGACCACCACATGGATCATTAAATGATATTTGAAAATATGTGATTATATATTCTAAATATAAATCAAGTCAATTATGTATTTATAGAAACATTATGTATGTTACATGGATTTGTGCTAGGCCACCACAACATTGAGGTCAACCTAATGTAGGCTAGTACTATTTTAACAATTTCACCCACGAAAAAAATATCACAAGGATTTGTGGATTCCAAGTGAAATATACCTAAATTTTGTGTTTGATACCCAACATTCATCGAAAATATCATCACATCATTAGGACTATTATGAACTTAATCACCTACCAATGGAATGGGGACCCCAAATAATCCTTCAATATAATCATGAAGTATATACTACACCCAACAATTCTGATTACTCATGTGAATGAGAGACCACAAGACATCTATATAGATGCCACATAACATTGACTAAGAGACCTCCCCAAAAATATAATGATATAGGGAGTGATTGAAATCTCTATCACCTCATATGAATAACTCTAGATACCGAGACTTGATACTCTAGTTTCAAGATGATATTCCCTTCCCACACCATCATAGTGAAAAAGATGAGGCATTTCCTCAAGAACCATAATGTACATACAGTTACTCGTATTGATATGACCAAGAACATCATCTACATCCCCATGCTATCTTGGTGTTTGGCCCAATGGGTGGTCTTTAAGAAACCATAGGACATCTCATTTATATTTCAGAATGTTTTGAAATGTAAATCACTTGATGATTTTCTTACAAAACATCCTACCATGGAGAATACCCAAATGGACATTGATAACCTAGATGAGGAGGTATTCAATTACCAGGATGTAACACCCCGATCCTAGAAATATATAACTAATGTAGTACTTAATGAAATTTTTATAGATAAGAGATTGAAATCCCATTAAACTAGTCTGTTTAACAGTCTTGGAAGTCATATTACGTACATAAGATTTACATTACTTATTTAAATTAAAAAATAGTAACTATATTGAAAACAATATTATTCACATTACTTATCCATATAGGTTAGTAATAATATACATCATTCCATGATGATGAATATGAAACATAAGAAATGGGTGAACTTAGACTCTGAGTAAGTGTACGCAATAAAAAAGTGGTCATCTTTAATAAACATAAATAATAAGTCAAGACGAATAACTAAAAAATTACATTAAAACATCATATTGAGAATGATGTAGTAAGGCTATAAGGTAGTCAAAAAACATTATATTAATTTCCATGTATGATAAATTCATAACCATGGATATTATAATACTCCAATTATGACATGGATTATCAGTTACAAATCTTATAATGTGGGGACTTACTAATGGAGGAAATCATAAACATACAATCAATGTCGAGGCCAAGCCACCACACATAAATAGATTTGACGATAGGCAATACCCAAACTAGTTTGAATCCTTAGACATACATAGGAATCAAGGTTCTATAACGAGCCCCACCCATCACATACTATGTCCAATTCATTTATCATATGAAAGGGGTGAAATGTAATCATTTATATTAAAACATGCATAATAAATGTAGAAACATTAACCACAAACCATGAATTGTATCAAAATTGCACAACCATTTAACAAAAAAGATAAAACCATTCAATAAATTTTGACATATGGTATCTTAGTAGACCAACCCCAATATAGTATAAAATCACACAAGAGATGTTGATATATATGAGAGTAGTGTAATAAATCATTAAAAAATTGTTGATATAAATACCACAATTTATATTAGAATAATTTTAAAAGTGGTGCACAATTTTAAAATAAAACATTTTCATTTAAAAAATATTATAATATTATATTGGATGCGTTTTTTACGCAATATATATTGTAAAAGGAAATTAGTTCTAGGTTTGGCAGTAATGTTCATAAAGTACATCATTTGTAAAATATAAAACATTCTATTGAAAATATCTTAAAAAAAATTTAGACATGGGTAAAAATGGAATTAACCAATTGAAGAAGAATATTAAGAATATATTTATATACATTTTTATGAAATATATACATTTTTAATAAATATGCCTCAATAAATACTTTGGTATAAATAATCCCGGATTATATTTAGAAAGAGAAATTAACCCTGACTGCATTTAATACTTTATTCAAGGGTTCTATAACCTCTTATATAATTTTTAGAATATTTTATAAAATTATTCAAGAACCATATGATTATTTTTTATTTCAAATATTATTGTCTTATATCGTTTTGTTATGAATGTTTCATTATTACAATTGTTTCATGTGTTAGTTTTTTAATTTTCGTTGCATGTTTTGTCATGTATTTCATGTTTCTTATGAATTCAATATATTTTATTCATATCCAAAATGATTTTCAGATCAAAAATATTATATTTATACATATGGTTAATTTTTTTAATCATTATTAAATTTTTATAATGGATGATGAGTCTCATCACATAATGGAGATGGTAGGTCATATGTACTGATGCATGACAACATCATTCCGTAATAATAATGTCATAAATAATTGAACAATATATTAATTATAAAGAGTAAATATTATGTCATATTTTTATTTTTATCCATTATATTCATCATTATACAAATCAAAATAATTTGGTTGTAAAAAGAAAATCACACTACAAAGTTGATATGACAGGTCATATATATGCATGCATGGTGATATTGTTTTTTATATTATGGATAAATGGAATAATATAGTTGCCCAATAATCACAATCACATCTCAAAATATAGATTATACTTGAGTAATTATTTTTTTGAAAACCACATAGGAATAGGAATTAGAAGACGAAAAGAACATAAATGAGTTGGTAAACCAGTTACCTCCTCTTCGATGGAATTCCTTTAGGTATCCACTTTTGGACACTATGTATGGTATTTTTATAATATACGTACCTACATAAAAATGATTTGATTTTTTAGAGGTGAAATTGGTAGGTTTTTTTTTGATATAGATGGATAAATGTGATGTGAGGAAGTGGGGGAGGAGGTTCTTTTCAATAATAGAGTGGAGGTTCACTCTTGGAATTCATTAATATTTTAAACAAATATAAATTTATTATTGATTTTATATAGTTTAAAAGTGACGTATTTCAAATATAAGATGAGTATGGTTAACGATCATCTCAAAAAATTATTTGTAGACATATTAAGTCGCAATAAGAACCTTATATTTTGGCATTAACACTTAGTTAAACACTTTAACTCTTACTGTGACAACTTGAATTTTTAACATTTAGGGTTAATGTAGTTTCTGTAAAATATCCAAAAAACACCAAATGGTTTATTGCTAATATTTAAAACATTATTATAGTTATTCTAATGAATTATAAATTTTTTAGAATTTTATATCATGTAATAAAATATTATTTATTTTAAAGTATCATTCATTTAAATTTTGACACTATTCCATATATATCTATTCAAAAATAGAATAAAAACAAGATAACTTCAAAAAAATACTATCATATTACTAAAATGTATAATTTTCTATATTATTTTTGGATGTCATTAATTTTGTTAAATTATATTTAGTCTAATATTATTAATTTCAATTTTTTTATTTCCATTGATTATACAATTATTACTTCATTATTATGAGAAACATTAATTAAATCATTTCTGATCTATAAATTACGAATAAATTGTCAAGATGAATAAATTTTTTGTCTCTCAAATAACTATTTGTTTCAAATTTATCTTCTTTATAAAAATATAATTAAAATTATATAACATATTAAAACAATGATTAAAAGATTTTTAATATATATTGAAATAGAATATTATAAATGACATATGCTAACACAAGTAAAATGAAAAGGGAAATAAATTTGGAATAATGATCCATTTTATATAAACAATTCATAAGTTCAATTTAAGACATGTGTTGCATTAATTTTATAATATTATAATATTATATTTAAATTTGATTATGTGATTTACCCTTAAACCTTCAATTAAAATATTAATAAATTATTCATATTCTTGTGACAAAAAATAAAAAAGACCAATTTAAAGAAACTGTAAATACTTATTCAAAATATTTAATGGATTTTAAAAAATTCAAATAATATATGCTAACGCATTTAATTTAAAATTAATCATGTCGATAGGGTGGGAAAATTAGTTATTATTGATTAAACATGCATCAGATTGCAGTGTTTTTATATTAAAATTCAATATTAATATGATTCCAATGTCATAAATGTGATTAAATTTTAAAAAATTAAGCTATTAATACTTAAAAAAATCAACAATATAATTCATCAATATTAATTATTTTGATGAAATTTTTTTTTCTGTTAAAATTTTGTATTTTTTCACTACACGTGAAAATTATTAACATATCATAAAAATAAAATAAATGTTACAAAAGTAAACTGTTATAATTTTAAAAAATATTAGAATTTTATTTTCTCAAATAGAATATCTAAAAGTGTTAAGAATTATACTTTAAATAGATTAAGCATTAAAATGTTATAAAACTATTTTAATAAAAAATGTGTGTTTTTATGTTTAATTTTGTGTTTGTTCTTATATTATTCCTATCAAATATTTTATATTAACATAAAAAATTATTTTATTTAATTAATATTATATTTATTTCATTGATATCATTATCTAATAGTAATTAATTTAATTTATTATGATAATGTGACTTAATGTGCATTCAATTAGTTATTTATAAAATTGTTTCCTATATATTCAGTTGGTTTCTATATTTATTTATAATAAATTTGATACAGATTAATCCAACAATATAATTTCATATGTTACTTAATATTATTCCTAACCTCTAACATAAATTCTATGTTACATTTTATCTTATTGTATATTAATATTTTAAGAATATATAGTTTTTTAGTAAAACTTGACCTTACGTGTAATGCAAGACAACAAATTTTTTTGTGTATCGTAAGATTATCATGGAGCTTCTTACATTGCATGATATAAAATAAATTGGATTTATTTAATAAGAGACAAATTTTATAATATTGGGTAATTATACAAGACACTCCATAGACATGATAGATATATTTTGAGGGAACCACCCTAAGTAATATCGGAAAAAGAATTGAAAACCCATGGCCCAATCAGTTGGTCATAGGGATTTTATATTCATCAATATAAAAATTAGTTTTTTCTTACACATTCTACCTATATGATAGAAACATGAATGTCTAGGAAAAATATTAAGCCCTTGTCATTGGGTTGGAACAAACCTTTCATATGTTGATAGCCTACCAGAGTATAAAAGGTGATTTAGAACTAGTGATAAAGATGCTCAATAGTGAATATGACATCAAAAAGAAATAATTGGAACCTCACACATGATATATTAGATTTCCTATGGTAGAATATCATTTTTATACCACATTTAATCTTGTTCCCTAATCATATAATTCTCATACTGACACATTGGATAATACAAACAAAATCCTAGAAAATTCTAAGCAGGAGGAAGCTATATTCCATATCACGCACCAAAAAATGGTCTTACTGACCATCATATGCCATATGGAATAAATATATTAGGTCAAAACTAACCCAAATCTTGAGTAACTGATATTTCCCACCATATGGATGGATCCCATAATCTTTTAACTCCTAAATTTAGTTCTCTTGATATTCCAAACATAAAGGGCACAAATACAGCGTCTTATAGTTAGCATTACCCTATGGGATGACCTAAACGATTTAAAATCACTATAAAAGTGAGGCATAGATGTAATCCTCCATAGATTCATAACTAAAATATTTATTCACACTATCATTGATGAAGTTTATGTGCACTCCTACATCACTAATAAAAATGTGACAAGGGTATCCCTCCCAATCCATAGGCTAGGTAATTACTTGAACAAAAAGACACTGGACTATGGGGACTTCACCATGAATTTTATTTCATTCCAAATCCATGAAATAATTATCCATCATCCATTGAAAATAAAATATACGACTAAATATTTTTGTTCATTTCAATTTTGGGAATTGTTGTTTTGGGTCTATATCCCGCAAACACGACTAAAGAGATTATATACATCCTTAATTCTATTGACTTATTTTCTAAATAGGATGAGGGAACCCCACAATGAAGATGGGATGCATAATATCATCATATTTATAAATCATCATATAATCACCATAATCGATGTCCCACACACTATATTAATGAAAAAAACCCCAACTTCGATTCCACAATTTTTAAGAAACATTGAGAGGAGTACAATATAGAGTCTGATCACTCATATAAATATAATACAATTGATAATGGATAGATATTGGAATTAAATATAATTCTGTATGTAATTTTCATGATCTGATGTCCACTAAATTGGTACCCCTGAGATGGGTCACCACATGACCTAAAAAGTGCATCCTTATATGAAAGAGGTTGCGGACTTGTCACAAATGTCTAATGGATCACATGAGGAGTCCATAACCTCCTTAATAGATAAATAATAAATAGGTATTATCTTAATTAAATGATTAAAAAACAATACCCTAGAACCATTCATTAACATCTAAATCCCAAATACTGTCAACCAAAACCAAGCAATAATGCTTTTATGTCGAGATAATACTTCCAATGTGAAGGAAAAACCTACATAATTACCAAAAGTTGAATCCCATAAATAAATCATGGCTCCATGTCTGGATCATCAACCATGCACATATAAAGCCCAAGTATACCATCTATCAGAGATAATTTTCGTTTTTCCAAACCTACAACCATGAAATATTTTTGGGAACCTGACAGAATCTAGAGTGTGGTATGAGTATAACTCCCAGTGATACAACCAATAGTGTCAACATAATATCCAGTCTAAATTTATTGTCCATTAAAATCCAAATAGATGATTAATTAAGAAAAATGAAACTATGTTCCATTATATAATTATGTTCACATTAACCATTTTTATCACTTTTTCGATTTTCAAAACCCATTCTATGGGTTAGTCATTTTCATCATTTACACAACACCTTATTCAGGTCAAATCTAATCAATAAGGAAATAAATCATGTTCCATATCTCTATAAGGATAAAACTATCATAATATTTTAAATCACACTAACGATAGAGCCTTAGTGTAGATAGTCTCATAAATTACATATTTCAAGGGGATAAAGCCTCAATCTGCTTCCACATACATGGGATTATGGGACAGCGATTAGAGCCTTGGTCTAACTCGACCCATGGGTGAAAATCTAGAATTCCATCACCAAGAAACAACCAATCTTTTTCACGATCTTTTTTGTCCACATAGCATGTATTATATATAAAAAACCATAAAAAATAAATTAGCATAGACTTCTCAGTATAATTACTCAACATGTGAATTTAATATCAATACTTGACCCATCAACATGTTTACCAATTATGTTATGCAAAACATTTAACCCATTACCTTAACCATGAGATAACCAATTAAATATATTCAGAAATTCATAAACATTGGACCATTTAGCACATTTAACATTTCTTATTCCTTAATTCATTAGCAAATATCCATTATTGGTTCATAAGACATTGAAAACATAAATATTAACCCATTTGACTTGTTTTCACATTATAAAAAAACAATCTATTTAGATATTTCATAAAAATAGACACAAATACTATCACGAATTAAATATTATTTAATGTAACAAAAAAATATGTTTATCATGGGATATACATTAATGCATGTCAATTTCATTCTTAACATCACAATTATCCATGTTTTATAATGTTATAACACTCCATGGGTGGCCCCAACCTAGTCAATGTAACCTCAATACGTCCCATAGGTATGATGAGGGGTTCATTTTTTCATTTAGGAAACTATTTTTTCAAACCCAATCACTAGAATAAAATGGATAACAAGAGAGAAAAAACAAACCAACCTCACTTTCAAAAATAAAAAAAATAAAATAATGAGATATAATTTGTAGACCACCTACCTCAAATATGAAGTGGAAATAACCCTTAACCATAGTAATTGATTCAATTTGATGAACCCTTGAATGACCATTCCTAATATCCAATGGAAAAAGTGGTATTTAGGTTCTAAGAAGAAGAAGAAATAAATCAAAACCCCTAATGTGGAAAAGAGACGTAATCAGAGTGTTAAACATACATGTAGCTTCAATATGTAACCAAAAACACAGAAAACATTATAGAGTCGTATGATAATGACCTTGTGGTAGATTTTAATGTCTAGACTCATTACCTAGACTAGAGGGAGAAGAAATGGGGGATAATTGGGTAAGGATATTAAAATTATTCCAGGGAAATTTGGTAGTTTTTAGTTTTCCAGGGGGTGCATGGTTTGGTCGAATGACATTCGAATCCATGCACAAATCGTTATTCTAAATCTTTATAAGATGGGTTCAATTTATACGGTTACATTGGGATTAAACATTATTTGATAAACTATGTTCCAACTGTGCGCTTTACTCTATCAAAGAGGGATCCAATTCTCATGGTTACTTTTGGATTCTAGGTAGTTTGAGAAATAGATTGACAACCATATAGAATGCCTATGTCAATGTCCACATAGTTTCACATACCTCCTTTCACAATTACATTATTCATCCACCCCTCCCCAGATCATCATGTTTTGGACAAACGATTATCCTTAAACATTCACAAACCTTGAAACAATCACTGGATGTCCATATTTCTCGGCCATTCTTGTACCGAACCCACAATACACACCTGAGACACCACATAAACCCAATAAAAACATCATTAAATATATTTATGAGATAAAAAATTTTAAATGAGTACATACCTCCATGATCACTGAAATCAAACATCCTCCCCACCATATAATGGAACATCCTTTATTGGTAATCCTAAGCACCACTAAGCTTTAAAAAAAATATCGGAGCCCTCGGCCCACATTTACGATTGTCCTTCATATGTTTTATTCTAAATTTTACCATCCTTCCATAAAAATCAAACCAATTTCACAATATTTCAATACAAGAAATTCTCACTATGATCCACAATATGAACTAGATGCTATTCAATAAAGGCATGAAACTAAATCTCAACATCCTGAAAATCAATCACATGAGATAGATAAGGGTGATATTGTTGATATTTTGAAATGTGAAAATCATCATTCATACATCTATATTACTATTGAAGATCTTATCATTATGTCCCTAGTCAGATTCTCTACACAATCTCAAATGGCCCTCTATACATGTGTGCGAATATACACTATCTCTGAATCCAATGGAAACTAATCCTTGAGAACACCCTAAAAAACAGAAGATCCCACACTGAAAACCAAAAAGGATTATGATGGTGACACAATTATAAATTTTACCAAAACAAATCCATTTCCATTCATTTTTAATCAACTAATTTTTTGTGAAGTCAGTTACATGAGGATCAGACCCAACAACTCCGATTACCCAACTACCATCCAATATTACATTAATCTTTATGTCCTACCATTGAATGTCATATATGGTTCCATATGAAAATGGAATGATAAATATAGTCTTAGTGAACTCTACATGTTCCAATGGATTTCCCATTATCCCCTGAAATGAAGGACACATGTCATCAAAATGTCCTCTTGTTCCAAAATAGTATTCATAGACTACCCATCAGTCTAAGGGTGGAAGGACATACTGAAAAGCACATGGGTACCATGTTCATTCAGTAAACCCTTATATAAGAATAATGAGAAATAAATATCACAATACAAAAATATATTCCAAGGTACCCCATGCCACTATAGTACTTCTCTAAAATAAAACTCAAACAACTGATCCCTGGTCAAATTCTCTCAATGTACAAAGAAGTGATCAACAGTAGTCTTCTAATCCAGAACTACCGATATATCATCATCATCTGAGGAATCCATTTGTGACCCACTATGATATACATCATCACATCACCCTATGGAAATTATGTAAAGGTCAATGAATATAACCAACCACCCGACCATTGATGCTCGACCTTCAACTACAGGTTATTAAGGCATCCCGCTCTCATACCTGTAACTGCCTTCTTCACACATAGCCTCAAATTTCGCCTCCAAAATATTTTATTTAAACTAGGATGTACATCCCACATCGATGCATGAAACCCTAACATAAAATTTTTTCATAGACAAGTCTACACAACCACATTGCCATGATCATAAATAATACCATCATCTCCATTGATCCAACTAGAAAGAGACTCCCCACCATTATGACAGTCCATTACATTAAAACCATACAAATCCATATTTAGACAGTATTTATTTTTAATTAGAGGTATGCACTCAGCTACCATGGATACAACTGGAATATTTCCCTTGTCTATCTTGTTCCTCAAGATGAATATCAAAAACAACTACGTCATCTTCCATTCCTAACATGATTCCTAGACTACTAGATTTCAAGCATTTTGAGTAAGATAATCAATAAAATTGTTTCCCTTTCATGGTGTGTAATATAGAACAATTTTAATGCATTTTTGGTGTACATCCTAGTTTCCCTGATAAATATTCAAATCACACTTGTAGAAGATTTATATCTACCATTTAGGATTAGTGTACACTAGGAACCACTCTCCCAACATGTAATTATACCAATATATTGAATCATATGCTACTACATCTAATTCAAGATAATTAGTAAGAAAATTTCATTCAGGAGGCCTCAATTGTCATGACCCATTTGAAGTAATCCGATCATACTACATTAGCACCACTGCAATCCCAACACCCGATGCATCATAAAATATTGTATACCTCTCTCTTGAATCAGGTAATATATGAGTCGGTAATTTTGACTGCCACTTCATTAACTCAATAAAAACATTCTCAAATACTTCACACCATTCAAAAATGATTTCCTCTATGTTCAAGAAAAATATTAGTGCTTCCAAAATGGAATTGGTGTTTAATGAACCCTCAAAAATAGTCATCATATCTATAAAAACTATTGGCATTAGAAACATTCTTTTGTTTCCCCCAAGACACAACTATATTTCCTTTCTCTAGGTCCACTGACACACCTTTCATAGATATGATTGACCAAATTAATAGACACCATCGATTTATTAATGATATAAAGATAACATGGAGTATATTCTATGTTCAGTTATTTTACATGGGAAGATTTCAATATATTTGGAAGGATTTTCATGGATCTTAGAGTACAAATAAATTTTTTAAACAAAAATATACCAATTTATAAATATATGGGTGAATGATTTGATAAATTAAATACATTAACACATCCATAAAATTATTCAACACGATAGACATCATAAAAAACCCACATAGCCTATATGTACTCTAAAAGGACATCTGAAGTACATCATAAGGTCTCACCCTCAAAATATGATATCACTACCACAAAAATGTGTCTTCATAGTGATTATTAATAACAGTGCACAAAAAGATTAAATTTAAAGAGTACATTTATCAGCGCTGGAAAAGGAATTGTTAAAAGTGCCACCATTTTCCGCACTTTTTAATTGATGATAATGGTACCCCCATTATTTTTCCTTTTTAGCATCGTTAAAGGGGTCACCATTATATATGCTTTATTTAGCTGCACTGATAAATTGGAAGGGGGCTCTATCAGCACATTTTTTACAAGCACTGATAAATGTAATATTTAAAATAGATATTTCATTTAAAATAATATATTGGTATATAAATTTAAAAATATATTTTTATTTATATACTTATAATTTTTATATTTATTTTAGATAGTATAAACAATCCTTTTCCCTTAATATATTAGTTATGATGTGAAAATGGCTTCTGAATGTTTTTTAGAAAAATTATTACCTAATAAGATTCTGTTTTCCAATTACTAATAATCATTTAATAAATATTATAAAACACATAAATATCAAAAAACCAATAAAATAGATCAAATATGTTGATAATGTATCTCAAACATCAAAGGACAAAAAATTTCATTTGGGTCTCTATATATGATATACGACTTATCAAATCATATCCTGTAGTGATATCTAGAAGATAGAAACCTAAGGGAACCTTTTTATGCATTTTTTAAGGTCAAAAAGTCCCATAAAGAATCCAATGCATTGTTTTTAGTTGTGATACCCATATTTTTTAACATTTGATGGAATTCCATCATCATTATATGGGGTACTTTTCCTTTATTGAGTGGGGAATAAATTGATTTCAAGGGATTACATTCATATTGATATTATGGCATTGAAATATTATCATTATCTATAGTGTTCTATTGTTTATTATTATATATATTACAATATAACCATATTTTTTTATATATTCACAAATAAAAATTACATTTTTTTATTAAAGAGATTAACATATTTACATAGAAAATATTTTTTTAAACATTTAATCCATATCTAAATAAAAAAATATCCATTTTATTCAAAATAAAAATATATGAATTTTTATATTCCTATATAATGTGTGTGTTTGTGTGTATATTTTTTCCTATTTGTATTAACAAAATGATATATATTATCTCTATATGTTAAAAATATGTATATAAATATTAATATATAATAATTTAAAATGTATATAAATATATATAATTAGACATACAGATTCATATATAATACATATATATATGTATGTATGTATGTATATATATATATATCTCCCTGTGTGTGTGTAGTTTGTATGTATGTTTATATGTATTTATTTATTTATAAACAATCCAAAAAAACCTATTTTATAAATGTAATTAAAACTAGTCTTGTAAATATATATTAATATATGATTATATATATAGATAACAAATTATTTTGAAATATATATACATATATATATGTTAATATAGAAATAAATATAGAAATATCCAATTATAAAAATATAAATATGTATGTATATATATATATTAATATAAGAATAAATAAATAAATGTATTAATGTAACTATATAAATTGATATATCTATATATATATGTTAATAGAGATATATATTAGTATATGAATAAATATAACTATATATATATAGATATCTCGTCAGATAGAGAGAAATGCTACATGGAGAAGTGGTTAAGGGTCCAGGTTTTCATGGTAGAGCTCTCATGTTTGAATCAATGGAGTGGTTGGGTCACGTGGAAGGGTTGGGGATGGGGTGTGATAGCTCTTTCAAAGGGATTGGGGGGAGGCGTACTAGGATGGTAGGTTGTTATCCGGGGTTCTTCAATAGAGATTTTTAATGGGGGTCAAATGCTGTTAAAACCCTTATCTGATTTGTAGATATATTTTATTTTATATAAATTTTTAAACTTTTATCAGCTATTTTGAAAAACATCTAATAAAGGAACCTTTTGTCAGCATTTTTTAAGCATTGATAAAAAACCCCATTTATCAATTATTTTTTTAACATTGATAAATGGGAACTTTTTAGCATTTTTCATTGGTAAAAGGGACCCCCTTTAAATAACTCATCAATTATTAGCTCATTGTTATAACTGATAAATCACAAATTTTTTTAATAGGTCCCAATCTGATATCCATCATGGAGAACAATAAAGCATCTCATAGTTGGTCCACTATATTTTAAATTCATGGAGTAGGGTATTAGATCTAAACTGTACTCTAATTCTGCTTCCTATAATCGATACATTGTCACAATTATCTGTAAGAATTACTATAAAACAAAATATGAGATCTCCAAGGTGATGTACTCAGATGAATGAACCACTTGTTCACTAGTACCTCTATTTGATTTTTGAGCTCTTGGAGTTTACACATTTCCATTCAAGGTGGATGAATAGAAACTTTTTTTCGTTTCAGTGAAAACTATATCCTAAACCTAACAACCCACCGTGGTGGTAGCCCGGATAAATCCATAGTAGACACATCATAAAATTGTTCCTCAATAAAAAGAATGATTATATTCTCTACTCCATCATTATTGAGAATAAGTGATGAAAATGTGTATGTGAGTTCACCTTTATGTTGACAAACTATTCTTACATGGCCTGACCATACATCACATTCACCATGATGGACATAGGTGTCTCCCTCAAGAGATGTTAAAGTTACACTATGATTCGAAAATTAAATATGGTCTTCATATAACACTATAAAATCCATTCCAATATTCATATCAATACTAAAATCTCAAGAAAAATCAAATCCCATAGAAAATTGTATGCACCTTCCACAAGATCACACCCCTAACATTGTCAGTTATTTTCGGATCGAATCCCTATCGGTGTATCGACGAAAATGTCCCCACACATATGCTCCACCACTAGGCCTAAAAAATCCATGAACTAAGATGATACAAATGAATGTGAAGAAACTTTGTCAAACAACCAACTATCAAGAATAAAAGCTACAAGAATAGTACATCGAATAGTAAATAGTCTAGACATTCGACTTCTAGGTGTGTACTGAAATGTAATATCGTGACCTACCAATCTACACAGGACCTCAATTTGAGTTTCAGATGCTATTCTACTATACTGATGTGGATGTTCTTTCCCCATAGTACCATGTCTTCCACCTGACCTAGTATACGCAATCAAACTCTAACCTCACATCTGATAAGGTATAACCATCCCCCTCTATATACTCTCCATCGGCCTCAATCCTAAATCTATAATAATATATCAGGGGATCCTTCATAACCTCTACACATTCCCTATTCTACCAAAAACTCTTCACTCAAAAGTTGGTATGGGAAACAACCCACACAATTAACCTAGCCTAAAAAACTGATAGAAAAAAACAATGAATCCACATTTGAAATGTGATCAACTCTTATGACTACTTTTCACAAAACCTCCCTAGTGAGTATTTTTAATATGAATCTTCCTTCCCATAGAAATTGCACAACTTTTTTGTCCACCTGAACCCAAAATATCATTGTATAAATAATCCATTGTGTTTCCTTAATGATTAATTTTATATTCCACAACATCTTAAAACCTCAATAAATTGAATATGTTCACATGTGACGTCATATCAATATTGGGTATGTATGGGAAATATCTTTCTAGGGTGGCATCATCCCCTTGAAGCATTGGAAAAATGTGTTGCAAGAATGTGATGGGGACTAGATAATCCATCATTGAAATAGAAAATGGGGTCATCCTTACAAATATTGGAACCTGATCTTGCCTCTTTGTCTCTAGAAATAAATTCTACAAAATGAATTTATATATTTCTTTCCGGATAATATTTTTATCCTACTGTGTTTGAACCGGGATATCCCTCCACTTCCATGCAATTACAAGTAATATATATGGAACCAACAAGTATATCTTCAATGTAAGAGTCTCTATGTAGTCTATAATTATTTTTATGGACTCTATATACAACTCTAAAACATCTAGTCTACCCTCCCAATATTCTTTCTTTGGGTTCTTCAACTAAAACTCTTTAGTCATATAAAAAATACTGGTCAGAAACCGCCCTGTGTACCATTCAACCATCAACACGAGAAGAACAATTTTCTTATATAATTTCTCTTCTCTTACGTCCCTTTGCACAACTAGAAACAATAGACCCACATATGGATGAGCATTCCCAACAATTCTCTCTTGTTTCCGAACCGACACACATCATCATGTTGGAAGTTCTCTATATTTCCAAACATGAGTCATAGAAGCCATTATATAAATCTTATAATGATTATGTAAATGAATATTCCCAAAAATACAAAGAAATTATAATTCTCAAACACAATACAAATAGACATTTTCACATCTTGCAAACAATCCTCTTCCATACCTACCATGTTCCATGGTCAACACTGGTAGAACCAACCTAAATTGTTAGAATTCATTAATTCTGGAATCCATTTAAACCATTTCAACATTCACAAAAAAAACTTCATTTGGAATATATATTTCATCATTGTTCATTATGACTAATGTTTTAACTTATTCAGAACTCATTATAATTTTTTAATACATTTAAAACCCTTAATTATGGATAATTCATTGACAATTCTTTAAACTCCATTCTATGTACCCATTTGAATCATCTTTATTTGAAAATAATCTCCTAATTTTTTTAATGAATGTGAAATAAATCTGAGCCTATTTGTCAAACAAACCGTTCATATATATTCTTACCATGCTACATTTCACCCACATCCTTACATGCCGATAATGATTCATTAATATAGAACCTCCAGAAATTACAACTATGAGAAAAATGTAATAAAACCACCACATTACACAATATGTATGTCAAAAAATGGTGAAATATCAATCAAATGTAACAACACACATCAAGAAAAATAATTCCCACAAAAGGAATTGGAGTTTTCCCAAAAATGAATGACTTCATTTCATTGGCCTAACCCATCCCATTTTTCCTTATATTGTCCCAAATATTATAACCATAAAAAATAACATATCTCATGACATGTTTTAACATCTCTAAACTAGAATCCTCAAAACCAATGCCCTAGGATGGGCCAATATATGACCTCATGCACACCTCCCAGTAATCCACAGGTTGCTGAGTAGAAATAATGTTCTAATGGATCATATGCAGAGACTATAACAAAATAAACAGAATAATCCACAATATAATATATAAAAAATAAAATATTTAGTAACAAATACCTCCAAACATTCATTACTATCCAGATTCCAAATAGGGTACAACAATAACCAAAAAATAAATATTTCATCACATGATAATTGTTCCAAATGTTATGTCTATAAGTATCCTTATAATATTTCCATTCATTTATATTTTGAAAATCACAAACAAATTTTCTTATGGAAAATTATATATCTATAAGAAACATTATTTAAAGGATATTTTTCGTTATTAATGACTCCTAATGTATTAAGCTAGGATTTTCAATATCTTATCTTTTGGTTTATGAAACAAAGTCTAACAATTGTTCCATAAGTTAAAAAATTATATCCTTATCTGAACTCAGAACCATACAGTTCCTTAGAATATGAATTCCATGAAATTGTGATTCTGATTTCCCTAGAATAATGAAATAATTTTATTCTGAAATTATACTCTGATTTATTTTGAAATGTGATGCAGATTTATTCTAAAATTAGACTCTGATTTCATCTAAAATCAGGCTATGATTTGTTCTGAAATCAGAATTTTCTTTGTTCTGAAATCAGACTTCGATTTCATCTGAAACCCGTCTCTTATTTCTTTTGAGTTTTTAGAATGATTTCTTATGAAAGAAGACTCTTAATTCTTGGGATATCAGATTCAAATTTCTTTTTAAATAAGACTCGAATTTGTTAAGAAATAATAATCTAATTTCATCTAAAAATAGTCTCTGATTATATATTATTTTATAAAAAAAATCACTATTTCAGGACATAATTCTTAATACTGTAAGAATCTAATTAAATGATTTTCTTATAGTTTCCTCATGTACTAAAATTAAATTTTCATTTTATCAGATCAAAAACATGTGAATGATTCTTAAACATGATAATATTTATTAATAATGTTAACGTTATTTAGTCCTGATTATTTTTCCAATTATTTCCACGCATTATCTTGTGAACATGAATTAGGATTACACATAACATTACGAACAAGTAATCTGGTTCACACATAACATTGTGAACGTGAAATCATGTTCACTCATAATATTGTTAACATATAATATGTTTCACTAATAACATTGTTAAGAAGTAATCGGGTTCACACATAAATATATTTATATGAAACCATATATTGTAATAACATAGTAAATATTTAATTAGGTTAAAAAATAAAATTTATGCTCATGATTCGTCCATATATATCAAATTTATTTTTTATAGACATAGGTCCCAACCATCACATATTGAAATCATACATTCATGTTCCATAAAACCTACATTATATCATTCCCATTGAAAAGAGATGAGTTTTATAAACCTTAAATCATAACACATGTAAATAAATGGGTATTATTAACATTTATTCACATCATAAAATATGGAAGATAGATTGGTTTCATAGTAATTAAATAAGAAACATAACCTATGAAAAAACTGCGATTAAAAAGCATATACCTATTATAATAGAAATGAGTGTTGAAGAACTAATTCCATCAAATCATATACCATTCAAAAAAACATGAATGGATCCTTTGTATCCTTTCATAAATCAGAATGATTAACATCAACAGAAGTCATCTTATAAGAAAAATAACATGGAATGAGATTTTGAAAAAATTTCATGAAGAAAATATAATTTTTTATTAGAAAAATATAATTAAATAATTAAAACATTTTGAAAAACTTTTCCTGAATGTAAAATTAAATGATTATAATGATAAAATTTGAAATCCTTTTTGAAAAGAATTTCATTGAAAATATATAAAGAGAACCTGAAATCTTTTTAAAATCCATTTCATTGAAAATTAATTTCATACTTATTTATAATTCTTCAAAATCTTTAGAAATCAATTTTCCTTGAAACAAAATAAATATTCTTGAAGAAATTATAAAATCCATCACCTATGAAAAATACTGTGAAAAAATATAATTCTCAATAATGATTTCAAAAAAAATTATTTGATAATTAATTTTAAAATCAGTTTCATAAATATTATCCTTTTATACATGAAAATTAATCTTCAAATAAATGAAAACTGGTAAATCGATACATGTCATTAGAGTTAAGAAAAATAGTAAATTTTCATGAAAAATGTTAAGAAAATTGATTTTTATTGAAGTGATAAGAAGATTCATTTCAAAATATTGTTATGATACATTAAAATGGAAATAATTTTTATTTAATGATTATTTCATAATAGTAGAATATTCTGGGATACTATTTATAGAAAACATATTTATTAAGGAATAAATATTTCTAGCAGAAGAGAGGATAATTTTGGGATTTCATTAAAACACATTGATAACAATATTACATACAAAAGAGAATGAAAATAGTACTGATACATGAATAAATCCTGAATAACCAAAGGAGAATAATATTCATGAACTTTTGTGTGGGATAGATCATATGATTTCAACAAAGGAAGCACAAACATAAACCGTCTTAAAATGCCATGATATTGATTCAGAAAACTCTTACCACTTGGTAATAATAAACCATACTCCCCATTTGAGAAATGAAAATAGAATGAAACCTAAAATATCATAAAAATAACTACATTGATGAAATAACATTTCATAGGATGTATATAAACATAATAGAATGATATATGTGCATAACAAGACATGTGTCTTAAAGGAAGAAAATTTAAAAATTACTATTTTTCAAGTTTGGAAACATTTTAAATATAAATAAAATAAAATAAATACAATGAATATTATATAAAAATCCATATATTTAATTATATTAATCATATAAAACATCCATGGTAATTATACAAACCACTAAGAGGTAATGGGTGGTGACTAAATCATGTATCTCATAGGAACTAAATGTGAGATGAAAACCCCTTACCTTATGTCTTGACTCTCATCATAATTGTACAATCATACTAAATAATAAATATAAATTTATTATAAATATATCAAAAAAATATATTCTTATATTTAATACCATATATGGTTTGATTATGTCTATATATTATCTATTTGTAAATAATCCCTTTTAATATTACACTTCAGGTAATATTTGGTGTGTTTTCCGTATGTTTCTAAATTTGTAACATATTTTGCAATTATAATTATGTCTTGATATCCAGAATATAAAACACTATATAATTATAATTTATATTCCATATTTTTTTTACAATAATCCATAGAATATATATTTATGAAATGGAATACATCATTTTTGGAGATGGTAGGGTATACGTACGAATTAACGATTTTTCCGTTTGCATTTCATATTGAATGAAACATGGTAATTGACATATATGTATATATATTTGTATATATATTTATATATAACATTATTTTAGTATAATTAATATATCTTATATATAATATATGTTCACTAAACCTATCTTTAATACAGTCCCTGTACTTTTTCAACTAATCACATTGCTTTGAAAGGTCTGTGGTCCAATCTTACCCAAACAAAATTATCATACACACACAAAATGGAAAGTATAAATATATTTTCATTAAAATTATTAAAGCATATTAAATATATAATAAATATACATTATGAAATATATAAATAGTTTTTCCATTATAATGTCCACCATGAGATGTGGTAAAAGAAAAATGAATAAAGATCATTTTGAGAGGTAGTAGTTCTCCGTACACATAAACAGTATGTTCATTGCCCATTAGATGAATTTGTGTGTATGTGTTAGTTTAAAAATTATAATAAAAACATAATGGTATATTTAGAACACTGGTGTTGTTATAAAATAGTGTAATAATATTAATTGAGGTGGTGTTAAAAGAAAAAAAGGGGTTTAAGGGAGGGTGTTACCTCATAATCGGGTTACTCCATTTGGTTTGCATGAAATGACTTTATTGGAAGGGTTTCTGATCAAATTTATTCTTTAAGAAGTAAGGAAAGGATTTCAGGAGATTACTAAAGTAGAGAATTTGTGATCTAAGGGTCTTTATTGGTGCATGGAAGTGGGAGTAGAGGAGGCCTCTTTATAGTGTAAAGAGGAGTTACCCTCTAGTAATATTTTGAAAAAGAAATTACATACACAATTTTCACATGTAAATTATATCCAACGAAGAATGGGTTCTAAATATAGTAGCCAATGTACCTTGTACATGTTTCCAAGTCCATTATATTCTTAAATCTATAATTTATTTATTAGTAAAGCATAAATTTACCTTTATCGGTATAATTAATATAAATTATATTCATTAATATTTTTGGTCAATCATTTTTGACCTAAAAGGATGACAATGTGGGTTCTTAAAAGTAAAAATGATCAAAAGATTTCTATTTTTATTTAATTTGTATGTGAAATGGATTCTAATGACCTAATATGGATTAATTGATAAAAAAATTATATAATGAATCATTTTTAACTAATTATAATATATTTTATCATTATAAATAATTTATATGAAAATTTTGTTTTGATCTAAAATCCAATATTTTCATGATTCCTTACAAAATGAAACGTCAATGATAAGAGGGTTCATTTACTCTATCCTTTTTTATGTTTCTATTTTATTATAATTTTAATATTTACATATTTAATAAATTAGAGTTCCAAAAAATTATTTAAAATGGGGAAACCATTAAAAGGCGGTAAAAAACCCTTAATAAATATTTGGGTCTTTTGGAATAAAATTGGGTTCGTTATTAACTTAATATATCAAATATCTTGGATGGAAATAAGAATTCTTATACTTAATATATGTCATATATATTATATTAATATCACACACTAATTGTAATAAACATAATTTATTATGGTAAAATAGCGTTGTGGGTATAACAATTGTTTTATTCATATTCAATCACTTTTGATTTTCATTTCCAATTATTCAATAACCATTGAAAGAATTTTATATATCTGTAAACCATAAATGTTTGTAATTAATTTAATCCATTTCATAACAACTAAACTAATGGATATGTTATATTAAATAATATATGATTATTCTATAAAACACATTCTTGTGTGCTACACAAGGGATGAATGAAAGTCAATTAGAGTGTGTAATGCAAGTTATCCTTAGATTTCTGTATAGATAAATCTAAAATTTATGATTATTATAGAACATTATTATCTTTCTTTTTCATATAATTAAATAAAACCATAGTTCTTTAATATAAAATAAACTATTTTCAAAATTTCGTGAAACACAAAATATTAAAAAGATATTATTAATTCGAAAAAGATATTTCACAAAATATCAAAGTGTTACAGAAATTGTGCATCCATCGTGAAAAATTGATCTACTAGAAAATTATGACCATCTGCATGGTTAGAGATAATAGTGTGTCATCTCTATATGATTAAAACTAAATTTTTTATAGTAAACATCCCCCCAAAAAATGTGGGTTTAGGGGACTGAACAAGACTTAGACACCCCTAAGACCTTCACAAACTCAATAATAATCCGTAGTACGTCTCAAATAAATATCTAGACCAAAATGTAAAGGATCAAAAATAAATTCATAAACCAGTTTCATATAGACATCATACTCAATTCCCTCCTATTATCCAGTGATTATACAGTTAACTTTCAAACACATTAATTTCAGGCACATGTATCATTCATGATAAAATTATAAGAAGTGTTCACATAACCACATCCAAATAGTAACCATACTTTGTTCCATGATATACTTTGACCCTTCAAATTCAATATAATTCCCCTATTCTGAATAAGAAATTCTTAAGTCTGGACTTCCCTTTAGAGATTCACCATATATAGACCATTTTCCCCTTTGATGTGCAAGTATCTCTATCTGAATCTATTTAAATATTCCATGGAATATTACCAAAGTATAATCTCAACTAACAACTCTAAGTACTATTCTCACTAATACATCACATCCTTGAGTTTTTCCTAGTCCATAACTCACAACTACTAGATAATATTGCCTATATAAACCCTCCATGTGACCCATATATTTGTGTGCCAGTAACTCCTTTTGAGGATTCATACATAATTTCTAGGAATGGCCCTATTTTACACAATAAATACATGGTATCACTGACTAAATCTTTTGTGGTTTCCTCAAATATCTTGTATGACTACCCTGTAATGATTCCTCACGACCCCAAAATTTGATACATGAAGAACCGCTAATAGTATCACTCAATTCTATCACCTGAATCAAATAATTTCTATTTTCATATTTACTTTTGATATAATTTCCCAATTCAGCACTACTATGAATGAGGTCATCCATAAAATAGTTACCTTCCAACTAATGGAATACTGTAAGACATCCCTAAAACACCCCACTATGGGGTTTTCAAATAGAGAGTCTGCCCAAATCTATGGAAGTATTTGGGATTTCATGCCCTAGGGCCTATGGGCTATGTAATGGGTCCCCATATACATAATTATAAAAAGACATCTTTATTTAATAATAATAATGAGGTATCGACCCATACCATTCAAAAATAAATTTAGATCTATTCAATAAATAGGTTTTCATCATATATATCTTTTATATTGGGTTACCATGAAAACTGAAGAATATATTCATTCAGTCAATAAAAAATTCTACATTCTCAGGATTAGAAAACCCTTGAAAAATAGGTTCATTTTTTGAAACTATATCAAATTATCATATTAATCCAAAACATGATTTCCAATTCCTATATCATTGGATTTAAATTATTTCAAAATAATCTATAAAAGTTTTTTATTTTCCAATTATTATGGTGCATGTATAATTTCCACAGCTCTATCTTATTAAGTTTTATAATGTCTCACTGGTTCTATTTTCTATAAGAATAACATAAAATGATTTATAAAATTTCTATAAAAAAATGATGTAATGGATAAACTTTTAATCATTATAAATAATTATAATCACCATATTAACCAAAAAGTTACCATTATTTCAAAAATAACATTTGTAACCATTTTAACCATTTTACAAAATTCATCAAATAGTTGATAATCAATAAAACCCAAGTGCATGTCTATTTAATAATGAATGATATAAAATAGTAATACATAAATCCCCATAATTTGATTTGAAAAAGACTTTATATGTTTATTATAACACTCTTATACATAGATAACCAAGAAATATAATGTTTAGCAGAAATTGGATAGCTAGATCATTTTCCAAAATAAATTTCATATTTTGTCCAAGATGTCTCCATACAACCAATCCATATCCACTTTTGAAAAATAATAATACCATTATTAACATCATTCAAAACACCCATTAACTTCAGAATAGGTATATGATTTACCCACCATAACTAACATCTGTTAGATTCCAAAGGAATGAAATAAATACAATGGACGAAGTAATCCATTGAGGGATGATTTTCCATGGAGAAAATGGAATATGATGAAATTAAAGAATATAATGAATCTCTAATATATGTTGAATGAATTAAATAAAACCTAACTCATTGAAATACTAATATAGTACCACATCAGTGTTAAATTGGAAAAATAAATCAATGTGGAAGTCAAAGAATCCCTATAAAAATACATTGTCATCACGATTCAACATCCCAACCCATGATGTTGAAACATTACATCTCTAACTAAGCTAAAAAACATGATATATTAGGTAAACAATTTAGATGTACAAATTTTTTTCATTCCCTAGATCTTAATATACTTAATTTAAAAATTCATAAAATTTATCATGTATTGTGTGTGTATATCACATAATAATATTTTCCCAAAAACATTCCATCATAGGCCACTAAAACAAGATCACGTATGACATTATATATAAAATAGAAGTGGATAACATAAAAATATTCCATAAAAATAAAATAGTCAAGTAAATATATTTATAAAAATAAATACTTCCACTTTAGCATTCACATTCGACTTTAAATACGCATTCAATGATAGCACCCACACACACAGTCATGACAAATGACAATAAAAATAGACATAAGAAGAAATAAAATTTTCCAATCATTTTCATTCCATGATATTCCCTTTTCCCCTTCCATTTACCACCAATAAGAAACTATATTTCAAAACAGAATCACATAGTGGAATATGAACACACACCACCATGTATGATAAAAACATTATAGATAATAATAAGTTTTCCAAAAATCCATTTCTTTAGAAATTTAATAACATTGATAAAATTTTATAAAACCATTTCATTGGTATCTATAAAAACTATATTTTTTTAATTCACACCAATTTTAAGGTTCTTTATAAACCACTAAATTGATATAAATTCAATGTATAAATTCAATTAATCATAATTAAACACAAAAATTTCTAAAACAATTATATCATAGATAAGTCACCTCTATCGATTACAATTGGCATGATGGATCCACAATGATTTTGTGGAGCATTATATTATTCTCATTTGTTTTCCAATACCCACTATAATCTCTGAAATAGTAATAAAAAATAAATATTTATTGAAATACCCAGTAATATATATTTCTTAGATATATTACTCAATGAGATCCAATATGATATTGTAAGATGCTATAATAACATTTTATTTAATTAAAAATGATTAGGTATTCATTTTAAAAGGGTAAATTACAGTTTTGTACTAGAATTTTATAATATAATTTTTAGGTTTATCGGCTATATCATAGTTAAAGAATTGTTAGGGAATACATTTAATGTCTTATATGAAAATAATGTAGTTCGTTTATTCATATAGGAAGGAGAAAAATTACTTCATGTTTATTCAAAACACTAAATAGTGGGATAGTGGAGTTCAAAATATTGTAACATGGATTATCAAACCATACTTGTCATCATGTATCCTGAAAGGGAGGGCACCATTAGCACACACTATTCTAATTTTTGTGGAAAAAACATATAGATAAAGTAATTCATATGGGGTTTTAAATATAAAATTGATTCATTTCATCCCTTATCTTCATATATATTCAAATCATGACATAAAATAATCCTCTTGGATATTTTCATTCTTTATTAACATTAAGACTATAAATAAATTGGATGTAAGAGCACCAGATATATGAAATATAATATATTTTCTCATTATTTATTATTCCTAATTATTATTATTGATCCAATCATTTCAAAATGGAAGGAATCTTATATTGCGGAAATTTATAACATGCTTATGGGTTATTACAGGATCTATTTGTTTTGAAAATTTTCCTATTTGGAATAGTAATTATTGTTGATTTCATCATTGATTATTGTGTGTTGTTGAATTATAATTATAGTAATTAATTTATATCATTTTCATGTTTCTATATATTGGTGAAATGGATATTTATTATAGGTTTTATTGTTTTACACATCCACCTCACATTATAGAACCCTTATAACTATTGAATGTGGGTTCTTCATAGTTGTTGGATAATTGTAAGTGTTTTATGTTGCGTTGCTTAAAATATTAAAATTGTTTTATAAAATTATTTCATTATCATTTTTAAAAAAATACATATATTATTGGTCGGTGTGATTTGTATTTCATTAAAATGTTCTGGTTTTTTATATTTTTTCAAAAATAAATATCCATTTTTTTATTGAAAAGTGAATTCAAAACATGTTTTATTTTTTGGGATGTGATTTCAAATAATGTTTATTTTTTTAGACATGACTAAAATTAATTTATTTCTATGATAGAATATAATTTTAAATAATGTTTTATTAGGATGAAGAATTAATTTTAATAAATTTATTAATTTTCATTTAGTGTGGCTTCAACTCATTTATTATTTTGATAGAATGTGATTTCAATATATGTTATCTGATATTAACTGTCCTCGGAGGGTATAAAGTGAATGTTTATATCATTTAATATTTAATAATTACTATTGGGTGATCAAAAATAAATCAATGAAGATTAGGATAGAGGATGGAATTAGATATACATGACAGGTTTTTAAAAAATTTTAGATTAGGGATGTACAATTATAACTATATGTAAACTATGTATTTTATAACATTGTACATGTGTTCAGTTATAATTTCATTCAACCATAATATTTTATTCTTGATTCCATAAATACTAATTGTTCAAACTACTAATGACCAGTCGTTATGGTTTGGAGATCATAGTTGCCCTGAAACTATTTTATTATACAACTATTATTCCGTTTTAGATCAATGTTTTATAATGGTATTTATTCATGATTTTTATATTTAGAATTATTTAAATTATTATTAAATAATTTATTTCATTGAATGTATAATTTAATATATAAAATTAAATTCAATATTTTTTTAATGGTTATGAAAAATACATTTAATGATCGTCAATTTCAATGATTTGACATAAATTTTGAAAAAATGTATTTAATGCATCAACTATTGTTTAATGAATATAAATGGAATAACTTATATTTAATTTTTATGAAACACGTATCTTATCTAGTAGACATGTTTTATCAAACCATACATATATAATATTTTGATTTTAGAAATTTTTAATCTAATGCTATTAAAGGAAGGGAACCTCAGTGTGGTCAATAGTATATGTGTTAGTAGCATATGGTAGTCTGGCTGTGACATTCTTCCCATGGAGATGAATTGTATGAAATTTTTTTCTATTGGTTTTCAAATCCCTTGTTAGGAACATGTTATTCATTATAATCATTTTATATTATTATATTTTTACAGTAAAATTTTATTTTAAAATTATTGTTTATATATTCCATGTTCATTTCCACGGTTTAATTTTTGGTGTAAAATTGTTCCGAATGATTGTTCTTTATTCTCATGAACTAGCCCTATCATGTGGGGAATTAGAATGACCTTATATTCTTTACATGGGTGAACAGAGGTTTTTACATCATGATTGACCCATGTTAGGTACCGAAATTAATCACGGGGATGGAAATAAAGCCAATATACATGTTTTGTGTGTTATTTTTTAATTGGGATCATCCCAATGGGATATCATTGTATGTAATGTTTAATATTATCATTCATTATATTATGCAATTAAAAATATTAATGTAGTTATCTTACTCTAATGATATAGATCTATTTTATTAATATAATTTTTCAATTATTGTTTACACTCTCATTCAAGGTCACAACCATACCACACTATATATTATATCCTAATTACTAGTTGCAATCCTATAGTATATTTGGAGGCATTAATTTTTCTGTGTTGTATGCTCATACAAGGAATTTCATTGTGACCCTGCACTAGGGTGTAACAATTCATGCCATAAAGTCAGACCCCACCGACAATAAACTATGAATAAATTTTCTACTATATGTATGCTATTAAACATCATAACAAACAGAGCATTCAATAAGTCTATTAAATAATTTGAAAAGTACCCTAATAATATAAATATATATATATATATGTTCTAGATATATGACCCAAAATTATGAAGATGAGATAATTTTGTATGAGGGAAAAACTAAAAAATGGTTTATAATCCGTTAATTATTAGAGAAATCCTCATTTGGTGTGGGTTTACTACAGAAATTATCATCCGGAACTGTGTTCTTCATGACTTTAATTTCATAGAATATGATAATACTTTTTATTTCCATATATTGGGATATCCATTAACATATATGTTTCTGCTAAATTTTCTTAACATTAATGTCTACTTCCATTGGTATCTTCTATGGACCTGGAATAGGATTAGTGCTCCGCATAAGGGATAATATAAACACTCAACTATACTAATATTATGTAGAAATTGGGGGAAAAAAGTAATTGAATCATTTATAATTTTTCATTCCTTCAAAAAGTCCATTCTAATAATCATTCAATCCTTTAGAATTCCTTTTATTGGAATTATCACCATCCATTCATTTCTAAGAAGACTCAAATATGGTGATAACGGTGTCTCATTCCCACAACCCATTTAAGAATTATTTCAATGATTAATGGTACATGAAATAATGAATGATAAAACCAAAATATAAAACATGGTTGCGGGTAATATTGGGAATATATTCTCGGATTCACAATAATGTTATACTAAAACATGCATTTTAAATACAGGGTCATCATTTTTCATTAACTCGTTCAACATTCCCTTTTAATTTATATCATTCAAATTATTATTCTATCATAATATTCCATGATTTTTGCATAATAATTAAAACACCATGGGTGTTTCCCCTCATCGATTCAAGATCACTATTAGACTTTTTTATTATTGGATAATCCCATGAAATTTTATTTTATCCGTGTTCATATTCAATAGTCGAAGAAAGAATTCAATTCCAACTCATTAAACACTTTTATTAACTCTTTGTAGATTGGGTGATAATAGTTAATCCATGGTTCACAAACTAATCATATATAACATTAAATAATGGATATTAGAAGATATTTTAAAAATTGGGTTGGGGTGTCCCCTTGTTACTTGTTATTAACCACATATTGACATGCTTAATGAAATTAAAATAAAGACATTATCCATGTCATAATAGTGTGATGTTAATATAAATACCCCTATAGACAATGATTCATGAATTCTTACTATGTAATATTCATTTATTATCATGTTATATTTGAATTCATGGAAAACATGGTTTACTATAAATGAAAATAATTAAATCAGAGTTTATCTCATTTCAAAAGATGATAAGCTACCTATAATATGTCATTAAAAAATGACCCTAAACTATATATCATTTAGCACCCAACATCATGACATCAAACTATAATTCTTATCAATCATACCATATGAAGATAAAATTAATGATGAATCTCCTTTATAAATATCACTAAACTAAACTAATATTGGCCATAGTTGTATGGCCATTGGAATACTTATCTGACCACATTATCTATGAAATATAAACTACAAACTATTATGGAGTCTATTATTGAGAGGACACCTTTTCATATATGGTGTAATATTTTCACCCCAATTTTCAATAAAATATATTTTGTTGTGATTCATATATTCACATGGTACATATAATCATACATATCCGATTTTATGGACCAACTGAATGTCTCCAATTTACCTTATAGTTTTTTGTGATAAGTACCTTCACTATGTATCCATATCAATAATGCATCAATAGAAATACATACTAATAAGTAGAAAGATGTTGTACACTTTCCATTAAAGACTAGGTTAACCATGGATTAATAATTATGATGATGGAAAACGTTCTTCCATTCTATAAGTATTCTTTAATACCATAATATCCAATAATTCATATTTGGTTTAGTTAACTTGTTTTTATATTGGATGTCATATTCTTCTCCAATGGTCAAACATTCATTTAACTCTTATTCCTTACAACCTTTGGGATATGCTTACTAACTATAATAATCAGAACCAATCCATGAGATTACTCTTAAATATCCTTGTTATAACAAAAAACGTTTGTTTCACCTTTTTCCTTATTATAATTCATACCATCTCAACCCCCAGTCCTTGTTTAGTGAAATTTAAAAAAATATTTTATGGTATAATAAAATGTAAATTAAAATGATAGTATCCAAAATTCTATGATATTTGAACATTATATAAAAACCACACCCCCCCTGAGGAATTATATATTCATTACATGAGAAGCTCTGGTATATGGTAAACACCATATCCATGAATATCAGAAAATGCCCAATCATGTGAGATTTTAATCATGAGTATATTTAAATGTTTAATTTAATAATACTCGAAAAGCATTTTTCCAATTTTTTATTCATTTTATCAATTATTCAATAATATATGACATTATGGTGAATTTTATTGTTTTTTCTACAATGGAGTATATTTAGTTAAGTAGGGAAAATAACATTTTTTTTAAATAATGACATTTATGAGATAACAAGGATGTCAAAATAAAATAAAAAACCCCTATAATCTGGATATAAAAATTTAATTTGTAACATTATACATTTTAATATAGAATATTTTATTTATAATCATATATTTGATATTTGAAAACATGTGTCCCATATTTCAGAAAAAAAATTTAATGCACAATACATTGAGACTTTTCAAATTTCCTTATAACTTTTAGAAATTTTATATTAATAAATCGATTTAGAATTTGGATTTATAATGAAATAGTTACTTAAAAACTACAATTTTTAAGAATACAAATAATATTATCATTATTAATATTGATTAATAAGATAATTGTAAAATTGATTTTCTTAGTGAATTTTATTATTATCATATTTGAATTTTCGACATAAAAAAAGTTAATATTTTTCACTAATTATTAATTAATATTTATTATAACCACCTATAAATTAATTATAAATAATTTTTTTGGTAATCAATAAGTTATTTTATTAGAAAAACAATATTATTCAAACATCCGTTTTCTACAAAGATTTTTTTTTCTATATTTTAAATGTTTTAATTTTAAACTAAATTTTAACATATATTGAAATGAGTTAAATTAAATAGATGATACTTTTTTTTCATTAGACACTTGTTGGCTTTGTTGGGTCATCATATATTTCTAAAAAAATGACATTGGTAAAAACATTTTTCATATGTTCAATTGAATATAAATTTTATTAAAAAATAATTAAATAATGTAAAATATGTTCAAAATTTGTGTTTAAATTATACTTTACTTATTTCTAAGCTGAAGAAAACACCAAAATCTGTTATTTAAAATTATTTATCCATTTAAAATTTAATATATTAATTATATCAATGAAATTTATTGAGAATTCACAAAAGTTCCATTTTTTCTTATCAAATGTACTACATTCAACTACTTAAAACTAGATATATATATATATATATATATATTGTTTATCAAATATATTGAAAATTTTATTCCTAGAAACGAAAACCTCTTTATTAGTCCTCAATAAGATATTATTTATCCTATGACCATTACTTTCTGTGATATTTCATTGGGATAATAATATCACAAAATGTTGGTATTACCCTCTGCTAAATCATTTACTATCACTTTTACACTTCTTAAAATCATATATCATCACCTATATAATTTTATAAGTATAATTATTATACATATATTATTTTATATTTAATGGTTAACCAATTTTTATACATCTATTTCGATTGAGAAAAAAATAAAAATCCTTGTTATTATGTGCTCGTGTACTACAACCTCCATTAATTGATTTAGTAAATTTTTTATGACAACTCAATTTGTGAGATTTAACGATTATATTGATTAATAAATATTAAATATATATATATCCTTTTAAATAAATCATTATAAAATTTAATTTTATGATATTCCTTAATAACAACTAATTTTTTGTGAAAAAAAATCTTAATAGTTCATTATGTAGCATACTAACTTCAAGAAATAATATATCATGTTATAGAGATGTGATCATTAATATTTATTAATAAATATTTAAAATATACAAAAAATAATATAATGTTATAATTGGTGCAATTTTTATTCTATAATAATTATATTATACCTAGTAGAATCTACTATCATAATAATAACCATCAATTCCGTATAAGTAGTTAAATTTTGGGATAGTTTTACCTCATACATAAATAATTATAGAAAAGTACTTCATTGATAAATATAAAAACATAAATTCTAATGGTATAACAAGTTAAAATGAAAATAATAATATTTCTGATTTATATAAGTTTTTGTTTAATTATTTATCTAAATATTTATACTTCATCACTGATCACAAAATTACTGAAATAACATGACAACAATTCAACATTCACAAAACTAAAACACTAATAGAATGAGATAATAAAATTAAAAATCAATAAAAATTTTCTGTAATTGTTCCATATGATATATTGTAATTATGAACTTATTATTAATAATAATGATCAACACCACATTAACTAAAAAAGTATAACTGGTCAAACAATAAATATCAGATGTGGACAAATTTGTAAATTGATTAGAATTTTCATAGAATGTTATTATATAAAAGGAGTATAACTTAAAATAAATATGATAATTTTTATTAATTAATAAATTATGATTACTATATTTTTGAAAAAAATGATATTAATATAAATTTATATATCTGAGGAGAATTACAAATCATTTTACTTCTCAAATTTTTCTCTTCAATACTTGTTTGTTTCTATGTACTTAATTATCATTATGTGTTGTATATAATTTTTACATTAGATTATATATAATTTAATGAATTTATTTTTTTAATATCACAAATTATCAATAATTCATGAATTTTTTTTATGTTTGCAGTATTTATAAATATATATGGATTTTTAAGAGACTAACAAATGATTCAACAACGTATGACTGCTATTTAGAACAAGGATTTACACATTTTGTAGTATCTAAATAAGTAGAATTTTTGTCATTAGGTTATTAGTAATAATGAGGTTAAAAAATGTAGTGCCAAATAAGATAAAAATAGTTTAATAAATTATCAAAGCACCCCCTTGACAATGCAAAATGGAATGGGCTTATTACCAAGGTGTTCAATTAAATGTGGACAATGTTTTCCAAAGCTGGTGCATACCATGTAAGGGGTGTTCCATATAAATAATTGTCTAATATAGTTGTAATTATATTTTGAAAAAATTTAATACTATGAATTTCCCCCTAAAAAGTTGTATATTATGGTTTTAACCCCTATCCTTTAACACTTTATCTCCCATTTCTTTGTATACATTTCACAAAACCTCCCCACCACTTCACTCTCCCCCCACCTCTCCACAATGAATTCTCATATCCTCTTCTGATTAAATATGATTTGATATCCTATAGTCACACTGGAGACCCCTCCATAATTCTATGATTCCTCTTATACCATTTATCATTTCCATCAACGAATTAAATTGTCTTTCCAATAAAGATAATATTCCACATTATCACGAATGTTGAATAGTTTCTCTTATTAATCCCATTATAATATAGATTAGACAAAAATATTTGGGTGCGGCCAAATGGATCAAGGATATCCATTGGAGACCCACCATTTTCAAATGGCGTGTTAGGAACCTATCTCTCCACACATATGACAACATCAAATATATTGGGGCCCGGGTGTACCTGCTATAATACATCACATGAAGAGACTTTGAATCATATTTTCCTACTGATGAATGGTCCCAAATTATGGGAGAATAATTCGTAAAATTCAATATCAAACTAAACTATATAACCAAAAATGATAATTTTATCTATCAATGGTCTTTGGGAGTTAACACTTCCGATCTATAGAGTAAGTCACATTCCCTAGTTCAAATTGTGGGTTACTAGTGCATTGGGTATGAAATGAAAATCACATGTCATGAGGTAACCTAGTGCTTCAAGACCACTCATTTGTTATATCATTGATCATACAATTTTATCTTTATAAGATCCTACAGAAATTTAATGATTTCCTCTACTACATTACACTAATATATTGGATATCCCCTCATCACATTACCCTTAGTGAAAATCAGGATAGATTGGTCTGCTTGTAACCCTAAGATTATGGTACAAAACCCAAGATGGATCAATATTGAATCATGAGTATTATGTAGGGTGTAAGAGTATTTTTTGATCCTAGGGACACTTTAATTCTTTACTTTACTACTATAGAAATGGTGAGGCTCTACATGACATGGAAAATGGGATGCTTACACATTATTACAAGTGTAGCCTAGAAAATATTAATCATACAGTGAAAGAAAAATTATATATTTATATTAATAATGCCCTAAATATATTTGTGTATTTACCTAGTTAAATCTATTATCTAATAGGATAATGAAATGTTTTTATCAAACAACCACATATATTTTCTCCACTCCTAGTGAGAGGGCATCACATTTTCTAATTTCCATTCTTCCTTTGAAACCTGAGGTGTGCACTTCAACAAATTCATTAGCCTATGAAATTCCCCCACCATTGAGGGAGTGGAAATTATAAAAGGGGATAAAATTAGTATCGATTATTTCATACCCCCACCTATCATTATGGAATCATTTTTTAATTTTTTTCTTTTTCACTATTTAACTTCCACTATTTTTCATAAAATAAAAATAATTATTTCTGGCCAATTTATATTACTATGATATGGTGGTCCTTATGACACGTAATCCATTAATAAAGATTTACTACCTCAATTAGAACATCATATATAGCATGTGAACATCCTGAACCAAACTAAATGTAATTAAAATATGTGATGTCCTTTAATTTCATGATGTTTGTTAAGGAAAGTACTTTACAACGATTATTGTTTTTTTGGAGGTGCATGACATCAAAACAAACTACCCCTTATGAGGTGTTTTATAAAATGTATATATGTATAATGATTTAATCTGTATTTAAAATTATTTTTAATAAAAATTTAATTGTAAATTGTAATTTATACTATTATGTTGATTTATCAGCAATTACATGACACCGTGTTGGGCCCATATAAATTAGTTTTTAACAAATCCACCTTGTAATTATTATAGATTTTACATTATTAATGACAAGGAAAAATGATATCACTAGAAGGTTAAGGGTATAAACATCAAACCCATCCTTTATTTGATTATATTGTTATAACAATTGTATAATAATATATGGGGATAGTTGATTAATATTACTAGAAATGGCATTCTTCATTGTTACCAAAGAATGTGTTTGACATTTATATCCACTCAAACAAATATATTGTGTTGAAAATATGATTTTTAGTTATCATGTACATGAATAATAGTTTTTTAATGTCATTTCCCATCATGTTTATATACTATTGTACATAGTGTTATTTCCCCATAGATATTATTTTGAAAATTATGATCCAAATTATTGTATTACTCACAAACAAGATAATCCAGTCAATACATGAATCATCCTAATATGACTATCATTACTGATAGTATTGAGGACACCTTGAAATTTTTTTGAGGGAATTAGTGGAACACCATAGGGTGGCATGTTAAGGGTATGTCCCTTTAAACATATAAATGACTACACATTTTGTACCAGTAATGGAAACATGTAGTTTTATTATATTATTACATATCATTAATGACTTGAAGATATGCCATGGGTCATAAGAATTAATACAGACACTCACATCCCTATATATTATTACTATTCCATTGGTTTAGGTAAATTCCAATATACGATGAAGTAGGTAGAATCATATGGGTGTACTACAAGGAATGTTGACCAAAATGGTTTAATTATTCATTGTCCTTATTCATTATTCATATACACTAGAAACTATATAATCACGTACTTTATTGTTATGGACACCGTGGTGGGGGAAAACATTTTTTACCTCAAACCTTGTTTGCGATATTGATTAGTTTATGAACAGACCCTATAGATGTAGTTGTGGATAAGGTAGTTTAACCATTTTGGGACACCTGATTTTTTATAATAGGATGGAGTATAGGAGAGTAGGAATGGGAAAATTCTTATGATTCTATTGGATTTGAATTTTTGTTTATTTTTCATTTTATATATCATGTTTAACATAACTATTACCTAGTTACGTTATATTATCATTTTTATAGAATAAAAATATGAAAAAATTATGCTTTAGTTGTTGTTGTTATGTTTTTATTTATACTGTTTTAATGCTATTTTTTATCAAATAGTGTTGTTTACTTCCACAGTCTCCACTATTACTACTCCCACTATATTATTCATATATATCAGTAAACGGACCATCTTTGATCATAATAGTATTATGTCTTCTTGGTGTCAACATATACCCTTGTTTCTAGTCAGAATCATTTTAAATACGGTGAGTCAATCTTGAGGACAAGTGGAAAACTATATTCAAATATTTATGGGTGAACCGTGAATGAGAAATTACAAGTTTTATAAGTGTTTATTTTTTTTCATTTATTCATATAGGATTGGGTTTGTAGACCAAGTATTATGAAATTTTCTAAATTTAGTAATGTTTAGGTTCCAAAGAGTATCTGACCCACGTTTGGGAGAAACCCTTTTTTACATTGAATGTATACGGTTGTTCTAGATTATGATTATTATAATTTGACCAATTTCTCTATTATAAGAAAAATATTCTTTATATTTTTTAATCACAATGTTCATATTATTCTGCCACATTACCAATCAGACACTGTAGTATTTTTGCATGCATCACTATTAAGAAATTAGGATTTATATGTCATGCATATTCCATTCCTTATGTACATTGTTGATATAATTTATTACATCGTAATGATAGTTACTTGACTATGAAATATGTCATTAATTAACATATCCATAGGACGAATATGATAAATATTTTGTTAATAGATGATTCCTCAACAGCCTAAATTTAATTTTCCTATGTTACTTCATTTTGGAATGTTATCTAACCGCTTATGGAATTATTGTGCTACAATGCATAGGTTACATGAGATTATTTGTTATTTTATGAATTAAATGGATGATAATGTAATTCATAATGATCACAGACCTATATAAATTAGTAATGGGTACCCTTATAACTAAACCATCATAAAAAGATTTACGTAGTTAAATAAAAAGTCCATTTGTAATACATAATATGTATGAAATTATAAAATGGGAATGACAGGACATATATCTAGACCATGGTATATTTATATAACTCTTTCATTTCATGTCTAGAATAAAATGGTCTTAATTAAATGGGGATGATAAATAAAGAATATAGTGTTTCCCTAAAAACATTCAATTATAACTTTACATACCATAACCTTTTTAATAAAATATGAGAAATTTCATATGACCTGACCTCAGTAGTGGGTGGAAGGGATTGAATCTTGTTACCCCTTTTCTCTTTTATGTTACTTAAATTTATATTTAGTTAAATGAATATTGTTATTTTATCATGTATAATATGTCATAAACCTATGATATTTCAATATTTTTGTACTATTCGGGTGGAAAATAAAATTTTGTGCTATGTGAAAGTGATGATAGAGATATAAAAAAACATTGACCACGGGATGGGAACTAGGAATGTATAGAAAAGTAATTTTTATTAGTGGTGGACCACATGAATCTTGTATTAACACTTATAGTTCCACATATGAAACTTCTATATATTATTAATATGGGTTTCGATTATTTATTTCGATAGGGTTTGTTTTGGTCAATGTACTCTATATAGTGTGTTCCACAACCTTACCCTTATATGAATGATTTCATTAATGAACACCAGTAGTAGAAAAGTCTTACTTTTTCTGATGATAGTAGTCCCCATGATAAAGAATCATAGTTGGAATACATTATATCTATCAATGAGCATATATTTACACCTCTAAAATGGAGAAGAAATCTCACCAAATACATTATTCATGGATATTCCACGTGGAGGTGAGATATTATCAATCATGAAGATCTACATTGGTATATGTACTAGTGGGAATTATAAACAATGTTTTATGTATTATTCTATCTATGAGAAATATATAAACGTCCAAGATATGATTATTATCCACATTAATTATCATGTTATGTCTAATATGGAATATTCAAAAAACATTACTAATATTTAATTATTGATAATATTTCTTCCAATTGATGTGTTATCGATGGATAATACATTTGATTAATGGATAAAGTATGACATCTGATCATAGGTGAACACCATAAGATTGATTACCATATCTTGTATTCTGAACAATACACTCAGCATAAAACATTATATAGTAGAGGTTATATGTGTGGGATAGGGAGCTACAAACGTAGGGAATTTAGTGCTTCAAAAAACGTTAAGAATCATATAATATGTGTTTATCTCTATGACTATTATATATATATTTCAACGTCGATAGTTATCAATTCCTATGTCGTTATTCTAATACATGTAATTTGAATCCACTTTTTTCGTATATTCCCCATTGAGTGTAATTCTTGTAGAATTTTGGTGTATATTCAGTTTAGTTATTTAATTTTTCTTCAAATTTAATGTGATAGAGGCTTTGATTAGATCAAATTATAAGATTTCTGTCATTATCTCGTCTATAGGAAGGATGTTGGAATACTAACATTTGCTCAGGAAGAGGTGGTGATCATGGAAGAGGGGTCTAGATAGAAGACATAAAACACCTGTTCAGTGAACCTACATAATGTATTCAGGATATATCTTAGTGTCTAGGATCATGCCAAATATATGCATAGAAATATACACATTAATATCATAGTGTGAGACCTTTTGTAGTTTGTGGAATGATATTAATATCCTCTACATTAATGTAATCTTAATCCAATATAATTCATTCATAATATTTCAAATCAACAGCTGTTATAGAACAACTTATCCTAGATATTTTTATACTAGGAATGGTGACACCCCAAGACTTGTTGGGACTGAAATCTAAGAGATTCATCCTATGTAAGGAATTCCCCTTATGGTAAGTGAGTATCGTTTCATATGGAATTACTTTATCCAAAAGATGATTGGATTTGAAATCATTGTCTCTATAGAATAGTTATATACTTACCAAACACATGTCGATTTTAGATTAGATGGATGATTTTTTCCTAACAAGAGGTTATAAATTATATTCACAAGCATAATTGGATGTCAATGAATTTAGAGTTTGGCATTAGAAATTTGGGTTGGGAAGTGTGATAGACCATATTGCTAGAGATTCTCCATGTGATTAGGGATAATGTTAGCAAAATTATCCACCCACTATGGATTGTTTCATGGATGATTTAACAAATGTATTATCAGGGTCACATCCTAAGATATATGAGAACTTTTATATTGAGATGGATCCATAAGTAGCACTAGTATCTATTCCTCTTCATAGGATTACTGATAAAAATTGTCTGGATCCCAAAAGATAATATGTGGGCTTTGATGTTTAGTGGTGAAATCATCCATGTATGTCTCCTTGTAGTTCAACTAGAATTTTCACTTTAATGGTATATATTTTTCTCTGGATATTTGTAAATTTCAATAAATTGAATAACCATATGTTTATGAATTGGTATTTAATACATAAAATACATGCCCTATTTGACTATCTATGATATTCCCATGTTTTTCATTAAATTTTGATTTGTGGGTTGTCTATCATCAGGTGTGAGTTACATTTTCATATTTATCATATGTCATATTCCATTGTATATATTGATTGTATGATTATTTCTCAATGAAATTTGGACATAAAATTTTTTCTAAAGTTATCATGGGCCTAAAGAATTTTCATTTCAATTTTTAACTTGATGCCTTTATTATGGTATTCATTTATAATATCATTGGTCACTTTTATACCTCCTGTTATCATTCCAATTACCTTTAAATGTTGTTGAGAAACTAAGTGTTCATATTTTTTTTAAAATTATCACAAATATTTTTTTCCATGCTAATGATTTCCACACATGAGGTCACATTATCTCATAGGTATGAGTATATGTGGACCTATAGAAGGTGTGACCCATGGTTTCATAAGAGCATCATAAGATTGTCTATGACTATTATATATTCTTATAGCTAGATGTATATTATAGGCACTATATTTAGGTCTTTTATCATATACAAAACAATGTCCTGGGATTATAAAAGATGAAGTGATATATTTACTTGGTTGGTGGATTTTGAGAGATCAATTGAAGGGAAGAAAGGTAGGGTGGATTTAGTAATATACATGAATAAAATAAATATTAGAACAAGATATATTGTTTTTCATGACACATGTAGAATATAGTGGGGAGTAATTTTAATTCATGATAAGTGAGTCATGGTTTAAGAAACTCATCATTTGAGGATACATAATAATAATTACTTGACACATGATCTCAAGTTTGATGGAGTTATCCAAGATTTACTATTTGGATAAAATTATTTTGTAGGATAGTTTTTTTTGTATACACATACCTTAATAGACTCAATTTTTTATTAAATCTATGTGATTTAAACCTCAAATAGTAATGGAGTGTTCAATACCTACAATCCAATGATTTAGAGTAGGCTTATATGTTTAGAATATATAATGTTGTGGAAGATGATCTATACATGGGGGAAAAATCTACCAATGAGGCTAGTAGTGAATAAGAATCGATGTAATTGTTTCTAGAGATTCATTTAGAGGTATTTTATAATTATGGGTATCCACTATTGTATTTATTATAAGATACATATTTACTTCAAGATATATCAACGATGAAAAAATATTCATAACTATGACGTCCAATACATCAAAAAAATGTTTAACAATATAATATAATTATATATTATATCAGATACATGTCATATTCATCTAGTGAATTTGTTAATTAGCTTCAAAATATTAAATTTTATTTATTTTATTATTTCTAAAATCATTAATTTGATTTATTTATTAAATAAATTTATATTGCATCATCATTGTGTATGCCATCATGTTATTTATTTTTTGTTTAAATATTCCAAATAAAATTAAATGATAATTATAATCTAATGATATTTATGAATTCAATTCTTCTTTGAATAAACATCTATGAGGAACATACATTAAAAAATTTATACAAACTGATTTTTATACTGTGAACATCTTGTCTATCATTTAAATAAAATATTCAAAAAGAATTATTGTGATTCATGTGAGTTCAAAGTGTCCCTAAATCGAATAAAAATAGATAATGGTCAAAACATACTTTTAGAAACTATTTTATCCAATATATATGTAATTTTACAATTCATATAATTTTAATAAATGAAAATTTATTTATTTTTCTCATTCATGCACAAGAATTATATCAATGTTTCATAAGAATTAATAATAGTTATTTCATATATATAAATTTAAAACAAAATTTCATGACCCATCCCATATGATCCATGCCATACCTACCCCATGGCCACCTTCCATATGCCAGGGGATGGTGACTAGCACCAAAAGGTCATATCCCAAAAAGGAATGGCATTTCCCTTTAAAATGTACATATGCAAAAAAGATCAAACATTAAAAGGTATACACAAAGTAAAAAACAAGTGTCACTGATAAAATTGTTGAGAGTATAATACAACTAAAAGTAAAAGGTGGTTACAATACAATCCCAAAACCACAAAGGAATGTACAACTGTTGTGGTTCGTCCACTCGAGAACCTACCTGAAGGGTATATGAAGGTAGATACCTGTAGCCATAGATGTATGCTCGTATGTCCCATCTCATAAAGAGGCACCTAGTCCCAAACCTCCAATGTCAACATCAATGTATCTATAACCTCCCTGAGACATGACACATGGTAGAAAATAGTATGCAGGGATGAGTAACAAAATACTCAATATGGACCCCAAACCAAAAATTAAAGACCTCAATGAAATACCACACAACAAGACCAATATGGAAAGACATATCACAATTAGTATTACTAAAAATATAGAAAGTAAGACTTATTAGTTATAAAGCTGAAACTTCTTGAAATACCAAGGGACACATCCATGATGAGACACTGATGTCTGGTTAGGTACTAGACCACAGAGGTCTTCCAATCATTGGAACCATTGAGGTTTTCTCATCTTCTACACTTTTGTGATCTGTTCGTCTGTTTAACCAATATGGTACGCTCATTTGTAGAACCATTGTGATCTGTTAGTCTACTAGACCACTGAGGTTTGATCGAATTCTAGACCACTAAGGTCCACTCCAATGCTGAACCACTAAAGTAAGATCCTCTACAGAACCATTGATGTGAACTCATCTGTTATACTACTGAGGTCCATTCAGATTCAGCACGACTGGTGCATGCTCATCTACTGACCCAATTATGTATGCTCGTCTACTAGACCACTGAGGTCTTCTCATCATATCCTTCATCCCACATCCAACCATAGGATTCCCACTCTCTAGTGAGCTTGATTCTAGGATAATATACTCCTCTAGAAATAGGTCATATCTCAATTATCACATAATCTTACATAGAATATTTGAAATGGAGTATCTTATCACAAGGATGCCAATGCGACAGACATTGGGTTAATCAAATGTCTGATTTGAAAGGTATTGGTATTTTGGTAAAGGGGGTTGATTGTGTCTGGACCTAGTCCGACATGGTCAGACCAACCCGACCAACCCAGACCGGGGGTCCCGCATTTCCCACCCCATTTCACCCATCTCATCTTGACTCGGTTATGTATCATCTGACCTAGTCCGACCTTCCCATTTTCCATGCCCAATAGGGATTACAGAACGCAGTCCAAATCAGTCATGTGTCCTGCTCGACTAGTCGCCTAGAAACCCGGTCCACTTTCTCTAGCCCAATATATAATGCCCTAGCCTTAAACATTACTTAATCTTGATTTTTTTCAAGAATACACATTGAGGATCTTTTCAGCTTTATAGTTTTAGAGAATTAGATCATAAATCATGCATTACATTCCACATTTAAAAAGTGTGGTTACATAAAAGATAGTACTAATTTTTCCCATCAACGGAAACATATTTAAAGTAAAACATAGATTCTTTCATGACACATCCTTGACAATATCATCACATCATGTTCCTTTCCCTTGACCTGTGAAAAACATTTCAAAAACTTAAGATGAGTATAAAAAGCTCAGTAACGGATATAAAAGTACGAAATGAAAACTTTAGTCCATGTATGAAATAATACTTTACTCATAAAACATTAGCATTTTAACATACCTCATCAAATCATGAATAAATTATAGAAATAATAAGACATAAAGGTAACTTGAGGCATTCATAACATTCTTACGTAGGGAGTAACCATCATTGTTACGTATGGAATACCCATCACAGTATATTCCCTAAATATATTTTGAGCAACCTTAAAGTTTAAACCTTTCGCGTTACCCAATGAATTGGAGAGCTATATCGGGCTCACCTGACCTTAGTTTATCACGGAACCACCCGTCTTCAAAAACAATTCCCAACAATCGTAACATAATCTTATCACATAAAACATGCATAAAAGAAACATAACATTTCAACATTTCAATCACAAGATATAAATAACAAATTGATATAATAAAAACATTATCAAAACCATTTTCAATACCAAAATAAAAGAAAAGTAAAACATGGAATTTATTTTTCATTTAAAAAAATGTTATGTCTTGTAGGGGAAGATGAAACTCAAATAATGGTCACAACGGTGGGGAAGTTGTTGTCGCCGCATTCGTACATCAAAAAAAATTCATTTTGTTATTTAGTAAAATTCTTCGTAAAAAAAATATTCCTTTTGAATAAAAATAAAATTCAATGGGGTTTATACACCTTAAAAAAGAATGTTGTGTATAAAACAAAATATGCCTCAATGAAAGGAGATTGAGATGAAATCCCTTACCTCGGGTCCCACATGACTCGATCATTATTTAATCTCCTGAATAACAAACTTGTGTTAATTTATACTTTCTTAAGAACATTTTTCAAGTTCATTATTCCTTTTATATAACTTATTACCATTGTATGAACACTATGCAATTATTTAAGTTAATAATGGTCGTTTTGTCGATCATTTGTACTTGAGTCAAAAATAAACTCTTTATAATTACAAGTTGTTCATGTGGTAAAATATCCATTATATCCATAATTATATTCATGATTTGGATATCATATATATCATATATATCCAGTATATACATGCATTTATAATATTACATAACATTTATAGGTAATAAATGAAATGCACCGTTCATGGAGACAGTAAGTCGTACGTACGCATGAACGCTACATTCATTTCTATTTCATATTTTATGGAATGGAATCATAATGATATAAACGTATATTATAAATCCAGTATAATATCAGATATAGTATCATTATCTCCATCTTTTATACATCCCACATATGGCATTGACGAATCAAATAACATTGAGGGGGCAGTAGTTCGCACTTCCTAAAAGGAAGATATCGCGTTTACCCATAATGGAAACCAAAAAGGTATGCCATAAATGAAAAATACAGAAGCATAAGGAAAAAATAAAAATATTATATATCATATATAAATATAGTGACATCTTAATGGCCACCTTTGAAGGTGTTAAAAGAATATTGAACAATCATCGTTTCTTGAGGAAGAAATTCACCATCCTCGAAAACAGTATGTTCTTTAACCATTAGATGTAGGCGTGTGTATGTGTATCTTGAATAATTCTTATAACAACATCCTAGTATATTGAATATACTGGTGTTGTTACAAAAGAAATGAATAAAAAGGTCTTTAACTTTAAATCGGGTTACTCCTCTTGGTTTGAACCAAAAGGGTTTCTTGAAGAGCATTCTGCCTAAGGTAAGGAATCTATGATGAAGAGAAGGATGTGGAAAGATGAAATGAAAAGAGTTTGGCTGAGCCAATGGCTTGAGAGGTGTGTGTAAATAGTTAGAGGAGAGGGGGGCCTTTTATAAGAGGAGAGGAGGGGCACTCTTGGAAAGTTATAAAATGATACTTTATATTAAAATGAGTTTTAGATTTTAAAGGTCCCACATTGATAAATTTAAAGTATAAGATGATAAGGGTTCGAAATATACTTATCCAATAGGTTTTTGACATGTTTAAGACTTTTATTTTACATTATCTTTTCATATTATTTAAATCGTTCATTAATGAGGTAATTGTTGCATCATCATAGTGTCACAAAAAAATTAATTAATTTAATATCTAAAAATTATAAAAAAAATACAATTATGTAGGAAAGACTTTTATATTTCCAATGAATATTTATAGTCCAAGAGATCAGTTATTTAGACAAAATTGAAAATGTTTTACTAGGGTGATACATTCTTTAGTGATATTCTCCTTTCTTTAAAAATAAAACGATAAAGTGTCACTTTCACCCAAAAGTGATTCCATGGGGTCCCTAAGTTTGGCACAAGGCATCCCATGGTCGGCCATGACACAACCACTAGCATTAGGTCACATTTTTTGTGTCATTTGTTATTTTTATGATATTATTTTATTATCCTTATCTACCCAATTAATAATTAATCAGGATAATTAAAGATAATTACCGTCGTTACTATTCATAATGTCAAAAAACAAAATAGTCTTAATTACATAATTTGGACCCTATGATTCCAAATATGGAATCCATTTTACCAAATTCCAAACATTTAAATTGCAGTAATTAATTTAAAAATAATTCCTGTTGTCAAAACAAATAGCATGTTTTTTGAAACAATATCTATGAAAAGTTTGGCATTTGTTTATGCCCAATTCCAAAGTGAAATTAATTCTAATGAAAACCATTGGATTAAATTGTAAAAACATATTCTAATTACACTTCAAACCAAATTAAAAAGATAATCTAAACATATAATTAAATTATATGAAAAAGCTTTTTTGATGTAAAATGCAGTATTTTTCACTATTCATTAAAAAATGAACATTGTTAGAAAAATACCAAAAAGTAATCCAAAGTAAATTTCAATGTCCCAGTCATAAAGAATAATTTTATATTGAAAAATAGATCTTATAAAATTTTCAAAAGATATATTTAAAAATGGTTTTCCATCAAAAGGAAGTAAAACAATCTTTTAAAAATATTAGAGTATTCCATGCTTAAGATTGGATTTATTATCATTTTAAACCTCTTAAAACACTATCTAATTCATAAATAGACATAGATAAGAAAATATATTATTCATTACTTACTTGGGATGTTACATCCTTCCCCCCTTTATAAAATTGCGTCCTCACAATTTATTTACTAATCGAATAAGTGGGGGTATTTATCCCTTATTGCATTTTCAGATTCCCATGTTGCCTCTTCTATCATGTGGTTTTTCCACAAAACCTTTACATGATGAATCACATTATTCCGTAACACTTTCTCCCTGTGGTAAAGAATTTGGACTAGTTGTTCCACATAAGATAGATTCTATTCTAGCTAAACTACCTCTGGACTCAAAAAATGAGATGGATCTGGCATTTACTTCCTTAACATTTAAACATGAAAAACAATGTGTACCAGAGATAAACTCGGAGGCAAATCCACTCGGTATGCAGCTGATCCAACTCTCTCCAATATTTTGTATGGTCAAATGAACCTTGGACTTATCTTTCCTTTATCACCAAATCACATCACACATTTCCATGGTTATACTTTGAGAAAAACATGATCACCTTCCACAAAAAAGAGATCTTTCCTCCTGTTGTCTGCATAACTTTTCTGCCTGCTCTGAGCTAGTCTCATGTGTTTATCTATCAACTGAACTTTTTCTGCCCACTCTTCTACCAATAACGGTCCCATCAACTTCCTTTCACCTATTTCATCCCAAAACGCTGAAGTTCTACATCGATTCCCATATAATGCATCAAATGGTGCCATCTGTATACTGGAATTAAAACTGTTATTTTAAGAAAAATCAACCAAAGAAGGATGTTGGTCCCAACTTCCCTGATAATCCATCGAACAAGCACGTAGCATATCCTCCAAAGTCTGAATTGTTCGTTCTGACTACCCATTTTATTGAGGATGAAAAGTTGTACTAAAAATTAATTCAGTACCCAATGACTTCTGAAGGCCTTTCCAAATGTTAGAAGTAAATCAGGGATCACGATCAGATACAATGTAGAGGGGAACTCCATGAAACCTGACTATCTCTTCAAGATACAATCGAGAAATTTGATCTAGAGAGAATGTATCTCGAATTAGAAGGAAATGAGCAGATTTATTCAAGCGATCAACAATAACCTAGATTGCATTATTATCTCGAGGTGTCTACGGAAATTCCACAACGAAGTCCATGGATATATTCTCCCACTTCTACTATGGAACTGGTAAATGCTGAAGCATTCCTTTCAGTAACTGCTACTCTGCTTTAACCTATTGACAAGTCAAACACTTCACAGTAAAATCAGCAATATCTCTTTCCATTCCGTCCCACGTGTAATACTCTAGAAGATCTCTACACATCTTAGTACTTCCTAGATTTACTGAAAACAGAGAACTATGAGCTTCACATAATAACTCTCCCTTCAATTGTGGATCACAAGACACACAAAATATTTTCCCAAATCTAAAAACACATTCATTATCAATGTTGAATTTAGGAAAATTACCCTTCGGAACCAGCTCTACCTTTTTCTTTAACTCACTGTCTTGCTTCTATGCTTGATTAATTCTGTCTGATAGAGAAGATTTCACTGATACCTGAAACAAAACAGAAGAACATCCTTCACCAAAAAATTCTATGCCAAAGTTCATCAACTCTTTAACCAAAGTATGACGTTCCAAATGCAACATTTTTAATGAAACATTACTTTTTCGACTCAAAGCATCAACTACTTTATTTTATTTTCCCCCGATGGTAATGAATTGTACAATCATAATCGTTGATTAATTATAGACATCTCCTCTGTCTCATGTTCAATTCTTTTTGAGTGAATATATACATTAAACTTTTGTGATTGGTATATATTTCACACTTTACTCCATACAAATGATGCCTCAATGTTTTTGAAGCCAAATCAATAGCAGATAATTCCAAATCATATGTAGGGTAATTTACCTCATGAGTTTTCTGCTGACGTGAAGCGTAAGAAATTACCTGATCATTCTGCATTAGGACGCAACCAATTCCTTTCAATGAAGCATCACTGTATATAACAAACTCACCATTCCTAGAAGGTAGTGCCAAAACTGGAGCATTAACCAATCCTCTTTTCAATTCATGAAAACAATCATCACATTCTTTTGTCCAGATAAACTTATCACCCTTTCAAGTTAGATTAGTCATTGGAATATATAATAGTGAAAAATTTCTAATAAACCTTCATTAATATCTTGAAAAACCATGGATTCTACGAATCCTAGTTACATTTTTTGGTCTTGGCCATTCTTAAACAACCTTTGTTTTTGCAGGATCAACAATTATTCCATCTTTAGAAATAATGTACCCATGGAAAGAAATTTGCTGCAACCAAAACTCACACTTTCTGAATTTCCCATACAATTTCTTTTCTTTAAATCTTTGAAAAATAACCCTTAAATGCCTTTTATGCTCCTCTTTACATTTTGAAAACACCAAAATATCATCAATGAAAACAACCACAAACTTATCCAAGAACTCATGGGAAATTATATTCATAAGGTCCATGAATACATCAAGTTCATTGGTTAACCCAAAAGTCATTACTACAAATTCCTAATGGCCATATCTTGTACTAAAGACGGTCTTCAGAACATAGTCTTCCATTACCTTCAACTGATGTTACCCCGATCTTAGGTCAATCTTTGAAAAATACTTAGCTCCCTGGAGCTGATCAAACAAATCATCGATATGAGGAAAAGGATATTTGTTCTCAATAGTGATGTTATTCAAGGCACTATAGTCAATGAAAAATCTCATTGAACCATCTTTATTTTTAACAAATAAAATAGGATCACCCCATGGTGATGTGCTTGGTGGAATGAAAAATTTCTCTAATTAAACTTAAACTTTCTCCTTCAACTCTAAAAGTTCAACTTGAGCCATTAGATAAGGGGGTTTGGAAATTGGATTAGCATCCGGAACTGAGTCAACAGTAAATTTGACTTCCTGATCTGGTATTATTCTAGGCAACTCATCAGGAAAAACATCAGGATACTCATTTACCACTGTCACATAATTAATCGGAAGAGTTCCTTTGTTTTCAACAATATGTGCAAGGTAACATTAATTTCCATATTTTACAAGTTTCTCAGCCTCTTGATATGTTAACAACAGTAAGGGTTCATTATTGTACACAAACTGAAAGACTTTCTGAAAAGAAACTTCTTTAGCTGTACTATCAATCATAGCATGGTAAACAAAATGCCAATCCATACCCAGGATAACATCAAACTCTACTCGAGGTAAGACAATAAGGTTTGCATATAGGTTCTTTCCACGGATAAGGATAATAAGATTCTTATAAATTATTTTTTCCTCAACATTTCCCCCAGGTGTTTTTGCCACAATTTCAGGAGTTATTTCTGGAGATGGTATTCCCATTTTACTAGAAAAGTTTTCAGAGATGAAGGAATGCGTATACCTCGAATCAAACAACACATTAGCATAATCTGAGAAAAAAAAAACAAATTACCTGACACCACTTCATTCGATGGCCCAACATCTGCTGAAGTAGTTGCAAAATATTTCACCACCCCTTTCTGCATGTAGTCTAACTACTTCCCATCACCCGAGCTCTTTTTCAGACACTCGTTTGCATAATGACCCATCTCATTGCACTTGAATCATTTCACTAACTGTAAATCAAATTTGGTCTTACCATCACCCTGATCTTTTTTAGTGAAATCACGAGCCTTATGTACCATCTTACCACATCAGTAGCACTTTCACAAATTCATAAGACATTCCCCAGCATGCCTTTTACCACATTTATCTCAAACTAGAAACTTAGTTTTCTTACCATCAGACCTTTTTGAAGAATTATTCCCTTTCTCATGCCACCTCGGTCTCTTCTTCTGTTGGTTTTTATAGAACACTTGATCATCGACAAAATCTATTTCAACCTTCTCAGCACATCGAAAAAACTTTTCATAACTCTTGAACTCGCGAGAAGCTCATGATCTTCGATATTTTGGCTTTAATCCTGAGTAAAAACGAATGATTTTACTATCAAGGTCTCAGATAAAATTTAGAGCATAACTTACCAATCGAGTGAACCTTTCTTAATAAGCAGCCACTGAGTCGTCCTCTTTCCTCAATTACAATAATTGTTTTTCCATCCTATGTAGAACATCCTTAGGAAAATATTTTTCAAGAATCATACATTTGAATTCATCCCAGTCGTGAGCATCAATCTCATCAGCATCCCTGATATTTTTAACCGTCGACCACCACTGATCTGTATCACCCTCCAAACGGTAAATTGCAAGACTATCCTTTTGATTGTCTGAACACCCCATGACATTGAAAATATTTTCAAGGGCTTTAATACAACATTCAGCTAGCACAGGGTCAGATGAGCCTCTGAATGATAGGGTATGTTGCCTCATGTAATGTTCCACCACTGACATGTTATCCTGCGGTTGATCTGGATGATCTCATGCATGGATACCACCACCATTTATCACTTGAGTCAACTGCACCATTACTGCAACAAACTGTTCAATTCCAATTCTGACCATCTCATGATGCTGATATGGAAGGTCATTTCCCTCCGTAGGCCTTCCTAGCACTGCTTCCCCATTTCCTCTACGGAAAACAATTCTGAACAAACATGTCTTAGATGAAGCAACATGGTAATCTTCAAATCTTATATCATATCAATTTGACCATAAAAAATATATATTTGAATAATCTATTAACAGAATTATAACTTCTAAAGTTATCTAAACTGACCTCTGATACCAACTATAAGGCCCCATCCTTAAACATTACTTAATTATGAGTTATTTCAAGAATACACATTGAGGATCTTTTTAGGTTTAGAGTTTTAGGGAATTAGATCATAAATCATGAATTACATTCCACATTTAAAAAAATTGGTTACATAAAATATAGTACTTATTTTTCCCATCTACGGAAACATATTTAAAATAAAACATGGATTATTTAATGACACATCCTTGACACTATCATCACATCATGTACCTTTCCCTTGACCTGTGAAAAACATTTCAAAAACATGGGATGAGTATAAAAAGCTCAGTAAGGGATATAAAAGTATGAAATGATAACATTAGTCCATGTATGAAATCATACTTTTCTCATAAAACATAATAATTTTATCATACCTCATCAAATCATGAATAAATCATAGAAATCATAAGACATAAAGGTAACTTTAGGCATTCATAACATTCTTACGTAGGGAGTAACCCTCATGGTTATGTTTGGAATAACCATCACATTTTATTCCCTAAATATCTTCGGATAAACCTTAACGTTTAACTCCTTCGTGTTACCCAATGCATTGGAGAGCTATATCAGGCTCACCCGCCCTTAGTTTATCATAGAACCACCCATCATCATAAATAATTCCCATGAACCATAATATAATCTTATCACATTTAACATGCATAAAGGAAACATAAAATTTCCACATTTCAATCACATGATATCAATAACACATTGATATAATAAAAAATTATCAAAACCATTTTCAATACAAAAATAAAAGGAAAGTAAAACATGGCATTTATTTTTCATTTAATAAAAAGTTACGGCTTGTAGGGGAAACCAAAAATCAAATAATGGTCACAGTGGCAGAGAAGTTGTTGTAGCAGCATACATACAACAAAAAAACATTCTGTTTGTCATTTAGTAAATCACTTTGTATAAAAAAATATTCCTTTTGAATAAATGTAAAAGTCAAAGGGGTTTATACACCGTATAAAAGAAAGTTGTGTATAAAACAAAATATGCCTCAATGAAATGGGATTGAGAAGAAGTCCCTTACCGCGAGTCCGACTTGACTCGAACGTTCCTTAATCTCCTAAATAACAAACTTGAGTTAATTTCTAATTTATTAAGAACCTTTTTCAAGTTAATTAATCCTTTTATATAACTTATTACCATTTCATGAACAATATTTAATTATTTAAGTTAATTATGGTCTTTTTGTCGATCATTGGTACTTGATTCAAAAATAAAATCTTTATAATTACAAGTTGTTCATTTGGTAAAATATCCATTATATCCATAATTATATTCATGATTTAGATATAATATATATAATATATATCTCATATATACATGCATATATAATATTATATAACATTTAGAGGTATGAAATGAAATGCACCGTTCATGGAGACGGTAAGCCGTACATACGCATGGACGCTACATTCATTTCTATTTCGAATTTTATGGAATGGAATAATAATTATATAAAGTTATATTATAATTACAGTATAATATCATATATAATATCATTAAATCCATCCTTTATACATCCCAAATATGGCATTAAGGAATCAAATCACCTTGAGGGGGCGGTAGTCCGCACTTCCTAAAATGAAGATATCGCATTTACCCATAATGGAAACCCTAAAAGTATTCCATAAATGAAAAATACAGAAGATTAAGGAAAAAATAAACATATTATATATCATATATAAATATAGTGACATCTTAATGGCCACATTTGAAGGTGTTATAAGAATATTGAACAATTATCGTTTTGTGAGGCAGAAATTCGCCATCCACGGAAACAATATGTTCTTTAACCATTAGATGTAGGTGTGTGTTTAAGTGTAGATAGAATACTTCTTATAAAAACATCCTATTATATTTAAGATACTGGTGTTGTTACAAAATAAATGAATAAAAATTGTTTAGGGGTTTGGAGAAGCAAAATAAAACAAAAGAACATTAGAGAAGTCTTTACCTTTAAATCGGGTAACTCCTCTTGGTTTGAACCAAAAGGGTTTCTTGAAGAGGTTTCTGCCTAACGTAAGGCTTCTAAGATGAAGAGAGGTATGTGGAGAGATGCAATGAGTAGTGTTTGGCCGAGACAATGGCTTGAGAGGTGTGTGTAAAGAGGTATATGTGGCAGACTTTTATAAGAGGAGAGGAGGGGCACTCATGGAATGTTATAAAATGTTACTTTATATTAAAAAGTGATTTGGATTTTAAAGATACCTCATTGATATATTTCAAGTATAAAGTGATAAGGGTTATAAATATTCTCATAAAATAGGTTTTTGACGTGTTTATGTCTTAGATTTTACATTATCTTTTTATATTATTTAAATCGTTCATTAATGAGGTAATCACTTCATGATCATGGTGTCACAAATAAATTAATTTATTTAATGTCCAAAAATAATAAAAAAATACTATGTTGTAGGAAATATTTTTAGATTTAAAATGAATATTTATAGTCCAAGTTATCATTTATATAGACAAAATTAAAAATGTTCTACTTGGGTGATACATTCTTTAGTGATATTCTCCTTTCTTAAAAATTAAAAAGATAAAGTGTCACTTTCACCCAAATGTGATTCCATGGGGTCCCTATGTTTGGAAAAAGGCATCCCATGTTCTTCCATGACACAACCATTAGAATTAGGACACATTTTGGGGTCATTTTTTATTAATATGATATTATTTTATTATCCGTAACTACCCGATTACTAATTATTCACGATAATTATAGATAATTACTGTCTTTACTATTCATAATGTCCAAAAACATAAGAGTCTTAATTATATAATTTGTAACTTCTGATTACAAATATGGAATCCATTTTACCAAATTCAAAACATAGAAATTGAAATAATTAATTTAAAAATAAATCTAGTTCTCAAAACAAATAGCGGGTTTTTTGAAGCAATATCTATGATAAGTTTGGCACTTGTTTATGCCCAATTCTAAAGTAAAATTATTTCTGATGACCACCATAAGATTAAATAGTAAAAATATATTCTAATTAAACTTTATAACCAATAATAAAGATAATCTATCCATATAATTAAATTAGATGAAAAAGCAGTTTTGATATAAGATGCAGTATTTTTCACTATTCATTAAAAAATGAACATAGTCAGAAAAATACCAAAAATTAATCCAAAGTAAATTTCAATGTCCCAATAACAAATAATAAGTTTATTTTGACTAATAGAGATTATAAAATTGTCAAAGTATATATTTAAAAATGGTTTTACATCATAAGGCTGTAAAACAATCTTTTAAAAATATTAGAGTCTTCCATGCTTAAGGTTGGATTTATTGTCATTTTAAACCTTTTAAAACACTATAAAATTCATAAATAGACATAGATAAGAAAATATATTATTTATTAATTACTTGGGATGTTACAAAATATGCCTCGAAAGCACCGGAACAGCCTAAATGAGCTGCATAGTGGCCTGTTTTCGCCTCCGGCCCCACCTGTATCAATGGACCTATTTTCCACTAGGCAAGGCTGCCAAGTGGCCCAATTTAGTTTGTAGGCCCAACCCACATTTCTAAGATGGTTTTCTCACAGACCCCAGAACTAGGAAGCATCATGTTCACACATCCATATTATTCTTGGGTGGCACTATGTTTTTGGAAACCTGATATGATCACGCTAATTAGTTCCTACACATATCCCATTATGTGCCGCAACTCCAGCTCAATGACATGGTCCGCAGATCACGACATGTGCCTCTAACATGACTGGGTGGTGGCATCTGCCTGCAATTGTGGACTTTTTCCAAACCCTCTCTCTAATTCCATGGTCTGATCGGTCGTAACCCTTCTTGCATGGTGCCATCATATCTTGATTCCTCATGTCGTGACTTAATGTGTTGATGCACCACTGTGGTCCTGTCTTGACCGTGGATACCATCACTACCAAAATGAGTTCCACCATAAAGAATATGAAAAAATCAAGAAGGAAAAAGGAGAAGGAGTAACACAAAATGAAACCCATATAATGATCTGGGTATTATTCTTTTTATCCCAGATACATTCTTATTATCGATATTATGAAGAACCAAAATATGATGGAACAATCACTAAAATAAATATTCCATTTTTCACGCATCATTATATTTCCCATATGAATGATCGATCTACATGATAAATTTTCTGTGTGTTTACCCATGATAATCATTAGGAAAAAGAACAAAAAAATGAAGTTCACACTGAAATCAATCAAACCCCTACTGGGGAAATCATATTGCACAAGGATGATTGTTCGTAATAGTCTATCAATATCTAATCACTAGTCCAATATTCATTGTTTTTGTCACCATCGTCTGATTCAATGGAGTTCTTCATTAGAGATACTTCCATCATCATTCATCAGACGAATTCCAAGGTTGTTCGTCTAGACTGAATTCACTGTTTATTTAATGATGGTTGTTGTATGCATGTTACATCATCACCATCCTACTCCATAAATTTGGTTCATTAATGAGATTCATTAATGATATGTAGCGTCGCGCCATCTCTGAATGATAGTACTAATGTTCCTCTTCAAAACGATGAAAAAATAAATTAAAACAACTTTTTATTTTATTTTAAATTTCTTCGAAAAATTACGAAAATTAACATTCATCCTCAACCTGTGCTGGTTGAGGTTAGGCACCGCCCAAGGGAATCAAACTCTCATGATTTCAATTATACTCTCTAATTTCAAATCCATGTTATAGTTTAGAAGTTATAAGGATTTTAATATGAATTAATCTTTAAAATGTTATTTTATTTATGGATAAAAAAAAATTCAACCATTGTCCCATGCCACATAATGTTAGGCCCTTTCAAGGAAAATCCTCTCACTCTAAGATCAATGGTGCCATAAGATTTTTTATCAAGGCATGGGTTTAAATGTTTTAAAACCCCTGTCGCTTGTATATTTAAAACAAATTAAAAATAGTGCAATAATATGTTCTGGCCACTCCAGGCCATGGAATCACCTGAAATCATAGAGAATGGTATTGAAATAATCCTATTTAATTTAAAAAACAGTTACTTAGAATTCTTAGTTTTTACATCCCCCCTTAGGGTTTTACATCCTCTTAAGATAAAATAAGTGCAAATAAATCAAATGGGAACACTGAGAATGAATATGAGCCTCCTTCTCCCATGTTCTCTTCCAGAGATTCCCATGCTACTTATGAACATGCGTTGTAAGAATTGACTATCCACAAAGGTTAATCTATTGTCGATCCTCTATCTTGATGGGGTACTCCACGAATCTCTCTCTATCATCAATATCTATCTCTTTGTGGTTAATGCCGAGTGAATGTTCATGAAATTATCTCCTCAACTGGGATACATAGAAGACATTGTAAAACCTATATAATTGGGGCAGCGGATACATGTTGTATTCCACCTCTCCCACTCTATGTAGTATTCAAATAAGTCTAATGAACCTCAGTGATGTCTTACCACCCCCACCAAATCTTTGAACCCCTCATCGCAGAGAGACAAATATGAATAAACAGTCCCCCTCCTCAAACTCCTTGGTTTTCGTCAACGATCATCATGAGAATTATTTAAAATTTATTCAGTCGTCATCCACTCTAAAATGACTTGAACCTTCTCAGTGGTAGAATGTACCATCTCCGAACCCATAACTGATGAATCCCCTTGGACTGTCCAGCATAATAGTGACTTGCATGGTCGTCTGTACAGTTTCTCGAATGGTGTCAAAACAATGGTGGATTGGTAAATGTTGTTGTACGAAAACCCCACTAGTGGTAGGTGGTCCTCCAAGCCATGACCAAAATCCAGAATGCAAGAAAGAAGAATTTCATCATAGGTTTGAATGATATGCTCCATATGACCATTTGACTATGGATGAAAGGTTCTTCCTAAGAATATTTGAGTCCAAAAAGCCTCTTGTAATACCTTCCATAATCAGGATGTAAATAATGCATCACGATTTGAGACTATCATAGATGGGACTCCATGATGTCAAACATTCTCTTGTACATAGAGGTGTCTCAAGATCTTTACTGATCCCTATTCTCAAATGCAAAGGATGTTCTCCGACATGGCGATTCAGTATAAGATCACATAGATGGTATCGTACCCCTAGGACGTACATGGTAATCCTATCATAATTTCTGTCAATATCCCATTAGACATCTACTATGGTACCTCAAGAGGCTGTGTCAAACCTACTATATCCTAGTTCTCATCCTCCGATTTTTGAAAAGTGAGGCATCTTAAGAAAACTGGTTCTACTTCATTATTCATCCAAAACCACTAGTACTAACGTCATAGGTCCTGGAACATCTTGGGAACACAGGGATGTACCACCAATGAGGATTTATAGAACACCCTCAATAAATACTCCAATAAATATACTTGTACAATGACGTGTTCTATGAAAAGGATGATGTTCACCAAATCATTAGAATATTCATCAGGTGAATTGCATATGGACATCTAGGAAAATGTAGTCTCACAGGTGGAATCTTTGAATTGTGCCTCCATGGCTCACGTTAAATGTGGAAGAGAAACTACCATCGTCTGAAGATATGCTCTCTCATCTCATCTACAATGGATATCGGATCTAAGGACAACTAATATGAGGACTCGTTCAGTTTCTTTGAACTTGATATATTTCTAAGAGCATATTACACCTTGTTCTCTTTCATTGTACTAAAGACTATATAAAAATTATAGTCCTAAATGATCTTTATCCAAAGACGTTGTATCATATTTAGATCTTTTTGGGAAAAGATATACATGTGACTCCAGTTGTAAAAGTAGACGATTAATCATTCACCCATAAGGTTGTGTCACAACATCATTATTGTGAAGACTACAAATGCCAAATCACGATCATGAGTATCGTAATTCTACTCATACACTCTCAAATGTCTTCAGCCATAAGCAATCACTTCCTTCCCCTGCATCAAGACATAACCAATCCTGGTTCCTATTGCTTCATGGTACACCATATAGTTGGAATCCTCCTATGGAAACTTCTATATATGTGCATTTTTTATGCTCTACCTCAGATGTTGAATGCTCTACGTTCATCCATCTATCCACAAAAATGGTTGTACCTTTTTCTAAAAAACCTTCATGGGTTCATCTACTCAGGAAAATGTTGAGAAAAGTATTGTTTTCAACAAAACATGTTAATGTTATTTAAAGGGGGTGATTATTGAAAATAATACTCTATCTCTTTATGATAATTTTGATGCTCACAAATACCCTTAGTTATTTTATAATGATTTTATTTAGTATTGTGCCAGAATTTATTAATTTATTTTACTCTTCAAAAAACGAGAATTTATTTCGGAATCTACTTTAGCGCGTTCTGGAATCACTGTTCACATCTTACGTAGATAAATATAGCGCGGAATCTACTTTAGCGAGTTCGGGAATCACTGTTCATACCCTACGTGGATAAACGTAGCGTAAGGATGAAAAGCATGTATACTTTTTGTGATAAGAGAAAATTATGGTTAAACAACCATACATTTTCAGAAATGTATGGAAGATGAACCTTACGTTAGGAAGGAACCCTAGGTTTTGGTTATCAGCAAAGTATGGAAGGAGAACCATACGTAAATTCTAGACATTATGTTTGTTTCTCAAAAGTGTGGTTCATCAACATTAATTTTGTAAACAACCATACGTTCTTGAAAAGTATGGATCATGTAAAAGTTTGGGTCCTCTACCGAACGTTTGAGTGTTGAATAAAAAGTATAGATGATCAACCCAATGTTTGTGTTCAACCTTACGTTTTCAACCTTACTTTGTTAACCTTATGTTTGAAGACAATGTTATTAAACCTACGTTTTGAGGCCACGTCATCAACCTTACGTTTGTCGTCAGAAATTTTGACAGATGGTATTTATGTGCAGCGATCAGTAAGCTGATTTCTGGGCGGATTTGAAGCTGGATTTAAAGTCGTTTTTAAAGTACGACGTTGACTGATTCAAAGCCATTTTTTAATGGATTAAAGATCGAATTAAAAGGGGCTTTTTATGATGAGTCTTAAGGGAAGTTACGACCTCTCTGTAATTTCAAATTTTTGAATATCGTGAATCAGAATGCGACTTTTATGGATCTAAATGTGCAGGAGATATGCTCAGCTTTATTATATATGTTCTCTCTGAAACACCATGTACAGATATATATATATGTGTGATCAATCTATTATTATTAAAAAATAGAAAATAGATACTGCGGAAATTCATGATTGATCTGCTGATTCAAAAAGGAGCGTCAAAGCTCTGTTCTTTCAAGAAGAAAGAACTTGATAGAAGATTCATCTGTTCTACATCGAATATCTATTGTGGATCTACTACTGCTAAAGTTGTGAACTATATCTCTATATCTACTACAGCTGGGTCAACTAAGAACTGCTTCTTCTTGAAGATCAATATTTCTAGAGACATCGATCCATCTGCTCTCAATTGCATTCTGTTGTAACTGTGATGATCAACTGGAAAATTTCTTTCTGAAATTCTTTTTATTCTTGAGTAAACCAGCTTATCGTTCTAAGCTGTGTAGGTTCGTATTTGAACCAGTAGGCTTTGTTTTCCCTTGGATTGTAAAGGTGTCAATTTCCTGTACTCAGTTGTGAACCGGTCTGTAGAAAAGAGGAACAGATTGTGAAAATCATCAAACTCGTGGAGTTGAGCGTTGGTGGAGTGGACTAGGGGCCTTCTGTCCCCCGAACCACTATATATCTTTGTGTTCTTGTTTTTACTAATTCCACTGCACAATAAAATATGATAAAGTATAAAGGATATAAGTCGTTCAAGAAAAGAGTTATCGAAAAATTGTAAAAGACACAATTCACCCCCCTCTTGTGTATAATATGTAGATTCAGATCAAACAATTGGTATCAGAGGGGTGTAGTTTCTGATAGAGCCTTAGAATGCTAGAATCATTTAAGGATTATACAACAGAGCATCATGACTAATACAAGAGAAGGGATGTCGATGGTCAGAGCAGCATATTTTAATGGAGACAACTATGGTTGCTGGAAATCACGCATGATAATATATTTGAAAAAACTCGGATATAGAGTCTATTCAATGATTCTGACTCCTTATGAAATTCCTGAAAATCCGGAGACATGTAGTGCTACTATAGAGGCAGAGTACGATATGAACTCGAAGGATATGAATGCAATTATATGCGGTCTAGGACCAGATGAATTTAACAGAGTATCTCAGTGCCCGACGACATATGAGATGTGGAAAACAATATCCATGACATATGAAGGAATAGAAAATGTGAGAAAAATGAGATATGAAACTTCCAAATTAAAATTTGATACTTTCAAAATGGTTGAAAGTGATAGCATTACCCAAATGAATGGGAGGTTGACAGAAATTGTCAATAACATAATAGCTCTAGGAGAACCTATCAACAAGGATGATCAAGCATTAAAAGTACTGAGAGTACATCCTACTCGATGGAATGGTATTTCTGCTGAAATCAGACAATCAACACCTGTCAATGATCTAACTATGAGAGAGCTGATTGGTATAATGATGATGTATGAAGCTAAAATGCAATATGAGGCTAATGAACATAAAGTTCTTATCAAAAGAGAAGATACTGACTTGAAGGTAACGTCACAACAGAAGAATATAATAATGAAGAACATAGAAGTAAAAGATAAATCATAAAGCTATGACTCATCCAACTCAGATGAAGAACTGGCTCAGTTAGCCAGAAAATTTATAAAATTCTACAGCAAGAAAAGAGGCTTCAAAAAATCCTTTAATAGAGATAATAAGGAAGTAAGATGTTATGAATGCAAAAATATGGGACATATCAGACCAGATTTCCCACAATTGAAGGATGAAAATAAGAATAAATTCTTCAAAAGAAATGACTTTGATCAGAAAGACAAGAAAGATATGAAAGCCACTTAGAGTGTATCTGAAGACTATAGTAGCTCTTCTGAATCAATCTCAGAGAAAGAAGAAGTCAATCTAAAATAAAACATGTGATTTATTGCAGAAATTTATGAGGTAGCAGGTCACCAGAGAAGAAAAGATATATGGTACATGGACATTGGATTCTCAAGACATATGTGTGAAAACTCATTGAATTTTTCTTCACTAACTCAAAAGGAAGGAGGACTTGTCACATTTGGTGACAGTGCCAAAGGAAAAATCATTGGCATTGGAACTGTTGAAGATCCAAAAATAGTCTCAATCAACAAAGTACTTTATGTAAAAGGACTAAAACACAATATGATAAGTATCTCTCATCTTTGTGATGATGGATATATTGTTGATTTTACTAACAATTGATGTACTATTTCTAAAGACAAACTATTTAAATTTAAAGCACCAAGAACTAAAAATGTCTATACTTTGGATTTAAATTCCTTGTGTAAACAACAATTAACTGCTTGACTGCTAAAGTAAGTGAATCTTGGATCTGGAATAGAGGACTTGGTCATTGAAATGTATATGTTTTACATAAGTTATCTAAAAAAACATTAATTTTATGATTTACCTATTCTCAAATTTGAAAGTGAAAGATTTTGTGATGCATGTCAACTTGGAAAGAAACACAAATCATCCTTCAAATATTTGAATAAGGTTGCTACATCTAAACCTATATAACTTATTCATATGGATTTGTTTGGACCTTAAAGAGTAGCAAGCTTAGCTGGTAAATTATATGTAAATGTTTTAGTTGATGACTATTCAAGATTTACATGGACTTTCTTCTTGAAATTTAAAAATGAATCTTTTACTTTATTTGAAATTTTCCGCAAATCTGTTCAAAATGAAAAAGGGTTCAATATAATCTCATTGATAAGTGATCATGGTGGAGAATTTGAGAATTTGTAATTTAATTCCTTTTTTTCAAATATGGGTATTAAATACACCTTCTCTGCACCAAGAACACCTCAACAAAATGGGATTTTAGAAAGAAGAAATTGAAATATTCAGGAAATGGCTAGAACTATGTTAAATGAATATAGCCTACCTATATATTTCTTGGAAGAAGCTGTGAATAAAAATTGTTATATAATTAATAGAGTTTTAATTAGACCTATTTTGAAAAATACACTCTGTTAACTATGGAATAACAGAAAACCTAAAGTAAATTACTTTAATGTTTTTGGATGCAAGGTTTACATCTTAAACACAAAGAATAATCTTGGTAAGTTTGATCCAAAATCTGATGAAGGTATTTTCTTAGTATATTCTGCTACCTCTAAATCATATAGAATTTATAATAAGAAGTCAAGGATTGTTGAAGAATAAGTTCATGTGGAATTTTATGAATCTGATCCCTTTGAGAAAAGGACTAAACAAATGGATGAACATGACTCTAATAATAACACGAGACTTGAGAATTTAAAGAATGATTTTGAAAATGATATAAATGTAATTCAGTCCAATTTAGAGAAACATGATACTGAAGAACCTTTAAATACATTACCTAGACAGTCTATAACCCTAAAGAATCAACCTTTAGAAACTGTAATAGGTAACCTAGAAACGGGTGTTCAAACTAGAAGAAACTTAGGAAACCGAGTAGAATTTTCTACCTTCCTATCTCAACAAGAACCAAAGACTATAGAAGAAGATTTAGATGATGAAAGCTGGATAATAGAAATGCAAGATGAATTAAACTAGTTTAAAAGAAATGAAGTTTGGGAATTAGTGGAAAGACCTAAGAATTATCCTCCAATAGGAACCAAATGGTTCTTTAGAAATAAACAAGATGACCAAGGGACAATAACTAGAAATAAAGCAATATTAGTAGCTAAAGGATATAATCAAGAAGAAGGAATATACTATGATGAGACTTTTTCACCTGTAGCCAAGTTAGAAGCCATTATAATCCTTTTATCCTATGATTCTTATGTGAATTTTAAATTATTTCAGATGGATGTTAAATCTTCCTTTTTAAATGGTTATTTAATAGAGGAAGTTTATGTTTAGAAACCACCTGGTTTGGAAAACTCTCAAAAACCTGATTCTGTTTTTAAACATACTAAAGCTCTTTATAGCCTTAAACAAGCACCTAGAGTTTGGTATAAAATATTAAGTTATTTTCTTTTGAAAAATGATTTTACTGTTGGAATGACAGAACCAACACTCTTTAAGAAAATTGTGAAAAATAATTTTTTTTGTTTCAAATTTATGTTGATGATGTAATCTTTGGATCAACTAATAAAACTCTTTGTCATGAATTTTCAAAATTAATGCATGAAGAATTTGAAATGAGTATGATGGGAGAGATAATTTTTTTGGGTCTTCAAATATTTCAAAAAGATTTTGGAAATGTTTTAAATCAAAGCAAATACATTACTGATTTACTTAAGAAATTTGGTCTTGAAAACAGTAATCCATTTACAACTACTATGTGTACTAATATAAAACACGATTTGGATGAAACTGGGAAATCAGTTGACAACAAGGTATATAGAGGTATTCTTGGTAGCTTGTTATATCTTACTGCTAGCAGACCAGATATAATGTATTCAGTATGTCTTTGTGCTAGATTTCAATAAAATACTAAAGAATCCCATCTAACTGCTGTTAAAAGATTTTTTAGATATTTAAAAGGAACTGTTTTTTAATCTCTTCTTTATCCTAAAACTTCTTATTTCAATTTGATTTCATATTCAGATGCTGACTTTGGAAGTTTTAGATTAGATAGAAAAAGTACATTAGGTACATGTCACTTTTTAGGAAAATCTTTAGTATCATGGTCTAGTAAGAAACAACATTCAGTTTCCCTATCAATATCTGAGGCAGAATATGTTTCTGCTGGCAGTTGCTGTGCACAAGTGTTGTGGATGAAAAACAATCTTATGGACTTTGGATTGAATTTTAATAATACACCTATTTTATGTGATAATACAAGTGCAATTAATATTTCAGAAAATCCTATTAGTCATTCTAGAACTAAGCACATTGATATAAGGCATCAATTTTTAAGAGATCATGTTATTAAAAAGGATATATTTTTAGAATTTATAAGTACTGAAATTCAATTAGAAGATATTTTTACTAAACCACTTTCCACTGCAAGGTTTGATTTTATTAAGGGGGATCTAGGTTTATTTAATTTTAAATAATTTTTTATTTTTATTTACTTTTATTTATATATGTAAATTTTATTTTGTTTATTGAATACTGTTTAAGATTTTCTTTCTTTTTCCATATGAAAACTTTATTTGTTTTAAATATATGCAATGATTAGTGATTACATGGGAATTAAGGCTGTCAGAGCCTTTTCGACTTCTAAACCTTTTCAATTCTATCGACACCCTTTCAAAATCAGAAAATCGCACTTTCTCTCCTAAACCCTAACCTTCGAACCTCTGAAACCCTAACCTTCATAACTTCAGAGACCCTCTTAAAAATTTTAAAGACTAAAAGTGCTAGTGAAGCCGATCCACGCAATTCCAAGAGACAATGCACCGAGGGAAGAAAAATCTTACAAGGAAAGGTAATCGATCTCAACTGGTTATTTTAGAAAAATCTATTGTTGAAGCAAGCGCTGTCATTTCAGAATCTTGAATAGATGTTAAACAGTGAAAATACGGAATTTCTGTATGAAGTAGAACTTAGATACTTCTTCAAATCTGTACAGTTTAGTCTGGGAGATACCGAGGACAGTATGATGGATAAAATAGAGGATAGGGATTTCTCAATATCATCAGTAGAGATTAGTCAGATTCTCAACATCCATTATGAGGGAGTTTTTCATTTCGATTTGAAAAATATTGGAGATTCTGTGCATAAATCCGAAGACATAATGTCTTTTATTTTTTGGTACAATGACAATGAATAAAATGTTTGTCTAGGATTTGGAGCCTGATCAGAATATTTTGGTCAAATTTATTCAGACTAGAATAGCTCCACAGATGGAAGAAATGGAAAATATTTTGTTCCCAGATATGTATATAATATTTTTTTTGTTAAGTTATATTAAGTTAAAATTTTAAAGATACTTGATAAGGTATCTCAGATACTGCTGTCAAAGCGAGGCCCGGATGAATTTCTACCCTTTTGGTCGATTTATTTTTAAACTATTGTTTATGAAAGGCATTGTGAGATTAGTGGATGCTCGAGTTAACTATCATCACCGTAATACGTTTAATGCTGGAACTTAGAGGAAAGTTGGATATTTCTGGAGCACAATTAAAGGAAAAATTTTGCCAGTATGAGCTGAGGAAGACTCAGAGAGTTCTTAGGCTCAACCTGCTAAGTCCAAAGAGGGACAAGATGATTCCAAAGTCAGCAATGTAGCAAGAAGGATTCTCTTTGTAGTGGAAGATGTTGAGGAAGACATAAGTCAGGAGGGACTTCAATAAAAATGAAAGAGACCAGTAAATGAGGAAGTCACTTCCCCTGATTTGGAAACAACCACAAAAGATTTGTTTTCTTATAATTTTGTAAGGGAAGCTATTTTGGATAAGCCAATGGAAGATGTTAATGAAAGAAAAACACCAGTAGAGGGATCAAGAGTCCTAGAAGAAGCTCAAAGGGAGAACCAGGAATGGATTGTAGCTAATGTTGAAGTTTCACTTCAATAGGAACACGAGATGGAGGCAGTGCCTGGTGAAGAAGTGGCCAGACCATGGGAAAATTCTGAAAATATTGTTCTTGAAATTCCATTGGAAGACAAATATGCAGATGAATGTGATGAGCATTCTTCTAAAGCTCAAACAGATGTACTTCAAGAGGATTTTTCTGTGGAGGAGTTTGAAAACTATAATGAAAAATCTGTGGACCAACGTTCTCTGAACAAAGAAAAAGAAAAATCTGATACTGAATCATTTCCTTTGGTACTGCTGCATTAACATGAGAATGTGAATCAAGCAGAGGGTTCATCTGATTCAAGGAAATAAGAAGTTGAAGAACTATATAGAATGGTATCCTAGTTGGAATTTGAGAATGTTTCTCTGAGAAATGTCTTAGACTTAGAACATTTGAAGTTTAAAAAACTGAAGGAGTGTACAGTTTCAAGGCAAGATGTTGAAATGTTTAAAGAGGATATGCTGACTTATATTACACAATTGAAATCTGAAATGGTTAAGAAGTTAGATTTATCATATCTGAAGTTGTGCACGGAGAACCAATTTGCATCAGTTGCAAATAATGCTGTTAGTGGATCAGGTACTTCAACTGATTTATTCATAATGTTTCAGGCTATCACAGCTGCGTTGAGAAACATGAATGACAAGATACACGATCTTCAATGTAATAGTGCTCCTTTCTTCAGTGTTGCTGTACAATCAAAAGTTCTTAGTGGATCAACTGACATCTAGTGAGACATCGATCAGAATTCTGTTAGATCAATTATCCGAGAAGCTGTCAGTATTTGTTGAAAAAGAGGAAAGGTTTCATGAGTTTTTCAGAGTAAATTTAATTGAGGATATTCATATGACTCAAGAGAACAAGTATCTCATTATCAATCTTGGATAAGGGATGATAAAGAGACTTCATGAAAAGTTTACAAAAATCAAGTATGCAATCTAGATGAGATAGACCTTGTTGCCTATCTTACCCAAACCTTGATTCTTGTGTATATCATTGTCATGTATATACTGCTGTTTTTTGAATGTAAATTTCCTTCATTGTTTATTTTTTTCTTTCATTATTTGTTTTACTTAATTTATTTTTAATATGCCAGTACTCCAGATTTAATTATTGATAAACAGTTCATAATAGCATTTACTAATAGTTCAGTGCAATATAAAAAGTCTCAAAATCCTTGATTTTTCATTGTTTTTTGATATCACAGAAAGGGGGAGAATGTGGATAAACACAACATAAAAATTTTATTTTGGGGGAGAATTAAATGAGAAATTTGAATTTATAATTATATTTTTGGTGGAGAAGTTTTTTTAACTTTATAAAGAATTTTGAATGTCAATTTTGTTTAAATAATTTTAATTATTTTATGGGTTTTGTGATCATCAAAAACGGGGATATTGTTGAGAAAATTATTGTTTTTAAAAATACATGTTAATGTTATTTAAAGGGTGAGATTATTGAAAATAATACTCTATCTCTTTATGATAATTTTTATGCTCACAAATACCCTTAGTTATTTTGTAATGATTTTATTTAGTATTGTCAAGGAATTTATTAATTTATTTTACTCTTGAAAAAAGAAGAATTTATTTTGAAATATACTTTAGCGCATTTTGGAATCACTGAACACATCTTACATAGATAAATATTGTGCGGAATATGCTTTAGCGCGTTCTAGAATTATTGTTCATACACTACGTGGATAAATGTAGTGTAAGGATGAAAAGCATGTATACTTTTTGTGATAAGAGAAAAGTATGGTTAAACAACCATACGTTTTCAGCAAAGAATGGAAGAAGAACCTTACGTTAGAAAGGATCCCTACGTCTTGGATATCATCAAGGTATGGAAGGAGAACCATACGTAAATTCTAAATGTTACATTTGTTTCTCAAAAGTATGGTTCATCAACATTAATTTTGTAAATGACCATACGATCTTGAAAAGTATGGATCAAGAAAAAGTATGGATCTTCTACCGAACATTTGAGTGTTGAAGAAAAAGTATGGATGATTGACCCTACGTTTGTGTTCAACCTTACATTGTTAAACTTATGTTTGAAGACTATGTTATTAACCCTACGTTTTGAGGCCATGTCATCAACCTTACGTTTGGCGTCAGAAATTTTGATAGACAATATTTATGTGCCACGATCAGTAAGCTGATTTCTGGGTGGATTTCAAACTGGATTTAAAGTCATTTTTAAAGTATGACTTTGACTGATTCAAGGCCATTTTATTAATGGATTTAAGATCTAATTAAAAGGAGCTTTTTATGCCGTGTCTTAAGGGATGTTACGACCTCTCTGTAAATTCAAATTTTTGAATATCGCGAATCAGAAGGCGACTTTTGTGGATCTAAATGTGCAGGAGATATGATCAGCTTTATTATATATGTTCTCTCTGAAACACCAGGTACATAGATATATATGTGTGATCAATCTATTATTATTAGAAAATAGAAAACTCAGACTACAGAAATTCATGATTGATCTGCTGATTAAAAAAGGTGCGTCAAATCTCTATTCTTTCAAGAAGAAGGAACTTGATAGAAGATTCACCTATTCTACATCGAATATCTACTATAGATCTACTACTACTGAAGTTGTGAACTATATCTCTATATCTACAGCATCTGGATCAACTCAGAACTGCTTCATCTTGAAGATCAATATTTTTAGAGACTTTGATCCATCTGCTATCAATTGCATTCTGTTGCAATTGTGAACATCAACTGGAAAATTTCTTTCCGAATTTATTTTTATTCTTGAGTAAACCAGCTTCTCATTCTAAGCTGTGTAGGTTCGTATTTGAACCAGAAGGCTTTTTTTTGCTTGGATTGTAAAGGTGTCAACTGCCTGTACTCAGTTGTGAACCGGTCTGTGGAAAAGAGGACTCGGTAGTGAAAATCATCAAGCTCACGGAGTTGAGTGTTGGTGGAGTGGACTATGGGCCTTCTGTTCCCCTAACCACTATACATCTATGTGTTCTTGTTTTTACTTATTCTACTGCACAATCAAATATGATAATTTATAAAGGATAGTACTCGTTCAAGAAAAGAGTTATCGAAAAATTGCAAAAGACACAATTCACTCCCCTCTTGTGTATAATATATAGATTCAGATCCAATAGAAAAGTCTGGTAAAAACATACAATATTACCCATCAAACTCAAGGAAACTCTTCACCTCAATTATTCTATTTGGTGGATTCTAAGAAATAATCACCTTGATCTTCACTCTATCGACTACAACTATATCCTATCAGAAAACATGTTTCAAGAAGGGGACCTTTGTATCCATAACTAAAATTTATAGAGCATTTTGTAAATCTGGAGCTCTCAGAGTATGTCTTAAACCGTCATTAAGTGTATGGCATGGTCCTTCTCGGATGTTGAATACACTAGGATGAAAAAAATGAAAACCTATTATAGGGAATTATTCAATAAAAATGATATCACTATGTATTTTTAGTAGTCGTAAAGACATCTAAATTCCATCTTTGAGATGTCCACATATCGTACTCAAAGTTGGTGATCGACTGATCTAAGGTCTATCTTTGAGAACCTTATCTCTCCATTCAGCTAATCGAAGATGTCATCAATCCTTGGTAGAATATATTTGTTCTTCATGGTCACCTAGTTTAGGCACAAGACGTCCTTAAATAACAGCAAGCTTCAATCAATATTTTTTTCAAACAACCCAAGGGAACCCATGGTGAAATGTTGGGCCTTATGAAACCCTTATTTTTCATATCCTCCATCTATATCCTCAGCTCCTGGAGCTTTGTGGGTGTCATACGATGTGATGGTGTATATAATAGTGTCTTCCTGGGGTACAAATAAATGTAGTATACTACCTCTCTGTGAGGAGAGAGTCCTGAAACATCCTCTGGAAAGACATCCTCATAGTCATCTACCACTGTAGCAACTTTGGACACATCTCATATATTGAACTGAAGGTCATTCAAGCCACCTAATGAGTGAAAAACATAGATTCCTACATGTGTGTCCATCCAATACTGATCTGGTTTCTATTTCCCTGATAATGAAAACATAGACCCCTCTCCGTGGACATACCACACAGTTCTCCTAAAACAGTCTATCAGGGAATAGATTGCTGATAGACAGTCCATACCTATAATGACATCATACGTCTTAAAGGCTACAACTAGAAGATCCCAATAGAATCTCTCACCTCCTAGAGTTAGCTCACACTGCCGGAACCACTATGAGAAATTTGAGTCTCTTCCCATATGAGTCTCTAATCATAAGGATGAAGACAAAAAATCGATATAAATCTCTGATACTATAATAAGGACTATGGTAATGAAACTTTTACTAGATCTTATTTATATAAGAAGTACATCTAAAGTGGAGAAGACACATATCATACCTCATATTATCTTTGGGACCTATGGAATGTGGGCCTCAACTTCCTAAAGTTGAGCCCGCCCCTATCCACCTCCTCTTAGAACCCACAACAGATCACTTATGGGTGGTGGTGGTAGTATCGCGTACCTATGACAACCTCCATCTACCCGTCCCAATAATATTTCACATATGCCTCTTTGTGGACCACCTGGTTCTTGTATGTTCTACTTCTTCAGCGGTTCGTCTACCTTCTTTTCATCCTCTGTGGGGAGAGTCACGAAATCATAGGTCTTGTGCCCATGTTCACCGCATTCGTTTCATATTGAGCTCCCCTAATGACCCCCTCATCCCTGGGAGCCATGTACCACTAACATTGAGTATTGGGTTCATCGTCACATTATTCTACCCTATTTGGGCCTCTCGTTTATCTATCGGCTACCCACCATAGATGACTTAGCCAGTCTTTATCCCATGGTACATCCCAATGTTAGTGCCTGCAATGTAAGGACTCTCTCCCCTAGTATATTTATCTCCAACACCCCAGCATGCATAAGGGTGTTTAGGGAAATCATAGAAACCCTGATCTCTCATTGGAGTCCCTACTCAAATGTATGGGACCTGAAGAAAGGGTATTGTACCATATCTGTAGAGTAATGAGATAGGTCGGTGAATCACACAACGTACTCAACTACTATCAGGATGAACTAATGTAAATGAAGCAACTTCTATATGAACACAAAGTGCAATGTTGTGGAGAAGAACTCCTCCTTAAAAACAAGCATTATGTCAAACCAACTGATAGTTGCATCCACATGAATCTGGAAGGTCAAACTACACCATCTCCCCACCGAGACCAACAGAAGGCTCACTTTGAGAACCAACATCTTGTCAAGTTGAACCCTCACTAAGAGGAATACATGAGTTACCACCTCCATCCAATCCTCATTGACCTAACGTTAAGTCTCTCCCTGATCCTTAGAGATTTATGTCACGAAATCCCATGTAATTCATTGAGCCTACGTGCATACTCTACATGTAGCGTCGGTAGTAAATGTTGATAAATGGGCAGTGGTATTCCTAGGAAACCACCCGATGGATCTATAATTGGAAATAATCATTATGCTAAAGCCTCGTGGCTCTTTGGAACATCTTAATGGTCATGCACTCGAATCCTATCGTAATGTTTTCTTTGAGGAATAATACAAGAAATATAGATGAACCACAATCAATAGATTGTAACTCATGAGATGACTTATACTCTAAAAGGAAAGAAAAAACACCAAATATGCTCACAACTAGTGTTTTCATGTACCAGGTTGGAAAACAGAAATCATGGACCATGGGTATGGATATGTAAGCTGTCGTTCCAATACTGGACTCGCTATCCTGAAAGCCGAACTCCAAACATTTATCATTGTTACCCTATATGAAATTTAAAAACACTTAGTTCTTTTTGTATAACTGACCTCACTTAGATACCACATTAACTTGACATGTCCCCCGTGGCCCATTCCATGACAACCCCATGTCCTCCTTCCAAAGGCTCGGGGATGGTGACTAGCACCAAAAGGGAATATCCCAAAAGAGAAGGAAATAGTCTTTAAACTTACACACACACGATGCTCAAAATACATTAAATTAGTCACAATGTAAACCAAGACTGTCACCGAGTCAACAATTGTGAGTACAATACAACTGAAATTACACTAGGGACAGAATACTAGCACATAATAAAAATGAAGTAAAAAACATCCACAATTCGTCTGCTCGAGACCAAACTGGAATGGTAAGTGAAGGTATTATCCTATTACTATAAAAGTACACTCGTCGGTCTAATACTACTGAGCACCACATGGTACTGGATCACCAAGGTCTTCGTCGATGTGTCGGTCACCTGAAATAGACACAACATGTGAAGGCGAATCCTCTATTGGGGTGTGTAGCACAATACTCAGTAGGTACCCCAAAGCACAAAAGAATGACAACAATGTAAGTCCAAACATCAAGAACAAAAATAAAATAAATTTTATAACATGTATAATTATAAGTATATAATGTAAATTTTATCATTAGTAAAGCTAAGACATATTGTACTACTAAATAACTCATCCTTGATTATCCATTGAGGTCTTCTGGTCTACTGGACCGCTGAGATCCGCTCATCTACTAGACCACTGATATCTGATCGCCTCCCAGACCACTGAGTTATGCTTGTCTAATACACCACTAAGGTATGATTTTCTACTAGACCACTATGGTATGCTCGTCTACTCAACCACTAGGGTCTGCTCATTTGTTAGACCACTCAGGTAAACTCTTATACTAAACCATTAAGTTACATTCAACTACTAAACCATTGTGGAATTCTCATCTAACGGACCATTAAGGACCATTATTCTACTGAACCAACACATTATTATTGTATCCTAAACCACTCATGTACACTTTTTGGTTGGTCCACTATGTTATTATTGTCATATGATTCATGTCACAGCCAGACATGGGACTCCCACTCTCCAATGTACATGATTCTGGAAGAATCTAATTCGTAATCCATATATTATATCAAAACATTCACAGAATCTCTCTAATATTTTTCCCAAAGTAAAATCATGCCACACAGTTCCCAATACCCAAAATGGTTCATCAGTCAGACGATATATCTGAAATATTATGGCATTTAAGTATAATTGGGATGGTTGCGACCGGGCCTGGTGTGACTTTGTCGGACTATCCCGACCAACCTAGGCCAGGGATCCGGCATGGACAGACCCATTGAAGATAAAATGACCAGACCCAGATAGATCTGGTCCGAACCATTTTTGTTAGGCGCATTCGTCCATCGTAGTGGGTTTTCCTAGGCCTGGACCAGTTCCGTCATTGTCTGACCTGCCGGGTCACCTAGTGACCAGGTTCGTGTACTATGGCCCAATCCAAGTCAGTCAGAATGGAAATGCATTATAGGGATGCATAGTGGCCTAGTTTTCCCTACATCATAGCCTGGTTCTCTGGGATTTTTTCCTCTATTCTGAGCCACCCATCAACATGATTCAGTTTTCAGGGCCGACCCGCATTGGTGGGCATGTTCGCTCCCAACCAAAATTCCAGGAATTATCCATTTCACACGTTTACATGAAACTAAGGAGGTGTCACATTTGTGACCATCCAATCCTCCCTTGTGGAACCATTTCATTCACATCACCGAAGTGAGACACTAGTCTAGCTCATTACTACATACCACGGATTGCGTCTCTGACACTATCAGGTGGCCATGTCCGCCTATTGGCATCCTGAGTTTTGGTGGCTTCTGCCACCATCACGATGAGCTTCCAGCACACTGTCTCTTGTTTGATGCCCCAGATTTGTGCCACAACCTTTATCTGATGCCATGATCCACCTAGCCATTACACTTCCTACCCGATGTCGCCATCTCTTATGACCCATTGTCATGGACTGATGCGCTGATGCACTACTGTTGTCCTATATGGACTGTAGATACCTTCATAACAACAATCATTGTTCCACATTGAACGAGATGGTCTCAAGACGGAAAAGGGGGAAAAACACTCACCTGTGAAAATTAAATGAATTATTTGGGTCTTGTTCATGTTGACCATGATGCATTATTTTTAGCATGATCACAAAGAACCAAAATAGGGTGGAATAGTCACTAAGATAAATATCCTTTTTAATGCACATCATTTATAATCTCGTGTGAATGATCGATTGCCAGGTTAAAATGTCCATGAGATAACCCATGTTCATCTTTTAACAGAAGGAATGGGTAAAATATAATCTACACAGAAAAACATCAAACCCATACATGGGAAAGGATATTTCCGTTATATGATTCTTCATTGTCTTCTATCGATCTTTGATCTCAGATTCGATCTCCTTGGATGTCATCACCATCCTCTGATTCACCGAAATTCATCGTTGGAGAGGCTTCCTTCGCCATTCATCAGAGGAATTCTAGGGTTGTTCATCACCCCTAAATTCCATGTTAAATTAAAGAAGAAAGACATGAGTACATTTCAGCTTCACCACCCTTCTCTTTAAATGATGTTCTGTAATGAGATTCATTAATGAGATTCAGCGTCACCTTTTTTTTACTGCAGCACGACCATTCCACATCTTAAAGATAGAGAAAACAATAAAAAAACTAACTTTTTAGGATATGTTATTTTTCTTCTGAAAACATTGATATTTTTCTTTCACAATCATCCCACATGTGGTGGATGTTAGGCGCCACCAATGGGAAGCACACCCTCAAGAGTTCAACTACAGTATCATATTTCAAATCCGAGTTACCATTTCCGTGTTATAAGGATTTGAAAATAAATTAATCTTTACTTAATTATTTTATTTGTTGAAAAAAAATCATTCCATAGTTGGCTCGTGCAGGATAATGTTTTGGAATTTTTAGGTGAATTGCGATGCTCTATGGTTAATTCTTTCCTATGGTATTTGATCCTGGAATTAGTAAAAAGTTTATAAAAATCCACTCACATATTTATTTAACTAACGTTAAAAACATTTAAAAAATACGTTGACGCCACTCCGGGCCTCAGAATCATGTGTTGTCTCAGAGCATGGTCTTTAAATAATGCAATTTCATTTTAAAAATTACATGGAATTTTTGGAAATTAAAAATATTACTATTAAAATTTTAAATTAATTAGGTTCAAAATAAAATTATAATTTGATTCATTATTTAAATTCAATATTATAAATAAAAAGACGTTATTATAACATTGTTATTTTTTCTTTTCTTACCCTGGGAAAGCATTGAACATAAACTTTGGATAATTCTTATGTTATATAAAACTAATGTCAGAAATTAAAATAGAATAAAAAATAATACATAATAATTTTCAAATAATTAAAGAAATTAATTTTTAGTAATCAATTATTATATATAAGTTAACAATATTGACCTTGTATGCACTGTACAGACACTTTGTTAGCACTGACAATGATTGATACAATTATAAGGAAGAAATATATATTTCATTTGCTAAATTAATTCAATATAATATTCCAATTACTATGATATTATTTAGTTATCATATAGTTTAAATAAAATTTATGTCATAACAATTTCACGATGATGTAATCTAAAACACAATAATTTATAAAAAAATGTATTATTACCAGTCACAAAAATTATCCTAATTCAAAAAAAAATCCAAAAAAAAACAAGACCAATTTTCTTAATGTAAAATTTAAAACATAACTCAATTTTATGAAATTATTTTTTTAATAATCATGTAAATTATAAAATTATAAAAAATATTTATGGTTTATGAAAATTCATATACATAATTCAAAATAATTATATCATTCTCTCCTTCATAAGATAACTATATTCAATTTATACATTCATGGGTGAGGTTACTATTCTTAAGGGTATATTACTATACATATGTGTCATGATACTATTGATTGGGTTACATTAATATTCATAAGGGTCATGTTATAATTCAACAAAAATTATGTTGATTTTATCAGACTCTAAATACCCTTTTTAATGAAGCTATGTATGTTTGTTTACAGAAATTCCAAACACCTAGGGGGGAATATTAAGTTTAACATCTAGGTTATAAGTGTTACAATGTGTTCTTTTGTAATGAATCTGTGTTGTGTGCATATAATCTATATAATGAATTATTTGGGAAGAAACATATCATAATATCATTCTGTGTCATAATAATATTGAATATATTCATAATATAATTTAGTATTTATCTAAATAATTATAATAGTTAATATATATATATATATATATATTAATAAATTAATAAAATTAAATTTTTAATAATCAAAAACACATATTCTTACTAAAATATTCTTGTATATATAATAATATAGTAAAATAGTTTTTGTTTTTAAAATTATATTGAACGATTTAAATTTAAAATATAAGTATTATTAATGAAAAAAATTATATTTAAATTATTATTTTTCATAAAATAATTTCTATAATATTATAAAAATATTATATAGGTGTTACATAGTAGATATATTTTTAAAATATATGAATAAATTATTTGTGGTAAATTTTTCCCATTAATATTTTTTGGTGTGAGTGATCATTTTCCTAGTTTTTTTCCTGTGATTTTATTTGGAAATTAAAATTGCATTAGTGTGGAAAAATTATTTATTAAATTATAAATGTAATTACAAGTTATTTTAATATAATGTTACTCTTCATATCAATGGGTATGTGGATGTTGATTTTTTCCATTGAATGCGGATGTCGTTGAATTTATTTTGTCCCAAGAGGTCATAATGTGGGAAAATGATTATTAGCGTTTTATTTGGATTAGGTAACAAAAGAATTTATTTTATTTTGAAATAGATAATTAAATTATTAAATGTGTAAATTTTGAAATTATGGATTTGAAGTGAGGATTAATGGATTGTATTTTATGTTTTTGAGGTTTTTTCAGACTGATTTATTTGTTTTGTTTTTTTATGACTCATTGGTTTTTGATAAATGTATTTGTTAAAGTTTGTTTACAGGTTTATTTTTTGTTCAATTTTTATTGATATGGGGATTTAAGTTATTAAGAGTGTGCTTTATTGAATGTCCTATATGTTTCATATGGAGTCTCTCCAGTGAATAGTCCTTCCAAGATGCTTTGTTGATTTTTGGGGCAATGATTTTTATAAATGTTTTTCATCCTTCAATATCATAGTTCATTGGAGGTTGTGGAGTGTTTTGATTAGGTAAAAAGAATACTCAATTTAATTTTGAAATATATATGATGTTAGGATGTTATTTTTCATTGGTAGGTTTTAATGATCATGACAATATTGGTGGAAGCTTATCCATTCATCCTATTTTTGAGTTTGGGTGTCTATGGTGACCTTAATTAACACATTATCCAATGGATTATTCAATTTGAATTGATGGAGAATAATGTGTCATACCTCATGGCTGTTATGAAACATTTAGAGATGGAGAACATGTATGTTGAAAATTTCTATGTGCTAGTTTTATTTCTATTTATATATTATTGATTAATCATTTTAGAGATCCTCTTTTAATATGTATTCACTTTTGAGAAATCAATTATTACATTCCATCATCTAGGAATGTTTTATTTGGGAAGACAAAGTATGAGGGGTTCTTAGCTAATATGGTTTTAAGATGGTTTTCCAAGGAAATTGACAGTCTGATTTAATTTGATTCTAATGTAGTGTCCCCAAATTATAATGGCTATTAAATATAGGAACTTATCCCAGTAGCATTGCCTCTACTAGATCTATCTTATTGTTTAAAGGATAAATCACCTGTTTACATCATGAATGGTATTATAGTTACTCTGAGACATCTCACTTTATTCCTATGAATGATTTTCATTGGTGTGTAGTTTTGGGATACTTTGATGGAAATTTTTATGTCTCATTACCTTAACATGATGTTTTATTCAATGTTTTTTAGCTACTGAAATTGAGGGAGAATATTATTTAAGAAACTATATCATCTAACATTAGTATCATAGTGAATATGTTTAAATAGTAGTAAAGATGAATGGTGTGGGGTTGTATATTTATATTATTGTTATTTACTTCATAGAGAAAACATATTGAGATTTATCCTTAATCTATTTTCAAATTATTTATTTTTTTTTAATTTTTTCCCCATTTCCATGATGGTTCTATGATTGTGCCTTGTGGATGAGTGTTCCAAAAGTTTTGGTCTTTATTTGGATCAGTATTGGTATTAGGAGATTTTTATTTTTAGAGGGCTTTTTGTTGAGGATTAATGAATTATGTACTGGTAAGGAACCCTACTTGAGTTTATTTGGTTAATCACTTGTCATGTTGGTTGGTAGATTTTTTGAGAATACATCTTAGTTTATTCATTATTGTATGTGGTTCATTAAATGTTGGGTATCTCCACCATTTATCTTTTCATTTTCAATTTATAATGGTATTGATGGGTGTGACCTGTGGATTTGAAATTTCACTTCTTATGTCACTATTCATGATTGGGTTTATGTAGTTTTATCTAAGCTTTAATTTTTTTTTGATTATAATGTCGAACTGAATGATTTGTTTTTGTCCTTCATTTATGTTCGGTGAATTTATATGGGATGAAAATAGGTAATAGTATGGACATATTTCACACAATGTTTTTTTTCAAACATTTTAAATTTATTTTTTGTCCCCATCTTGATTCATTGGTTTCTGTGTTTTTTTCTCTGAAAATTTGATGTTTCCTTACGAAATTTTGATGGATCATTATTATTTTAATGTTAGTAGATATCCTAAATGGTCCCCATAAAACCACAATGTATGGATCGTGTGTTTACCTAGACTACATGGATATGGGCATGACCATACACACCTCCTATGTAGCATAAGTGGACCAGACTATGGACACATCATGATTGTTGAACAGTCTGGTAGACAATATTGGAAACCCATTTGACAATCCAATGAATAAAAAATTAATTAATTAAATTTGTAATAATAATAAAAAAAATCCTAATAAACCCCCCTTAACATATCCAACATTCCTACCCCCATTGAAATCTACCCTCTCATGTGATAGCCAACCCATATGGCCACCACTCATCGCACTTAACCCCCATAGCACCAAGTCACCATTCCAGGAAATTTTATTTTTTAATTACTTGTGAAATAATCATAGGTAGGGGTTTCTCATCATTTTAACCATTCGTCCTCCATTTTCACATTTTCTCATTATCATCCTTATGTTAACAAATATTTGGGAAAACAAAAACCCAAAAGGGATTCTGTTTGTTTTGGTATTTTTATTCACTGTATTCGTGAGGCCTATATAAGAACCGATTAATCTATGGGTTCAAATTTTAGAATGTTCTCCAATAAAGAAGGGTATGTTTTCATCCATTCTTATTCTAAATAAAAAATATATTTAGGTATTTTTTTACTTTATAATTTATAAAATTTTACTAGTGAGACTTAGACCGCCATTAGTGAAGGCTATGATATTGGAATTAGGGCTGTGAACTACCCACATACAAATTTGTAGTTTTTAATATAAATTTATTTGCATGTAATATCATTTCACATATTTTTATTTTGTTATTGGAAGGTATAATTTGTACATGGGTATATATATAGTAATGTGTAACTCTGTTTGGGTTGTCTTGCAAATTGTTGTACTTGACATACATGCTTATAAAAATATAATAATATATATAAAGGCCCAAATATACACATTCATTTATGGTATCATGAATAATTAAATTGGTTATATGTTTCATTATATATTATTCAAGGTGAATATTCAATTATTTATTAATGATTGGATTCGAGGATACATTTTCAAAGGCAACATGTTTTGAGGTTGGTTCAAGATATTCAATCTTTTAATTTTATATAAAATTTTGATATATATTTTAAAGTTTGTTTAACTATTTATATGAAATTTATATATATTATCTAATTATTTTTGTCCTTGAAAATGGTCTTCTTTCCTATTTCACCACGGTTTCGTACATAGAATTCAATTATTTCAACAACATTTTTTAATAGATTTAAATGTAAAGAATTTAAAATTTAAAATTAATTTTTAAGTAGTTTCTATAATATAAAACAATTATTCACAATGGTTTTTGGGTAATTCAATTTGATTTATATATGATTGATAATTGGTTTTAAAAGTTGAATTCTTTGGGTAAAAGGGTTTTTTAGAAAGTAAAGGGGATTTTATTAATGAGATGACTCTCTATTGAAAATTTGAAAAGTAATAAAGAAATGATAACAACTATAATTCAATACCAGTGTATGTGAATTTTTTTTACTTTACATATTTGGTATGAATTTATTCCTAATTATGAAACATGTGAATAGTTTTTTTAGATTGATAATTGGTGTTCCACTTATGATGGGAGTTTTAAATTGACAAGTTAATTGTTTATTTCATGTAATAAAATATGATATATATATATATATATTTGTGTATTTGGGTGTGTTTGTGATAACATCATACAAATTTACCTTCATATCAATATAGATCAAGTGATTCCTGTGTAATTAGGCTTGTGAAATATGAACTAGTACACATGATGGGTCGGCATGGACCCAATATAGGTTCCGTGAAGGAATTTAGATACAACACTAAATAAACAGACTCCTGATACTTTTTGGACCACCAAGATTGATTTGTTTTATATAGAGGATCTTTCATAATAATAGTTATATGGATTGATTACAAAGAGTATGAGCAACCTTTGGACCCAATTATACAATATTATGAGTATTTTCCCATGATACATTCACTTATCTACTTATGTTTTCATTGATATCATTCTACATTCTCCGCAACTTAGTTCATTTTTCAGGACAAAAATAATAATAAGTATGATTTATTTAGATGGTATCATAGAACTAAATTTTATAATTTTCTATTATTAATTCTCACTAACATCCATATTTGATTATCTCAATATTAGTTTTATTATGATTTAATTAATTAACATTAATTGGTTGGAACTTTTTTCCCATTATCAAAAGAGATAATGGTCTTTATGAATCATTGGTTTATTTTTTCAAAAAAATCGTGGAATTATATAATATTAGTATGTATTATTTTCAAAAGGGAAAGATTAGATTTTATTTTCAAAGTCATGGTATATGGTGTTTTTTATAATTTGGAATCACTTTAGTCTCGCACAATCAGTTCCATTTTTTAGTTTCACATTGAGCTTTGCTGGTTTTTCTCTATGATAAAGTATAATTTCATGGTTTGTGGTGACCTACTAGGTAATGTGGAAGTATTTCTAGTGTGTATATTTATCAATTTAGTTTCTTTATTAATTTCTAATGATGTTATTAGTTTTGTATTATTCTATTTTATTTATCAACAGTTTTAGGGATAAACCATTTCTTATTGAGATACCATTATATATAAAAATAGAATTAATAAAAGAAGGATTGAAATGGAATGTCATGGATTGACATTTATCCTATAGTTCTCTTAGTTCGAAGACAAACTAGGATGGTTCATGATATGATTGGATTTCTATAATACCATTGATGTGAGACCATTATTTGATAATTCAAATAGTTACAATACCAACATACGAACAAAATAATAGTTTAAATGTAAATTCCAATATATTATATATATTAATATTATATTACATAGATTGTGATATACTAATATTCTCTTTAATATTACTTATTATGTATACATTATACATCAAATTTGTTAAATGTTATCTAATAAATGTCAATCATTTAAAAATTTTAATTTTAATGTAAATATTTTTTATTCGTAAATTTTAGGCATCCTCAATTTTTTTCAAACAAATTAACATTTCTATGTAGATTTTCAAAATTAAATTTGGTTACATTATTTAAAATTTCATTAAATGTATTATTTTTCAATGAATTGAAAAATTGGAGTTTTTTAGGTTTGTTATAATTTATGAATTCCTCAATATATAATAATGATGTTAGAGGATATATATAGTTTTTAAACACGTTAAATATTTTTAAATAAGGATTTTATTTCATTATACATATTAAAATAATTTTTTAAATTTATAAAAAAATTAAAATGTTTTAAAATATAATTTTAATATAATTTTTTTGATGAATAAATGACTTTTTAAAGACCTAATGATAATTTAAATATCGATTTGGTTTTAAAATTTTAAATTTTTTACTTTTATTAGTTTCATAAGTCATAAGCAATCTTATATTTGTCCCATGAATAATAAAATTTCAAACAAATTTAATTTAATTCTATATATTTGAAAAAATAATCAATTTCCCTCATATTTTTACAAATACACCAATACCTGCCTATTTTTATTTCCTCCTAATATAAATAGATTTTCCCTCCATCTCTTAAGCTCTCCTTAATTCCAATATAGAATACTCAATAATATTATTTTATCACACTTCTTGGTTTATGAATGGATAATTAATTGGAAGGTCAGTCTTCATCTAGTAAATTTTTAAATTAAGTAAATAATTCATAATAAGAATTTTTATATTAAAATTCTTATGATTTCATATATTTTAATCATTATTTTGTTTTATAAATGATTTTATATCAATTATTAATAGAATTAGACTACAATTATTACCATATATTATCAAATTTCAAAACCTATTACACAATGAAACTCATTTTTTTCATTTTTCATTACAAATATTTAATTTTTTGAATAATAAACCCAATTTTCATTACAATATATTCATAATTATATATTTATAATAAATTTATTTTTTATTTTAGTATATAAAATGATAAAATATTAATCATATATTATAAATCATTTAATGTAAATTTTATTAAAAAATATAATCTAGTAGATTTTAAATTAAAGTGATTCCCTATTTAATGTGTTTTATTTATCAGATGATTAATTATTATATATGGTCTATAATCCCCACATAAAAATTATCATGCGATGTTTATAACATGATATAACTCGAATAAATAGAGCAATTAAAAAAATATATAGATATCATGTTTATGATACCATACAAACACAACTTTCAAATTATTAATGATAACATGGAAAAAATAGAATAATATGTTTTTTGAATCATCAATTGTGAAATTTGGTGAAATTAATAATAAACCATCATTTTTTGGTTACAAAAACATTTAATTTTTAACCTAATATATTTTTTTCATTGAATAATTGTAAACCGAATGATTTATCCATAATGATCACTTATTATACTTTTTCTTAACTTATCTCATTACTTGTTTTCATGATCAAACTTATATTTTTTATGTATAAACAAGATAATTAATATATTAGGATGTGACCTATGATGGAATTATAAAATAGTATTTATAGAATATTATATAAATTTTATATTTTTAATGTGACATAAATACATCATTTCTTATGTTAATAGTTTAAAATATAATAATCAACAAATGATAATATCAAATTTTAAAATAAATAATTTTTTGGGTTAATATTAAAATTTACCTATAAAAAATCTAACGACCCAAGCTTTATGTACTGGGAAATTCCATTGATATTATAGAGTAATTAATACATTACACATATATTTGCAGAAAGACTATATTATTTTAGTGTTTTTTGAAACATGGAATATAATTTTCTAACTCAGTGAATGATCTTCAACGTCTCCCCTAAATATCACCCTATTTTGTTTTCATACATAAAACCACTCATTATATATTTGGAAAATGAAAACAAAAAAGAATGACATCAAATTATCACCATGGAAAAACATGGATAACATTAAAAAACCATAAATATAATAATGTAAAAACATGAAAATAATGTTTAAATATCAAAATCTTGAGTTATGAAATACTCTTTGCAATACATAATCCATAGATCATTAAGGAACATTACAAATGTTAAAGCAAATTGTCCTAAAACATGGAATTGTGGAAAACCAATAATCATATAATATGATTTCCATTGTATCCAAGGAATTTCTGCCAAGACCATCATAGTGGACAATGTCCATTACTGAACAAAGCTTACATGTTGTTCCCACCATATGTAACTGATACAGATTTACTTACTATTACTTCTCTATATTACTACACTGGATTTACATCTTCTCCGATCATTAATATATCATGGGAAAAAAATATTTACATAGTGCATTGGAGTTAGATATAGGTCCCACCCATTTAATAATGAAATCATTCTTACATGTGCCCCAAAAACATAAATCATTCGTCAAAGAATAACCCATGAAATAAAATGGGTTTGATAAACATCATTCCATCATAACAATATCTATATAAAATATTATTCCATTATTAAAAAAAATCCAATCATTGTTATAGAAACACTGCCCTAATTAAATAGTGTCATATTATATGATGAACAATTTTTATTAAACACATGAACTTAATTCATGAGGAAAATATCTTTTCTTCATCAAAAAACATTTTCCTTCTTAAAAAAGCCACACAACAATAAAGCAAAATAATTTATTTAAAAATACAATTGAAATGTTTTAATTTAATATTCATTGAAATAAGGTGTAATGAACGCGTAAGAATCCACTCATGGTGTACATGTTAAAATAACATTCACCTCATACGTTTTCCAAAAAAGTAAAAAAGTACCACAAATCGAATAACGACAAAATATTAATTTCAATACATTTAATTAAAATTCACTAAATTGTAAAATTAAATTCTTAATACTTAATAAGAATATAAATAATAATACATGCTTATTAAACATGGATTCAGATGATAAATGAACCCTAGTAATACTTACATATAAACAATCTTAAATAACAATGAGATAGAGAAATTATAACTTACCTTATAAATTATATTAGTATATGGTGTGTAAAAATCCAGTATAATGATTAAAAAATGTTTTTAAATTATATGAGAACCATATACGTATTAATGATATCATATATTTTCTTATTATATCATTTTTCTACTAATATCTTAATATTTCCATTATTTCAGGTGTTAACTACTTCATTTTAGGATCCATATATTTCAATGTAAGTCATGTTTTTATGAATAAAATGTATTTTATTCATTTAAATAAGGAAATTACGTTCATAATTAATAGTTTTACTCATCATAAAAATTTTATAATCATTCGTGAAATTTTATTGTGGAAAATGAATTTCATCGTATGATGGAGACTGTAGGTCGTACACACGAACGTGTGATGATGTCATTACCTTGATGGTTGAATGGTATGAAATTTGATGGTGTATTAATTATAATGAATATTTATCATATTATATATATAATTTAAATCCATTATAATCATGATTATACTCATCAAAATATGTTATTTTTGAATAACCAATTACACCATAGTGTGGAGACAGTTAGTCGTACAAAGACACATGTTTTGATGTTTTTTTGTATGATGAATTAAAGGATTTATAATGTCATACCCATATTCTAAAATTATATCACAATTTAGAAGATAATTTTTATTTAATTTTGTTTAGAAGAAACATAAAAATATGAAGTAGAATATTTAATGAATTTTGCAAGAAATGATTAAACAATTACATCTTTTTTGGGTAGCACCTTTTGTTTTGATCAAAAGATATCCATAAGATGGATTTCTACCAAAAGTGTGGAATCTTGGTGGAAGGGAGGGATGTTGAGATATTATTAGTATAGAATATAGATGATCCAGTGAGCTGGAGAGGTTTGAGTATGTGGATTGATGTGATGGCCTTTTATATAAAGGAGGACGGGCACTTTATGAAATGACTAGAAATATTTTTTTATTAGAATTTTTTTTTCGAATTCAATAATCTGCAAATTGTTATGATTTGACGATAAAATGAGTATGAGTAAAAATACTCTCAACCAATAAGTTTTATATAGGTTTAGGACAGAAATTTCAATTTATCATTTGGCTTTAACCCTTAGTTAAATAAATTAACACTTACCATGTCTTCATGTATTTTAACACTATGTGGCCAATATAATTACTATAAAATTTCAATAGAACCTAAAGTGGATTATTAATTTTATTTTTAACATTATATAAGTAATTATTCAAGAATGTTGGGTTTTATTACTATTATATTATTTAATAAAAAATTATTTGTTTTAAAAACACTTTTATATCAATTTTGACTCTGTTTATTAATTGATCTTTTTAGAGAAATGAAAAGTATATTAATTAAAAAAACTACATTAAATAAAATATCATATGTCTTAATAGTCTATAAAACTCTTTTATGGAATCAATATTTTTAAATTAAAAGTATTTTAATACTTATAATATTAATTATTTAAATATATCCTTAATAAGGAAATCATTACAACATCGCTGTGTCCTAAATAAATTTATTTATTTTTTTCATGAAATTATAATTAAAATATCATGTTGTAGTAAATATTGTTCATTTTTTAATTACTATTTCTAGTAAAATATATAAATTATATAACCCCAACATAATTTTTTTTAGTAAAATGATACATGTTTACGATAGAATTCTCTTTAATTAAAATAAATTATGATAACATGTCATTTTTAGACCCAAGTGGCTCCCAAATGCCAAAAGTTCATCCTATGGAATGTTTTGGTCAATAAAGAGTAATAAAATAAAATTAGGACACGTGTTAGTGTAATTTTATTTTATTATAAAAATATTTTTAACATTATTTAGATAATATATCATAAAACTGTGGTAAATAAAATAATTAGAGAAGATACTATTCATAATGTCAAAAAATAAAAGGTTCTTATTTACATATTTTTGTTAATAGGATTCCGAATTTGGAATCAATTTTTCCATGTTAAAATCACAGAAGTTGATTTAATTAATTTAAAATAATTTTTTTAGGAAATCTAGAAAGAAGGTCTTTCAGAATTAAAAACTATAAAAAGATTAACATGATTTTATGTCCAATTTAAACTTGAAATTACATAGAATGAAAAAAATTAGATGATATGAAAAAAAAATAATCCAATCAAACAATACAACAAATTAAAAAGTTAATCTAAATATTCAAATAAATTAGATAAAAAGGTATTTTTTAATTATAATGTAGTAATTTTAACTATTCATTAAAATATGAATTTCATCAGAATGTAACCAAATTTTAACCAAGGGAAATAATTATTTAAATATTCCAAAAAATATATTTATTATGTAAAATGGAACTTTTAAAATTTTTAAAAAATATTTAAAAATGGTTCTCAATCTAAATGTTGTAAAAATATTTTTTTGGATGAATTTTTCTCTTATATAAAATATTGTATTTGACCATATATAAAAAAAATTAATTAATATGAATTTAAAATATAAAATTAAATATATTACATATATACTTCTATAATAAATTATATAAATAGTGTTTTAATTATTTTATAGAGACTCTTATTTTCAATTAAATGGTTTTTAGAAGTGTTTTAATAATATTCGTACCCGCCATTAAAATGACTAGGTTATAATATTTTGTTATCACTTATTATTGGTATTTCATGAAATGATTTCTTTCAAAATATCATGAAATTTTGTGTAATAAAAATGAATAACAGTGTTGCGTGTCGTGCATGCTTATACTATGTTGTGTATAGAGCATGCTAATATTGGGGTAGCGTATAACACAAGACATCGCAGAATTTAAAATGGATATATCTAATAAAATGTCGGTATGTTATGTTATTCCCCCTTAAAATTTATTTCTCTCTAAAAATTCATTTGGGTTATAAAAGTATTTCTACTTGAAAGTTTCATTTTTTTAAACCAACATCATGAAAACATATACTAAAACATAATTTTAAAAATGAATGTTAAAAAAATTATAGTTACCCAAAGTATCTCATCAATGCATTTCAACTTATGCGAACATAGGTGGTAAGTGAAAACATCAATATGGAATAAATAAAATCCATCAATTTCTTATGGATAGTGATAGAGAACAAGGATTGGATAAAGTTAACAACTTGAAAGCCATAAATCTGAAACGATTTAAGGAACCATCATATTCATTGGTTTAAAAGGTATTATGATATCATTTTTTTCAATATTCATTCCCTAAAGTTGAATAATTTTTCATGTGAATAAATACATACTTTATTTTTGTAAAATGACACCATTGTTCATGACTTAAAAAATTTAAAAATTCAATTATTATTTAAGGAAATGAAGTTGAATTTTTAATCCTTGATGTGTTAGGATATCATGAAATAGAATTATAGGTCATTCCTTATGTCTGAAAAAAATGTAATCATATTTTATCAAATATCAAAAATTCCTCCTACAGTGAGATAATAAATTAGTCGAACAAACATAAACCAGAATATAACATATACAATCCATAAATGTATAACATTACAATCCTTCCAAAAACTGAAAATATAAAACATTAGATAGTGGTGAACTAAATCAACATAACATTTATCTCCCATATCTCATAAGATAGTTCATGGTTGTGACATTCCAAACATGTGAATACTTTTATCATTTATTATCAAGAAACATAGTAATAACATGAATTAATATTGAACCATAGTGAAAATATGAATTCTATCAAATTTAACAAGTTCCAAACACACAAAATAAAAACAATTTATATATACTAAAACCAAGATATCACTTTTTCCTTATATCTGTCATGAGTTAGTTAATAGTATAAAACTACTCAATATATCCTTATACCTTCATTATGTGCATATCACATGCTTTTCAAAAATATTTCAATAACATTTCATTTTTAAGAGTACCATATAATTTTGGAAAATGACAATGGACAAAGACTTAGATATTACAAAACTCCCTAATACTATAAAAGTGATTCTAAAAAAATATTTTTGGAATCCAATTACATAAATACTTTATCATTTTACTACCTCACTTTCATAGTTAACATCTCCAATACTAATAGCTTGTGATTTCAACATGTATCTACCCTTAAGCAGTTGTTGATGTCAATAGTCATCTATGACCATTAGATTAAGGAATTGGATAGCATAATACACCATTTCCTAGCACTTGTAGGATTGAAGTGTGGGTGATGCGTTCTCAGTAGTCTTTTCTCTAATAAAATCATTAAGAATATTTTTACTATTATGTTGGCACACAATTATTCGATGAACATATTTTCCACACTTATATCTGTTTCTAATATTTTCAAGACAATCTCAACTATGCTTGATTCTAAAAAATGAGAATAAGGAAGCAATCACTTTATTTTCCCCACTATTTTTTAGAGTTTCACTTGAACTGCATATTCAAATTATTATCAAAACAATGATATTTATATGTATCATCAAATTAGATTTCTATATTGATAAAAAACTATTCATAGCTACTAAGGTATCTTATAGAAAATTATCTTCAATGACGTGTGTTTAATACACTTAAGAATCGATCCAATTTACTTTCAGGTTGGATGATTAATCCATAATCATACCTTGTATTTTATGTGAAATTTTTATGGTATATATGATGTGATTCATCATCCTTTTTATTTTTCTCCAGGAACACCTTTTTATTCTTTGCTCTAAAAATACAATGAAATTACTTATTAAAAAATATGTAATTGAACATTCCCTATTCTATGGAATCAATTTCATCTTACTTCCATATATTCTTAATTATCGTTCACCACTAGTCTACTACACCTTTTAATTGATAAACAACAAAATTTCATTTTTCATGATCTGAATTGTGAAGGACAGAAAATATCTTGTTAATGGTACTGATCCATTTTCCGAAACAAGTGGATCAAAATACCTAATGAACAAAGGTGGATGATTCCTCATGAAGGAGTCAATAGAATTTTGTTCTATTCTCAGCTCATTTTAATTTTCAGAATTATTAATCACTTGGGTATGTATAACTATACAATTATTCATTCAATATCCCATTAAAATTGGTTATTCATGAGGAAAATATCCTAATATCACTTTTCATGGATCATTAACATAGTTCCTTCGTGTTCCAGTAATTATATAAAACCAAAAAATAATAGTGTGAGAGGAAAAATTCAAACTAGGAAAACACCATAAACAAGGGGGAGTAATTTCAATAATCAATATCTTAGGTTTAATCCTTGTTTATTCATGACTATTTCTATAATTCAATGACTTTAACCTGTACTTATAAAAACCCTTACTGAAATCCATAGACATACCATAAAAATATCTCTATGAATCTCACTAATGATTTCACATCATAGTTTCCAATGTTTAATTATAACAATGCTCTAAAACCAACTCTATCAAACCAAGAATTATGTAAATGGGAATTACATTTCATTTATTGAAAACATAATAAATTAAAATAATATATTCCTAATGAATTTATCAGATTAGTATATTTCATAACATGGAACCTAATCCTCTAACTTGGCGGAAGATCATCAATACCCTCAAATAAGATATTCCTATTTTTTTCCATCTTAAAAAAATTATTTATATCCGGAGGAAAAGAAAACATAAATAGAGTGATCTCAAATGCTTAGTAAGGGAACAAATGAAAAAAAATAAACATAATAATGTAAAAACATGAACATAATGTTTAAATATCAAAATCTTGAGACATGAAATAAATCTTGATTTTACATAAGGCATAGATCATAAAGGAATATTAACCATTAAAAATTTCCATTGGCTAAAAACATTGAATTTTAGAAAACAAATAATAACATAATATGATTTCTAGAGTATCCAATGCATTACTTCCAATACCATTATAGTGGAAAAAGTCCATTAATGATGCAGGGTTACTTATCGTACACGCCTTGTATTAATGAACATGATTTACATGCCATCCAAGAATATTATTATTTAAGTGAATATACTTGTCATTACAATAATTTCTCTTTAGTGAGATAGATATCATTACCATATGAATTTGAGTGAGATATAGGTCTCGCCTATCTCATAACAAAATTATTCTTACATATTCCACAAAAACCAGTGTCTTTTAACATGGAATAAACCATGAAATAAAATTGATTTCTTAAACTTCATTTCTTCATAACATAATCCGAAAAAATTACTTCATTAATAAAATCAAATCATATGTATAGAATTAAAACCCTATTTTAATATAATCATCTATGATGAAAAATAATTTTGATATAACACTTGAAATTAATTCGTGAGGAAAATTTCATTTCTTAATAATAAAATTTCTTTTATTAAAAATCTACTAAATTTCAAAAGAAAAGAATTTAATTGAAAATATAATTTTAATATTTTAAAGTTAAATTCATTTAAATAAGGTGTTATTAAAGTTTATGAATGCATTACAACCATATATGGTAAAAAAAATTATCCTCATAGTTTTGGAGGAAAAGTCAAAAAATAAATCAAATCGAATAATGAAAAAATACTCATTTGTTACATTTTAATAACAATTCAACAAAAAGTAAAACTAACAACAAAAATTTGTATTAGAATATATATAATATTACATACTTAGAAAAAATTTATGTGGAAAATAAATATACCACATTAAATACTTATGTATAAACAATCATAGAAAAAAATGAGATTGAAAAATATTCCATTGCCTTGTACTTTTGGTTAGTAAAGGGGTTTTAACAACCTGGATAATGATTAAATTATGATAGTAAATTATACTAGTACCATATAAATCTTTATGATATCATATATGACCCTATTATATGATTTTGGTGCGAGTATTTTAATATTTCCATAAATTCAGGTGTTAACTGCATCGTTTTCCCATTCCTTTTTTCCATGTATGTCATGATTGTTATGATTTATATGTATTGTATTTATGAAATAATAAAATTAAGTTCATAATTATTATTTTTACTCATCATAAAAATTTATAATCATTCTTGTTTTGATAACATGGAGAATGAATCTCAACATGTCTTTGAAACAGTAAGTCGTAGCTACGTAGGAGCGATGATATAGTTCCCTTGATGGTTAAATGGTAAAATATTGGATGGTATATTAGTTATAATGAATAATAATTATTTTATATTAATTATTTACATCTTATTTAGTCATCATTATATCCATAAAAAAAGTATTTTTGAATTACTAATTACACCACGACGTAGAGATGGTAGGTATTTAATTGCACACAAAGTAGTATTATTATTCGTAGTATGGATAAAAGGAGATAAAAGGTTATCCTATAAATATAATAACATATAAGAGTGCATAATATATTGGATTTAATACTAATATATATAAAAAAACTAATAATATTATGTTTAATAAGAAAATAATTTTGAAATATGTGATAAAACAATTACATATTTTTTGAGTTTCAACATTGTATTTTCACAAAAGGTGTCCATAAGATAGATTTTTTCACAATGTGTGGACTCTAGGAGTAAGGTATATATGTTTTGAGATTATTTGATTTAAAATTGGATTACCCAAAGGGCTTTAGATTTGTGAGTATTTGTGTATATATGGTGGCCTTTTATAAGTGGGAGGAAGGGCACATTAGTAAGTATTGAAATATTAATTTATTATTAAATGGTATTAGAATTATAATATCTTAAAAGAGATATATTTATAATATATGATGAGTAAGGGAATAAAACCGCCCATTAAATAGGTTTTACACAAGATTAGGTCACAAATTGAAGATTATCGTTTAACATTAACCCATTGTTAAATAAATTAACTCCTGAAATGTCTTATTTCATTTTTACACTATATAGTTAACATAGTTAATATAAAATTCAATGAGAACATATAGTGGATCATTAATGAAATTTTTAACATTATCAATTTAATTTGGCTGATAAATGAATTTTAAATACTATTATATCATTTAATAAAATAATATTTGTTTTAAAAACTCATTTATTTTAATTTTGACAACATTTAGTAATTTATTTGTTATGTAATAAAATAATGATTATTTTGAAAAAATTATATTAACTAAAATATAAAATGTCATAAGAATCCATAAAATTCGTCTATGGAATCAAAAGATTCATATTACAATTTTTTAATACATAAAGTATCATTTATTTGAATCCTTCATTAATAACCTAATCACAATATCATCATTGTGTCATAAATAAATAAATTAATTTAATGTAGAAAATTAAAAAATGAAAATCATGATATAGAATATATTTTTATATTTATAATTTCTATTTATAGTCAAATATATCAATAATATTACCATATATAATATGTTTTTAGTAGAAAGATACAAGTTTATGTTATCATTCCCTTTACTTTATATTAATTTTTAGAACATGTCCTCTTCCCAACAAAGTAGCTATTAAATGCCAAAAGACAATCCTAATGGTTTAATTTAGTTTTTAATGACTCGTTCAATTTAATTAGGACGCACGTTAGGGTATTTTTATATTATTATAATATTATTTTTACCCTAAAATACCAAATTTATCCTTTAACTAGGTTAAATAAAATAATTACTGAAGATATTATTCATAATGTCCAAAAATTAATGGAAACTATTTAAATAATTTGGGAAAACATATTCCAAATATAGAATCCATTTTTCCTAATTCAGAACAGGTAATTTTAGTAAATTAAATTCAAATTAATTCTTGTTGTCAAAACCAAAATGCTTGTTTTTATGATGTAAAAACTATCAAAAAATTGACATGTGTTTATGTGTAATTTAAATGCCAAATTACTTCAAAATACCAACATTAGATTAAATTATAAAAAAATAATCCAATAAAACATAAATAACAATAAAAAGGATTACATAAATATATTAATAAATTAGATGAAATGGAATTTTTGAATTAAAATGTAGTATTTTCCACTATTCATTAAAATATGATTTTTATCATAAAAATACAAATATATCAAAAAATGTAATTATTGACTTACCAATTCAAAATAAGAAGTTTATTTTGACAGATAGAACTTAAACTATTATCAAATACTACATTTAAAACAGTTCTATATCAAATGGTTGTAAAACTAATTTTTTTTGAAAAATACATCATTTGTTAGAAAAATTGAATTTGTTCTTAAATATTATATAGGAAACATATAATTTGGATTTAAAACAATATATTGAATATATTACACATATATTTAAATAGTAGAATCGATAAAGAGTGATTTTATAATTTCATAGACACACTAGTTTTTATTTAAATAGATATTTAGAAGGAAGTTAATAAAATTTATACCTTCTATTATAATGACAATGTTGTAATATTTAGTTATAACTTATACTCGGACTTGATTGAAATGAATTATATAAAAATAACATGAAATTGTTTTTCAGAAAGGCAAGGAATTGTGATGTGTATAATGCAAGAAAATGTTGTTTTTTATATAACACATGCTAATCTTTGTGTAGTTTACAACGTAATACATTACAGAAATTAAAAAGAATCTACCTCATAAAATCTCTATGTGTTACAAAAAATATCGGTCATCATATGATTATCACTCTATATACCCTAGTTCATCCAGTTAATATTACCAATGAATAATTATGTATCTCCAATGTTCTCGTACTTTTGAAAAAATCATTTCCTTTACCCCCACACTACATGTCACGAATGTTTTAATTACCCCATAATCATTTATTTCTAAAGTAAATCCATAGTGGTACTGGAAAAAATCCCATTGCATCCTCTCATATGGTTTAAATGTCTTTTATGATTCAATAACATAAAGAAAAATTATTCCCACATTCAATACCATGTTTCTGTAAAATCCATCTTCTTAATATTGTAGAAATGTCTTCAAATATTTATACCCCACCTCCTAAAAATAATAGATTCTAAAATTCAATATTTATCTTCTTCCACTCCACATTATATGTGTATAATCATAACACCTCTAAATATACCCTCTAAATGAATTTTATATTTGTTACAAAAAACTATAATTTTTGACTATCCTTTTTGGTTTCCTAAATTTTAGAACGTCATTTAGTGGGTGATGTAGCATTTCAAAAAATAACTATCTATCCCCACATGAAACACCCTTTGGAATTTCAAACCACCCATTCCAATAGTTTTTCACAATGATAATGTCTCACAATTGATTCTTTTATCTTTACCATAAACTCATCAAAACTATTGATTTCATTACATAGTTTTCAATAATCAACTTTTAACAATGAATCCCCTTTATGATCCTCACTAAATGTAGTTTTAGAATTTGATAAATTTAAATGAAATGTGCTGTCAAAAGAAATTATAATCAACATCACATTTATAATTAATAAATTATGTTTGTCTCTAACAATTATACATATTTTTTTCTCCATATAATAAACCATCTTAATAGCTATATGGGACTATATTCCCATTCACATGTTATGTAATAAAATTTAGATTCCATTTAATGTATGCTGTTGTAAATATAAACCCAATTCATTACTGGAACGTATGCTTCATTTTCACCAATGATGTCCCCAAATTTTTTACAATGGACAATGATGACTCACATTCACACTGGGATATATAGATCATAAGGGAGGATTCTCATATACTATGTGTGTCTAGATTCACATTTCATGGGATATGTATGATTATTAGAATATCTATCCAATGGAATGAAACGAATTCCCAATTGGATGTGTTTCATGTTAGAATGGGGTTCAATAAATATCTATCATTATTCCACCTATTTCGATGATGATTATACCGTTTTTTAATATTTTTTGAGATTCATGACCAAAAACTAAAAACAATTGTCCATGCATCATGACCATAATTTGTGTGCACCCTCTTTGAGGTTTTCAATACTATATTATTTTCATCTAATCCACATTTGATTTTTCTATAGCCTATATTTCGAGTAAAATATCTACATTTTACATTTTTTCAGTATATCATGACATTAAAATTCATCTATTATTCCTTTATAAATGATTTTAAAAGGAATAAATCTCGGATTGAGTTCCTTGACTATAAAATATGAAGCAGCAACGGACCCCACCACCATCAAAACTGAATGAACCAAATCTATAACATACTTATATTAAAATTTATGACAACACAATATTATATCCATTATTAATTATATAATTATAGAAAATTATCCATTAACACTAGGATGAATCATGTTCAATTTTACCAGAATCAATAACTATATTCTTTAATGTCATTCCTGATTTTAATTTTATTTTTCCACTATCACTATCAACGTCCTTTTATTTGCTGTAGATTTTCAATATTATTTATTCATGAATGTGTCTCCATGAGAATCGGGACCCTATTAATTACATTACTCACATTAAATGAATCCAATTTTCCCTGACTTTGACAGACATTAACCTCATGTCAAAACAATATCCCTGCCAGTGAGGTAAAAATACTGGGTCTCCCCACTCCATTTATAACGACCCATACTTTACATACATTGTTAATACTTCAAAATTGAAGCACACTTATTACAACATATGACAAAACCACAAAGGACCGTATAGGTATAGTGTCTTTAGAAACTGGGAAACATAAACAACTGGTTCATAAATCTTCTACAATGTCTCCCATTTATTTCATCATATATAGGGTCCCTTTTATCATATTCTACTTAATATCCATCTTCCTGACCTGGGTAAAAGAAAACATAAAAGGGTGAGCACAAATGCTCAGCAAGGGAAAATAAAGGAAATAAAAATCATATCATATCTTTTTGAAAATCCAAACCTGCAAAAGAGATCATAATATCTTAACATGGAATAAATCATAGAAGTGAAAATGAGATCCCCATAATCATAACATAAAACTTGAAACTTTGTGGCATGCACACATAATCATGGAAAATCATTTCTTGTTAGTCATGACTCATTGCCAAGACTATCTTAATGGACAAAGTCCCTTTCTGAACCGAGTTCACTCCTCGTTTCAGTCCTGTATCACTGAACCGAAATAACCTTCCGTTCCAGCCATCTCTATCTCATGAGATATGAAATCTTTACCCAATTCATTGGAGGGAGATATAGGTCCCACCCATCTTATAATGAATCCTTTCTTATGTGTGCCACATAATCATAAACCATACATCATAGCGTAACCCATGTAATAAAAATGGGATTCTTAAACAACATGACATCATAAAACAATTCATATAAGATAAAGGAATTCATAAAAATATTTCCATCACAACATAATCAAATCCATGTAATAATAGGGATAAAAACAGAACCCTTTTATTATCTTAGATGGAAAATAATTTCGATAAAATACTTGAATTGAATTCTTGAGGAAAATATCCTTTCTTCTTCAAAATAAATTTCTTTTCACAAAACATCATGCAATTTTAAAAGAAAAGGATTTTATTGAAAATAGTCATGAAATCTTTTAGAGGAAGCTTCATGAAAATAAGGCTTTATAAAACAGTAGAAATCCGTTCGTGCCGTATAAGTTAAAAAAAAACATTCTTCGTACTTTTGTCGGAAAAGTCAAAAAGTACCTCGTACGAAAAACGACAAAAGATTCCTTTCATACGTATTACTAAAAACTCACCGAAGGGTAAAAATGGATTTAAACAATTTTAGGTGGATGGAAATAATATTACATATTGAGTAAACATGGATGTGGATGATAAAATACACCCTAGTAAATACTTACGAATAAACAATCTCGGATAAAAATGAGATTGTGATATTTCCCTTACCTTAGGTCCGATTTGCTTTGTTCGTGTCCGAAGCTCCTGTATAATGGTTTAAATAATGTTATTGACTTATTACAGAATCATACATATTGATATGATATCATATATGGTCATATTATTAGCTTCTTGTTAGTAATATTTCATTGTTACTTGTTACTCGGGTCTTTATAACTTTTTGTTCTTATGCGTGTTTTGTCGAATAAATTCTTATTCTTATCTTTAGGTTATAGATAATTCATTTACAGAATGTTATTAGTGTAGTATATACCATATTCATTCATTCAATTCATTTATATAATCATTATTAAATGAAGATCATGTAGAACGAGTCGCAACACATCGTGGAGACGGTATTCCGTACGTACGCACGAGTGATGATATCGTTCCTATGATCGTGGAATTGTATTGGAGTATATATATATTATTTCAGTATCAATATTACTTCATAATAATCATATATAGTTACTCATTACACCATTATACCCATCCTTGTAAGGTGATGGTGGAAAATAGATTACACCACGGCGTGGAGACGGTATTCCGTACGTACGCACGCGCGGTGATTTCATTTTTCCGTAGGATGGATAGAAGGTGAATTAGGGTTGTTTTATAATAACATATCAGTATGTATGTAATACTGATGTTATTACTTTATCATGAAACAACTAAAGAAGAAGAAGTTGAAGAAGAAAGAAATTGAAAAGATCGGTAATGGATATTACCTCTTCTTTGGAACGCCTCTTTGAATCCTCCACTTAAGGAACTAAGATTGGTCTTTGGAGAAGACCAGGACCTCTAGGATTATTCTAGGGATGTGGAGAGGAGAAAATGGCAGGGGTTGGCCGAGCTTGAGTGCTCAAATTGGTGTGAGGAGGAGGGGGAGGAGGTTCCCTTTTATAAGGGAGGAGAGGGGCACCTTAGGAATATCTCAAAATATTATTTTATATTAAAGTCAAAATCGGTTTATAATGGTTCCAAAGGGTCTTATTTCGAAGCTAAAGTGGGGATGGGTCAAAATCCTATAATCTAATAAGATTTAGACAAGTTTAGGGTATTATTTTAACCTTATCAATTAGATTTAACTCTAAGTTAATTAATTTAACTTTTACCGTGTCTTTTTGTTTTCTTTTACTATATGGTTAATACACATACTATAACATGCCAAACGAACCCCAAATTGTTTATTATTAATATATATATATCCTTATCTAAGTCATTTGGCCGAACCTTAGATTTTTAGGAATAAAATAACAATTAATAATATAATATTTGATTTAAAAACTATTTTGTGTCAATTTTGACACTATTTGATATATGATTTTTGTGAAAGTCATAACAGAATTATATGTTCGAACCAAGTTGATTAAATCATCATTAATATATCATAGTAACCTAGAAACTTAGTGGAATTCATAAAAAGTCTCAAATTACATTTATTTTGGTGTTTATAACATCAATTATGTCAATATTTCATTAATAAGATAATTACTGCATCATCATTGTGTCATAAATAAATTAAATTATTTAATGTCTAAAAATTACAAATAAAATACCCTTATGTAGGAAATCTTTTTAGATTTCTAATGAATATTTATAGTCGAATTTATCTTATGTGTAACCCCATATTAAAAATGATTTACTTATTAAACTTTGATTTTAACTATTTTAACCCTTCTTTAAATAAATTAATAATAATTGTCCTAATCTAATCCAAGTGGGCCTAAATGGTCATATTTTATTCCTAAGTTTGTTTTTGGTCGAATTAAACTTGTCCAATAGAATTAGGACATGTGTTAGGGTAATATTGATATCATATTTACCCTTAGTTACCCTATTTACTATTAACCGCGGTAAAAATAGTAAAAAGTTACTATTCACCAAAAAATTATTTTTATCTCATTGAACCACATTTTAGTCCTTGATATTAACCGTGTCTCTCGGATTTTTGAAATTCCATTCACAGAAGCGGTAAAATTAAGTTTTATGCAAAATTCAGTTTTTAACCTACCACTTAGTGGTTTCACTATTCATCAAAAATTGAAAGTTTTCAGAAAAATACCAAAATTTCACCCTAGGCTAATTTCGATATTCTGAGTCCAAAAATGAAGTCCATTTTGAAAAATAAAATTTATAAAATTTAAAAAGTGGTTATTACTATTCATAACGGCTAGTTTTAATAGCATATTGTTGTTTAGTGAAACTCGGTATTGCGTACGACGCAAGCTATCGAGGAAGGTCGCGATTGCGTGCAAAGAAAGCCAAGAAAGTGTTGTGTAGAAAAAGATTCCTTTGATGGTTTATATAACATAAAAGTCTCGGGTGTTACATTCTACCCCCCTTAAAAAGAATTTCGCCCTCGAAATTCGTCACTTTGTAACAAACAAATGAGGATACTTCTCCCTCATCATATCCTCAAGCTCCCATGTAGCTTCTTCAAGTTGGTGGTTCCTCCATAAAACATTCACCAAGCGAGTGGTCTTGTTTCGTATGACTTTTTCGCTACGATCCAGAATCTCTATCGGCTGTTCTTCATAAGAAAGATCTTTCTCCAGCGGTACAACTTCTGAGCTGAGTACATGTGAAGGATCTGGTATATACTTTCTCAGGAGAGATACATGGAACACATCGTGAACTTGAGAGAGATTCGGTGGAAGCGCAAATCGGTAATCTACCTTCCCAACACGATCCAGTATTTCGAAAGGACCGATATATCTAGGGCTCAACTTCCCCTTCTTTCCAAATCTCATAACCCTCTTCCAGGGAGATATTCGTAAGAACACTTTATCACCCACTTCAAACTCTAGGTCTTTTCTTCGGTTGTCGGCATAACTTTTCTGTCGACTCTGAGCTGCTCTTATGTGTTGTTGAATAGATCTGACCTTTTCTGCCATTTCATCAACGAGATCAGGTCCTAATAGCTTTCTTTCCCCAACTTCATCCCAGCAAGTTGGAGTCCTGCATTTCTTTCTATAGAGAGCTTCATAAGGAGCCATCTGAATACCGGAGTGAAAGATATTATTATAAGAAAATTCCACCATAGGTAGGTGTTGATCCCAACCTCCTTTGAAATCCATAGAGCAAGCTCTCAACATATCTTCTAGGGTTTGAATTGTTCTCTCAGACTGACCGTCTGTCTGGGGATGACAAGCAGTGCTGAAACTCAACTCTGTATCCAGAGTATGCTGAAGACTTCGCCAGAACTTCGAGGTAAATCTCGGATCCCGATCAGATATAATAGAAAGTGGTACTCCATGCAATCTTACCACTTCCTTTACATATATCCTGGCAAGCTGATCTAGAGAGAAATCCTCTCTAATAGGAATGAAGTGTGCAGACTTTGTAAGACGATCAACTATGACCCAGATAGCATTATTGCCTTTGGATGTTTTAGGAAGTCCTGTGACAAAGTCCATAGTGATGTTTTCCCATTTCCATTCGGGTATGGGTAATGGTTGTAACATCCCCTTAGACTTTTGTCTCTCAGCTTTAACTTGTTGACAAACCAAGCATCGAGAGACATATTCAGCAACATCTCTTTTCATGCCATCCCACCAGAAGTACTCTTTCAGGTCCCTATACATCTTCGTGCTTCCAGGATGAATAGAGAATGAAGAACTATGAGCCTCATCCAGTAGCTCCTTCTTTAATTCGGGGATGGGAGGAACACAAACCCGATTCCTGAACTTTATTATCCCATCACAATCAAGGTTGAATTCAGGAACATTTCTCACCTTCTTTTGTAACTCGGCATCTTCTTTCTGTGCCTCTTTAATCTTCACATGTATAGATTTTTGAACATTCATTTGAGAAAGATAAGATTTTCCCCCTTCCATTATAATTCCAAGATCCATCCTTTGTAAATCCATAAATATTGGATCTTTTGTGATCCTCATCATGGATAAACTAGCATGGTCTTGTCGACTTAATGCATCTGCCACCTTGTTTGCTTTCCCAGGGTGGTAATGGATTGAGCAGTCATAATCCTTAATCAGCTCCAACCATATTCTTTGACGCATATTCAACTCCTTTTGTGTGAAAATATACTTTAAACTTTTATGGTCAGTATAAATATCACACCTTTCACCATAAAGGTAATGCCTCCAAATCATTAATGCAAAGATTACCGCAGCCAACTCCAAATCATGTGTTGGGTAATTTTGCTCATGGATTTTCAACTGTTGTGAGGCATAAGCTATCACCATATCATTTTGCATAAGAACACACCCCAATACCTTCTTGGATGCATCACTGTAGATCACAAACCTTTCTCCACTACAAGGCAGTGTGAGCACAGGTGCACTGGATAACCTTCTTTTCAACTCCTTGAAATTCTCTTCACATTCCTCTGTCCAGACAAACTTAACTCCTTTTCCGAGTCAACTTGGTGAGTGGATTAGATAATCGTGAAAAATCTTTTACAAAACGTCGATAATAACCAGCCAAACCAAGAAAACTTCGGATCTCAGTTACTGTTGTTGGTCTTGACCATCTTTCGATAACCTCTGTTTTTGCTGGATCCACAGATATCCCCTCTTTTGAGATTATATGACCCAAAAATGCAACTTTTTGAAGCCAAAATTCACACTTGGTAAATTTGGCATAAAGCTTCTCTTTTCTCAGGGTCTTCAATATAATTCTCAAGTGATCTTCATGCTCTTCCTTGCTCTTTGAATAGACAAGAATATCGTCTATAAAGACTACCACAAATTGATCAAGATAGTCTCTAAAGACTCTATTCATTAGATCCATGAAGATAGCAGGGGCATTAGTAAGACCAAATGGCATCACTATAAATTCATAGTGTCCATACCTTGTACGGAAAGCCGTCTTTGGTATATCCTCCCTTTTGACCCTTAATTGATGATACCCTGAATGAAGAAAAACCTTGGAAAAGTATTGAGCTCCGCGTAGTTGGTAAAATAAGTCATCAATGCGTGGGAGAGGATATTTGTTCTTGATAGTGATCTTGTTAAGTTCTCGATAATCAATGCAGAGTCTCATTGATCCATCTTTCTTCTTAACAAATAGAACAGGTGCTCCCCAAGGTGACGCACTAGGGCGTATGAATCCCTTATCAAGATTCTCTTCGAGTTGCTTCTTCAATTCCTGCAACTCAATTGGGGCCATTCTATAATGTGTCTTTGAAATAGGCAAAGCACCCGGTACGAGTTCTATTGAAAACTCAACTTCACGATTTGGTGGAAGACCCGGTAATTCCTCCGGAAAGACATCATCAAACTCCCGTACAATGGGCATATTCTTAATCATGAGTTTCTCACCAACTATTTGAGATAAATAACCTTCATTTAGTGGAATCAATACCCATAAGATGGAAGAAATTTCCACTGGAAGGTTATGTTCATCCTTGCATTGATAGACGATCGTAGGTTGATCTGGAATATGAAATGTGACTTCCCTTCTTTGGCAATTGATATGAGCTCCATGTAGAGAAAGCCAATCCATGCCAAGAATCACATCAAATTCCACTAAAGGAAGGATCACAAGATTTGCAGGAAGCACTTTCCCACAAACTTCGATCGGAGAAGAATTATAAACTTCTGATGCGATTGATGTGCCATTAGGTGTTGTCACAGCTAACTCAACATCTAATTGTTGAGGTAATACAGTGATACCCTTAGAAAAGTCTTCAGAAATAAAAGAGTGGGTGGATCCAGAATCAAATAAAACATTTGCTACTTTAGAGTGGATGGTAAGTGTACCTTTCACCACATCGTTATCGTACTCCACATCGCTGATAGAAATTGCATGTGACTTTCCTTTGTCTTTAGCCTTAAGAGTTTGTTGACGTCGACCATCATCATCAACCCTTGGATTTGGGCATTGATTGGAATAATGCCCCATCTCCTTACACTTGAAACATTGAAGTGTAGTAGGTTCATTCTGTGTATCCCTTCCTTTGTTTGCATCATTAGACATCATCTTCCCATTATCACGACATTCAAATGCCCGATGACCTTCCTTTCCACATTTAAAACATTTACTTGTCCCTTTAAGACAACTCCCTCCATGTTTCTTTCCACACTTTGAGCATAAGGGAAAGTTCATCTTCTTTTCTGTGTGCTCTTTAGATTTTTCTTTGAATTCCATCTTCCTCTTCTTATCAAACCCATGTGACTGATGGGTTACTCCAATCTCCATCTCGACTTTGAGAGCACATCGAACGATTTCCTCGTAGCTATTGAAGTCCCTTATGGCTAACGCCCTTCGAAGACTTGGTTTTAAGCCACTAAAGAATCGATCGATCTTACTCTCAGGTTGGATAATAATACCAGAAGCGTACCTTGCAAGTCTTGTAAAATTTGCTTCATAGGTACTAACAGATTCATCATCCCTTTGCTTCAGTTCAAGGAACTCTTTCTCCATCTTTGTTTGGAGAATACGAGGGAAGTACTTATTGAAAAATAAGTTCTTGAACTCATCCCATTCCATAGACTCAATTTCATCCCTTTGCCTCATATTCTTAACAAGATTCCACCATTGATCCGCATCTCCTTCCAAACGATACACTGCTAGGATGACTTTATCATGCTCAGAACATTGAAGAACTGAAAATATCTTTTCAGTAGTACTAATCCATTGTTCAGCAACTAATGGATCAGTAGACCCGCTGAAAGAAGGTGGACGCTGCCTCATGAAGGATTCAACAGAATGTTGCTCCCTCCTTTGCTCGTTTGGAAATCCTGCATGATTCATAGCTTGAGAAAGTTGTGTGAGCATGGCTACAAGATTTTGCATTCCAGCTCCCATATCGTTTGGTTGCTCAGGGGGACAATCATTGCATTGCCCATCGCATTCCGCATTAACACGGTTCCTTCGGGTTCCAGCCATTGACTAAAACCAAGAAGAATAGTGTGAGCAACACTAATTATAATAGGAAACCACATAATTCAAGAATAAAATTTTCATGCTTATGGTCTTATCCTAGGTTATTCAAGGCCATTTCTAAAACACTAATATTGTGTTCTATGCTTAGACTTATCCTTAGGGTTCTTACTAAGGCTTTCACATCCTAGTTTCCAAAGGTTGACTATAACCTCCCTCTGATACCAACTATAATGACCCATACTTTACATACATTGTTAATACTTCAAAATTGAAGCACACTTATTACAACATATGACAAAACCACAAAGGACCGTATAGGTATAGTGTCTTTAGAAACTGGGAAACATAAACAACTGGTTCATAAATCTTCTACAGTGTCTCCCATTTATTTCATCATATATAGGGTCCCTTTTAGCATATTCTACTTAATATCCATATTCCTGACCTGGGTAAAAGAAAACATAAAAGGGTGAGCTCAAATGCTCAGCAAGGGCAAATAAAGGAAATAAAAATCATATCATATCTTTTTGAAAATCAAAACCTGCAAAAGAGATCATAATATCTTAACATGGAATAAATCATAGAAGTGAAAATGAGATCCCCATAATCATAACATAAAACTTGAAACTTTGTGGCATGCACACATAATCATGGAAAATCATTTCTTGTTAGTCATGACTCATTGCCAAGACTATCTTAGTGGACAAAGTCCCTTTCTGAACCGAGTTCACTCCTCGTTTCAGTCCTGTATCACTGAACCGAAATAACCTTCCGTTCCAGCCATGTCTATCTCATGAGATATGAAATCTTTACCCAATGCATTGGAGGGAGATATAGGTCCCACCCATCTTATAATGAATCCTTTCTTATGTGTGCCACATAATCATAAACCATACATCATAGCGTAACCCATGTAATAAAAATGGGATTCTTAAACAACATGACATCATAAAACAATTCATATAAGATAAAGGAATTCATAAAAATATTTCCATCACAACAGAATCAAATCCATGTAATAATAGGGATAAAAACAGAACCCTTTTATTATCTTAGATGGAAAATAATTTCGATAAAATACTTGAATTGAATTCTTGAGGAAAATATCCTTTCTTCTTCAAAATCAATTTCTTTTCACAAAACATCATGCAATTTTAAAAGAAAGAGATTTTATTGAAAATAGTCATGAAATCTTTTAGAGGAAGCTTCATGAAAATATGGCTTTATAAAACAGTAGAAATCCGTTCGTGCCGTATAAGTTAAAAAAAAACATTCTTCGTACTTTTGTCGGAAAAGTCAAAAAGTACCTCGTACGAAAAATGACAAAAGATTCCTTTCATACGTATTACTAAAAACTCACCGAAGGGTAAAAATGGATTTAAACAATTTTAGGTGGATGGAAATAATATTACATATTGAGTAAACATGGATGTGGATGATAAAATACACCCTAGTAAATACTTACGAATAAACAATCTCGGATAAAAATGAGATTGTGATATTTCCCTTACCTTAGGTCCGATTTGCTTTGTTCGTGTCCGAAGCTCCTTTATAATGGTTTAAATAATGTTATTTACTTATTCCAGAATCATACATATTGATATGATATCATATATGGTCATATTATTAGCTTCTTGTTAGTAATATTTCATTGTTACTTGTTACTCGGGTCTTTATAACTTTTTGTTCTTATGCGTGTTTTGTCGAATAAATTCTTATTCTTATCTTTAGGTTATAGATAATTCATTTACAGAATGTAATTAGTGTAGTATATACCATATTAATTCATTCAATTCATTTATATAATCATTATGAAATGAAGATCATGTAGAACGAGTCGCATCACATCGTGGAGACGGTATTCCGTACGTACGCACGAGTGATGATATCGTTCCTATGATCGTGGAATTGTATTGGAGTATATATATATTATTTCAGTATCAATATTACTTCATAATAATCATATATAGTTACTCATTACACCATTATACCCATCCTTGTAAGGTGATGGTGGAAAATAGATTACACCACGGCGTGGAGACGGTATTCCGTACGTACGCACGCGCGGTGATTTCATTTTTCCGTAGGATGGATAGAAGGTGAATTAGGGTTGTTTTATAATAACATATCAGTATTTAAGTAATACTGATTTTATTACTTTATCATGAAACAACTAAAGAAGAAGAAGTTGAAGAATAAAGAAATTGAAAAGATCGGTAATGGATATTACCTCTTCTTTGGAATGCCTCTTTGAATCCTCCACTTAAGGAACTAAGATTGGTCTTTGGAGAAGACCAGGACCTCTAGGATTATTCTAGGGATGTGGAGAGGAGAAAATGGCAGGGTTTGGCCGAGCTTGAGTGCTCAAATTGGTGTGAGGAGGAGGGGGAGGAGGTGCCCTTTTATAAGCGAGGAGAGGGGCACCTTAGGAATATCTCAAAATATTATTTTATATTAAAGTCAAAATCGGTTTATAATGGTTCCAAAGGGTCTTATTTCGAAGCTAAAGTGGGGATGGGTCGAAATCCTATAAACCAATAAGATTTAAACAAGTTTAGGGTATTATTTTAACCTTATCAATTAGATTTAACTCTAAGTTAATTAATTTAACTTTTACCGTGTCTTTTTGTTTTCTTTTACTATATGGTTAATACACTTACTATAACATGCCAAACGAACCCCAAATTGTTTATTATTAATATATATATATCCTTATATAAGTCATTTGGCCGAACCTTAGATTTTTAGGAATAAAATAACAATTAATAATATAATATTTGATTTAAAAACTATTTTGTGTCAATTTTGACACTATTTGATATATGATTTTTGTGAAAGTCATAACAGAATTATATGTTCGAACCAAGTTGATTAAATCAACATTAATATATCATAGTAACCTAGAAAATTAGTGGAATTCATAAAAAGTCTCAAATTACATTTATTTTGGTGTTTATAACATCAATTATGTTAATATTTCATTAATAAGATAATTACTGCATCATCATTGTGTCATAAATAAATTAAATTATTTAATGTTTAAAAATTACAAATAAAATACCCTTATGTAGAAAATCTTTTTAGATTTCTAATGAATATTTATAGTCGAATTTATCTTATGTATAACCCCATATTAAAAATGATTTACTTATTAAACTTTGATTTTAACTATTTTAACCCTTCTTTAAATAAATTAATAATAATTGTCCTAATCTAATCCAAGTGGGCCTAAATGGTCATATTTTATTCGTAAGTTTGTTTTTGGTCGAATTACACTTGTACAATAGAATTAAGACATGTGTTAGGGTAATATTGATATCATATTTACCCTTAGTTACCCTATTTACTATTAACCGCGGTAAAAATAGTAAAAAGTTACTATTCACCAAAAAATTATTTTTATCTCATTGAACCAAATTTTAGTCCTTGATATTAACCGTGTCTCTCGGATTTTTGAAATTCCATTCACAGAAGCGGTAAAATTAAGTTTTATGCAAAATTCAGTTTTTAACCTACCACTTAGTGGTTTCACTATTCATCAAAAATTGAAAGTTTTTAGAAAAATACCAAAATTTCACCCTAGGCTAATTTCGATATTCTGAGTCCAAAAATGAAGTCCATTTTGAAAAATAAAATTTATAAAATTTAAAAAGTGGTTATTACTATTCATAACGGCTAGTTTTAATAGCATATTGTTGTTTAGTGAAAATCGGTATTGCGTACGGCGCAAGCTATCGAGGAAGGTCGCGATTGCGTGCAAAGCAAGCCAAGCAAGTGTTGTGTAGAAAAAGATTCCTTTGATGGTTTATATAACATAAAAGTCTCGGGTGTTACACCATTCATATTTTATACATTTCTTAAAGGAAACTATTTCATTACTTTTTTAATTACTCCTATATTTGGTTGGTAAAGATAATCATGGACCACATCCCTTATTCACTACATTTGTTGTGAAAAATACACCTTATAGTACGGTAATGGAACACATGTTTGAAATGTGATGAACGATCATCCTTAATTAATTTCACAATTTATACATTCCAATTCATATTATTTATGAAATTATTTTTTTATTCGGCAATATTCGCTTTTTTCAAATTTATTTTCAACACCCTTTCCACCCACATTCATCTTTTATATTGATCAAGAAACGTGAACATTGTCTTTCACACTTATTTAATTTACAACTCTCATAATTCTCCCTGAAATCGATCCTCAAATCATTCTGATCAAGATCTATATATCCTGGTATTGTAGGATGAATGGTCTCTTATTTATCAACTATTTCTCATACCTGTAATGACTCCTGTGTCCTTATATTGTTTTAATATATTTTCAATAAAATAATTGTTATGTATAAGAAAAATTAAAAATGTGATAAATTTATAACATTATTACTAAAAAAGGATTATTATCCATAAACTGTAGCATCTCATTTGATACAATAGAAATGAACATATGGTTGTGTATGGTCCTTAACTTGTATGATATCAACTATTGATAGTATCATATATCCTAGGCATCTTTTCTTGCTCTAGATATATATATTTTTATGCCTATAATTCACATATATTGATCTCCATAAAAGAATATCAATTTTCCAGAACTCAGAATGTTGTCTGAGATAGTTAAACTTTATCTGTGGTTGGAAGAAGAGTAAAAATTGTTCTATCTTCCTCATGAAAATTGGTTAGCTCATGCAGTCGGTGTTCCTCTACTTCCTCTTTAATAATATATTACTTTGATAATTAAATATTTAACTATGAAATGATCCAAAAAATTTGTAATGTTATGAACAATTCCCCCCGTCTCTGAAAACACATACTCTATAATTATAATTTCATCGATTTCATGGAGGAATTGGTAATTGAATCTTCCATTAAATTTGATTAATTGACTTATATATAGGCTTCCAATAAATACTATCTTACCATATAACCAGGATGTAAATGAGAAATGAAGATCTATAGATACTTCAAGGATCTTAATGGGATCCACCAATATTTGTTTATCATGTTGATCCCCATGAAATACTAACCATCAATAATGGGATCATATTATAGGAATAGTTCATGAATGTGTGATTTTTTTCTTGAACAAGATCTTATATCTGACAAAATGGCCCTTAATATAGGTATAAAATCCAACGTCTCACAAGATAAATTCATTAGAATAGTCTTTATTATCCTCCAATGTTATAGTTGATTAAAAATGAGTAATATTTTTCACATGGTCCTACGAAATCATTGATAGGAACTGAAGAGAACCATAAGGAGTAAATAGTATTTCTATATAACTCCTTCATTTATATGGGTAATAGAAGGATCTTATTTACTATCAAATTCCTAAGTGACAACACTTTTTGAAGATGGGTCACTCAAAGAAATACTTTCAATAGAATTAAAAAATATACATTAGTATAGGGAATTATTTTTTTTGGATAAATAAATATAATGGGATTAGATACATTTCATAGATATTTATGATATAATTCTCCTACAAAATAATAGGGGACCAATCAACATTGAATTTATCAGTAATCACACACTACATTGGTTTATAACCAAGGGAACCAAAGGCTCATTCGACTATCCAGGAATCTAAAATACTTGTGTGAAACTTTGTAGTAAAAAGAAAATTATTCAAGGTTTAGTGTACAATATATATATAATGATATCATAAAAAAAACATTCAATAAAAAATTTATCACATAAAAACATAAAAGGGAGTTATAATTTAACTTTTCAGAAATATTATAGGTGCATTTTTTTTCTTTTTTAGATGCCACAATTAATCATTGATCAATGGTTCCCTTTATTCCATAGTTGGATAACCTACAACCATTAACTGTCTAATAAAGGTGAATCTAAAACATGTAATCAAATAATTCCTCACAAGTTATTTCAGGGCCTCATAACATTAAAATTGCAATAAATATAAAATAAAACAAGTTAATGATTACAGAGGTACTATAAGAAACATGTATATCTAACCCTAAATGAATAATTCAATCAGTGAAAGTTCATCTATGAATTACTCATAAGTAGTATAATAAAACTCATATGTGTTATAAAAAATTATATTTGGTTCTTCTTAATGAATCTTCTACTTCATACATCATCAATTCTTTTTACATAGATAATGTTTCCCAACTTTGTGAGACACCTACCAATTCTAAAATCTACTATATGTTGAGAATTGAACACACCAATCTCATGAATGTTTATCTTCCTCTATATTATAATAACATGATTCCAAATAATATATAATTCAAATCATATATAATCTAGTTTTTTTCATATATTATTCTTAGTTGAAATGAATTGAAGTTATTTTGGATTTCATAAACATGTGTCACATAATCTTTCACCTGAAGATAAAATTCATTTTATTTAACATACAGTTGGGTTTGGGAAATATCGCATTCTCAATTATCTACCACATACAACATGAGAACTTATATGAAGCCATATTTTATGTAGAATTAGAATATCACAATGAATTTCCCTCACTGTAGTCCAATATTCTCTTGACATATTCACAATAATGTTTCTGATCCATATATGAAACACCAGAAATAGGTTTCCCCAGTGATAGTTCAGTATATATATATTACTCTAAAAGGGGAAATTTATAAGTATTCAAGCATTTATTTTGAAGTAAATCTTATAATATTCATAGTAGATTCCATACCTATACTTGGTCTAACACACTTTAAATAAAAGAAAATACTTTTCCCCAAAATATTTAAACACTAAAAATTGGTCAGATGATGCTCTCACATATTCCTTTACAGGAAGTGAGAACTAGTATCCTTATAGAATATTTTGATTTACCTCATGGAGGATTAATGTTGACACCAATGGTGTCATACGTTATAGGTAGTTTAATTATAATATGATCGTGTGTTGGGTTGATTAATGAAATATGATGTTTTCATTGATGTGTCTGAACTACACCTTCCCTCTAAAATCCATATGATATAAAAAATTATCAATGTTATCATTTATATAACAAAATTTTATACCTAAAAAGAAAATGTATAAGGTGGGGAATAAACTATAAATGAGTTATAACCTAGTTACTAACAACATTTAATTGATTTTTAGTCATTTCAAATTGATGGTTTGGTGATGAAAAAGCATTAATAAAATATCTAAAAGTTTTATTGTGTTTCAAAACACATAAATTCAAAATATAATTGAATACAACCTATAATGTATCAATTTTTTTTTCAAATTTAAAATGGAATATCCCTCAATTTAAACTATCTTGATCATAAAATATCACTTGCACCATAACAACGTGGATTGAGTGATATAAGAACACTAGATGTTTTCTAAAATATGATAATTATTATACATAGCACAAATAGGATATCCCGAACTAAAAATAACCACCCACTAGGAATGAATTTTGGAATCATATCCATATATTTATTTGAGGGTTATTCCTTGGAAATAAATCTATATTCCCAGTACCATAGAAAATCTATGTGAAACTAGTATGATCAAAGAAATCAATTTAATATTTAACAATGAAAATTAAATAATATGAAAAGTAAATGTAATTAGATAGTGTTAAAAAAAAATACTAATCTGGAATTTATTATCTCATTTGAGTCGTGTTTTCTTTTAATAGATGACCACAAATCCCCTTGAAACTCCTTCATTAGTAAAAGTATGTTCTCCAAATATTCCAAATAATTCATTAGAGGGAAGAATGATTCATACATATCAACCATTATGGGAAGTACGCTAATATTTTTGTTGTATCATATATTTATTATAGATTCCATTTGATAGAGTTATAATATACTCATATTAGGAAACCAAATACACAATAACACTAGAATATGACATGTGTGACAAAAAATGAATTATTATAAATTCAATGATTCTTTGTGCACCTAAATTCTATAAATAAAATTCAAAAAAATATAATATCTAGAAGAAAAAAATATCACATTCCTATATATAAATAAAATTCCTTATAGAACACATATCCTAGTAATTTTTCAATCAATAGATATTATCATTGATGAATTACTAGAAAATTATAGAATATACTTGGGTAAAAAAAATAATATACTCATTGATCCTTCATGTGAGGAACTAGGGAATGAAGCACGTACTTGGGACATGAACCCCCACTCGGTGGTAATAATCTATTAGGATCCAGAAGACCATCTACATTATACACTCTATCAAACAACCTCGGGTGATTGGGTTGGCATCTATGATTAGTATATTTTTAGATAAAATGAACATAATTAACTTAAACTTGTTTATTATATGGTACTAACTATGTTATTCCACTAGTATATAATCAATAAATTTATTTTGATCACAAATCCTAATTATTAAGCTAGGCCTTGTTTTTTAAACTCCCCCCACACTAATCTGGGAACACATTAGTGCCTCTATAATCAATTTTTGGTGTTCAACGTTATTTGCTAAATAATTTTCAACCATACCTTCTTTGTAAAACATCTTCCATTAATGTATAAATCACTAATAATTTCAAAAAGATTTCATGGTCCCCTTTGATACCCTAACCAAAATTTATAGAAAAGGGGTTGAAATGACTAAGGTGATCATAAGGGATAAATTCCCAAATATTCCATGTTTTCCTTAGAATTTGATTATCCTATTCCCTATCAGATCTGATAATTATGTGGGTTATATTTTAAAAAATGCGTTTCTATTAATTATTTGGCATGAAATATGGATCTAAGGATCAACTCTTTAGAAAATTAAATGTTATCATATAACTAAATGTTTTATTAGTTTAAAATTTGAGGTCTTATGAAATAGTGTAGTTCCACAAATTCACAACTATTCTAAATGCAATTAATTATTTCACTAAAAAAACATAGACATCAATAAATATGGATTTTAGTCCCAATACAATATTTTTTTTTATTGGGGCCTAAAATTACCCATTTATTGACATTAAAAGGGCTCCCTAGTTGGTTTTCTAATTATAGACTTTCCATCTATAAAAAAAATTTGTCACATATTGTGAAATCGAAAAAACTTTATAGAATATTGTATGTTACAATATTATATAAACTAAATCACACATTACATTCAAATTTTAGCATGTTTGTTTAACATTATCAAAGATAAAAATAAATTAAGAAACACTTCTTCAAATGATCAAATCTATTTAAAAATACCGGTTTCATGAAATTTGTATATTTTGTGTCACATATTCCATTTAACCAAATATTTTACCTCCTTTCATGAAATAAAATTAATGAGTGTTGATAGATCATGGTTCCCATAACAATCCATTTACTATTTATTCAAAATACACTATATACAATGTATTAATAATGATGTCTCACTCATAGACACATTCCACCATGTATGGTATGGGTAACCCCCTTTCCTTTTTTTATAAACAAATTGGAAAAATTGTAAAAGACACTCTTAATTAACCCAAATATATTTCATTATCCTAATCAATTATTTGTCCAAAAAGTCATGAAATACATATTTTGACCGGAGTATCTATCTATTTTTCATACAATCATTAATTCCTTATGGTGTCAAACTGAATGAACATGTCCTACCACGTTACATTAAATAATGAATCCAGAACTACATTGGTTTTATTTATTTATCTCAAAAGGGTATATAATAAAAAAAATTTAGGATCAATCATTATATTATAATGAAATTAATATCCCATATCCATTTTTTAGACTGCATAAAACCAAAACATTCTCAAAACCCATTATGCCTTCCATATGATTTCCAATGAGCTTTAAGAATATTCTTTCCCCTATTTAACAACAATAGGTGGATCAATTCTCAATGGGTGTTATGATTTTCTTAGCACTGTTTCATGATCACATGTGGATCACTCCCCAATGAATGTTAAATTGTACTCTCAAGTGTGTGGGGATTACATATTTACTATTGTTGTGAAAACATTCCTCATATCTATATTTCATTGTTAGTACATTTTCATGCTTATGGGAAAAATATTTCTTGACAGTTATATTATCCTATTAATTTTTTACGAATCAATACATTATTATTAATACAATCATTCTAAAAACACAACATAATAATAAGGAGGTAAATTATATTTTTATGTCATGGTTCATAATACTTCAAAATGAAACTAAAATAAAAAGTAAATTTTTCATTCTTATTATTGATATTAAAATTCGATTTATGATATTAATAATTCATAAGAATACATGAGAAACAGATTAAATAATTGGGTGATCTAAAAATCATATTATTAAAATTAATATGATAAATAAGAAAGACTTCAATGTGAAAATAAACTACATGATAAAATTGAATAGAATCACATATAATAATTCTAGGAGATCATATCATAATAAACATCATATCATATTAATATTTCAATATTTGAGCGTGGAATAAAAATAAAAATGTTATAATCATATGTCAAGGATAACTATAAATAAATGTAAAATGGTTGATAGTGTCCCATAATGGATTTGTCTTAAACCATAACACCCATTTTCCACTAGTATATAAAAAACGATTCCCCAGTGAATTGAAAAACTATTGGGGATCACACATAATTACATGTACAGTATTATGTTTGAGATAAAAGAAAATCAATCATAATTGAAAAATAAGAGAATTACCCATGAATGGAAATAGATTGTTTAATCTTACCAGGTATCAAAATAGAAGTAGATTTAAAAAATATTACATAGAGTAGATATAATTAAATATATTGTATTTATATTTGAGTGCCAAACATTAGGTCTCAAAATATATTGTTAATTTTGAAAACCATAATGAGAAAGGTTATATAACTAGGATTAATATTGAAACTCAAAATGGTTTTTTAGGATAATATTTTATTACTGTTGGAGAATGAATTACAGTGTTGTTTTTTTAAGATAATGGAAAATGAAATTCGTTAAACCCAAAATATTCCATTATTTAATGGAATCCATAAAGGGAATAAAGTCATTAAATGTGCTGACATAATGTTATTATGGTTTAGAAAATATCACCTCTATTGATATTGAATTTAATTTAGGCATTTGAGGAATATACATTACATATGTTTTACCTTAATAATGGATGGGAGTGTAATACAAGTATATATACAGAAATAGAAGACATATATAAAAAATTTATAAGTAATTTTTAAAATTAGAGAGAGGTAGAATTAGAGTTAATGAATGAAATTTCCTAACCCCTATAAAATGGTGTGTTTAGACATATATCAAACCTTATATTATTGAATTTTCATGCAGATTCAGTAAATTATTAAAAATATTTTAATTAGTTAATTTATTCATTAATTTTGACCCATTAATGTCTAAAACTATTTTATTATAATTATATTATGCGCATTAACAATAATTTTATTGAGATATAATGTTTATATTTTTTATTGTAATGAAATTCGTTTTATGATTTATAGAGTAGATCACTGGTGGATATTTATTGATGTACTTGTAAACTGGGACTACAACTTCATACGTGAAAAATTGGTATATTTGAATATCTAGATATTAATATAGTCATAAATACCCAAATGAGTTCTAAAATATGAATCCTTAGTTATTATAAAAACATACAAAAATTAGTTCATGTATATTTTTTTACCGATTTTAATAGACTAGATTAATATTATTTAATAAAATAATAATTAAACTTTTTAACAACTTGAAATAAGTAATTATATAGTCATAATGACCTTACATAACTATAACTATGTTTCTATATCTATCCTAGAAGTTGGTGGATGAAAACACATTGTTTTTATAATGTAGATGACGAATGAATAATATTGTGAGCACAAATTTTCAAATGAATAAATTTAGGTGAGAATATAAGATATATATTTCACAATAAAATTAACATATAATAATATTTGTTTTAGTTATACTACTTTGTTATGTTTTATGGTGCATAATTATTTTTGGTAGAAGATGTATAAAATTGAAAGAGAATACTAAAGAATCTGGACACTTCCATTTGATAAATTTTCCTAGGATACACCATATGGATCCATGAAATTGATATTGGATATTAGATGTATTAAAAATTAATGTAGGGATAATTTAAAAAAAATGGTATAAATTTCGAAATATCCCAGGATTAGATGTTTTTTGGAAACAGCGTGGCGAGGGGTGTAATTTATAAAGAGATGTGAATGGTGTTTTTGACTAATATATTTACTATTTTATAATTTTGGATTATGAATATTAAAATTATTTATTATTATGACTGTATATAGTAGATTATTCGAGTGGATTTGAACTAAAATGTTCTTAAATCATCCATTATTTATATATAGAAGTATATAATTACAAAATAAAAAACTGAAATTCACAATATTTTACAATGATTAAAAATTATATTCTTCACGAAAAATAACTTGAAATAATTTTTTTGGATGGATATATTACATAAATAAAACCAATTAAATGAAATTAATTTACTTCATATGATAATTAAAATCCTCATTTATTTGGAAAATGTTAGCTTCAATATTATTTTAATTTTACTACCCATTTAAAAAATCAATTAATATATAATATGATTATATTATTATTATAATAAAACATAAAATTAATCTTTAAAACCATTTGGTTAAAAAAGTTTTTTTAAATAAATATATTATATATATATATATTGAAATAATAAATTATGTTTTATAAAAATATGAAAAATTAATTTAATTTATAATACATTTGTTTACTTGTCCCATGATCTAAATATGTTTTATTTTAACATCTAATGATATCTAATTATTATTTTTATTTTTCATAGGGTATTTTACTACATAAAACGTTTTTTTACGGCTCTCAAAAATTATATTACAATTCTAACCATAAAATTACTATTCTATCATTCATAATAATGTTACAACAACAAGTATGTAATGGTCAAATGGATATTCTACATTCTAAAAATACAACATATTTCACCTTTTCTATAGTCACTTCAATTTTCTATCAATGTTATATATATTTTGATGTTGAAAATCATTATGAAATTATTAATATGTTACTATATTTCATAATTTTTTCCATGAGCGAGAGTATTCAAGGGGATCGAGCAGATCCAGGTTTCCTATTATTTTTATAAAATTAATGATTTTTTACATTAATATATTATATATTATTATAACATATTCATTAAATAAATTCTATTATGAAATTTATATAATAAAATTTATTTTGATTTATCATTTTTTTGTGTTCATTATATAAATATATATTATTAAACATAAAAATAATTTATATTAAAAAAATTCCACAAATTAAATTATGATCCTTTACATTATTCCCTATAAATAATTTCAGTATAATATTTTACTATTTACATACAGTGGCGAATTTCACTAAGGGTATTTCAACATTATGTATTATATTGTTCCCATGTAACATACTCAAATATTTGGTTTCTTTATTATACATTGATAAATATAGTTGTTTTGTTTCAATGTACTTTATCCTTATGGTCCAGAACCTTCACTGGTTACTATACATAAGGGAGATCATTTTTCATTTCTACAAGCACTAAATTTGATACATGTGTGGTATTTAGTATATAATTTCTAAATATGGATATTTTTAATATCTAATCTATTTTGGAGGAATTGGTTGGAGTGCTAATCAATTGGGCATGACACTAATTTGATTAAGAATGTCACAAGGCCTTGCGTAATAGTGAAAGAAAATTTAACATCTTTCAAAATATAATAATTCTCTTACATGGAGATATATCCAAGAGAAAAGTATCCATGACATCAAAATTATGGCCTCATAAATAATATTTATCTAATATATTCAATCAATGTTGATATGACCTAAGGTTCTGTTGAACAAACAATATGTTTTCTATAATTTCCTTATCCATTTTTCAAATGGCTATATTTTTATTACAACATCAACTCAATTCATATGTTTTCAACATTTATTCCCACAAAGGGATTCAAATGTATCTATATTGTATTCTTTATCTAAAGACATTATTGTATAATAACTCTAGAAGAAGAAGATGTTTCTAGCAGCCTCTTTTAAAGTCCATTTAGTATGATCTAAACATCTCTACTGTATCTAGATAGTCTAATCAAATTTAACATCAATATGGAATTGATAAGGAAAAATAAATATGAAATTAATTATTTATATAATTGTTATGACATGAAAATAAATTAGAGGTCAATCTAGGATCTCAGTAAGATAGAATTGATAATGTTGTTTGTCGGAGCCTAGAAACCTCAATTTAGTATATCCATTTCTGTTTTTTTGAGTGATATGTACTCTTAAATTTCAATGAAATTAAAATAATAATTTTTTAATCCACCACAATCCAAAAAGAAATGTTTTTACTATTGATTTATTCAAAATAACATGGGACATGTTGGTTGTAATTTTTTCTCACTTTCATGTTGGTATCAAAATTGTATTCAATATCCCACTATACTCTCTCCATTCACCATTCACCTGCTAACATATAATGGAACCTAATGTATATTATACCATATATAACATAGTAATATAAAACTAATATTTCTCATGGTGATATCAATATATCTTCTTACTCCATAGAACGGAAAATAAGTTATTTCTTTATGTCTCAATCAATATCTCCTTATTTATATAGGAATTTGATAGTAACAATATTAGTTACATAAATTTTAAAACTCATTTTCCTTAATTATGATCACTGAGTATTTCCCTTTTCGTAGATATTACTCATTCACCACTATTTTCACATCTTCTCATTGAGAATATTTTATCATTTATATATTTCATGTAAGAGCAATCATTTGAGATATGAATGATTAAGTTCCTTTTATTATGTTCATTGTGTCCATTTAATTCATTACTACGATGATTGGATACAAATCAATTCACTAAATTCATATAGCATCCAAATTATTTTTTCATTGAGAAAATTCAACATTAATTTACTACATAAGATGGTACTGGATTGAGCAGCCACAATCCTCAATCATCTCCACCCATCATTTCTAAAAAAATATTTAACTACTTTTATGTGAATATATATTTGAGAATATTATAATCTATAAATACTCGAAACATCATCACAAATGATATTTCTAACTAATATTCAATAAAATGTTCACATCAACAAAATCCATATCATTAAAGGTTCATTATACTTTTTAACATTCAACATCCTTGAAAAATAGGCTATCACATTATTATTCAGTATTACCACACAACCCGATACCTTATATATATAATATATATATATAATGAAAATTAAAACACATTTAGGAAGGATAATTATTGGTGTAATGATGAGCATATTTTTTAATAACAATATACAATCTTCATATTATTCATCCTTATATCAATTTTCAATGGAAAATATAATAGAGTAATGGACCATCCTCCATCCGATACAGATATTTTCTATAATTTACATATAGATTCATAGTATAAAAAGTCACTACTAAAATATTAAAATCATCTACATGATCTTCCTAAATTTTGGAGAATATAATAATAACATCACTATATAATACAAAAAAATTCATTTTAATCTCATCTTTCTATATTTATAACATCTATATTAATATTTTGGAACATAAGTGGGTCTGAATGAATCACTATGAAATTATAGATTCAATAAACCATCAATCCACTAATGTGGATACTAATTCAATATAATGATTTTTAGTTCATGATATTCAATTCAGAGGAACATTTACTCATCCTTATTGTTATGTAGAGTAACAAATAATCCCATAGAGATGAAATTGATCAAAAAAATCATTGAATGACTCATTTTAACTGATTCTTTAGTTATTATTATCTTGAAATTTTGGATGTTCTGTTGGGAGTTATTGTTATGGGAAAATATCTATGTATATGTTCGATTAATCACTCTTCATCATGGTCTGGATGGACACCATGAAATTAATTATAGAATAGATCAATATGTATCTTCACAATGGTGAGATATTCAATCCTTATAATCCCTTCCTTGTCAATATTTTTGGATATATATTATTATTCATAAGGAAATAATATCCATCCATGACAATAAAATTACCAACCATATTCATCCTCCTTGTAACACATATATAAAATTGATTGATTACTCGAGATGGGAAGAATGATATCCCTCTATAAATAGATTATGTAAGATTTATTTAATGATAAAAAATCCATTCACATTAGAGTATCAAACTCCAATTAATTATTAAAGGAAATATTTGTTGGGAGGTTTAGTCAATATTAAATGAGTGGGGGGTTTGAATACATGGGATAATATAATTTTTCTATTTACTATTCTCATTGAAATATGAACCCCATGTTTTGTTCTAGTGTTTGAATATTTATACAAAACCTTAATGATTTGAATGAACGAATTCAACAATCTTAATATTGTCCGTTCAATATTACTAAATTATTAACCTATATACTAGTTTCCACGTCATTATTACGAACCACCAAAATTGTAGTGGTAATAAATTTAAATCATTTATCTCTAATACATGAAGGTTTTTGTATTTTATTGTCTCTAAAAACAATTTTCTTATAGAACTGTATCACATAGTTCATATGTTACTTTTAACTTATTCATTATACCCCTGGAAGGGTTTTGATTTCAAACATATCATTCATCAATAACATTAGTGAGTTTTTCCATCTCTATTCAACATTTTTTATAATGATTCCTCTCTTTTTTTGGAATATTAAGCATTCCATTATTCCATTTAAAATGTAATATAATCAGAAACATATAAAGGGGAAATGACGAAAAATGAATTAATAAATCCCTTTAATACTATAAAGCTATCTTATGAATAATACATTATCAATGATTAGTATATCATAACATGTGAATATGTATGTTTCAATTTGAGTTATCAATTAGAATTTTTCTATGATGTATTATATTCCAAAAAAAATTCAATTATTTTAAAATGGTTCATAAATTATTTTCCAATAATCCTAAGAATATCCATATATCGTGTAAAAGTAGGTGTGATGTAAGTATTACTTTTACTACACTAGGCTATATTAATTTTACTACCAAAACCACTCTTTTTGTTATTATTACACATTGGTAAAACAATTCCACCACGATATCCACTTTATGTATTTATTTTTTTTGTGAAAATTGATTAAAGCATGATCATCATAGATCATCAAAAATTGATGAATTTTTCCTATACCTATTCTATTCACTAGGGGTATTAATAAAGCATTTATGTCCTAATACCCTAAATAGAATGACTTATGATGGGTAAAAATATTATTTACCCAAGTCTCTTACACATATCATTATATAAATATTTACAATAATATAAAATAATCACCACCCAATGATATATATTCCATGTGGATTTGAAAAAAATGTAATATAATCTTAAAAGATAATGTAAAACAATAAATCCTTATGTTATTCTACATAATTAATTCTTAAATTCCTTTAATAACTTAAAACTACAAAAGATGACATATTTAATATGTAAAATAAAGTGGTAAAAAATAAATCCAAGTATGTTCATAAACATGATAAAGAAGAAAAACATGCGACTAAAATGGAATAACATGATATCATAAAATATTAGTATCATGAATAATAATAATACAGAAAAATAAAAATAAATTTTATTATATGGTCATGGAGGCATAGGAAAAATGATGTATAATTATACTCTAAAAAAGAAAATGTAACGACTATATTCCAAATAGATATCACTTGGGGTTTAAAGTACAATTTTTTTAAGATTACTCATGAATCACATAAATTCCCCCACCAGATATAAGAAAATTACCAAATTCATTTGGGATGTATAGAGTTACATCATTCACAACACTTTCATTCATATTTGTGTCAAAAATATAAATCTATCACATGGATGGAAAAAATGAATTTCCCATGGAATGAAATGGGTCTTATATTCATTTCACATTAAATTTTTAATGGTAATTTCATAAATATTTCAATGATAATAAGTAAATAAATATTTTGGATGTTCATTGATAATGTATAAATTATAGGTATCATAATTTAGTGTTCATTTAAGGGAACTTCATGATAGTGGATTCGTAATTGGGTAAATAATTGAAGTTTCATGATTATTTTTTAAGAAATTGGATAATAATTGTTAAACAATGAATATGTGTGTATATTCAATTCAAAAGAGTTTTTAGGATAGAATTGTGTTCCTTAATCATTTATTCATTTAATAAAAGCATTAATATGAATATAAAAATTAAACTATTATTAAAAAAATAAATATGTTATACAATATTTCCCATTAATATATTATGATTTTAAAGAAGGAATTTCTTAAAAGAACATAATGATTTTATTTCTCCATCAATTTAAGTGAGTAAAAACAAGGTATTGAAAAATAATAAACATATACAAAAAATTTTATAAGTGTTAAATAACATCATATAGAGATAGTTTTGTGAGTAATAGAGATAATGGACCTATCATAATGTAAAATGGTGGTTTAAAAGATCACAAAACTATTGTAAAATAATCATTATTCACCTACAATAAATTTCATGAATAACATATTTTATTTCATGACGTACATAATTCATAAATTTTCTAATCTATATTGAAATTATAATAATTATATTTTGTTCGTTTGTAATAATTTCATATAGAAATAAAAATAATTTTGTTTTTATAAGGGGATTTGTTTCATTGCTCTAATGTCAAATCACATATTGTAAACTTTTTAAGATATTTCCAAATAGAAATAAAAAATAAATGAAATGGTGTTAATTAATTAATAGAATTTAAATGCCCCATGTACCCTTATGTGTTCTAATATAGGTACAATTCTTCCAGAAAAAATGTTTATGTTATATTGTTAGTTCATTAGGGTCATTTAACCAACTATCAAAAAATACAGTAATTTTATTTAATTAAATGATTATAAAAAATTAAATAAATTTAACTAAGTTATAAATTACATATAATATTCATAATAAAAATTTATATTTTTCCCATAATGAGCTCTATAGGCATATGAGAGAATCAATGTTCCTTGTTTATTAATGGAGTGAAACAATGATATTTATGAAATATGAGTTTTTATTAGAATAAATATTGAATAATGAATAGGATTGGGATTATAATATAATAATAACACACACACACACACTTATATATATATATATATATATATATATATATATACAATATTTGTGTTCCTATAATTGGTGGATGGAGTAAATATAGTGGTTTTATAGGAAGAATAAAATTGAAAGTGGATAGACATTATATTTACTTCTTCCTTTGGTCACATAATATTGGGAAAAGACATAAAAAGACATGAAATGGTTTTTGGACAATTCCATTAGAAATTGTATGTGTGGAATAGAATTTTCAATAGATTTTGGTTTAAATTTCGAATGCCTGAAGGCTTAGAAGATCTGAGGAGAAAGGTTGGTGAGGAGTTGTGTTTATAATGGTGGGAGCGGGATGTTTTATAATACTATAATCATTAGATGATTATTTTGTCTTCCAAACTCAATTTTATTTAATCTTGTTACAATATAATGTTAATAGTTCATTTTAATTTGAACTAGTGGGTTTATAGATTATCTATTATTCAGAAATACATTTGTTTATATTATAATGGAAGATACCAAATTCTTATTTATTTTATTATTCACTATAAAGTCATATTCTTTATAAAAAATATAATAAAATGTGTTTTTCACATAAATATTACAAAAAAAATCAATTTTCGTAATTTTTTTCTAAATATGAAAATTTTATTTATTAAATTAATTCTTAATTTATTTTTTAATTATCTATTTTAATATAATATAATATTTTCATACCCTTGTACAATTTAATTTTGTAATCATAAAAATATAATATAATTATAATATAACTTATTGTTTTATTGTAAAAAAATTTATTGAAAATATACTGTCGAATATAGAAGATTTTATGATAAATTTCCAAATTTATTTTTTTTTAAAATATAAACAATTATTTTATTATTTAATTATCATATTAATTTGACTAATAATATAGATATTCTATTATATAATGTTATTTGTCATCAAAAAATTATTTTATATTTCTATTACGTGTTGTTACTCATCTAATAGTTAGGTTATTATCAGCAACTATTAGATTACTATTTCAATGGTATGCTTAGTATAAAATGGTATAATTTTGTACAGTCATATGGGTTACATACAGTCCATATGTACCTCAAATATAATTAAATATATATTCAAATTACTTCACTTATATATATATATATATATTAATTTTAAAACATTATATTACATTATTAATATTCCAAATCATTTTTATAGTGTTGTTCATGATGATGATTATTCATTGGGATTGAGTATATCAATCATTTCCTATCAAAGGTGTAGAAATTTCATGAGTGAAGATGAGGACATTGAAAAGTATATAGTAAAAATATTACTTTCTTATTGGTAGATCAATAATAATAATAATATAATGGCGAAGATAATTTTTTAGTTGAAAATGGAATTCTATGAAAACATAAAAAAAATTTGGGTAGTTTTCAGATATCTGTAGATGAAAAATTCATTATAAATAACCAGTTCATCTAAAATATGAAACTAAAATATGGAGTGGTGATTTAAAAAATAGAACAAATCATGTGTAGTGTGGACTCTCAAAAAGAGATAATATATTATGTTCAATCATTTTTCCTATTACATTTCAAGAGTCAATATAATTATTTGTCTATATACTATTAAACCAAAATATAAATTTTTTACATGTAGATTTCATGTAAAAATTTCTAAATATAGATATGGAAGAAGATATGTACATTAATCAACCATGTGGTTGTCCTACCATTTAATATTTGTAAAATATTTTTTCATTGTAGGTGTAATTTGTTTGGATGAGGAAGTAATTAAAGGAATGGTATCCCTGATTTGATCACTAAATGACGTATCATGATTTCCAATGGGGTGGTATTGATTAAATCTGTATTTCAATAATGATGAATATAAGAGGATAATATTTTCAAGGATACATGTTGAAATAATCTTTCTTTAATTTTAGTGAATTCATTTCCTAGTATTTTTAAAATATATCTTTAAAATTTCAACAATTGATGATTTTAATGTTTTTCATTGGTCAGTAGAGAATACAAGGAAAACATCGAGGATTTTTATCTCAATTAAAGAATTCTAAAGAAATTATAAAAATATTTAAAATGGTGGACTACAAGGATATGGAATTTCAAGTAGTAACCCATTTGGAATTTTCAAATGATGCTTGTGTAAATGATTTATACATCATATAATATAAATAATAGTATGAGATTTTTGTAATTAATATCTATATGACTTGATATTTTTTTTCAAAATTCCATTATCTAGTATTCCATTTTATGAAAAAATATCATACTTATTATATTGAGTTGAATACTATGATATATAAATGGAGAAGCTAATTTTTTTACATTATTAAAAATAATTATCAGAATATGTGTTTTTGAGAGATATTGATTCTAATAGATATTGTTCTATAGTCGATAAAAAGTCAATATCAAGAGACACATTATATCATGGGTAATTGTTTATTCCATGTCTTAGTATGAAAAAATATTCCGATATTCTGTCATTATGTGAACAGAATATTTCAACATGATAGATGGATGTTTATTATCAGAATTTATGGAACAATATCTTTGTTAAATGAGATTTAATGTGATATATTCAATTTTAATTCATTGGGATAATTTATATACTATATCATAAAAGAAATAATGTATACTCCAATAGATTTAATACAACAAAAATAAAATATTACTTATTCTTGGTTAAATTTGTTTATGGTTTGTGATGTTTGTGTATATTGCTTCCAATAATTATTCATTGGTGTTCTAAATACTTCCATAACCAAAACATAATTTTCAATTATTCATGTAGTATCCTTGGTTTTTGTTATGTAACACTTTTTTTATCGTTTTAGGTATATAATGTATAAGGGTGATGGTAGGGAGTTTTTGAGTGAACATTCAATGAGTTTTTGGGGCTAATGGGGAAGCGCACGGGTTGTGCACAGTTTGACTAAACATGTTGCAAATCCTAGGAGAAACCATGCAATTTTGTAGATGCTGGACTGTTGAATCAGCATGGTTTATGAATGGTTATGGAGAATATGTGAGAAGGTTGTGTGAGGATCTTCCCAGATAGTATGTAATACACTATTATCACATGTTTTTTCTAATCGTGTGAACTAACCATGTGTGGGGTCAATTTGATATCCTAAAAATGTAGAACGCACAAAGTTTCTTACACTAAATCCATTGTTTTTTACCTTTATAGACTTAACTCGAGAATAATCTTTATTAATGACTGGAGAACCTCTCCCATATGAATTTTAATATCTCTGGATCCATCCATTGTCATTTAGAGGCCCGATTCATGTAGTATGTCAGCATTTGGAATCTTTTTTTCACCTTTCTATAGATTTACATCACCTCTCTTCATGGATTCATAGATGTACACCCGCAGTGGTTAGATCTATGATTTTGGATGACAAATAAGATGATATATGGACTTTATAATTATAGGTGATAATGTTTCGGTGCGGATGTGCGTCAGGTTACGCTGTTCCGCCAGGACGCGTTCGCGCGTGCACCCGTCAACCCGAGGGGATGGGCGCGCGGCTTGTGGTCCCGCAGTCCTGCTTTCCAAAGGCGGGCGGCATCCGTCCCTTATTCAGGGGCGTCTGCTCCTTGATCGAAACCGGGATGATGGGATGTCGGCTCCTCCTTCCTTGGACGTCTCCTCGGAACTCGTCGCCTAATTCGGGTCTCCCTCATAGATTTAAGACATGCTCGTGAATCTCGTTCCCGGTGCCATACCTTCATGGACACCGGTTAATTACGCTGCTTCCGCCCGGACGCTCCAAGGAGTCTGGTCGGGGCAGCAACCTGCGGTGAGGAGGCCGGGTGGCTCTGGGTGCTGGGGGCGTGTCGTAACACTGCGGCTCTGCACGTCTGTCTTCCGTCCCTAATAGGGCTTCTCGAAGGCATGATGGCCGGAGGCATCCTGCACTGGGTGCGGGGAACTGTGTCCCCTGAGGTTTTCCTCAGCTTCCCATGTTTAACACGGGGTACGCCACGAGTTTAACGTCCAGCGGGGACGACATCGGACCGATCAACACGAAAAGTGGATCAGATGACAGAACCCCTTGCGGGGAACCTCCAACGCTGGGGCCAGCGCATGGGCGGCTTCCCAGGTGATGTGGAGTGGAGATAAGTGGCATGACCCCACCGGGATGTGGCGGCCCGGGTAAGGATCAGGATGGATGATGGAGTGAAGAGCTTGGACCCCGTAGGGGCTTCCTACGTACCGCGCGTTAGCACGGATCAAAGTCAACGTAGTTCGGGTATACAGTTTAATGTCATGCTGGACGTCGGCAAGCCGACTCACGAAGGGGTCGAGGCCGCCGGGCGGAGGATTGAACCGAACCACCTCGCACAGGGGGAGATGGAACGGCCGGGTGGATCACAGTTTCACGTCATGCTGGACGATAAAAGGAGAAATGGAAAAAGGGGCTGTGGGGAGGCACAGTGGAGATACACACGGGCAGTCTCCCACAGGGGCGGATTCATAGGTGAATCGACGCAAGCGTGAACCCTGGAGGGGTCCACTGATGGACGAACCGACGTGAATACGACCGGGACGACCAGGTGGTGGGCTTGAACCTCAGGGAGGCTTCCTACGTACCCTGTTTAGAAGACAGGGATCAAAGTCCACGTAGTTCATTCTGTCAGGACTTACGCACTTGAGGCAGCCTGGATGCGGCAAAACTCAGTTGGAAGGGACTTGGACCGAAAGTAGGAGACACCTCGATCCCAGTCACACCCTCTAATCGCTTCGGCAGTGGGGAGGTGCAATGGAGATACACATGCGCGGCCCCCCACAAGAAACTAGGGGTTTGTAATACCCTACCCCCGTAGGGAAAAGCCGCTCCCATTAAATCGTCCCTAAAGAGGGACAATCCCGACATCCCTGCAGAGACGAGCGGGCGGGGGCCACATCCAAACCGGGGGGGGGGACCCTGCGTGCGGGGCACGAGATCGGGTGATGCGGACGGTTTAGCGTCTTGCCAGACGAAGTACAGTTTAACGTCGTGTGTTGAGGACGAAGCGGACGGTTTAACGTCTTGTCGAACGAAGTACAGTTTAACGTCGTGTGTTGAGGACGAAGGTGCTTGGCAGTTTAACGTCTTACAGCGCGGACGTGGTACAGTTTAACGTCATGTTGGACGGATGCAGTTTAACGTCATGCGGGACGAATGCTGAATAGTTTAACGTCTTGTAGTTTGGACGAGGTACAGTTTAACGTCGTGTTGGACGATATACAGTTTAACGTCGTGTTGGACGATGCACAGTTTAACGTCGTGTTGGACGAATGCAGTTTAACGTCATGCAGGACGAATGCTGAACAGTTTAACGTCTTGTAGTTTGGACGAGGTACAGTTTAACATCGTGTTGGACGATATACAGTTTAACGTCATGTTGGACGATGCACAGTTTAACGTCATGTTGGACGAATGCAGTTTAACGTCATGCGGGATGATGGATTGCCGCTGATGGGTCCGTGTCACTTAGCGCGAGCCTAGAGGGCCGCACGGGAAGACAACGCACGGTGCGGGCACCCATGATGAAGATCATCGGGCGCCACGCAGGCGGGTACCCTCAGGGGGTCAAGGGGGGCGACCCTGGCGGATTGCGCGCAAAAGAGGAGCTTTAAGCGCAAAACAGCAGGTCGGCGCGCAAAATGGCGGGCTGGCGCGCAATCGGGCCAGCCCTTTGCGCGCGGATGATTGAGATTGCGCGCACCGGGCTTCGGGTAGCACGCGGGGGCAACGGCTCATTCTCTAACGAATGGCCACTTTGAAAATGGTGGGTGCGCGCAATCGGGCTGGATTGCGCGCACCCGGGGGCAATTGCGCGCAAGAGGCTTCTTTTGCACACAAAGGCCTTCGGGTTAAGGATTATTCAAAGGAAAGGAGCCAAGGGGATTGCGCACGAAGGCGAACCCCAAGGCTCTATTGCGCGAAAGAAAGGAGGTTACCTGAAGATCGGCATTGCGCGCGGAAGGGGTTGGATTGCGCGAACGAGCGACGCTTCAGATTCTAGCAACCTTCAAAACGTCGGGGGTCGCCTTATATTTATAGGCAACCCCGGGCGCGGAATCCGGTCTCGGGCGCGGAATTCCCTTCGCGGGCGCGGAATCAGGACCCGGCGCGCAAGGAGCCGCGCAGGCCACGGGCGCGCAAAATAGCGCGCCAGCCCAGCGCATTGCGCGCATCCCGGGAGGATTGCGCGCCGCGACTCAACTTTGCGCGCGGGCCTCTGAAATTTTGTGCAAGTCCTTCGGGCCCTCCGGAACGTGCCTCTGACTCCAAATATCACTTCGCTTTCCGCATCCGGAGATTCGTTTGGGAACAACGGACTTTTCCGGCGTCTACAAAAGCCCCCCCTCGGAATCTGATCGGCGAGAGGTCGCAACGATCGGGTTCCGAGGGAGACGCCGGAATGCCGAAGTCCTAGGCTGCGCGGGACTTAGGCGCGCAAAAAGGGGCGCCGGGCGCGCAATTCGCCGCCGCGGTCGCGCAATCGAGCGTTCCGCGTGGAGCGGAATCCCAGCCTTGTCTATAAATAGGGGTCCAGGGTTCCGCGTTCCGTACACAGGCCTTCCGCGCGATAAGCTTCAACGCTCTCGTGCGCGAAATCGCCTTTTCCGGTCGCGAAATTCTCCCGATCGGTGCGCAAAACCATCCGGAATTCGCCTGTCTTTGCGCGAAAACCCGGAACTTTGCGCGACATTCTTCTCAATTGCGCGCCGTCCACTTGGATTGCGTGCCAACCTTCAAACTTCTTTACCAGCCTCGTCCGATCCCGCACGCTTCATCCCTTAACCCGCACGACTCCCGAAACTTCTGAGATGGCCGCGCATCAAGGAAATGAGGGGGATGCCGCCATTCGCAGAGCAGAGATGGCAGCGAACGAGGAGGTTTACGGAGCCAAGGAGATTGTTTCCAACAATCAATCCCTGTTCGACTTGCTGACGCCGGCCCAGAAGACATATCCACTATCGGACAACCTGCTGCTCTGGAACTTCGGCATCCTAGATGAGGTTCCGGTGCTAGGGTTCGAGGTTGATGCGCCACGGACCTGGGTGACTCGGGAGGACGAGCTTCCCCGCTATAACATCACCAACAATGGGCATCCTGCCAGGGAGACCAGGCACTTGGACGTCTATGTCCTGAACCCGAGGACGCGAACCATTGACGGGGGTGAGCCTACTGCGGAGAATTCTCCAGCCCTCTACTCGAGCACATATCGCCAGAGTGTCACTGACGACACCAAGGGCTGGCTGAAGGACTGGGACTTGCGGTCTGGGGGCAATTTCACCAGCGAGTGGGCCTGGGAGTTCTGGGTACGCCACACTTGCGATCACTTCGCAGAGGAGCTGCGGTACATCGGCCTATTTGAGGCGGTGTGGACGTCGCAGTTCCACTTCTACCAGCAGTCCGAGCTCGAGCGGGAGCGTGCACAGGCCAGAATCGACGAACTGCGTCCTGCGACCGCCGACGAAGAGAGGGCACGCAGAGAGCGAGAAGCAGCTCTGGAGGCCACCAGCCAAAGGGTAGCGGCATTAGAAAGACTCATTCAGCACGCTAATCCCTAAGGGCTTTGTTTTGTCGTTCCCAAAACATTTGCTTCCGCTACTTTATCCATTTGTATGAATCAATATATTTATCTGCATCTTTTGGCTTAACATGCTCAACCACAATTCGTTGTCTTGCGGGAGTGTTAACCAAGCATCAGGCATCCATAATTGGGCCTGGATTTCTGGAGAAAAGAGGGAGGTCATTCCTAGGAAAGGAGACCTCAGACCTAATCAATGTATCATCCCCCCAACTTGTTCCAAAACACGAGCGGGACAACGCTAGGGGCGTTGAGATTTTATCCGAACATAGGGAAATGAGAAAGGGTGAATCGCGTGTCCCGAATCCAGACATCCACAACGGTTGGCCTTCCAGGAAATTCCCAAGACGGTAGGCGGACAGTGGATCGACCATAACAACTGCAATAGACGGACCGAAGGTCATCATTCATATTGCAGGAGGCGGACCACATGTCATCATGAATACCGCTTTGGGGGTTCCTTCATACACAAGGGTGGAAATCCAGATCAACAGGGCATGCGAAGCGTGGGGCGAAGTGACGATTTGTTCGGACAGAATCCAATGCTCTCAAAATTGCGCCACCGTGGGGAAAGCGTATTAGGAAGATGCACTAATCTGGCCGTGAGTCACACCAATTCTCAGACAGCACCTCTTTGACGAGGAAACCGTCGCTTCCCACCATTGCAATGGGGCATCCCGAGCTGAATCGGGGAGAATATCACAACTGCACCACTCTACCAGAAGCCAGGCCAGACGGCCGGCGATGAGGAGGGGCGGGACTTAACGATCCCTGAGGCTGGACCCGAGTTGAGATGCCCGGGCGTTCCTACGTACTCCATCAGGCTGGAGATCAAGCCACACGTAGTTCTGAGAGTGCAGTTTAACGTCATGCAGGACGTAGAATCCCGTTTAGGGGAGATCTTAGTTTAGGGTCGTAGAGCTCGGACCATAGGGGTAGATCTTAGTTTAAGGTCTTAGAGCTCGGACCATAAGGAGAGATCTTAGTTTAAGGTCTTAGAGCTCGGACCATAAGGAGAGATCTTAGTTTAAGGTCTTAGAGCTCGGACCATAAGGAGAGTTCTTAGTTTAAGGTCTTAGAGCTCGGACCATAAGGAGAGATCTTAGTTTAAGGTCTTAGAGCTCGGACCATAAGGAGAGATCTTAGTTTAAGGTCTTAGAGCTCGGACCATAAGGAGAGATCTTAGTTTAAGGTCTTAGAGCTCGGACCATAAGGAGAGATCTTAGTTTAAGGTCTTAGAGCTCGGACCATAAGGAGAGATCTTAGTTTAAGGTCTTAGAGCTCGGACCCTAAGGAGAGATTTTAGTTTAAGGTCTTAGAGCTAGGACCATAAGGAGAGATCTTAGTTTAAGGTCTTAGAGCTCGGACCATAAGGAGAGATCTTAGTTTAAGGTCTTAGAGCTCGGACCATAAGGAGTGATCTTAGTTTAAGGTCTTAGTGCTTGGACCATAAGAGAGATCTTAGTTTAAGGTCTTAGAGCTCGGACCATAAGGAGAGATCTTAGTTTAAGGTCTTAGAGATCGGACCATAAGGAGAGATCTTAGTTTAAGGTCTTAGAGATCGGACCATAAGGAGAGATCTTAGTTTAAGGTCTTAGAGCTCGGACCATAAGGAGAGTTCTTAGTTTAAGGTCTTAGAGCTCGGACCATAAGGAGAGATCTTAGTTTAAGGTCTTAGAGCTCGGACCATAAAGAGAGATCTTAGTTTAAGGTCTTAGAGCTCGGACCATAAGGATCTCAAAGTACGCCACATCGTGGTCCTATCCCCTCGATATGCGAAGATGCACTGAGGGATAGTGTCAAGAGTGTCGAGGTTTCGCCTGGTCAGAATGGGAGGTGGAAAATGTGAATCATGCGGCCATTCACTCAAGGACTGGGGGCACCGGAGTAACGATATGGGAGTACTGCCGACCGTGGCGGAAAAGCAGCATCAATATCGCACTAACCTTTGGTGGAATGAGGCAGCAAACGAGCATCGACCGCTCAATCGCAGGATTCATATCGATTTGCTGCCCGAGGCCATTGGGGGTACCGTCCCGAGTCGGTGGGAGAGCACTGAGGCATTGTGTCCGAACCGTTCACGGGGGCTCCACCCAGGGCGTAGACGATGGGTCCGAATGAAAGGGAGCACGAAGCCTGAAAAGTGGAGGAAACCTGACCAAGCGGATCCTGCCCCTCCTGGCAATAAACCAGAGTACTCTTAACACCGGTGGACCACTGCAAGGGGTCGGGGAACACGCATTGAGGGTGACCTGAAGGCGGCGGATTCCCCAGAGAAGGGGGAATCTCTAAGAGGTGGGGGGCTGGACCCGAAGTTTCAATCATCCGGGCGTTCCTACGTATCCCATAAGGATGGGAATCAAGCCACACATAGTTCTTGAAGCGCGGCGCAACACAATTGGGCACCAGCGCGGGGAAGAGTGCGGGTCTGACCCTCGCACACAGAAGGAGCGGCATTTGATATTTCTTGTTTGTCCTTAAAGATGAATGGTTTTTCTTTGTGCGGCGACATGCCTGTGATTGAGAAATCTCTGGCGTCGCCACAATAATAAGGCCACGGAAGGCATTGATGAATGGCGTGGTTATTAACCAGCGCCCAACATGAGTGTCCCCTGAGGAGAACATCACGATGCAGTGCCGTTTCTCGTCGGGCGGCCAAGACGATCACAGTTTACGGTCGTGTGGTAGGACCAGACAACACAGTTTAAGGTCGTGTGGTTCGGACCATGGAGGAATCCGCTTATCGCGGTACGGCGGACACGGCGGAGGTGGGAACATACCCAGCCCTGCGGTCACGCACGATTCCAGGAGAAGAGTCTTGGGATAGGGGTCTGCGTATGTCCATCACCCGAGGGGCAGAGATGCTAGCCTCCAGAAATACTGGGCCCAGAACACGATTGTTCGGGCGACTCCTTCCTCCTTATGGGGACGAGGGTCCAGCTACGCATGGCCCTTTGGGAGGATATCCGCATATATCCTTGGTGCTCAGATCATGGGAGCCTCGAACGACATCATTACCCTGGTTGGTCTGCCTAACGTGTAGAGGTGTACTGAAGGTCAGTATGAAGAGAGTGTCGAGATTCCACTACAACGCACAAAGGCGGAGTCTGATGAGGACTGCGCAACCAATGTTCAGAGCCTGAAAGAGCCGACATGGCGATCAAGGACATTGCTGACCATATTCGCAACACAACATCCGATCGCGTCAGCCTAAGACGGGGCAAGCAAACGAGCATCGACCGCTCAATCGCAGGATTCATATCGATTTGCGGCCCAAGACCCGCCGGTAAATCGACCCGGAGCGGTAGGAGAGCACTGAGGCATCGCACCCAAACCGCTAACGAGGATCCCTTTGAGTGAAGGCTCGAACAAGAGGAAGCGCGAGGCCTGACAAGCAACACAGGACTTGTCGGGATTGAATCTGACACTACGAGTCATAGACCGAAGTACCCAAAACATGTTAACAGATCACCGGAAAGGGTCGGAGGACTCACCCTGAGAGCAACCAAAAGAGGGCAGATCCCCGTGATCAACCAAGAGACGGGGCTAGACCTGAAACAAAAGCGTCCAGGCGGTCCTACGTATCCCATAAGGATGGGAATCAAGCCATACGTAGTTCTTGAGAGGCAGTTTAACGTCATGCAGGACGATGAGAGGTGTGAGGTGGTCCCACACACGGGGGGAGGCGTACGGCGCGGCCAGTAGACCAACGCGAATGAGGACATAATCCCCCGCTCACGCGATACGCCTCGCACAAAAAGGAGGGGAACTTGGGCCAGAGGCCCGACGCGGGATAGAGATTCCCGGGAAATGGGGCTGGGCCTGAAACATGTATGTCCAGGCGGTCCTACGTATCCCCTAAGGATGGGAATCAAGCCGCATGTAGTTCTTGAAGTGCAGTTTAACGTCATGCAGGACGAGAAAGGAAGGGGGGAGTAGAAGGCATCCCCAAACGTGGGGGGCGTACAGCGTGGCGAGCAAACCGACGTGAATGAGGGCATAGCCCCGCGTTCACACCATACGCCGCACACCCGGAGGCAACTGGGCCAAGGGCCCGAGATGGGATGGAAATTCCCAAAGGATGGGACTGGGCCTGAAACATGAATGTCCAGACGGTCCTACGTATCCCATAAGGATGGGAATCAAGCCGCACGTAGTTCTTGAGGGGCAGTTTAACGTCATGCAGGACGATACGCTGGGCAGTTTAACGTCGTGCAGCTTGGACGTGGTGCAGTTTAGCGTCATGCAGGATGAGGCACTTGGCAGTTTAACGTCTTGCAGCGCGGACGAATGCTGAACAGTTTAACGTCTTGTAGCCTGGACGAATGCAGTTTAACGTCGTGCAGGACGTGGTCACACTCAGACAAAGTACTGCTTGAGGAACCTAGCGTTGGTGGGAGGAGTGACACGCTCACCATCCATAGTCGCCAGGGAGTACGCGCCATTGGGATAGACCTTGTGGATGACAAAAGGTCCCTCCCACTTGGGGTCCAACTTGGGCGGCTTCCGGCCGGGGATCATCGGTGCTCTCAGGGCTAGCACTAGGTCACCCTGCAGGAAGGAGCGGAGGCGAACCTTCTTATTGAAATCTCGAGCCATTCTGCATTAATGCCTCTCCAAGTTGTGCAAATCCCGAAGTCTATTCTCATCCAGTGCTTCCAACTCGACTAGACGGGCTTCAGCATCTCTGTCCAGCGCTTGCTGGTCGTAGACCGCAGTGCGCAAGGACAGTAACTGGATCTCGATGGGCAGGACGGCCTCAGCTCCATACACCAGGGAATAAGGGGTCATCTGGGTGGAATTGCGAGTCGTCGTCCGATAAGCCCAGAGGGCGTTGGGGAGCTTGTCCGGCCAACTCTTCTTGTTCTCACCAACCATCTTTTGCAGAATGTTAGAGAGGGTTTTGTTAAACGCCTCGATCTGTCCATTCGCCTGCGCATGATAGCGAGATGTATGGTTCAAGCGAATGTTATACTTGGCGTACAACTTCTTCAACTCGGCTGCTCGGAAATTGGTTTTGTTATCCGTGAGGATAGCGTGAGGCACTCCAAATCGATAGATGATATTGGAGGTCACGAAGTCAGCGATCGAACAGGATTTGACCTCTCTGAGCGGAATCGCCTCTGCCCAATTGGAGAAGAAGTCCGTGGCGGTCAGAATGAAACGGCACTGGCGAGCTGTCGCCGGTGGGTAAGGTCCCACAACGTCCAGACCCCAGACTGCAAAGGGCCAGGAATACCTAGTGGAATGGAGAGGCTCCGGCGGCCGATGCACAAAGTTCGCATGAACCTGGCACGCATGGCACCTCCTGGCATACTCGATGCAGTCATGGATCATGGAGGGCCAGAAGTATCCCAACCTCCGAATCTGGTGGGACGGCTTCGGCCCAGTCTGGTGGGCGCCACATGAACCAGCATGAACCTCTTGCATGACTCGTGGGATCTCAACTCCCTGAAGGCAACTGAGGAGAACACCATCAAATCCGCGTTTGTAGAGGATCTGCTCCAGGCCGGGGCTGCTCTGGAGGACAAACTGCGATGCGCGGCGTCGAACTCGCTCGCGCTCGGCCCGATCCGATGGAAGAATGCCATGTTGGAGGTACTCAAGCAAAGGCGTCCTCCAATCAGGGGCTGATCCGACTGTCATATCTGGGGTACTCGGGGCTCTGGGCATAGGGGAAACCGTGGTGAGATTACTTACCAACAGGCCGAGATCTTCTTCCGGGATAACGGGAGCGATGAGCCTGCGGCGCGTCACGCGGACGATCAGGTTGTCCTGTTCAGGCTCTGCAAGTGACGCAACAAGGCTGGCCAAAGCATCTGCTCGACCGTTCTGCGACCGGGGAATATGGACAATTTCCGGCCGAGAAGGGAACCGGGCCATCAGAAGGAGGGTGCACTCCAGCAATGGCACAAGTTCCGGCTTCTTGACAACATAGTCGCCATTGATATGCTTAACGACCAGCTCGGAGTCCCCTTTCACGCACAGACGGGGCACGTCGATCTCGAGAGCCAACTCGAGGCCGGTGATGAGGGCATGGTATTCCGCCTCATTGTTGGTACAGCCCTATGACAACAGGAAAGAGTATGGCAGCACGACTCGCTCCGGGGTAATGAAGACGATGCCCAAGCCCACTCTGTTGAGCTTAGGATTATCGAGTCTTCTACCGGTGGGGCTCCGGGAGGCACCGTCAAAGTGCATCTGCCAGCATGGATCGGCTCGATCAACCGAGAGAATGGTCTCAGCAGGAAAGCCTAGATCCAGCGGCTGATCCGCGGAGGTCGGGTGAGCTGCCAGAAAGTCTGCCAATGCTTGCCCTTTGATGGCCTTCTAAGACACATACCTGATGTCGAACTGCTGGAGAATCACAGCCCACCGTGCTAGACGGCCAGTCAACATAGGCCGGCTCAGGATATATTTCAACGGGTCTACCCGAGAAACCAACTATACCTCATGGTGCTGCAAGTAGTGCCGTAATTTCTGTACGGAAAATACGAGCGCCAGACAGCTCTTCTCGATGGGGGAATACCTAACTTCGGCATCGAGGAGCATGCGACTGAGGTAATAGAGGCTATTCTCCGTTCCCTCGTTGTTCTTCTGGGCGAGAAGGGCACCCAGGGACCGTTCCAGGGCGGTCACATAGAGGACCAGTGACTTCCCGGATACAGGCGGCATCAGAACCGGAGGTTGAAGCAGGTACTGCTTGATTTCCTCGAAAGCGGTCTGACACTCTTTATCCCATACATAGGTGGCACCTTTCTTCATGAGCCGAGAAAAGGGCTTACACTTGCCGGCCAGATTCGCGATGAATCGGCGTATATAGGCTAAGTGGCCTTGGAACCCTTGCAGTTCCCGGATGGTACCTGGGGGAGGCATCTGGCTAATCGCCCTGATTTTCTCTGGGTCGATCTCAATACCCCGGTATCTTACCACAAATCCAAGGAACTTTCCGGAGGTGACCCCAAAGGCACACTTCAACGGGTTCATCTTCAGGCAGCGAGACCGGAGGAAGCCGAACACTTTCTCAAGATCTTTGAGATGGTCCTGACGCTGGCGCGATTTGACAACCAAGTGGTCGACGTAGCATTCCACCAGTGTGCCGAGGATTGGAATGAATATGCGGTGCATCGCCCGTTGATAGGTGGAACCTGCATTCTTCAGGCCGAAGGGCATGACCCGGTAGCAAAAGGTACCTTGGGGGGCCCTGAAGGCAGTGAACTCCTCATCCTCAGGGGCCATCCGAATTTGGTTGTATCCGGAGTATCCATCCATGAAGGAGAGGGCTTGGAACCCTGCCGTGGCATCAATCAATAGCTCTGTCACTGGAAGGGGAAAATCATCCTTCGGATAGTGGCAGTTGAGATCGCGGAAGTCGATGCAGACTCTAATTTGCCCGTTCTTCTTCCTGACCGGCACAATGTTGGCCAGCCATTTGGGGTACTGAACTTCCCTCATGAAGTTGGCTTTGATAAGCTTGTCAACTTCGGCCTCAACCATGGCACCGTGGGATGGGTGCATCTTCCTGGGAGGCTGCTTGAACCCGCGATGGTTCGCCGGGAGACCAAGGCGGTGGACGGCTACCTGAGGATCTAGCCCCGACATCTCGTCATAGCCCCAAGCGAACACATCACGGTGCTGCCTGAGAAAGTCCACGTACTGCTGCGGCTCCTCAGAGGGAATGGAGGCACTGACCAATGTGGGTCTTGGATCGGCCTCGGTTCCAAGGTTCACCTGTATTAACTCATCGACCGTGGCGGGGACGCCCTCCTCAAAGGCTGGGGGTGCGTCTTCCATATCCTCTCCACTCGGGGAGGGATTGTCCACGGGAGAGACTGCGTTGGAAACTGAATTGGGGCTACCAGATCCTGCTGGGCCACTGGTGCTGGCGCGGGCGGTCGCGGTCATCTCATCAGGAGACTCGCGGGCCGTCGAGACCATGGCGACGTCCAACCGGTGAATTGGGAGGACGTAAGCGTCATCCAGACTTGCCCAGGGATCACTTGCAACAACGACAGGCTCAACCTCACCTGCCAGGATCTGCTTATCCTTGCTCTTGTAATAGTCCGCGTCCAGATAGCGGGCTTCACACGAGGCAAAAGGAGAGGCATCTCCTTGAAGCACGCCTACTCGACCATTAAGGGAGTATTTGAGGCATTGGTGGTATGACGAGGGAATCGCCGCGTGAAGGTGGAGCCATGGACTGCCCATCAATGCGTTATACGCAGTGTCCTGAGAGACTACCATGAATTCGGTGTTGGGAACCAAGTCACCGAACTGGGTCTTCAAACGTATCTTGCCGACCGGGGTTTGCTCGGTGTGGTCGTACCCCTGGATCCTGAGGTCGGATGGAATCAAGTCATCCTCAGACAACCCCAATCTCCGGAGCGTCCGAGTTGGAATCAGGTTAATCCCGGACCCCGTGTCGACAAGACAGCGCCAGACTTCAAGGCCATTGAACTGGCCAGTGACATACAGCGGACAAATGTGTCCCTGTATAGGAGGGTCTTCATCCTTACCAGAGAACGAGATAACTGCCTGACATTCAGCGTCCTCGATCGTTTCGGCGTGAAAGGCCTCTACAGCCGCAACCTCTGTCTCAAACTGGAGGGGGCTCTTCAGGGCTTCAGCGAGTCCCTCGCGCATCTCAGATGACATGCGCAGAGCCTCAAGGATGGAGAGCCTTGCTGGGATGTCGGCCAAGTGCTTCAGGACATCATACTTTTTGGCCAAGCGCGAGCCCCTGGTTGCAGGAGGTTGCTCTGCGGTTGGCGGCGTGACGGGCCTTGCCGGTTGGATCGACGGCCGACTGGTACTTGGCGCATCTCGCTGTTCACTGGTTGCAGTCCGGGAAATGGTCACCGTACTGGGGTCAGGAGGCCGGGATGGACCCATGGCAGGGCGGAGCTGGTCGTGACGCGGCTGAGGTGGTTCTGCCTGGTCCCACACCAAAAACAGCGGCGGAGGCGAATCCGTCATCCCCGAATGGGGGGGCGGCGCACGTTGTGCTCGGTTTTGAGCTTGCTGCCTAGTCTCAGTGGCGTGCACGGCCTGGCTGGAGGTACCAACGGCTGTGCCCCGGCGACTCCTGCTTCTGCGGTTCATCCGATGGTGGCGACGACCGGGGACACTAGGGAGGTCCACCTGGTGTTCTTCAACGTCGGGAACCGAAAAGGGATTTACCAGCTCGACGGTATTAACCGAAGCGTACCCAACACCGTCATCGGAGGAATCATCCATCACCGGGCGGATCCGAGGAGGGACCCCCATCTCCGGGGGCATGAAATCGCCGAGAGTGCGGGATAGTGGCGGAACCGGCGGGGCGCTCTCTTCCTTCTTGCGCTGCCGCCGTTTGCTCCTCTTGGAAGAGGCAGGCTGGGACGACGATGCCGAAGCAGAACCCGCAGATTCTGGGGGCTCAGGCTGATTCAAGCGCGCACGGATGATTCCATGGGCGCGAATGGTCGTCTTGCGGGCCATCCAGTTATTATACTTCTGGGATCCGCAGTTCAAGACCAGCTGCCATTCGTCCTCGTTGCCACTATCGTCATCTGATCCCACGAACACACCCGCCACATGTGCTGGAGCTGGGCCCAACCTGATTACATTGTTGTTAATCTGGTCTTGGAGCCAATCCTTAAACACATAGCACCGCTGGATGGTGTGCCCCAGGGCCCGATGGTAGGGGCAGTAGAGGGGGTTATTCGTAATATGTGCCTCCTTTGGCCTCCAACACTCAGGCAGTCGCACAATCCTCTGCTCCAGGGCACTCCAGAAATAACCGGGGACCTGATCCTCGTGGAATGAGTAAGTCAGGTGTCGCGGGCCCCTGGGAGCGTGGTCTTGACGAGGGGCTGGAGGGGCCGGCCGAGGAGGTGGACCCTGATTATCTCGCCTGGGTTGTGGCGGTACATTACGCGGAGGGGCCGGCCGGTTCTGAGGCTGCCGCTGCTGGGCCGAGAACTGAGCCCGTGGAGGCGGATTCCTGTGAGGCTGTGGAGCTGGCCTCGCCGGCAGCAGCTCCAATGGCCTGGGGGCCTCTATCTGGGCGACAGCAGCGGGCTCAGCCCTGGTGACTCTCCTTGCAGGAATCATTGGAGGCAGCGGGTGTGCCTGGCTGGCCTGTTGCAGGGCTTCCTCAAGACGTTGAGCTTTGTCTGAGAAGTCCCTGAACCCTCCGGGGTAATTTTGAGTGATCAGGGAAGGGACCAGCTCGGTCTTGACGTTCCCGACGCACATTGTCAGCAACTGCTCCTGAGTCAATGGCATGTCAAGGGAATACGTGAGACTCTTCCATCGGGCGACGAAGTCCGCGACTCGCTCATCAGGCCTCTGCTTGCACTTGAAGAGGTCTGCGATACTTGTCTTCCGGGTCGTGGAACTGAACTGGTAGAGGAACTGTCTACGGAGGTCCTCCCAGCTGGTTACCGACCCGATGGGGAGCTGGCTGTACCAGACAAATGCTGGCCCTTCCAGTGTCTGAACAAAGCAGCGAAGCTTAGCGGCCTCTTGCTGCGCCGGAGTCCACAACATAGGCCCACACCTCGAGTTGAAGTGGGCTAAATGCTGTGGCGGATCTCCAGTCCCGTTGAAGGGAGCGAAAGTGGGATTCCCAAATCCCGGAGGCACCGACATGTCATCCACCCATGCTGGGTAGGGCTTGCCGTCCGGTGGGATCGCCACTTGCCGAGTCTCCAAGGCCTCCAAGCGGGCAATGAGTTCCGCCATCGGATCGTCCGGACATGGGTTCCAGTCCGGGCGAGGATCTCTAACCACGAGCGCATTGCATGGCCCTTCAATCGGGTCGTCGAACTCGGCAGCTCGTGGGATGGCGGGCGGAGCGGCCCTTGGGGCAGCGGGAGGAATCCGAGCGGGGTCTCTCAGGTAGTCACGCCGCCCGGGAGGGTGTGGCGAAACATACCGCGCCCTCTTGCCGTAGGCAATGGCCTCTCTCCTGTCAGCGAACACGGCGTAATCACGGTTGCCCGGGAGAGTCTCGTCGAGGAGCGGTTGTTCCGGTCCCTGCTGTCCTGGCCTAGGATCACCGTAGTCAGGCCACCGTTCTGCAGCGCGCTCGGTGAGGAGCTGGTCAACCAGCTTCTTCTGTTCGGCGAGCTTCTGACGTAGCGTAGCCTTCTCGGGATCCTCCTCTGCCCTCTGCATGGAGGCAGATGGGTCGGCGGGCTTTATAGCCTCGCTGTGCTCTTTTCCTTTGCTGACGTTTCGGCTCAACGTCAGTGCTTCAGTGGGTGCGGGGAGCCCCAGGAGGTTCCTCTGATGACGAGTGACTCTCACCAATGGCTCTGACGACGTCTTGTCTTCGGGGGGGGGGGGGGGAAGCCCCCGTCGAGAAGTTCCAAGTCGTTCCCCTCTCCCGACAGGTCAGCCATATTCACCGTTTCTGTCCCTGGGGATATACCCTCAGGGCCACCCAGCGAATCGGGCTGTCGGCGAATCACACTGAAGTGTAGGGCAGCGTACTGCCCCCATCCACGGATATACACGTGGGGAGTGGCTTCCTCGATAACTTTGCGGAGTACTTGAAAACACTCAACGCATCGTTGTTGGAGGGCCTCGTGGTGCTCAAATGACCCGGGGTGCCGAGCCGTGGGGAGCATGGCCAGGTCAATTTGACGGCACTGCTCACCAATATCCTCCAGGTGCACTTGACTCCAGGGGTATGGCATTTGTAGGCGGTGAAGACAGGAGCGAGTCTCCCGGAGAGTTCGGCGGAAGCATTCGAACTCATCCGGGGTGAGCGATTCGGGTGCATCAAAGCCCGGTCCTGCGACTGGCCAAAACTTCTCAGGGAAGTGGCCCTCTGCAAGGACGGTCCAGAAGCTCCACGACTCAAACTCGGGACCCAGATCTCCTTGGTCCTCTTCAATGGCTGGGAACGGACGGGGAACCGGCAGTGGTGCCGAGGAGGGCCGCCGGGCTGACGGGCTGGCCGGTGGTGAATACGGCGAACATGCCGATTGGCCTCCATATCCCGGGCCGCCCTCTGAGGGTGGCGGTGCCCTGGCTACCACATCACGATAGGACGGGCCGGCGAGCGAACATCCTGCCGTAGCATCGGTGCTCGCCGAGGGTGCACCAGATCGTGGTTCGACCGTCGGTCCCCAGAAAAAGTCTCCGGCTTCTCCGATCGAGACGGAAGGCACTTCCGGAGGGGCCGGTACCAACCGCAAGCTTGATCCTTGGGGGTCTACCAGGCCCTCGTTACTCCGGATATACCTTCGGAGTGAAGCGGGGATCACATCGATCTCGCTCTCGGGGAGCACGAGGCTGACGTGCCGCATTCGTACCCCTGCCCTTGACTGGCGGGATTGGGGAAAGGGCTCTGTCGCCGAATCGTACTCCGCCTCTGAATCAGAGAAGCGAACCGGTCGGATCTCTGTCCGGAATTCCGTAACATTCTTCCCTCGGCGTCGACGCCTTGCCTTCCTGCCCCTGGGTGGTTCTTCGGGGCAGGGCTGATCTCTGTCCTGGCGTCCTCCGGCCGCACTGGTGCTGGGGCCAAGAGGACTGGAAACCAAGGTGCGAGGGGCACCGGGACAGATATCAAAGGGGACGCGGGGAGAGATGATTCCGGGCAGGCCTCCGGGCCGAGATCGGAAGGTGGGATGACCCATGCCTCCTGGATCGGCCACACGGAGTAGATCCCGCTGGTGAATAGCGCTACCGCGAGGTGGTCCGCGGTGGCTACTGCCTGCACCAGCAACCGGGAGAGTCGACCCAACCTGCCTTTGGGGCGGTCGAGGCCTCGATCCAGGTCGGGCATAGAAGTTCCCCTGCTCAGGATGCGCAGGGGCCTGGCGACTGGAGCCAACAGTGGCTTGGACCAATGCGGCCGCTGTTGCTAGGGCCCCAAGGTGGGCATCCTCTTCCGCTCGTGCCCGACGTTGGCGTCGGGACAGACGAGTCGGGATGAGCGGCGCGGGCAGGTGGAGAGCCCGCTCTTCGACTTGAGAGGCCTGGCGGCGGTGTCGCCGTGGCCTGGCGGGAGTCCTTACCGTAGATCCCTGGAGCGAATCCCGGATAGGGTGATCCCGGGCATCTTCCACCTCATCCGCATAGGGAAAGGAACTGTCAGAGCGCTCCGAGGATAAGCTCCCGAAGCGGTTGGACGTTGAGGTAGGCAGCAGTGCCTCCCTGCGCGGCCCTCGGGGGCGGTGGTGGTGGTGAGGTGCTGCCTCCTCAAGGTCTAGGCGAGCCATGTCCCTAGTGGGGATGACTCCCTCTTCCTCATATCTCCGCACCAGGGTGTTGATCACCCTTCTCTGGATGACCTCCGAGGGGGAGAGAGGGCGTGGTTGTCCCGCAATTGCGGCTGCTGGGACGGCTGTGGAACGGGCGGGACCACGCGGAGTAGCCGCGTCGGTGTTTCCCCTACCCCTGCGCCAGTGGGCGGGTGGCGATCGGGCACTGGATCGGGCGACCTGATTTCTGAAAGCAGGGAGAAGGACCCATTAACACTGACAGGAAAAAGGAATCGACAACCAACCATTAGCGCCACGACGCCTTCCGTGGGGGGAACCCAGGCCCTCGACGTTGCGAGACGGAGTGCCCAATGTCCCTTCCCCAGCCCCTGGCGGGTAAGACTAAATGCTTGGCCGGGCAACATGCCGGTCTTCCAACACCTCTGAAAGCCATCGGTCCTCGTATCGAGGAGAAGAGATTCACGTCGGGTTCACCATTTTTCTGTTTCGGTGCGGATGTGCGTCAGGTTATGCTGTTCCGCCAGGACGCGTTCGCGCGTGCACCCGTCAACCCGAGGGGATGGGCGCGCGGCTTGTGGTCCCGCAGTCCCGCTTTCCAAAGGCGGGTGGCATCCGTCCCTTATTCAGGGGCGTCTGCTCCTTGATCGAAACCGGGATGATGGGATGTCGGCTCCTCCTTCCTTGGACGTCTCCTCGGAACTCGTCGCCTAATCCAGGTCTCCCTCATAGATTTAAGACATGCTCGTGAATCTTGTTCCCGGCGCCATACCTTCATAGACACCGGTTAATTACGCTGCTTCCGCCCGGACGCTCCAAGGAGTCTGGTAGGGGCAGCAACCTGCGGTGAGGAGGCCGGGTGGCTCTGGGTGCTGGGGGCGTGTCGTAACACTGCGGCTCTGCACGTCTGTCTTCCGTCCCTAATAGGGCTTCTCGAAGGCATGATGGCCTGAGGCATCCCGCACTGGGTGCGGGGAACTGTGTCCCCTGAGGTTTTCCTCAGCTTCCCATGTTTAACACGGGGTACGCCGCGAGTTTAACGTCCAGCGGGGACAGCATCGGACCGATCAACACGAAAAGTGGATCAGATGACAGAACCCCTTGCGGGGAACCTCCGAAGCTGGGGCCAGCGCATGGGCGGCTTCCCAGGTGATGTGGAGTGGAGAGAAGTGGCATGACCCCACCGGGATGTGGCGGCCCGGGTAAGGATCAGGATGGATGATGGAGTGAAGAGCTTGGACCCCGTAGGGGCTTCCTACGTACCGCGCGTTAGCACGGATCAAAGTCAACGTAGTTCGGGTATACAGTTTAACGCCATGCTGGACATCGGCAAGCCGACTCACGAAGGGGTCGAGGCCGCCGGGCGGAGGATTGAACCGAACCACCTCGCACAGGGGGAGATGGAACGGCCGGGTGGATCACAGTTTCACGTCATGCTGGACGATAAAAGGAGAAATGGAAAAAGGGGCTGTGGGGAGGCACAGTGGAGATACACACGGGCAGTCTCCCACAGGGGCGGATTCATAGGTGAATCGACGCAAGCGTGAACCCTGGAGGGGTCCACTGATGGACGAACCGACGTGAATACGACCGGGATGACCAGGTGGTGGGCTTGAACCTCAGGGAGGCTTCCTACGTACCCTGTTTAGAAGACAGGGATCAAAGTCCACGTAGTTCATTCTATCAGGACTTACGCACTTGAGGCAGCCTGGATGCGGCAAAACTCAGTTGGAAGGGACTTGGACCGAAAGTAGGAGACACCTCGATCCCAGTCACACCCTCTACTGGCTTCGGCAGTTGGGAGGCGCAATGGAGATACACATGCGCGGCCCCCCACAAGAAACTAGGGGTTTGTAATACCCTACCCCCGTAGGGAAAAGCCGCTCCCATTAAATCGTCCCTAAAGAGGGACAATCCCGACATCCCTGTAGAGACGAGCGGGCGGGGGCCACATCCAAACCGGGGGGGGACCCTGCGTGCGGGGCACGGGATCGGGTGATGCGGACGGTTTAGCGTCTTGCCAGACGAAGTACAGTTTAACATCGTGTGTTGAGGACGAAGCGGACGGTTTAACGTCTTGCCGGACGAAGTACAGTTTAACGTCGTGTGTTGAGGACGAAGGTGCTTGGCAGTTTAACGTCTTACAGCGCGGACGTGGTACAGTTTAACGTCATGTTGGACGGATGCAGTTTAACGTCATGCGGGACGAATGCTGAATAGTTTAACGTCTTGTAGTTTGGACGAGGTACAGTTTAACGTCGTGTTGGACGATATACAGTTTAATGTCGTGTTGGACGATGCACAGTTTAACGTCGTGTTGGACGAATGCAGTTTAACGTCATGCGGGACGAATGCTGAACAGTTTAACGTCTTGTAGTTTGGACGAGGTACAGTTTAACGTCGTGTTGGACGATATACATTTTAACGTCGTGTTGGACGATGCACAGTTTAACGTCGTGTTGGACGAATGCAGTTTAACGTCATGCGGGACGATGGATTGCCGCTGATTGGTCCGTGTCACTTCGCGCGAGCCTGGAGGGCCGCACGGGAAGACAACGCACGGTGCGGGCACCCAGGATGAAGATCATCGGGCGCCACGCAGGCGGGTACCCTCAGGGGGTCAAGGGGGGCGACCCTGGCGGATTGCGCGCAAAAGAGGAGCTTTGCGCGCAAAACAGCAGGTCGACGCGCAAAATTGCGGGCTGGCGCGCAATCGGGCCAGCCCTTTGCGCGTGGATGATTGAGATTGCGCGCACCGGGCTTCGGGTAGCACGCGGGGGCAACGACACATTCTCTAACGAATGGCCACTTTGAAAATGGGGGGTGCGCGCAATCGGGCTGGATTGCGCGCACCCGGGGGCAATTGCGCGCAAGAGGCTTCTTTTGCGCGCAAAGGCCTTCGGGTTAAGGATTATTCAAAGGAAAGGAGCCAAGGGGATTGCGCGCGAAGGCGAACCCCAAGGCTCTATTGCGCGAAAGAAAGGAGGTTACCTGAAGACAGGCATTGCGCTTGGAAGGGGTTGGATTGCGCGAACGAGCGACGCTTCAGATTCTGGCAACCTTCAAAACGTCAGGGGTCGCCTTATATTTATAGGCAACCCCGGGCGCGGAATCCGGTCTCAGGCGCGGAATTCCCTTCGCGGGTGCGGAATCAGGACCCGGTGCGCAAGGAGCCGCGCAGGCCACGGGCGCGCAAAATAGCGCGCCGGCCCAGCGCATTGCGCGCATCCCGGGAGGATTGCGCGCCGCGACTCAACTTTGCGCGCGGGCCTCTGAAATTTCGCGCATGTCCTCCGGGCCCTCCGGAACGTGCCTCTGACTCCAAATATCACTTCACTTTCCGCATCCGGAGCTTCATTTGGGAACAACGGACTTTTCCGGCGTCTACAGATAAAAAATAAGAATTTTGCAGGGACAATCAACCCGATTTCTGGGGTATTATTCGTCCATTTTATGTTTTCTCTAAATTGGTCTAGGAAGGTGGCTTCAATTTCAAATAATCTATTTGGAAATGATTATAATTATGTCAAATTGATTACATTGTGCTGATATTATTGGATATTGGACTCATTAGGATTGTGAGAATCCCTCTTTGGTGACGGTTTGGGGAAATATTGAAAATTTGTGTTCTTGAATAATGAGTATAATATTTGATTATAAATAGATGATTTTAAAAATGAATTTTATTGATTTGGTGTAATTGGACTTGATTACTGCCTTTTTATTGACTAGAATGATTTTTTTGAAATAAAATGGTAGGTTATAATTGGTTTTTAATGGGTTTCAATAAGATAATGATTTTATTAAAATGGATTGAATTGGTTTATTTGAAATCATTTTGGCATATAAGGTTTGTGTGAGTTCATCTTCGATTTGACGTTGTATAAGGGAAGTTTACTAATGTGGTAGAATGTACATGACACAAGAAAAGGGGCATGTGTTAGTGGGACACATGTTGATTGGACGAGAGACTACTCATGAGTATGGAACGATTAAACAAGAATGCATTTGTGGGTGTTTTTTGAACCTTGTAATGAGTATGAAAAAATGATATTTTGAAATGGGATTGAATAATTATGGGATAATTGTTTTGAGAATTTTAATTGATGGAATGTTGGTTAAAATTGAACTTGTGTACATTTGTTTAAAAATTGGTTTTTGAATCTTTTTTATTGAGTTGTAAAATATTTTATAAATTTTTTTTATATTAACTATTTTATATAAATTTTTCTAACCATTATATACATATGGTTTGACTAGGTATTTCATTGGAGAAAAACTACTGAGTTTTATACTCACCCCTACTCGGAACATTGATGATGTTACATATCTTATCTTTTGGGACATGCAAAAAGATAATGTATTACACATTTTTATCATCCACACATGATACATGTGTTGTTTTTTAATGATGAAGCTTGGATCTTATAATGAATGGAGTCATGTTTATCATGGAATGTTTATTTTTTTTTCTGCTATATTAATTGATAATTTATGTTTCATTTACTATTGTAAAATTAGTTAGTATTTTATATAAATAATGTGGTTCATATTTCTATCATTTACTCATGAATCTTATAGAGATTTTTTAGGACATAATTTTATGGGTTTATGGTTTTATTTCAAAATTCATAAGATAACCCCCCAAATTGTGTGTAAATCCCTTCGTCATTTGTTTCTAGCCTTTGAAATCTTAGGGGTGTCACATTAAGCCATGTATCATCTCACCTCCCTAAAAAAAAGAGAATAAGTAGGATGTTACCAATGGTATAAGCATATCTAGTCCTTTCCTAACATGGGGTCTTAATTTTTTTGGTTTCATTGTAGTTGAATTCATTAAAATCCATTCCTTGAATTTTAATCCTAGAAAATAGTAGTTTTATTAGTGCATGAAAATTAGATAATAAAATGATGTTTCTATGTTTTTAATGATAAACTACAAGTTATTATAGAGTTGGGTACCTAAGTGTTTTATGAAAATTATCACATATTGGACTCTGAATGTCATGGGTTTCTCTGATGGGATGATAATGTCATGAAGTATAGGAATGAATTGCCCTGATGATTAAATATTTCATTTCGACAAATGATATATTATGTGATGCATTATGTTTATTTTTTTATAAAAAAAATTGTTTTCAAATTAATGACATAAAAAATGAATGATTGATATATTTTAAAAAAGGTATGATTTTAAAAATCAAGTAGAATTTTATCCAAAAGGGTTAAACACTAATTTTTTTTTGAATGTAATGTTTTGATATTTTATGTGATAAATTTATAATGTTAATTCTTCAGCAGAATGAGAGCGAGGGATACATATTTTTAAGTATGTTTAACAATTGGAACTCAGTATGCTTCATAGGAACTTGTTGGAAGAGGCCTTTGAGAATATGGTTTCTCCTAAGCCACTGGTGAACCAATAGTTGGTCCAAAGTATCATGAAGGATTTTCAAATGGCTGAGCCAAGATTGTAGCAAGATACTCTTATTTCAATATATGTCACCACAATAAATCCATGAGGAGAAATAAATGTTTTTTACTGTTAGGTGTTGGGAACTCTAGCAGTAAGAGTAAAAGGAATATGAACACCAATTATTAAAGAGGATGAAAACATAAAAATAATACAACATGTGAAAGTATTATTTACCCTTGAACGAAGAAAAATTAGTAATGTTTCCAATATGGTTTTCCTAACCACCTAAAATTAGAGTGTATGACACAACCTCAAGCATGCTGTATTTGAAACCAGGTGGGACATCATAAGTGATACTATCGTAGTGCTCTGCGATTAGGTGCTCGATACACTTATTAGTTGGTGCAAGCATTGTATTGTTTGATTGGATGATGGAAATAAAATCAATCTTGTCTTTATAGTAGAGATAGAAATGGAAATTATAAGAAAACCATGAATCAGGAGAATATGAAATCTCCTCGAGGTAATAAAGAAAAAAATAGGATGATAATGCAATTATATTATTCTAAGTAGGTGATTGCAGATGATTAGACTGGACCATCTAAGGTCAGAGGTATGATTATTTTGAATCCTACCATTATGAATGTGAAGATTGATATTGGTTCATCTCAGTACATTATTACTTCTGGTGATAATGATTTTATATTTTTAAAACACAATATGATTCCTTATGTGATAACACTTCAAACCCCTAGTAATCAACGGGAATGTAGAGGCATTGTGGGTATGAAATTATCTATAACTATTGATCGGTCTACATAGAAATTGAATTTGTAAATATTGTAGATGAATGTATATTATATAATCCTATGTATGGATTGGTTGAAAATATACAATGATCACATCAACTGTTATATTATAACTGTTAGTTTCACAACTAAGGAAGATGTCAAACATCTATTCAGAGACAAAGGGTTATAATGACTGCTACAATGATCATGTTTTCATTAGAAGTGGAAAAATATCTTACTAGTTGGAGTCATTGACATTTTCATGGATAGAAGAGATCAATGATAATAGTTCTCCAGCAATTGAATATTATTTTTCAATGTCTTTTCCAATGAGAATCTTAGGGTTACCACCTCTAATGGTATTGGAGTTTAAGATTGATCACTATTCAAGGACTTGAACTATTTCCCTTATATGTTATATGATTTCACTAGTATAGTTAATGTAATTGAATGTGATGATAGAAAATATGAATTGAAAGGGGTTCAATCTCCCATGTACGTCTCTATGGATAGCACCAGTCCTGTTCGTGAAAAAATAATACGTAACTCCAAGGCTCGGTGTGCATTATCTTAAGCTTAATCATTTTATAGTAATGAAGATATATTAACTCCCATTCATTGAAGACATGTTAGATCAATTAAGGGGATATCAGTGGTTCTAAAAAATTGATTTGTCATCAAGATATCACCAATTGTGTGTTTTGAAAGAGGATATTCTAATGACATATTTTAGAAGAATATATGGCCATTATAAATACGGAATAATGCCTTTCGGTCTTTCGAATATGCCAGTAATATTTATTTCATTAATAAATCAAAATTTTCTTTAATATCTATATTTATTCATTGTAGTGGTGGTGGATGATATCATGGAGTATTCAACGAAAATGGTAGAGCATGAGGAAAACAGAGAAATAGTGATGGAAATCATGAGAGATAATCATTTATATGAAAAACTATCAATGTGTGATTTTTGGATAAAAGAAGTACAATTTTATGGCCATGTAATTTATGAATGGTTGTTTCAGAAGATCTGGAGATGATAGAACATTTTTTATTGTGGAAAAATCTAAATAATGATATAAAGATACGAATTATTCATTATATAACTTGATATTAAGACACATTCTGTTTGGATTCTCATAACTAGCATCATTGATGATAACTTTGAGAAAGAATAAATTTCCTTTTCATCTGACTGAGGACTGCCATTCGAATTTTCATGAGTCAATGTTCATCTAAAATCAGCACCATTCTTGATTTTTCAAGAATTTGGAAAGGGGAATGTGGTGTACTATGATGCTTTGGGATCTAGGTTGGGATCTGTTCACATAAAAGGAGACTATTTTTTTAATAATCGTTCTTGGAAATTGAGTCTGAATGAGAATAATTAACCAAAATAATATTTGGATTTAACTACAGCATCTATGTTTTGAATACGTGGAGTCATTATCTATTTGATGAGATATTTACTATGTTCACATATCGTAGGAGCATGAAACCTATTCCCTTATTATGGGATTTTAATTTGAGGAAATGAATATGGATAGAGTTTCATCGAATTTTTTACTTTTAATTTATGTATAAACTAGGAAAATTTAATTTGGTATTTGATACATTATAGAGAATGTCATATACTCAGTTGAAAAAATATGCTTCTGATGATTGGTAGTTGATGTCATTTTTATCCAAAATTCATTTCAGCTATGGAGACCTTAGTGATGTTATATATTTCATTTTTGTTTCTATTATTCATGATTTGGTAAAGATGATTAAATGGGAACAAAAATCTTATGAGGAATTCCTTGTTATGATTTCCAAACTCAATGGTGGGGAGACCATTGAGGGCTGGAAACTTGATGGGAGTTCCATTTTGTGGATTCTAGATTAGATGGTTGTTCAAATGTATTATTATAAACACCATCTTTATTCCTACAGACATTCTAGATAGACTGCACATCCTATAAGGAAGGATAATTATAAAGAGTTTATGGTAAAATTTTAGTGGATTTTTATTAAATGGAAGGATGTTGTGTTTGTTGAATAGTGCTTAAAATTTCTTCAAGTTATAGAAAAAACATAAAGTCAAATTGGTTTTTTTGTATTAATTACCTATCTCATTGTGAAAATGGGAGAAGATTTCTATGGATTTTGTTACAAGTCCCACAATAATGGATTAGAAATACATTTCCATATGGGTGATAATGCATAAGCACACAGAGATGGATCATTTCATCCCTATTCAAAAATATCCTTCAGTTGAAGATCTGTTAAAAATAGATATCAATGAAGTGGTCAAGAGAGATGGAATAATAAATTCAATACACATAGATATTTATCAATGGTTCGAGTATCATTTTTTATAAATTCTCACATTAATACCATGGGACTCAGTTGACTATATGTACAACGTATCACCCTCAGATAAATGATAAATCAAAAAGGATGATACAAATGATGGAAGACATGTTGCAGGCCTATGGAATGGATTTTGAGGCTCATGGGAGGAACATATAACCTTAGTTGACTTTTCATATATTAATAACTATCAGGCCTTGAATCATTTGGATCCTTCTGAAGCATTTTATGGGCATCCTTATTGTTCTCTAATTTTTTGGGTCAAAATAGGTGAGAAAACATTATATAGTTCAAGCCATGTCAATTAAACAATTCAGAAGATTTAGTTGATAAAAAATATAAGGGTGATGACTTAGTGTTTTCATGAATCATATGTGGATCATCACCGTAGACAGTTGTCATTGTTTGTGAATGTGCATGTGTTACTAATGATCTCCCCATGGACTGGACATCCTCGTTTTTAGAATTTTGTCATGTTACATCATTGATAAATTAGACATTTTTAAATATTGGAAGAGGTTCGAGTGGTGGAATATCGAATGAAATTACCAAAATGGTTCAGTTAGGTGCATAATGTGTTAAAAATATTCCAAATGAAAAAGAATTATCGTTATCCTAACCATGTTATCATATGGGATCATATTGACCTAGTTCTAGATTCTCATTAGTATATATATTTTTGTAGATTGTGGATATAAAGGATAAAAACTTGTGTATAACAAGGATCAGGTTTTTACAGTTTTTAGCGAAACATGGTCAGATTTAGGAAGTTATTTGTGAAGATAAGAAGGAAAAAATAGAAATTCCCAATACTTTTAAAGGGAAAGGATGATTTTCCACTTACTATGGATGGAGAGACCAGTGGTGGTGAAGATGCAATACCCCCAATTTCTGGTATGTAACACATGCATTTTTTGCAAGTCAATAATGTATAAGGATGATGTTTGGGAGTGTTTAGGGGAAATTTCAATGCGTCTTCAGGAATACAAGGGAAGAACATTGGTTGTCTATACCATGTTAAAATCCTTGGAGAAACCATGTACATATGGAAATTTTGGACAGTACCTTCATCATGGTGTCCACACAGTTAGGTAGATTGTGATAGGTGGTTGTGCAAGGGTTTTCACATAGAGTAGATAATGCATGGCTAGTGAATAGTGTGTCTAACTGTGTGAACTAACCATGCAGGAGGTCAATGTCGGATCCAAAAAAAGTGGATCACACATTTTTTGGACTTTAACTCCATTTTATACAATTAGGACCTATAAAAAGATTCAAATCCATTGAATATTGAAAAACTTCTAACAAGTTAGTTTGAATTGATCTAAACCTTTCCATTGTAATTTAGATGCTCGATTCATGTAGTATATCATAATTCTAGATCTTTCTAATCATGTTTCCTTAGATATACTTCTCTCCTCTTCATAGATTATTAGATATACAAATGATATGGTATGTTATATGATTATGGATTCCATATAAGTTTATATTTGGTCTTGATCATGTTAGGGTAAGTGATCTATTGTGGTTTCATGGAGAATTGAACATGTTTCTGCTCTATTTTTTTTCCATTTCCAATTTTCACCAAAATAGTCAAAGTAGGTGGCTTTACTCTCATCTCCACTTGGTATAAATAATTATAATGATTTAAAATTGATTAATTGTTATATATTTTATTTCTAATTGGTCTCTTTACGATGTTCATATACCCAATATAGTGATGGTTTGAGGAAATCATGAATGGTGGTGTTCTTGGAAAAAGAGCATGATTTTTTATAAGAAAATGGAGATTTTAAAATGGTATCTTTCAAAAAAATTGGAAATTGGATATGATAAATGTTTTTTCAATATAAGGAAATATTTTTATGAAATTGAATGGTATATTGGAATTGGTTGGATTAATTTATTTAAATAAAATATTAGTTTTATTGAAATGGTTTGAAATAGGTTTTTCATTAAATTATTTTATCACATATGGGTTGTGTGATTTCATGTTCTATGTTCCACATAATTAGGGATGCGTACCAATTGGGTAAAATGGAAATGACCCTAGATCATGGGTGTGTGTTAGTGGGACATAAGTTGATAGGACAGAAAACCACTAAGGAGCATGGAACAGTCAAATAAGAATTTATGTGTGTGTGTGTTGTGAACCATTGAATGGCTATGCCAAAATGATATTTTGAAATTGGTTTAAAGACTTTCTAGGTGGTTTTTCTATAAATATGAATTCCTAGAAAATTGGTTAAAAAATAACTGGTGAACATTAATTAGAAAATGTTTTTGGAACAACATTCTATTTAGTTTTAAAATTGTTTGGAAAATGTATTTTATACAAACTATTTAATATTACTGTTTCTAACGTTTCTATCCTTGTTGAATGAGTAGGGAATTCATTTGGTAAAAAACTACTGAGTATTATATTAACAACTTCTTTAAATCATTGGTGATTTTTCAGATTTTTACATTCCATACCAAGGAAAAGGTAATTTATCACAAGTTTTTAGAACCACCTCGTGATATATGGGATGTTTGATAATGTTGTAGAATGGAACATGTGGAGCATGCATAATTGTTTGTATTTGTGTATTTAATTTTGGTTCATCTATTAAATTTTATTGTGTTGTTTTCTTCCACTATAGTAAACTTTTTTTAAATTTTTGTACAAAAGAATTGTTTGAGTTTTCTTTCATTTATTCATGCATCATATAGTGACTTGTTTTGTATGGTTTTCTGGGTTAATGGTTTTATTTCTTAAAGTGTGAATCATCACCCCCACATGTGTTTGAAACCCTTCATCATTAATTTCCTGGTTTTGAAATCTTTGGGATGTCTACTAATGACATGGCGTATCACAAAACCCTCAATAAAATGAAAATAAGTGGGATGTTACACATCAGAAGACAATCCATGTTTAGTCGACCCACAACACCTAATAAGTTATTATGTGAAAAAATAGAAACCCTATGTTTGGATTTTAATTTTTTTTTGTATTTATATGTGTTCCATTACCAATTATAGATAGTTAAGGATTGTACATTGGGATTGTTGAAATAGGGGGAAACCGTAAATAAAAATCTATTGATATGTGGTGAATTATATAATAATGAATAATGTGGAGTATAAAAATTATGGTAGTTCTTTTAGGAATAATAATATTGATTCCTTTAAATAATACAATAAAAATAATTTTTTTGGACATTTATTAATTATGTTTAATGTTATTTATTTATGATTTATGATGTGTTTATATCATGTGATACAAATTAAAAAAATTGGTACTAAATTGTATAAAAAATAGTCTTATTTGTAAAATAGTTTTTCATTGAGAATGATTTCATCAAGTCTTCATTAGAATGATCTTATCCATACAAAATATTCACATTTATTAAATCAACCACCATTATCAAAGTTATTTGGAATGATATATATAATGATGAATATTGGTGGAGTATATGAATATGTGGAGTTCTATTAATCATGGTTCTAATGTAATTAGGTCACTGAAAACATATTTAAAAAATTAATATTTTATTTTGTATATATGATCTTATAGATGTGAATTTAACGAAGTGGTATTCCTTTGTTCCGCACTCTATGAATCATTATTTATCAATTTCCACCAATAATATGTATTTTAATTCCATAATAACTGTTATTTAGAATTTTATATTCGTGATGTTTTGAAAATTATAATATTCATTGATGAACATTGAAATTTACTCTTTTTTCTCAATCCTTTCAAAGCCTTTTTAATATAAGATTACATGTTGAAAGAGAAATTTCACAATATATAAAGTCACATTATATAAACAGTGTTTGGAATAGGATTATGAAAAAGTTGTAAATGAGTTGGAGTCAATGGACTCCAAATTATTTGGATGAAATATAAAAAAAAATGTTTTGTAAATAGAATTTGTTTTTTATATGCGTTTGGAATAAATGGAACAAATAAAATCATGATAATAATTTTATTTATTTATATAATTTATAATATTATATATATATAATAAAATTCACTATTGACAATAACAAAATTATAATGGTTAAATATTGATAAAAATTAAAAATTAAAAAATTGGAAAATAATGAACTAGTTGATCACAATGAATTATTACAGCCTTACACAAAAATGTAATCAGATTAAATAATAATAGTTAATTAATAGAACTTTCATAAATTCATATAAATTATATTAATTGGTTTTTACAAAGAATTAAGGAATTAAAAGGTATTTATAGGATGTAATGGGACAGTCATAATAATGATATGATCATTAGAATAGTAACACGATAGTAAAGAATACTGAACTGTCCATTTTTTAAGATGACCACTAAAATAATAATTTAACGTAAAAATTGTAAAACCAGACATTAATAATATCACTAATGAATATATTATAATGATATAAATATATTATTACTATTAGATATACATCATGATTTAATAGTGATATAATTTAAAATATTTTTTAAATAAACTGCATGTTATTCTACAAAGTATGAATAATAATATCCAAATTATAACATAAGATCACCTATAATTACAAATATTTAGCTAAAATGAATTTCATTTTTGAAATTAATTTATCAATATTTGTTTAGGGTTGAATTTTAATAATTTTTTAATTTACATTTTTATTGAATTATTAGTCAAAAAATATACCAGTTTGTTTTGATATATTTTATAACATCACCAATAATTTTTAATGATATGATAATTAATGATACTCAATAATTTCCCATGATTAATTTTTTAGTATCTATTTTACATAATTTAAATTATTTCCCAAACATATTTCTAAATTTTTAATATCTTAAGTGGTTATTATTCTTTAAAAATTATTGAAAAAATATTTTTCCTAAAATATCATAATTATAAATTTTTTATTTAGGATCTAATTTATTTTTGAAAAAACATTTCTAACGAAAAAATAAATGAACTAAAACCGAGGTTTTTCAAATGGATTTAAATATCACAAAACCAAGATTATTGAGGACTATATTAAGAAATTAATAAAAACCCTCCTTGATTTTATAATAATACCAGCCTATATATCAAATTTCTGTCAAACCCATTTCATGATAATTAAAATAAAACCTTTTATCATTTATATAGTATTAAAATTTTAATGCAATTGATATAAGGAAATGTCCTCAAGAGTTAAAAAATAACACCAATGTTCTTCCTTTTAATTTTTCAAAGTACTTCCATTGTAGTTTGACTTATATTGTCAATTTTGTTAAGTAATTATGAACATTAGATCATTCTATTACTTCTAAATTGGTGTTTAATGAATTGTGTAATTATATTTCCTCTAATTAAGCTTGTACCATATAATACATGGTATACCATTTATACTATCAAAATCAATCATTCCTTTAACTTCCCACCATTTTTATCATTTCAATACCGATGTCCTCTTATATTATAAGGTATTCAAAATGATTTAATTAAACTTATTTGATATGGAATATATATAGATGGAATCCACATTCTTTAATTGAATTTAAAAAAAAGATGAAAACTTCATATCTTCAAAAACTAATGTTCTTAATGAGGATATACAAAACCCTTTCATTATTCTCCATGGGGTTTTAAAGAAATGATTTATAATGATTAATGATTCTCACATGAACTATTATGTATTAATGATTCAAATTTATAGCACTAGAAAGAACTGTGTATATATATAATATCTAGAGATCAAATTTGTTACCATACATTAATGGATCTCCTTGGTAGAATATTTAATAACACATTTGTATTGAATCACTTTGATATTCTGATTAATGTTTATTTTTTATAGACAAAATTTTATGATAGGTATCATATATTTATTATTATTCTGTCATTTAATGCCTCGTGGATTGTCCATAATTATTTGTTATATTTTATTTAAATTTATTCCCTATTATCTAGAATAATACTCACAATATTCTATTTTTGTATGACCCAACGAAATCACATATAATGAGGTGATATAAGATGAAATAAAAAAGTGTCTTTTAAGAGGATTTTATAAAATATAGGTTTATGTTTTTCCTATATATATCATAAATTTTATAACTAACTACCACACCACTAATCCTTAAAATGACATTCAATGCCATTTATTTCATAATTTTTGAAGGAATTATGATAAAAGTCATGTATTAAAAATGTGGTTCGTAATATTTTGTATTTAAAAATATATTCTTCTCCTAGAAATTAATATTATAATATAATTGAAATAATAATAAGTATAACTATATATATGTATGAAAATTTCTTGAACATTTTAAAATCTATACTGTTTGTGGTTTTTAAGTAATTAAATAATGATCTGGATATTACTTGTTGTTGAATCGCTGGAAAATATGTTCCTATTGGTAGAACCTCACAAGGTATGATTTCCAAATAAATTTATTTTCACATGGTTCATAACGATGAGTAATTATTTCACACCATTTCAGACACACTCGGGGGGGGGGGGGGGGCAAACTACCATTAGTCACATTAATTTTACAATCCATTATCAAGGTTATTTAGATACATTATTTTCTTTTATTTATTGAATCATATAATCATAAAAATATTTTATTATAAAATTATAAAATTAATATTTTCTTCAGAATTATTATTCAAATATTTTTTAGGGTAATAAATTTTTCAAATAAGTCCCATTCTTCTTGAAAATTGGAGGGAAATAGAAGGCATCATGTTAATACCAAATATGAATGATATATCACAAACGGTAATCATCAAATAAGTAATTTTGGTTTTGAATACTAAAATATAATGATGAATTTTTTGACATAGGTCATAAATAAAAGCATAAAATAGGTATTGAATCCATGTTCACCATGGAAGGCACAACTAGTAGTTGAATCTATCATGCATCAAAAACCAAAAAAATAGTAGATCATTTGATACACTAATTAAAGAATAATGGAACAAATCTGTAGAAAGGATATATTCCACACTTCAGTATTCCAAGAATGTTTATTTAATATATTTAGTATATGTCTTATAAAGATAAGTTGATCAATGGCGGACATTGATCAAGAAATCAAAGCCAAAGGATGATATGACATTCATGAAAGGTAAAGAATTCAAAAAATCAATTTTCAACTCATATTTTCTTTTTAACCACTAATCCAAGATAAATAAAAAATTATAGGGTTATGAAAAAGTATTTGTAAAATGATTAGGAATTGTGATATGAATATTAGAAGGATTTCAGGATATGTTTCAAATAATTTCATTTATTTTAAACAAAAGATAGATATATTCAGTGGTTTTGTAAAACCACATCCATGGAACTATATTTAAATATAAATATTTGTGAAATATTGGGAAAATGTAAAATATACTGTAATAGATGAAATGTTGTTTGTAAATTACCAGTGGTCTCAGTGATTGAACCAAAAAAGATGATGACAATGAAAATTTTTGGGAATGATTTTAAATTAGAGAAACGAAAATGATAAACATCAACTACTTCTATGCAATAATCATGGTAATAACAATCCATTGAAATATACATAAATAAGTTTAAATTTATACATGTGTCAAATAGATGGAAATGTTTAAAGAAAGTATTGTTCATATTTAAATCCTAAACATCAGATTATATAATAAAAGAGAAATGTTGTACATATAATTCCTCTTGTTTATTCTTTAGTGTGTGGTATAACATAAATTTCAATTATAAATGTCCAAATCAAAAGTTGATGGTGGAAATTCAAATCAACCCCAATTGATTATGGGAGATAAATGTAATTATTTTTTAATCATAATAAATTTACTAAATGTTACAAATGATATTGTTATAGGTACAGTAATCATATAATCTAAGATAAAATATATATTGACTGATTCTTGTTCAAGATATTCTTTTCTCATGTTCATGTTTTGAATGAAAAGGATGTCAAAACCTGAACTTTTATTTGTATATTTATATTTTAGAACACATAAGTGACCTATTAATATATCAACAATATATTGATATTCATTGTTTATTTATAATGAAGATAATATCTTTTAAAAAACGATGGTTAGTCAAATGATTGAATTTTACATAATCATTGTGATGGAATGGATAGGAAAATATATTTACATGATAAAATGATGAATGTAGTATATTTTAAATATATTGTACTAAAAACATTTAATTAATATCATAGGGATGATATCCCATAATGTGACTTTCCAAGAACCACATCCCCTGTCCTTATTTATGAAATTAATTTTTGATGAAAAAGATTAAATATAAAATAAGAAAATAAGATGTTTAACCATTTATTGTGAATAAATTTATTTTTTTCTAGATGTGTTACCAGTCCTCCGACAAATATAGGTATTGTTATAAATTTAACCTATACATATATCCAAGACAGTATCAGAGACACCATATAAAATGTAATATCTGGAGTTAGTGAAATTAATGAATATACTGTAAGATCTTTTGTATGATGGGTTTTTTACAAAAAATTTATCATTTGGTAGTACAAGATCTATTTTTAATTAATATGCTTTGATCGATTTAGATACATATTAGTTATAGAGAAATATATGGGATCACATTTATTGTATGATAACCTATTCCAATGATTAAAGAACTTTTTATTTGTTTAGTGGTTATTAATTCCTCTCTCATATTGACCAAATATTGATGAATTATTAGTTAATCATGATATAATGTTGATATCCAAAGAAATATATTTAGAAATAAATATATACATTAAGACTATTTTATAATTCAATTTTATTTATCTAATTATTGATTCATATTAAGGGAACCATCGAACAATTTTTTTAGGGAATAAATTGGAAATTTTACATGGGTATTGTTGTATGTTATTATAATATATTCCAAAAATAGTGGTGATAATTAAGAAAACCTAAAGCTCATAATATAATAATTAAAAATTAATTTTTTAGTAATTTCTATAACTATTATATATGGAATCATGTCACATTATTTAGACATATAATGACTAGTTATCAGCCTCATTGGATCCAAACAAAATGCTATAGATGGTTTTTAACATCCATATGTATTATTTTAGATTCCTAGTTTAATTATTCTATTACTAAATTATAGTAATTTTTTTAAAAATATTCACATATTTTGAATCCACTATCCATGTTAACTCAAAATAGAGTTCATTTTATATGGGTAGTGGAGTGTGATGGATGATTCCAACAACTGTAGAATAGGTTTGGGTTTTTCACATGTAATAACTCCACTATCTAGTAGAGAATGTTTTTTAACTTATAGAAATTAAACTGTCTAGGAACATGGATGTATACTCATGAAAAATGATACATTTAATTCATATGAATTATGAAATCTAAATCACCAAAAAACATTCAACCCATGATTTCGTGTTAGATATAGTAATATTTGAAATAAATAGGTGGATATAATATAATTATAGTGAGAAGGAAAATATATACATCAATTACCAGTGTAATGACTATATATTCACACAAAAGGAACTAAACAAGATAAAATAGAGATAGTTAGATCTACCTTTGTACTTTTAGCACTTTTACCAATATCACCATTAAAAAAACATTTCCACTATTTATTTAGTAGAAAATAAACAATATTTCATATGATGAAGATGGTTTAAGTGTATCCATCGATCAAATAAATAGTAAATGTGTACATGTATGTAATAAGGGATGTAAAATCACAATTCATATCCCTTTTTATTTTAAATTTAGTATTACTATTGAATGTCATAAAATTACAAAAAAACAATAAGTTGCAATTTAAGGAAGAATATGTTAATAATGAGAGTTTTTCTATGTTATGTGTTTATCCTAAAAGATTAATTATTTTTTGTATAAGGAATTGTATCCCATAATGTATGATGATATTAAAATATATTAATAAATAGGGTCACAACTAATCATTATATATACACGTTACAAGAAAAAACATTCATAGATATATTCAACATAAATATTCAATATATTAAAATAAAAAGATGATTACTGATTACACTAAAATACTTTTGGTATGTCTACAACTGAATGATGAATGTGGATAATAAATGGAGTGTTGAAACTAATACCCATATTTTAAAGTAAGTGGGACAACATCAATGTGTAATTTTTTACTTTCCTTATTAAAACAACCAAAGGAATAAAAAATATTTTTTAACATTAATAAATTAAAAAAATCCCCATTTTATCATATATGATATGATTTTAACATTTAACACCTTCTAGTCCATATATTATAGAATTGGTGAGACATAATTGGATGAAACTATCAATAGTTTAGTAATATAATCTATTATTTACGTTATTTTCTAATGGAGAAATCGAAAGGATACGAATGAAAATGTAAAACTATTTGAAAGACGCATTTTAAATTAAAATATGGAGATTAATAAATTTAAATAAACAAATCAAGGTTTCTAAAATTATTAAAAATAATTTTCTAAAAAAATAATGAATTCTTGTAGTGTTTAATTTTTTAGATGATGTATTCTTAAAAATATCTCCTTGAAAATGTTTTGAAATATTTTGAAAGAAGGGAACTACGAGTCCATTGAAATTTAAAATATTTGATATTTAGTAGAATGTTAATTTATTTTCATTTTAGTTATCACTTCATCAATATATTTCTTTTCTCCAAGTTTTTATCAATATTTCATAATAAAGAAATTATATTTATCACAAAAAAACATTCAATCTAAACAAATGGTATTGAACTGGAAAATGACCATTCATATTGATAAGAAGTGATGAGGATTCATGAATATAGGGTACATGTATTTATGGACAAGAAAACATTATTAATGAAATTATTAATTACAAATCATATTTTATAAGAATAAATTTCAGATATTCAATAAATGGTGAATAAGATATACCTTAATATGTTTTTAGGTGGGAAGAATATTTTGATGGAAAATCTTCAAAAGGGGGGGGGGGTGAAAAATTAAAACTATATAAATATAATATATTTTTAACCAGAGATTAATACACATATACAAACAAAACATACAATAGAAAAGATTTATTTTGTTAATTGATAAATTTTAATTTATTCAAAAAAATAGCCATCACAGTTGAACATTCTAGACTGTGTATTTTATTATAAAATATATAATTAAAAGAATATGAAATTTAAGATTATCATGTTCCAATAGAATCATAAAAATATAAAAAACTATAAAAAAGTTAATCTAAAAGACACATTATAAATGTAAATCCTTGAAATTATTTGAGTTGATTTATGATTAAATAATTATGAGGTGATATTGAGATGAATTATGACTTTCAAAATATTGATATGAAAATAAGAATATATACATCAAATTAAGGAATACTTAACTGATCATTATAAGTTTTAACATGATTATGGAAATCAAAAATTAACCACAATGTAATAAAATATAATATAATAAATATTTAACAAAAATATTTTATTAAGATCTAAATATTATAATTCTATAAACTACATATCTATGTATTCGACATCGGCCTGGTTGTTCTTGGCCATAGAGGGTTGGTTGTTTTGATTCTGGACCGTCAACTGTGGCAACGATAGATGTTGGTGGTGGTCAACCACGTTCTGGCTAATACGGATAAATTGTTTGCTTGTTTGTGTTTTGAGACAGGCTATGGATGTTTCTCTAGTGGAAGTGATGATGGTGGTTGTTGACTGTGCTTCGACGACGATAGCAGCTTGGTTTTTCTGGCCTTATGCTGGGTTGTGTGGATGGTTCCTTCATTTTCCGGCGGCGAGGAGGGGGTTCTCACCAGTGAAGATCGACGATGGATTGTAGGTGTGGACAAATGTTTCAATGGAAGGGGTGTTGTTAGAGATGTGGTATGATGACGTTTGGATTTGAATTTGAATTTTGAAAATTGGATGTGTTTGAGTGGGAAATGGTAACACAAAAGATGGCTATTTGAAAATGGAAAAAAATGGTTTGCAGATAATACATAAAATATCCCAATTTTCAACATGTCACTCATAACATTTTATTTTCACTCATAAATAAACATTTACTTTTATTGAATAATCAATAAATTTTAAAACCCTATTTAAAAATTTTATGAATATATTTTTAAATAAAACTATCTCAATCAACATTTAATCATGTGAATGAAACTCAAAAGTATCGATATAAAAACATTAATTTCCTTATAAATTAATTTAGTTATTAATCAAATGCAATGGAAAGAGGCCAATTTAGAATAATAAATCATTAAAACATAAAAAATGATATTTATTTAATGATACGCTTACCTAGATTCGGACTCGTCACTCCTATCCCTTTTTATCATAATTATTAAAGTTACGCTAATTATTTAATCTTTTTAGAACAAGGTAAATTTTAATATTCTATTTATATAACTTATTAAAATGTTTTAATGTTATAAAAATTTCTTTATTTTTTATGTTTGTGTAGGATTTTTTGACGATATTTTGTCCCTGGGTCCAAATTGACTTTGGAATGATGTCAATAGTCTAAGTGGTAATTAGTCCAACATCGCCAACATAATATTAATTATATAAATATATATTTCAGAATGAAATTATAAATTTATCTCTATCCATTACATATGTATAACAAGAATAAACTATCTAATAATGATGGATATGGTATGTCATGTGTACACATGATAAACATTTCCATTTTCAGTGACCATTATGGAATGAATGTAATTGTTATTTAATATTTATAGAATGATCACACTATCAACAATATAAAATTACCATTTAATTATCCTTATATATATATATATATATATCATCCATGTGATGAGGCATTGAATAACGATTATCATTTCTTCGTGTTGGAGATAGTTCACATGTACACATGAATGATATTATCATTTTTATATGTATGGAAAGGTAAGAATTATAATGATATATATATTTCTAATAATGATAAATATGTTATTAATATAATATATAAACGTTAATATCATCATTATAATAGTCTGGGAGATAATGATTGAAAACAATTGCATTAGTTTCGATTGGGTAGTCTTCCACACACAAGACCGAATAATTAATTTCCCATTTTATGAAATTGATGATGAATTTGGGTGGTGGGATTAACAAAATAAAATCACATAATATTGAATATGTTGAAGTTATAATAATATCATGGTTTAATATGACATGAATAATGAGTAATAAGAAATAAAACATAGCCACTATATTAAAAATGATACCTATCTTTCAAACGACCTGCCTTGATTAACATCATAACACTTACGAGGAGTAATTTCATCCTAAGAAGGCCTATTAAAAATGGGGGGGTATTCTAGGAAGGGGAATTGGGTAGATATTTACCAATAAAAATAGTTTTTGAAGTGTAAGAAATTAAATCGATGGGTTCCCTTCTATAGGGGAATGGAGGGGCACCCATGGAATTCCATACAATATTAAATTAATACAAATTAATTTTCTATCATAAAACATCTATGTAAGATCCTTAGTTTTTAAAAGGTGACAATATCTTAGATAGCATGCACAATACACCACATCGAACTTAAGAGAACATCTAAATATTATTACATTTCTATACAACTTAGGAGTTTAAATACTTGGAATTAAAATTATTAATTGATTTATGATAATTTTTTCTACACATTTATTTAAATAAACCATTTGTAAAGAATAATTTAAAAATCAAAACAAAATCATTTTTAATTAAAAAGAAATGTTTTCTAAAAAACTATTTAAATGTAAATAAATGAATTTATAAAATAATAAAACAACTTGTTTTAGATTTTATTAATGATATATATATATATAATATTCAATGAAATGATAAAAATTCATTGTATATGTTTTCTAGAAATGATATAAGAAATGTTTCTATTTTCAGGAAAAAGAAGTATTTTTAAAAAAAATTAGTTTTAGAGGCTTTTGATGGGGAAGCCATTTTAAATATAATTTTTTTCATTGATAAGTTATTTTGTACAAAATGAATATTGTATTTGGAATAGGGACATAATGAGTTACCTTGGTTGAGTTTTTTATTTTTGTGATAATATTGATTTTTTTATAAACAGTGAGAATACTACATTTTAATTTTAATGTACATTTTACCAGATTTATTTATCTTGTAGGGATAACCCTTAAATTGGTTTTGAAGTATAATTATATTATTTTTTATCAAGTAATAAAATTTTTTCAATTGGGTTTAATTTCACATTGAAATTCTATATAAACTCACCATAATCATTTGATGTTTTTTACTTTTAAAGATACCTAATTTTTTCGTTTTCACAAGAGGAATTCAGTTTAAATCTACTAATGAAACTCATGTGTTTCGAATTTTAGAAAATTAATTCCATATTTTGAATTAGTGGGTCCAAATTATTTTAATATGGTAATTTTATAATTTTTGGATATAATGAATATTAACTCATGTAATTTTAATTTACCATAGTTAAAGGAAAATCATATAAATTAGGGAAACCAAAAATATGATAAGGACAACAAAATTAACCTAACCAATTCTAAAATCGTATTGGATGAATAATAGTCAACCAATATTAATTATGGTTTATAATTCATTAATTTAATTGACTCTTATCCATGGAAGTTATTTAATTATTATTAAAACGGAAGAAAGTGACAACATGTCACTCTCTTATCTCTTATATGTATAATAATTTTCATATATTGATAAAATTGTTGAAACCTAAAACATAAATAGTCTTCATATAAATAATAAAATTTTAAACATAATGGGATTTTATTTATCATTTTTAGAGATTAAATAAATACCATAAATATTGACAAAACATTAATACAATAATTATTTTATTAAGTAAAATATCAAATAAATGATATTTTAAATATTAAAATATATAATATATGGACAAATTTATTTTATACATGATTTTTCTAGGTATATATGATATGTTTTTGAGTATTTAATGATTTTTTTAAAATTAATCTTCCTGGTATGACTTTTTTAAAAGTCAGCTGATGAATAGTAATAAAATTGACCATATTGGCTTGTAAACATATATTATATTTTATTAAAATGATATAAGATTTTTAGAAAACTAATATTAGGAAAAACATTTTTTATAAGTCCAAATATGACATTGAGGGAATTTTTTTGTGTATTTTTTATTGTATAGATAAATAAATTAACAAAAAAAATGTAAATAACATAATATAACAGTTAGTTTAAAGAGAGTAAAATAACGGTTCAACAAAAAATATTAGGATTAAAAAATATTAATTTTTTTTAAAATTATGATATGAGATTATTTAAAACTATTATCATCTTATATTAATAATAAATTAATTTAATACTTTTCTGAACAGGTATATATTTTGTCATAATTTAATAATTTTATAGTGTCATAGTGTTCCCCTTCCCTCTCCTATAAAAATTTACTCTATTTTCATTGATTATCACTCCTCTAATTCATTTTGGTTGATTTAATATCTTTATAAAATCATTTTTATAACACCTCCCATCATTCTAGCAGCCTCCCTTAAGGAAGAAAGCTTTCCAAGGATGTCTTTTAGTTTAAAACAAAAGATGTTACCCTATTAAGGGGAAACACCTTAACTCATGCATTATAGTTTCATTTTCATTATCCAATCCATATAATGTTCATATTTAATTATTACATATAAAAATAGTATCCCAAATATACTATTTTTATTTTATGATAATTTCTATCCAATATTAATATACACATCCATTTAATGGGTAATGAACATACTATTTTATGGTTCATAGAATTACTTTCTCTTGAAACAATGATTGTTGAATTTTCCCCTACCACCTATAATGGGAGCCATTATGGTAGAAAATATGTTTAAAATTTATAAATATTATTTTAATATTGTATATATTTTTCATTAATTTTTATTTATAACATTCTTTTATGCTCTTTATGTTGTTTAAATACGATAATTTCTTTAGAGGAAGTGTTGACTATCACCCCCTAAAAGCGATATGACTCATTGATGATATATATGAAACAAATAAAGGAAGAGTTTTTTAAACCCATGAGACATATATGAAATTAATTAAATTATGATATTATTATAAAAAATTATATTTTTTAATTGTTATTCACTTAATATGATAAAGAAATGTATGTAGCCTTCATGCATACGTACGACCTACTGTCCTCATGAACATAACATTTCATTCATTATCTCATTAAATTATGGAATATTATAAATACATATATATATATATTGGTTATATATGATATTTAACAATTAATATCCTTAACAAGATGATGGTATTATTATAACACCGATAATTTTTGTCAAAACAAATTTATTTTTTACTCATGTACAGAACATTGAAAAAACATTCGATATGAACTCAAATAATTTAGTAGTTTATATAACATCATAATAAGTAATATAAAATTAATAAAAACGTATAAAATGGTGTAAATAAATTATAAATTATCCTATGAATTTTATTCAATAATTCAAAAAATAAATGTGACAAATTTGACTCAATGTTAGGGAAATCTTTACTTAATCTCCATTCATTGAGTTAAATATCCAAGACATTGGTTTTTTTTCAAGAATATATGTGTATGTACACTGATTTTTGTAGACTAAATATCAATATATATACATATATATCACACATAATTATGAAATTTATTTACCATTAATCAAATGAAATGATCTTTGTAAAGGACTTCATCTCAATCACCTTTCATTAATTCATATTTTGATAATATACACCTTATTTTATATAGTATATAATAAACCCCTTTGACTTTTGATTTCATTCAAAGGTTTTCAAAAGGAATATTATTCTATGAATCATTTTAGAAAACTACAAGGGAATATTTTGTTACTTGTGTTCTGAAAACAACTTTTTCGGTCACCGCTACCATTATTGATATTTGTATTACTCTACAAGCTATAATGTTTTCAAATGAAAAATAAACAACATATACCCTTTTAATGAATTTTGGTATTGAAAATGGATTTCATAAAGTATTTATTATATCTGTATGTGAAAATTATCTCTTTTAATTTCTATGCTGAAATGTTACTTTTCCTTATAGTATTTTATTTATTATGATTATATTATTTTTATTGGAATTATTTGTGTATATGGGTGGTTCAGTGATAATACAAGGGTGGGTGAGCTGGTGATGGCTCTATAATTCATTCAATAACATGATGGAGGTAAATGTTAAGATTTCTAATTAGATATTTATAGAATATACTGTGAGGGTTATTCTGAATGTAACCAATAATGTTACAACCTATAAAGCTGTAAAAGATACAATGTAAGTATGATATGGATGCCACTTGTTTTGTTTTTGATTTTCTGATTTATATAATGTTTTTCAGGATTCATATGATTTCATGGGTTTAAAATATTCTTGGAGTAACTGTTTTATTTTTTTTATTCTTTTTGTTTCTTATTATCCTCATCGGTGTTTTAGAAATGTTTTGTACATGGTGTAAGAATGTGTTAGACATAATAAGTAGTGAAGATAAATTTTATCAAGATAATAAATCATGTTTATTTTTAAAATGATTTATACTATGGGGTAAATGGATACTATTTTAGATTTATTCAATATGTACAAATTTTAGTTTCTGAGTAATTGTTATGAAATAATTCACTAAAAATGTAAACCTGAGAAGATACTCAATGTAATTTTTTTTTAATAAAACTCAAGATTATATAATGTTTATGGGTGTGTAATTATTTTTTTATGTAGATGTATTTATAGAAAAATTTAGGTATTATGTTTTTTGGATAAACATATAGTAACATTCTACGTCTATAAATTTGATTAAATCATTATTCTTTAATTTTATCAGATCAAGGTAAGTCAGCTACAAGTGGAAGGAAGAGGAACAACATTCTTATCTCTTACACATGGTATGCATGAAATAATTAGTACAGAGCCATATTCTTATGGTTTTAAAACTTTTTCTAACATACAAAATATTTCGAAATAGTTGTTTGATATGTCAAACACCTCCACAATACCTCAATAACATCATGTATCATGATTCTTTTTTAGTCAAATCTTATTTTATCAATATTCTCATATTTAATAAAAGCAAATATTTTCATGGAAATTTTTGATATTTTACTTTATTACCATATTTTGAAGCATATTATGATTTTCAAAATACTTCTAAATATGGAGACCCTTCTATATCGTATTTATATTTTCTTTTACAATATTATCATTCAGCATGTATTAATAGTATTTTAAATATAACATTTATTGAATTCTTCAACTCATCCTCGGTCCGAATTCTTTATAAAAAACATCTTTTATCTGATGATTTAAAATATTATGTCATAAATGATTATTCTCCAAATCTAATTCTTTATGAAAACCCATATGACCCATGTTTTAAAAGGTGTATTCAGAAAAAGGAAGCATGTGATTTTGAGGAAAATATATATCATTGTTGAAATGCATTAATCTTTAATATATGTGAACAAAATGATAATGAATCCCAGCAGACACTAAGATAAAGGTATTATGTTCCTTATTTTTGGAATAGATTTTTGAAATCATTTAGTGGGGCAATTTAAAAATTATGTCACCATATATAAGATATCATGAATTAAGATGTTGATGTCTTTATGAGTTGAGAGGATTAAGAAACAAATTTTGGTTAAAATATGTTATGGTTATTTTTTCGGAATTTTTTTTTCATATTAGGAGTATTTTATAAGAACGATATAGTTTCAAAAAAAGTAAAACACACAGAATTTGAAAATACGCATCACATCGGACAAGTCTCCGTGAATCAAACCCCCAACTGAAGTGAAACAAGCCTTTATCACGTACCACTAGATTATGTAGAGCCAACTATTAGTATAAATCTTTATTTTTAGTTAAATGATTTTATGGATTAAGAATAAATTGATTTTGGAGAATTTTATTTAATGGAATAGGTAACTATGGGATTGAAAACTTGTTTTTTTATTTAGTGATTAATGTTATTTTGGAAGACGTTCAACATTTTTGTAACCCTATATGACCATGTAAAATTCAATAATGTATTTTTTTATGGAGGGTTAATGGTTGCATTTAATTTTGGAAGAATAAAATAACTTTTTTTGGACATGAAATTAATTGTTTTATTAATGGAATTGATTAACCTATCTTGGAGAATATGTTATTTAAAATTACTTTTCGATATGAGACTATATGAGCCTCTGATGATATTTAGAAATAATTTTAATGTTTATCTTGGAAGACTACGTTATCTAATCCATTAATTTTTATGGGTTTCAATATTATATTTGATTATGTTGATTAATATTAAGGATAATTATTTATCAATTGGTCTTTTTATACATTGTATGTTAATATTTAATTTTAATGATTTTGAATTAGTTTTTCTTCATAAAATGGGTTTTTATTTTAGGAAAATTACTTGATTTCATCAGAACCATTTTATTGTTGGATAATAGTTCAACATATGATGAATAAATATATATTATTTTTTAGATTATGTGATTCTATAGATGTTTATTCTAGTGCTTTATGTGTGATAAAGTTATATTTAATACTCATTATTTGTAGAAAATATTAGTTTTTGGTAGAAATTTATTAAAGGATGAATCCCTACATGACAATTACATCAGTTTTCTTATGTTCATATTAAAGCTCATAAATAAATTCATCAACATTATGATCATGATCTTAAAAAAATGTAATTACTTTTCCTACTGAAAAATGAAAGATCCTTTAACCCATCACAAGTTTGTGGTTTTATAATTGTGAACATTCTCCAGATCATGTTTTGTGTCAATCTCCAAGAGAAAAATATGTTTTTATTTTCATAAATACACATGTGTTCCTATATAGAATCCTAATATATATTAACCAAAGTGACATTTGTACATATCCTTATTTATTTTAAAATTTTAGTTTTATTAATCAATTATTATGAGGGAATGAAATGTATGCATTTTAAAGATTCATACCTTAGTTACCAAACTCAAATTCAAATTTGTGAGGATGAAATTTACAAAATTTTGGGGTAGAATGTAACATCTTGAGTATTTAAAATGAAACTACATGTTCAACAATATACATAAAATTTCACGTCGAACTTATATGAAGATCTTAATATTATCGTGTTACCTAATAACCTAGCTGTTAAAATTAATTATATAAAAATATTAATTTATTTATTAAAATATTATTTACAAATTTATTTAAATAATTCAATTGGGAAAAATTATTTAGATATTTAAATAAAACCGTTTTTAATTTAAAGGAAATGATTTTTGATACACTATTTAATTAAAAATAGCTGAGTTTAGAAAATAATAAAAACACATTTATGGATTATATTAATTAATTATGCATGTAAAACATTCAATATAATATTTCAAATTCATCATATATGTTTTCTATATATGATCTAAGAACAAAATCAATTTTTTAAATAAAAGTAATATTTTCTAAAAAATGGAGTTTTATTGCATTTAGAAGGTGAACAGTTATTAAATATTTTTCTTTAATTTTATAAGTTATAATTAAAAGTATTATTTTGATTTAGAATAGGAACATCAAAATTTAAATTGGTTGAATTTTTGATATACTTCTGATAATATTCATTGCTAATGAACAGTGAATAATATTTTATTTTAATTTAAAATTTCTTATTCTTCTAATATATTTATAAATTAAGGTTATCATATTAATAGTTTTTAAGGTTTAATTAGATTATTTTCCTTTCATTTAATCCAATTTTTTCTTTCTGAGTAATTTTACATTGAAATTAGATATAATCAAATAGCAATCTTTTGATGGGATTTACTTTAAAAAAACCTTATTTCTCAATTTGAAAAAAGTAATTCATTTTAAATTAATTACCACCATATATTTTTTTTTATAATTTTGATAAATTGATTCCATATTTTTTCATCATTATGTTAAAATTATTTTAATAGGTTACTTTTATTTTATTTATATTATACTAGTGACTTCGTTAATTTCTACTTACAACATTTAAAGGTAAATCAGGTACATTAAGGTCAAAAAAATATAATAAGGATACTAATATTAACCTAACACCTCCAAAACTACTATATAATGAATGAATGTAGATAAATGTCAATTAATTTACAAAATTTATTTATTAAATTTACTTTTTTATATTAAAGTGGTGTAATTATTATTAAAGCAATAGAAACTGACAACATGTCACTCTCTAACCTATTATAAGTATAATAATTTTCATGTAGTGATATTATTTATGAATAAAATATAATAAATAGTATACATAAATATAATGAAATTATATATAATTGGAATTTATTTTTTATTTATAGAAATTAAATAATTACCATAAATATTGACACAACAATGATAAAATAATTATTTTATTAAGAGAAACATAAATTAAATGATATTATAAATATTGAAATAAATTTTATATGACACAATTTATTCCATCCTATAATTTTATGGATATATATGACAATATAATGATTATTTAATTTTTTTAAGATTTTATCTTGATGGTATGATTTTTTAAAATGTCAACTAATGAATTGTTTCAAAACTGATAATATATATTTTTTAATATATATTATTTTATTTATATGATATTATATTACTAAAAATCTAATAATAGGAAACATGGGTTGGATAATTCCAAATATGTCATAAATGGATATTTTATTCATATTTTTCATGTTATAGTAATTAAATAAAACCAAATAGTGTAAATAACATAATATCATGGAATGGTTAAAAATAATAAAATAATGGTTCAACCAAAATGAGAAGGATTGAAAAATATTCAAAATTTCTCTAAAATTTATTTGATGAGATTATTTAGAACTATAAACATCTTATATTCAAAGTAAATGCGTTTTTGAATTTTTTGAATGATAAATTATTTTAAATTAATTTTGTAATTTTAGAGTTTCCAAACAGTGCCTCTCCCTCTCCTATAATAGGCACCCTCTATTATCTAATTCCCACACCTCTAAAGCCTTTTGGTGGGAGCTAATATGACCAACACTATTCCTAGAATCCCTCCAATTATCCTAGTATCATCTCTTAGGGAAGAAAGCCACCCATGGATACTATTTGGTTTGCACCAAATGATGTTACCCCCATTAATACATAACACCTACTATAATGCTTTTTAATTTCATTTCCATTACCCACACCCTTTTCTATTATTTTTTTATTACATAACAACTCCATTATCTAAAATATACTATGAATTCTTTAGGTTAATATTTCTACCTACACATACACATACAACTATTTATTGGGTATTGAACATATATTTTGTATGTACGACGAACTACTACCTCACAAAATGATGATTGTTCAATTTTCCCCAACCAACTATCCTAGGTGCCGTTAGGTTGGAAAATATTTTTACATTTTATATATATTATATTTACAATTTCCTTATGTGTTGCTTATATTTATATAAAACATAATCTTTTATATTTCCCTATTGTTTAAATATGATAATTTCGTTTGAGAAAGTGTCGAATAACTCCCCCTCAATGTAATATGACTTATTCCCTCTATAAATTAAATTAATAAAGTATGGATTTGTTAAAAATATAAGACAAATATGTATTTAATATAATAATGGTTTTATAAAAAAATTGTATCATTTAATTAATATTATTATAATATGATAATGAATAGAAAGCAATGTTCAGAAATACGTATGACCTACCATCTACATAAACGATACATTTTATTTTTTACATAAAAATATTATAGAATATTATAAATACACACACACATATATATATATTGGATAAATCTAATATTTAAATCATGAATATAATTCTTTAGACGATTTAATATTAACAACATGGATAATTTTTATCAAAACATGTTCATTTTTGACTCATGTACCAAACATCAGAATAATGTCTGTTGTAAACTCAAATAAGTAAATAATGTCAATAACATGGTAATAAGTAATATAATTTTTTAAATAAAATTTTAAAAGGTTATATATAAAGTATAAAATAACATTTTTTTATTCATGAATATAAAGAATGAATGAGACTAGTCAGACTCAAGCTAAGGGATATTTTAACTCAATATCCATTAATTGAGTTAAATATCCATATAATTTGTTGTGTTTTTAAAAGAATATGCACGAATGATATATGATTGTTTTTAATTGAATATATAATTATATTTATATTTTTCACACTTAATTATTTAATTTATTTATCTTTAATCTAGTGATATGATCATTATAAGGGTCTTCATCTCAATATTATTTAATTGAGAATTATTTCTATAATATACTTCTTCTTTTATGAAGTGTATAATAAACCCCTTTTTATTTTAATTTAATTTAATAGTTTTCTAGAGGGATAAATTTCTATGATGCATTTTACTAAATTAAAAAGGACTGTTTTTTAAATATTCTACGATAATGAATTTTTTCACTTCCATAATAATTATTTGATATTAGGCTTACTCTACAAGAAATAATGTTTTTAAAAGAAAAATAAATAACATATATAATTTTCATGAATTTGTGTATTGAAAATGGTTTTGGAAAAGTATTGATTATATCAATATTTAGAAATTTTCTCTTGGGATTTGAATGGTGAAATGTTAATTTTTTCATTATTCTTGTTTTATGGGTTTTGATTATGTTATGGTTCTTGAATTTTTTTTGTATACCGGTGGTTCAGTGATAAACCAATGGCAGGTGAGCCTGTGATTGATCACTAATGTATTGGGAAACGAGATAGAGGTAAAGAATAAGGGTTCAACTTGTGTAGCTATGAAAGTTACAATGTAATTATGATATGGACTCGACAAGTTAGTATTATGAATTAATGATTGATATGATGTTTTTTAGGATTCATATAATTTTAAGGGCTTAAAATATTCATGAAATAAATTCATTTTTCCTTATTTTATATTCATTACTGAGATTTTAATGCTTACCATGCTTTTGAAATGATTTTGTAAGGGTAAAAGGATGGGTAAAAAAAATAAGAAGCCTTGGAGAATTTTTTCCCGAAAAGAAATCATGTTTATTTTTATAATGTTTTATACTATAGAAGAATTTTATATTGTTTTAGTTTTATTAAATATTATTAAATATGAGTTTTTAAGCAATAGTTATTACCTATGCATTTAATATTATAATCCTGAAATGATTCTCAATGTGAATTCTAGATTAATACTCATAATTATGTAAATTTTAAGTATGGGGCCATCTAATATATATTTATAAGGATATTAATATCTTGTGATATTTGGATTTAAAAATATTAAAAAATTATTTTTTACATGTATGGGTTTTCCTTTTAACCTGATAGTTATTGTTGACTTTGGTTTTCATATTTTATGTTTTATTATTTTAACAATATATTTAATATTAAAATTAGGTAAATATTACATATAAAATTTAGATTTGATTATAAATGAATAATTTATAACATCTTATCCAAATAACTAATTAATTTTATCTTAACATATTTTCCTATGATTTTTAAATACCTTACTAAACAATTATTCTGATAAAATATCATTAGACCTAATTTTTATTAAATTTATTACATTCCCATCAGAAATAAACTTCAAGATAACCTCAAATAGAAGTCATTTAATAGAATAGTAATATTTCATAATTATTCATAAATTTTTCGATGTAACTTAACTAATTTATATTGAATTTATTTTAATATTTTCTACTTCAATTATTTGATTATTATCATAAAAAATTAATTTATTCATCTTTAAATTATAATTATTTAATGTAATTAAATATTCTTGAAAACTAAAAATAAAATACCATTATGTATATAAATATTTTAGATTTCAGAAGAATATTTATATTTGATGATATCATTTGAGTAACATAAAATTGAAAATAATATTATTAATAAAAAACAATGTGACATATTTGTTCTTTTCCTTCAATAAGATATTATAAATTTCATAACATCATCCAATTGGACCCAAAAAATTATAATTATTTACATATAATGAAAAAATAGTTTAAATTTCACATTTCATAGCTATATTAATTCGAACCCATCTTTTTTCCTGATGTGGACACACAAGATATGATTGATAAAACGTGACATTTTGTTTTTTATTTAATATCAATAATATATTATTCATTTTCATTGATAAGTGACCCATAAATATATTTAATTGTATACATAGTAGTTATGTGATGAATAAAAATAATCTAATAAATTTTCTTTAAATTTAATTTTAATTTTTTAATCCATATAATTTTAATTTTAACGTAAATTTCCATATTTACTCTTTAACTGTGAAAATAATTATTACAAATATAACTATTAAAATTGTCCAAATCATGATCATTTTTGCTAAATATGGATCTTTTATTCTGAATATGGAATCGATTTTTTCAATTTTAAATCTCAAAATGGGATATATTAATTCAATCTGGTTGATAGATTAAAAAAAATGTTTTTAATGAAAACAATTCAAAATATTGAAAATGTTTTATATAAATATTCAATGAGAAATTGAATAAAATACCTTAAAATCTATTTATTATATTAAATTTATCTAATTATTCATTTCAAATCAAAAAATATATAATTTAATACAATAAATAAATTTTATGAACAATAATTTTTCAATTAAAATGTAGTATTTTTCACTATTCATAAAAATAAGAAACTTGTTAAAAATATTGAAAAATATAAACCAAATTAAATTTTTATTTTACACTATCCAATAATATTATAATTTTTTTCATGTATAATACATAATATTACTAAATCTATAATAAAAATATGGTCACCATCAAAAGGTAGTAAAACATCGTTTTAGAGAAATACAATTTATTTGTGTAAAATAAGAATTTCCTTGTATTATTTCTCGAAAACACATCCTATATATTTTAAAAATAATATTTAATAAATATAAATATATATTCAATATTATAATCCAACAAAAGTTATGTTTTATTTATATTTACTAGTATAAAAAACAACTTGTGCACGTTTAAATAGTATTTCAGAAAAAAATTCCTTTTATTTTAAAAATGGGGTTTTGCATTAATTTATAAAAAATCAATAAAACTATTAAATATACATGAGTAAACAAAATTTTAATAATTTATCTATCATTTAACATATCCTTCATTCAAATGGTCATGTTATAATGACAACGTTTATTTTATAATTTTTAGTTGTTTTCTTATTTTTGACGTAGCATGTCATGTATGATATCAAAAAGAATATTTGTTGGATAAAAAACTAGTTATGTTATATATTTGAAGGAATGAGTTTCTATTAATACCATTAAAATATTATTTCTATGATTTAACATGTTTTAAACCATAAAATAGCGGATTATATGAAATTATTTATTAGAATGAATAAAATGCATATGTATGATAGATATGTTTAAAGAACAAGAGATCCCGGGACTCTTGGATAGATGAAACCCTTATTGGAATTTATTATACAGTCATAAAATAAGTTTATTTTTATAGAAATACATATTGATTGATGATGGACTGGATTTTATTATTTCGGATGATCTCATATTCCACCTTGGCTTCAAATTTAAGGATGTGTGAACACCTGTAGCAGTATTTACCATAGATTAGTCGGAATCCTATAATAACATGTCATTAGGACTCTTATCAATGGGTATATGATTATAAATTATATTATCATACCACTATAACAAATAAATTTGTAATCATTTATGAATTTATATAAATATTCCTCCATTATTTTAAAAATAGAAATGATATTTTTTACTTTTTTGAACTCAATATGCAAAATGTTTTGAATAGTTTATTTTAGTATTAATAGTGCAAATATTAATAGTCAATATTTTATCTTATATATATACATTACATACATTATATATCTTTATTAACTAATTAATTGTGTGATTATTCTGAGAAATCATATTTCACACCATAAGTTTTCTATTGGTAATATTCATATTTTCTTATAAAATGATTTGGAAAAGGTAAATCACCACTTTAGTAGAGAATTGTGTTCTTGGTTATTTTACATTTGGTGTTGGAAATGAATTTTGGAGGATATAATCCACAAGATACAACTAGATTTTGTGATATTGGAACTCAAGGATTTGTGATTATGTAATTTGATGTAATTTTTTTGGACTTTTATTAACATGTCAATATTTTATATTGATTATTGTTTAACATAAAATCTACTTATTTTTTGTCCATATTGATTGTTTTGGTGTTTTGATTATTTAAAAATCCTTCCCTTTTTGTTTTTTTGGGATGTGTAGGCACAAGTCAGTAGATCACGGGGAATGATAATTCCTTTCCTTCAATGTAATAATTGATTTGGGTGCTTGGTGTTTGTGATAACTATGATGGTTCATAACATGTGAATCTAATACCATGTATTTACCATCCAATATATTCCAAAATTACTCGGGTAATAAATTGTCTCCTATTCAATTTTGAAACACCATTTCCCAATCCACATGGCCAATGATTTAGAGATAAAAGACCACATTAAATCCTCTTAATATTGAAGTTGTATCCAATTTCCATAAATTATCCATATGATGTCTATGGACAGACTATACCACTAACTATCATAACCATAAACCATTAATAATTACAAATAACATTGATTATGAAAAAATAAGATAATTTATCTTTAGGTAACAATTTGATTCCACAAATTTCCCACAATTAAATTAAATTGGCTCCCATTATGGAAATCCATAACATATTATGGTAGGTGTAAACAACAAATTTAAAATACCATATAAACCCTACTTGGTTCTAGTAAAACCACCATCATCCACTTCTCTTCTATCAACTACTAGTTGATTTTTTTTCATGGAGCTATATACTTGTTTTTTATATGTATGAAGATTCCTTTGGAATGTTAGAGTAATAAAAACCATTAAGACACCACTAAGTTATTGATAACATTTATGTGCATATATTACAAGCTTATTACTGATTATAAAATAATTTTCAATAAATCATATACAATAGTGTGGTGATTGTTCATGTTTTGACCAAGACACTATGATTCCCAGTTGTAGCATGTTTAGGTCCTTTTGAATGGGAAAATAAAATTTTATCATCAGTTATCATTAAATAGGCACATGGATGGTGGACATGTTATATGGTATCGACAAGTCATTTGAAATTTATTTCCATCCAAAATGATGTCTATTAACATGTTCCTTAGAATCCCCAATGCATCTTGTAAACAAGTCACAATCATGGGTTGGGACTCAAGGTCTACATTCCCATACCCAATGTATTGTTCCTTCCTTTTCATCACAAGTACTGCTCTCCAACCATATGGTATATCTATATCATGGTTACTAATATATTCCATTTACAATATATAGAATAACACTAAATGTAATTTAAATATAAATATAAATGCATCCCAACAAAGTACAATCAGTTAATGGAATTATGAGAATCAATATTAACATACATGTACATTTGTTTGTAATCAATCATTGATAGAAAGGGAAAAATAATTTATATCTAAAAAACATCAAATATTGGTCTTAGAATATAAACAAACATATTTTACCAATATCAAGTATGTTAATCAATGTTTTCCAAAAAACATTACTCATATAAAGAAATAAGTGAATACATGGCACCTAAATGGTATGAATATTACTTCCCATGACATATAGATCGTTGTATTGGTCTATGATTTGAATGATTCAAGACAATATATCGTTGCTGATATGTGGATTATCTGTATGAAAATATGATTTTACAGTATATATTATCCCAGATGGATATGAATTTGAGACTATGAAAATAGGTAATATTCTTAATGCATTCATTTTTTTGATATAATTTCTCTAGGTTATAGAAATGTCATTTTTTATTATGTTATCTGTAAGACATAGGTAGATTAAGGGAAATGGGAATTAAATTTAAGAGTAATATTATAGAATTTTGATTTTACTATATAATATTTAAATAGATTCATTTATGGAAATTGTAATGATATCATATTCCCCATTAGAGATCATGTGTTCTATAGTAAACCTGCTAAAATCTAATCCAAAATCATTCCTAGAGTGCGCTATGATAAGTCAGTAGTTAGAATATAAATACATAATACCTTACCAACCATGTATATAGATAATGTTTACTTAGTGCATGGGGGAGTTATTATCGATACATATTTTATGTTGAGATGATGATATATTTCTATACATCAATGCGGGTAGTCTATCTTTAATTTACATTGATGTTTCATGACATTAGGCCATGATTATGGAGGATAGGGATGATGGAGGATGCATCATGATTTTTTTTCCTGGTATGTACCTATAAGAGAATAATGTTCGAAAAAGATATTCCATGTCATTCACTCTGTCTGTAACATCCCATGTAAGTAATGAATAATAGATATTATTACCTATGTCTATTTTTGAATTATATAGTGTTTTAGAGGCGTAAAATGAGAATAAATCCAATCTTAAGCATAGAATTCTCTAATATTATTAAAAGATTGTTTTACCGCCTATTGATGGAAAACCGTTTTTAAATCTATCTTTTGTCAATTTAACAATCTATATTTGTCAAAAGAAACTTATTATTTATTATTGGGACATTGAAATTTATTTTGGATAAATTTTTGGTATTTTTCTAACAATGTTCATTTTTTAATAAATAGTGAAAAATACTGCATTTTACATCAAAAATGATTTTTCATCTGATTTAATTATATGTTTATATTATCTTTTTAATTTGTTTTAAAGTTTAAATATAATATATTTTTACCATTTAATACAATGCTGGTCATTGTGATTAATTTCGCTTTGAAATTGACATAAACAATTGTCAATCTTTTGATAGAAATTGTTTAAAAAAAACCCGCTATTTGTTTTGACAACGGGAATTATTTTTTCAAATAATTATTTCAATTTATGTGTTTGGAATTTGGAAAAATAGATTCCATATTTGGAATCATAATTTCTAAATTATGTAATTATGAACCTTGTTTTTGGACATTGTGAATAGTAACGACGGTAATTATCGTTAATTATCTTGATTAATTAGTAACCGAGTAGTTAAGGATAATAAAATAATATCATAAAAATAAAAAATTACACCAACATGTGTCCTAATACTACTGGTTGTGTCATGGAAGACCATGTTATGCCTTGTGCCAAACTTGGGGACCCCATGAAATCACTTTTGTGTGATAAAGACTTTTTATATTTTTATTTTTTAAAGAAAGCAAATATAACAAAGAATGTATCACCTGAGTAAAACATTTTTAATTTTTTCTACATAAATGATATCTAAGCCTATAAATAGTAATTTGAAAGATAAAAATATTTCATACATCATAGTATTTGTTATAATTTTTATACATTAAATAAATTTAATTATATATGAGACCATGATGATGGAGCAATTACTTCATTATTTAACGATTTAATAAAAATGAAGAGATAATGTAAAATATAAGACCTAAACATGTCAAAAACCTATTAGATGGGTGGATTTATAACTCGTATCACCTTATCCTCGAAATATATCAATGTGGGACCTTTAAAAAGCGAATCTCATTTGAAAATAAAGTAACATTTTATACCTTTCCAAGAGTGCCCCTCCTCTACTCTTATTAAAGGCTCCCACCTCTACCTCCTTACCCACACCTCTCAATCATTTGGATCGGCCAAGCTCTACTCATTTTGTCTCTCCACATCCCTCTCTTCATCCTAGAAGCCTTACCTTAGGCAGAAATCTCTTCAAAAAATCCTTTTGGTTTAAACCAAGAGGAGTTACCCGATTCAAAGTTAAAGTCTTCTCTAATGCTCTTTTGTTATATTTTGCTTCTCCAACCCCCTAAAATATTTTTATTCATTTCTTTTGTAACAACACCAGTATCTTACATATACTAGGATGTTTTTATAAGAAGGATTCGAGCTACACCTACACACACCTAAATCTAATGGTTAAAGAGCATAATGCTTCTGTGGATGGTGAATTTCTGCCTCACAAAACGATGATTGTTCAATATTCTTCTAACACCTTCAAAGGTGGCCATTAAGATGTCACTATATTTATAAATGATATATAATATTTTTATTTTTTCCTTAATCTTCTTTATTTTTCATTTATGTCATACCTTTATGGTTTCCATTATGGGTAAACATGATATCTTCATTTTAGGAAGTGCGGACTACCACCCCCTCAAAGTGATTTGATTCGTTAATACCATATGTGGTACATATAAAGGATAGATTTAATGATATTATATATGATATTATACTGGAATTATAACATACCTTTATATGATTATGATTTCACTCCATTAAGTAAGAAATAGAAATGAAAGTAGCGTTCATGGGTACGTACGACTTACCTTCTCCATGAACGGTGCATTTCATTTCTTACCTCTAAAAGTTATGTAATATTATAAATGCATGTATATACTGGATATATATGATATATATGATATCTACATCATGAATATAATTCTTCATATAATGGATATTTTACCCCATGAACAACATGTAATTATAACGAGTTTATTTTTTGACTCAAGTACCAATGATCGACAAAACGACCCTTATTAACGTAGATAATTACATATTGTTCATAACATGGAAATAAGTGATATAAAAGGAATAATGACATGAAAAAGGTTCTTAGGATAGTAAAAATTAACTCAAGTTTATTATTCAGGAGGTTAAAAATGATCGATTCAAGTCGGACCCGAGGTATGGGACTTCGTCTCAATCACCTTTCATTGAGGCATATTTTGTTTTATTCACAACTTTCTTTTATACAGTTTATAAACCCCTTTGACTTTTACGTTATCTCAAAAGGAATCTTTTTTATATGAAGTGTTTACTAAACGAAAAAATGGAATGTTTTTTTCGTACGTATGCGGCGACAACGAATTTTCTGCCACCGTGACCATTAATTTAGTTTAGGATTCCTCTACAAGACATAAATTTTTTTAAAAATGAAAAATAAATACCATGTTTTAATTATCTTTTATTTTGGTATTGAAAATGGTTTTCATAATGTTTTTATATCGATGTGTTGTATTGATATCGTGTGATTGAAATGTGGAAATGTTATGTTTTCTTTATGCATGTTTTATGTGATATGATTATGTTATAGTTCTTGGGCATTGTTTAGGAAGACGGGTGGTTCTGTCATAAAATAAGGGTGGGTGAGCCCAATATAGCTCTCCAATGCATTGGGTAACGTGAAGGAGTTAAAAAATAAGGTTTCTCCAAAGATATTTAGGGAATATATTGTGATGGGTATTCCAAATGTAACCAAAAGGGTTACTCCCTACGTAAAAATGTTATGAATGCCTCAAGTTGCCTTTATGTCTTATGATTTCTATGATTTATTCATGATTTTATGAGGTATGCTAATGTGATTATGTTTTATGAGTAAATTATGATTTCATACATGGACTAATGTTTTCATTTCATACTTTTATATCCCTTACTGAGCTTTTTATGCTCATCCCAAGTTTTTGAAATGTTCATCACAGGTCAATGGAAAGGTACATGATGTGATGATAGTGTCAATGAAGTTTCAAGAATGAATCCATGTTTTATTTTAAATATGTTTCCATTGATGGAAAAAATGAATACTATCTTTTATTGTAACCAATTTGTTTCAATGTGGGATGTAATGCATGTTTTATGATCTAACTCTCTAAAACTCTAAACCTGAAAAGATCCTCAACGTGTATTCTTGAAGTAACTCAAGATTAAGTAATGCTTAAGGATGGGGCCTTATATTTGGTATCAGAGGTCGGTTTAGATATCTTTAGGAGTAAGAATTATATAAAATGATCATCCAAAAATATTTTGTTATTTTAAATTGAAATTATATAGCATTTGAAGATTACCATGTTGCTTCATCTAAGACATGTTTGTTCAGAATGGTTTTCCATAGAGGAAATAGGGAAGCAGTGCTAGGAAGGCATACAGAAGGAAATAAACTTCCGAATCAGCATCCTGAAATGGTTGGAATTGGAAATGAATAGTTTGTTGCAGTAATGATGAAGTTTACTCAAGCAATAAATGGTGGTGGTATCCATGCACGATATTATCCGGATCAACCGCCGAGGAACATGTCAGTGTTGGTTTATTTCATGAGGCAAAATCCCCCATCATTCAGAGGATCATCTGACCCTGTGCTAGCCGAAGGGTGAATTAAAGAACTGGAGAATATTTTCGATGTCATGGGATGTTCAGACAATCAAGAGGATAGTCTTACTATTTACCATTTGGAGAGTGAGGCAGATCAGTGGTGTTCGATGGTTAAAAATATCAGGGACACTGATGAGATTGATGCTCTCGACTGGGATGAATTCAATGGTATTTTTCTTGAGAATTATTTTCCTAAGGATTTTTGACTTAGGATGGAAAAACAATTCCTGGAATTGAGGAAAGAGGAAGACTCAGTGGCTGCCTATGAAGAAAGGTTCACTCTGTTGGAAAGGTATGCTCAAAATTTTATCTGAGACCCTGATATTAAAATCAATCGTTTTTACTCAGGATTAAAGCCAAAAAATCGAAGGGCATTGGATTCTCGTGATTTAAAAAGTCATAAAAAGCTTGTTCGATGTGCTGAGAAGGTGGAAATGGAGTTTACCGATGATCAAGTGTTCTGTAACAACCAATAGAAGAAGAGACCAAGGTGGCATGAGAAAGGGAAGAATTCTTCGAAAATATCTGATGGTAAGAAAACTATGTTTCCAGTTTGTGATAAATGTGGTAAAAGGTATGCTGGGGAATGTCTTATGAATTCTGGAAAGTGCTACCGATGTGGTAAGATGTGACATAAGGCTCATGATTGCACTGAAAAAGATCAGGGTTATGGTAAGACCAAATTTGATTTACAGTTAGTGAAATGTTTTAAGTGCAATGAGGTGGGTCACTACACAAACGAGTGTCCAACAAAGAGCTCGAGTGGTGGGAAGCAATTAGACTACAAGCAGAAATGGGTGGTGAAATCCTTTTCAACTACTTCATTAGATGTCGATCCATCATATGAAGTTGTATCAGGTACTTTGCTTGTTTTTTTTCAGATTATGCCAGTGTGTTTTTTGATTAAGGATCTACACATTCTTTCATCTATGAAAAATTTTCTATTAAAATGGGAATACCATCTCAAGAAATGACTCTTGAACTTGTGGTAAAAACACCTGGGGGAAATGTTGAGGCAAAATGAATTTATAAAGATCTTCCTATCCTTATCTCTGGAAAGAACCTACTTGAAAACCTTATTGTTTTACCTCTAGTAGAGTTTTATGTTATCCTGGGTATGTATTGGCTCTCTATTTACCATGATAAGATTGACTATAGAGCTAAAAAAGTTTCTTTTTAGAAAGACTTTCAGTTTGTGTACAAGAATGAACCCTTACTGTTGATAACATATCATGAGTCCGAGAAACTAGTGAATGATGGAAATGAATGTATTTTTGCACATATTGTTGAAAACAAGGGAACTTTTCAGATTAAGGATGTCCAGTGGTAAATGAGTATCCTGATGTTTTTCCTGATGAGTTCCCTGGAATAATACCAGATCGGGAAGTTGAGTTTACTGTTGACCTAGTTCTTAATCCTAAGCCAATTTCAAAACCCCCTTATAGAATGGCTCAAATTGAACTTTTAGAGTTGAAGGAGAAATTGAATGATTTATTAGAGAAAGGCTTCATTCTATCTAGCACATCACCATTGGGTGCTCCTATTTTATTTGTTAAAAAGAAATATGGTTCTATGAGACTTTGCATTGATTATAGAGCCTTGAATAACATCACTATTAAGGACAAATATCCTTTGCCTCATATCGATGTTTTTTTATCAGCTTCAAGGAGCTCAGTATTTTTTAAAGATTGACCTCAGATATGGGTGCTTTCAATTGAAGGTAAAGGAAGAAGATGTTCAAAAGACTGGGTTTCATACAAGATATGGCCATTATGAATTTGTAGTAATGCCTTTTGGTCTAACCAATGAACCTGCTGTATTCATGGACCCGATGAATAGAATTTTCCATGAGTTCTTGGATATGTTTGGGGTTGTTTTCATTGATGATATTTTGGTGTTTTCTAAAACTAAAGAAGAGCATGAAAGACATTTAAGGGTTAGTTTTCAAACCATAACAGAAAATAAATTCTATGGGAAATTCAGAAAGGGTGAGTTTTGGTTGCAACAAATTTCATTCGTTGGTCATATTGTTTCTATATATGGGATAACTGTTGGTCCTGCAAAAACAAAGGTTGTTGAAGAATGGAAAAGACACAAAAATGTAACCGAGATTCGTAGCTTCCTTGGTTTGGCAGGCTATTACCGAAGGTTTGTTATAATTTTTTCACGGTTATCTAGTGCAATGACTAAGCTAACTCGGAAGGGTGTTAAGTTTATCTGGACAAAAGAATGGGATGATTGTTTTCATGAAATGATAAGAAGATTGGTGAATACTCCACTTTTGGCACTAACTTCTAGGAATGGGGAGTTTGTCATCTACAGTGATGCTTCATTTAAAGGAATTGGTTGCGTCCTAATTCAGAATGATCAGGTAATTTCTTATGCTTTACGTCAGTTGAAAAATCATGAGGTAAATTACCCTACACATGATTTGAATTAGCTTCTGTTGTTTTCACTTTAAAAATTTGGAGGCATCATTTGTATGGAGTAAAGAGTGAAATATATACCGATCTCAAAAGATTAAATTATATATTCACTCAGAAAGAATTGAACCCGAGACAGAGGAGACGGCTAGAATTAATCATGGATTATGATTGTACATTTCATTACCATCCGGGAAAAGAAAATAAAGTGGCTGATGCTTTGAGTCAAAAAAGTAATGCTTCATTAACAATGTTGCGTTTGAAATGTGATCCTTTGGATAAGGATTTGATGAAATTAGGCATAGAAGTTGTTAGTATAAGATTTATTTCAATTTTGTTTCAGGTATAAGTGAAATATTTTCTATCAGACAGAATTAAGCAAACATAGAAGCAAGACATTGAGTTGCAGAAAAGGGTACAGCTTGTTCAAAAGGGTATGTTTCTTGAATTCAACATTGATAATGATTATGTTTTGAGATTTGGGAAGAGATTGTGTGTGCTTTGTGATTCATAGTTGAAGAGAGAGTTGTTATGTGAAGATCATAGTTATCCATTTTCAGTTAATCCAGGAAGTACTAAGATGTATAGAGATCTTCGGGAGTATTACTGTTGGGACGGAATGAAAAGTGACATTGATGATTTTACTGTGAAGTGTTTGACTTGTCAACAGGTTAAAGCAGAGCGACATTTACCGAAAGGGATGCTTCAACCTTTACCTGTTCAGAGTGGAAATGGGAGAATATATTCATTGACTTCATTGTGGGATTGCCGAAGAAACCTCGAGGTAATAATGCAATCTGGGTTATTGTTGATCGCATGACTAAATCTACTCGTTTCCTTGCTATACAAGATACTTTTTCCCTAGATCAACTCTCCCATTTCTATCTTAAAGAGATAGTCGGATTTCATTGTGTTCCTCTCTCCATTGAATCTGACTGTGACCCCAGGTTCACTTCTAACTTTTGGAAAGGCCTTCAGAAGTCGTTGGGTACTGAATTAAATTTTAGTACAACTTTTCATCCTCAATCAGATGATAAGTCAGAACGAACAATTCAGGATTTTTACGATATTCTATGTTCTTGTTCGATAGATTATCAGGGAATTTGGGACCAACAACTTTCTTTGGTTGAGTTTTCTTATAATAACAGTTTTCATTCTAGTATACAGATGGCACCATTTGAGTCATTATATAGGAAGCAGTGTAGATCTACAGCTTAATGGGATGAGTGGTTGAAATGAAGTTTATTGGAATGGAATTTGTAGAAGAGTTGGCAGAAAAATTTCAGATGATACAGAGACACATTTGAATAGCTCAGAGCAGGCAGAAGAGTTATGCGGACAACAGAAGGAAGGATCTCTCTTTTGAGGTAGGTGATCATGTTTTTCTCAAAGTATCACCATGGAAAAGTGTGATGCGATTGGGTAAGAAAGGAAAGCTGAGTCCAAGGTTCATTGGACCATATGAAATTATGGAGAGATTTGGATCAGTTGCATACCGAGTGGCTTTACCTCCGATTTTATCTCAGGTACAGAATGTTTTTCATGTTTCAATGTTAAGGAAGTACATGCCAGTTCCATCTCATGTTTTGAGTCCAGAGGTAGTTCAGCTGGAAGAGAATCTATCTTATGAGGAACAAACGGTCCAGAATCTTGACCACATGGAGAAATTATTGCGAAATAAGGTGATTAATCAAGTAAAGGTTTTGTGGAAGACCCACATGAGTGAAGAGGCAACATGGGAATCTCAAAATGCAATTAGGGATAAATACCCCCACTTATTCGATAAGTAAATAAATTGTGGAGACATAATTTTCTAAAGGGGGGAAGTATGTAACATCCCAAGTAAGTATTGAATAATATATATTCTTATCTATGTCTATTTATTAAGTAGATAGTGTTTTGGAGGCTTAAAATGAGAATAAATCCAATCTTAAGCATAGAATTCTCTAATTTTTTTTAAAAGTTTGTTTTACCACCTTTTGATGGAGAACCATTTTTAAATCTATCTTTTGAAAGTTTTATAAGCTCTATTTGTCAAAATAAACTTATTATTTATGATTGGGAAGTTGAAATTTACTTTGGATAAATTTTAGGTATTATTTTGAAAATGTCAATTTTTAATGAATAGTGAAAAATATTGCATTATACATCAAAACTGATTTTTCATCTAATTAAATTATATGGTTATATTATCTTTTTAATTGGTTTTAAAGTTTTAATAGAATATATTGTTACCATTTAATACAATGGTGGTCATTGGGATTAATTTTACTTTGAAATTGGACATAAACAATGTGTCCTTATACGACTGGTTGTGTCATGGACGACCATGGGATGCCTTGTGCCAAATTTGGGGACCTCATGGAATCACTTTTGTTTGATAGTGACATTTTATCTTTTTAATTTTTAAAGAATGTAAATATAAAAAAGAATGTATCAACTGAGTAAAAAATTTTAATTGTGTCTACATAAATGATCTCTAGGACTATAAATAGTAATTGGAAAGCTAAACGTATTTCCTACATCATAGTATTTTTTTCAATTAGTAGACATTAAATAAGTTAAATTATATATGAGACCATGATGATGCAGCGATTACCTCATTATTTATGTATTTAAATAAAATGAAAAGACAATGTAAACTCTAAGACCTACACATGTCAAAAAACTATTAGATAGGTGGATTTATTACCCATATCACCTTATCCTCGAAATACATCAATGTGGGACCTTTAAAATCCGAAACGCATTTGAAAATAAAGTAACATTTTATACATTTCTAAGAGTGCCCCTCCTCTCTTCTTATAAAAAGACCCCACCTCTACCTCCTTACCCACACCTCTGAAGCCTTTGGATCAGACAATATCTTCTCATTTTGTCCCTCCACATCCCTATATTCATCCTAGAATCCTTACATTATGAAGAAAGATCTTCAAAAAACCCTTTTGGTTCAATCTAAGAGGAGTTACCCGATTCAAAGGTAAAGTATTTCTAATGCTCTTTTGTTTTATTTTTCTTCTCCAACCCCTTAAACTATTTCTATTTATTTATTTTGTAACAACACCAGTATCTTCCATATACTAGGATTTTTTTATAATAAGGATTCTAGATACACTTACACACACCTACACTTAATGGTTAAAGAGAATACTGTTTCCGTGGATGGTGAATTTCTGCCACGCGAAACGATGATTGTTCAATATTCTTCTAACACCTTCAGTGGTGGCCACTAAGATGTCAATATATTTATATATGATATATAATATGTTTATTTTTTCCTTAAGCTTTGGTATTTTTCATTTATGTCATACTTTTATGGTTTCCATTTTGGGTAAACGCGATATCTTTATTTTAGGAAGTGCGGACTACCACCCCCTCAAAATGATTTGATTCGTTAATACCATATGTGGTACGTATAAAAGATATATTTAATGATATTATATATGATATTATACTGGAATTATAATATACCTTTATATCATTATTATTTCACTCCATTAAGTAAGAAATAGAAATGAATGTAGCGTTAATCCGTACGTACGGCTTACCGTCTCAATGAACGGTGCATTTCATTTCTTACCTCTAAATGTTATGTAATATTATAAATGCATGTATATACTAGATATATATGATATATATGATATCTACATCATGAATATAATTCTGGATATAATGGATATTTTACCCCATGAACAACATGTAATTATAAAGAGTTTATTTTTTGAATCAAGTACCAATGATCGACAAAACGACCATTATTAAAATAAATAATTACATAGTGTTCATGACATGGTAATAAGTGATATAAAAGGAATAATGAACAGGAAAATGGTTCTTAATCAAGTATAAATTAACTCATGTTTATTATTCAGGAGGTTAATGAACGATCGAGTCAAGTCGGACCCGAGGTATGGGACTTCGTCTCAATCTCCTTTCATTGAGGCATATTTTGTTTTATACAAAACTTTCTTTTATACGGTGTATAAAACCCTTTGACTTTTACGTTTACTCAATAGGAATCTTTTTTATACGAATTTTTTACTAAACAACAAAAGGGAATGTTTTTTCATACGTATGCGGTGACAACGACTTTTCCACCACCGTGACCATTATTTGAGTTTCTGCTTCCTCTACAAGCCATAACTTCTTTAAAAAAATGAAAAATAAATACCATGTTTTACTTTTAATTTATTTTGTTATCTAAAATGGTTTTCATAATGTTTTTATATCGATGGTTTGTATTGATATCATGTGATTGAAATGGGGAAATTTTATGTTTCCTTTATGCATGTTTTATCTGATATGATTATGTTATGGTTCTTGGGTGTTGATCATGAAGACGGGTGGTTCCATGATAAACTAAGGGCAGGTGAGCCCGATATAGCTCTCCAATGTATTGGGTAATGCGAAGGTGTTAAACATTATGGTTTTTCTGAAGAGATTTAGGGAATATACTATGATGGGTATTCCAAATGTAACCAAGAGGGTTGCTCCCTACGTAAGAATGTTATGAATGCCTCAAGTTACCTTTATGTCTTATGATTTCTATGATTTATTCATGATTTGATGAGTTATACTAAAGTGATTATGTTTTATGAGTAAAGTATGATTTCATACATGGACTAATGTTTTCATTTCGTACTTTAATATCCCTTACTATGCTTTTTATGCCCATCCCATATTTTTGAAATGTTTTTCACAGGTCAAGGGAAAGGTACATGATGTGATGTTAGTGTCAAGGAAGTGATAAGAAAGAATCCAAGTTTTTTTAAATAAGTTTCCATTGATGGGAAAAATTAATACTATCTTTTATTGTAACCACTTTGTATAAGTGTGGGATGTAATGCATGTTTAATGATCTAACTCTCTAAAACACTAAACCTGAAAAGATCCTCAATGTGTATTCTTGATGTAACTCGAGATTAGGTAATGTTTATGGCTGGGGCCTTATATTGTCTACATCTTATTCCCATGGTGATGTTTGTGTAAATTGTGGTAGAAATTTCGGTGGCCATATTTGCAACCTCAGGTATTTATGACTCCATTGGAGGAATATTTTATTATATAATGAATGATTCTAATTTATTAGTGATATTTTAGACTCACATTTCCAATGATTTTTTTATGATATATAAACACATGTATTCTTTCTTCCATATAGTTTCATTTAAATTATTATCTTATGTATATGTAAATTTTATGTCATTGTTTTTCTAGGGCAAGAAGACTTCCTTAGTGAATAATACTAGATTAGGAAGATCATACCATCCCTATAAATATAAATAATCAAATAAGATGATTTATATTTTTCATGAAATAGTATGGGTTTTCATCCTAGTTTTTCATAGAAAATATGATGATCACAAATCCTTGAATGAGTTCAAATGTAAAAATACATTCTACAAACTGATTCAGAAAAAATCCGATAATTATTCCTATGGTAGGCTATGTCATTTGGATGTTGAGTTATTATGTATGGGGCCCATTATTTTACAAGATACAATTGAGAGAGTGTATCTGATTCAGTATTGGTTGATCAAATCTCATAGTAGAAAAAAATAGTATGTCAACAATAGTAGGAGGAACATGTATTTTATTATAATCAATTAGTTATTTCTAAGAGTTAATAATTAGTTTGGAAACAAATGTTTGAGGGTTTTGGGGAAACATGATGCACATAATTGTATACCTTTCAAGAAAAAAAAGGTTGATTGGAATAATGTTTTTCTATCTATATCATCCTTCTCATTTTCAATATTTTCATGATTCGTTTTATTTTTCTCAAATCCATAGATATATTCTAGATTATAAAAACATGAACTACTATAATGCTATTGAGCTAGACCCTGATGAATTATATTATGAATGCCTAATGTAGATTGTTGAATGAAGAGAGAAAGACCATTGAAGTAAAATGTTACCACATTTCTAGATTATAGAGAATGTTTGATGGATCTAAAAGAATACAATAGAATTGGAGGAAAATTTTCATTGTCAATGGCCTATATAGTTTGAGATGAATTGTTGAATATGATCTAGATTATTGAGAGGTTTTTCGAGAGTGACAATTATATCAGTATACTTACACTTTATGTATGAAATTATTTATAAATGTAAATTATGTATTATTTTTTAGGTCAACCTTGAATTTTTTTAGAAGTTGATTTTGAGTAAAATTTTATGACGAATATATGGATGGTTTGATTAAAATAGGTTTTCATTATGTTAACTAAAAATAGAATATTATCTAGATGACGGAGGCTAAAGGGGTAGTGAGTGTTGATACAATTCATTCAAAAAAATAGAGAACCTACAAAAAATTTGTAAGGGTTCCACTAGTGGTTCTATGGTTCCAGTAAAACCATTTTTCCCTTTTTCATGTACCATATGATATCTTAGGCCTACCACAGGCTCACCAATAATGAAACCAAAATGCCTGGGAAGACCCTAGGGTGGATAGTGGAGCCTAGTTGGGAATTTATTTAATGACCAAAATTTAGTATTTAATTATTGGAACCATTAAAAGTTACAATGTATTAACAACCGTGTTATAATAATAGTTTAATATATATAATATTTCCAATAAAAAAGTTTTTTATTTTGAAGAATGCATTTGGGAAATGAATATAGATAATGTATTACCTCAAAAATATAATAAAGACTATGATTTTCAAATATTTAGGTCACCAATATAAAAAATTCAGAATCATATGATAGCATCAAATATAGGTAAAATGTGATATTGAGAGGGAATGTTCATAATGCATTGAAAAACTTATGGTAGGAGAGATCCATTTAAATGTGTTCTGCAATCATTCAAAACATTACATTTAAATCCTAGATAAAAATATTTTATTCTTTAAATAATTAATTCCAAAAAAATCATCTATAAAAACATTACTATAATTTTATTAAGATCATTTACAATAATTTCAATGCGATATAAGTTTCAATTTTATTATATTTAGGGTGTTCGTTTCACGGTTACAATATAGAAAAACATGTTGAAAATTATTCATGTTCATGTAAAATGATAATACCACAACATAATTGAAATATAATTATATTGAATAACTTCTCTAAATTTATATATTCCCAAATATCCTTTTATATTCTGATAATGGGACAGTTCATTTTACAAAACACTAACATTATATGGTTAGTTCCTTAATTTGGTTTTACAAACCATCATAAAATAATATCATTTAATTTATATTATTTATATATAACATGAAATATATTATAATGTAATTAATATTGTCTTATTTAATTGTAATATATTTTTACTACCCTAGTTTAATGTGGTAGAGAAAAATTATGTATCTCTTTGTTAGAGGCTGCGAACCAAAAATATTGTAAATAACATTTTAATTTTAGAATCTTAATAACATTGGGTTTAATAAAGAAATTATTCTATAACAGAATCATATAATTATATTTGTAATATCAATTTTAATATTTATAGGTTAATGAAAAATGGAATAATTCTCAGAAGAAAAATAAAATTGAAATAGTTTAGTTAGGAATTTCACCCCCTCATTTGGATATCACTTCATTGGATACCACTTTAGGATATATGGAATAATATTTGTTAAGGCCAATAAAACTAATATGTATTAGAGAGGATTGGTACAATAATTTGGTAGATTCTTATCAATATATATGTCTTGGAAGAAGTAAGGATTCATGGTGGTGAGGAATTATATTTATATATAGAGGGGATGGGTATTCTTAAATATTTTAATCATTAGATTATTATGTTGGAACAGGTATACTAACAATGACTAATATTGTCTCTATATAATGTAAATGGTCTGTGTGACTCAAGAATAATGGTTCATTAAGTCATCTATGACCCAAAAATTTGTGTATTTAAATTATAGGGCTAAAGAATGAATTTGTTTATATATCACTATTGACAAAATATTAATCTATTTTAGAAAATGTAAAAAAATTATATTTTTTGAACATTTATATTGTGTAAAATGATATCCATTTTTTGGAAAATAATTTTCTAAATATGATAAATTTTATTACAAAATAAAATCATGATTTATTGAAAACACTTAATTTTAATATTATGATAAATTTTTATACCCTATAAAAAAATATTTATAGTCTCATAAAATATTATTATCATTATATTACATTATATTTATAATTAATTAACCAAATTTTTTAATATAAAATGAATTTCTAATCCCTATAATTTATATAGTAACGAATTGAATTTTTTTTAAAAAATATAGACACAAATTTTATAATTTTTTATTTTCTTATTTAATGATGTAAATATATAAATGAATCATATTATAACATACAAAAAAAATATAAAACATTAACATTGATTAGGTAACGATTATTACAATCAGTTAATTATTCATAACAGTTAGATTACAATCCCCGTGGTCAAAATTATATTCCAACAGCCAAATTAATATCCTATTTTTTATTATTTATAATAATAGTATGGGTTTTATTGTTTCTATAAATGAATCTTATTTAATTAATAATTCATTAATTTCTATTATCTAAGAATTATATATATATATATATATATATTCATTTCCAAAATTCATATTACATTAAATACTATATACTTCATTTTAATATTGTTGTTCATGAGTGTGAATATTCAGGGCGATCAACAACATAAATATTTTACTATTATTGTTTTTATAACATTTAATATCTATACTAGTATAAAAAACCTATTATTAATTCTAAAATTAATATATATATATAATTAATAAATAAATATAACAAAATTTTGTTTGTTTTATCATATGGTGTGATTGAATTACATAAAATTATATTATTATGTAAGAATCAATTATATATTCAGAAGGAAGATCAAAATAAGGAATTTAGTTGACATTATAGTTTTGGTGTTACAATATTTAATCTATATAATAAATTTATATATTACCACATTATGAACCAAATAATGATTTATAAAATTTTCCACATCCATATTTAATTGATGTGTGGCATAAGACACCACTGTGGGGTCTTATAAGAGGAAACATCCAAATAATTTAACAAATTAAACACTCTATATTAAATGAAATGATTAGTGGATTCTACCATTTTGAAACTTTATAGAAAATAACATATAATATTTTACCAATCTAAGACTAATAAAATAATTAATGTGGTTATTCTGGATGACTCATCAATCCGCCATCTATTTCAATAATCCAATGATATAATCTCAATTTTCAAGACATGACTCATGATTGATTCAATCAATGTAAAAAAAACAATATTTCAAAATTTGGTATAAAATTTATCCTTCCCCTTCATCTTTAGAGTAATAGAAAAATGATAATCATGATATTCATTTTACTAGTAATATATGAGAACATAATATATATAATTACTATAAAAATTTAATTATAATAATCATTAAATAAATTATTTACTATATCAAATAAGATTAAAAAATATTTTTTTATTTTAATGTAATAACAATTATTTCAAATTATACATATACTTTAGGAAAAACAATATATGATACCTCTTCTATTTACATATTTAATTGATATTATCAAAATTTAAGGTCAATATGTGACAAGAATTAATCCCATGAAAATTTGGATTAATTAATTTTTTTTATTTTTCTTATAATTGTACTGATCTTTTTTATATTATTGGAAAATCAATCAATACTAGGTATATAATACATGTCCTAGATCATGATTTGTTACTTTATTGATAATATATATTTAGATGCATTGATCAATATTTCTACCCGCACTATAGGACTCATTCACCCTATAGTGAATAATGTGGGAATATAATTACATTTCAAGGATTTTAATGAATTTTATTTTTTTAATCATTCCAATTCAATTAAATAAAATTCTATATGTATTAGTTTGTATAGGAATAATATCGGGTATCACCTATATTGAAGACACAACATCTGAATCTTTGAAAATTCCATATAGCCCATTGAAAAGTACATCGACATATTTTCATAAATCTATTAAATATCTAATATCAATTTGAATCAACAATTTTTTATATAAATACATATTATGATAGTATATTATGCCCATATAATTAAATTAATTTACATATGTATTTTTGGTCATATTTTCACCAATAGATGATCAAAAGTAGATTCATAATGTGTTTTATAGCTTCCGTATCCCACAAATTAATTTCCAATATATATTGAGAGTGACAATAAAATCCAAAAAATCAAATAAAATTTTAATATTATTAATATTTACAGGTTTCATGTTACCACCAATTTTTATCTGCCATTTTAGAAATGAAATATAACTATAATAACATGTTAATATTTTGTTGATAAATAGATATCTAACTATTTGGATGACAATTTTATACTATTTGAAAAATTACTATATATGAAAATTGGAATCATATTTTTTCAGAAATACCCCCATGTTATATTTATAATTTATTTCTAAATTTTTTCGTTATTTAAATTTTTTATAGTTCTTTGTATGTTTTGTTTCCATATATTTCTAGGCATTTGTAGACTATGTATATATTAGTGAAAACTAAATAACCAATAGTCCACTCCATAGACTATCTAAGTGATTTTTATATTTGTTTTGGTAAAAGAGGTGGATAAGAAATGGGGGTGGATCTATTTCATGGAAGGGGTTTTTCTAAATGTGGTTTGGAGGTGCATATGGGTAGTGAGTAATTGTATAGATATTTGTACACACCAGTAAATCTAGGTATCACCACTGTTCTATTGGTTGTTATTTTATAGTAAAAGGGTCTTATTTATGTATAAATGGAGAATGTAATGTTGCAGGGAAAATATATATTGGATTCATGGGGTTCCATAATTGTTAAAGGGATTAGAAAAATTGTTTGGTCGTAAGGATTCATTTTATATGGGACTATTTTGTCATAGTGGGTAATTTTAGAGTAACCAAATATAGGAGTATTAAGTCCTATATTTATATTTACTAGGGTGCCTCTCATATTTATCCTATAAAAATGGTTTTGTTACGGAGATATACAATGTTTCCCAGTTTGATAGACTTCTTATGGGGAAAATGTCACCTTAATGTTGGGTAGATACAACATTATTCTGATGTGGTTGGTTGAAATGTAAGGTGTTTGGAACTGACTCAAATAGTATAGGAAATTAAGTAGTTAAATAAGATGTATAAGATTGTTTTAAAAGAGAGCATCAGATCTTTTTATTTTCTATAGTTAGGACTATGATGTATTTTTTTTATTGAAATTCAATTAATTTAATTAGATTAAAATTAAAATGGATGGAAATTAATTAAATGAAAAAATCATTCTTTATAAATTTGAAATATTTTAAGAAATATTTTTATAGTTTAAAGTTCAGTCACCATGGGATTCTATGACTTGAAGAACCTCAATATAGATAGAATAAAAATATAAAATATTTTTTATTCATATCAATAAGTCAAATTTTCCCAAAAAATAAAATAACAATAATATGGTGAGTTATATTAGGAATATAAGACCATCATTAGGGACATAATTTCAGGTTTACCCTAGGTAGGGTATAATTTTAATGTGTATTGGGTGTTTGAAACCTCACACATGATAAATTTTTTATTTAATTAGTTAAATATTCATGTTTTTTAAATAAAAAATTATTAATTTCTCACAATGGCTCTATCATATCAAAAATCAAAGAACAATGTTATGTCTAAAATTCATGGTTTACCCTAGTTTTTATATAACATTTATTAGTGGAATACGATTGGTTAGATCACAAATAATCATAATTTAATGGTTTTTTATTTATTTGAGTATTTAAAACAAATAATAATAATTTTTTAGTTTTATTGAAAATATAAATGAAAATACACTACATAATTAATAAATTTTGATTCACTATGAATAATATGTGGATGATTTAATAATTGTGATATTATTAAGATTTACAATGAAATGAGAATGCGTAATCAATATTAATTTATTAACTCTTGTCGTTATTTAATGGTTATGGTTTTTAAAATGTTTTGGTGGGATTAATATGAGATATTTTATAATAGTAATAAAATATTGGTGTTATTTTTATTATTATAAAATTTAGAAAATAATATCTATTTAGGGTGCGAGAAACCATTTAATTTATTGATTTTATATTAATAAAATGTATTAATTGGTTTTAAATAAAATGAGAAATGTATGGTTGATGTTAATTTTTTAACCATTATTAGTTATTCTTTGATGATCTTCATTTACATGAATATGTGAATTATAATGGAGGAAATTTAATGTAACACCATGACACCAGTTACCCAGAATCAGTGAATTATTTTAATAAATTTTAATGATTATAAGGAATCATGTCCCGAATGTCGAGTCTGTTTAGCAGTCTTAGAAAATAGATTATATACATGGACACGACATTACACATTAGAAAATAAAACACGACATAAATTATCCTTTGAGAATTCTATTAATTCCCTTGATTAATCCTACATATCAATCATAATACACTTCTTGGAATCTTTGGAAAATTAAAATATTGAATGGGGTGAGATCAGATGCTCAAGAAGGATTACAACATAGCAGAAACATTTCTAAATAAGCGTATACATTTAAGGAAATGTATTAGACTGAAACAAAATCATTTTAAACATCAAAATCAATATAATATGGAAGAGAAAAAATCAAATAATTCCATTTACTTATTCGCATGTATATTCTACTTGTTGAATAATCACATGGGATTTCAAGAGACATAATAATAATGATAAAATGCATAATTCCAAAATTCATAACCACATAGTCAAGGCCTTGTGCCAAGACTACAAATAATATTTTTTCAAGGCCTTGTGCCAAGACACTAGTTTTTCTCATGAGACCTACTGATGCATCGAGGAGCTATAGCGGGCTCCACCCGTCACATAATAAGTCCAATGTATTCCTCATATGAAAAGTATTAAATATAACATAAACATTAATATTAAAAGCAGAATATGAAATGTCAATACTGTATCCATAAAACAAAAAATGGGAATTTCTACAACTCGGTCAGAGAATTTATGATCCTCAAGTGCTTAAAGGTTGACGGTCACTATCCTAAGACAAGAGGAATGATGGAGGTCATCTGGACTGCCCCCTTTACTAGATGGATAAAATGCAACATGGACGGGGCCTCGAAGGGAAATCCGGGTCCTTCAGGGTTCGGAGTCATTTTTAGAGACCATTACGGGGAGGTTGTGATGTGTAGCTATGGTACTTGTGGGAATTCGGCAGCCCTGGAAGCGGAAATGATGGCGATCATAAGCGTGGTGGACATTGTCTGTCAACAAAATTGGAACAACATTTGGTTTGAATGTGACTCTGCCATGGTGGTACATGCAATAAGAATGGGTCAAACCAGATTGGCATGGAAAAGGGCTGGTAAGTGGATAAACTTCCTTGACAAGCTCTCCTCCTTAAATTACATTATAACACACACATTTCGTGAGGCAAACCACATTGCGGATGGCCTGGCGAACAAAGGGGTGTTGGAAGAAAGATTCATCCACAGCAACACCCTTCCCAATGACCTGGAGCCTCTTCTTACCAAAGAAAAATGTAAAATTCCTCTCTTCCGAATTTTGTAACTTTTCCTTTATCAATTTTAAATCCCTCGCGCTCACTTTTCTCAAAAAAAAGCTCAGAATGATCATTTCTATTTCCAAATACATTATTCCCATATCTGACCAATTAAAGGGGCCTTGAGACCTTTCTAATTATCTATAAGGAGTTGAAAAATTTAGCGTTTTTATCACCGTCTCTCAACCAATTCTCCTTAAAATTGTCTATTTACAATGTATCTTTGAGATTCAACAAGTTATTAATATTGGAAACAAGAGGACTCTCACCCAATAAATAATTTGAGAAGTCATTTGATAAATTATCCTCCTGTATGTGTTGAAGATTTTCCTGAAGAGGGGAAATTTCAGAATTAAGGGATTAGAACAAAATTTACTCAATAATTTCAAAGTTATTTTAAGGATTATGATGCTGATAACACATAATAAATCATTATCTATACCATTACAAGAACTATATGATTTTTCCCCAATTTTTCTACACTCAGGATGATTAACCCATGATTTATTAAATCTAAAATTCAAAGGAGTTTTGGGATCCGTACTCACAAAGTCGAAAAAATGGGATGATGATCAGAATTCATTCTAGAAAGAGTCATATGAGAAATAGATCCCTAGAAATCAAGAATATCCTCATTAACAAAATCCCTATCGATTCTGATTATAATAAATCTATCCAATACTTACAGGAACGAAATATACTTTTCCCCGTCAAGTTTAACTTCAATCAACCCATTACAATTAATGAATGAATTGAAATCTCTTGAAGAAATGAGGTTAGTAATGACTAAAATCTTCACATAATAATTGTAGACAGTGTTAAAATCATCTGGATTGACCTCATACCATGGATGGTGGTGTCGAGATATCCAATATCCACCCATAAATTCCTACGGTCCAGATAATAGTTATGGGCATAAATAAGTGAGAGGAAATATTGGAGCCCATAAAAATTGAAGGAGCATGTGACATGTTGATTTGTATTATAAATCAAGGAAATATTAGTTAATGAACAATGATCAAAGACCCAAAATCATTTAACATCTGATGAACAACTATTAGATTTTCACATAATAATAGTAGACTTTTTCTTAGGATGAGAGGCCCCTTGTAAGAGATCACATATATATAAAGTTATGGTGGTTGCTTTTCCAATTTTAACACAAATAGTGAGAGTGTGAACTGGACATCTGGATGAATCCATAACTGATATATCCTACAATATCACTTCACCACCAGATGACACATGATCCAAAGATCCTCAACCTGTGTGGAAGTACCACCTGTTTAAAAGGATCCACAATCACCCCTTCCAGTATAGCAGAATCTTCCTTGTGTGATGAAGAAACCACAATTCCCACTCTCTTTATAGTAGAATATTCATTGGAAGAATCAGTATCCCCGATCAAGCTAACCAATATTACAATATCATGCATGGAAGATACTCCGGTTACTTGAACTGGGGAAGTGACAAGTTTATAGGGGGCACAACCGAATCAGTAATGACTTGGGAAATTCAAGAAGTATCACAATCCTATAATGAGACCACTAGAGCACTGAAATTTTCCTCTTAATCCAACCTCAATAAATAATCATCTATCTCTTTTTCTAAAAAAAACAAGGTTATAAATCTCTGAGGAGATGTTCTTTTACAAAATTTGATCCTCCCTATATGTGTATCAACCATATTTACAAATTTACTAACCAATCCTATCAAGAGTTCTAGATAGAAAAATAATCATAGATTTTTTAACATATTAAGAGATATCTACCCAAGATTTAATATAAGCAACTATAACGTTGGAAGGAATGGGTATATCCATTTAGGGGCATCCTTTTCCTTAATGACCATGTTATTTTGTTATACTGGTTAACCTCCTTCCAATCCTTCTATTTTGGATACTCATTAACATTCTATTGAAGCATCTTGAAATTCCCCACATAGTGACCAAAAATCATGAAAACATCACATGTATAAGGAACACATTCATATTCTACTTTAACATGAATCTAATTACCATTAGCTATCAAGGTGAAACTATCTGGTCTTTTGGTTTCCAAATTAACATTAACCATATTTCTAGAAAAATATTCAAGATCCCCCTCTAGTGTGTATTGATCCATTCTTATAGGAGTTCCAGTGCATAAACCAAGGAAGTTAAGGATTATTGGATGCCAATACATACAATTCAACCAAGGATGTTTGATCCTAATTTGGGAATTGGTTTTCTTATGATTAAAGGGATTAAAATTAACATACCATTAAAAAAATCTCAAAGCCCCATGTTTGAGATGTATCTTTACATTATCCCATACTATATTAAAAAAATCCCATGTTTGAGGAATGAAATGAAAAAAACCCTCCAAATTGTAATTAGTTTATAGTTACTAAAACCCTAGAATTGGGAAATTCTATTTTTAAGATAAAGGAAAGACCAGGGTTTATCACCCTTGGAATAAATAACCCGACAAGAATTCATAACATCAAAAGAACAATATGTTATTTCAAAGCCAGTGGTTCTAAAAATATAGAAAAACCATAATTTTCTAGTATGATAATGTTAGAGGATTGAGACGTACCTCTTTTTCTCAAATCAGAAGAACTGGAAAGAGCATAAGAAAAAGAAATTCCTTTCATTCTAGGAACATAAGAATATTTGGGATCCAATGAATAGCCAAGACCCTGAGTTGAGAGGTGATCATCCTTAAAAGAAAACTCTCAATCAGGATTGAACGAATCTATGATTGGAATCATGTAAGAAATCGATGATCGAGGGAATACACTTTCGCTGTGTTGAAAGGAATGTTACCCCGCCCTCTACATTTTTTATCAAATCATGTACATATAAATGTAATGGTTTCCACACATATGTGTGTGTGTGTATATATATATATATAAGGTAAATATACATAAAACCTAAATAGATATATTTATGTACAAATTGGTTCAAATATATATATATATAAGTGCATATAAATAATTCATAATAATTTTATTTAACGAAATAATTATTGATTTAAGAAGAATAAATAAATTAGTGGTTTTGTTGAAAAATATTGAATGGTGGGAGTGGGGGGAAATACATAAGAAGTAATAGAATTCATGCCATTAACATTAATTTAAATATCATTATAATAAATGATATATAAATTTAATTAAATAAAATGAAAAAAATCATATAAAATGTGGATGGTGAGTTGCACACTATCCCTCACGCAACACATTCTATCACACTTCCCCCTCTCATCCACTCTCTTATTATTATAATTTTAATTATTTTTAAATAATTAATAATTGATATCTCCTTAAAAATTCATTATAACTATGGTATATTGGTATTATTGGGATTATCTTGACAGTAAAAATCTTAAAAATATTTTTGTTTCTTAATGCAACGAGATTTCTATCGTGCAGTTTAACTCAGAGAAAAGGCCTTGTCATTAGTCATCATTACACATAAAATAGAATTTCCTTGACTTTTATACATGTAATATATGATTTATGGACATTACTATTTCTGTTTCATTGTGTCTTTATGAAACCATTAATATATCCTCTTTAAATTTAAGTTGTCTCTAACTATTTACTTACAATTCTAATTATGCATTATTAAATAAAATTATTAATAAGATAAATGAGTTGTTATGTTTGATGCCTTAGATCACATGAATATAAATGAAGTGGATAATTCATGATAAATTTCACTTTATGTAATGAATTTAATGTTTCATATGAATTAATCTAAATTTAATTGAAAATGGTGGTCTAAGCCAAAATCCCATTTTGTATTATTTTTATTATTTAGTGAAAATCCAATATATTTGATTATGCTAGCATGAAACGTGTAAAAAATAAATTAAATAATACCTATTAAATTATAATTTTTCATTTTATATTTTCCAATGGATCCCTTTGGATCAATAGGCATGGAAACATAGACCTGTAGCCACCCGATTGGTGTTTCAGCCTAAGACCCTATGAATAATTGGTCGGTTTTACATTAAATCCTTATAATAAATTTGATAAATTGTTTGATTGATGTTTTAGTTTCATCTTTGTAAAAATAAAAAAAAATTATTTCTTATGGTAGAATCACTTTAGATAAATAGGTCAATTAAAATATTATTAACAATAAGGTTGAATGATAAATTATACATGTTTAATATAATTATGATGCTAATTAAGAAACTTGGCTAATGAACAAAACTTGTTGATAGATGGTAATTTTTCTATAAATTTACTTTTTTTATTTATGATGATATATTTTTTATGTTTTTTATTATAATTAAGCTTTTTTCATAAATATTCTGAGTTTAAAAGATATCGATGGGATTTGTACCTGAGGGTTTGAAACTATTTAGCATGTTGAGATTATATAAATAGGACTACTGTTTAATGTGGACAGAAGAGGAATTTTTGTATCTTCTTATGTAATTACGGACGTAGAGGTTCACATATAAATGATTCCAAAATGAAAAGTATAATATTAAATGGAATACCCTAGGACTCATGATTAGTGTTGGCACCTAAGGGTTTTTTGAATGTTTTTGTACTGCCTGAGGGATAGAAAAACTAGTACTAAATGCCTAAGGGAAGAGTATTTGTTTATGTCAGATAGATGACTGCTAGATTCACAATCACATGATTCTAGATGGATTGATTCTAGTTATCCATGAGGGTGAGGTTTTTCTTAGACTGAGTGAAATGACCATATATTTATGGTATATTCTGAGTGCTTCATCTTCATATGGAGAATCTTTCACTGATTTTGGTGATTATTCTAGACACATGAGGATTCACCCACAAACAAGGATATATGGAGTAGGTTGAAGCATGTGGTAAGGCATAATTGTTCATTTTGGAACCCAAACAATGTTGTTATTATTAAATGTGTTATCACATTGTTGTAATAATGTGTTGGACACTATTATTATAATTATTTATTATTATTATTATTATTATCACTGGATGGATTTGCCTGGTAATTTTTGTGTTCCAATATACTTGGATATTATCTCACACCGGGCTCAGGTACACTTGGTATCCGAGTAGACCTGATATTTTCTAGAACTTTGTTTGATTGTAGTATTTCTTATAGCTAAAATTTAGGAGCCTGGGAATGAGTGTGAGCTTAGGATTCTCATGGATATTGGTGTGGGGTTTTGATACCTTTTCTGCATTTTATACAAATTAGAAAACCATGTTGTGTTTTTTTATAGATTGTAGTTATGTTTCTTCCTTCCACCATGCGTTGTATAAATTGGAATTTTACACCTTTCACTGAGTTTAAATATTCATTTTCTACATTTTTATTCATTTATTACTACTTTTGTCTATGTCTGCTATTTATTATTTGAAAGACTAATTTTTTACAATAATTTATATAGTATAGTCTCCCCATAGAACCGTCAATCGTCCCTTATTACTAGTTGGTAGCCTCTGGCTTATGGGGAGACATGCTTGGGGAAATGTGTTGATCGGTCTTATTACTATTTTATTGGTGAGTAGGGCCCAGACGTTCCATTGGGACACTTTTTTTATCAGTTACGTTATTGCATTTTTTTAAAATGATGGGGTGAAAACCACTAAATGTGCAGTTGGTAGACAACTAAGGCAGAAGGGAGTTCGTAATCATGAGCGCATCACCATCAGATGCTACGGTGCTGCCTATTTGCTCCGATCCGATGGCTGTAAAGTGGGGAACACGAATTCTATTTTCTCTAAGGTGTCACCAGTAAAAACATCTGATCAAATCCCCCCCTACACCCCCTCTCCCCTCACCGCCTCTGTTCATCTCGAAAGAAAACAAATATATTACACAAAATATGATTATGATGATGATGATCCCATTATTTCATTTTTTTCATTTGTGTTTGGTGAGTTTTTAAATTATGTGGTGATTCATAGGGAAATTTTTTTGATTATGTTATATAAATTGGATATCATGTTTCAGAAAATATTAAAATATTTTTGACCATTTTAAGTAATTATATGTTCCATAACTTGTCCCATTGATGAAAATTTGATTACTATAAGATGAAATATGGAAAATCTGCAGTAATTAAAATACTATTTTATAACTATTTAATGGTTACCATGAAAAATAAATTCATTTGTACAAAGGAAAATTATTTAGTATATAAAAAATATATTTTTCAGTAAGAATATCTAAAGATTCATGAGCCATTTTATTTAAATTTTAATAATAAATTTCAGATGAATATATTCTAGACAAAGAATATATTCAATGTTTTTAATATGTTTTCTTATAAAAAAATATGGGAAGCCCCTCATGCTAAAATTTATCTCCACCCCTCTTTGTTGTTGGTGGACCTCAACTTTTCAATGGATCCTGCTCGATGTCCTATATATCGGTAGTGGTTTTTGAGGTTCATGTATAGGAATATTGAATCACACTCATATGTGATAGGTCATGGTATGTGGAATGCAGTCTTGTTTTGGATATAATAACATTTGAGGACAAGGTCTATGATGGGTTATGCCTGTGTGACATCTCTACTAGCAGATCGAAGTGGGGAGAGGAGAATTTCATAAATAATGAAGATTCATGGTGAACAAAAAAACAATGTGCAACCCAAAATGTGAGGATATAGTCCCTTTATTAAGAATTATACAGATGTAACCAGTTTCCCAAGATCAAATAAATAAAATTTTCCTGATTAATAACAATTTATTCTTATACCTCTTATGATGGAATATGTCATCTTTCAACCTAGGAACACTATCAGACCATTGTTCATCAAATAATTAGACACAATTATCATAATCTGGTGAATTTTTTGAGAATATCAATCTTCATGCATGAATTCTATTCATTTTATGTAATAGATTGATTGAGAATGATTCGAATAATGAAAAAAAATTATGTGGTAGTAAATTGATTTTAAATACTCCATACATGGATTAATATTCCCACATAAAAGAGGTGATGCATAATATCATCATCATATGAACATGTAGAGAACTTGTGTAACAATAGACACTATAAATCATAGTGTTCTAATTGGAAAATTAGAATGAAACATATCTGTTAAATATACCATGAAATGGAATCTTAATATGAGTCCTCACACTGAATGAAAGGAAGAGTTGGTGCAGCACATTTTGGTGGTGATTATTTCCAATAAATGTTGAAGGAATTTTTTCATGATATGTTCCTAAAAATATTGAGAGACTCTCATATAAAGATTAGAACAGATCACAAAAAATGAAACTATATTGAAAATAATATGTTTTTTAAATTATTCAACTTAATAGAAATATAAGGGAAATATTAAATACAATTGACATCTTCCATTCAAAATCATTTCATATCATAGTGATGTAGTTTCTTAGAAACCAATATGGAATTTTGTGAACTCCCTGATAATTGTGAGATAGTGTCCCCTGTAGTGTGTTTTTTAAGAACAAATGAAAAATATGATCTTAGAAAACTCATACGTAATGATTGTATGAGGCATTAAAATATAATATTGATGTTCTACATGGCTATAAGAATCATTTTTCTAAAGGATCAGAAGAAGAAGAAATTGTTTGTGTGAAATATCTCTATGAAATATTCAATCATATTATAACATGAATACATGAGATTTATATAATGATATTAGTGTATCTTCATGTAATATAGTTGATACTTCATGTGAAAATTCACAGGTGAAGGAAAACTCAAATAATGACATGAATCTAAAATTACATGAATGTGAACACATACAATAATAATAATAAAGAATATTCTGTGGTAGTAATTTATTGAAATCATTATGAAAATAATGTCTCAGTTGGATTTGTGTTTAGTTTTTATTGTATTATTCTTAAATAAAATATTTTAGATGATTATATCATCCTCGTGAACACAGTTATTTAGGTAGAGAACTCATCTAATAGAATTATTACATCCCAAGGAGTGTTCACTAAGGATACTGATCAATTACATGTGATGAGAGTTTTTTTTACAAAGACTAAAAGACCTGTTTAGTTTTTATTGAAGATACATGAAGGTTATATGATATTGTATTATTTAGTAAAATTATAAAGGAATATGCTCATATTATTCTATAGTTAATATATCTATAAAAAAGAAGAAGTATTCCAATTGATGTAAGGGGTAGGTGATGTTTTCTAGTTAGTTCCCTGAGAAAATATGTCTCTTAGATGAGTTCAATGAAATAAGTATTTCTATTTTATCCATAATAAATATGATTCACATAATATTATATGATGAAATTTTTTTATGTTATATATCAAAGAGGATAATACAATCATTTTTTGCTGAGAGTAGTGTAATAACTTATTTTAATTGATTAATTTTTGTGTGTGGTGAATAACCAGTTTCAACAAGGAGTAGGCTTAGACAGAATGATGTAGTTTCTCTATTCATTTCCTTATGATTTATTAAATCAGAACAGATGTTGTGTTTTAGGGGAAATATTGAGTTCAATGAAAACATTATCAATTTTTATTATGATAATTGAATTGAATATTAATTCATAAATAGAATCCAATAATTATTCCCTTTCTTCTTAGTGGTCAATCAAAACTAGGGCTCTACAATTCATATCAATGACTAGGTTCAATCTAAATATGCATGAAATATTGTTTTGAATTAAAACTTTTATGAACTGAGTTAGTAATATAATATTGTGAAAAAGGAAACTACTGGTATGAAAAATAATCAACTTATTTTAAAAGGACTCGTAATAAATGATGGAATGTTTGGATAGGGTGATGATGAATAATCTTTTAGTAAAGTCAGTGACACCACTAATTTATGTTAATCATGGTTTTATATGTTTCTATAATTATTTTGTATTATCCTTATAATGAATATTTCTCAAATTGGTATGATAATGTATCACTTATTGATAGATAATTTGAATTATTAAATCAATTTAGGAATATTCCAGAATAAATTATAAATTATATTGGTTTAGGATACCAATATCATCATAATGAAATACAATAGCTTCATAAAGAGAGTAATTAGTCAAAAGTGGTATTTTTTAAAAAGGAAAGGATATCCAATTCCCTCACAGAACATTTTAGTTAAAATGGAGAAACCAATTTTCATTATAATAAAATTTATATTGATGCTATGGATAAAATGGAAAAAAATTCCAGGGAAAGATATATATTTTTTTATATTTCTAGAATCATTAAATGAATTTGAAAAATTATGGAAGGATTCAATGGTTGTAGAAACCATCAAACTAGTGGATAGAGTTATTAAGTAAATGGGACCTATGATTTCATTCCAATAATAATGAAAAATGAATTAAAAATATAATTATATTCAATGTCTGTTTGGGGGGGGGAATCAGATAAGTTAAGGATTATAATAACTCCCTCAACATGTACTTTTTAGGTATGGGGTTAGATTGAAAAATCAAGAATCAACATATGGTGGAACTTCCCTAAAATTTAATTGAATTTATGTTCCAATTAATCATATATTTTGGATACCTATTCCAATATAATTTTTATATCATAATCAAATAAAATTGAACCAATCTAAAATATTATAGTATCCCATGACCCAAAAATAATCTTTTTTACTAATGTTTTTTCTGTTCTGGTACCATTTTTAAACTAAAATCTTGTAATCTATAGATGGTAAAAAATAAATATAAACCAAAAACCAAAATAGTTTATTTAAAAACATTTATTATAAGTTATTCCCCATATAGAATGAAATGATTTATGGTTCCCCTCTAAAAAATATTTATTCCCAAAAGGTAAAATCTATACTAACTACACCTATAATTAATAGAATAAGGATTACATGTTTTTTTTATCATTTTTAAAATGATTAAAATAATGAATTTATATGATACAAAAAATTAAAAATTCATGAAAAGAAGATATGGAAAATTTTGGGTGATAAATAATTAAAAATAAAGATATTTTCTACAAGGAAAAAATCTATTTTAAAATAAAGGTCACCAATAATACTTGGTATGTGAACAAAAAAAATATATTTATACAAAATACATCAATGGAAAAATATTTTAAATTCCCATCTACATAAAATGGGGAAAGATAGTGTTTTTAAACAATACCCTCTATGAAAAAGAATGATTATTTTTAGGAATTATAAACACAACAATTAATTGGACTAAATGCACATCAATGTAAAATGTCTATGCTCAGTGGGATTTTAAAGTGATGTTAATTTGTTGGACACTAATCATATACTTTCTTGAATAAAATTTAAATTATAGGAATTATACCGGAATAAATGGGATTTTCACACTGAATATATGGAAGCATATTATCATAAAAATAATCTAATTTCTATAAACCCATCAATGATCTCAAAATATATATTTTTTCATATATGATGTTGGAGGTATTTATAAAAATAATTGTCGCATTGGTGATTTATTCATGAAAAGACTATCAGAAAATATCTTCTATGTTGATAAAGGGACGCAGATTCAATAAAAAAAATTGTATCAAATCACATGATGATTATAAGAAAATATATATTTTATTGAAATAATTAATTTTTTTGTGTCCATGTCAACTAAAATTTGATATGATATATAATAAACTTGAAAACCTTTCCAAATAATACGGAAATAATGTTAGTTATTTATGTCAGGTAGAAATAGTTATTCCAAAAACATTTAATTGGAATTTGAATGATATGTGGAGGAAATAATGACCCATGTTGCGAGGAAGTTCTCAACCTGAATGTTAATCCTAAATAACATGGTCTCTCATTACTACTATAAATATATGTATATACATATTGATCACTATGATTTTATATAGGGAATTGGAGAATATGGATTCATCTTTTGATGTGGAGTATTGATTAGTTAATGCTTGTAAATATTGAAATTATTGTGAATTTGGAACTTTTAGATAAATTTATATATATGGAATATGGGGTATGAAAATCATATATTGATCCTTTATTCATAATATTATTAATAATATTAATTAAGGGGGAGTGTTTGGTTGATGAAAATATGAGAGGAAGGGGGAGATATATCATTTTTATATGAACATTAATTTTTTTTGAGGAATTATACATAGGATTTAAATTTCTACTAATGTAAAGATATATATATACACAAAACCATACATTATAATTGAAAATTTCAAAGCATTACTTCACATGATTGTTATGTTATGGAAAAAATATAAAAACATCATTTTATCATAGTTGATTTATACATAGTGCTATAAAATGTATACATTGATTTGATTAATGAAATAATATCATTGAATAAAATAATTATAGATCATCAATATCTTAGAATTGAAGAATTAATTTTCATGTAAGGGAGAATATTATACTTATTGTGATGTAATATGATTTTAAAACACCCCATATATCATTTTCATTTTATTTTAAATTTTTGTGATAAATATTGTGAGTCACATATTGACCATTTATGATATGAATTGATATTGGCAAAAAAAATAAAGAGGGGTATATTATAGGTTCCAATATTGAAGTTTATGTCAATGAAGTTTCATTATGTTCCTATTGATTTACCCTATGTATTAATTATGGATAGGGATTAGGTATGTATTCAATTAATAACAGTAGATGTCAAACATGATATGTTATCCTAGTAACTTTGACGATTGTTTATATAAAATATTGTTCCATGATATTTTTTTTGTAAATAATCTTTTTTTAATATATCTTGAAGAATAAGTCCTTGAAATTTAAAAAATACATTAACTATATTTTATTGGATTTCATGAGAAATAAAAGTAATTTTGTTATAAAAAATTATGAATTCTATGAAGAATAAATAAATATATATTTTATTAATTTATTTTATTAAAAAGAATTATCAATAATGAGTCTTTTTTTGTAAATTTAATGATAAATGCAATGAAAATATATTCTATAAATTGAATACATTATATGGATTTTAATATATTAATTATATAAAAACATTCATAGTCTTATATGTTTAGAGCACTTTCAATGGAATATTGTGGAGAGAGGACCTTAAATATGTAGGGGAGGAGGCTCAAAATAATCCATGATGGAAGAGGTATATAAGGGTTGTGTATTGGTCCACACGAGTTCACTCATTTGTGAGAGTGAATGGGCCAGAGAAGGTGTACCAGTGTAGCTTGACAGGTCTTGTGGGGCTCAGGTGTGTAATTGTGTGTTTGGGATTTGATCTCCCTTTACCAGTTCATTATGGATTGGGAATTTTCGATTATTAAGGATAAATCAAGTAAAAATTGATATATTTGGGACATAATGTGTATGATTTATATTCCTCTGATAAAATATATATTGTCATGACACATGTGAAACTATCAAAGCTATATCAGTCGTCTGAACTATTTTGATGCCATATTCTACCATTATAGACACTCAATGGAATATATTTACATAATATATGTTTTGAAATCCATTGACTGTTTTAGTGGCCACCAAGATCATTCTGAGTCCCCAATTAGGATAAGATTAATCTTATTTTTTGAATGATATTCATCGATTAATATCCGGATATCAAGAATTATTTAAACTGAAAATACATATGATATTTTATTCAAAAATTCATTGGTAAATTTTACAATGAGGTGTTATATATTTTGAAATATTGTTGTCTCACGATCATAATCCCATTATTTTTAACATAACTCAGGTTACATAAAACGCCTTGGAAATTAGCATAAAATTCATAAAATATGAATGTATCAGGAGAGAATTATATTCCTTAGCACGAAATATTTCACAAATCCCTGATGCTACATTAAAAATATGGATGAGTATTTTTTATTATGTGGTTATTCTCACATAAAAATTGATAAGAACCAAGCAAGAGAGATGGTCGTACACATTTGGATAGGATCTAATCTTTCAAGAAAAAATATAGAATCTTAAACAATTTTTTTCCTTAAGGGATGGTTTTTGTTTATCCATATCTTGTGTATTCAATAAATATATCAATTCAGATGTTCTACATTTCTATGAACACTCATATTATTCAATGATTAACTAGTGTTGTTGAAACCATATTAGTTTGAGTATACTCCTTGTGAAATGTGAGAACATGTCACCTAAACTATGTTTCACAAAGAAGATTAATAGATCATTCCATTTAAATACACTTGTGAAATCCATGTATTAGACATTCAATAAGAATACATTAGTTTTAAAAGGCAATGTTCATCCATGAATGAATATATTGTATGATGAGAAACAAGTTTAAAAAAATATATTCATTAAACATTCATTCATATGATTACATGAATATATGAAATTTAGGTGATCTGTTCAATGATGCTTTGAGGAATAATTTCAATAGTTCATGTGCACATTAAAACATTAAGTAACACATAATTCTGTACATAACCCAAACACAATAACAATTTCAACTAGTAAAATAATTTTCAAAATTTTTGTTAAATGTTTTTGTTCATAAATCCATTAATATATTTCATGAAGTGGAATCTATTTTATGTTTTAATGTATTATTCATATAAAAAATATTCAATATTATTTTGTGAACACATTTCACACAATAAATGAAGATTTTATTTTATTATATGGAATCATTCCAGTCTCATAAGTGCTTCACTGATGTACCAAATTTAGTATATGTCATAATAATTATCTGACAATGAATGACATATTCATTCATTAGATAATAAAGATAATTTATTGGTACATTAGAATATGTGATTCAAAAATACCATTGAGTAAGAACAACATACTATCCTATAATATATTAACCCATGAAGAATGTTAACATAATTTGGTTCACTCTGGGATCATGGGATGTCTTTAGGTAAGTGCCAGGAGTAGGTGGAGACACCTAGTTAGATCTCAAGAAAGATGTTCTTAGGCTACATGAAGTTTGAAAAGATGTATACTATATCGGTCCATAGTAGAACACCTTTAATTGGAGCTAAATATGAAAATGGTGTCTCTATGTTGGAATTGGGAGTATAGTAAAAACATACTTGATACTAATGAATCTATAATTGTAGGGATGAACAATTAGCATCAGGGAGATTGATTCTACTATAAAAATTAAACAAGGTGTGATAATTTGTCTCCAATTTTATATTTTAACAATTTCAGTGGAGGTGATATTGACATATAATTTATACTATATTATATCCATATGATGTTCAATTGGTTGAATGTAAATAAAATTTCAATCATAATAAATAATTCATTCAGTACTTCTCTCTCATTTGGTAATACTTATAAGATTTCAATATTTTCCTCCAAGACTAGCGTTTCTTCAACATAACCCTTATGATATATCATATGAAGGCCTTGAATGGTATGTACTCTATATTATCCTATAGGAAATATTTTTTATCTTACCTATACTGATTTTTATTAATGATTTTTTCAACCCCAATTTAATTATTATTGTTTAACTCCTCTAATTTCCCCCATTTGGGTCAGATGAGCCCAGTCACATAAATGGGGAGATCAACATTCCATTTCCAGGATTTATAACCATATCATACCATGTTTTCAATCAAAAATCACCTTTTAAGACTTGTATTCTTCCTAATTCAAGGATCTTTCATTCTCATATGCCTTCCTCCATTTGTTACATTCATTCCTAAAACTCAAAGTGGTTTATAGCATACCTTTATGGTTTCCATTATGGGTAAATGCGATATCTTCATTTTAGGAAGTACAGACTACCGCCCCTCAAAGTGATTTGATTCATTAATGCCATATGTGCGATGTATAAAGGATGGAGTTAATGATATTATATATGATTTTATACTGGAATTTTTATGTACCTTTATATCATTATTATTCCATTCCATAAAATACGAAATAAAATGAAAGTAGCGTTCATGCGTACGTACGGCTTACCGTCTCCATGAACGGTGCATTTCATTTCTTACCTCTAAATGTTATGGAATATTGTAAATGCATCAATATACTGGATATATATGATATATATGATATCTACATCATGAATATAATTCTAGATATAATGGATATTTTACCACATGAACAACATGTAATTATTAAGAGTTTATTTTTGACTCAAGTAAAAATGATTGAAAAAATGAACATTATTAACATAAATAATTACATAGTGTTCATGACATGGTAATAAGAGATAACAAAGGATTAATGAACATTAACAAGTTTCTTAGGAAAGTAGAAATTAACTCATGTTTATTATTCAAGAGATTAAAGAATGATCGAGTCAAGTCGGACCCGAGGTAAGGGACTTCATCTCAATCACCTTTCATTGAGGAATATTTTGTTTTACACACAAATTTCTTTTATATAGTGTATAAACCCCTTTGAATTTTATGTTTATTCAAAAGGAATATTTTTTTATACGAATTGTTTTACTAAACGACAAAAGGGAATGTTTTTGTCATACGCATGTGGCGACAATGACTTCTCCGCTGCTATGACCATTATTTGAGTTTCAGATTCCTCTACAAGCCATAACTATTTTTAAATGAAAAATAAATACCATGTATTAGTTTTCTTTTATTTTTGTATTGAATATGGTTTTGATAATGTTTTTATTACATCAATGTGTTATTGATATCTTGTGATTGAAATGTGGAAATGTTATGTTTCTTTTATGCATGTTTTATGTCATATGACTATGTTATGGATCTTGGGAATTGTTTATGAACACTGGTGGTTCCGTGATAAACTAAGGGCGGGTGAGCCCGATATAGCTCTCCAATGCATTGATTAACGCGAATGGGTTAAACTTTAAGGTTTCTTCAAAGAGATTTAGGGAATATACTATGATGGGTATTTCAAACATAACCATTAGCGTTACTCCCTACGTAAGAATGTTATGAATGCCTCAAGTTAACTTTATGTCTTATGATTTCTATGATTTAATCATGATTTGATGAAGTATGTTAAAATGCACATGTTTTATGAGTAAAGTATGATTTCATAAATGGATTAATGTTTTCATTTCGTTCTTTCATATTCCTTACTGAGCTTTCTATGCTCATCCCATGTTTTTGAAATGTTTTTTCACAGGTCAAGGGGAAGGTACATGATGTGATGATAGTGTCAAGGAATTTTCAAGAAAGAATCCATGTTTTATTTTAAATATGTTTATGTTGATCAGAAAAATGAGTACTATCTTTTATGTAACCACTTTGTTTAAATGTGGAATGTAATGCATGAATTATGATCTAATTTTCTAAAACACTAAACCTGAAAAGATCCTAAACCTGTATTCTTGAAATTACTCAAGATTAAGTAATGTTTAGGGATAGGGCCTTATAGCTGGTATCAGAGGTCATTTTAGATAACTTTAAGAGTTATAATTATATTAAATTATTATCCAAAAATATTTTTTACGGTCAAATCAAAATGATATAGCATTTGAATATTACCATGTTGATTCATCTAAGACATGTTTGTTCAGAATGGTTTTCCGCAGAGGAAATCGGGAAGCAGTACTAGGAAGGCATACAAAAGGAAATGACCTTCCGAATAAGCATCCTGGGATGGTCGGAATTGGAACTTAACAGTTTAATGCACTAATGGCACATTCATCTCAAGCGATAAATGGTGATGGTATTAATACACAAGATCAGCCAGATCAACCGCAAAGGAACATGTCAGTGGTGGAATATTTCATGAGGCAACATCCCCCATCATTCAGAAGATCATCTGACCCTATGCTAGCTAAAGGGTGGATTAAATCACTAGAGAAGATTTTCGATGTCATGGGGTGTTCACATAATCAAAAGGTTAGTATTTCAATTTTCCATTTCGGGGGTGAAGTAGATAAGTGGTGGTCGATCGTTAAAAATATCAGGGACGTTGATGAGATTGATGCTCTTGACTGGGATGAATTCAAAGGTAGGTTTCTTGAGAAGTATTTTCCTAAAGTTGTTCGACTTAGGATGGAAAAACAATTCTTGGAATTGAGGCAAGAGGACGACTCAGTGGCTGCTTATGAAGAGAGGTTCACTCGATTGGAAAGGTATTCTCCAAATTTTATCTGAGACCTTGATAGTAAAATCAATCATTTTTACTCAGGATTACAGCCAAAATACTGAAGGGATTTAGCTTCTAGTGAGTCCAACAATTATGAAAATCTTGTTCAATGTGTTGAGAAGGTGGAAATGGAGATTTCCGATTATCAAGTGTTCTATAACAACCAACAGAAGAAGAGACTAAGGTGGAAGGAGAAAGGGAAGAATTCTTCAAAAGGTCTGATTGTAAGAAAACTATGTTTACAGTTTGTGATAGATGTGGTAAAAATCAAGATGGGGATTGTCATTTGAATTATGGAAAGTGCTACCGATGTGGTAATATGGGACATAAGGCTCATGATTGCACTGGAATAGATCAAGTTGATGGTAAGGACAAATTTTATTTTCAGTTAGTGAAATGTTTCAAGTGCAATGATATGGGTCATTATCCAAACGAGTGTCCTACAAAGATCTCGAGTGATGAGAAGTTGTCAGACTACAAGCGGAAAGGGGTGGTGAAATCCTTTGCAACTACTTCATCAGATGTTGGCCATCAAATAATGTGGTATCAGGTACCTTTTATGTTTTTTCAGATTACGCTAGTGTGTTGTTTGATTCAGGACCTACACATTCCTTCATCTCTAAAAAATTTTCTAGTAAAATGGAAATACCATCTCAAGAAATGACTCCTGAACTTGTGGTAAAAACACCATAGGGAAATTTTGAGGGAAAAAGAATTTATAAGAATCTTCCTATCCTTATCCATGGAAAGAACCTACATGAAAACATTATTTTTTTTACCTCTATTACTGTTTGATGTTATCCTAGTTATGGATTGGCTCTCTATTTACCATACTAAGATTGACTGTAGAACTAAAAACGTTTCTTTTCAGAAAGACTATCGGTTTGTGTACAACAACGAACCCTTACTGTTGATAACATATCAAGAGGATGAGAAACGTGTAAAAGATGGAAATGAATGTTACCTTCCACATATTGTTGAAAACAAAGGAACTGTTCAGATTAATGATGTGCCAGTGGTAAATGAGTATCATGATGTTTATCCTGATAAGTTTCCTGGAATAATACCCGATCAGGAAGTTGAATTTACTATTTACTTAGTTCCTGATTCTAATCCAATTTCAAAACACCCTTATCGAATGGCTCAATTTGAACTTTTAGAGTTGAAGTTTCAATTGTGGGATTTATTAGAGAATGGTTTCATTCGACCTAGAACATCACCATGGAGTGCTCTTGTTTGATTTGATAAAAAGAAATATGGTTCAATGAGACTTTTTATTGATTATAGATCCCTGAATAACATCACTGCTACGAACAAATATCCTTTCCCTCATATCAATGATTTGATTGATTAGCTCAAGGGAGCTCAGTATTTTTCAAATATTTACCCGAGATCGAGGTACCATTAATTGAAGGTAAAGGAATCAGGTGTTCTGAAAACTGCGTTTCGTACAAGATATGACCATTATGAATTTGTAGTAATGCCTTTCGGGCTAACCAATGCACCTGCTATAATCATTGACCTTATGAATAGAATTTTCCAGGAGTTCTTGGATAAGTTTGTGGTTGTATTAATTGATGATATTTTGGTGTTTTCTAAAATAAAAGATGAACATGAAAGACATTTATGGGTTATTTTGAAAACCTTAAAAGAAAAGAAATATTATGGGAAATTCAGAATGTGTGAGTTTTGGTTGCAAAAAATTTCTTTCCTTGGTCACATTGTTTCTAAAGATGGAATAACTGTTGATCCTGCAAAAACAATGGTTGGGGAAGAATGTCCAAGACACACAAATGTAACCGAGATTCATAGTTTTCTTGGTTTGGTAGGCTATTACCGAAGGTTTGTTAAAAAAAATCATGGTTATCTAGTCCAATGACTAAGCTAACTCGGAAGGGTGTTAAGTTTATCTGGACAGAAGAATGTGATGATTTATTTCAGAAATTGAAAAGAAGATTAGTGAATGCTCCAGTTTTGGGATTACCTTCCAAGAATGGTGAGTTTGTTATCTACAATGATGCTTCATTGAAAGGAATTGGTTGCGTCGTAATGTAGAATGATCAGGTAATTACTTATGCTTCTTGTCATTTGAAAACTCATGAGGTAAACTACCCTACACATTATTTGGAATTAGCTTCTATTGTTTTCGCTTTAAAATTTTGGAGGCATCATTTCTATGTTGTAAAGCGTGAAATATATACCGATCAAAAAAGTTTAAAGTATATATTCACTCAGAACGAATTGAACATGAGATAGAGGAGATGGCTGTAATTAATGAAGGATTATGATTGTACAATTCATTACCATCCGATAAAAGAAAATAAATTGGCTGATGCATTTATTTCAGGTATCAGTAAAATCTTCTCTATCTGACAGAATTAAGAAGGCACAGAAGCAAGACAGTGAGTTCCAGAAAAAGGTAGAGCTGCTTCAGAAAGGTAAGTTGCCTGAATTCAACATTGATAATGATTGTGTTTTGATATTTGGGAAGAAATTGTGTGTTCCGTGTGATTCACAGTTGAAGAGAGAGTTGTTATGTGAAGCTCATAGTTATCCGTTTTCAGTTTATCCATGTAGTACTATGATGTATAGAGATCTTAGAGAGTATTACAGGTGGGACGGAATGAAAAGAGATATTGCTGATTTTACTGTGAAGTGTTTGAATTGTCAATAGGTTAAATCAGAGCGGCAGTTACTGAAATGGATGCTTCATCCTTCACCAGTGCCATAGATGAAATGGGAGAATATATCCAGGAACTTCGTTGTGGGATTGCCGAAGACAGCTCGAGGTAATAATGCAATCTGGGTTATTGTTGATCGCTTGACTAAATCTGCTCATTTCCTTACTATAAGAGTAACTGTTTCCCTAGATCAACTTTCTTTTTTATTTCTTAAAGATATATTTAGGTTACATGTAGTTCCCCTCTCTATTGTATCTGACCGTGATCCCAGATTCACTTCTAACTTTTGGAAAGGCCTTCAGAAGTCATTGGGTACATAATTAAATTTTAGTACAGCTTTTCATCCTCAATAAGATGGGAATTCAGAAGGAAAAATTCAGACTTTGGAGGATATGTTACGTGCTTTTTCGATGTATTATCAGGGATTTTGGGACCAACATCATTCTTTGTTTGAGTTTTCTTATAATAACAGTTTCATTCTAGTATACAGATGGTACCATTTGAGGAATTATATGGGAAGTGGTGTCGAACTCCAGCTTTTTGGGATGAAGTGGGTGAAAGGAAGTTGATGGGACCAGAATTGGTAGAAGAATTGGCAGAAAAAGTTCAGATGATACATAAACACTTGAGAACAGCTCAGAGTAGGTAGAAAAGTTATGTGGACAACAGGAGGAAGGATCTCTCTTTTGATGCAGGTGATCATGTTTTTTCTCTCAAAATATCACCATGGAAAAGTGTGATGCAATTTGGTAAGAAAGTAAAGCTGAGTCCAAGGATCATTGGACCATACAAAATTCTGGAGAGAGTTGGCTAAATTGCACATCGAGTGGCTTTACCTCCGAGTTTATCTCAGGTACACAATGTTTTTCATGTTTCAATGTTAAGGATATACATGCCAGATCCATCTCATATTTTGAGTCCATAGGTAGTTCAGCTGGAAGATAATCTATCTTATAAGGAACAACCAGTACAGATTCTTAACCACATGGAGGAAGTGTTACGGAATGAGGTGATTTATCAAGTAATGGTTTTGTGGGAAAAACACATGATTGAAGAGGTGACATGGGAATCTGAAAATGCAATGAGGGATAAATACCCCCACTTGTTCGATAAGTAAATAAATTGTGGGGGCACTATTTTCTAAAGGGGGGGATGGATGTAACATCCCAAGTAAGTAATTAATAATATACTTTCTTATCTATGTCTATTTATGAATTATATAGTGCATTAAGAGGTTTAAAATGAGAATAAATCCAATCTTAAGCGTTGAATACTCTAATATTTTTAAAATATTGTTTTACATCCTTTTGATGGAAAACAATTTTTAAATAAATATTTTGACAATTTTATAAGCTATATTTATCAAAATAAACATATTCTTTATTATTGGGACGTTGAAATTTACTTTGAATTAATTTTTGGTATTTTTCTGACAATGTTCATTTTTTATGAATAGTGAAAAATACTGCATTTTACATCAAAACAGATTTTTCATCTAATATAATTATATAGTTGGATTATATTTTTAATTGGTTTAAAAGTGTAATTAGAATAAATTTTTACCATTTAATCCAATTGTGGTCATTAGAATTAATTTCACTTTGGAATTGGGTATAAACACGTGCCAAACTTTTCATAGATATTGTTTCAAAAAACCCGCTATTTGTTTTGACAACAGGAATTAATTTTAAATTAATTATTGCAATTTATATGTTTAGAATTTGGTGAAAATTATTCCATATTTGTAATTATAAGGTCCAAATTATGTAATTAAGACTGATTTTTTGGACATTATGAATAGTAACGATGATAATTATCTTTAATTATCGTGATTAATTATTAATTGGGTAGTTAAGGATAATAAAATAATATCATAATAATAAAAAATGACCCCAAAAGTGTCCTAATTCTACTTTTTGTGTCATGGCTGACCATGGGATTTCTTGTTTCCAACTTTGGGACCCCATGGAATCACTTTTGGGTAAAAGTGACACTTTATCTTTTATTTTTAAAGAAAGGAGAATATCACTAAAGAATGTATCACCCGAGTAAAATATTTTTAATTTGGTCTAAAAAAATCCCTCTTGGACTATAAATAGTAATTGGAATGGGAAACTGATTTCCTACATCATAGTATTTTTTTATAATTATTATACCTTAAATAAATTAAATTATTTATGACATCATGATGATGCAGCGATTACCTCATTAATGAAAGATTTAAATAAAATGAAAAGATAATGTAAAATATAAAACATACAGTTTTCAAATACCTATTGGATGATTATATTTGGAACCCTTATCACCTTATCCTAGAAATATATCAATGTGGTACCTTTAAAATCTAAAACTCATTTTAGTATAAAGTAACATTTTATAACATTCCAAGAGTACCTCTCCTCTCCTCTTATAAAAAGCCCCAACTCTACCTCTTTACACAAACCTATCAAGACATTTTCTCAGCAACAATCTGCTTATTTCATCTCTCTACATACCTCTCTTCATCATATAATCCTTACCTTAGGCAGAAAGCTCTTCAAGAAACCCTTTTGGTTCAAACCAAGAGGAGTTACCCGATTTAAAGGTAAAGTCTTCTATAATGTTCTTTTGTTTTATTTTGCTTCTCCAACAACCTAAACTCTTTTTATTCATTTCTTTTGTAACGACACCAGTATATTAAATATACTAGGATGTTATTAAAAGAAGTATTCGAGCTACACTTACACTCACCTACATCTAATGGTTAAAGAACATACTGCTTTCGTGGATGTAAAATTTCTGGCTCATGAAACGACGATAGTTCAATATTCTTATAACACCTTCAAAGGTGGCCATTTAGATGTCACTATATTTATAAAGGATATATAATATTATTATGTTTTTCTTAAGATTATTTATTTTTCATTTATGGAATACCTTTATGTTTTCCATTATGGGTAAACGCGATATCTTCATTTTAGAAAGTGCGGACTACCGCCCCCTCAAAGTGATTCGATTCGTTAATGTCGTCTGTGGGATGTATAAAGGATGAAGTTAATGATATTATATATGATATTATACTGGAATTATAATATATCTTTATATCATTACGATTCCATTCCATAAAATACGAAATAGAAATGAAAGTAGCGTTCATGCGTACGTACGGCTTACCGTCTCCATGAACGGTGCATTTCATTTCTTACCTCTAAATGTTATGTAATATTATAAATGCATGTATATACTGGATATATATAATATATATGATATCTACATCATGAATATAATTATAGATATATTGTATATTTTACCACATAAACAACTTGTAATTATAAAAAGTTTATTTTTGACTCAAGTACCAATGATTGACAAAATGACCATTATTAGCTTAAATAATTACATAGTGTTCATGACATGGTAATAAGTGATATAAAAATTATAATGAACTTGAAAAAGGTTCTTAATCAAGTATAAATTAACTCAAGTTTATTATTCAGGAGATTAAAGAACAATCGAGTCATGTCGGACCCGAGGTAAGGGACTTCGTCTCAATCTCCTTTCATTGAGGCATATTTTGTTTTATACACAACTTTCTTTTATACAGTGTATAAACCCTTTTGACTTTTATTTTTATTCAAAAGGAATATTTTTTTATATGAAGTTTTTTACTAAAAGACAAAAGGGAATGTTTTTCTCGTACGTATGCGGTGACAACGACTTCTCCGCCGCCGTGACCATTATTTGAGTTTCAAATTCCTCTACAAGCCATAACTTTTTTTAAATGAAAAATGAATACCATGTTTTACTTTTATTTTATTTTGGTATTGAAAATGGTTTTGGTAATGTTTTTAATATATCGATTTGTTATTGATATCTTGTTATGAGATGTGGAAATGTTATGTTTCCTTTATGCATGTTTTATGTGATATGATTACGTTATAGTTCTTGGGAATTTTTTATGAAGATGGGTGGTTCCGTGATAAACTAAGGGCGGGTGAGCCCGATATATCTCTCCAATGCATTGGGTAACACAAAGGGGTCAAACGATAAGGTTTCTGTAAAAAGATTTTGGGAATATACTATGATGGTTATTCCAAACGTAACCATGAGGGTTACTCCCTACGTAAGAATGTTATGAATTCCTCAAGTTACCGTTATGTATTATGATTTCTATGATTTATTAATGATGTGATGAGGTATGTTAAAATGATTATGTTTTATGAGTAAAGTATGATTTCATACATGGATTAATGTTTTCATTTCGTACTTTTATATCCTTTACTGAGACTTTTATGCTCATCCCAAGTTTTTGAAATGTTTTTTCATAGGTTAAGGGAAAGGTACATGATGTGATGATAGTTTAAAGGAAGTGTCAAGAAAGAAAACTGTTTTTATTTTAAATATGTTTCCGTTGATGGGAAAAATGAGTACTATATTTTATATAACCACTTTGTTTAAATGTGGATTGTAATGCATGATTTAGGTTCTAATTCTCTAAAACTATAAACCTGAAAATAGCCTCAACGTGTATTCTTGAAATAACTTAAGATTAAGTAATGTTTAAGGCTCGGGTCTTATAGATCCTACGGTCTGACATCCGCGTCTGTGAACAAGCCCAACAACCCTGCTCAATGGGCACCAATGAGGCAGATCTACTATCTCAAGGAAATCAACACAATCCGAAAGGTCATGGGATCCGTTGAACCTAACCAGGATGGGGTCATGCGCGATGGAGAAAAGTGAAATAGAAGGGAAAATCCATGGATAAGTATATCTGTTCTACGGAAAGGAAATCAGGAGAGGATTGAGAACCCTAAAAAATCATGACCTTTTGGGAAAAATTGATTTCAGTTTCACGAAAAAGATATAAATGTTTTATCATCTCCTTAAAAATTAATTTCTTATTCTACTGACTCATCAGATATTTTTCCCATAATAATGGAATAAATCAATTATTATACATATTTTTAGACATTATTATAATTATCAGACACCCTTATACATCCTTTTATCCAACCTATGAATAAAAATGTCACCATCCATGCGTACATACGTCTTACCGTCTCCACTCTGGGGTGTAATTTTTTATTCAAAAACACATAAAATGGAAGGTTATAATGATGAAAAAATGGATTAAAATAATAAATATAACTTGATAATTATTCTTTATAATTAATATACCATACAGTTTTATTCCATTTTAACATTAATTTTATGATATTGTCACTCATATGTACGTACGACCTACCATCTCCATGACGTGGTATGATTCAATATCTACATTAACCATTCATGAATGACAGTAAAGTATATATAATAAATAATAATGAAATATATGAAATTTTAATTATACTAGATTTATATATATATATTTCATTTACATGCTTCCTTTCAATTGAATAAAGAAACATAAACATCATTCATGCATACGTATGACTTATCGTTTCCATGAATAGTGTACTCCACTTCATTTATCTATCCATTATACATATTTAAATACATAATACATATATAACCATTTTTTATATTATATATGTTATTAAATAATGATATATGTAATATGATCTTGAATAACAAGTCCAAACAGGTACGATAAATAAGACAATTATTACCTGAAACACAGGTTCACCATAGAATGGATTAATGAATGGGTAATATAATGTCATAAGTGAATCTTGTATGATATAATAAATATTATTGTGGTTATTCTAAAATTAAATAATATATTTATCCCACTATAAAAGAGTTTCAAATACATACGAACCATATTGGACCAATGATAAGGGATAATTTTTCAATTTCATTATTATCCGAGATTTTTTATTTGTAAGTTTTTATTGAGGTATATTTATCATCTACATAAATATTCCCAAATTTTTTCATATTATTATTATTCGTATACAATTTTTTATTGTTAATTATAGCATTTGGTGAATTATTTTTTTGAATTAATGGAATCATTTGTCTTTATTGATTTTGAGGTAGTTTTTGACTATTTTGGCAAAACTATGAGGAGAGTGTTTTCTAAACATATACCACATGAAGGGATTTTTATAGTTTCATGATTCATTATTTCCATGAATATTAATATAAAATATTTAAATTTTATTTTAAAAAATATTGTTTTCCTTTAATATTTCATGGTATTATGATTAAAGAAAAAAATTTAAAATTGAAATAATATTTTCATCACAAATTATGATCTAGTTTTTTATAAGAATTATTTTCAATATTATGTAGTGCTATTTAAATAGGGATTTGTTTATATCCAAATTATTATATTTAGTTTATTGTTATAATGATGCAATTATATTTTAAATGGATTATGTTATGATTAAATGATTTTTATGTAACCCTTTTTATTTCTTGGGTTATGCTATGATGAAGGATTTATATTTTTTGTGGAACATGTAAGAATGATTTCATTATGAGTATTGTGGGACTTATATACCCCTCCAATTAATTGGGTTATAATTTATATCTCAAGATATAGAAATTAATTTAAGGACAAATAAATATTTTATAGTAATTGAGAGTTGGAATGAAACATAAATATGGTTTAGTAATACGTTGATTGAATGCCATGTAAACACGGTTCAGTAACGAATGTTGTACACTCTGATGGTCTTATAAGAAATGAATTGGATAAAATAAAAATAATATTAGTATGTTTCTGGTTTGATTTATGTTCTCAAAGAATAACCTTATTGAGAATTTGAGCTCACCCATTTTAGGTTTTTTTCCTAGGATATAATGAAGGGTTTTAGGTAGGAAATAAAAAGTGTAAGATCATTATAGGAGATGTTGAAGATTATTCACCATGTTTGAAGATTATTTTCTTTGTATCCAAAGACACTAAAATAATACGGGAATATATTTTTGAAATTTATTAAGTATTTTAAAAAAGAAATGTAATGTGGATGTACGCCAAACATGGGACATTAGAGTTGGTATAATGTTGATGGTTTAGTTATCCTTTGGAACGTAGGTTGTGAAAACATTAGTGGGATCCCTGGTTATTTTTATAAGGATATTTATATTTATTTATATAGTATATTTATAAGTTCATGGAGCAATCCTAGAGTATACATGATAATCATTACAAACTAGGGGTTTAACAGAAGATACCGTAGATTGAAATATTATAAGTAATATACCTGACTTCTAAGTTTTTTTAGTCCCTGATTAGTATTTATAACACTTTTCTTTATGATCTTTGTCAATATTCGAACTATACAAAACATGGTTAACCAATTAATTTTTATGATTTAGAAATTATTGGAATAATTAAGATCGATCTCTTAATTGGAAATAACGTGATGGTAATCATAAATATGGTATGAGAAGTATGAGGTTGAGGAACGTTAAGAAATTATTCATATTTTAGGAAAGACGGAGATGATGGATCCTAAGAAATTGTATAGGAATAATGTTTCATGATTGAGGAGTATATGTTTCAATTATAAATGACTATGTTGTAGTAGTAATGAAATATATAATTTTTCTGTACAAGTATATAATTAAGGATTGGAAAGGATATGTTGAGTAGTTGTAATGAGATAAAAAAGTTGATTTAAGCATAAGGTGATTTATATGGGACTACATGTTTAAGGTAATGATAACCCATAATATGTCCTTGTGTTTAGATAATGACATTGGTATAATGACAAGATGGATTTGAATATGTAAAATTTATGATTCTTGTTTCTTTGGAACTAATTATGGATTTGTTGACAAGAGGGTTTTTCTATAATGGATGAAGTATACAACTCTTTGGTTCTTAAGGTTTATATCCAATAAGTTTGGGATTAAGGAATCAAGCATGTATTCAATAAGGGTGTATTCTAATTCCATTAATTACCATGACCCATGTAAATGCATGATTTATTCATTCAAATATTTGCAATGTGAACAACAAGATATATTATATGATATATGGGGGATTAAAGAAGGTATTCACATACATGTTATATGACATTTCATGTATTTTTTTTGTAATGTTAGTTTGGACATATGCATTTTTAATAAGTCGAATGGTGGGAATGGATTATGTTGGATTTCACAGTGTATTGATTATGGATAAAAACTGTTTAATATTATTTCTATAATGTTATAATATATTGATTTTATAAAAATAACAACCCACAAGATGGGCGACAACCCATCACGTCAGACAAGGCAGTGAGAATCAAACCCACAACTGTAGTACGACAAGCCTTTATCACCTACCACTGGCCTAATAGAAGTCCCCGGATAGTATAAAATTGTTTAATTTTAGTTAAACGATATTATGGATGAACAATAAGTCCATTTTTGTAAACATATATGATTAATCTCACCATAGATTGATATATGAATTTTTGAAAACTCGTGCTAGACCGTTTGTGATAATGATAGATGGAATAACCTATCATTCTATTTATTGATAACGTGATATGATAACACCTAAGGGATTACGATTTCCTCTTCATTTTGTTCAATAAAAAATTAAGAGGAAATAATTAAAGGCATGACTAATGTTGAGATTATACTAAAATCATGTCAGTATTTCTTCTTACATTCTTCAATATTAGGAAAAGGATCTTGAAAACCAAAAAATTTATCCCAGTACCTTCAAATCTGAAGAAACATATGGTCCCTTAAATCATCATAGTTGTATGGATTTATGTTTTCTAACTTTCTCCTATACTTTTTATTAATAATTATACATGATTACTTGATTGTTATATTTTTCTTGCATATCCTTGTTTTCAAATCACACCTATGATACCCTATGAGTAAACCCAATTATTACATAAATTTGGTAACCATAATTTTTCTAACATTCATTTTTAAAAATTATGTTTTAGTAATCCTTTTTATGATGTAGGTTTCAATAAAAGATACATTCAATGTGTAAAACTTTTCTAACCGTGCCAAATTTCATTAGAGATATTCATTTAAAGGTGGTTATAATGTAACACCCTGAGATTTTTTGGGATATATTCTTTTTAATTTCATTTGTTTCTTTTGTTTTATGATACCCCAAGATTTTATTTCATTATAAAAATAATTTTATTAGATTTTAGTATACACAACACTATTCCTTTTTTTCTTACACACAATTTTAAGTTCCTTTGATAGAATTCATTTCACGCAATACTAAGTATAGATTTTGTTCAATGTAAAAATGAATTATGATTTTATTATGTTAAAAAAACACCAAATAAATCATACACTACACACAAAGGTGACTGGGCTTCGACTACTTTCCTCGTTATCTTCCATTGTACACAATACCAATATTCACTAAACAATGATATAATTTTAAAATGTTATTATTTAATTGGATATAAACTATCTTTTCTGAATAGTATTAACTGTATTTTGAATTTTTTATAACCATAATATTGATATTATGTAATTTATATGCAAGATATATGAAAAAAATTAATTTTTTGGGTAAAATAAGTATTTAAAAAAATGCAGTTTTGTCACCTTTTTATGGTGAAACCATTTTAAATATTGTTTTTAACACATTTATATATTCCATGCATAGCCTCAAAATTCTGTCTACCTTCTTGAAAAACAACCCTGGATATGCCAATGGAGAAACATTTGGCCTTAATAATCCCTTCTTATTTAATTGTTTCAAATGTAACCTCTACTCTCGGAGCTCCGCAGGGGCCATATAATATGCTTGTGTAGATGTCGGTGGTGTTAATGGGTACAAGTCAATGTGAATGTCTACCACTTTGTAAGGATGTTGTCCTCATAACACTTCTTGAAAGAAGTCATGATTCTCGTCCTCCACTTCTGGAAATAGAGGACTCTCCTAATCAACCGTGATAAAGGTCATGCAAGTCAGCTGATATGTAATCGGTTGCACCCAATGGAGAACAAGTCAATCTCATGCTACTCTGTTTTCCTTCTCACCCACAACGGAAAACTACCCTCCATATCTGTGCGTACATTGCACTATATGTCTCATGATATCAATGTATGCGTGAACTAATGATAGCCATTCCATGCTTAGAATGACTTCATAGGGATTCAATGATACTACTAGAATATTCCATATGAAACTATCTCCTTTGAGAGTAAGGTCACAATATCGACACCAGTGTGTGACAACAGAATTTTCCCTCATTATAGTATCCAAATTCCAAGGTCAAGCTAAATGATCAGTTGGTGTGGTGGTTCTAGTGCTGGGTGACCCTGATCACCTCTCTCTGGATGTCATGCTCACTTGCCTCATCCTCTTCCTTGAAGACGCTCATGCACCTACCGCTGCCATTGCCTAGGTGGACCCACCACCATCTTACGGTCATCCGCATAGGGAGTAGGATAGTCATGAGATATGTGACCATGTACCCCACTGAAAAAATAGATCTTGCCTCACTGGTGGATCTCTCTTCCTCTCAAGACACACCAAATGGTTCCTAACGCCACTGATGGCATTTCAAGAAAACACTTGGTTCGTCAGTTATGTCTATTTCTTCATTTGGGGGCATGTTAGGTCTATGTTCAGCCCAACTCAATTAGGTCAGCCTGATGCAATAGGTCTCAGGGTGTACCTGACCCTACCCAGGTTCGACCGTTATGGGTCAACCCTGTTAGCTGGGTCTGGCAAGTTGGGGTCTGCCTGACTGGTTCGCAGGCCCAGGCCTTGGTTGGCCCAGCCCGCCGGGTGGGGCATGGCCCGTCGGGTGGGGCACAACCGACCTATTCTAGTGTAGAGACCCAAGATTGACATACATGGACATTAAATTTTTTTAGAATACTTAATACATAACAAAAAATATGTCCAACAACAGTATAAGTTTAGTGCTTTTAGAAACATGGAACATAATCATCAAATCATTGTGAAAGATATTCAACATATCCCTTAAAGATCACCCCCTTCCGTTATTTTACCTAAAATGTTTCCTTATATCTTAGGGAAAAGAAAACATAGAAAGGGTGAGCTCAAATAAACGGTAAGGGTAAACATGGAGAACATTAAACAATCCATAAAAATTTTAATGTAAAAACTGGAAAATAAAGTTTAAACATCAAAACCTTGAGCAATGACATAAATTTTTCCAGTACGTAAGACATAGATCATAATGGAAGTTCTTCCAAGACCATCATAGTGGATGAATTCCATTATTAAACCAGGTTTACTAGATGTTCTGGACTAGTATTACTGAACCAGATTTACATGACATTATATCCATGTCAATATCATGAGATATAAATCATTACAAAATGTATTGGAGGGAAATATAGGTATCACACATCTCATAATGAAATAATAATTATTTGTTCCACCATATAAAAATAAATAATACATCATAACCCAACGAATAAAATGGGATCCATAAACATCGTCCCATCATAGCATAGTCCATATAAAAAAATGAATATCATTTCATGATAATCAAAATGAAACCATGTAAATAATAGGGACATTTTACTTGAAACGTAACCATATTAATGAAATGTCATATTAGATGGAAAAATAGTTTTGATAAAACACTTGAAATTAATTCGTGAAGAAAATATCCTTTCTTCATCAAATTCATTTTTCTTTCCTACAATTCCATTCAATTTTGAATGATTTTTTTGAAATTAATAACTAAATCATGAAGTTTAAGAATAAAGAAAATAAGGCATTATGAAATCGTAAAAATCCATTCATTTCGTATATGTTAAGAATCATTCTTCCCATACACTTTCTGCAAAAGTCAAAATGTTTCTCCTACCAAAATGACAAAATATTCCTTCTATATATTTTAATAAAAATTTATCAAGGCGTACAATATGATTTAAAAAAATTGTAGGATGATAGAAATAATTTAACATATTTAGGAAACATGGACGTTGATGATAAATATGCCATAGTAAATACATAGTATAAACATTTTTGGATAAAAATGAGATTGCGATATTTTCCCTTACCGCAGGTATGATATGCTTTGCACGTATCCGAACATACTATATAATGATTTATATAATTTCATTGACTTATTCATGAATCATAGTAATTTTTATGATATCATATATGGTCATATTCCTATCTATTTATTAGTAACATTTCATTGTTATTCTTAATTTTGGTATTAACAACTATATTTTCTTTTTCATTTTTTTTGAATAAATTATTATTCCTATTTCTAGGTTTTAGTTATAAAATTTTAACAATTGTAATAGTAATATATATATATATCATATTTATTAATTTAATTCATTTTATAATCATTCTTCAACTAATATCATGTAGAATGAATCACATCAAATGGGGGACATAGAAGGCCGTATGTATGCCCGAGCGATGATATCATTCCAATGATTATGGAATTCTATTGAATTGTGTGGTGTATAATATTTTAGAATCAAATTTTTTTTACCATAATAATATATATTTATTTCTCCGATAATTATACACATTAATGTATGTTGGTGATGGAAAACAATTACTCCACAGAGTGGAGACGGTAGGTCGTAGGTACACACACGTGGTGATTTCATTTTTCATATGATGGGTAGAAGATGAAATATGATTGTTTCATATTGATAATAACATATTAGTATACAATTTATAGAGGAGTTACTACTTAAAAATGTAAAAACACATATAAACTAAGTAGAAGAAGAATTTTTTTTGAAATAATCGGTAGATGATATTACCTCTTCTTCGACATGCCTCTTCTAAACCTCCTCTTATGATAATAAAGTTTGTCTTTGAAGAGAAACATGACCACTAGTATGTTTTTTTTATATTTTTAAAAGGAAAAAGGATATATTTTGTCTCATTTTATACATTCAAAATGGAGTGAATACGAGGGGGGGGGGGGGGCGTGCCCTTTAAAAAAAGAAGACAGGGGCACTTTTGGAAACATCAAAAATATTAATTAATCATAAACTGAAACCCCAAATAAAAATTTCAAAAATGTCTCAACATCAAAGATGAGATGATATAGGGTGGTTATCACATCATCCAATAAAATGTATACATGTTTTGTTTTTATTTTATACCATATCATTTTGATTTATCCTTATTTAATCTATTTAATTTTATTTGTTGTAATAGTATTCTAAATTTTAAATTGTTATAAATACATACATATGTGTTGTGAATTGTCTATAATTGAAACCATTGTGACATTTTAGACCATATTGTTTTGAATTTTTAATTTGTTTTAACAAAATTGATTCAAAAACAATTTATTGCTATGTGATTTTAATAAAATATCAATAGGGTCAACTTTGACACTATTCATTTATTTTAATTTAAATAATATTCAAACAAAATATAGAGTTTAAAAAAAAGTAATAGATTCATATGATGTTATAATCATCTATAAAATTCGTTGATCACATTAATTAGTTTAGATAATATTTATTTTAATATTTTTAAAATCACTTATTTGATATTTATCTTAATAAAGTTATTACTACAACATTTTTGTATAATTATTTAATAAACTAAATTTTTTCATAAAAATTAAAAATAAAATACATTGATTAAGATAAATCTATTAGATTTCATATGAATACTTTTAGCCAAATTTTTCTTCTAAAACCTACATAATTGAAAATGTTATATTTATTAAATTATAAAGGTGGAAACTTTGCCATCATTTAAAATAAAAAACATATATGTGTCATAATCCCTTTTAAAAGGATCCAAATAGTCAACAATTCGACCCTTGGATAATTTTGTATTATATATACTCTATCAATATGGTTTGGTCATGTTTTTGGGACTTTTGATGGGTATTATTATTTTTATAATAACAATATTATTGATTTTTCCATAAATAAATAATTTCTGCATCATTAATATATAATCTATTTAGATAGTTATATATTTCTTAAAAAATAAAAATAAATTACCATTGTAAATAATATCGTTTTATCATTAAAATTATTATTTATAATTTAATTTACATATTTTATATCATTATATTATATATAATTTAATTATTAAAGTTTGAGTGAGACATATATATATCTATTTTTAAATAAAATGAAATAAATTACCTAATCTCATCAATGTGGGCTCCAATATATGGAATTTTCTAGCCTAGTTTGTATTAGGGTGAAATATAATCATCTAATTATATTAATATTAGTTTAATGGTAATTTTATAATATTAAAATTACCATTAATTTCATGATTTATCTTTAAATATGATTAAAAAAATTAAGCGTAGTTAATATTCATAATGACCAAAAATAAATGTATTTTATTATATTAATTTTGACATACTGATTCCAAATATAGAATATATTTTCTCAAATTCAAGAAAAAGAAGTTGCATAAAGTAATTTTAAAACTAATCTCATTGTTGTAAAATGTGTGTTTGTTTAAATCATTGTGGAAGATTGAAATGTTTTTTCCAATGAACTAAATATAAAATTAATGATAATAAAATACTTTATGTTGAATGGTAAAAAAATATTCAATTTATTTTTTAAACACATTAATTATTATAATTCAACCATAAATATTATATTGATGAAAAAATAAGTTTTTAAGTAATAGTAGAAGTATTTTTATTATTCATCAAAAAATTAAAGTTATTAGAAAAAAAAGATAAATTTATCCAAATTAAATTTCTATATACTAATTCATATGAATCAGTTTATTTGGTCACATTAAACATATAATATTGTAATTTTTTTTACATAAAATGGTTTTACCATTAAAAGGCGAAAAAACTGCATTCTTTTAAAAATACTTTTTTTATCCAAAAAATTGTTTTTGTTCTCATAAAATGTTGTAGAAAATGTGTAATCCGAATGATAATGTCATAAAATTGAAAATTGGATTAATAATATTCATAACATAAAGTACATAATAGTATTATAATAATATATCAATGTTTAGGGAAACTCAGTATTGTGTACCACTCAAGCTAGTGTAGAAGATCGTTCTTGTGTGTAACGCACGCCAGGAAATTTTTGGGTGAAGTGAAAGATTATATTGTTGCTTCATATAAAAGAATCCAAATGTAGTTCTATTATACTTTGAAAAAATATATCCTCAATTTTGTGTAAAATAAATTATATAAAATTCACTTGAAATTTTTTGTAACACAAACCAAAAATAGTGTTGCATATACTGTAACCTAATACGGTGTTGCATATAACAAAAAATAATCATGGTGTTGCATAAAACACTAGACAATGATTAAATTAATGATAATTCATATCATAAATTTTTAGGGTGTTATATTCTACCCCCTTAATTTGAATTTCTCCTTTGAAATTCTATGAGGTTATAAATGGTTTACTTTTTGAATGTTTATTTTATAGAAACCCACATCGAAAAAAGGAATACTAAAACAACATTTTAAAAATCAACATTAAAAACATAAAGGTTACCCAAATTCATTCCTCACTGGGATTCCACATTAGAGAACATAGGTGAGAAGTGAAAATATTCATATGGACAAGAAATATAACTATATTATTATGAGGAAGAGTGGTAGCGATCATGGTTACAAAAAAATCCAAAAATCACAAAGCCTTAAATTTGTGAGGATATGAGGTATCATCTGATTCATCAGATATGACGTTACTAGAAAAACATATTTGGTTATCAAAATAATTTCCCAAATTTTGATTAATTGATTCACAGGGAGAAATACATACATGATTTCAGTGTAATATAATCGTTGGTAATTCAATGAACAATCTCCAATAAATATATTATTTAAATAAATGAAGTTGAATTTGAAATTATTGATGTGTTAGAAGATAATGTGATAGAATGATAGGTCATTCTATCTCACTCTATCAAAAAAATGTCCGAAGACGTTTTTTAATATACATAAGTCCATATATGGTGAGATTAATCATATATGATTCAAAAAATAGACACACACTTCATCTATCATACATATTAAAAAAAATAAAACTAATTTATACTAATTGGGGACTTATTGTAGGTCACTGGAAGATGATAAAATCCTGTCACACTTCGGTTGTGGGTTCGATTCCTACATCCTTGTCCAATGCGACGGGATGTAGCCCATCCTACGGGTGGTTCTTTTTCTAAAAGTATACAAATAGAACATTCTATAAATAATAATAAAAATATCCTTAAACAATACTATTTGATCTCCATCTAAATCCATATCAATCATTATGCTTATACCAAATAATTTTATCCAATCTCATAGTATAATGAATTAAATTACTAGAAAGGTCATCTATCAAGTATGTGAATACCATCATTTATCCCCCATATATTATAAGATATATGTTTTTGGTAACATTCTAAACATGTGAATATCTTAATAATGTATTATCTTGAAACATTAATTGCCATAAAATATTAATGTAAACATGAATTTTTTCAAAAGTTAACTCCTTCCACACACAAAAAATACACAAAAATATATATACATTAACCAGGATATCACTTTTTACATTAATCAATCATGATATCATTAATCCTATTAAACTTATTATTTTCTCTCTATCCCTTATTTATGTGCATATTATCTAAATTAAAAAATATTTCAGTCTCATTTATTGGTAACCGGTAACAGATAATTAAGGAAGCCATAATAGAACAATAAAAAGATATTCTAATATTTTATAACATTATAAATGATATTCCACAACACTATTTTGAAATAAAATTACATAAATATTTAATCATTCCACTACTTCATTGTCATTCTCATCACCCCCAACAGTGATTTCAAGTGACTTCCCGTTATCTTTTTTCATAAGAGGTTGTTGATATCGATCATCATTATCCATTGGATTAGGGAATTGGAGACATAATTCCACATTTCCTTGAACATATAACATTGAAGTTTTGGTGTTGATTTCTCTATATTCTTTTCTCTGTTCACATGATTAGCTACATTCTTTCCATTATATTGGCAATCAGCTTCTCGATGACCTTTTTTTTCCAATGTTAAAACATTTTCAAGTCCCAATAATACAATCTCCACCATGCTTCTTTCCAAACTTTTATCTTAACGAAATATTAGTAGTATTTTCACGATTTTTTTTGAGATTTTTCCTTGAAATTTATCTTTTATTTCATTCCAAATTCATGAGATGGATTTCTGAAAAAAATTCAAGTTAAACCTTGATATCACAGCATACAATCTATTTATAGCTACTGAATCTCATATAAATAATTCTCTTCAAAGACTTGGTATGAAGACACTGATGAATTGATCAACATTACATTCAGGTTGGTTTAAAAGACCAATGAATACCTTGAAATCCTTTTAAAATTTTCCTCATATATACCAATAGGTTCGTCATCCTTTTCCATAATCTCAAGGAACTCCTCTTATAAATTCGTTTGAAGAATATGAGGAATGTATTTATTCAAAAATATGTTCTTGAATTCATCCCCTTACATGGATTCAATTTCATCTTGTGGACTTGTATTCATAATTAGAGTCCATAAATATTATTCATTACCTTATAAATGGTAAACAACCAAAATGATTTTTTTTTTCATTTTCTGAAGAGTGATTTATAGAAAACATCATTTCAATGGTAGTGATCCATTGTTCAACAACTACAATATTAGAAGAACCAATGAAATAAGGTGGATGTTCACTAATGAAGGACTCAATATAATATTGATCCTTTCTATTATCATTTGGATTTCTAGAATGATTCATATATTGTGTATGTACGGCAATACTAATTTTCACTCCATCTCCCATAACTATTGTTTGATCAGGAGGATAATAATTACATTGATTAGAACGGTTCCTTCAGGATCTATCCATCTTCTAAAACCCAAAAAGAAATATGCGAGAGTATAAAATCATACTAAGAAAACAACATAATCAAGGGGGAGTACTTATTCATGATCATTATCTTAATTCTCGGATTGTAACCTATACTTATAGTTATCTTTAGAGACATCACTAGACATACCATAAAAATATCCCTAGAGATCTATCAAATGTTTTATTCATCGTACATCCCAAAGGATAACTAAACCATTGCTCTGATTCCAACATTAGAGACCCAAGCATGACGTACATGGACATTACATTTCTTTTGCTGAATACTCAAAAAATAACCAAAGCAGACACCCAAATAACATATTAGATTAGTGTCTTTGGAAACTCAGAACATAATAATATAATCACGGTGAGAGAACATCAAAATCTTCCATAATGATCTTCCCCTTTTATTTTCATACCTAAAACCATTCTTTATATCATGAGAAAAAGAAAAAATAGAATGGGAGAGATAAAATTCTCACTAAAGGTTAACATGGGAATCATAAAACAATCCATAATCATTTGAATGTAAAAACATGAACATAAAGTTTAAACATCAAAACCATGAGCAATGACCTAAATCATTGCAGTACATAAGGAATAGATCATAAATAAAAATTTACAATGAATGAATAGCATTGGAATAAAACATGTAATTACATAAAAATAATATTCTAGTATTATGATTTCCTTATTAGCCAAGAAATTTATGCCAAGAACAGCATAGTGGAGAAATTCCATTACTGAACTAGGATTAATTGTCATTTTATCCATTTATTAATGAATTGAATGTAATTGTTGTTCCAACCATGTATATCTCATGTGATATAAATCGTTAACCAATGTATTTGAGGGAGTTATTGGTCCCACCCATATCATAACGAAATCATTCTTATACGTGCCACAAAATAAACATAAATCATTCATCATAACCCAATTAATAAAATGGGTTTCAAAAACATCATCCCTTAATAACATAATCTATATAAAACAAATTAATATCATTTCATCATAATCAAAATCAAACCACATAAATAATATTGAAATTTTACATAAAAAATAACCATATTAATTAATGTCATCATTGATGGAAAATAGTTTTGATAAAATACATGACACGATTTCTTGAGGAAAATAACATTTATTCATAAAAATCATTTTCTTTTCTCAAAATGTCGAAGCATTTTAAAATAATATAATTTTGTTGAAAATAATAATAAAAACTTGTAGAGGAAGCTTCATGTTAAATAAGGCATTATGAAAATGTAAAAATCCATTAATGTTGTATAAGTTAAAAAACATTCTTTTCGTACTTTATCTGGAAAAGTCAAAATGTATCTCATTCCAAAAATGAAAAAAATTATATTAATATCTTTTAATAAAAATAACTATAGGATAATAATTTGATATAAAAAATATTATGAAGATATAAATAATTTTACATATTTAGGAAACATGAATGTTGATGATAAGTATTCCCTAGTAATTACTTAGTATAAACAATTTCGAAGAAATATGAGAATGCGAGATTCTCCCTTACCATAGGTCCAATATGCTTTGTACGTATCCAATCCTACTCTATAATTATTAAAATAATTTCACCGACATATTCAATAGTTATAGTCATTTTAATGATATCATATATGGTCATATTCTTATCTGTTTATTAGAAAAATTTCATTGTTACTTGTTATTTAGGTGTTAAAAACTTTATGTTATTATTCATGTTTCCTTGAATAAATTATTTTTCCCCTTTCTAGGTTATAGTTATATCCTTTACAGATTTTTGTTAGTATTATATATATCATATTTATTCATTAAATTCATTTATATAATCATTCATAAATGAAGATCATGTAGAACGAATCACATCACATCATAGATAAGGTAAGCCATATGTATGCACGATGGACCATAATAATACCATGATTATGGAATTGTATTTAATTGTATGTTTTATACCATTTCAGAATCAATATCATTTTAAAATAATCATATATAGATATTTTTATGTCATTATACCTGTAAAGACCCAAAGATTCATTAATGGAAATCCCTCTTGATCTAATTAAATGTTTCTTTATGAAAAATGATTTTATAAGATGCCAACTTCTTTGGTTTTATGTTAAGAATTTTGACCGTTTCTAATATAGTCGTTGAACAGTGATCACATGATTAGTATAAATATAGGACTTTATCAAATCCAATTTACTCAGACAAAAGAAGCGATGGCCTCATCCTGTAGAATTTTTCCATACGAAGCCCATTTATCGGAGCTCAGAAAAGTGGTGGCATCCTTGGGCTTCGCTCTTGACCAATCCCAAGTTGAGCTTCATCATGTCAAGCTCGAACGTGACCATATATGGGAAAAGTGGAAGTTGATTGAAATTACCACTCGAGCAATGTTATCCAAGGCACCCCAAGAGTATGTCACCATCGCACACCTTACCCTTAGGTCTTATGCAGCTGTTTTAAGGGGTTATGTAACAAATAAGTAGTACTATGTTCATGTACATTATTTTTTTATATAATAATGAATATAATTTCTAGTCATTTTTGATACATTGTAAATAGTTTTTAAAAGTACAAATGGTGTTTTTAGTTATTATTTAATTAAGAAATCAATTTTTTTAAAATAAGGGATTTTTGAATTAAATAATATTTTAATAAAATAATAATAATATTATTAAATTATGTTTTTATTAAATATAAATGATCTTATAATTTTATGAATGCAATTAAATTTTTTTATTAAGGATTGAAAGCCATTTTTTGTCAAAACCCGTCAATTTTCGATAAATGTCAGTTTTTATTTTAAAAGTGAAAATTAACATATTTAGAAATTTTTTAAGATAAAATAAATGTCATTTCTGGAATCAGGATTTCAAAATTATCCAATGGTGAATTATTCATAATTTTCCGAGACAGTCAAATTTTTGGGTAAAAATTAAATACCGTTTAAATATAAAATGTGTTTTATGACATCATAATGACCCAATTGTGATGTAATAAAATACCATAATCCTTATGTTCGGCCTATATATGTTTTATGTTTAAAATAATGTGATTTTGGGTTTGTTTGACTTACTTTTCAAAGCATTAATGGACCCCTCCAGACATATTCAACACTTTGCCGTTTTAAATTAATTTCCATGGGAGTGTGACTCACCTCAACATAAGCAACCTTATTATTTTAAGAAGTTAGGACTTTGGCCTTATAAAATATTTTTTTCCTCTTTCATTTTCCAAAAAACATGGGCAAAAACCACTGGATGGTTTGTGGTTTGGATTAATTTAATGTAAGGGGACCCAAACCTAAATAATAATGAATTCCCTCACCTTTCCTATATAAACCCACCCAAGCTCCCACTTCCTCCCCACTAAAATACCTTGTAATTCGTCCAACCTCTTCCCTACTCTCTCTAGAATCCTCCCAAGGTTCCCAAGCTCCCAAGAAGCCTCTCACAAGCCTCTCTCTAGCCTTTGGAAGCACTCTTCCAAGTAAGGGTTTTTTTCTTCCTTTCTCATTTTTTTCAATTTTCATTATGGTGTATTTCCCTTTTAATTTCAATTATAAATTTTGGGGTATGGTTTTCCACCTCCCCCATACTTTCCTCTTATTGTTTTAATTATGTGAGACCCCTTTCTCTCTCATTAAATTCCTCCCATGTAAACTCGTTACTATGCCGAAATTCCGAAAGGAACTTCTCTCTCTTCTTTTACATTCAAGAAAATAATTTTGTATCATGAATCTAAATTCCATTAAAATTGTTGGGACATGTATATATATGACCTCCTTACTTTCCATTACATGTAAATATGATGAGGAACCCCTTTCTCTCTCATCAACCTTTTTATGAATTCTTATATCATGCTGTTACGCTGCCGAAATCTCACAGATTTTCTAAGCCAATGTCATTGTGTAGTGAATACCATTTCTCCATAAAGGGTATTCACCTTCATGCACATTTTCTTATTGATTATAAATTTTAATGTATAAATTCCACATTCCTTTATCGTGGAATAATTGATTATGTTTTATGAATCCATGTTTTATGATCCATGTGGCACACTTATGCATGAAATGAAATGTTTAAGAAGGGTGTGCCCTTATATTGCTCCAATGCATTGGATAAAGTATAGTATCATGATACATCATGTGTAATGAGTGTTGACTCATGCTAATTCAATTGCAACGAGGGGTTACTCTTGCTTCATGTTTAATGAGGTTTTACTCATGCTTTATGTGCAATGAGCCTTGGCTCATGCTAATTCCATGTTAAGTGTTGTTGCCACATTTCCATGTTATGATTATCATGATTTATCATGCCTTTATGTTCATGTTTATTTTATTCTCTATTGATATGTCTATTGTCTAAAATGAATTGTACTCCTCATTTTATTCCATGTGTACTCCCTTACTGGGCTTTATAGCTCACCCTTTTCTTATGCATGTCCTCAGGTTATCACATGCAATGCTATGTACAAGGGAATGTAGTGGTCATGTAAAGGAACTTTTCTATAAAGATGTTTTATTTCATGTTTTATGTTTTTATGTAATGATCCTAAGCCCCAAAGACACTAAACCTCTCGATCTTATTTTTTGTATCAAGTGTTGTTTTATGTAATAAATCACGTTTAAGTTTTAATAAAAAGAAGGGTTGTCATAGTTGGTATTAGAGGATAGGTTTAGTTTTTTTTTGGGATTAAGAAACCCTAGTAAAGACTTAGATAGAAGAATAAGTATAATAAAAATATCCCTAAGTTTTGGTAAGTGATGTGTACGTGGTTTATCAAACAAATACATCAATGTCTGGATATGAGTAGGTAGAGGAAGCTCTGGAACAGATGTATCCTAGGGGTAAAACTTGAAAACATCGCTTTGAGCTAAACTCGAATGGGAACCGGTGCACAACAACGGGCCTTGCTGCACTCTTGGTTACGACACTCCCAGAGGATATGTTTTGACAAATTCACAATCTTAGTATGAACCCTTATTAAGGGAAAAATGCCCCTAAGAATATATGTTAGAAAGTAGATCATGAAAAGCCTAGATTTAAGCCTATAGACTCATGAGTTAAGGAAATGAAAGATTATTTATAAGTCAGAAACTTTTGTCTTTAGATTACCCTTTATGTGTTACCCCTATGTTTCCTTTTATTCCAGCCAATGGCCAGTAATAGGAGGACTCGGGATAACAACCGTTGTGAATATCAGTGTGATGACTGTACAAATGAGATGCCAAATCCAATGGGAGTGGGAATCGTGAACTTTGTCAAGCTTCTCTCTCAGCTAACTCATGTCTTGAATAGAAACATGGGTCAAGAGGAATGTTCAACGCCCGCTAAGAAAGAACAAGTCACTATCGAGAGTTTCATGACACAAAGGCCTCCTACTTTTAGTATATCATCCGATCCCACGATCGTTGAACAATGGATCAACTCTACTGAAAAGATATTCTCCATCCTCCAATGTTATGAACAAGAGAAGGTTCTCCTAGCAGCTTATCATATGGAGGGTGAAACTGATCAATGGTGGACGTTGATCAAAAATACGAAGCCTGAGGGGGAGATTGAGGCATTGGAATGGAAGGATTTATGGAAGATGTTTTTCAATAAATATTTTCCGCGCACCCTCCGGCTTAAGATTGAAAGGGACTTACTTTCCCCCATGAAAAAAAGATGAAGAATCTATTGGAGCGTACGAGGAAAACTTAACAAGGCTTGCATTATATGCTTCCGGCTTTGTCGTTACCCCTGAATGCAAGGTTGACCGCCTCTTTGGTTGGCTGAAGCCTAGCTTGCGGAAAGAATTAGCGATCTGTGACATCGACAGCTATGAGGAAATTGTCTGATGTTCCTTAAAGGTCAAAATGGAGATTGGGGAATCATAGGGATATCATGGTGACAAGAAGCATAAGGTGGACTTCAATTCTGGTGGTCTGATGGATAAATCCAATGGTGATAAGAAGATCCAGCACCCCACTTGCCAAAAGTGCGAAAATAAGCACCTTGGAAATTGCCGTAAGGGGAAGCGAAAATGCTTCAGGTGTGGAAGAGAAGGGCACCTACCTGTTAACTATCGGAAAGAAGGACCTTCAGCTACGACAGAGGATAGGAACACTCCATTCGATCTTCAACACGTTGTTCAATGCTACAAATGCGAAGAACAGGGTCATTTTGCAAATCAGTGCCCTAATCCAAGGTTTATCGGAGGCAACCAACAACCTCCAAGACAGCAAGGAAGAGATTTTTCCATCATTTCTGCCGAAGTGAACCCCGACAACGAAGTGGTGACAGGTATGCTAGTTATTCATTCAATAATAGAGAATTTACATTCTGATTCAGGTTCTATGCATTCTTTTATATCTCGAATGTTTAGTAGAAAAATCCCAGCACCACCACAAATCATGGATGTAAAGATGTCGGTGAGTAAGACAAATGGGGCAATCATTGCATCCCATGAATATAAGTACTCCCCTGTTATAATCTGGGGATTGAATTTCCCGGAGAACCTCGTCATACTCCCTCTGGTGGAATTTTATGCAATTCTTGCATTGGATTTGCTTTCCTTATATAGAGGCAACATAAATTGTCGGGAGAAGGAAATCACACTCCATATGGAGAATCGACCCCTGATTCTTTACAAGTGTCAGGAGGAAGATTAATCTCCTTTAGCTCCATTATCTCAAGCATGGATATTACTACCTTATGAACACACATATCTGGCTCAGATGATTGGGTCCAAGGAAGAAACCATCCATGATGAAATGCCTATTGTGAGGGAATTAACTAAAGTGTTTCCCGAGGAACTCCCCGGTCTTCATCCAAGAAGAGATGTCGAGTTCTCAATTGATATTACACCTAGGGCGCTACCAATATCCAAGATTCCATATAGAATGGCTGTTGTAGAGATTGAAGAGCTGAAGAAACAACTACAGGAGAATCTGGTTAAAGGGTTTATATGCCCAAGTACTTCACAATGTGGTGCACCAGTCCTCTTCGTCAAGAAGAAGGATGGGTCAATGCGGATTTGCATCGATTTTCGTGAACTTAACAAAATCACGATAAAGAAAAAGTATCCTCTCCCAAGAATCGATGACTTGTTTGATCAGCTGTGTGGAGCACAATACTTCTCCAAGGTGGATTTGCGGTCATGATATTATCATGTAAGGGTGAAGAAGGAAGATGTCCCCAAGACTGCTTTTCATACAAGGTACGAGCACTATGAATTCATATTAATTCCTTTTGGACTCACCAATGCTCCAGAAATATTCATGGACTTGATGAATAGAGTCTTTAGATATTACCTTGACAAATTTGTTGTAGTCTCTATAGATGATATTCTATTATACTCCAAAACCAAGTTGGATCATGAGGAGCATTTAAAAACTGTACTAGAGACTTTATGCAAGGGGAAGCTCTATGAAAAGTACATCAAGTGTGAGTTCTGGTTGAAGGATGTCTCATTCTTGGGCCATATCATCACAAGAAATGGGATATCTATGGACCCCTCTAAAACAGATGCAATTAAGGGATGGCCGAGGCCAACATCGGTAATGGATATCTGTATATTCTTGGGGTTAGCTGGATATTATCGACGATTTGTGAGAAATTTCTCATGATTTTCCAACCCTCTTACCAAGCTAACTCGAAAGGGAGTAAAGATTTCTATGAATGATGAATGTGAAGAATGATTCAAGGAATTGAAAATGAGGCTTATCAATGCACTCGCGCTCACTTTACCTACAAGTGGGGAGCTATTTGTGGTATTCAGTGATGCTTCGTAGAAGGGCTTAGGATGTGTGCTGATGGAGAATGATAAACTGATATCCTATGCCTCAAGGAAGTTGAAAATCCATGAGAGAAACTATCCAACACATGATCTGAAGTTGGAGGTTGTGATCCTTGCCTTGAAAATCTTGTGGCATTATCTCTATGGAGAGAAATATGAGATATATACTGACCACAAGAGTCTTAAATATTTTTTCACATAGAAAGAGAATAATATGCACCAGAAAAGATGGATAGAGCTCCTTAAGGATTATTAATGTTCAATACATTACCACCCTAGGAAAGCGAACAAGGTGGAAGATTCCCTAAGTAGAAAGGAACCATCAATTCTATCAATGATGAGAATTGAGAAGGATCCAATCTTCTTAGAATTGATGAAGATGGACATGGGAATCATAAAGAAGGGAAAATAATCAATCCTTTTACAAATTATTCCTCAACCATCTCTTTTGGAAGGGTTAAAGGATGCTCAAAAGGATGATGTGGGAATTCAGGAAAAAGTGGGAGCTATCTAAAAAGGAAATTCTTCAGAGTTTAATGTTAATAAAGAAGGAATTGTGTGGTTTGGGAAAATTCTATGTGTTCCATTAAGTCCGGAGCTGAAGAAGGAAATTTTGTATGATGCACATAGTTAAAATTTCTCTATTCACCCAGGGAGCACAAAGATGTATCGAGATCTCTGAGAAAACTTTTGGTGGGATAATATGAAGAAGGAGATCTCTGAATATACATCAAAGTGCCTGGTGTGTTAGCAAGTGAAGGTAGAGAAGCAGAAGTCTAAGGGGATGATGAAACCAGTGCCCATACCAGAATGGAAATGGGAGAACATTACCATGGACATTGTCATCGGACATCCAAGGAAATCCAAAGGAAACAATGCAATCTGGGTTGTTGTGGATCGTCTTACAAAGAATACACACTTCATTTCTATTCGTGAGGATTTCTCTTTGGATCAACTGGAATGGATATATAGCAGGGAAGTGGTACAGTTGCATGGAGTACCACTATCTATTGTGTCTGACCGAGATCCAAGATTCACCTCTAAGTTTTGGAAGAGTCTTCAACATGCTCTACATACTGAACTGAACTTTAGTATGGCCTATCATCCTCAAACTGATGGGAAATCAGAGAGGACTATCCAAACACATGAGGATTTGTTGAGAGTGTGCTCAATGGACTTTAAAAGAGGATTGGATCAACATCTTCCTCTGGTTGAGTTCTCTAATAATAAAAGTTTCCACTAAAGCATCCAAATGGCACCATAGGAATCCCTGTATGGGAAAAGGTGCAGAACACCAGCATATTGGGATGAGGTCGGTGAACGTAAGCTGCTTGGACCAGAAATGGTCGAAGAAATTGTGGAGAAGGTGAAAAACATTCACCAGTATATCAAGGAAGCCCAGATTCGATAGAAGAGTTATGTAGATACTCGTCAAAGAGATTTGAATTTATTGTTTTAGACATGGTGTTTATACGCATATCTCCGTGGAAAAAGGTCATGAGGTTTGGAAAGAAAGGGAAGTTAAGTCCAAGGTACATCAGCCCCATCGAGGTTCTTGATTGTGTTGGGACTGTGGCCTATCGACTAGAACTGCCACCTACTATGGCCAAAGTACATGATGTCGTTCATGTATCCCTCTTAAGGAAGTACATACCAGACCCTTCACATGTACTGTCTTCTGAGGTGGTACAATTGGAAGACGATCTTTTTTACGAGGAGAAACCAGTGAAGATATTTAATCATAGATAAAATTTTCTACGAAATAAGACAATTCCCCTCATCAAGGTGTTGTGGAGAAACCACAAGTTTGAAGAAGCGACTTGGTAATCAGAGGAAAAGTTGAAGCTGAGTTACCCACATCGGTTTTAGTGTGGGAAAAGGAAAAAATTCGAGGGAGAAATTTCATAAGGGTGGAATGTTGTAATGACCCAAAGATTCATTAATGGAAATCCCTCTTCATCTAATTAAATGTCTCTTTTTGAAATATGTTTTTATAAGATGTCAACTTCTTTGGTTTTATGTTAATAATTTTGATCATTTCTAATATAGACTTTGAATAGTGATCACATGATTAGTATAAATATAGGACTTTAAAAATTCCAATTTACTCAGAAAAAAGAAGTGATGGCCTCGTCCAGTAGAATTGCTCCATACGAAGCCCATTTATCAGAGCCTGGAAATGTGGTGGAATCCTTGGGCTTCTCTTTTGACCAATCCCAAGCTGAGGTTCATCATGTCAAGCTCGAACGTGACCGTCTACAGGAAAAGAGGAAGTTGATTGAAATTACCACTCGAGCGATGTTATCTGAGCCACCGCAAGAGTCTGTCACCATCGCACACCTTACCCTTAGGTCTTATGCTGCTGTTTTAAGGGGTTATGTAACAAATAAGTAGTACTATTTTCATGTACATTATTTTTGTATATAATAATGAATATAATTTCTAGTCATTTTTGATACATTGTAAATAGTTTTTAAAAGCACAAATGGTGTTTTTAGGTATTGTTTAATTAAGAAATCTATTTTATTACATTAAGGGATTTTTGAATTAAATAATATTATAATAAAATAATAATATTATTATTAAATAATTTTTTATTAAATATAAATGATCTTAAAATTTTATGAATGCAATAAATTTTTTTATTAAGGTTTGAAAGCCATTTTTATCAAAACCCGTGAATTTTAGATAAATGTCGGTTTTTATTTTAAAAGTGAAAATTAACATATTTAGGAATTTTTTTAGATAAAATAAATTTCATTTCTGGAATCAGAACGTCGAAATTATCCAACGGTGAATTTTTCATAATTTTTTGAGACAGTCAAATTTTTGGGTATAAATTAAATACCGTTTAAATATATAATGTGTTTTGTGACATCATAATGACCCAATGGTGATATAATAAAATACCATAATCCTTATGTTCGGCCAACATATGTTTTATCATTAAAATAATGTGATTTTGTGTTTTTCTTACTTAATTTTCAAAGCATTAATGGACCCCTCAAGACATATTCAACACTTTTCCCTTTTAAATTAATTTCCATGGGAGTGTGACTCACCTCTCTATAAGAAACCTTATTGTTTTTAAAAATCTAGTTCTTTCCCCTTATAAAATATTTGTTTCCTTTTACATTTTCCAAAAACCATGGGCAAAAACCATTGTATGGTTTTTGGTTTGGATCAATTTAATGTAAGAGGACCCAAACCTAAATAATAAAGAATTCCCTCACCATTCCTATATAAGCCCACCCAAGATCCCACTTCCTCCTCACTAAAATACCTTTTATTTCGTACAACCTCTGCCCACTATCTATAGAATCCTCCCAAGGTTCCCCAAGCTCCCAAGAAGCCTCTCACAAGCCTCTCTCCAGCCTTTAGAAGCACACTTCCAAGTAAGGGGTTTTTTCTCCCTTTCTCATTTTTGTCAATTTTCTTTAAGTTGTATTGACCTTTTAATTTAAATTATGAATGTTGGGGTATGGTAGTGAACCTCCCCCATACTTCCCTCTTATTTTTTGAATTATGGGAGACCCATTTATCTCTCATTAAATGCCTCCCATGTACACCCATTACTATACCGAAATTCCGAAAGGAACTTCTCTCTCTTCTTTTACATTCAAGAAAATAACTTCGTATCATGAATCTAAATTCCATTAAAATTGTTGGGACATGTATCTATATGAAATACTTACTGTCCATTACATGTAAGTATTATTAGGAACCCCTTTCTCTCTCATCAACCTTTTTTATGAATTCTTATATCACGCCGTTACGCAGCCAAAATCACACCGATTTTCTAAGCCAATGTCAATGTGTAGTGAATACCATTTATACATCAAGGGTATTCACCTTTATGCACATTTACTTATTTGTTATAAAGTTTCATGTATGAATTCCACATTACTTTATCGTGGAATAAATGATTATGTTTTATGAATCCATGTTTTATGATCCATGTGGCACACTTATGCATGAAATGAAATGTTTAAGAAGGGTGCGCCCTTATAGCGCTCCAATGAATTGGGTAAAGTATAGAATCATGATACGTCATGTGCAATGAGTGTTGACTCATGCTAATTCAAGTGAAACGAGGGTTTAATCGTGATTCATGTGCAATGAGGGTTTACTCATGCTTTATGTGTAATGATCCTTGGCTCATGCTAATTCCATGTTAAGTGTTGTTGCCCCATTTCCATGTTATGATTATCATGCTTTATCAAGCCTTTATGTTCATGTTTCTTTTATGCTCTATTGATATGCCTATTGTCTAACATGTATTGTACTCCTCATGTTATTCCATGTGTACTCCCTTACTGGGCTTTATATCTCACCCTTTTCTTATGCATGTCTTAATGTTATCCCATGCAATGCTAACTACGAGGGAATGTAGTGGTCATATAAAGGAAGTTTTAAATAAAGATGTTGTATATCATGTTTTAAGTTTTTATGTAATGATCCTAAGACCCAGAGACACTAAACCTCTCAATCTTCTTTGTTGTATCATGTATTGTTTTATGTAATAAATCATGTTTAAGTTGTAATAAAAAGAAGGGTTGTCATAATACCCTTCCAAGAATGTTGGTAATGAAAAACAGATTACACAACAGCATGGAGACAGTAGGTCATACTCACGCAAGTGTGGTGATTTCATTTTTCATAGAATGGATAGAAGATGAAATATGATTGTTTCATATTAATAATAAAATATCAATATACATGTGACACCATATCTATTACTTAATAATGAAACAAGACATATATAGGATGTAGAAGATGAAAGAAGTTGGAATGAATCGTTAAAGGATATTACCTCTTCATCGATGCGCCTCTTCTAAACCTCTTATTTGGGAACAAATGGTTACCTTTGAAAAATACCTAGACCTATATAATATTTCTAGTTATTTTGATAAGGTAATAAGACATGGTTTGTACATGTTTGAAGTATCAAAATGGAGTTATGATGTGAGGGATGGGGTGCCCTTTTATATGAGAGGAGAGGGGACCTTTTAGAAACCTGAAAAATATTAACATTAAATAAACTCAAACCCCACATAAAAACCTCCCAAATGAATCAAAATCTAAGATGATATGAAAAATGGTTTTGATGTCATCAATCAAAAAAATGTAGACGTGTTTTGATTTTATTATAATCCTTATCATTTTTATTTATCCTTATTTAATCTCTTTAATTTTATTTTAGGTAAAAATATTCTAAATATTAAATAATAATTAATTCTTAATATGTGTTGTGAATTTTCCATAATTTCATAGTTCATGAAATTTTTGACTATAGAATTTTCGATTGGTATTTTTTCAATATTTCTGTGATTTTAAAACAATTAAATAATTGGTTTTTTTATAAAATAATAATAGTGTTAATTTTGAAACTATTCATTTATTTGAATATAAATAAAATACACACCAAAGAGAGATTCAATGAAAAATATTTAATACATTACTGTCATTTTAAATTCATCTAGAAAATTCACCATATAAATTTTATTTCAATATTTTTAAAACCATTAATTTGATATATCTCTTAATAAAATAATTACTACAACATTTTTTTAATAATTATTTAATATACATATTTGTTACTTAAAATTGTAAAATAAAATAGTTTGATGAAGATAAATCTAATAAATTTTATAATAATACTTCTTGTCGAATTTATCATCCAAAAAACCGAGCGTTTAAAATGATATATTTATTAAATTATGAAGGTGGCCACTTTGACCTCATTAAAAATAAAATAATATAACTGTCAGACTCACTTTTATACGTCTCCAAATTTTTAAAAATTCAGCCCATATATGTTTATGGTTTAAATATTATCAACCAATAAGATTTTTTCATGTGTTTGGGCCGTTGGATGGGTATTATTATTTTAATAAAAATTTTAATATTGATTTTTCTCTTAATAAATAATATTTGCATGATTAATGTAAAAGCTATTAAGGTAATTATATATTTCATAAAAATTAAAAATAAATTACCATGATAAATAAAAACATTTTAGATTTAAATTGAGTTTTTATAATAAAATTTATATAATGTAAAACGTTATATTAAATATAATTAAATTATTAATGTTTGAGTGAGACATATTTCACTTTTATAATAAAATAATTTAAATGCCTACATATCATCGAAGTGGGTTCCAATAGATACCATTTTTGACCCAAGAATGTTTTAGGGTGTAATATAATCATCCATTTATATTAATACAATTGTTAAGGTAATTTTAAAATATAATTTTTACCCTTAATTACCTGAGTTAACTTTAATTTTGGTAAATAAAATTAACCATAGTTACTAATCATAAAGCCCCAAAATAAAATTAGCCTATGAACATAATTTAGACCTAATGAATTCAAATGTGGAATATATTTTTCAAATTAAAGACACATAAGTTGCAGTAATTAATTTAAAATTAAATCCATTGTCAAAAAATGGGTTTTTGTTTAAAACATTGCAAAAGATTTAAATGTTTTTACCAATGAATTCAATGTAAAATTAATTATAATGAAATAAATTATATTAAATGAATAAAATATAAAATATAATTCTTTAAAACCAATCAATAAAATAATTTTACAATATAAATTATCTCAACAAAAAACATTGTTCTTAAGTACAATTTTGCATATTTTTACTATTCATCAAAATATGTAAGTTATCTGAAAAATATGAAACATTTATCCAAATTAATTTTTTATATAATAATTCAAAATAATTAGTTTATATTGTGAAATTGAACTTATAAATTTGACAAAAGTTTCATTTAAAATGGGTGCTCCATCAAAAGGCGAAAAAACATCATTTTTTAAAAAATACTTCTTTTATCCAAAAAATTAATTTTGTTCTCATACCATTTTCTAGATAATTTTTATGATGAATAATAATGTTATAAAATAAAAAAATAGGTTCATACTATTAATAAGGGATAATTCATAATAACATGATAATAATATATCATTTTTAGTGAAACTCGGTATTGCATACCATGCATGCTATTGATGAAGGATGTGATTTTGTGTAACACAAGCCAATTCAGAGTTCCATGTAGTGAAATATTCCATTTATCTTTTATATAATAGAATCCAAACATATTTCCTTTATACATTGAAATGAAATCTATCCATAATGTTGCGTAAAATAAATTCTACTAAACGAACATGAAATCGTCTATAACACTTTCCGAGAATAGTGTTAGATATACTGCACTCTAATAAAGTGTTTTATATAACAGAAGCTAATATTGTAATTTCATAGAAGAGATTAAATTTAAGCAACTCAAGATAACAAATTTCATAAATTCTTGGGGTGTTACAGCTGGCCCATTGGGTCGCGGCTAGTGGGGTGATGCCCGACTATGTGCAACTATTGAACAGGTGGCCGACCAGTCTCCAGCCAATGTGGTGTGGCGTGGGGCCTCACAACCCCCTCTTATAGGACCCGCTAGCCACATATTCTAATGTTGATGGCTCCTACTAGAACCTCCCATCTACCGCACTCCCTTATTAGGTCTACCATATCTGGACACCACGGCACATGAAGTCGCACCTCCTTCCCACCATATGTGGCCTGTTTCTGAGGATCTCGTCTGGCCGCTGCCGACATGGCACACCGACGGTTCTTTCCGCGGGCCACCATTTGTGCTCCGGTGGTCCGTTCTTGGTGTATTCTGTTCCCACGAGCCTCTCCGGTCTCTGCCACCACTGTGTGACCCCTATCATTTCCTTTCAATCAAATTTTATGGCCGTGAATGGAAATTACAAGAACCACATGATCGGTGGATGGTCTGGGAGTTGTTGGAATTGGCTAGTACCCTCCACGTTAGCATTTTAACAAGGGATGTTAGCTAAAAACAATGAATTTAGAAATAACTGCCAACTTGTAACCATACATCAACCAACTTTTTATAAAAAATGATCTATGGATCAACATGTTGGTCGGTTGATGCGTGTTCTTTATATAAATCAAGAATGGAGAAGGAGGAATAATACAATAAAAAAACAAGAACCCCAACATAGATAAGATTTCCACTGATGACGATCGATTAAACCTCCTTCATAATTGTCATCAGTTCGTGATTCGGTGGCGCTTGCCACCGCTCAATGAATCTGGTCCTCTCTTCCCGGTTGATGTTCCAACAGGAAATCACAAGATTTTCCTCAAATGAAGAAGCAGTTCCAAAACCCCACCCTGAGTTCCAATTAAACATGAGAGGCAATGGTTAGTAACACATTGAGAACATTATGAGGTTTAGTATATTAATTAATGAACCTATTTTAATTCACAATGGTGGAGTTACAAAATGGATGATTCAATCAATTAAATTTCTTGAAAAGTCATCGGGCCCTCCACTGCCACTAATCCATTACAGAAAATGAAAATAAAATAACAATTTCATGTTATTTTTGTTTTTTTATATTCCAAAAAATAACATTTTCTCCTAACCTACTTCGGTCTAAGTGAAGCATCACATAAGCTAATCAAGGTGCTGCAGATTCAATGGTGTCCTCATATTTTTAATCCGAGAATCGGTTCAAAAGATATAAAATACTGCCAACACATTTACTGAATGTACCTTAAAAAGGATCAAATAACTATTCCTCACACACTGAGCCTCAAAATCACACGCTACCAATTTTTTCAGACTCATAATAATCCAAAATAATTAAAAATATATATAATGAATTTTCTGGGTCTTATCATTTTTTTTATCAAAGTTTACCCTTTCTGATAATTTAAGCTCACTCATTTTTTGTTTTCATTTTGCAATGATATAATGAATGGTTTTTGGTAATAAAATATAGGTAAGAACATTAGAGGAGATTCTATGATAATTCATAGTGTTATATGATTATGTTGCATTTTCCAAACACACTAAAATAATAAAGTCTTTGGTCATATAATTGTGTAATGTATTATGTATTCCACAAAGATTAAGTCAATGTCCATGTATGTCAAGTATGGGACATTAGACTTATTAACAAATATGATATGTTGAACCCATGGTTAAATAATTTACTATATAATAACCTTTTATATACTAAATAGGATATTGATATTCATGTCCTCTAATTTGATTTTGGTAATATTAATATTGTTCTATGAGAGAGGTATACCACCAGTTAGAAATTAAATTGAAATAAAAACCTGATGATAAGGTGGAAGACTAGGGAACTCTTTAGGAAATACAAGAGTATATTTCCATACAATGGCTTATTATCAACATAAATTCTACCCCCAATCATTTTAACTATTAAATACTCAATATTTTATATTGATAACCATATAATGGAAATAATTTTTATAGGGGGTAACTGAATATATTTTAACTAATATATTATAATATATTGGTTCAAGATAATAAATGTGGAATCAATATCATATAAATTAATATGTGGCCTATCTAGATAAAAAAATTAAATTCCCCACATCACATTAAATTCTTCTAAAAGGATAATTATATTAATTATAGGAATTACATTCCCATAATGTTATATCATAGTGTTGTTATAGAAATGAAATTCCACCATTTTACCACTTGTAGTATTCAATAATAATTAAATATCTAAATATCATGGTTTAAATTTCATACACATTGAAAATTTCATAGATATGAAGTAGTACATAGATCTAGTGTCCAATAATAAATCATAAATTCATGGATAGATAAATTTTATTACCATTTATTTCTTTATCATCATGATACACTTTAGATAGTGTGAATCATGTAATTTTTAATATATTCCATTTACTTTAGGGGTTGATGAAATTAATTTCTAATTTTAACAGATATATGAAATTAATTTACTCATTTTAGTGATAAAATATATTAAATTTATTACATAAATGATTTATTATTTCCCAAATATTTTATTTATATTTTTATATTTTTTTGTATTCATCAATTAATTTCGAATGTTAAAAGTAAAAAATTTGTAAATATATCCACTAAAAATTGGGTTCCCACAGCATTGATTAAATATGGGATGCTCTCAGGGGGTTCGAAAGGAAAACATTGAGCTCAAATGGTTCTTCCATCACTAAAAAATTAATATTTATATCCTGAAAATATATATTATGTGAAATAATTAAAATATGAAAAGTGTTCAATTTTTTTGAAATGTTGAAAACACCATCTGATTGGGGTTCGAAACATTCACAGCGTGATAGTCACCATCATATCATAAGAGGTAGATGAAAGAACTAGAATTATTTGTATTCAAGGTATATTTTCATAGAACCCTCATTTTTGATCTGAATGATATTTATTGTTAGGGAATGACATAGGATGATATTATAACACCTTTACAAGAAATTCAAATTGTATCCTGATAGCCACTTAATCCTTATAAGAAGAGGCCCTGAATTCTATTGCATTTATATTTTTTTCACGGAACACCTCATATTTGATCAACATCAATCACTATTACGATGAGTAAAATACGATCTTAGTTTTCCTACACATCATGACTAGCAATCTAGGGGATAATTTTTCCTAATGGAATTACAATTAAGTCGTATTAACTATATTATTTTATTTTATTTGTTTAAGAAATTCATTTTTTTGATGAATCAAAAAATTTTAAAAATTATATTCTTTTATTTATTTATAAATTAACATTTAATGATAGGTGATGGAGTGAAACAATTAAAAGCATCGAATTGTGAATGATCCATCCCATAACCATTGATTGAATTATTCACCATGTTTAAAAGTTTTAATGAATTAAAAAAACATAAAAATTATAGATATAACATGATTATTGAGAAATTTGAATATTCATGATTTAGGGGTTTATACAATAAACATTATATTCATGCTAATTTTTATTTAATAACGATTGTTTTATAATTACCTATCTTATTTCCTAATAAATCATTAACATGAATTTTAAATTTTTATACCAGTTTTATATTTTTATTGAACCTCAACATCCACAATTTTATCTCTTCATATGAATAAGTTTCAATTTCAATCATAATTTAATTTGGCCATAACTATTTTAATTTAAATTTACTTCATTATTGTATATGTTTCATCTTTGGGATACATCCTTTTCAAAAACAACACATTAATTTATCAATTGTCCCATTATATGTTTTATATTTATAAATTTGGAAACACTATAGAATTTACAAAGCAAGTGGGGAAACAAATTTTTGTAATCATATTTTTTAATATGCGTGGATATTGAATTTGTTTAATATTTTTTGAAAACAAATAAATAATATTTCAATTTTTTTAATTTCAAAATAGTTTTTTTAACTATTTAATACATGCAGGTATGTGTGGTTTTAATGGAAATGTTGTGTAACATAATGAAAAACAAGGACATATTCACATTACTGAAGGTGTATTTAATACATAAAATTTATGAAATTATAATAATGAAGAATCACTTCTAATATCTACCATAGGAGTAACCATGAGACGAGAAAACAACACAACAACTCATATAACCTATTTCAAAAAAGGTTAACCGTGAGCCAAAAATCATAGGCAATGATGGAATGGTATATACTAATTCAAGAGATTACATTGGTCATTACAATGATGACCATGACATTTCGTGCTCAATGTATTAATCATAATGTGATCCTCACTGATAGACATGAATTGTCTAATAGAAAATTAACCTTACCACAAATGATAATAAGAACAAATAAAACGAATATGGACCATCAAATGTGAATTTCTTCATAAATTTCATGAAAATTATTATTTTAACAATGTAATAATAAGATTCAGAAAGTATGACGATGATAATATTGACTCCAAATTAATAATGCAATTTTTAATGTATTTTAGTTGGTTGTAGGATGAATATGAAGAAATAGGATCACCCTATGGTGACAAAATAGATGAAAATAATGTATAATCAGATGATGGGGTTGGATATATGTATTTTTTCCCTGAAGGGAACGTTGTTGAAATTTATCCAATGAATACTCCCATTAATGAATATTTATTATACAAAATTTAGTGGTATATTATCTTATTCCCACTAACCATCAAATAATATAGAATTTTCACCTAAGTTACTTTTTTATAACAATTCAATCAAAATGGGGAAATTGGATATATATGTTAACAATTTTAATACTATTTTAATGCATGTCAATTACCATTATAGAAACACTATTTAGCTATCTCATGTGTGTTAAATATATAAGACTATTAAAAATGTACATTTAATGAGGTGACCTAGGTATTTTGTATATTTTTCTATATTTAAATTTATAATATAAAATTATTTATCTATTATGTTTTATTTTCAACCCCATATATTTTTGAAAAATCATTTATTTGAATGTGTAACCACATATATTATTATAATTTTTCTGTAATATATTGACATCTAAAGAATGTATAATGATTTATGAAAAATATAAATATGATGAATACAAATTAACAATACCTTTCAGATCGTGCATCTGATACATGATGAATCATTGAACAAATATTTATGAATATTTTGAAAGGGGAATATACAATTCTATTTAATAATTCACAATTATATTAACCACAGTTTTTTAATATATTAAATTTAACTAAAAATTTATTATTATCATGTGATTCATTCATTAATCTAATGAAAATTTATATAAATTTTTTTGGATTCATCATGCGACACATATACAACATTATTTTCCCTAAAATTTGATTCAGATAATTGAGGAAGTAATTATTAGTGATAAGAATTTTATTTTATGTTTTTATAATCATTATTTAATGAGTAATGTTAATAATTTAAAATTATATTTTAAAATTCTTTTTAGTATTTTGAATTATAGATATTTGAATGAATTGATTTAATTATTAATATGTATTTTTATTAGTATTTTTCCTAATGCTTCATCACATTCTGATGAATGTTTTTGAGCCAAAAATTTCCTTTTACTTTCCACAATATATATGATGGGAACTCATGAATGTTCACCTCTAAACTATAATATTCATATTATCAAACATATTACTGAAAATAATTAACTTTAATATGTTTGATGCAAATTTTTTATCCCATTATAATGGAATAAATGACAAATTTATCATTGTTATCCCTTTATAACCCAATAACATCCTTTTTAGAAAATGTGATGAGTTACAAGAATTTTTTATCATCCCATACCATGCTCTACTTATATTTTATGATATTTAATAGATTATCTAATAGGGATCTAAGATCATCCCTTTTAGATATTGATATACATTATTTAGAAAACATTTATGGGGGAGATTATGATACATATGGAATGTCCAAGACTTATTTCAAAATTCATTATATCCAGTCAGATATATTTCTAAAAAGGGGGTTCAACCTTTAGAAGATGAAAAACTATCATCTTAAGGACAACTATAGTTTTATCGTATGTACATATATGTAGGATGTGAGATTTTTCATCAACATAAATTTTAAAAGTGAAAATAATGAAATAAATTATAAAATAATATTAAGGTATGATTCATTAATTTTACATACTTTTATCAGGATCCACAATGAGCTTTTCATGGAAACAGTGAGATGAAATTGATAAAGGTATTTTTTGAGATATTGTTTTTATATATTGCACTAAAATTTATTTTCAATTTTCCTTTGTGAGATTAATTTTTTTTCAAACCATTCACCACAAAAACATAATTCGTAGATCCATTTGAAAATTTATATAAAAAATCCCCCATAATATGTTTTGAAATTTGTTTTTTCATAGGGATGATTCTATATTCCTAAAAAGTATAGGATAATTGAAACTATCTTGAGTTATATGATAAAATATATTCAAAATATTACCACAATGATGACTGGAAAATTTAAATGTTTGGTAAATTCAAAATGGATATCTTATTAATAATAAATTTAAACTAAAAAATGAATAATATAATGATTTTCTACTCTAAATGTTGAATTGTAATAAACATGGTTTAGTTTTGTTCTTTGAAATGTGAGGCCACTATAACTTTTCCCATCTGATGTTTGAACATCTAATTTACCATTAAATCAACTTATATTTTTATCACTAAGTTTAGATAATAATATAGTGATCAGGCAATTTAAATTTTTGAGATTCTATCATTGAATAAATTTTTTAATTCATGTGTGGTAGAGATGATATGTACATTTCCTCAAGACAATTTATTATTGAAATTAATTTATTTTATTAATTAAATTATTTATTCATGACTGAATTTTTTAATTAATCTGTTTTTACTTGGTACTATGACGAAATGTGTCAAAAATGATAAAAACAAATATTGATATTTCCATTAAAATATTAAATTCCTCGTCATTGGATATATCTGATACACTCTTAGGAGTCAAAACTAATGATATGAGGTGAAATGGAGTCTCTTTCACTAAAATGTGAATATTCATGTAATTAACATTAATAATTTATATGTGAATATGTTTATAGAAAATTGATTTGAATAAAACACTGATAGAGTATGAGTCAACATATTCACTAGGTGGAACTCACATTTAAATTGTGAAAGAAGATGACCCAACCTAGAATTTCTAATTTTATTCATATATTTCCAAGAAACTCATAGAGATAACCCAAAAAACCATTAATTTATATTACTTACTGAGTATTATATTGTGATTCATTTATTCATAATCAAATCCATCCTCAATAATCCCTTAATCATAATAATTGGAGGTTAAGGGTTGTACACTAGTATAAATTCGCATGGGGATTCCACTATTACGATCAAAATCTATAACCGCCATACTGAGTAGAATAGGATAATTACTCTTTTACACCCTCATTTATAGAAATTGTGGCTGATTTCTTTTGTGAGACAATTGCAGTGAATGAGTATTCAATATAATAAATTATTTTAAATTTTAATGCAATTAATTTTTTTTTTCTTACAAACCTAAAATTACTATATTTTCTTCATTACTAGTTATATAAATGATCACTATGTTATTGGTATGGGTGTCATAATATTTAAATAATCAATTATTGATTTATCGTCACAATGACCTCATGGTGTATTATTCACTATGTTTAAATATCATTTCAATTTAACAAAACAGTATAAAAATGAAGTTATGATACCATCAGTAAAAGGGAAAACTATTGATTGTGTTTCTTTTTACTAGGAAAATATTAATTAAAAACAATAAAATGTCAGCACCACATGTTTGATAAATTAATATCTAATTACCTAATCAATTATGATCATTTAATTTCAATTTCCAAGTAATTTGTTTATGTTTCTTGAAAAAAAACACCCACCAATATCAATCATCAAATGAATTAGTTTATATTTCAATCATATATTTTTAAATTTTTATTTAGATTAATATTTTCTCCAAACACATATATATTTTTTTGACCATGGACATTCATTTATATTATACCTAGTAGTATAGGGATCAAATTATTTCATGATTTAAATTTCCAAAATATATTTAGGGATAATTAAGTACTACAATATGCATCCCATTATCTCTATAAAAATATGGTATGAGGTTCAATATATGATTGATTAATTTGGAGACACATCCACTAGTATCAAAAAATTCTACTACAAAAATGAATTAAAAATGATACGTATTTTCGTACATTATTTATCAATTTATAGAAAAATAATAAAAATATTTTCTTAAGATAATATTTAATTAAATATTGTACGCTTCTAGATTGTGGACTTTAAGAACCCAAATCTTCGTTTCAAATATGTTTTACTTTTTTCTGGACTTTTTGGGAAAATGGGAGTTTCTGAAAAAAAAAATTAAGTACACGCCGTGTACTTTGATGTCACACAAGGATGTGTTATTGACATGTCTATGCCACACACATTGTCATGTGGGGTGATGTTGTGGCTACTTAAAGCGGAGTACAGAAAATCCTAGTACACTGTGTAATTTGTTTTTTGTTCATTAATCCCACAGGGGTCACGTATTAACCCCAAAACCGTCTTCATCTATAGATTCTTTGACCGAGAGCATCCCGTATGGCTGTGAACCTCCTTCGTGCCTCTAAGCCTCTTTCTGTTCTCCGAATCGACCGTCGTCGATTGTGTTGGAATAATAGTGGTAATCTCTTCCATCTCCTAGAGCTTCGTTTTCCAATTCCCCCTCTTTTCCATGTTACCATGGGTTGAATGTTTTGTTCATTTTTATAGATTTATGACATTTTAAAGAGATTAAAGGATCATGGTTAATGTATATTGAACTCCTAGATTCAAGGTAGGTGGTTTGTGGCTTTCTGTTCAATGTCTTTGAGTTTTATGTACAATTTCCACCAATACCCTTGAATGGGGTATTGAGTGTTTACTGTTTTTCCCTGTTGTTTTCCTTCCTTACTTGTATGCTTGTGTAAGGTAATTTGGTTATGTATGAGGATAATTGCTATTCCTTGATGTTTTCCCATGCCTTGTTCTGGTTACGACTTTCTGGTCTTGTTCAGCCTTTAGCTGTTATACCTATTTTCCAAGCCCTGTGACTATAGGATGGATTGTTGTTCCCTAACGTGCTTGTTATGTTGGAGACTGGTTAGCCAAGTAGCTCTGTAGGTTTACATTGTCCATATATCATTATTATGCACTGACTGGCATGAGGATGTGAGAACCTAGAGCTATAGACTATAAGGGGACAGACTGAGTGATCTTCCTCAGAGAGTCTTGGACATTATAGACTATAGGGGATAGACCGATTGAGCTTCCCAGAGAGTCTTGGATATTTTAGACTACAGGGTGGTAGACCCAGTGAGCTTCCTTAGAGAGTCTTTAGCTTTATATACTATATGTGGGTATACAGAGTGAGCATCCTCGGAGAGTCTTTGTTTTTAATTTGAATTTCCATAAACCATTCCAGGCTATAGGAGGGATTGATCAAGTGAGCTTCCTTGGAGAGTCTATCATTGAAATGAGGCTATAAGAGGGATTGACCGAGTGAGATTCCTCAGATAGTCTCTCAACATTGGGCCTATTAGGGTAATTGACTGCGTAATCTTCCTCAGAGAGTTCATGAATACCATAGACTATAAAGGGAATTGATTGAGCATTCTTCCTCAAATAGTCTTATATTTTCGTATGACCAAACCAGAGGGGTTTGGCTGAGTGTACTGCCTAGAGGGTTGTTGGCACTTCTAGTATATAATCAGAGGGGATGGTTGTGAGTAATTCCCATAGGGATTCTTTTTGGTGGTTTACTATTTGCTTCCCTGATGTTTGTTGATATTTGGATTGTTTACTATGTGTATCATCTTGTTTACTGTTACTGTTTACTGCTTGTTGTACTATTACCTGTCATTTGCTCACTAACTCTTATGCACAGATCTTCGGGTGGTTGACATCTGGTATTTAGTCTCTCAACCCATTCGGGTCATGATTTTTAGACCAAAATGATTATATGGTTGCAGGTATAGACAAGGGTATGTTCCTTTCGAGTTCAGGTACTTGATTGTGTTGGAGCAGGAGAGCAATGGACCAAGCTGAGGCTTGCGATGTTGAGGAGCCGTTTATCAATTTTTGTACTTTTTTTTAGTATTTGTTGTATTTCCAGCATTTTGAATTGTATGGATGCTTTCCAAGACATATGTATCATGCATTATTTATATATATTTTTTCCCCAGTTTTTTTATTGTTTTTATATTCCATTGTTTACTTGTGTATGTATTCCGCTATTGTTTATTTTTTCTCTACCTATGTGTACTCTGCCAATGAGGGCATAGTTTCCCCACTATTACACCCAAGGCCCTCACTGCTAGTCAGTAGCCTCTCGTGTTCGGGGAAATGTGCTTGAGGCCATGTGACCAACCGGGTACAGGTCTCCTCTGGGTGGCTTCCGGAATCGGGACATTACAAAGTGGTATTAGTGGATTTCTTTTCTCTTGACTTACTATTTGGATCCTTTAGCTAGGGGTAGGATGGAATAGGTACTTTGTAATAAGATATTCCTTGGATTAGCTGACACATGTACAGGGAAAAACCATACTACCTCATTTATTGCAATTTTTTTGGTTTGAAAATTTTACAGTTGATTTGATTACATTGTTGGGTGATTCACATGATTTGTGTTGTTACCTTTATTTTTATTGAGATTATATTTCTATCTCAAACCGATGAGATGAGGGTATTCCATCCCATGCATCATATAGGAACTTGTTCGGAATCACATGTCATGCATTCTTGTCATGCCATCTAGGACTCATTAGCGATTGCATGTTGTTGTGATAGAAGTTGTGTAGATTATGCATGCTGTTGGGATAAATTCTTTGATAGAATATCTGCTGTTTGATAAGGAATTTCATTGTATAGTACTTTTCTTAGATGGACTCCAAACATAGGTTCTTGGGGTTTTATGGGCACTCATGGACCGAAATTTGGTTGATCATTGCCTGGTTTCCTTGTTATAACGTGTATAAGATGTCAAGATTTGTATCTCGGGGAGTATGGGCCCTCATGAATTGGAAATTTTCACCTCAACTCTTGTTTTCTGGGTTTTCTGGGCTTCAGAGAAGTTTCTGGGAAACTTCCCGAAAAAACCCAGAATACCTGGTGTGTACATTATTAATACACGTCATGTAGTTTTTAAACTGTGTCCCTAACTGTGTGGGAAGAAACACGGGGTTGTGAAAAATCTTATGAAACACGCCATGTGTGGTACATACACACAGTATTGTAGTGACCGTGTGTCTACCCATGTGGCTAATGACATATATGGATGAAACTTTGACTTTACACACAGTGTCTGGATATCACACGTCCTGCCATGTAACCTAAGTACCCGGCCGGGTCACAAAAAACATGGCTCAGTGAAAACCTTAAATTACATGCCATGTTCTCAGGGATCATGCTGTATAAGAGTGATCCATGTATCCAGACGTCTAACTGACAACACAGGTCATTGAAACCTTTTCTAGTACACACCATGCCCTTCTTGAACACGTCGTGTAGTATAGGACTAAGAAGACTATGTGAGTTAGCCATGTAAGGAGACTCGGGCAGGAGAATAGAGTTCAAGTACATGCCGTGTGTGGGGACAACATGCCGTGTGTTTGGGGAATTACATGACCCGTTGTGTCATAAGTACACGCCCATTTGAATGGCTTAAAAAAACACGTCGTGTAGTTTTAATACACGCCATGTAGTCAGGTTTTGTACAACATGAATGTTTTTTTTTCTCATGTTCCCATATTGTATTATTGTATTATCAGTCATTGATAATCCTGATCTATAGTGTGCTTTTGACCTTTTAGAGCAATGCAATGTAGACGTCCTCCAATTGTACATCAGCTGCCAGATGGTGATCAGACACCGGATATGGCCGATCAGGGACCTCCTGCAGATCCTCCTGCTGTGCCAGCCTTGGAACTTGCAGTTATACCAATTGAAGGTGTCGATGTGCAATTTAGGGAAGGTTTTTTGAGGATGATGTAGACCTTCCAGGGAGGACAGCCTCCTGCCCCATCAATGGCAGAGTTTACATGGGTCTTCCAGCAGCAGCATCCTCCCACCTTCTCAGGGGAAGGAGGACCTCAGGATGCAGAGTCGTGGCTTGATGCCACGTTGACAAACATCAAGCATATAGAGGTACCGCCAGAGTGGAGGGTGAATATCATGACCTACAGGCTCTGAGACTCCACCAAGGGTTGGGGGGATTTCATCTCTCTGGCAGGACACCCCCAGAATATGGCTTGGGTAGAGTTTCAGCATATCTTTTATGACTACTTCTACACAAAGACATTGAGGGCCGACCGATCTTGGTAGTTCATGAGTATAGAGTAGGTACTCTTTTGGTGATGGATTATTCCACTCATTTCATAGAGTTGCAGCGTTTCACACCTATCCCAGTAGGTTATGAGTTGTTTCTGGCTAGGATTTTGAGGACGGTCTCAGGCAGGAGATCTATTCCCAAGTGAACATATTTTGGCTGACATCGTTATCATATATCGTCCACCATGAGATGATCACTAAGAGCAATATGAGGGATTATAGAGTAGTTAGACAGGGCGGTTCAACATCCAGAGTCATTTTTCCTGCTACTGATAGCAGGAAGCGCCGCAGAGAGTCTGCTCGAGGAGATCAGAGTAGGCGGAATGTATCTTCAGAAAACCGGGTTGTATTCTACCAATGCAGGATGAGTGGGCATACTAATACTTAATTCTAGAGTGACCCGATGAAGTTCCGATCGTGGGGCATGATGGGACATCTTCAGTGTTTTTGTCAGATCATCTCAAGTACAGCTGGTGGTAGGGGTTCTTCTATGACCCTGCATTCAGGGGATGCATTGCCAGTTTCTCACCAGTATGGGAACTGGAGTTCTTATAGCTGTTCGGGCCGAGGTGGAGGTCGCAGACGTGGTGGTAAGTCACCAGGTTACTAGTGATTGTAGAGTGGATCAGCTCAGAGTGGCCAACCAGGGTTGCAGGGGCGCATTACAGGCCAGGATTTTACTGTAGAGAAGACCCATCTGGAGCATGATCTCGGATCATCCACAGTTCGAGGTACAATCTTAGATGCCTCATTTTTATCTTCTTCTTTTTTCAATATTGGTGCTACGAATAGCTTAATCTCTTTTGTTGTTGTGGAGAGTCATGGGCTCTATATCTTTTCTACTGCCAACATGTTGACTCTAGACACACCATTGGGAATGAGGACATCTAGCGTATGTCAGTGAAAATAGTTCCCTCTCTAGGTTGAAGGGTGTCACTTCATATGGTACATTTGTTTCATAGAGATGGCAAACTATGATTTCATTCTTGGGATAGACTAGTTAGTTACATTCCAGGTAGTCGTAGACTTTTATCACCACAGGGTGAGATTCATATGACCAGAGGGTGGATCAAATCTTCATAATGGGGAGTGGGATGTCCTGGAAAGAAGAGCAGGTCCATATCATTAGGGGCTAGGAGGAGTTACACCCCAGATTGCTATTCTATATTGGGATGACCAGGGGTATTGACAGATAGACTTTCCTCCGGTAGTGGATCGTTTCAGGGACATCGTTCCAGAGGACTTTTAAGGTTTTCCTCTTGATCTTGAGGTAGACTTTTCTATTGAACTCATGGAATGGGTGGCACCAGTTCCCATTCCTATTATAGGATGGATACACCTGAGATGTAGGAGCTCAAAAACCAGTTGGAGGAGTTGCAGACCATGTGTTTCATCCAACCGAGTACTTCTCACTGGGGGTATCTTGTTCTGTTTGCGAAGAAGGTAGATGGTACCCATAGGCTTTGTGTGGACTATCGGATGCTGAACCAGTTGACGGTCAAGAACTGGTATCCCATGCCGAGGATCGATGATCTCTTTGATTTGCTTCGAGGAGCCCGAGTGTTCTCCATGATTGACATGAGATCCGGTTATCATCAGTGGTCTGTTAGACAATCTGATATACCTCTTTTCGCTTTCCAGAGCATGTATGGTCTATACGAGTATTTGGATATGCAGTTTAGTCTCACGAACGTGCCTCTAGTTTTCATGGAACTGATGAACCGAGTGTTCCATCCATACTCAGATTTCTTCGTGGTGGTTTTCGTGGATGACATCTTGGATTACTCTCACACTCAACATGACTATTCTACCCATTTTGAGATCATTCTGAGTACACTGAGAGAACATCATTTATATGCTAAGTTCTCGAAATTCCTATTTTTGATAGACTAGATTCACTTATTGGTTCATGCTATCTTAGAGACTAGAGTATCAGTAGACCCATAGAAAGTGAGAGTTGTAGATTCTTGGGAGCAGCCGAAAAATGTCTTTGAGGAGCATAGTTTTCTAGGGATGGCTGGATACTACCTGAATTTCATACAATAATTTTCACGCCTAGCATCACCACTAATTGGATTGACCAATTAAGGGGTTATGTTCTTATGGTTAAATTATTTTGAGTCAGCCTTTCCGAAGATGAAAGGGAGGTTGATGTCAGCACCGATACTAGTCTTGTAAGAGCTGGGCAAGAGATAAACTGTCTACTGTGATGCCCCAGGTATCGTCCTGGGAGCAGTGCATATGCAGGGAGATGGAGTCGTTGCGTACGGGTCTCAGAAATTGAGGCCACATGAGAGGAATTACCTGATGCATGATCATAAGTTGGCAGCTGTTGTTCATGTCTTGTGTTGTTGGAGACATTATCTTCTTGGAGAGAACTTTGTGGTGTTCACCGACCACAAGAGTCTCAAGTACATCTTCACTCAACATGATCTGAATCCGAGACAGCTCAGGTGGGTTGAGTACCTATAGTCCATTGATAATGAGCTTGCGTATACGTCAGGATAGGGAAACGTAGTGGCTGACGCGTTGAGCAGGACAACTCAGATACAGGCAGTTCGGGAAGCCAGAAGTGAGTGGCAGCTTATGACTCTGTTCTTTGAGAATCATTTGGAGGTGCACGACAGACATGGGAAGACCTTTCTATCTTCTGTAGATGTTATCTCTACACTTCATGATCATGTCCTGATGAGGCAGCTATCAGACTCAAAAGGCCTAGTCCTGCGGGAGAGTGTGTTAGGAGAAGACCATCTTCCTAGATAGAAAAGGCGTGAGGATGAGATCATGTGTTCTTAGCGACACATGTGGGTTCCAACAGACATACACAAGTTTCTGATGTGGAATTTTCATTCCTCAGTTTGGGTAGTTAATCCTGGCCTCACCAAGATGTATCGTGATCTACACTGCCAGTATTGGTGTCCAGGTATGAATAGAGATATTGCAGGTTTTGTCATTAGGTGTTCCAATTACCAAAAGGTGAAAGCGGAGCATTAGTGACCAGAAGGTCTTTTTCAGTAGTTACCCATTCTGGAGTGGAAGTGGAATGATGTCGCGATGGGCTTCATGACCGGTTTTCCAAGTTCATCTTGAGGGAATGATGTTGTTTGGGTTATCGTCGACAGGATTACGAATGTTTCTCACTTCTTGCCGATCAAAGAGACCATCAGTGTTGATGATCTGGGACAGTTGTTCATCCGAGATATTGTACGTCTACATAGAGTTCCAAACTCCATTATTTTAGACAGGGATGCGTGTTCTACATATCGGGTCTGATATGGCCTTCATAAGGCTTTGGGAACACAACTAATTTTGAGTACAACATACCATCCCCAGACAGATGGTCAGTCCGATCGTATGATTCAGGTGCTTGATGGTATTATCCGAGCATGCATTCTAGACTCTAGAGGTTCTTGAGATAAGCATGTACCTCTTGTGGAGTTCACCTACAATAATAGTTTTCTGGCAACTATTCATATGGCACCTTACAAGGATTTTTATGTTAGGCTATGCCGATCACCTTTATGCTGGCTGGAGGCAGGAGAGGTAGCTTTGCTGGGACCTCGTCTTTTTTAGGAGACCTCAGAGAAAATAGAATTGATTTGGAAGAGGATGGATATGGAACAATCTCGACAAAAGTCTTATGCTGATCAGTGGAGATGACCTCTGGAGTTCATGGTCGGGGATCATGTTTTCCTAGGTGTCGTACCGAGGTTGGGACACAGGAGGATTCAGAGACAGGGTAAGCTTTCATCATGGTACGTTGGTCCGTTTGAGTTGTTGGGGAGAGTTGGTCCGGTTTCCTATCGGTTGTAGTTACCTCATAGTTACTAGGATATGAACGCCGTCTTCCATGTTTATCAGCTCCGACGTTATTTTCAGAACCGTCTCATGTCTTTCAACCAGAAGAGGTTGAGCTTGAAGTGGATGAATCATTTGAGGAGCATCCTATCTAGATTGTCGAATGCAATACAAAGGTTCTCTATGTCTGATCTATTCCTCTGGTATGGTTTCTATGGCAACACAACCATGTACAAGATGAGATGTGGGAGAGGGAGGCCGATGTACGATCATAGTGGCCAGAACTGTTTGGAGTTTCCACTTCCATGCCTCACTATGGAAATTTGGGGACAAATTTCTTTAAGGTGGGAAGTTTGTAAGAACTCGGACCTTCGTTTAAGGTATATTATTCCATTTTTTTGAGTTTTTTAGAAAATAGGAGTTTCTGGAATTTTTTTAATTACACACCATGTACTATGATGTCGCACGAGTCCATGTTCTGGCCGTGTCCTGGCTAAACACATGGTCATGTGGGGTGATGTGGAGGCTGCTTAAAGCGGAGTACGGAAAAGCCTAGTACACGCTGTGTAATTTATTTTTCATTAAATGCACCAGGGTCACATCATAACCCCAGAACTGTCTTCTTCTCCAGCTTCTTCAACCGAGAGCATCCCGTATGGCCGCAATCCTCCTCCGATCCCCCGAGTCTCTGTCTGTTCTTCTAATCGACCGCTTTTTATTTCATTAGAACTAAAGTGGTAAGATCTTCCTTCTCCTAGATATTCATTTTCCAATTCGTCCTCTTTTCCAAGTTATCGTGGGTTGAATGTTTTGTGTGTTTTCATAGATATATGATGTTCTATGGTGATTCAAGTATCGTGGTTCATGTATATTAATCTCCTAGCATCACGGTAGGTGGTTTGTGCCTTTCCGTTCAATGTCTTCGTGTTTTACGTGCAATATCCACCCATACCCTTGAATGGGGGATCAAGTGTTTGCTATTTTTCCTGTTGTTTTCATGCCTTGCTTGTATTTTTGTGTAGAGTTAATTTTATTATGAATGAGTATAATTTATAGGCTTAGATGTTTTTCCCGTGCCTTTTTCTGCTAACGACCTTTTGGTTTTGTACAACCATTGGTTTTTATAACTATTTTCCATGCCTTATGACTGCAGGATGGAGTGTTGTTCCCTGATGTGCTTGTTATGATATAGACTGGTTATTCAATTAGCCTTATAAGTTTACTTTAGCCATATATCATTATTATGCACTGACTGGCACGGGGCCGTGTGAACCTGGTGCTATAGACAATAATGGGATAGACTGAGTGATCATCCTCATAGAGTCATGGACATTATAGACTATAGGGGATAGACTGAGTAATCTTCCTAGAGAGTCTTGGATATTATAGACTACAGGGGGTAGACCGACTGAACATCCTCAAAGAGTCTAGAGCTTTATAGACTATATGGGGATAGACTGAGCAAGCTTTCTCGGAGAGTCTTTGTTTTGTTTGAATTTTATTAATCAATTCCAGGATATTGGAGGAATTGAGTGTGTTATCTACCTCAAAAAGTCTATGATTGACCTGAGGATATAAGAGGGATTTTATGAGTGAGCTTCCTCAGAGGGACTCTAGACCATGGAGATATAATGGTAATCGACCACATGATCTTCCTCATAGAGTCCCTGACTACCTTATACCATAAGGGGAATTGACTGAGCATTCTTCCTCAAAGAGTATTATATTTTCGTATGACTAAACCAGAGGGGTTAGGCAGAGTGTACCTCCTAGAGGGTTGTTGGTACTTCTTGGATAGGACAAGAGGGTATGGATATGAGTACCTTGAAGAGGGATTCTTGTGTGTGGTTATATTTTTTCTTCATTGCTGCTTGTTGATCTGTGGATTGTTTACTGTGTGTATCATCCTATTTACTATTACTGTTTACGGGTTACTGTACTATTACTTTCCATATCCTCACTGACTATTAGGCACATATCTTTGGGTGGTTGCCTAATGGGATTTAGTTTCACACCCTATTTGGGTAATGCTTTTGGGCCGAAATAGATTATACAGTTGCATGTATATACAAGAGAAAGCACCCTTCGAGTTCATGCACATGATTGTATTGGAGCAGGAGAGCATGGGACCATGCCGAGGCTTGTAATAGTGAGGGGCCGTTTATCATTATTTTGTACTTGATATTAGTACTGTTTTTATTTCCATTATTGTTACTTGTTTGGATGATTTCTTAGACATATGTATCATGAATCATTTATATATATGTTTCCTCTAGTTGTTTATTGTTTTAGCCATCCGTTGTTTACTTGTGTATGGATTGTTTATCATTTCTGCTATTGTTTATTGTTTCTCTTCCACTGTGTACTCTTCCAATGGGGGTATAGTTTCCTCACTATCACAAACATGGCCCTCGCTCCAAGTCGGAAGCCTCTGACATTCATGGAAATGCACTTGAGGCCATGGGACCAATGCGGTACGGGGCACCACTGCGTGGCTTCCGGAACTAGGAAGTTACATGGACACACCAAAGAGTCTGTGAAATAGTTAATATTATTTCATATAAAAAATATATAGGTAATAAAAATAATTTTGACTATGAATCATCTGGTTGTTTTGAAAATAATTTTGAACAATTGGGAGAGATGAATAATGTAAATGATATTTTTAATGATTATCATTTGGATAAAATGACAGGTTTTTTTAATATAAGGATATAGTGAAATTGGATTTAGAAATTAAACTAATTTAATCATGTTTTATGTCTTCATAATTTTATGGTTGATTCAATTTTCATGATATCCACTTCTAAAAAAAACTACCCCTATCACCATGGTCAGTTAATTTTTGGAATTTAAGAATCGTGCTTTTAATGATATTATCTTTAAACATGATTAACACAATTTTGACATTAGTCATTCTGAAATTAGTGTAAAATGACTCATCATTAAAATTTTCTTTTACGATCATCAACAAGTTATGATGATTAAACAACAAGAACATGAATAATTTTTTTTTAAAACTAAAGTAAAGATAGTTTATGATCATAATGAAAAAATAATTTAGAAAGACCATACCTATTTAGCTAAATTACCCAAGAAAATGATGGTAATTAACACCTCAGACAATTGATGGGGGATTAAGGATTATTGATAATAGATAATGAAAACATGAATAATGTGATGAGGTTAATTGGTAAGGGCCATGTATAGTGAAGCTTCTCGACCAAATCATTTGTCACCGAAATTAATCTCCGTTAGACAAATAATATCAACAAATATATAGACATCCTTGGGGATCATGTTGTATTTATATCTTCATAATTAGATTCAATTATCATTCCAAAGGATACACTGGGTGATAAATGGAATCCCAAGACATAAATTCAAATCATATGATGATAATACCATATAAAACATTTAACACGTGGCCTTTATACCCATGTACAAAATTGAAGGAATATTTCATTCTCAAGATATTATGATCTCCACCGAATTGAATCTCATCATGATGATAACCTATAAATCTTTTTGGATACCAATATGATAAATGTGGTGTCCTAAACTCAGATATTATGGATTCCCATCAATCATAGGTCTACAACTAAGAATCCTAGTTAGAAATCATTATGATAATCAAATAAATATTAAACCTATAATAATTTATAAAATTTCAAAAATGATATATATTATTTCCTATATAAAAAAGAATATAAAAGGCATAAAGGAATATTACTTATGTTTTAAAACACAGTACGGTTTCAAAATGTCTAAAATGATGTGGTAAAGCTTCACCCAAACCAATTGTATATATGAGAGTGATATCAATAGTGGCTAAAATGTCATACCACTCAATATATCAACACATTGTATGATTTTTTAAGTTAAAATCCCTTTATCTTATTTAAAACCTCAAGGTCATTGGAAATATTATTAAATATAATTAAAATTTCCCATTTTGAGGATAACTCACACTCATCATGATGGTAACGATACAATGATATGACATGGAAATTCCATCAACATCAATTGGATCAATATTTATTAATAAAATCATTCTAAAAGGTTTTTTCATTGGGAAACAAGTTAATTTCATTAATTCAAGCTACATTATCATTAATGAATAAATCCCTTAAAGAAATATATATCATACATGATTAAATTGAAAACATATTCTAATAATATACTATTGAAACATAAGGATGTGGAGACCTCATGGATGACTACAATAGATAGATGGTGGTTCAATATAAATCATTAAAAAAATTACAAGATAATTGGATAATAATAATAATAAACTGGTATTTTTTACATGAAGATCCTGTTTTTGTATTATAAATACAGAAATAATTTTCATGGTTGGCTTCCACATCAATAATGGTATAGTTACTAGAAGAGGGAACTAAGATTTATGGCCAACCATAGACCATTTCAACATGGAAATGTCACAATGCTATAGTATAAATATTTTACCTTATTGATACCCATGATAGAAAAAACATAATAATTGGTATAATACTCAAAAATATCTAATTGAATTTATAAAAAGAGAAGTATGAGTCAAGGGATCAGAGTGATGCACTATATAAAATTGATTTTCAATTTATCTATATTCCAGATATAAATTGAAGAATAACCCCCAAAATAAAAATTGATGAAGATCCACCACAATGATAATTGAGACTAAAAGAACCAGAGATACAAGTGAAAGTGGACATTAACATGAAAAATCTTAAAATTCATGGACACATTAAAAATATATATTAATAAACCATTGTATGATGAGTTCTCAAATGTACCAATGTATGGAAAATTTATTAAATTGATGGTGACAAAAATGATATATATGGAGGAAGTTGGAACCATTTTACAAATATTAGAGTGTTCATCTGTGGAATCAATGGACTTATGATAAAATAAATATGAATAGTGTAGGAGTTAAATTAAAACTCATATTTTTTCTAGGATATTTGTGAATTCATTTTTTGATAATTGTGACAGCATAAATATTAGGTTATACAACACATTTATGATCATGGATTATGAAGGGATGAAGAAAACTAGATATAAAAATATTCATTTAGAATAAAAAATAAAATAAATCAATGGAGTCATTAAAGAAATAATATTCTTATATGATAAGTTATCCTCCCATTTGATTTCATAGTTTTAGATATGGATGAGGAGAATATGAATCTCATTTTTTATTTCTATATTTTGAAACATGTATTTGTTGGTATAAGTAAAAAGTGAAAACATTGTCTAATATTTTTTTAATTAGTATGTAAGCTTCAATATCCATCATGAAATGAGGATGTTTATTGTCAAATAGGTTAATGAGTTCGGGGAAGAAAAAATATAGGATTATAATGTCAATGTTTAATTATAGTAAGTGGTTTATGTAGCTATGGTCACACAAGTGGATAATAAATTGAAATGTAAAAAAATAATAAAGAGAATTTGATAAATTACACCACTGATATAAGATGAGTGATCAAATCCCCAATGTTTTATGTTTTACAATATATATATACGATATATTAAATCATATTCTAATATATAGGTTTAATGAAGAAATGGTGGATCCTCATAACAGAAATCAAGAAATTGTTTCTGAGTATATGAGTTAAGGTGTTTATAGAAGCAAAATAAAGGTTGACCAACATAGAGGGGTCACAACTGAGTAGATTTCTTGTCCCTGATTTGGTAACACATATATAATCATCATTCGTATGAAATAATGATGAAATAATTAAAGTCTAATAAACATTTTTTTTAAATTTTTAGTGAATCAATGATTTTTTAAGACTTTTTCACTCTCCCCTACATCATTCAAATTTCATTGATTTTTCCATTTTCATTTATAAGATAATATTTATTTAAGAATAAAATAAATGAAATTAAATTTATAATGATAGGAAGTTACATTACCAATAAACATCACAAAATCCATTCACATTTTGAAAATAAGAAAATACACCTCAATATATTCAAATTTAGGTATTATTTAACATTAATATTTGATTTTCCATATTTCTAAGCCAACACTACATGTTTTCTAATTTTCTATAATTTAATATAATTAAACATGAACCAAGCATTTCAATTAAGAAAACATTTTTTGTCTTTCAGTATCCTCAATATATTTTAATTTCTATATAATAGTGAATTAATTTTTATATTGATCATAATATAGTTATATGAATATTATTTAAGTTAATATCTTCTCTTCCCCTTAATATGTGTGTTAGAATATAGATTATCATTTCATATATTACAAAGTAGGTTATATATCTATTTACATACAGTTTCAAATATCCATGTACAATATCCCTAAAAAATTGACAATTGATTTAGGGATATCACTAAACCATATATTGGTTCACATTTTGATTTATTCACTAAAAATGCTAAAATTAATGCATTGATCTTTGGGTGGTGCATTTTTTTTGTGATTTATTCTCAACTACATCATCTGTTTGACTATTTATGTTTTATCTATATTCCTATTCATGATATCCATCACCCCCACTAAAAAATAGTTTACCCAACCCTTTCTATAAATTTAAATTTTTTTTTTAAAAATTGTTTTTGTAGGTAGTATTATTAATATTCAATCAAGAGTGGGTTTTGTAAATAGAGTTGACGTTAAACCATGTTTTATTATTCTTCTATAAAAAATCAAGTGATAATGATTTTTTATAATTTCCAATTTAACCATATGAGAACATTAAATATCATTTTTCACATATATTTGAAATTCTATTAAATTTAACACTTTTGAGATAAATGGTTATAAAAAAATATGTAAACAAATGAGTTTTTGTTCATATTAAATGAATAATCCATAAAACTAGTTTTAAATTATTTTGAATATTTCTTCACAGGTACCAAGGGTTTCACCATCAATTTTATTAATCTCATGAAATTCCTACACCATTTTAGTGACAAGAGATTAATAAAATTATTTATTGATTACTTCCTTCATAATCTATAACTTTTTCATTAATTAATTTTTTACCATCCACATTAAATTTATAAAGAGAGACATTATATATTTTCCTCCCCATTCAAATAAAAATTTAAAATAACCTCTTTATACATTCAACATATGGGAATCAATAATACCTTTAAATGGTATTGATCATTATTTTGAAATAAATTTGTTGAATAACCAATAAATATATGTTATATATAGATGGATGAATGGCTTAAGTAATTGTTGTATATTGGTATTACATTGTAGTTCATATAATAATACATGTTATTGTCCATGTTTTTATAGTGTTTTCTGAGTATGGATATAAATTTTTCAGTCTATATTTTATCAAACATTGTTTATCAATATGAATATATCATTATAGTCCACCAGAATAATTTTTAATTTGTTTCCTCCTGAATCCAATAAATGACTAAAGACACAAATATATGTGTGAATATAATGTAATAATAAAAAATATAATAACATATATGATAAAGAATATTAATCCTATGGTGTCTTTTATTATTCACAACTTCATTACAAATTATGATATTTTAGGTTAATCTTGCATCACTATTTTTTATTATAGGTTTTTATTATTATATAAATTAATTAATCATATAATTTTTTAATGATCCTATATTTTCATAACTATAATATTAAATGAAATTTTATTAGTATTTATTATATTATAAAAATAAATTCCCAAGAACAATACAAGTTCAGTTCCATTGTAAAAAATGAAATATAAACCCATGTCTATAAGTGAGTAACATCATCCACCACTAAATTACTCATAACTAGAACCATTCTTAGATATATCACACACAATAAATTTATTTATAACATGGGTACATGAAACAAAAAAAAGGGAGTTCTTAGATAATTATTAAGGGTAAAAAAGAGAGATACATAAGAATAACAAGAACATTAGGGTATTAGAAAATGATAAAAAAATATATAAAACATATTATTCATAGCAATGATCATAATCGTGACTCAAGGCATAAAGAATTGTAGTTCAAAACACATGAGTCAAAAGTGAATCGAAAAACGTGATCCATGAGAGTATATGATATGTGATTTTTGGAATACACTTAAGGATAGAAAAACATTTCCCTATTTGTGAAGTCCCAATTCCATGACCATCAAGGTGGAAAATATCATTTTATACATTGTTTTATCTTCTCGTTCATTCCATATATTATTATAATAGGTTCACTTAAAGTTCCAACAATGCATTATAGAACCATAACAGGTTCCCTTTCCACCCATATGTTAATTAACCAAGTTCACATCCCATTCCAGTGATATCAATCTCATGATATATAAATCATCACTTAGTGCATTAGAGGGATATATATGTCCCACACATCACATAATGAAACTATAAATATGTATTTATATGATCGTAAACATTAATTATATAAAAACCCCTAATACAAATTGGGTTATAAATATTCATCATAGATTAGTCTATTGAAAAGAAATGTGTGTCATTATTATTTCATTTTAAAATATCCTTAGATGTTATCTTACATTAATAAAATGTTTCCCAAGGTATATTCCATGGTTGTTAAATGGGTTTCATAAACATTAAACCATTAAAACATAAACCATCTAGGAAAAGAATATGAAAGGTATCAAAGGATCATATCCCTAATAAGTCAAAGGTAACACAAAAGGATTTAACTATATATAGAAAATATTTTTCAAAGATAATTTAAAATATTTCATGAATAGATTTTCATTTCTAATTTTAATAAATTCACTTTTAAAATAGAAATATAATTAAAATTTGTTTTGAAAATAAAGTTAATAAAATATAATGAAATCTATAAAATTAATTTAAAACATTATTTAAAAATTCTAAAATATTTTCAAAATCATATTCTATGTTTGTGATATTAAAATATCTGTTAAAAAAATTTATATTTTTTGATGAAACATATTTTTTGATTAAAATATTTTTCCCATCAAAGAGAGAAATAATTCTAGATTTTCATAATTTTTTTGATAGTATTTATTACAAATGAGTGGAAAATTGGTAATACCACTTGAAAATATCATCAATATAAATATTATAAATAAATTAATGAAAAATAATGAGATTAATATCATGATATTTCAACATTGGATACTTAATCATATATAATGTAGATAAGTGATTAACTTTTTGGGTAAAATATTTACCACTTTGGAAAAATTGAATAATAATCCCCACGAAGATGTCACATAAAATGTTATTTATAATATCATAAGAAAATATATGTTCATGATATTACATGGAAAATGAGATATATATATATATATACACACACCTCATGAAATAATTGAGGTTCATCATTGAACCTATGTCTCAATGAAATGAATTTGAGACAAAAATCCCCTTTCTGATTTGTAAACAATTGAACTGCAAACACCAAGAATGTTATATCAGAAAATGATTATGTAAATGAAATAATAATCATGATTAGAATAGAAAAATTAATTTACATATATTTTATACACAAAATAGATGAAATTCATGGTCAATATGGATATTTACTAATATAATATAAGGGGGAGAAGAAAATCAAAAAGATTAAGTCTATAATTTTGTTTTACCCATTCAAAAATCATGAATAATAAATATAATCTTATTATACATATATTTCATAGTAAATTTTATACCAATAATATAGTATATTATATTTTTGTGACCGCATATTAAAATTTTATGAATGTTTCCATGTTAAAGATACTTTTTTTGGTAATAACTATTTTATTCTTTGTAAATGTTCTGATTTTTTTATATTTTGTTTCCAAATATATTAATTTTTATTGATTATTATCATGAAATATTAAAATGAAATTTAAATCATATATAATCATTATATATATATTTATAACAAAATATAATATTTTTAGATAAGAAATGTAATCCCCATTTCATGGAGACCGTATGTCATACGTATAAATGAATGTTTTCCATTTAATTTTTAGATTGATAGAATGAAAACTATACTATATATAATCAATAAAGAAAAAATTTATATCATAAATATCCCATATTTCCAATAAATACATATTTAATATTTTCCTTGGAAGTCATGAATGAATCACATCTCTATATGAGGTGGTTGGCGACCATACATATGAATAACGTTGACATACTTCCATAAAATTGAATGAGTGATAATATTTATTATATAAAAAATACAGAATCTTAATAAAATGATTAAAATTATAAATAAATAAATAAATTATAAAATTAATTCTTCATTATAATAATCCATGATATATTTTAATGGAAAAACAAATGACATTGGGTCTCAAGGAGATAGTCTTCTATACCCACGAACACTAATTCTGTAACCCATTTGATGGTAGAGGAAAATATTATTGGTCATTTATTTATAATAAAATAAAATAATTATATATTATATACATATTATATAAGATATTAGTCATATAAAAATAAATAATATTGTTATAGTAAGAAACAAAACCAAAACAATCATTGATGAATGTGATATATTCTTCAGGTATTCTCTATAGGTTTTCACTAAATCCCTATTTAGTAGTATTTATGCCCAAAATGATGATTCTATGATGAGTTAAGAGATGTTTTGAAGTGATTTTGGTGGGTATTGGACTAATACATTTATGTGTATGTGTTAAGAAGAGGTGAGTAAGGCTTTTTTGTTATAAGTGACATGGTTTTAAAACATTTAAATTTATATAATAGATAATTTCTTCTACATTTTTCATATATTATCAATGAATAAATTAAGTCATTTGATAAATATATAGTATTAAATGTAAAATTATATCAAACCCTTGATTTTTATATTATCATATATGTGATTTTCACTATTTATTTTTAGTTTCAATAAAAATAAACCCTTTTTCAGTAACAACGGTAATTTTTTTATATTTACTATTAAATTTGGTAAAAAATATTGATGACAATATTATAAATTTTTAAATATCATGACTTAAAATATATAATATATTTCCCAAAATTATGATAATATAATTGGAAGATTCACATTTATAATTTATCCTACACAAGAGAAGTGCAAGCATATTTTTAAATAGAAAAACTAATAAAGTTTGAATGTATGAAATTTATTTTTCCGATTTCAATAATATAATCAGTCAAATGGCCTGAAATCTATTTTTTTAGAAAAAAATAACTAATTAAAAGTTTAAAATATTTAAAATTTAAATTAAACGTTATTGATTATATCAATAAAAATGAATTTTTTATTTAACTTCATTAATTTTAACTATTCATCAAGAGATGAAACATTTACATAAAATAAAAAAATTCAGCCTAATTAAATTTTGAAATTGTAAAATAAAAAATTAACTTTATTTTTGTAAAATTATGTTATAAATGCTCAAGAAATTCATTTTATCATTTTACAAAAACAAGATTTGTTTTTTGAAAATAGCATTATTGAAACATATAGATACTTTAACAATATGTGTGTATGTTTTATCAATATTTTTTCTTCAATTAAAAATTTATACATAACATTTAAAAATTATATGTTATTATTCATATCATTATGTTTAATGGATATGTAATAATGGTCATGTGTAAATATTGTTAATAGTATATTGTGTTTTTTTAAAACATAGTGTTGTGTGTCACACAAGCTACACAATGTTTCATGTAGTGAAAGACGATCTAAAGTTTTATATAATTAAAGTATGACTTGGTGTTCCATGTAATGGAAGATGGAAATGATAACAAATTTAGTAAAAAATAATAATTCATGAAAACTCATTATGTAACATTCTACCGCACGCAAAATGAATTTCACCTAGAATTTCATCATTCTGATACAAAAAACAAATTAGGGGAATTTTTTATTATCATATATTCATCAGTCAACATTTCTTTTGAAAATTGATGGCATATCAAAAAAAATTATCAATGTGAATTGTCATTTTATATAAATATTTCACAATATGTTAAGAAAATCTATACTAGTTGTTCCTCATTAGAATCATCTTTCCCCAATATTGTGACATATGAGTTCAATACATGTTTATGGATAGGTATGTACATCATCATGATAGATACAGAGAGAAAATCATAGACTTGAGAGAGGATTTGAGAAATCACCAAAGGATGCTATGTCGTCCCAATAAGATCAATAATTTTAAAGGGAATGATATAATTAGGGATTAGTTTCCCTTTCCTCCAAAATATGACAACCTAAATGCATATTTATATTTATATAAACACCTTATCACCAACATTAAATTCGAGATATGTATGGAAATTTTCATCATCAATTTTAGAATAACTATGAGCAGCCATTATGTTCTACATAATGGATCTAATATTCCATTTCATTTCTCTGACAATATTTTCCCCCATATCAATTTTTATAAATTTAATTATAATATGTCAAATAATTAAATTTTATCCCATATAGATCATTATATGGATCCATATGAATCCATTTATGATATACGTTATGTAAGAAAAATACAGTAGAAAAAAATTGTTTATCCAAACCACCATTGAGTTCTAATTATAATTATACAAGCATATCCTCTAGGTTTTTAATTGTTAATTCAAATTTTCCATATTTTTGTGATGATACATATTGATGAAAATCACCTCTATTTTTAGGTCTTGATGAAGGCATCACCAGAACAATGTGGTATGCATTGGAATCTTATCAATACAATGAAATGTGGAACTATATTCCACCACACCTATTCTATAATGTATATCCTTTAATTATGATTAAAATAGAAGTACCCATTAAAAGTTATGAGGTGACCAACATTAGTATGTTGATTGAAACCCACCCATATATCATTATTCCATTTACAGGTTTTTTAGACTCCATCATCAAAAACTGTTGGGATGTTATTGTAATTTAATTAATGTATCGGTAAAGGATTAAACATATTATTGGACTTTTCTCTTTCAGTAACATCATTCTGGAATAAAAAGAACTGAGATACAACCTCTATACTATTAATATTCATTCCATCACACCATATATATTATTTTAAATTGTTATAAATCATTATCATTAGAATATGAATATAGAATATACAACTGTGAGATTCCTCTATCAATTAATTCATATAATCTTGTATAGATACATGGTTCTAGAACCTTATCATTCGATCATGATCAAAGTTAAACATAAAAATATTTCAAATTTTATTTTACAAATCTACACCTTCTTTCTAAACATCTTTAATCTTCACTTGGATAGATGAATGAAAATTTAATTAAGGAATCTATGATTTCACCCTCCCATCTAGATTTATAGTTACAAATTTTGAAATTATAAAAATATTTGATATTTTGTAATATAAATCATCGATAATCTAGCATTATCCTTTTGACTCAAAGTATCGAAATCATTGTTCAGTTCTCTAGGGGTAATGCATTGAGTATTTATAATCATTAACCATATTAATCAATAATATTTGAGATTTATTAAAAACCATATTAATGAATATATAATTAAAACATTTGTTATTACTATATATATATATCAATATTTTATATAAAATGGTATTGGATCCAAATCATTAATGCAATAAATACCTCATCTAACTACAAATCATAAGTTAGATATTTATTCACATTAATATTGTAACACCCCAAGCTTCTACGGTACGTTTCCCTTTGAATAATGCGATAGCGTGTGTTGTACGCAACCTCGAGTTCTAACACACACCACAACTAATTAAACTAGCCGTTGTGAATAGTAATACCTAATTTTTGAAATCATATATATTCTATATTTCAAAATGGACTTCATTTTTGGATTCGGAATATCAAAATTAGCCTAGGGTGAAATTTTGGTACATTTCGGATAACTTTCATATTTTGATGAATAGTGAAAATTTCTAAATTTTAATTAAAAACAACTTTTTTAATCAAAATAATTAATAGTGATAAATTATGAATTTGAGTGGTTTTAAAGTATATTTAGAATATATTTTTACCATTCAATTTAATGTTTATCATTGGACATAATTTTACAATTAAACCGAACATAAACAAGTGTCAATCTTTTGATAGTTATTATCTCTTAAAAACACGCTTTTTGTTTTAACAGCGGGAATTAATTTTAAATTAATTTCTGCCACTTCTGTGTTTTGAATTTAGGAAAATGGATTCCATATTTGGAATCAGGATTTCCAAATTATGTAAATAGGTAACTTTTATTTTTAGACATTTTGAATAATTACTGCGGTAAATATTTTATTTACCATGGTTAAAGGGTAAATCCGGTAAATAAGGGTTAAAAAAATAATATTATAATAATACAAAATTACCCTAAAACGTGTCTTAACCCTATTGGTTGATACATGGTCGACCATGGGCATCTTTGTGTCAATTTTGGGACCCCATGGATCCACTTGTAAGTGATAATGACACTTTATTTTAATTAAGTTAAAATGAATACAAAAATGACACAAGCAAATATCTTTTAGACGAACAATTTTTACATAGGGTTATACATGTTGGATTTTCGATTATAAATATTCATTAGAAAGATAAAACGCTTTCCTACATAATGATATTTTATTTATAATTTTTAGACAATAAATAAGTTATTTTATTTATGACACAATGATGATGCAGTAATTACTATAATAGTGAAAAATTAAAATAATTGATATTATAAATACCCAAATAAATATAATATGAAACTTTTAATGAATTAAACTAATTTTCTAGGCTAATATGATATATTAGGATTGATTTAATGGACTTTGTTCGAAGTAATCAATCTGTTATGAGTTTCACAAAAATCAACTATTGAATAGTGTCAAAATTGACATAAAAGAGTTCTTAAAACAAATATTATATTATTAATTGATATTAAATTCCTAAAAATCTAAGGATCGGCCAAGAGACTTATATTATGATAGGTTAATCATTAATGGACCACTTGGGGGTCGCTTGGATGTATATAGTAAGTTTATTAACCATATTATATAAAAATACAAAGAGACATTGTAAAAGTGAAACAAATTAACTTAGAGTTAATACTTAAAGATAAGGTTAATATAAGTACCCAAACCTGTCTAAATTCTATTGGATGAGTTGTTTTCGACCTATCCCCACCTCATCCTTTGAATAGTCAACTTTGGAGCCTTTAGAAACCGAATATGAATTTATTATAAATTAATATTTCTAGCTTTTCCAAAGGTGCCCCTCACCCCTCTTATAAAAGGGCACTCCTCCTTCTCATTTCTTCACACCTCTAAAGCCTTTTGGTTCGGCCAAACTCTGCCCAAATACTCTCCCAACATCCCTCAATACAACCTAGAGGCCTTAGTTTGATCAGAAAGCCAACCTAAGGAGCCCTTTTGATCAAATCAAAAGGAAGAACCCGAAGAAGAGGTAATGATATCACCACCCTTTTCTAAGTTCATTTCTTCTTCCACTTCTTCTTCCTTTGTTCTTACCATTCTGAAATAATAACTCCAGTATCTCACATATACTGTGATGTTATTATAAATATGGTACAATCATATTCAGTATTCTATCCACCCTTTGAATAACATGTCACCATACGTGCGTACGTACGGCTTACCGTCTCCACGTCGTGGTGTAATTGTTATTCAATATAATATTATTTGAATGGGTATAATAATGATGTGTAACTCATGTAAATAATAAATATAACATGTTAATGATTCTGTATATATGATATACCATCCATTTATATATTATTTTAATATCAAAAGAATGATATTGTCGCTCGTGCGTACGTACGGACTACCGTCTCCACGAACGCGATGAGATTCATTCTCCATCGTAACCATTAAAGCGTAATTATCATTTTATGATTTAAAAATGATGTTTAAGGACTTGATATCATTCTGGATATGAATAATATACAACCTATCCTTTACAAACATGTCTTACGTAACAAAACATATGAAAGAAAACAAGTAAGTTAACACCCGAAACAACGATAATACTAAGATATTATTATCAAATCAATATTAAAAGATCATATATGATATCATATTAATGTATATGATTCTTGTATAATTTAATAACAATTATTTCACCATTATACAGGAGGTTAACCTACCACAACCAAGGAAAAGTACAAGGTAAGGGTTATTTCACAATCTCTTCATTATCCGAGGTTGTATTATACGTAATAATCTACTGGGATCTCTTTATCATCCACATCCATGTTTCTTCGAAATGTATTTCAAAACATTTTTACTATTTACAAGAATATGGGTTAAAGTCATTTATACCCTTGTTTTACTTTTTATAAGAGGTTTATAAAGGAATCTTTCCGTCGTTTTCAAAACAAGGTCCTTTTTAACCTTTTCGACAGAATTGAGGTAAGAATGTTTTTTTTAACTTATACGGTGGGTGCGGTTATTTTCCTCCGTTATAAAATCGTCGAAGCTTCCCATACAAGCTTATAAGAATATTTTCAAAGAAAATGTTTTATTTTATATGGATCTTAAATGATTTCAAAATAAAAGGAGATATTTCTTTTAAAAGAATTTTGATTTCATCTATGTCAACATCCTTTGATGGATTTTAAGATTATTTGAAGTTGATTTATTATGATACAAAACTTCTATATTGTATTGAAGGTTTTGTGATATGTTTGACTGTGGATGTGCTATTTTTATACCATTCATAGTTTATTGTGAAAGTATTGACATTTCGTATGCTAGTTTTAATACGAATGTTTATGTTATGTTTAAACCTTTTCATATGGGAATGCATTGGACTTAATAAGTGACGGGTGGAGCCCGCTATAGCTCCTCGATGCATCGGTAGGTCTCATGAGACAAACTAGTGTCTTGGCACAAGGCCTTGACAAAATCTTATTTGTAGCCTTGGCACGAGGCCTTGGCTATGTGGTTATGATAGTCTGGCATTATGCATTCCAACATTATGAAAGTGGTTATTGATTTTTGCATGTGATTATTCGATTAGTAGAATATCCATGTGAATAAGTAAATGGCATTATTTCATTTTACTTTTGCCATACCATGTTGAAGTTCAATTTTAAAAGGCTTTTGTTTTAGTAATGCATTGCCTTAAATGTTTATTCTTATTTATGAAAGTTTCCGCTATATTGTTATCCTTACTGGGCATTTGAGCTCACCCCTTTTCTATGTTTTATTTTTCCCCAGGATGTGAAGAAGTAAATTATGAATGACCTGCAGGGATATTATGAGGGGATAGTAGTGTGGATTATGGGGACATTATGTTGTTGTAGTAGTTTTTCATTTTATGATGTAATGTAAAACTTATGAATATATCTAGTGTTTCCAAGGCTACTAAACCAATCGGTCTTTCGAGATTTGATCTTTCTTGTGATCATGCCAATGTTATGTAATTAATGCACCGACTCTGGGCAACTGGGGTCGGGGCGTTACAGTTGGTATCAGAGGAAGTTTAGTACAAACCTTGGAAGCTAGATTTAGATAAACTCTGATTAGAGCACGTAGACCTAAGATGAACTTTGAGGATTAGTATAGAAGAACTTCCTAGAATTTTGGTATTGTAGAGATTTTGTGAGTTTTCCAAGCAATACATCCCTATCTGGATACGAGCAGGTAGAGGCGGCTCTGGCACAGATGTACCTAGGGGTAAAACCCGAAAACACCGCTTTGAGCTAGACTCGAACGGGAACTGGTGCACGACAACGGGCCTTGCTGCACTCTTGGTTACGACACTCCCGGGGGATATGCTTAGGATAACTCTCACTATCTTTACAAATCATTATGAAGGGTTTATGAGTATATATTTCCTCAAAGAAAACATTATTATGATTATGGATTATATCCATAAATAGATCAATTTATGTTAAGTGTTTTATAAGTATGGGATTATGTATTTTGATTCATAAACTGATCTAGTTTATGCCATTGTTTAGAAATGGCGCCTAGTGGAAGAAATGGAAACCGTATCAATGCGCGCACTCCATGTAGGGATTGCCCTCCTGCTCAAGATAATTATAGTGGGGCTGGTGATGAAACTGGTGCCGATCAGCTAATCACCGTACTGGGACAACATACTCAGGTTATGAATAATAACCTTACCCGTATGGAGCACCCTGATCCGCAGCGTGGAGGATCAATGTTAGATCGATTCATGAGACAACAACCACCAACGTTCAATGGGAGTACAAATCCCTTAGTAGCTGAGCAATGGATATTTTCCCTAGAGAAAATATTTCAGGCTTTGGGGAGTAGTGAAAGGGAAAAAGTTACCATGGCAGTTTACCGCCTCACTGGAGATGCTGATCAATGGTGGTCATTGATTCAAAACATGAAGAAAGATGATGAAGTATCAAACATGGAATGGAGGGAGTTCAAAGATCTGTTTTTAGAAAAATACTTTCCTCGCGACCATCGAGCAGATATGGAAAGGCAATTTCTGAGTCTGAGACAAAAGGAGGATTAGAATGTCACAAAGTATGAGGCTAACTTTACAAGGTTAGCGAGGTACGCTGGTGATTATATTCGCAACCCAAGAAGTAAGATTGATCGTTTCTTTGATGGGTTAAAACCATTTCTCCGTCGATCATTATTCTCACAATCCTTTTCATCGTACGAAGACATTGTCTCATGTGCTATCAAGACCGAAAAGGAATTCTCTAAGTCTTATGACTTTAAAGCAAAGCAGGAGAAGAAGAGACCTGCTGATCAATCTGGGAATGGAAATAAGGGGAAGAAGGGAAAGGTTGAATATCCATCTTGTGGTAAGTGCGGGAAGAAACACCCCGGTGCTTGCCTGAAGGGAATGGGAGTCTGTTACAAGTGTGGTGAAAAAGGCCACCAAGCTCATGATTGCAAGGGGAAGAAGGAAGCTACCAACGTTCAGTGCTACAATTGCAGGGAGATGGGGCATTATGCAAATGCATGTCCTAAGCGTCAGGAGAACTTACCTCAGAAAAGTCCAAGGGATCAAGGCCAGGCTTATGCTATCACTACTGCTGAGGTAGAAGCTCCGAAAGACGTGGTGGCAGGTAATTTAATGGTTTCCTCAAGTTTAGAAAATGCATTATTTGATTCTGGATCATCGCATTGTTTCATATCTTCCCAGTTTGCTAAGAAAATTAGATATTTCCAATTTGATTTAATAAGGGAGTTGTCAGTTAAAACTCCTAAGGGAAGTATCGTTGCAACAAAGTTTTGTGAATCAGTCCCCATTAGAGCACATAAATTTTCTTCATCTGCTGATTTCATCGTCATACCTATGATTGAGTTTGATATAATCCTCGGTATGGACTGGCTTTCGGACTATGATGCGAAGATTTATTGTAAGAAGAAAGAGGTTACGATTCTTGATGATAATGATAAGGAGCACCTTATTTTTAGAGCAGAATCGTCACCACCTAATTCTTATTTAGATCCACCCCCTGTAGCTCAACTTAATTCAATTATCGGGGAGGAAGAGAATGAAATAACTGTCGGTGAGGAAAGGAATGTTCAAATAGAGGATGTACCTATTGTGAAAGAGTTTGTAGATGTATTTCCGGAAGATTTACCTGGGCATCCTCCAGAACGAGAAGTAGAGTTTTCTATTGATTTGATTCCTGGATCAAGGCCTATATCGAAGACCCCTTATAGAATGGCTACTGTAGAGTTAGTCGAACTAAAGAAACAACTAGAGGAATTGAGTAATAAGGGATTTATTCGCCCTAGTGTTTCTCCATGGGGAGCCCCTGTTCTTTTTGTTAAAAAGAAAGATGGATCTATGAGGTTATGTATCGACTACAGGGAGATCAATGCTATAACGATAAAGAACAAGTATCCCCTACCTCGTATTGACGATTTATTTGACCAACTGCATGGAGCTCAATACTTTTCAAAGATTGAACTTCGATCTGGATACCATCAGTTGTGTGTAAAGAAGGAAGACATTCCGAAAACAGCATTTCGAACCAGGTACGGGCATTACGAGTTTACTGTAATGCCGTTTGGATTGACTAATGCACCCTCTGTATTCATGGATCTGATGAATAGAGTCTTCAAGGAGTATCTCGATGAATTTTTGGTGGTATTTATTGATGATATCTTGGTATACTCCAAAACCTACAAAGATCATGAAAATCACTTGCGCATTATCTTGAAGACTCTGAGGAGGCATGAATTATATGGAAAGTTTAGCAAGTGTGAATTCTGGCTTCAGGAGATTTCTTTTCTTGGCCATATTGTCTCTAAAGATGGAATCTCTGTTGATTCTTCTAAGACCAAGGCAATCCAAGAATGGCCAGCACCTACGAATATAACTGAGGTACGTAGTTTTATTGGTTTGGCAGGTTATTATCGACGTTTCGTCCAGAATTTTGCCCGATTGGCTAACCCATTAACGAAGCTCACACGTAAAGGGGTTAAATTTGTTTGGACAAAAGAGTGTGAAGAATGTTTCGAAGAACTGAAGAGAAGATTAGTCAATGCTCCTATATTGACTCTACCATCGGGGAATGATGGGTTCGTTATTTATTGTGATGCATCGAAGAAAGGACTTGGCTGTGTCCTTATGCAGAATGATAGAGTTATTTCCTATGCATCACGACAGTTGAAAATTCATGAACAAAACTATCCTACTCATGATCTCGAGTTAGCAGCAGTGATCTTTGCTTTGAAGATATGGAGGCACAACCTCTATGGTGAAAAATGTGAGATTTATACTGATCACAAGAGTTTGAAGTATATTTTCTCACAAAAAGAACTCAACATGAGGCAAAGGAGATGGCTTGAATTACTCAAGGATTATGATTGTACGATACACTACCACCCGGGGAAGGAAAACATGGTGGCAGATGCTTTGAGTAGAAAAGACCATGGAGTTTTGAACAATATGAGAATTGAAAGGGATCCAATTTTCATGGAGCTAGTGAAGATGGACATGGGAATAACCAGGGAAGGTGAAACATCAATGCTTTTTCAAATGGTTGCCAAACCATCTTTACTAGAATGGATTAAGAGTTCTCAGACTGATGATGAAGAATTCCAAAAGAAGATTAAAGCTGTGAATGATGGGAGATTGAGAGACTTTGCGTATGAAGGTGGAATTTTGAAATTCGGGAAGAGACTTTGTGTTCCCAATATACCTGATCTAAAAAGGGAATTGCTGGATGATGCTCATAGTTCCAATTTCTCTATACACCCTGGGAGAACCAAAATGTATAGAGATTTGAAGGAACATTTTTGGTGGGACAACATGAAGAGGGAGATTGCTGATTTTGTGTCAAGATGTATGGTTTGTCAACAAGTGAAAGCTGGAAGGCAACAGCCTGGAGGAGTCATGCAACCTCTTCCCATACCAGAGTGGAAATGAGACAATATTACAATGGACTTTGTCATGGGGCTACCAAAGACTCCTAGAAGGAACGATGCAATATGGGTTATTGTTGATCGTCTTACCAAGTCAGCACATTTTCTTGCTATAAGAGAAGATCTACCCCTGGAACGTCTAGCAAGACTATACATTAATGAAGTTGTGAGACTTCATGGAGTACCCCTATCGATTGTTTCTGATCGTGATCCCCGTTTTACTTCAAGATTTTGGAAAAGTCTTCAGAAATCCCTGGATACTGAACTTCATTTGAGCACTTCTTACCACCCTCAGACAGACGGACAATCAGAACGGACTATTCAGACCTTAGAAGACATGTTGAGATCTTGCTCACTTGATTTTCAGGGTATGTGGGATCAATATTTACCACTAGTAGAATTTTCCTATAACAATAGCTTCCATTCGAGTATTCAGATGGCACCATATGAAGCGTTATACAGAAAGAGATGTCGTACACCAACCTGTTGGGATGACGTTGGTGAAAGAAAACTTGTAGGCCCAGAACTGGTGGAGGAAACGGTGGAAAAGGTGAAGGTAATCCAAAATCACATTAAAGCAGCTCAAAGTAGGCAGAAGAGCTATGCCAATAATCGAAGGAAGGATTTGGAATTTCAAGTCGGTGATCATGTTTTCCTGAAGGTATCTCCGTGGAAGGGAGTCATACGTTTTGGTAAGAAAGGTAAATTGAGTCCCAGGTACATCGGACCTTTCGAAATTCTAGAACGAATTGGGGTTGTAGCTTACCGATTGGCAATGCCGCCAAGTCTCTCCAAAGTTCACGATGAGTTCCACGTATCTCTGTTGGGGAAATACAAGCCTGACCCAACGCATGTACTCACCTATGAAGATTTAGAACTGGAACCCAATCTGTCTTATTGCGAAGATCCCATCAAGATTCTTGATACGAGAGAACAAGTGCTGAGAAACCGGACGACGCGTCTGGTAAAAGTTTTGTGGAGGAATCATAAGATGGAAGAGGCAACGTGGGAACCCGAGGAACTTATGATGAAGAACCACCCGAGTCTTTTTATGCAGTAATACCCTAGAAATTGCGAGGACGCAATTATTTGAAGGAGGTGAGAATGTAACACCCCAAGCTTCTACGGTACGTTTCCCTTTGAATAATGCGATAGCGTGTGTTGTACGCAACCTCGAGTTCTAACACACACCACAACTAATTAAACTAGCCGTTGTGAATAGTAATACCTAATTTTTGAAATCATATATATTCTATATTTCAAAATGGACTTCATTTTTGGATTCGGAATATCAAAATTAGCCTAGGGTGAAATTTTGGTACATTTCGGATAACTTTCATATTTTGATGAATAGTGAAAATTTCTAAATTTTAATTAAAAACAACTTTTTTAATCAAAATAATTAATAGTGATAAATTATGAATTTGAGTGGTTTTAAAGTATATTTAGAATATATTTTTACCATTCAATTTAATGTTTATCATTGGACATAATTTTACAATTAAACCGAACATAAACAAGTGTCAATCTTTTGATAGTTATTATCTCTTAAAAACACGCTTTTTGTTTTAACAGCGGGAATTAATTTTAAATTAATTTCTGCCACTTCTGTGTTTTGAATTTAGGAAAATGGATTCCATATTTGGAATCAGGATGTCCAAATTATGTAAATAGGTAACTTTTATTTTTAGACATTTTGAATAATTACTGCGGTAAATATTTTATTTACCATGGTTAAAGGGTAAATCCGGTAAATAAGGGTTAAAAAAATAATATTATAATAATACAAAATTACCCAAAAACGTGTCTTAACCCTATTGGTTGATACATGGTCGACCATGGGCATCTTTGTGTCAATTTTGGGACCCCATGGATCCACTTGTAAGTGATAATGACACTTTATTTTAATTAAGTTAAAATGAATACAAAAATGACACAAGCATATATCTTTTAGAAGAACAATTTTTACATAGGGTTATACATGTTGTATTTTCGATTATAAATATTCATTAGAAAGATAAAAAGATTTCCTACATAATGATATTTTATTTATAATTTTTAGACAATAAATAAGTTATTTTATTTATGACACAATGATGATGCAGTAATTACTATAATAGTGAAAAATTAAAATAATTGATATTATAAATACCCAAATAAATATAATATGAAACTTTTAATGAATTAAACTAATTTTCTAGGCTAATATGATATATTAGGATTGATTTAATGGACTTTTTTCGAAGTAATCAATCTGTTATGAGTTTCACAAAAATCAACTATTGAATAGTGTCAAAATTGACATAAAAGAGTTCTTAAAACAAATATTATATTATTAATTGATATTAAATTCCTAAAAATCTAAGGCTCGGCCAAGAGACTTATATTATGATAGGTTAATCATTAATGGACCACTTGGGGGTAGCTTGGATGTATATAGTAAGTTTATTAACCATATTATATAAAAATACAAAGAGACATTGTAAAAGTGAAACTAATTAACATAGAGTTAATACTTAAAGATAAGGTTAATATAAGTACCCAAACCTGTCTAAATTCTATTGGATGAGTTTTTTTCGACCTATCCCCACCTCATCCTTTGAATAGTCAATTTTGGAGCCTTTAGAAACCGAATATGAATTTATTATAAATTAATATTTCTAGCTTTTCCAAAGGTGCCCCTCACCCCTCTTATAAAAGGGTACTCCTCCTTCTCATTTCTTCACACCTCTAAAGCCTTTTGGTTCGGCCAAACTCTGCCCAAATACTCTCCCAACATCCCTCAATACAACCTAGAGGCCTTAGTTTGATCAGAAAGCCAACCTAAGGAGCCCTTTTGATCAAATCAAAAGGAAGAACCCGAAGAAGAGGTAATGATCTCACCACCCTTTTCTAAGTTCATTTCTTCTTCCACTTCTTCTTCCTTTGTTCTTACCATTCTGAAATAATAACTCCAGTATCTCACATATACTGTGATGTTATTATAAATATGGTACAATCATATTCAGTATTCTATCCACCCTTTGAATAACATGTCACCATACGTGCGTACGTACGGCTTACCGTCTCCACGTCGTGGTGTAATTGTTATTCAATATAATATTATTTGGATGGGTATAATAATGATGTGTAACTCATGTAAATAATAAATATAACATGTTAATGATTCTATATATATGATATACCATCCATTTATATATTATTTTAATATCAAAAGAATGATATTGTCGCTCGTGCGTACGTACGGACTACCGTCTCCACGAACGCGATGAGATTCATTCTCCATCGTAACCATTAAAGCGTAATTATCATTTTATGATTTAAAAATGATGTTTAAGGACTTGATATCATTCTGGATATGAATAATATACAACCTATCCTTTACAAACATGTCTTACGTAACAAAACATATGAAAGAAAACAAGTAAGTTAACACCCGAAACAACGATAATACTAAGATATTATTATCAAATCAATATTAAAAGATCATATATGATATCATATTAATGTATATGATTCTTGTATAATTTAATAACAATTATTTCACCATTATACAGGAGGTTAACCTACCACAACCAAGGAAAAGTACAAGGTAAGGGTTATTTCACAATCTCTTCATTATCCGAGGTTGTATTATACGTAATAATCTACTGGGATCTCTTTATCATCCACATCCATGTTTCTTCAAAATGTATTTCAAAACATTTTTACTATTTACAAGAATATGGGTTAAAGTCATTTATACCCTTGTTTGACTTTTTATAAGAGGTTTATAAAGGAATCTTTCCGTCGTTTTCAAAACAAGGTCCTTTTTAACCTTTTCGACAGAATTGAGGTAAGAATGTTTTTTTTAACTTATACGGCGGGTGCGGTTATTTTCCGCCGTTATAAAATCGTCGAAGCTTCCCATACAAGCTTATAAGAATATTTTCAAAGAAAATGTTTTATTTTATATGGATCTTAAATGATTTCAAAATAAAAGGAGATATTTCTTTTAAAAGAATTTTGATTTCATCTATGTCAACATCCTTTGATGGATTTTAAGATTATTTGAAGTTGATTTATTATGATACAAAACTTCTATATTGTATTGAAGGTTTTGTGATATGTTTGACTGTGGATGTGCTATTTTTATACCATTCATAGTTTATTGTGAAAGTATTGACATTTCGTATGCTAGTTTTAATACGAATGTTTATGTTATGTTTAAACCTTTTCATATGGGAATGCATTGGACTTAATAAGTGACGGGTGGAGCCCGCTATAGCTCCTCGATGCATCAGTAGGTCTCATGAGACAAACTAGTGTCTTGGCACAAGGCCTTGACAAAATCTTATTTGTAGCCTTGGCACGAGGCCTTGGCTATGTGGTTATGATAGTCTGGCATTATGCATTCCAACATTATGAAAGTGGTTATTGATTTTTACATGTGATTATTCGATTAGTAGAATATCCATGTGAATAAGTAAATGGCATTATTTCATTTTACTTTTGCCATACCATGTTGAAGTTCAATTTTAAAAGGATTTTGTTTTAGTAATGCATTGCCTTAAATGTTTATTCTTATTTATGAAAGTTTCCGCTATATTGTTATCCTTACTGGGCATTTGAGCTCACCCCTTTTCTATGTTTTATTTTTCCCCAGGATGTGAAGAAGTAAATTATGAATGACCTGCAGGGATATTATGAATGACCTGCAGGGATATTATGAGGGGATAATAGTGTGGATTATGGGGACATTATGTTGTTGTAGTAGTTTTTTATTTTATGGTGTAATGTAAAACTTATGAATATATCTAGTGTTTCCAAGGCTACTAAACCAATCGGTCTTTCGAGATTTGATCTTTCTTGTGATCATGCCAATGTTACGAAGTAATGCACCGACTCCGGGTAGCTGGGGTCGGGGCGTTACAAATATTACGATTTCATGACGAATAAGCAATAATTATTTCATTTTCATAATAAAACATCCCATGTTCTTAATGGCCGCATAATTATAGATTACAAACCAATATATAATATGGGGTATTGTATGAGTATGTTTTCTATATAATCTTCTCATGAGTTCATTGAAATTATCTTTATATTCATCTGTTCAGAGGAACATTTCACCCTTATGTGTTAGCATGGTAATAGGTTTAGAATATTGTAATTAATTCCTCACATACCATATAAAATATCCTTCTAAACTAAGAAAACAACATATCATAGTCATTAGGTTTGGTCTAGAGAAATATTAAATGTCTTACATCATTCACGGGTATTTTGAAATACCCTCTCTTGAAAATATTTTACCAAATAAAAATGAAACATTTTAGAGCCAAAATTCATAGCTTCTAAATTTTCAATATATTTTCTCCTTACAAAAGGAATTTAGTATATTTTTCAAGTGGTTTTCTTACCCTTAGGTGCTTCATGAGAAGACAATAATAACATCTATAATGACTACCAAAAATTTATCAAAGTAGTTTGTAAATACAACATTTCTTAAATAAATGAAGATATAATGGTAATTAGTTAGACATGAAGTCATCAATATTTTATCATAGTGTCCAAGATTTTTATAGAGTGCTATATAGTGTATATAATCTATATTGACCCCCAATTGATGACATCTGGGTTGATGTTCAATCTTGTTAATGTATTGATCTATGTGTAGTTGTTCTGGAAATTCATCAATATGAGTAATATTATACATGTTCTTAATTGTGATGTTTTTAGATCACAATAATTATTTTTGAGGACAAAACCCGATGAAGGAATCCCCAGGGGAAATGCATTGTGATAAATCCTGAGGGGAAAATCCAAGATGAAGGAATCACTTTTCATGGTTTTCATGCAGTTAATTATTAAATTAATGATACTCAATTGAGGCTATTCTATAGGGTGTCAATAAAATTGTTCTAGAACTATTTATGCATTCTATTGAGAACAAAACCTCCCGTTTTGGTGAATGTCTATGAATTAATCTTGAGAAGACATAAAAATTTACCAAAATAGACATATCAACAAATGTCTGATGACCTTCCCATATTTTCATTAAAAACATACCATTGTACTTTAGAAAATTTTATCCAGGATTCTTGTCAGAATATTATCATAATTGAAATCTCATCTTCTTCTCTCAATGGTTTTTGAATTTTACTTTTAATTGTATATTCATTTTCTTATCAAAACCAAAATATTGTTACTTAACTCTAATGTACATTTCCAACTTGATAGTAAAAAAACTCTTCATTACTAATGATTTTTCTTATGGATAAATAACTTTAGAGATTGAGTTTTAAGACATTAAATAAGATATCAACCATACTATAGGATGTATGACAAAACTAGAAGTTTACCTGACACTTCTTGTAAAATATTCCTCCTAGGTACCAACAAATCTATTATCATTTTATATAATATAAGGAAATCCTTTATGATCATTCAAGTAATATTAGAATATTAATTGTTGGAATATTATCTATTGAACACATCTCAGAAAATGTAGTACATATTATCATGATGCCTAATAATCTTCATATGAATCAACCATTTATCCACTTCACCTTCTAAATAGTAGAAATAATAAATGAAGCTTTCATGTTTCGAACAGTAGAGAACCAAAAATATATTTTTAATGGTATTGATCAATTATCAATCCCTTAATAGAATATAAAGACCACTAAAATAAGGAGCATGACGCCTTATTAAGGAATCAATATAATTTTTTTCCCTCCCCTATTTATTTAGATGAATAGAATCATTAATATATTGACATATTTTTGGGAGAATATAAAAAATATTTTCCATTCCTTTTCCAAATATATTAGATGCTCAGGAAAATAATAATTTCATTTCCTATCACACTAATAGTTATTATGGAACCTTTAGGTTACAATCCTTGACTAAAACAAAATCTCATAGTGTAAGAAACAATATTCATAGTGGGGAACTAGGGAATCACATAATATTAATTATATATAATTCATTTGATATCTATATCAGGACAATATATTGTTAAATATACATCACCTTAGGTTTTCCAAGGTTATTCACTATCATAATTTATTTAAATATTATATGATGGGTTGTAAAGTCTTTCTTGAATTTCCAAGGCACATCACCATAGAGTTCCAAACAAGTTTTATTTTATCAAGGTTTGTTGTTTTTCACCAACACCAAATTGGTTCTAGATCAATATTATGTTTTTGGTATTGTTTCCCATAAATAATTATTTTCTATAGAAACATAAACATGTATAATGAAGAAAATTATTTAATTTCATTGACACAACTTGTTATATCATCTTAAAGAAATTTTGGACATTTCCTTATACTTTGAACTATCCTCTGACTTTTCGTAAGATATGTCCTCCGGTAAGTCACTATTTTTTTCTCATCATAGTCATCAATTGTTAAGTAAATAATATATTTGATAAAATCTATAATGACACATGAATATAATAAATACATAATATATGATTTTATAGATATTTATTAAAATATATAAATGAATTCTAGATAAACATAATGGTTTTGTGAATTTAGAAATATAGATAAATAAAAACAAGACTATAAGTGAGTTTCCTTTTATCCCAATGTGATGTTAGTAAGTAACACCATTCATATTAATTTTTAACATAATACATATCTTTATATCCTAGTGAATGTAATCATTTGAAAGGGTTATCTCAGATGATAAGTAATGGTAATAGAGGTGATATATAATCATAACATGACTATAAGGGTATGAAAATATGAGCATAGAATTTTAAAACCATAACCTACATTTAGAATTTATTAATAATGATTAGTGTCCTAATGATATTCAAATAATAAAATATAAATCATAAGGGAATAAAAAAACTTGACCCATTAGTGAATAAGACATGGAATTTTTTTCATTCAGAAAAGTATTGAAAATAATTTCCATAATAGTCATGTATTATTTTTGAGTCCATTATAGCGGAAAAAGTCATTTACTAAACCATTTTTACTCCCTATTCGAGCCCAGTATTACTGATCCATGATCACATCCAATACTGGATCTATATTACTTAATTGGGATAAATTTCTCTTTTATCTCTTTATTAATAAATCTAATTCACTTGACATTCCAATAATATCTATCTCAAGATATATATATCATTACCCAATGAATTGGGTAGATATATTGTTACCACCTCTCACATAAAAAATCATACTTATGAGTTCCACATTATAAAAAATAGTCATCATATCATAACTCAAGAAATAAAATGGGATTACATTCATTTATCTTATAATAACATGTGAAAAAGTGGCATGTTTCATAATACTTTTATCATAGCATATCCCGTGTCTTGTACCAGGTTTCATAACTATTCAATCATGGTATAATCCATGGAAGAGAATTTTTTTATAATAAATATGCAATGAAAACCTAGATCATTCATAGAATGTATATAAATTGTTTCATGGGAATATATCCCTAGTAAGGAATAGGTACCACCAATGGATATTGTATTAAATTTAATATAACATTAAAATATCATTAAAAACATTTCATGAGGAAAATATCATTTCTTATTGGAAAAAACCCTTTTAATTTGTAAATACATTGAAAACTATTATATTTTAAATTAAATAAAAAATTATAAATGATTCATTCATAATAATTTAGAAAAAATTTTAAAAAAAATCATTTTAAATATAAATTTTCATGAAAATGACTGTAAAATTAAAATAAAAACCTTAAATTTTTTTTAGAAATTATCATTATATCTGAAAATACCTTTTCAACTAAATATTGAAATAATTTCACATTTTCAAAATATTTTATTTAAAATTATATGTAAAATATATTTTAAAAATTGTCATATTTCTTAAAAATATCCTAATTAAACAAATTATGTGAAAGGATATTATAATTACTGATATCTACATATTTATATTTCAGTATTGGAGACTTAATCCCAAGAGATCTATTTAATTTACAAGATCATGGAATTAAATCCATATAATTATGGTAAAATGAGTTGTAATCCTGATAATAGAGTAAAATAAATTATACCTAAAATAATATTAGGGTAAATAAATTATTTCTATTACATTTAAAATTGTATATATATATTCCTCATGAAAGAATATATGTGCATAAGATAATGTACATATTAAATAAAGAAAATTGAGTGAAATGTCTATTACCGCTATGTTAACTTCTGAATAGTAAATCAAATGGAAGTGATATTCTAGAATGGATAGTTAGTATCAAATAATTTTCGTCATATGAATCATAAATTATATTTTTTGGATTTACATTTACCACAATAAATAAATACATATTGAATATAGCTTATGCCTTATAAAAAATAATGGTTAGACATAAATCTCTTACCTTAAGTACTGATTTATGTGATACTCATTCAAAACTCCTGTAAAATGAATATAAATTTATTATAAATATTCTACATAATCATATTCATATATTTCATTAAATAATTATAATTCAAATTTCCTGTTATTTCGATTATAGTAATGATTCAATGCAAAAATTACATTTTGGTTAACAACCCCTTTATTTTTGGTGAATTTTTTAATTTGATATATTTTTTTATCATATTTTATGTTTAATTAATAATATATATAATTAAATACATGATATATATAAATCATATATTTTTATATATATATTTATTTATAGGCATATATAAATGACAAATATGGCATATTAAATACATTGTTCATGGAGACGGTAGGTCGTACGTATGCCGACACACAACATCCCTTTTCATATTGAATTGTAATAAAGAATAACATATGATATACGATCAAAAATTTATTATTAATATTTTATATATAAAAATAATATTTTTATTAAAACTACAGTATATTTTTTTTTGTAAATCATTAATTAATCACTACGGTTCGTGAGGTGGTAGTCTGCCGTACATACAAATGACTTTATCGTATTCCCACAAAATGTGTTGCATGAAGGTACGGGTGATATTAAAATTAAAAAATAATAACTATATAATAAAAATAATTCATATCATGTATAGAAATTAAATCTATCCTCATGGTCATCCTTAAGAGGTTTCAATTGAAAAATGAATGACATCACACTACTAGGCATCAGTCCACCATACACATGAACGATGATTTCAAAACCTATTTGATTATTGTGGATATTTTATTATGTATTTTAATTATCACCAAATTTCAAAATAATGTCATTTATAATGAGGATTTTATATATTCATTATATAAAATTTATTAAGGGGTTTTGAAGAAGAAATAATAGATATATTTTTTGAAGAACAATAAATCTTATATGGGTATCCCCCTTATGATTACACAATTGAATTGACTACTTGATTTATTATGAAAATAATTCCTATAGTATGTGTTTATCGATTTATAGAATTTATTTTTTAGGTATTAGATAATATAATAATATTATATATTCTGATGAAAAGAGGACATTAGTGGCCTTTTATAAGTGAGGTGACTGGAAAACATGTGAAATTTTAAAGACTGATTTCCACCATTATTTTTCATATTTAATAATGGTCATAAATATATCATTATCCATTATTTTTGGAGGAATGCATGAAATATATAAAGAAAATTGTATTCATACAAGTGGATTTTATATTTTTACACTTATCATTTTTAAATTAACCCAAGATGAACCCATTTTAACCTTATCTATGGTAATTAATTATTAATCCATTCATTATTTAATTTATTACAAATTTAATTTCCCATAATTGAAAATAATAAATTATTAAAATTAATACTATTTAATAAATCATACAAAATTCACTACATTAAATTGGTATATTTTAATTTAAAATTAATCATGTAGATGCGAAAAGAAAGTTGTGTTTTAAAATGAAAAAGTTCAAAACATTAAAACGATTTTATATGCTAATTAAATATTAAATTGAATTAAATTATCAAAATTGGGCTTATTTTTAAATTAATGTTTTTATATAAATCTATAAAAATTTGAAAATATATTTTTCCCAAAATGATTTTTAAATGAAAAAAAAAATTCATTTAAAATTCAGTATTGTTACTATTCATCAGAAAATAATTGTTTTTAGAAAAATGAAAAAAATAACCCTATAATAATTGTGAATTATATAATTAATAAAAATATTTTATTTTATAAAATAAAATATATAATATTTTCATTAATTATTTTATTATTATTTTAAAAAGTCATAAAAACAAAGTTAACCGAATTTTTTTTAATATATAAAGGAATTTTCAAAAATCATGTATTTCAATATAACTATATTATTTATATAAAACCGTTATACTATCAAATTAAATTATTTATTAATATTGATATCACTATCCTTAATGGATAGCTTATATCGGCCACGAATAAAAAATATTAATAATATTTTGTGGTTTTTTTATAACTCAGTGTCATATGTCATGAAAGATGATTGCTTTTTGTTGGTACTTAATGGTAATAATGGGATATCTATATCTAATGCATCAATTAGTTTTGTTTGTAACAAATGTTGACAAATAAATTTGTTTTTATCATAAATAATAATTCATAGAAACTCATTTGTTACTGTAATTACCACAAATAACTAAACCGAAATGAAATAACAACTGAATCAACCAAATAATAACATAATTCTATATTTCATTAATTTGAAATAATATAAATTAAATAACATGAAAAATAAAAACTGTCACGAACCAACCCGGGTCGACCCTGAACCGGTCTCCCGAGCCGGTCCGCGGCAAGTCCCGAGGGGCGTTCCCGATCCCCCTGGGATTGCAACCAGTGCCGGGCATTAAGACTTGATCGTTGGGAACGATTTCAGCCCAAAACAAAAGTAAATAGAACAGAATAAATAAACACTAACCGCGGAAAAGAAATAAAAGCCACACAACCACGTACCTCCATGTGACCTCTCAGGTCACCACCCAACTAGATAGCAACCTCGCTCCAACACTGAGCGACTCAAAACAGAAGACCTGCGACTGAAATGGTAAAAGATAGGCGTGAGCACAAAAGTACTCAGTAGGTGAGCCCAACAACAAGTCCCAAAGCACTGCCAGTAAATATAGAATCTACATAATCCAGGTTTGAACTATAATGTATAAAAGTAATTTTTCATAATGTTTTACTTGAAAATCAAACACGAGACATTTCCCTTATTCTATTTCGAAAGTTAGTTCCATTTCATTAGTTTTAAACTCGTTCTGAAAAGCAATGTGTTACATTTTCAAATCTAACCCAAAGCAAGTAAAGCATTTTCATTTGAAAACCATTTTTCTCAAAGTCTAACAGTATAGGCTGTGTAATATGACTGAAAGAAAACAAGCAGGGAAAACAAGTGCAAGTAAAGGTAAACAGGCAAGGAAAACCAAGTGCAAGTAAAAATAAACCAGAAGTTATCAGCAATAACCATGGGCGATCCTGAACATCCCTAGAAAACCCCTGGACGTACTCGGGTTCAGACTACCTGCCGGCATAGTACTCCATAGTCAATAACCAACTGGCCGCCCTAACAGCCAACCAGTGGCACATCCCTCCTGGCCTGTCTGTAACTCCAGGGGGTACTAACCCGTCTAATCAGGGTTAGCAAGCAACCGTCACTCGATAATCTACATGACGCCCAAGAACCCATAGTAGTTTTTGTAACACTGTGTAAGTGGGAGACCCGCGCACGCGTGACTCATCTCACCGCACTTGCCAACCCCTTACACGGACATCGCTACACGACAACCCTCGAAGGGAAGTCCCCCTGTAGAAATGCCCTCACAAGTACGTATATATATAAATATAAGTATAATCACTTCACATTTATTAAAGTGCCAACCGGGCCGTCATAACATTTACATTTTGAACATTTAACACCTAAACATTTCCAAAGGGACATGACGTACGCCACACCATTGAAAACCAAAAACGCACTTAGAACATTATTTTAGAAACTCAAATCAGCATCTCAAACCTGAAAGACGCTGGTGTCACAAGTAAGAAATCATTTTTCCAGGTTCCAAACGCACCCCACTTTTATCAAGAGCCAAACGGGCCTTTAATCACTTTTTGAAAGAATAATATTTCTCAAATGAAATCCAGAATTTTAATCACGCATCAAAGGAAAACATTTTTCAACAACCAAGAACCACATTTAATGTTTCCAAAAATCGAGTTTAAAGGTCACACGGCACTTCCTCTAATCGAGGTTCAAAGAAAAACACCATTTTCCATAACCAATACGCCTACCATTTTACACACACCAAAACCGCTTCAGAACCCAATTCAACATGATCTTCACATTTCATAATGAACTCATTTAGTAGTATCATCAGGAAAACATACACAGTTAAAACCGAGAAAAAACTACTTCCACTGAAATGCTAGAAATAAGCAGAGCAAACCACATTATAAGTTACTACTCAATAATACTTTTAAATTTACTGAAATCCAATAAAAGACAAGGAATAAATAAATTCTAAATTTAAAGGCGAGTGTGATGGGAGACCTACCTCAAGATCCAAGCGCGGCGGTAAAACGACCTTGGAACCAAGGCGCGATGACACGACGTGTGTCCGAAGCCACGTGATAAAGTCCAACACTCTCGAAACTGAGGCACGGGGACGACAGAACCTCGGAATCAAGGCGCAGTGATGGCGCTTTCTCGGAAACGCCCTGCGCGGGTCCTAAGGTCTTAAACCTACCAAAAACAAATATAAATTGATGAAGAAAACCCCTAACAAAGCACAAGTAAATGCCAGAGTAATAATAATAATAATAATTGTAATAATTGTAATAATAATAATAAGATTAGTAATGACAATAATAACAACATTAATAATATTAATAATAATAATAAGAACAAAATAATAATAATAATAATTACGGTAATAATATAATAATGGTAATAATATAAAATAATGTTAACATAATAATATTAATAATAATAATTTAACAATAATAATAAGAATAACATACTATAATAATAATAATAATGTAGTAATAATAATACAACATCACAATATTAATAATAATAATAATAATGTAATCATATTAACATAATAATAATAATTAACATAATACAATAATAATAACATACTTTAATAACAAGAAAGATATAAAAATAATAATTTAATAAGTATATTAATAATATAACAATAATAAAAATAATGATATAATAAAAATAATAAGGATAGAATAATATCAACATAATAATAATATAATAATAATATAATCACAATAATAATAATATAATGATAATAATGATATAATCACAATAATAAAAATATTAATATTAATAATATGATAGTAATAATAATAATAATAATAATAATATAGATTTAATAACAATAACATAATAATAATTTTAATAATGATGTAATAATATTAATAATAATATTAACATAATAACAATAATATTGATAGTATAATAATATTAATTGTGATATAATAATAATAATTACAATAAAACGAAACAAACAAAAGTAACAAATAAACAAAAGAGAACTCGCGCAAGGGGGGGGGGGAACGGATCGGCGACAGGAGGAGCAGGCGGCGCTGGGCCAGGGGTGCAGCGACGGGGAGCGGGACAGGGGAAGCAGGCGGGGCATCGGGGTCCGGGGTGCTGCGCGAGGGAAGACGCCGGGACGGGGAGGCGGAGCGCCGGACGAGAGGGCGCGCAGCCGGGGTGGTGCAGCGAGGGAGCAGGGAGGAGCGACGGGGAGACGGAGTGCCGGACGAGAGGGCGCACAGCCGTGGTGGTGCAGCGAGGGAGCAGGGAGGAGCGACGGGGAGACGGAGCGCCGGACGAGAGGGCAGGGTGCGGCGGAAACCGGCGTGGCAGGAGGGAGGGGGCGCGCGCGGGAGGTGGCGGAGCCGGGAGGCCGGGACGGCGGCTGGAGGCCAGACGGTGGTGATGGCCGGGACGAGGTGGGATGCGCCGGAGATGGAGGCGGTGAGCGCGGGTGCGCGGGAGGCCGAGGGGACCTGCAGGGGCCAGTGCGGAGGGCGATCGCGGCCGGAGGTAGGAGGGAGAGGCGGTTCGCGCAGCTGGGAGGAGCCGGGGCAGGCGCGCGGCGCAAAAGAGAGGGGAAGAACGGGGAAGAAAGAGAGGGGAAGAGAGAGGGGCAGGAAATAAGTGGCGGCTGGGTAGGGACGGGGTAGGTTAGGGTTAGATTATAATATATATATATATATATATGATGAAAATAATAATATCAATGATTATAATAATAATAATAATTTTAATAATGTTAATAATTATAATAATAACAATAGTAAATCAATAATAAAATGTATAATCATAATAAAACCTTTTTAATAATAATAAAATTTATCATAATAATAATAATAGAACTTATAATAATAATACTAATAAAACTTAGATAATAATAATAAAACTTACAATAATAATAAATAATAAATTAGTTAATTCAAATAATAAATGTTTTGATCAAATATTTAAAATAAAAATTTTAAAATAATTTGAAGATGTTACACACATATATATATATTTATACATACATAGTTCTATATATATACACACACATTATTATACATATATCTATGGCCATACATAAACATATATACAATAATCCTAACACAGATAAAAAGGTATTGATAATAAAATACCAACATGAAAATTATAAAATTTAAAACACCGGGTGAACACACTGTCACCCGGGCTGAACGCACGGTCACCGCTAACGATGCGGTGACCGCGCACCGGCGCGAAACCGCCAATCGCAATTAATCTTCGAAAAATTTAAATCGGGACCAAGAAAGAAGTAAAATAAAGATACCTGCGGTCGGGGTGTGACAATTCTCCCCACCACAGACACTTTCTGCCCCCAGAAAGTCACCATGCCACTAGTCAGCCAAAAACCAAGTCCATGCCCAAACAGAACTAAAGGAACTGAAGAAAACTGAGGTTCTCGGGGATGACCTTACTCTACACAGGTCACACCCGACCGATTCAAGAGAAAACTGGGGTCCGAGATTGAGGGGAGAACACGAAGGGGTTCTCCCCACCACAAGAACTTAACTAGTGCAGAAAAGATGACCATTTAAATAGAAAACCCCGGGAAGGGGGGGGGGGGGTCTACGCGGGAACTCCCAATTCAATCAAACCAACTCTTATAGCACGATCAAAACAACACCTCCGTCAAGACATTAAATCCTCGACCAGAGTCAACAACCTTCAACCCTAGGAGGAAAACCCATAGAAAAACACTTAACCAACATCAAAATGGAGACATGATCCACCGTAGTCCACAAAACGTAACCACATCGACAACATAACTAAAACGAGGTCAACCCACACGAGAGTCAAACACACTTTTAAGAAGGACACATGATTTGGAATATTACATTCTCACGACAAGTCTACTTAGATTATCATAGAACAAGTTCACCATTACTTTATAGAAAAACAACGCATTTACAACGTTGTTGGGACCTCAATAGCGGGGAAACAAACCTGAAAAGGTTTTTTAATTGCCCCACCGTCCACACGGAATACAGAACTTGGACCAAGGCTTCACAACCCCGGGGACTCCTGACTGTGCGCGAGCTTCACCCCGAGACTTGTGGCTGGGGCTCTGATGGCTGAAGCATCTTCTGCCTCACAGTCAGGTACTGACATTCTCCCATCGCAGCTTCCTCTTCAAGCAACGCTTCTTGCAAAACTCCTCCAGATGACACAGACAACCACAGCGATGACACGTCTTTGGAGGGTTGCGACAAGATGGCTTTAAATGCCCAAAACGACCACACTGAAAGCATACCATCGAACGATCTGATGAACTGGAAGCTGGGACCAAAGGGGATAACTCATTAGGAACAGGTATCTCTGGCGCCTTTTCCTCACCAGAGGGGGAACTCTTACGAACAACAACAGAGGACGCTGAAGTATTAACCACCCGCACACCGGAAAGCAACTCAGCCAAGAAAGCTTTCTCTACCAGCTTCTCGAAACAAAGGTCTTCAGAAGGGAGGACTCGCTCCTTGATCTCTGGACGAAGACCCCCAGTGAAAAGAGAGGCCTTCATGAGCTCATGCGACGCTACATCTGGAGAAAAGGGAATTAGTTCCTTGAAATGGTCAACATATGCCTTCACCGTCCGTTGACCTTGTTGAATATGCACAAGCTCTCCCTTTTTCTCCAGCTTCACTTTCTCAGGTACAAACCATTGGATGAAAATGATTCTGAAGACATCCCACGTCATTTCACCTTGCGTCGATGATGGGGTAACCCTCTTCCATTGGTCCAGAGCTGGACCCTCAAACAACTCCATAATTGCACGGACCTTAACACTATCGGGAGTTCCCAATATTCTAAGGACACGTTCCACTTCCTCGAGCCATTTCACTGCTTCTAACGGACCCTGATTACCATGGAGAATAGGCAAAGTCTGAGAAGGACCAAAAACTGGGCATGACTTATCAGAATCCTTAAGAACCTTTCTGGGTGGCATTTCCTGAGCGACACATAAAACACAAGGCCAAAACCTTCATCAAAACGAAGCAACATCAATAAAAGCGCCTTTCTCAAAAATAGTCAGCACCAGGACTAAACCAATACAACACAACTCAAAACAAAATCTCCTCTTTAAAAATTCCCTTTTCATTTTTGATTTCAAAACCACCCTTTCTCAAGATCACTTTCCAAAAACCAATCCACTTTCAAACCAAAAACTTTCCAAAACCAGTCTCCCTTTAAAACCAGTTTAGAAAACAAATTAAAGCGTTAAATTTCAAACACACCCAGGTAATCTCATGAACCGTTGCACATGTCTTTATCCACATTCCATTCATACGTGCGTCAACACACAGTTTCCATGCATTTTCACACATGTGCAGACGTTCATAACGAGGAACTGAGGTTTCAACCCAAATCATTCTTATCCAATTCCAAGAAAGCAACAGATTTCCAAAACAAGAGATTTCAGTTTTAAAACCCATTTCATATATTTAAAGTCCTTTAAAAGGAACCAGTCCAATCTTTCAAAAAACTTTTTCATTTCCAACAACGTACTTACACAGACCAAAACATAAGCAGCAACCAAATTTGCATCAACCACTGAAATGAGGGACTAGTAGTCACACTCAACCTGGCGACATGGTAGTGGGCCATGTCCCAAGTCAGCGTCGACCACTAGGAGGAATTCAAACCACGTACTCGAACTCCACATGGGTCACTACTCCATGTGAAATTACGATGTGACGTCGGCTTGCCTCCATTATCATCTCTTAATCCAAGACAAACCAGGAAAGACAAGGACACAATTCCCGAACTACCCCTGGTAACTCGAGGATCAGCGCGAGCAAGAGTTCGCGACGCTCTTCCCGTACCTACCCCTCGAGTTCCGACAGTCCTAATCTCCTTCTACCGGACAACCCAAATAACAAGAACCACCTCTGATACCATTTTGTCACGAACCAACCCGGGTCGACCCTGAACCGGTCTCCCGAGCCAGTCCGCGGCAAGTCCCGAGGGGCGTTCCCGATCCCCCCGGGATTGCAACCAGTGCCGGGCATTAAGACTTGATCGTTGGGAACGATTTCAGCCCAAAACAAAAGTAAATAGAACAGAATAAATAAACACTAACCGCGGAAAAGAAATAAAAGCCACACAACCACGTACCTCCATGTGACCTCTCAGGTCACCACCCAACTAGAGAGCAACCTCGCTCCAACACTGAGCGACTCAAAACAGAAGACCTGCGACTGAAATGGTAAAAGATAGGCGTGAGCACAAAAGTACTCAGTAGGTGAGCCCAACAACAAGTCCCAAAGCACTGCCAGTAAATATAGAATCTACATAATCCAGGTTTGAACTATAATGTATAAAAGTAATTTTTCATAATGTTTTACTTGAAAATCAAACACGAGACATTTCCCTTATTCTATTTCGAAAGTTAGTTCCATTTCATTAGTTTTAAACTCGTTCTGAAAAGCAAAGTGTTACATTTTCAAATCTAACCCAAAGCAAGTAAAGCATTTTCATTTGAAAACCATTTTTCTCAAAGTCTAACAGTATAGGCTGTGTAATATGACTGAAAGAAAACAACCAGGGAAAACAAGTGCAAGTAAAGGTAAACAGGCAAGGAAAACCAAGTGCAAGTAAAAATAAACCAGAAGTTATCAGCAATAACCATGGGCGATCCTGAACATCCCTAGAAAACCCCTGGACGTACTCGGGTTCAGACTACCTGCCGGCATGGTACTCTATAGTCAATAACCAACTGGCCGCCCTAACAGCCAACCAGTGGCACATCCCTCCTGGCCTGTCTGTAACTCCAGGGGGTACTAACCCGTCTAATCAGGGTTAGCAAGCAACCGTCACTCGATAATCTACAAGACGCCCAGGAACCCATAGTAGTTTTTGTAACACTGTGTAAGTGGGAGACCCGCGCACGCGTGACTCATCTCACCGCACTTGCCAACCCCTTACACGGACATCGCTACACGACAACCCTCGAAGGGAAGTCCCCCTGTAGAAATGCCCTCACAAGTACGTATATATATATAAATATAAGTATAATCACTTCACATTTATTAAAGTGCCAACCGGGCCGTCATAACATTTACATTTTGAACATTTAACACCTAAACGTTTCCAAAGGGACATGACGTACGCCACACCATTGAAAACCAAAAACGCACTTAGAACATTATTTAAGAAACTCAAATCAGCATCTCAAACCTGAAAGACGCTGGTGTCACAAGTAAGAAATCATTTTTCCAGGTTCCAAACGCACCCCACTTTTATCAAGAGCCAAACGGGCCTTTAATCACTTTTTGAAAGAATAATATTTCTCAAATGAAATCCAGAATTTTAATCATGCATCAAAGGAAAACATTTTTCAACAACCAAGAACCACATTTAATGTTTCCAAAAATCGAGTTTAAAGGTCACACGGCACTTCCTCTAATCGAGGTTTAAAGAAAAACACCATTTTCCATAACCAATACGCCTACCATTTTACACACACCAAAACCGCTTCAGAACCCAATTCAACATGATCTTCACATTTCATAATGAACTCATTTAGTAGTATCATCAGGAAAACATACACAGTTAAAACCGAGAAAAAACTACTTCCACTGAAATGCTAGAAATAAGCAGAGCAAACCACATTATAGGTTACTACTCAATAATACTTTTAAATTTACTGAAATCCAATAAAAGACAAGGAATAAATAAATTCTAAATTTAAAGGCGAGTGTGATGGGAGACCTACCTCAAGATCCAAGCGCGGCGGTAAAACGACCTTGGAACCAAGGCGCGATGACACGACGTGTGTCCGAAGCCACGTGATAAAGTCCAACACTCTCGAAACTGAGGCACGGGGACGACAGAACCTCGGAAACAAGGCGCAGCGATGGCGCTTTCTCGGAAACGCCCTGCGCGGGTCCTAAGGTCTTAAACCTACCAAAAACAAATATAAATTGATGAAGAAAACCCCTAACAAAGCACAAGTAAATGCCAGAGTAATAATAATAATAATAATTGTAATAATTGTAATAATAATAATAAGATTAGTAATGACAATAATAACAACATTAATAATATTAATAATAATAATAAGAACAAAATAATAATAATAATAATTACGGTAATAATATAATAATGGTAATAATATAAAATAATGTTAACATAATAATATTAATAATAATAATTTAACAATAATAATAAGAATAACATACTATAATAATAATAATAATGTAGTAATAATAATACAACATCACAATATTAATAATAATAATAATAATAATGTAATCTTATTAACATAATAATAATAATTAACATAGTACAATAATAATAACATACTTTAATAACAAGAAAGATATAAAAATAATAATTTAATAAGTATATTAATAATATAACAATAATAAAAATAATGATATAATAAAAATAATAAGGATAGAATAATATCAACATAATAATAATATAATAATAATATAATCACAATAATAATAATATAATGATAATAATGATATAATCACAATAATAAAAATATTAATATTAATAATATGATAGTAATAATAATAATAATAATAATAATAATATAGATTTAATAACAATAACATAAAAATAATTTTAATAATGATGTAATAATATTAATAATAATATTAACATAATAACAATAATATTGATAGTATAATAATATTAATTGTGATATAATAATAATAATTACAATAAAACGAAACAAACAAAAGTAACAAATAAACAAAAGAGAACTCACGCAAGGGGGGGGGGGGGGGGAACGGATCGGCGACAGGAGGAGCAGGCGGCGCTGGGCCAGGGGTGCGGCGACGGGGAGCGGGACAGGGGAAGCAGGCGGGGCATCGGGGTCCGGGGTGCTGCGCGAGGGAAGACGCCGGGACTGGGAGGTGGAGCGCCGGACGAGAGGGCGCGCAGCCAGGGTGGTGCAGCGAGGGAGCAGGGAGGAGCGACGGGGAGACGGAGCGCCGGACGAGAGGGCGCACAGCCGGGGTGGTGCAGCGAGGGAGCAGGGAGGAGCGACGGGGAGACGGAGCGCCGGACGAGAGGGCAGGGCGCGGCGGAAACCGGCGTGGCAGGAGGGAGGGGGCGCGCGCGGGAGGTGGCGGAGCCGGGAGGCCGGGACGGCGGCTGGAGGCCAGACGGTGGTGATGGCCGGGACGAGGTGGGATGCGCCGGAGATGGAGGCGGTGAGCGCGGGTGCGCAGGAGGCCGAGGGGACCTGCAGGGGCCAGTGCGGAGGGCGATCGCGGCCGGAGGTAGGAGGGGGAGGCGGTTCGCGCAGCTGGGAGGAGCCGGGGCAGGTGCGCGGCGCAAAAGAGAGGGGAAGAACGGGGAAGAAAGAGAGGGGAAGAGAGAGGGTGAGGAAATAAGTGGCGGCTGGGTAGGGACGGGGTAGGTTAGGGTTAGATTATAATATATATATATATATATATATATATGATGAAAATAATAATATCAATGATTATAATAATAATAATAATTTTAATAATGTTAATAATTATAATAATAACAATAGTAAATCAATAATAAAATGTATAATCATAATAAAACCTTTTTAATAATAATAAAATTTATCATAATAATAATAATAGAACTTATAATAATAATAATAATAAAACATAGATAATAATAATAAAACTTACAATAATAATAAATAATAAATTAGTTAATTCAAATAATAAATGTTTTGATCAAATATTTAAAATAAAAATTTTAAAATAATTTGAAGATGTTACACACATATATATATATTTATACATACATAGTTCTATATATATATACACACATTATTATACATATATCTATGGCCATACATAAACATATATACAATAATCCTAACACAGATAAAAAGGTATTGATAATAAAATACCAACATGAAAATTATAAAATTTAAAACACCGGGTGAACACACTGTCACCCGGGCTGAACGCACGGTCACCGCTAACGATGCGGTGACCGCGCACCGGCGCGAAACCGCCAATCGCAATTAATCTTCGAAAAATTTAAATCGGGACCAAGAAAGAAGTAAAATAAAGATACCTGCGGTCGGGGTGTGACAAAAACCCATATCAAAAAATTTATTTGTATTTAAATAATTTTATCTTATCTATCATATTATAGATTATCTTCAGAATATCCTTCATATTGTCTTCTCACATGATCCCGTGTTTTCAATGATATATAATATTACATATCAAAACTGTTGAATTCAATGATACGAATTTTAGTGATTATATGGCCAATACTTTTATATATGATAGAAAAAAAACAATTAACATATAATGTAAACAAAAACATGTGTTTATTAGACAATAACCAAGGTGTGTTGGCATAACATATGGCAATCCCACATAATAAAAACTCATGATTCATTGCCAAATTAGTTTAGAATAAATAAAGAAATGAGATGTATCACTATAAAAACATAATGGATTAATCATTATACATGATAAAATAGTGTAGGAATAGTAATATAGAACATACATAAGTATTTAAAATTGTACATTATAATCTTTATCTGTTACATGTCAATTTTCACTATGTGGACAGAATCTCATTTTTATTGGGTTTACTCCCCACATCCATTAACAAAGTAGATATTCTCTCGTAGTGTATTTGGATCACTCATCAGTCCCATAAATATCATCTATTGATATTGAAATGTTATATGATATATTTTTTTATCTATAATGAACCCAATTATTAACTAATCATAAACATTATATATGTCCACCACTTTATCATAAATACATTCAAAATTTTAACATAGACCAAAAACTAGAGAAAAAGAAACATGTTTAATGAAAACTATATTAAGAAAAATTATGTATCTATCGAAATAATGAAGGTGTATTGTTTAATTAGATCATATCTAAATTGATGAATATGAATCAATAATGGTACACGACATAGATGAAAACCCCTTTTACATGAGAATTATAAAATTCCTTTCATAAAACTATATCTAATATTCTATTCAATTGATAAAATTTACATTATATTTAAAACTAAATAAATAATGTAACAATATTTTACATGTAAATTATTAAAAAACAGGATATCAATAATTATTTTTTAATTAAGATTTAAAATTAAAAAATAGAATAAATTTGAAATCTATTAAAAAAGTATATTGTTTTTATTAATTGAAAATATTGTATCTATTTAAAAAACCACACAAAAAATTTTAAAATTTAACTCCATTTGAAAATAAAACCATGCAAATTAAAAATTAAAATCTCAAATAATATTAAAACATATATGCTAATTCAAAAATTTACGTAATGAATACTAATATGGTGGAAAATGAATCTAGAAATAAAATAATTGGCATGATACGATAATCTTACAATAAACACATTTGGTATATTATAAACAAATAAGAGTACAAAATTATAAAAGGGAACAAAATCCAAGAATATTACATACAGAAGAATAAAATGAGTTTTATAGGGATCAAATTTGTAATAACCTGAAATTCTATAAATGAAATTCCTATTTTAATGAATAAATTCATTATTATGTATTGTAGCTATTTAGAACCCATGAAAAAAATTATTAATTTGGATTGTAATAAATTGTAATCTATCTAATTTGAAAACCCACTATGCATCATTACTATAGATAATATATTAAAGAAATAATGATCATTAATATGAGTATATATTTAGGGTTATAGTAAATTATAATGGAATCAGACTGAAGAAGTGGTATCCATAATGGGAAGGATCAATCCATAAAACCCAATATATTTGAGCATTCAGGTGAGATAAATCCCATATTATTTTCCCATTTCTAATACTATATAAAGATTCAACAACTAAAAATTTATCTAAACTACATATATTAAAGGATTACAGTCATTGATATCATGTCCTGAACCTTTTTCACCAAACAACCCCAACAAAGAATCAATATCTCAAACATTACTTGTTAGTCATATGCTAGTGTAAAAAGATGTTATGTATGTGTCCCTAGATGTCAATAAATATATTAAATACCAATATACCCGGATACGTAAAATGACACTAACAAAGTCTGATGGTATGATCCCTACTAGTTGGTGTGTTGTATCGGGAATCATACAAGACTGATGATATATAGATTTTCACAGAAAACAATAGAAGATAATGAAATAATTGAGTATGAAAATCACACCAAAAATAAAATCTACAACAATGAAAATAAATATATGAAATATAAAATTAATATATTATCAAATTAATATGAATAGTAAAAATTAAATTCAATATTCCAAAGGAAACATAATTGTATGAAAAAATGATCAAGAATATCCACCACCACCAAATGCACTTTAATCTTTTCTAAGACATTGCAGATGGAAATGTACAAACAATTAAGGTAAGGGTATGGTTTGAGATGTTAATGTCAATAATTATGTCATGAACCACCTTATTCAAGATGATTAATGGGATGGAATGATATTAAGACCAACATTCATCAACATGATGGGAAGATAATGACCCCTGAGTCCCACTTTCAATACGACCTTAGGTGGTGACCATCACAAAGGGTATTAAAATATCAACAAATTTGAGACAATAACATTTTCATAGTAACTAGGATTTGGAGATAAGATTTATCAACCTCAAAAATCTCCAGGAAACCTATATATAAATAAACCAAAACAAATTTCACATGTATGTTTAATGTAAAATTTCTATAAATGAAAAATAAATCTCCAATTTAAATAAAAAAAGTAAACTATGTAGAAACAAAACCATCATCCCCAACGTATGATCTAGTAAGGTGTATCTTGGTCCATTTATTCAACCTTCAAACCTAAAAAATGTTTTATATACATGGGGTTATCATACATTTAAACTCATTAAATAAGAAACAATGTCACATGTGCACAAGTAAGAGAAGCATAGTAATTCTTATATGGGAAAATATACGAAACTCAATAGTACCAATGAAGGTATACTATCCACCCCAAACACATAATGGTATTCCCAAAAAATAAAACAGGTTAAGTACTGAAATGTAGTATGAACGTTGACATTTTGGTACCCCACACAACTTCCCATTTGTTAATTCTCATCCTTAATGAATAATATCATAATGCTACAATGGTCTTCCATTAGACACATTGTCACAACCATCCTGCACATACATGGGCCACATACCACATCACATCCCACCCACAAATACATGGGACATAAACATCAAACTCATCTAGAATAACCCGACGAAGCACACCTCACCCTCAATCCTAGGCCTCACAACCACACCACAACCTACATGAAGATTATATAGCTACCAAATCCTAGAATAGGGAGAATAGAGGAACCAACAATCCACCCTCCATCCTCCCAATAAGATTATGTGAAAGGAAACCTTCACCTATAAAAATGGGGGTGTTCCGAATATAGTTCTCAACATGGGTGGGTTGCCTATAAGAATCGCAATTAACTATATATATATATATATACCAAACACTCAACCAAACGTATGGGTTTCCATAACAAAAACAAGCCCCCTAAAAAATCCATTGTTTCCACCTCAAAATGAACTCATAAAAAACTACGATCACTTCAAAATTGGATAAATGACCCCCACATCACAACAAGCCGCAAATAGTACCATAGACCTAACCAATTCATTTAACTAATTTTCTTTCTTTATTATCAATTCATTCATTTATTTATCCAATCACTACCATGGAAACTACCGAAAACTATAAATTTTATTAGGTGAGCTAACCATGATAGACACATAAAAATCCAATAAATGGAAGAAGGGATAAGGTAAAATAATTAATTCTAACAACTAGTTATAAAAACAAATCTTACCCATCTTGCAATACCACTATACAATCCTCTCTCATGAACATCTATTAATCCACTTCCAATATCATTATTCAATGTCATGCCTCCATATCATTCCACTCATTTTAAAAACCCCCCAAAACACCTCATTACTACCAAACATAGTAGCCCCTCTATACAAAAACAACACACCCAGCACACCCTTAATCATGAACATGACATAAATCTTGTCCAACATCCCCACTACCCTACCACTGCCCAGATTTAGTCTCACTACATAACAAGATCATCCATTCAAAAATCAACTAATATTTCTTCACGAGTTACCATTACACTGTGCATACCACATCATACTCACAATCACACTCCCAAACACAACCCCACATGGATGTTATAGACATTAGACTGAATAGAACCACACACAACACACGCCACACTAATAGGGAAAGGATTTCTCAGATTTAGAATCACCCATTATTTAATTACACTTCATAAAATAAGGTTTTTCACATTATAAGTTTTACCATAGGGAATTCATTTACAGAAATAAATTTAAGTGGTTAACAAATATTTTAATTCTTATAGTTTTGATTCCAAATTCATATGCATGTGAAAATAAATACCACCAATGGAAAATATTTTCCGAATAATACATCCCATTAAATTTACAACACGGATCAATTATTACATATAAAAAAATTATCATCTTCATCATCATCCAATACCCCATTTATTACTTCTTATTATCTTTGTTATGTTGGATTAAACCATAAACATATGAATAAATTACTAGAACCACAAAAAATGACAGAAAAATATAATAAAAACAAAGGGATCATTACCTGGAAAAGAAAATCAACAATTCCACATTATGGAAAAATTGAGGGATCACACGAGTAGATAGAAATAGTCGAGGGGATAACCAAGTATAATGATACAACAATGGAAAATAACTCCTATAGGAAGAATGTTTCACATCATACCAAGAACAAATTTAAGGGTTCGAAGGAAGTGAGTATTTTTCACTAGAATGGCCAGATCCTACATCTATGGGGAAAAGGTATTGAAGGACATTAATGATGGATCACAATCATTAAAAAGTGTTTAAGTAGTAAATTGAAGATTAATGTTTTTTAAGAGATAAATACCCTTTGATACTAACCAAAAACATATTAAATATTGTAGTTAAATGATTTAATGTCAATGAAATTGTTAACAAGTTGAAATTGGAAAAACATTGAAAAACTAGAAATCACTCTATGATGGGTGAGTCATAAATGTGAATCACTAAATCCTTTCTAACAAATTGATGATGAAAAAATTATGATCCACCAATGTGACATTCAAATAGAGATTCTCGAACACCTCTCACTAATGCCAGAATAACTGATGCATAACCAACCAACACCTCGACTCAGTAGCGCCTTGACATAATTAAGGCCGACCAACAGAGGACTTGACCTACCAATGCCTGACATACTGAAGCCTCAACCTATTGATGACAGACCTACCGATGCCATGATTCACTGATAACGAGCTACCAAATCAAAACCACCAAAATTTATATAACTATGTGACTTATTGACACCTGAATCACCCATGAAAAAACTCAATATTTAAAAAAGTCTACAAATGAGCCATTGTTGCGTCCCAGAACACCCCAAACACTGTATTTTTAACATGTAATCATATATGGATGTCTGATACAATACATCAGATACCTCTAATACTATTCCCACCCTTGATAATTGAAAACCAATCCTAAAAGATAGATGGTCTTTAACAACCACCAAGTAAGATACATCTCAAGGATAAACAACCTTGTGTTTTTTAAAGGATGGAGTGAATCCTCAAAATAAAAAGATACCACCTCCCACATATCCAAGCACAAAAAACCACAAGATACCCCCACACAATCACTAAATATCTATACATATGAATTTTTGATTTCCATCCCATAAGTTAGTATACAATCTGCACTGGCCGACACTGAGTCTCCAGCATATGTTTAATCACATATCAATTAATGCATCTAGATTAGGAATCAGGTATCCCGATTTTCCCATGTTATGAAATAATCAGACACTAAAGAACAATGATGGAACCGAATTTATAAAAGATATGTTTCAATCAATAAATCACATATGAAAACACATAATAAAAAAACAAATCTAGGAATTATGCTTTCATTTATGTCTCTCACTCCAATGTACTCTCCTCCAGGCCACCATGACTACAAAACACATGATCCTAGGGAATAGTCCATCCATGAAATACCTTATCCCGGTGATCCTTGATCTTTATTTTCCCCTCAACAAATGTTTCATCATTCTTGATATCGTGCTCTCCCCAATCAATGACCTAGGAGTCATCGTGACGATACTGATGTAGCATAGAGACATGAAATATTTTGTCCATTATTCTAATCTATTTTGAAAACTCCTACTATTATTTCACCTCTCCAAATCATCCCAATATATTGAAGTATCCTAAAATCTTGGAGTATGCATAACCCTAATTCTGAAACTCCACTACCCACATAGAGGGGAAACCTTCAAGAACACCTAGTCCCCAACTTCGAACTCTATGGGCCATCTCATGCGATCCGAAAATGACTTCAACCAGTCCTATCATTCCTTAATACTCCCCAAGAAATACTGCAACTTATCTATTGTACATTGAACCAAGTATTATACAAGAAAATATGCCTCCTCAATATATTTCCAACATAAAGGTAAACTATATGGTCATCCATAAATTGATTAAAATGGTTTTGTGACAATGGATGAGTGATAACTATTATTTTAATAAAACATTAACAAAGGAAAATGTTGCACCCAAGACACACCATGGTCCAAGAAGCATGCTTGAAGTGTGTCCTCCCATATATGGATGGTTCATTCTGTCTTCCCATCTATCTGAGGGTGGAATGTATTGCTGAGGTGTAACTGAGGCCCAATGGAATGTTGGAATCCCCTATAGACTCACGAAGTACAATTTGTATCCCAATCTATGACGATGGGTCACAGAACCCCATACATATGTACTAAATCATTCGCATAATATTATGCTAAGTATTCAAATACGCTTAACTCCTTGATCGTTAGGAAGTTAGGTGATTTCATCAACCAATCCACCACTACCGAGATTGCATCACACCCTCCATGGGATTTGGGTAGTCCTGTTATGAAATCCAATGAGATGTGTTACCACTTCCACTCAATGACATATATGGTATTTTACTATCCACCAGGAACATGGTGCCCAAAATTCACTTTAAGGCACCCCAAGAACATTTCCACAAACTCTGACACTGACTGCTTCACCCTAGGACACCAAAACTATTAACTCATTCCACATTACATCATGAAAACAGTCAGGTGTGCTGATAGTGGTGAGATATGAAACTCACAGAAACGTCCCCCATATATCACAACAAGAACACACAAATTTTGAGGGAACAAAATCCTATCTTGAACATCCTCTAACCATCCCTCCATAGCATCAACCAGGTCAAACTGATTGCACATTACCTCTTTCATCATGTATCCCAACAATGATGTTTCTACTTACTTCCTCATAGAAGACTGCATCGCCATCAAAGATAGAAAAACCCTTTCACCATCCATTCATGCATCTATTTTCAAGGATATCAACTCCCCTATTTCTCTCCAAGAATTTTCATATTCCTCTACCATATAATTCTTACAACTACATTATCAACGAAGCATCGACAACATTCTCATTTACTGATTAGTGGGTTATGTTAAAATCATAATCCTAGAGAAACTTCATCCACCTCCGCTATCATATGTTCAGATCATGCTGGGAAAAGATTTACCTCAAACTATTGTTTTCAATGAAGACTACAAAGATATCCCAAATGATAAATGTTTTCCACACCATTAACCTAAATATGTCCAAAGATAGCTCCAGATAAAGGGTGGAATAGTTATGTTCATGGTGATGCAACTTCCTATACCCATAAGTGATCACTCTAGGTTGTTTAATCAACACACACCTCAAGCCCAAAAAGGAAGAATAACAAAACTCATAGAATATCACTCCATCCTCTGGAAGCTGGATCTCGTGGGTGGTGACCAACATCCAGTTCATATAGCCAAACACATCCTTGCACTACTCGTTTCATGCAAAATATTGGCATTTTATGGTATGAGCCATCAGCGGAGATGCTACTCAATAGAAATTAGGTATGAATCTCGGATTATAGCATCCCAAATTGAGAACAAATGTCAACCTCTTCGTTATCATTGGGTTTTTCCCAAGAAAAAATACCAAATACTTCAATGGATCCACTACTAAAACCATATGAGACAACACATGTCCAATGTATTGGACCTATCATGTACAAAACATGTACATCAACCTCTTTTAACAAATATTGTGGCGTTGAAGTACTGCTTGGACATTCCTTAGATTCTTGGTATGATCCTTCTCTGAATATATTTAGTTCCTGATTTCATCGATCTATATAATCCTGAACATTTCATGGAACTCATGAATGATGATTTTCAGAAGCCATGTGAACACGAATGATGTGCTCGTAACATCTAACAATAAAACCACGAACTCGAAGTGCCCATACCTACACCTGAATGAAGTCTCTAGGATTTCACCCTCTTACACACTTAACTGATGATACCCAGACCTTAGATCAATCATAGAAAATCAACATTCTACCCAAAACTATTTGAAAAGATCTTCTATCCCCAGGAGAGGGGAGAAGTTCTCTATAGTTCATAGATTCAACCTCTTGTATCTATACACAGCCTCAGAAATCTATCTACCTTCTTCTCAAAAAAGAAAAAATCACCCCATGGTGACTCACAAGACTAGATAATTCCCATAGTAATTAGATCATCAATATCGATCTGCAACTCCGATAGTTCAGAAGACTCTATATGAAAATGAGCATTAAAAATTGAAATATCACTGGGTTGTAAGTATATATGGAACTCAACATCATGTTGAGTGGGTAGAGTCACAACCTCATTATGTTAAACATTCATGAACTCCGTTACCACTCATGGTACCTCCACCTCATCATCCACTGATTCCATAGATTGATCGTCCTACAATGAAAAGAAATTATCCACATTCTAACTACCAATTAGACAAGTATGTTCATCAACGAAAGCCAAAAGTTTTCCACCCACATATAAAAACACAAATAATCTCAAGAAGAATTCTATGAGTGCACATAAAGTGTACCACCAGTTAGTGTTAAGGATAAAACCATATTGATACATATATAGAATAAAGAGATCCTCAATGGAATGATGTGAACCCATAATTAGTTGACATCCCCAATAAAAAAATCAAACATGTTGGTTGAACCTCTAACTGGTGTAATAAACTGTAGGGGTATGTAAATTATATATATGTCTATTCTCTAAGCATGGTCTAGACCAGGAGTACAAAATAAGTGTGAATCTATTAAATCAAACAAGGAATAGACATGAGTTCGGGGTAAAATGATCATACCTCAAACTATATTCGTTCCTTCTGTAACTGCTACCTCTACGTCCCGCAACTAAAAACACCATGATCATCTTCCCCTCTTCTATTGTCTAGTTTCTTGAACATGCTGAGGACGAGATCATTATGGAACACCCTATGGCCAGACACTGCTTACACAATCTCACCTTGGTGGAGTAGGAGCGAGGTGTCCATGCTGGTGAAATGACATGCCCGACAAATACATCTGAGGAGGGTGTTAGTCCTACCCACCTCCACCGTATAAAGAATTAATTGGTTACTAACCCTCAAGGTTCATGTTGCATCCACAAGTGAAACACCTTGGTCCAAAGACAATGAGAAATTGATGTGGGCCAAAAGGTTAGAATTGAAACCATAGGGGTTGGTTCCCAATTGGATGATACCTATATGGTCTTGGCAGTAGGGATCTAATACCGAAATCCATCCCTTTTAAACAATTTTGATTGTTCCCCTTTCATGATAAACCTCCCCAAAAGTTCATCCTTTCAACTACCCCATTATTCTTCATAACATATATTTCAATGGGGGTGAAGGCGGTAATATCATATTGGAGGGAAGGATGGAGTGCCTCTACTAAATATCATGCTAGAGACTACTAATCCGGAATAGATACTGAGAAAAGTGAAGGAGATACATCAACTGGATCCACAACTCCAGTCCCGACATAATCCCCTAATAGTGGTAGACTATCTGCTGGTGTTTTTCAACCTTCATGGTTGAATATTAGAATTCCGCACAGAACACCTACTCAAAGTAGGCATATATAATACCACCCTTTTTTCTCCCCCTCCCATTTTTAGAGTCCACTAATGATGTGTTTCTCCCCTCTTCTATCTCAATTATTAGGGAAAACCATAACTCCTTCGAATCTTGGATCAATAAAAAGATATCATCACCACCTTAAGGCAACTCTCCATCTCTATGTACGAGACACTACACTCCTACATTGCTCAAGTCTCTTATAAAATTCTTTATCTGTCTTCTATCATTGAATTTAATCCTCCTTTAGATCAACCCTCCACTGATCAGTTTGATTATCCTACTGATCATCAAATGTCTGATCCACTCATGGTCAATGTCCAGGAGCCATAGCGAAAAGATAGACAATGAAATCATAAGCCTGATTATTATGAATTTTTTATGTATTTATTTTATGTCATTTTTTATATAAATTTCATTAATCTGACCAAATCATACAATAACACTGGTCAAAATTATGCATGTACCTTTCATAGGGTCTTTATACCACAATAAGTGTATCCTAAAATTGCCGTTCAATAATCTTAGTGTCAATGAATTAGATCATGGGGGCCCTAAAACTCTATGTTTAAGTCGGTCTTCCATGGACTATGTAATGCATCATGATCACATAAAATTTGTTCCCTATCAACCCATGCAATACAAACTATGCCTAACTCCAAAATATATAATATCTATCAACCATCACATCTAACACCATTATTTAATGGAACACCTAATTCAAGATGAGGTAAAGGATAACAAGATTCCGAGAAATTCCTTCATCATGATGAGGGAGAGATAATTACTCAAGAGTCATGCCTCTAGTAGGACATGGGGTGGCCACTAACACCAATGGTATAGATATATTACATATTTGGCAGCATTTATCCTTTCTATAGTAACCACAATTTAGAGATAAAATATATAACCCTCAAAAAACTCCATGACACATATATATTAACAAACCAAAATATGATCCAAATGAACATTTAATGTAAGATTGAAAGGAATAAAAAGATAAACTCCATGTTACAAACCAAAATAAAACTATGTTGTGGCACACCAACCTTCTCCAATGACAAAGAGAGTATGGTCCAACATGGTCTTCATAATATCCATAGAAATGTGAAAAACAATTTTATATTAGTATGGTGAGCATTCAAGTATACTCATTAGGGAAAAACCAAATTCACCCACACTCAAGTGGGAGAACCATACTAATTCCCTTGTGAGGAAATGAATAAAAATCTAAAGCATATAACAAGGTATGCTATCCATAAAAACATCAATAAGTCATGATCAATAAATAATGATTGTGAAGTAAAATAATGTAGTATGAACATCGATATATGGATACCCCACACCACTTCTCACTTGTTAGCTTCTCTTCCCCAATGGTGAACGTTATGATACTACCACACACTTCGAAAATCCTCACTATCACAACAATACCACACACACATGTGGCACATATTACGTCACATCTATCCCACAAACACCTCACCCACATTCCAAACCCCCTCATGAAGACACCGAGGAAGATCACATATCCCACAAACACCTGGGCATCCTATGCACACCACCACCTACATAAAGATTCTAGGACTACCAATGTGTAGAAGTGGGAGTAGAAAAGATACCACAATCATCCATCCATCCTCCAAACAAGGTGTTTAGAATGGACACCCTCCCCCATAATAATTGTGGGGTTCCTCTTGTAGTGCTCAACACAAGTTGTGTGCATGTATGAATAAAAAAACGCACACACACACACACACAGATATATATATATATATATATATATATCTATGTGTCTGTGTCTTTGTACCAAACACTTGACACAACCTCAGGTTTTTTCATAATAAAAACTATCACACTCAAAATTTTCCTTACTACCACCTCTATATTCACAAATCAAATCAAATGATGGTCACATCCTATTTTTATAAATGAACATCACTTCACTACAAGACACAATGAGAAACATTACCCTAACTAATTAATATAACCAATTTTCATGAATCATTATCAATTAAACCGTTTATTTATTCCATCCATACATGAGAAATAAAAAAGACCAGAAATGTTATAATGTGAAGCACCCATACCTACCACTACCAAATAAAAAAAGGAAATATGGGCCAAGGAAAAAGTATTGATTCAAACAACCATTCATAAATACAAAACTCACCCAGTGTATAGACCCATTACACACTCCCCTCTATTAAACACTTGTTCAACCACTACCTCCATCAATCTCAAAATTCATGATACCCTATCCATCCTGTCATCATGTAAACAACCAAACACAACGAATCACTATCTCACATAGTATCCCTGTTATACAACAACAACACACCCAAAAAACCCATTAACATGAAGATGACACAACCATATCCAGTAACCCCGCTACCCACCCACTATCCACATGTTTTCCGACTACATAAGATGTTCATCGATTCCACAATAAACTAATCTATTCGTATAATATGAAATTACTCAACCCATTCCACCAAATACTGACAATGATAGTCTAAACCACCGCACCAAAAAAACATTAGAGACACAAGGCCAAACATAACAACAATCAACACATAGACACACTAACAAGGAAAATTTTATTTTTATATAGAACCACCGATTCTTTAATTCCACTTTTTAATAAAGGGCTTTTCACTAAACATGTTTGATCATAGGTCATCCATTTATTTAACCAAATCTACGTGGTTAATAAATTTTTATATCCATATAGTAGTGATTCACAATTCATATATGTGTGTAAACTGAGACCACAAATTTCAATGAATCTCAAAATAATACACACCATACAATTTACTACATGTATCACAGAAAACTTCTAAAACAATGTGATCATCATCATCATCTTCCCAGCCCCCATTTATTACTTCTTATTATCATTTTTAGATTTGTTTCAATGGTATCCACTGAATGATATGAATACAATCACCATGTATGATAGAAAAATCAAATAAAGATGAATGGAACTATTCATGGATTAAAAGATGATCAACAATTCCTCCTTATTGTAAAATAAGGGGTCACACAAGAAGAATGAAAGACACTATGGGAAAGTCAAATAGACAGTTATAGTATAGGCCCATGGATTTCGGGGGAAGAACGATTTTTGGCACACCAAAAGAAGGGTTAAAATGAAGAGACGATATTTGATTAATAATTGAAAAATATTAACACTACAAGCAAATAGTTTAAAAGGCCATTATGATGTATCAGGATCAAGACAATGCGGTTTAGGATATAATGGTTGATTTGGGTTTTTAGGAGATAAATACCATTTGAAATATTCCATAACTCATTAAATATAAGACTTAACTCATTTAACATCAAAGAATATGTCAATGGTCCAAAACTACAAAAACTCTACAAAATTGTAAAAGTCTCACCAATGGGTGAGTAACCGACATGAGTTACCGATGCCTGACTCACAAACAGATGAGACACTGAAGCCAATGTGCTGATGCGACTCGATGACAGTGATTCACCAATACAACTCAATTATGCATGACCAACCAATTCCTTGACTCATCGACGCGTCAACCAATGAAATCCAACTTACAGATTCCTCGACCTACAAATTCCCTGACTCACCAACGCCTCAACCTACCGATGCCTGACCAACGGATTCCTCGACCAACGGATGACCTGATTCATTAATACTGAGATACTAAAAACTACCCATTGATGTTTACTTATAAAAGAAACTAAAAGATGGCTGACTCATGGATGAAATAAATGTAATGTTAGAAAACTTTAGAAATGAGCAACCAGTGCCTCCCAGAACACCCCAAACACATGATTTGGACAATGTAATGGACTTGAGAGTTTGGTCCCATTATAAGGGACTCCACAAGTATTTGGTAAAAAATATTCCATAATAATAAACCAAAACATTATATAAATATAAATAAAATAGTACTGGGAAAACATTAAATTATTTTAAAAAATTATTCATTTCACTATATTGGGAAACATTTCAAACATGGCTTGAATAATAATTTTGCAAAAAAAATTCATATAAATTATCCTGAATGAGTTAACACATTTAGTAATCTATGAAATATATTTCAAATAAACAACAATAACAACTAGGTTCATATACCCTAAATTGTGAGTTTTTATACTGACAGGAACCTCTCAATTTCTCATAATAATTATTGTGCAAATATTTTCCCCATTCCTGGTAGTCTTTGCATGAATATGACTCGTATTCATCCTATCATAGATATTATTCCCTGTTCTAGTTTTTAGTGTTTTTATTATCAATCAATTAAATATAGATAATGATCATATGATACATTTCCCAAATTACATATTATCAAACATGAATTTAATGTTTATAATCATTCAATTGAAAATTCAAAATCATCTCATTTACTGAAAATCATCATTAAAATTTTGATTGATCACATTTTATTTTCATGATACCAATTCACATTCAACACCGAAACATTTGGTTTTTATAAATTGAATCATATTAAATAAGAAAAATGTTCATAATTTTTCATCAACATAAATTATGACCTTTTTCTCAAAATGATTCAAAAATCAAATCTACAATTTGATGAATTTAAAAATACACCACAAATTACATATCCTTTGGAATTGGGGGTTTGTTTTCAGAAAATCAATACCATATAAAATTAAAATTAAAATTTGAATCAAAATTGTTTTGGAAAATTTAAATATAATGATATTTTTAAGAAATTGAAAATAATGGTTTAATCAAATTTCTAATCTCTAATGTAACAACCTACATTTATCACATAATTATAAATCACCACCAGCAATAAGGTCTTCCAATGATGAACTACAATGGAAATCATCAAGAACCCAAATCAAGAATAAAGGTTCATATAAATAGATATTTGATCCATCATATATGTGATGATCTAAAATGTTCTATGTATGATAGAATGACATAATTTTATAAGAAACATGAGAGTAGAATATCATACCTAGAGGAGAATAAATGAGTTATATTAGTATTTGATCTTTCAAGGAATCAGTTTGGAGGCACAATAATATGTTCTTGAGATCCTATAAAGTCTAGGAAATTTATTTAGTTCAAAAGTTGTTTGATAAGAAGCATCACATAGTGGTTTTTTGTTTTATCTAATAAATTTTGAAAATAAATATTCATGGGTCCATAATGAGCTAGATAGGTCTATACTGTTAGTAATATCTTATGCCTTAACTATATTCCCCCCTTGGACTCACCATGCATGGTGCATGGATCTTACTATGCCAAAACCTAATTATACAATCTATGTGACAAATATAGAAAACCCACACATCCCTCTAATTTATTGTCTTCAGTATAGTGGCACATGTATTGGGGGAAATGTTTGATAACTATTCATAGCCTAGAAACATTCAAATATTTTTATATTTCACCCGAATAGCCATAAAACAAGGTCCAAATAAAAGGGAATAAGAAGGGGTTCAATGTATACCAGAAATAATGTAACATGATGTTAAAAAAGACCTATCTGTTTATATATTTTTATTTAAATAAAATTATTATTATATTGATCCATTTTTGTTATTTTTTTATATATGGTTATATAAAGGTTGATAAAATTTTGATTTTCATATGACGAAATTAAAATTATATATTTTTCAAAATATATAGCCTTAATAAAAAACCAAATTATAAATTAATTACTTTTGGAAATATTTTTTATATAAATATATTTATATTATTAAATAAAAATTAATTACATATAAAATATAACATAATTTATTGAATTTCAAATTAATTTTTTTTGGTTCAAAAAATTATTATTATTTTAAAAAATATAGTTTTTTATAAATAATAATTTCCTTTTAAAACATAAAATTTTTAGATTGAGAATATTATTTTTTAAATATATTTGTAAAAAACATAATGATGAATTTATAAAATAGTTAATTTTATCAAAATTTAATGGGTTAAAATCATTTTAGAGTAAAATAAATATGATATAAATATATAGTCTGTATTATGATATTATTATTGAAAAAAATTTATATAATACACTATATAAAATGAATCCTACCAAATATAGATTCTTACATAAAATATTTTTCTTTTGATGTAATTTTATGAATTTTATTATCCTTTAACTAATCATGAAAAAATAATATTTAATTTTATTCTTTAAAAACAAATTCATTATGGACATGACCCACGTCGACATCACCAGTGATATTATTATAATATGTTTGATTATTGGTCTCAAATTTTTTTTACTAATAGATATTTCTTTATGAAACCATGGAATACCATTTTTATTGTTTTTGGATTTAATTATTTTAGAATAAAGAGTCTAGAATATATGTTTAGAAATTAATAATGAATTGCCATGTATAATTCAATAAATTCTCACCCAAAATCCCACACTTATTCACTAAAAACACATTGATAATTATTTTCATTACCCCAAAAAAATATATAGCCTCCCAATAAGTTTATAATATGTTAAAAAGAACCTTGAACGGTTTTAGTGGCACCCTCCCAGGATTAGAGATATCTCTATCTCCTCAATCATTCACCAAACCTCTTTATATATAGCCTTTTAAATTTCAATAAATTAGGTCTTAATTTCTATATCAATTTCACTTTTCCTTCCAAATAATATCCAATGATTGAAAAACCATTTATCCCAATAATTTTATAACCATTACCTAAACTATTACATTCCTTAGATGAGGGATTCTTCTCCTCCTCCTATTTATCCATGTATATTAATTTTATTATAAATTTTGATTTCATATTATTCTTGTTTGAATAGATATTTACTTATACATTTACTATATTTTTGATTCCCATGAGTTTTGATACCATATTTAACTCTCTTTAAACCCTTTATTGAAACATTATGAACCCCCTTACGCAGCTTAAAAAATATTTCAATTTTCCATTACAAAAAAATATTTTTGTTATAACCATCTTGACATCCAATTTATGGTTCTAACGTAACATTAAAATCCATAATTTATAAGGGACTCACATTTACAAATACCAAACTCTTTAATCAGGTGATTAAAATTGATGAAATACAATCTCATAGTGTATGTTATATCTAGAAAAGAAATCAATGCATATGATATGAATGTGAGGGTTGAGGTCATAATCATGTAGCCCTATTATGTACTGTATAATGTTTTTATCTCATTATATACCAATTATGGTGAATATAAGGATATCCTAAGAACATTATTAATTTATTCCTTAGTGGTGAGCAATGAACTTTTTATGATGTCATGTTCTATGTTGATTCCACAATTATATTGTAAAATGAGGTTATTATCATACATCGTGCTTCTATTTTCATATTTATGATTCTAACATTTCCATTTAATCTTCATATGCCTCTAGACTGACATGTATTTCATTCATCCTTCAATGAATTGATTATTCTATTACATAGATTTATATATTTCCCATCTCTTATATAAATTTTCATGTTTTCTCGGATTTGTATTAGAATATTAAGGGACTTCATGTGTGTGTTATGGAGTTATAGATAATTTCTCTATAACCATTTTTCATATTAATATTCTATAAATATAAACTCTAAAACAAATTTATCTACTCGATCTACTAGGATTTTAGAATGTGTGTCATTAAATAATAATTCATTATACATCTAATTTAAATTATATGATTTTTCATAGTTATCATTAGAGAAAATTATTGTTAGTTTTTTGAATTATGATGAAAAAATTATTGAATAATATATGGAAAAGATTAAAATATTTAAAACAACCCTATATTTTTGGTATTATAGTGAATATGTGGATTCAATAAAACGAAATACCTATATAGATACTATAATTTAATATGAATCTGTCATAATTATTCCTAGAGGTAATGAACCGAAAGAGTGAAATTGCTATTAATTCAACATTCACATAGTGAAAAATAAATAGTCTTTACTACTCAAATGTATTGAAATAATTAGGATATATACTTTGAAAAATCATAAGTTTATTTGAACCATAATGAATAGACAAAAATTCCCATATAAATTTAGCTGTGGAAAGAGAGAATGGATAACTTATATTGAAAAGATTATATTCGTAATTTATGGAATTTATTTCATATATGGGTTATCTATTCAATGTTTATAGATTCCCATGTATTTTTTAAATAGTTTAAATATTCAAATCCTTATGTTTATTTTAGGTACAATTAATGATTATTATTCATATAAAATAATGAATGGATGTATTATAAAATAATAATGAAATTTAAATATCCTATGAAACTATTTTTCATAGAATTATTAATTATCACACAAAAATAGAATAAATATTAAAATAACACCTTAAAAGTTAAAAGACGATATATTAGTGAAAAATGGAAAATGGTGTAATTATTAATTAATGGGAATATAAACCATTTCAATTATATATTTGTATTATAAATTTTCCAATTAATCTTGTGAAACATTTTTTAGATTAATTTTATTCTATTCTTGATATGGATTGGATTATATTTATTTAGGGAGAACAAAAAATAGATGGAAAAAACCACCCTAGGTGTTACAAATCACACTATGGTTCAATGCATGTAAAATGAAGAGAATGAATATATATTTTGATAATAATATGATAAATATATATTATTAGATTATATGAAAGAGTATATTACACAAATAATTTAGACTATCAGAAATATAATTCTTGATTACATTCCTATTGTGAGGGAATATATTACTATGTTTCCTGAAAAAATGTTTGGTTATCCTTCTAGGCAATAGATTGATTTCACGATAGAATTTATACCCAAATCATTCAAATATTAAAAAATATTTTTTTAATCGGAATTATTTATCATGAATTTATAAAGAAGAAATTACAAGAAAATGTATTTATAGGGTTTATTAATCCATGTGCTTAATAATTGGTGAACTAGTTATTTTCATCAAGATAAATCTTGGTGAATGAACTTATACAATGATTAAAATGATCATTTAAAAATAAAAAAACAATATATATTTTATTCAATGTATTGATAAATTGTTCAATTATCTATAGGGATCCCAGTAAAGATCTATTATGGATCATGAGTGACAATTTTATCATGTAGAGATAAAGAAAGGTGATATCCCCCAAAAATATTTTCATTCTATGTTTCAGAAACTATGAGACAAAAATGACCCAATTTTCACTCAGTAATTCTTCAGATATCATTATAGATATAATTAATATATTCATTATGGATTAACTATAAAAGTTTTATATTATTTATTTTTTATATTTCTATCTTGCCTTTTATAAAGCAGTAGTATGGTGAATATTTCAATGATGTACTGAATATCATTTGAAAAATAAAAAGTACTTGTGATGTAAAGTATATGAATGAGTATTTTTGGTGAAATAAACATTAATGGGGGTTTTATAAATATTTTAGAAATATTTTTATATCAATAAAAAACAATGTTGATTTAATGAATTAAAAAAGTGATATCTATGATGAATATTTGTCTATTTAAAAGGATTATATTTGTTCAATAACTCATTTTAAAATAATGTTTCCTCATTTTCTGTCCAACTAATAAATAGAAAATTAAAATTAGTTATGTTTTTCATTATTTATGGAACTATGTTTAGATTCTATGAGTCGATGTTGAGTATACATATTTTACATATTCTTAAAGTACAAAAAATAGTGGAAATATTTTTTAATCAAATGTGATGTATCTAAAACTATTTGAGTTTCATACACATTCAAGATGTCATTTTGAAAGACTATACCTCCTAGCAATTAATGCAACATTAGAATAAAAGACCAAAAAATGATATAAAATTATATGTAGTGGTCTTAAAATTTATGATTTTGTAATATTAAATCCAAAATAAAAAGTATGACACATTACAAATCATAAATTCCTTAATTATAAATTCTAAAAATTGAGCATTCTATGTTCCAAATAAATTTTTTAGAATTAATGATCTATTGATATTTTTTTAATACATTTCAATAATGGGATAGTGAACATGGTGGATTTTGTTAAGACTAGAATGTATCTACCAACCATATTAGAGATGATGGGTTAGAGTGATATAATATTATTGGAAATGAAAATTGTGGACAACTGTTTGTTCAAAAAAACATCACCATAGCGTTCTAAAATTACTCAAAAAATATACGTTAATGATGGGAATATGGTAGACCAAAAAATAATGTAAATATATGGTAAATATACAATATCTTCCACAGTTTATCTTCATTAAATATGTAGTTATATGTATTTAAACATTAATAAGTGTCCAATGAAAATAATGTTTTGAAGAGGGAACATCTTAGTGACTCTCAAGGCTCATCCTTCTTAGTTATCCTTGATGAACTATGATGTATATATATATGAAAAAAAACCAGAGGTGTAAAAATATATAAATATATTTGATAATTTATAAATTGTCTTGTGGTACGATTATAACTCAATGATTAATGATACTACTAAATGTGTTTGATTCAAAATTTTCTCATATGAGTATAAAAATGGTTATTCATGACCATATATTCCTTCATTGAACATCATAGGACATGTAATGGTGATAACATTATATGCATGTTTATTGGTGGCTGTACAACAACAATGCATATCATTACTATCAAGGATAACCTGTCTTTTAACCAACATGCTATGATATATATAAGTGAAGTGGTTAGATATCATGGATTATGACTCACTGTTACATCATATGTGGATTTGGTGTAACACCCCAATATTCCATAGTACGTTATATCTTTAATGTAATTTAATAGCTTATATTGCATGCAACATTGACTTGGCTTGGATTATATGAAAGATTTGGTTTTTATGAATCAACACATTAGTATTATAATTATTTAATTGATATATGTTTTTATCAATTAAATATTTTAATATTAATAGTAACAAATAAATTTTTAATTTTATTTATAATATTTTAAAATATATATATCTTATTTTTAATGAATGTATAAGTTCTGTTAAAATAATTATATATTCTGGAAAACTATATTCTTAATAGAACTACTTTTTATGTCCTTTTATGAACAATAATAAAAAAATTAAACACTACTATGAATATAATTTGGTAAATTTGATTTCATTTTTGAATTGTGAGTATCAATATAAGCCAATGGTGAATATTTGGTAATTTTTTTCGAAAACATTCAATTTCTGATGAACCGTGAAAAACACTACTTTATTGTTTAAAACTGACAAATTATTTAGATAATATATTTTTAAATTTTAGTTTATTTTAAAGTAAAAATAGATACATGATACATATATTAGTCCAATGTAATTCATTGTAATCATTTTATAATAAGAGTAGATATATAACATTTTATTGAACCTTTTATCCTCTTTTACCATCCTTCTATGAACATTTGCAAATTTTCATGAAACATAATTTTACCTCTTCTGTGAATTATATTTTAATAATTCAACACGCATTGTTTTCATCAGTATGTTAAATTTTGTTAAATATGATGAAAATAATTTTTGGTGAATAATAACTTATGATTTTTATTTACCACAGTTATAGTAAATTGGGCAATTACAGATAAACATAACATTGTTCTAATATTAAATTACTCCAAAACATGTAGTATTTCTGTTAGATAACTTTTTTTCAACCAAAATAAACCTTAGGAAAATGATAAGATCCTTTTTTATCCATTTATGTTAGATTAATACATATATTATATTTTATTTAAAGAAGAGTTAAAAGTGTTAAATTAAAATTTTAATAACTAAACCATTTTTAATATAGATAAATTCATAAGATAAATTATACTATAATTATTCGTTATAAATATAAATTTATTTTCCACTTCATGGTATTTAATTTATAATTTTTTTACAATAAATAATAAAATTCATTAGTGACACAATGATGATGCATAAATTACCTAATTAAGGAAAGATTAAACTATATAGTATTTTAAATATTAAAACAAATTTAAATTGAAGATTTTTATTCAATCCACGAATTCTATAGGGGAATATGAAATTTTAGGGTTGATTAAATGCATTTTTTTAATTAATAATGATTTTATATCTTTATCAAAAATAAAATACAAAATAGTGTCCAAAGTGATGTTAATTATTTTTTAAAACAAATAATATTTAATTACATTATATAATAGACCTAGAATTCAATGAATCGTCCAAATGAATAAGATAATGTTACATATTTCATTAATTAACCACTTGAGGTTCTAGTTTCATTTTTTATTATCTATATTAACCATGTAGTATAAAAATACCAGAAAACATTGTAAAAGTGAAAATATTTATCGAAGGGATATATCTAAATGATAATGTTAATATGTTGACATAATCATGTCTAAAACCTATTGGTTGAAATTATTTCGTCTCATACACATATTATCCCTAAAATAAATCAATTTTGATATATTTGAAACCGAAAATAATTTTATAATCAATTAATATTTCATGATTTTCCAAAAGTGCCCCTCACCCCTCTTATAAAAGGGTAATTCACCTTTTCTTACCTTGACACCTCGAAAGCCATTTGGATCATCCAAAATATACTAAAATATCCTCCCAACTACACTCCCTTAAACTTATAGGCCTTACATTGATACTAAATCTATACTAAGGATCCATTTTGTTCAAATCAAAAGAAATCAACTAAAGAAGAGGTAATTATTTCATTATCTCTTTCAATGTTCTTTTATTCATCTAAATACATTTTCTTTATTTTTTACGTAATAAAATAATAAATCCATTAAATTATAAATGATTATATGATATTATTAATATGGTACAACCATATTCATTATTCAATCCATCCTATGAATGTCAAAGTCACTATAGGTGCATACGTACAACTTACTGTCTCCACGTCGTGGTTATGTTTGTTATTCAACGCCTCAATATATATATTATAATAATAATGAGTATAATTAATTTAAATAATAAATATAACATGTTAATAATTTTGTATATATAATATAATATCCAATTAAATTGATTTCACAATCAATAGAATGATATTGTCACTCTTGCGTACGTATAGCTTACCATCTCCACAACGCGATGAGAATCATTCTCTAGTTTAGCCATCCAAGAGTGATTATTAAAAAATATATTATTCATAATTATAATATATATGACATAATAAGTCTACTATAATTATGTATTTATGCATTTTCATTTACGTCATTGACATTTTTCAATTCAAATATTATAAGAAAATGGAAATAATGTTCGTGAGTATGAACAACCTATAATCTCCATGAACAGTGTATTCAATTTAATTTATATATATATATTATATATATTTATATAATGAAGATTTATGATATAAAAATAATATATTACATTTTTAAATTAATTAAATCATTATCTAATTAACATGATCAATAATAAAAAGTCCAAACATGAACAATAAAGAAAGCGATTATTTTCTGAAATGTTGAATTAAAATGAAATTACAAATAAAAGGGTAATATAATGTCATAAAATAATCATATATGATATCATAAATATTATTATGATTCTAATAATAATTAATAATATTTTGAAAAACATTATACAAGAGTTTCGGATTTGTTCAGAGAGTTTCAGTCCTAGGGTAAGGGTAAATTCATCAATCTCATTATTATCTGAAATTGATTATATGTATGTATTACTAGGGAATATTTATCTTCCATGTCCATGTTTCATAAAAATGATTTCAAAAAGAATAATTTTTGGTTTTATGTAAGTTACCTTGTTTGGAGATCATTATTTTAAATGTTTTAAATATTTCTTTTCCTAAATGTATTTAAATAATGTATATATTTTCAAAATTATTATTATAGATTTTTTCAAATTAGCGTGATTGTGTTAAAATGATAATTCATTTCAAAGGATTAGGTTTAGTATAGAACACTTTGATTCAAACATTTATATTAAATTACTTCCTTTATAAGTTTGGTGACTTTCAAATGATTTCATGAAGAAAAGATATTTTTATCAAAGTGTTTTACTGATCATTTTCAGCTATTTCAATATCCTTTAATGGATATTTTTTATTGAGGATGGTTTAATATTATAAAATCTTACATATTGTATATAATGAGTTAGGATACATTTTGAGTGTTGATGTTCTATATTTATACCATTCATGGTTTATTTTTATTGTATTGACATTTAGTATGATTGTTTTAATATGAATTTTTATTTATGATTCAAACATTTCATATGAATAATGAATTAGACATAGTATGTGATTGTAGGAGCCCACTATATCACCACGATGTAGCGGTGGGACTCATGAGAAAAACTACTACCTTGGCACAAGGCCTTGATAGAATATTTTTGAATGTTCTTGGCACAAGGTCTTGACATAGTAATAATTATATCTAGAAATGTGCGTTCCCTCATTTTGAAATTAGTTATTGCATGTGATTATAAGAATAGTATAATATCCATGAGCATGTTTATATGGTAATGTTCAATTTATTTTTTTCATATAATGTTCAATATTATGGTTAAAAGGATGATGTTTTTATTATACATATATCCTAAAATGTTTATGGATTCTACTATATTCTTTACTTTTTTAGAGAATTAAATCTCACCCACTTCTTATGATTTTTTCCTGAATGGAAAGAAGTGCGTTATGATTGACATGAAGTGTTAATATTGGGTAATAATTTAGTTTTCATATGATTATTTATTCTTTGATTGTTTTTTGAAAGTGTAATGTTATGTTCTTGTATGTAATATATTTTTCAAGCCCAATAAACTAATCAGTACTCAGGTGTATGATTCCTTGTAGTCATGACTATGTAATAAAATAATGCTCCAGATTTGGGTGTCTAGGACTGGGGCATTACATTTGGTATCATAGGATGTTTAGAAACTACAATGGAAATAGATTTATAAAACATTGACTCGGAATCATAACCATAAGATAGAAGTATTCAAGAGAATAGTATAAATTAAAATGGTGATTATGTGGGTATTCCTAGAAAATAAATCTATTTTTGGATACTAAAAGTGCACGACATTCTAGAACAGATGTACCTATATGTTAAACCTCTGACAAGGTTTTCCGATCTTGACTCAGTGTATTATGTTACACGACAATTGGCCTTACATTTCCCATAGATTGGAAATCATGAGGGATATTATTCGGATAGTTCACATTTTCCTTACAGAAAATTATGAAGGATATATAGGAAAATATTACAAGAAAGAATCCATTTTTATGATTATGAGACTGGATATGTGTAAATATTCAATTAATATTGATCATTTTTTCTGATATTTTATTATACATTTTGATGTGATCAAACCTAGTGTATGTCTTCATATAGAAATTTTACCCAATAGAAGGAATGAGAACCCCAACAATACACTTGATCCAAAGAGTAAATAAGATCATATATTTCAGGGTATTAATCCATCATTTTAAGGGAAATAGTCTCCCACGTATTCTCATCATATGAAGAAATAGTATCATTTATTAATACGATAAGATAAGAATTATCTGTGTCCTATGGATTTGAAGGGAAACAATATATGAAGAGGATGGAAAAGAGAAAGCTTGATAAAGGGATAAAAGGAATGAATGATTTTACCACATGTGATAACTGTGGGAAAAATCACCTTGCTAAATGTTTGATGAGAATTAGAGTTTGTAATAATTGTAGAGAAAATGGTTATCAAGAAAAATAATTCAAAAGGAAGAAAGGGAAGATTAATATTTAGTTTTTCAATGGTAGTGAAATTAGGAATTACAAAAATAAATTTCCTAAGAGTCAAAGAAATATATAGCAGAAAAATCCATGTGATCAAGGCCAAGAATAAGTTGATACACTAGTTAACAAGGATTAAATAATGTATTAGTGTTTGTGAAAAGATTAATTATGTCATTTCCTTTTTTTATTAATGATGTAATGGTTATATGAATTATGGAAATCAATAATGATTGTACATACATACTATTTCATCAAAAAAATTAGATTATGTGGTACCATGAAATGTGACTCAATGTCAAGGTAATCATTTTTTTAAAATATACGGGTTAGGAAAAGATAACCCTCAAAATAGTCCAGTTGTTGAGGTACTTATATTCGAATAAGAGAAAATTTAGTGGGATAATGTATATCAGATATTATTGACTACCATGGAACCAATTAATGGTCAGTTTGTTCCATCATTGTTGAAGTTTACAACATTATTGGATTTAAGTAGTATATCTAATATTCTTTGTTTTACAGAAGGAATAAGGAATTACATAAATATTAAAATAAGTTTCTATGGTAATTATGTTTGATACCATGTTTCAATAGAATACATGATGAAGGTATTAACATGTTGTTATATGACAAAATAGAGCATCGTTATGTTATTTTGACAATCCTTATATATTTTTCTACATTGATTTAGGACATAAGTATTTTGGATAAGTATAATGGTTGGAATGGAGTTAGTTGAACACTTGATATTTTTTTGAGGTTGAAGTATGATTTATTTTACACTTTGACCTATCCTTTAGGTTTTAAGTAAACATTTTGAGGATTAAGGGAATACTTGTGGACCTTATGAATTTTCAATTACGCTTCAGAAATAATGAAATCAAAACTTTTTAACATTAATTTCTTAGTGTAGGGGATGAACTAAAAATATATCAAAGCACATCCAATGATGAGATATTGGTTATGAAAGGTAATTAAATGACGTATGTTTTCATGAGTTCTTATACTGAGAGTAAATTAATCCATCCTTTTCAACAAAAAGTATTTAAAAAATGTGTTATCAAAATTCATTATGTTTTGTTTAACCGATAATATTTTAAATCGTCATAGATTTATGGCTTTGAGGCCATCAGTTTTCCATCTATTGGTCACTTGTTCTGTGATTGATGACCTCCATCACTGCCTTTAAATATTTTAGTTTTTCATCCAATGGAGTGTCCATAATTTTCAACAATGTTCCCATATTCGAAATTTTAATTTCGTGGTGACATTTTTATATTCCATTCCTTCTAATTAAGAATTAATTTTATTAACCCTATTTTCAAAGTTGATTATCCACAAATATATATACTATTTTCAACCTTTTATTTTTGATGAAAGATTTCAAATTTCAAGGAAAAATACAATTGATGGAGGGATTTGAAACCCAAATATTTCACGATACATTATATCTTTAATGAAAATTAATAGCTTATATTGAATACAACACTATCTTGGATTTCATTATACACAAAATCGAGTTTCTTTGATAACAAAAATTAGTATTTTAATTATTTAAAAGATATTTTTTTTGTCAAATAAAAATAGGTATATGAATAGTTAAAGAAATTAAATGTTATTAAAAATGTTTTCAATTCAATAAATCATATTACCAATGAATTGTATATGTTTTGTTAAAATAGTTATAAAATTTATATAAATCATAAATGAAATACTTTCTCGGTCCTTGTTTGAACAATAAAAAAAAATTCAGACAATACTATAAATTTAATTTCATAAAATCGTCATCATTTTTGGATTTTGAGTATCCAAATTATCTTAGGGTGCTTTTTTGGTATTTTTCTGAAAACAATCAACTTTGGATGAATTGTTAAAAACATTTTGTAATTGTTTGAAAAAAAATTATTTGAATAATTATTTTAAAAAACATAAATTTATTTTAAAGTCAAAATAGTTATTTAATATTTATATTAGTAATATGTAATTCCGTAGAGTCATTTTATAAAAAGATTATATGTATAATGTTTTATTGAACCTTTTAACGTCTTTTACCCACCTTTTAGGCACATGTGCCGATTTACATAAAACGCAATTTTAACACTTTTGTAAATTGAATTTAAAAAATCTGACTACCACGGTTGTCATCAGTAAGTAAAATTTTGTTCAATACGATGAAAAGAATTTTTTCTAATAATAACATTTAATTTTTTTTCGTTAAAAGTAAATATAGTAATTAAACGTAAAAAAAATAATAATATAAAATTCCCCCAACACATGTCATAATTATATTGGATAATTATTTAAACAAAAATACACATTAGGTCAAAAAAATGATCAATTTTTATCCATTTTTTTAGAATAGGAAATTTAATATAATTTATGTAAAGAATAGTAAACATTGTTAACTTCCAAATTTAATAGCTAAAACATTATTAATATATGGTTATACATAAGATAAATTCTACTTCTAATATTCATTATAATGTTAAATATTATTATTATGTCATGGTATATTATTTATAATTTTTAGAAATTAAATAATTAAAATTATTTATGAAACAATGATGATTTAGTAATTACGTTATTAAGGAATGATTAAACTAAATGGTATTATAAATATCAAAATAAATGTAAATTGAACATTTTGATGCAATAAAAGGATTTTATAGGTTAATATGACATGGTACGGTTGATTCAATGTATTTTTTCTAATTAATAATGTTTTTATAAATTTTATTAAAATAAAAGACTAAATAGTGTCAAAATTGTCCTAAATGAGTTATTAAAACAAATACTATTATATAAAATAATATATTACTCCTAAAAATATATTATTTTGAAAATTCCTCATATAATGTTACATATGTCATTAATTAACAACTTTAGGTTCTATTTTAATTTTATATTAACTATATTGACCATATAGTATAAAAACACAAGAAGTCATGGTAAAAGTTAAACAATTTTACTACGGGTTAAATTGAATAAGTAAGGATAATATGGTGATCAAAACAAGGCTAAAACCAATTGTTTGAGAGGATATATACCCATTATAATCTTATCCTCAAAATAAGTCAATATGTATCTATTATAAAGAGAATATAATTTTATATTAAATTAATATTTCAGGCTTTTCTAAAAGTTTCCATCACATCTCAAATAAAAGGGCACATCCCCTTATCTTAAATTCACACCTCCAAAGCCATTTGGAACATCCAAACCCTGTTAAAATCTACTTCCAACTAGCCTCCCTTCAACCTAATGTCCATACATTGATAAAAAATCCTACCTATGTTGTTGGATTGTACAAATCAAAAGAAATCACCCGATGGAAAGGTATTTATTTAATCACTTCTTTCAAATTTCTTTTTTTTCTTTTACATCCACTTTCTTTGTTGTTTCAATAATAAAATAAAAAATCTTGGATGTTCCACATACTGAGATGTTATTGTAAATTTTTGAAAATTATATTCACTATTCTATCCATCCTATGAATGATAATGTCACCAGACATTCATACATACATCTTATTGTCTCCACGTCGTGGTGTAGTTTGTTATTCAACATTTCAATATCTAGATATGTATAACAATGATTTTAATTTAATTAAATAATAAATATAACATGTAAATTAATTTTTTATATATAATAAATCATCAAATTTTATACAATTTCACCATCATTATAATGATATTGTCCCTGGTGCGTACGTACGACTTACTGTCTAAATGACGTAATGAGATTCATTCTCCAAATTAACAGTACAAGATTTATTATTAAAAAAATATATTATTCATAATTATAAAATTTATTAAATAATAATTCCAGTAGATTGATATATATTTATATACATATATTTCATTCACTTAATTCCATTCAAATACGATAAGAAAACCGAAATAGTGTTCATTCGTACGTACGGTCGACCGTCTCCTTGAACGCTGTATTCCATTTTTTATCTATATATTATATATATTTATATTACTAATATTTATGATATAAAAATAATATTATACATTGTTAAAATTTATAAATCATTATCTAAGTAATATGGTCAAGAATAACAAGTCAAAACATGTATGATAAAAAATTCTAATTCGAAATGTTACATTAAAATGGAATTGTTAATAAATGGTTTATATAATGATATTAAACAAGAATATATTATATCATAAATATTATTATTATTCATATATATTTTAACAATATTTTTTAAAAAATGTTATCGGATTTTCAGACATGTGTGGATAATATCAGGCATAAGGTAACGATTAATTACTAAATCTTAATATTATCCAAGATTGTTTATGTGTATGTATTTAATGGGAAATATTTATCTTCCATGTCCATTTTTCATAAAAATGTTTTCAAAATGAATAATTTATGGTTTAATGTGAGGGTCCCTTTATCTAGATCATCAATTGAAATATTATAAATATTTATTTTCCAAAATCTATTTAATTAATGTCAATGATTTCAAAATGATATTAATGATTTGTTTTTATGGAAAAGTAAGTTTTAAATTTATAATTACATTCAAGAGTATTAATGTAATATGAGAAACATTGATTCAAATATATCCTTAAATGATTTCCTTTATAAATTTTCTACCTTTTAAATGATATCATGAAAAAATATATATTTATCTCAAATAGTTTTACTGATCATTTTTAACTATGTCAACATCATTTATTTGATATTATTCATGAATAAGGATGATTTATTATAATACAATCATCCATATTGTATTGATTAAGTTATGATATGTTTGACTATGGATGTGCTATATTTACATCATTCATGGTTTATGGCTAAAGTATTGGCATTTCGTATGCTAGTTTTAATATGAATGATTATGTTATGTTTTAACCATTTCATTAAGGAATCCATTGGAAATAAATTGTGACATGTGGGTCCCACTATACCCCCTCGATGCATTGGTTAGTCTCATGAGAGACACTAGTGTCTTGGAACACGTTCATGAAAAAATATTTGTGAATGTTCATGGAACATTTCCTTCACGTAGTAGTATTTTTTTAGAATAATGCATTTCCTCATTATGAAATTAGTTATTATATGTGATTATTAGAATAGTATATTATTCATGTGAATGTTTATATGTTAATATTTGATTTAATTTTTCAATATTATGTTCATTTTTAGGTTTAAAAGGCTTCTATTTTTATTATACATCTTTCCTTAAAAGTTTAAAACTTCTACTAAATTATTACCCTTAATGATCATCTGAGCACACCCCTTTCTTATGCTTTATTTTCATAGGATTCCATGAAGTGTATAATTATTAATATAAAGTTTATTCAAGGGAAATAATGGTAGTATAAATGATTATTTATTCTATGTTTTACATTAGAAAGTTTAATTTTACATTCGAGAATGTAATCTCTTTTCCAATACTACTAATCTAATCGATACTTCGAGACATTATTTCCTGTATTCATTCATATTTATTAAAATAATTCACCGGATCTGGGTAACTGGGGTAGGTTCATTATACTTGGTATCAAATTATGTTTATCAACAACCTTAGAAAATATATTTAAAATACATAGATTTAGGATGATAACCTATAGATATACATTGAGCATAAGTATTGAAGAGAATCATATAATTTTAAAATTAGGTATTATGTGGGTATTCTAAAAAAATACAACCTTATTTGGATACTACATGTTGAAATTTTTCTAGCACATATGTATATAGGGGTGAAAACTATGGCAATTTTTTTTGACTTTGACTCGGGGTATCCTGATACACGATAATGAGCCTTTATGTATACCATGTTTGGCACTCTTAAGGGATATGCTTAATATAATTAAAAAATCTTTACATACCATTATGAAGGATTTATAAGAAAATATGTCGGTAATGAAACCATTTTATTATTATGATACTAGACGTGTGTGAATATTCAATTAAGATTGAGTATTTTTATAGTATTTGTGTTATACATTATGATATGATCTAACCTAGTGTTTGTCATCATTTAGAAATGGAATCTTATTGAAGGAATTAGAACTACAACAATACACATGATATAAAGAGTATGAAAGATCATATCATTCATGGTATTAAGCCATCACATTGAAAGGAAATAATATCCCACGTATTCACATTATATAAATAAATAATATCATTCATTAATAAGATAAGTAAATAATTCGTTGTGTGTTGTGGATTTGATGAAAATAAAGATAAGAAGTGGATGGAAGTAAATAAGATGGATAACGGTAAGAAGGGAAAGATGAATTGTTCTACATGTGATAACAGTAGAAAGAATCATCATGGAAAATGCATGAATGGAATGATAGTGTTTAATAAGCTTGGAGAAAAGGGTAATCCAGAAAAAAAAATGTAAAGTGATGAAATAAAAGATTAATATTCAGTGATTCAACTATAGTGAAATGGGGAATTATGAAAATAAATTTCCTATGCATCATGGAAATATATCTCAGAAGAATCAACGGGATCAAGTTCAATCATATGTTGTTACTATAATTATCATGGAATAATTAATGTATTAGTTTTTTTGAATTAAAGAATTATGTCATTTGAGTGTCGTACCAATGAAAATCCAGTTATATGATTTATATAAATAAATATAGTTTGTATTGTAGTACTATTTCATTAAGGATTTGAGATTGTGTGGTACCAAGAGAAGTGTCTTAATATCATGGTAATCATTTTTTTGAAAATATATGGTTGAGGGAAAGGTAATAGATAAACTAGTCTTGATGCTGATGTAATGATTTCAGAATAAGAGATAATTGAGATGGATAATGTATATTGGATATTATTGACTACCATGGAACTCGTTATTGGTATATTTATTCTATCAATATCGGAGTTTACAAAATATTAGGATTTGTGGAGTATATCCCATATTCTATGTTTTACAGAAGGAATAATGAAGTACATACAAATTCAAATAACGATTTATGGTAATTCAGGTTGTTACCTTGTTTTAATAGAATACATGATGTATGTGTTCAAAAGTTGTTATGAGAGAAAATGTATCTCTATTATGTTATATTGAACATTCTTATAATGTTCTGGACTGTGATTTTTGACACAAGTATTTTGGATAAGTCTAATGGTTGGATTGGAGTATGTTGAACACTTGATATATTCATTGAGGTTAATGTATGATATATTTGATACATTGAACTATCCTTGTGGTTTTCATTAAACATTTAATGTATTAAGGGAGTACTTGTGGACCTTATGATTTATCAAATTCTATTTAGATGTAAGAAATTATTTTTTTGATTTCATTTCCTAGTGTAATGTATGAAGTTAAAATATATCGAAACACAACCAAAAATGATATTATGATTATGATAGGTAATGAAATCAAGTATATTTTATTGAGTTCATATCTTGATTGTAAATTAATCCCTCATCATTGAAAAAATGTATCTAAAAACTATTTTTTCCTAATACCTTATGTTTGGTTGAAATGCTGATATTTTAAATCATCATATATTTTTTGCTTTGAAACCCACATTTTTCTATATATTTTTCTCTTCTTTGTGATTGATGGCCCTCGTCACTCCCTATAAATATTTCTTTTTCCCTTCTATTTTGCGTCTTTAATTACCACCAATGTTACCCTATTCAAAATAATAATTTTCTGGTGATATTTTTATTTCATTTTCCTTCTTATTAAGATTAAATTTTATTAACCCTATTTTCAATATGGTTTTTTTCACAGATGTATTTTCTATTATTTACCTTCAATTTTAGATAAACAATTTTAAATTCAGAGGACACAAACTATTGAAGGATGGGAGAATGTAACACTTAATGATTTCATTGTAAATTATCTCTTTAAATTTATTTAATTTTTTATATTGCAGGCAACACTGACATGGATTGCATTATACATAAGATTTAGTTTCATTGAAACAACACATTAGTATTATAATTATTTAAATGATATATTTATTTATCAAGTAAATATTTTAATATAAATAGAAAATAATAAATTTTAAATGTTATTTATAATATGATCACATAAATAAGCATATATATATTGAAATTTAAAAGTTTTGTTTAAATATATATATATTTTGAAAAACAATTTTCTTAAAAGAACTTATTATTATGTCATTTTTTGAAAAACAATAAAAATACGTTTTGAAACTCTTAAGAATTTATTTCGGTAAAAAAGACTTCATTTTAAAATTTTTTGTTTCCAAATTATCTTAGAGTGGTTTTTCGGAAATTGTTTTCTGAAAACATTCAACTTTTGATGAATACTAAAAAACGTTGCGTTATTGTTTGAAACCGAGTTTTTATTTAAATAATAATTTTTTTAATAATTAAATTTATTTTCATTTGAATATAGATATAAAATATTTATATTTTTAAATTTAATTAATTGGAGTCATTTTATAATAATATTATTTATATAAAATTTTATTTAAGCTCTTAATGCCTTTTACCAACCTTCTTGGCATATTTTAAAATTTTAATAAAATATAATTTTACAGCTTCTATTAATTGAATTTCAAAAATCTGATAGACATTTTTGTCACCAGTATGTAAAATATTGTTTAATAAGATGAAAATAATTTTGGTGAATAGTTATTTTTTAATTTTTTAACCACCGTTAAATGTAAATATGGTAAATAAAGTTAAAAAAATATAATTATAATATAAAATTAACCTAACACATGTCTTTATTTTATTGCATAATTTTTTTCAACTAAAATCAACCATATGACAAAAAATATCATCTTTATTCATTTTTGTTAGATATAGATGATTGTTATATTTTCTTTCACGAATAGTTAAAAGTGTTAAATTCAAATTTTCATAACTGACCAATTTTTAATATAAGTTTTTACAGAAGATAAATTTATAAAATATATATTCATTATAAATGTAAATATAATTCCTATATCATGCCTTTTATTTATAATTTTTAGACATTAAATAATTAAATTTATTTATGACTGAATATTGTTGTAGTAATTAACCAATTAATGAAAGCTTAAACTAAATGGTATTATAAATATTTAAATAAATGAAAATTGAATCTTTTTTAATCATAAAAATAATTTCATAGGTGAATATGAAATTTTTCTGTTGATTCGATGTAATTTTTGAAGGAATAATGTTTTTATGACTAACAAAAACCAAATACTAAATATTGTCAAAATTGATATAAATGTGTTTCTAAAAAATTAATATTTTATTAAATTATATATTAGTCTTAAAAATATAAGAATAAAGAAAATGACAAAGGTAATGTTAAATATTTCATTAATGAACCACTTTAGGATCACTTGTCATTTTATTGTAAATAGATTACTCATTTAGTATAAAAATACAAGAAGTCATGGTAAAATTTAAACTATGTAAATAAGTGTTAAATCTAAAAGTAAAGGATAATATGGTGACATAAATAGGTATAGAACCTATTGGTTGAGATTATTTAGACCCATACCCATCATATCCTCGAAATGAATCATTTTTTAGAAATTATTAACAAAAAATAATTTTATAATAAATTAATATTTCAGGATTTTCCTAAAGTTCCCCTCACATCTCTTATAAAATGGGAGTTCCCCATCTATTATATTCACACCTCAAAGGAAATTTTGTTTCACCAAAAACTTCTCTAGTCTACTCCCATCTACCCTCACTTCAACCTAGAGTCCTTATATTGATCAGAATGCCATGCTATGTAGCCCTTTTTTCAAATCAAAAGAAATCACCCGAAATGTTACATTAAATTGGAATTGTTAATAATCTGGTAATATGAAGTCCTAAAAAATAATATATGAAAACCTAAATATTAGTATGATTATGAAATTATTAAATAATTTTTTTAAATACATTATATAAGAGTTTCAGATTCGTGTGGGGAGTATCGGACCAAAGGTAAGAGTTAATTCCTAAATCTCTTTATTATTCGAGATTGTTTTTGTGTATATATTTATAGGGACATATTTATATTCCATGTCAATGTTTCATTAAAATGTTTTTAAAATGATTTAGTTATGGTTTTATTGAAGGGAAACTACAACTGGGTCATCAGTTAAAATATTTTAATGATTTATTTTTCTAAATATATTTTATTAATGTCCATGTTTTTGAAATGATATTAAGGATTCATTTATATGGACATGATTGTATTAAAATGATAATTCCATTGAAAAGTTTCAATGTGGTATGTGAAACTTTGATTCAAAAATAGATATTAAATAACTTCCATTATAAATTTTGTGACTTTTAAATGATTTCATGAAAAAGGGATATTTATCATGATGGGTATTACTGATCATTTTCAACTATGTAAACATGGTTTATTGAATATTAATTCTAATTGAGGTAGATTTATAATAATACAATCATCCATATTTCAAATAATGATTTATGATATGTTTGATTGTTGATGTGATATTTATATACCATTCATGATTTATAGTTATATTAAAGAAATTTTGTATGTTAGGTTTAATAAGAATGTTAATGTTATGTTTCAAACTTTTCATATGAGGAATGCATTGGACATAGTAAGTGACAGGCGGTGCCCGTTATAGCCTCTCGATAAATCGAGGGGTCTCAAGGGATAAAAAAGTGTCTTTTCACATATCCTTGATAGAATATTTGTGAATGTTCTTTGTACAAGGCCCTGATGTAGTCATAATTATGTCTGACATTATGCATTCCCTCATTATGAAATTAGTTATTACATGTGATTATTCAACTTGTAGAATGTTTTTATTCATGTTTATATAGAAATTTTTGATTTATTTTATCCTTATTATTTTCGTGTTTTATATATATATATATATTTTATTTTATATATTTCTTTAAATGTTTAAATCTTACACTAAATTATTTACCCTTACATAGCATTTAAGCTCACCCTTTTCTTATGTTATATTTTTCGAGGATGTCTAGAATTGTATTATGATTAATATCCAAAGTTAAAATAGGGGAATAATGGTATTATCAAAGGATTATTTATAACATGTTTAATTTTAGTAAGTGTAATGTTATTTTCTTTCATGTAATCTATTTTCCAAAACTTCTAAAATAATCAGTCATTCGAGATATGATTCCTTGTAATCGTTATAATGTATTAAAATAAGGCACCAACTCTAGATAACCTTGGTCAGGGAATTATAAATATGGCTTACCTAGATATTCTATGGATAAAGACAAATATAATATGATAAAAACATATTTTTCAGTTGTAATTGTCACCCTTAAATGGATGGTCAGACTAAAATTAATATTCATACTATAGTGGATATGTTGAGATTATTTTCAATGGATTCACATGTATATTTGTATTATCCCCTCCACAAATATGAGTTCTTATATTGAAAAGATTTCAATTCTAGAATTAAAACGTGACCTTAATAGTATTTGTGTATCATTAGGTTCTAGACTTCTAAATTTTAGGATTAAGTCCCAAATTGAATGCTCTTGGGACCTGATCATATCTAAGAAATTATATAAATGATTAAAAACATTCCAAATCATTTCAAATCCATTAAAAATTTAAGGAAAATATGTAAATACATTCACCGATGAGATCTATAGTTTTTGTGGGGATATTGTGTAAATTCTTATATCTCCATGGTAGAATTTAATGGGGTGTGGGAAGAAGTAAAAAACATTCTAATATACATCATCCCATTTTATTTCCAAGATCACATCAATTTTTGGGACTATTCAATAATAATATAAACTATCATATCTAATTATTATAATGTTTTTCATGTATAAATGATGGTTATGGACATTCCAGCGAACACACATGTACTGAATTAAGTGGTTATACCATTCTATAATAATCATTAATATGAGGATAGTTGGTGAAGATCATAGATTATAGATAACGTTATTTATCAAATAAGAAAAATCATTTAGTCAATGTGTTGGTGGGAAACTACATGATCGAGGAACAAACAACGAAATCACAATATCAAATGAAACAATTGTTAAATTTTTTTATAGTACCTCAAATGATATTTCAATGGAAAAAATTCAAATTTTGGGATTAATGTAATGATTCAAACATTTATATAGTAAATTCAATGTTGTATAAATAAATTCATTATTGTAATGTAGTTATAGAAAATGCATGAACTAAATTTTTTATTTTAGAATATTTAATAATATAGAGTATCATATTTAACTGACTATTAAAAGTAAATACTATTTATAATATAGATATTGTAAATAAAATGTTATTAATGTTATATAATATAGGTTATTATACTATGTGAGGGAAAAAGACCAAGGAATTGAGGGTAATTGAAAATTTGGATTGTACACTATAAAGCCCATTTATTAGTGATTTCAATGAATATAATATAACCACGAAGACAACCACCATTGAAAATCGTAACCTTAGGGATAAAACAAGTGTTATAAGGGTTTATGTATCTAGGAAATAGGAACTTGACCAATTATATTTTACATAATGAAAATAATGAATAAATTATTAAATTTTATTGCTGTATTATAAATTATTATATAATGAGTGATAAAAATCATACTATAATAACAAGAATAAAATACATATATTTTGGTGGAAAATATAGATTAAATAAAATTATTATTATGAAAAATTACAGAATTAGGGAATCAAATTTTATTTCTATTATTATTTTATTATAAAATAATATCTATTTAACAATGAATGACAATATAATTTAGTCAAGTTCAATGTAATATTTATATCATTCAAAATGTTTTAGTGCATTAAAAAGTATTATATTCCATCCAATTAGTATAATTCATTGTATGAAAAAAATATCATAGTTGAAAAATTATTTTGTAAAAAAATTCATATTTTTAAAATTTTAATTATTTGATGACTCATTAGGTAATATCTCATAATTTTTCAAGATTTTATAATTTATTGGTTATAATTAAACACAAGATAAATATATGGTCTACATTATGAAATTGTTGTATCTCTATAGAAATGAAATAAATTATATAAAAGTAATTAATTACTATATACATATCTATCTAATTAAATAAATCTGTTTTGATGTTATGTGATTAATTTTTTAAACCGTTAATTAATGTTTTATATACTATTTTACATTCTAATGTTTTAAAATCATGTCATATGAATATTACTCACCTCCAAATCACAATATATATTATTTTAATATGTTCAGTTCTATTCCATATAGACGGTTAGATACCACTCGTAATTGGTATATACAATGTAGAATAACCATTATAATGTTTTAATATTTTATTAATTTATTATATACTATTGAAAACCGATTTCGAGAAATTTAAATTGAATCCCCATAACATTCTCCTTAAATAACATCCCAAAATACAAATTTAACTCACATAAAACCCATTTAGTATGAAATAACTCTCAATTTACCTCTCTAAAACCTATCTCAGTGTTACAAATATTATAATAATATCCTCACCATTTTTCAAAAGTACCCTCTATTGGTGTGTGATTTCTATCTTCATTACAATTCAAGAAACATATTTATACACAGACATGAGAATCTAAAATGATTTGTTTAAAATATATTTTTTTGCATCAGGAAACTATAAAATATATATTATAAAAATGAAAAATCATTGATCCCCTCTCTTTATAATGTTTACATATGATGTTATTATTCCAATGTAAGAGATTTTATTCCTCCACATTATATATGTTTTTTTTATTTTTATTATTACTAATTTTTTATGTGGGAATTTTTTCTACACATCCCATTTATATCTTAATTATTCACATGTAATTAGATAACTCATTTCACTTTCATTAAATACATACATTAACTATTATATACCATCATCATGCTATTTACATTATCAAGTGATTATACATGACATTATCTATACACATTCACATTTCTAGTAAAGGAAATTCACCTAGATGTGACTATCATTAATTGAATGCATACATAAATGTAGATAACAAATAATAATAATAAAATACAATGTAATTAATTAATCTAATTTTTTATGATCTATATCACAAAAAAATGTTGGTAAATTATATGATTATTAATAGTGGCCATGAAATTAAATATCCATTCAATGAGATAGATAATTATCTATCGCTATATAAAATTGTTTTTCATGGTAGTTTATCATAATCACTTTATCAACAATTTCCCATATTATTCTTATTATTCCATGTCTTATGTTGATTATATAGTCATATCATTGAATGTTTTAATCCGCTTATAACACACATTGTTTATCATGTTTCATATTCTCAACATTAAATTTCATCTTGATATGCCTATTAAATCCAATTAATTAATTTCATTAGGTTACACTATTATAAATCTGTTACATGGATTTATATCTAGTGACATTATTATGTATTTCCTCACATTATCCATTGTAATATAAGAAGTTTATTGGATTTTATGGGAGTGCTATCTATTTTCAATTAGTGTTTTAGTATCTTTTTTTACGATAGTGTGGTATAGATCTAATTTTGATATTAAACTAAGACTATAAATAATAATGTATTTTATTATGTGTATCATTATGTAATATATCATTAAATATCGCATTAAAATAATTGGGGTAGATATAAATTATAATTTTTCAAAATGAAAATTCAAATAGAATGAATAGAGAATTCAAATTGAGATGTGTAATGATAAACATAACATTATTACCCATATAAATTAAAGTGAATTAAACACATATATATTAAAAATAATAATCAAAATATTTTATTCCAAAGACATATTCACATATATAAACTTTTATAAATTAAAATTTTATATTTTTATTACACAGATTGTAAGATGCAAAATTTTTTTGGAGTCATCTGTTTTCCTTTATTAGGTAGTTTAACTTTTTTATGTTCCTTTGGTTTAGATTTGTGGTTTGTGGTATAATTGGGTGAATTTTTAAGAAAAAATAATGAACTGAGGGTTTTGTATAATTTCTGTTCGGGTTGACAAAGTGTGTCTAAACCAAGGTAAATGTGAGACCATAGTCAGTGAGGGTCTACACATTTAGTGCACTGTTTCATAAAATGGGAAGCTATATAGGAGAAACCCTGTCAACCTAGACTGAGTGGTTTTCACGGTTCACTCAGGGTTTACCATAAACACGAGTCCCTACAAAGGAAATCTTGACTGTATGTTTTAATTATATGAAAATAATTTTTTTCAATAACCCAAAACCCCACTTTTTCAACATAGGACCAGGATTGATGAATTCTATGTGATCCCATAGCCTTCTAAAAGGATTGAAAGGTGATTAGAAAACCATTCTTTGATATCTAAAGACTATATTTATAATCCTCTCTTTTCCTAGAAAGTGGATTCCATTCCATTTCTTGTTCTATTCTTTCCTCTTTCATTCATTTTCCTTTTCATAACATATATCTACTATTTGCATATATCTAAACCTATGTGTTGAGATGTAGATCTAGTATTTTGGATTTAGATCAATATATTAAAGTAGTTGAAGCCTTTGATCATAATTTTTTGTTTAGGAAATTAGATTTGGATTTCGATTGACATTGTTGTGACACTCAGATTTTAGGGATATCTGTTGGAAAAACAACCATAAAAAAAACTGAGGTAGGTGGTTTAAATAGAAACCTCATATTCATGGATCTGATATTATTATGTGAGAATATTTATTATCTATCATAATTTAGAAATTTATTTCTGAAATTGGGTTAAATTGGAATCTTCAATTGACCTGTTAATGATTTGTAGATATTTATGATTAATTGATAAATTAATCATGGGACTAAGGGGATTACCAAATAGGTAATTGATCTTGGGGAAATTTTTTATTATTCAGAATATTTTATTCCAGATATTGAATTGGTTGTGTAGATATTATTAATTTGGGGACCTATTTATGAGAAAATTATTTGGATACATTGACAAAATTATTGATTGATTAATTATTTACCTTAATGCAGGATTATGATAATTAAATGTGAGCTTAATTATGATAAGTTTATATTTTTATTTGATAATTAATTGTGGATAATTATTTATTGAATATGATCTATATTCATTTGTTATGAAATTAATGAATTGAGTAATGGTTTGTGTACTTAGTTAATTTTATGGTTAACTATGTGACTTTGATAATATTACATAATCATTATATTATTAAGGGAATCAGATGGTATGTTCTTTTGAATTAATGAATTATGTAAGTGAAGGAGAATGTAATTGATAGACATGTAATTCTTGAGAAATTGAGAAGGTGGGGATGTAGACATGGTGTTTCACACCAATAGTTGATACAACCTCTTGTTATGTTTGGTTGTGGACTTGAATATATTCCTTGATTGAGAAAGATGGGTGTGAGACATAATAATCTACATAGATTGGGATGTTGAGTGTTAGCCATGGTGTTCTACATCAAACTAATGAATACGATCAATTGTGAGTTGAACTGGAGACATGAATCAAAAAGAAGATTGATGTGACTAATAAAGAATAAATGAAAATGTGATGACTGTTTAATTATGAATTTTTTTGTTCCATTATAGAGTTGCGTATAATGTATTTTTACTAGAATTTATTTAAACACTATTGGTGTTTTTTTATTGGTTTTTAATCAAACCTCACTCCGGATTCCTTACCATCACCTAATCTTTCATTTTTTATTTCTGTGTTGGTTATGGCTATGTCCATGGGATAGATTGTTGTTTGGGAATGGAGCATGGGTGAGTGAACCAGAAATGGTTCTGGACCCGCATGAGAGACATTTTTTTCTATATTTACATTTACATTGTAAACACTAAAAACATGCATTGTCATGTCATGTTTTCCCATTAAGTTGAGTCTTGCATTTCTAGATTTGACTATCATATAAAATTGGTGTTTTTTATTATTATTTATATGCTTCCACAATTTTTATTTTTATTTTCTTATATTTTTATTTTACTCTAATAATAGAGGGCTTAACCTAACCATGGACGACTATATGGGCCCTCACTACTTGTTGATCCCTCCAGTGTGTGGGGAGGCATGAAAGAGGGAATCTGAATGATTGGCTCTGGGACTATTTAGTGGCACTCAAGAAGGTATATTACAATGCAGTAACCGATTTGTTTTCTTTCATTATTATTATTTTTTCTTACTATTTTGGAAAAAGTAGATAATATACTAGGAAGAGTAGTTTCATGGTAATGATCTCATACATGGGAGTTGAAAACCAATGTATGGTGGAAAATCTATGTACTGAGGGTGGGATTGATGTCATTGTTGTTTTCTTTTACAATTGGATATTATTTCACATTGGGTAACACACTTGTGTTGGATATGATAATTGTTTTTGAAATTCATTGTGTATTGACTCATTGCCTGAAGAAGCATGGGAGTTGAGTCTACATGGATCATTCTAGGACCTCAATGTTATTGTGGCATGCATCATTTTAAGAATTTATGTGAAAATTGGTTATGGGAACCTTTTTGAACAAAAATTGTTTTCATTGTTGTGAGATTGAAATGATAATGTTTTCTAATAATAATTTAGAAATATTAATAAAATGATGCAAATTTAGAACGATTGGGTGTCTAAATGAGAAATTTTTTAATGAGAATGTCCATAACCTAAAAAACCAAGGCCTAAGAGTGTGATGGTTACTTTTAGTGATAGTTCCTCGGGGTTGACCATGTGGCGAGAAATTGGGAAGGATAAGTTTAAACATGTTCTGTTTCTTTTTACACTTACATAAATATTATAAGGTTCTATTATGAGACCATCGATTTATTTTTGGAATTTTAACATTTATTCCTACACGATACATATTGAGGAGAAGACCGAGACACACGTCTTAGAACAAACTTCCAGACATGGATCATGAGGCACTATTGGTGTATGCAATGGGGGATGGGAATAAATTACAAGAGAAATTTTTTAATTTCATGTAATTCATGGAGAAAAGACTATGGAAGGTTCAAAAAAGGTTTTCATATATGACACGAGAGTTTTATCTATAATGAACTCTGAATTTTACTACAGAGGCTTGACCTATGGGATATGAATTGTAGATTGAATCCATAGTGACAATACGTGGGTATTTAGAGACTAACATTGAGAGGAGGGTAAAAATGGTTACTTATATGCAACATGGTGGGGAATTTAGGTGTGATATGGGCACATAGATGATTTGTTATGGATGGGCCATCTAGAGAAGTACTTGGAACACTTCTCTCTAGTGAAACTGAGATAAGAGGAGGCTTTTGATATTATGCATATGGCCCAAGGAAGCATGTCTATAATGGGTTGTTACATGATTTTCATAGATTTATAGTTTTCCCCATCTTTGGTGAATGATGATGCTTCTTTAGAAAAACAATTTTCAGAGAGTCTTATGTGAGAGATTATGTCCTTCGAGAATATATTTAGGCTGAATAAGTTCACAGAAGTGGTTAATTAAGATCTCATTTCATTGGTTAACCAAAATGAGGAATACATTAATAGATAGGTAGATACCAGTAGATGATTATGGAGTGCTCCATATAAGATTAGGAAGCACCCTTACAAAAACCATTATCAGAATAGTATAATGAAATGTCAAAAGTAAGTAGGATCATTAAAATAGACGATTCAAATTTTCTTTCCCACCAGTGTGGTAAGATGGGAAACTATCGAAACCATATTCCTCAACCCCCCAGTGGAGTTCCGATTTTATTACATTGATGGGGCACCTAGAAAATTATGGTAGGAATTAGTGACAATATGTTTCTGACGGAGAAGTTGTATATAGCCAGATGGTAGGAAGGGGGTCCTCAACAGCTTAAAGGTTAGGAAGCTAGACTAATACTAAGAATGGAGGTAGAGGTCGTATACATGGTTCTTCATGGTATTCATGCCTATATCAGCATAGTGGATCTACTCAGGGGAATCAGATCGTTCCAGAGGGGAGAGGGGAATGAACGTTACATGTGGTGAATACTACACTCATGTACAATGAGGCTGGCCATCTATAATGAGAAGTAATATTCATGTATCTTATACATTATCTAGTTTTGTGTTTGATAACAGTGCATTACATTATTTTATATCTACAAATCTTGTTAATTGTTTGGTCATATAGGTGGTGTCTGTATGCAGAGTAGTGAATATAGATACATCATTCGGAACAACATAAAGAGTTATCAGTCTATTTAGTGGATGTTCAATAGAGATTGTAGGGTAATGTTTTCTATGCGATCTATATGTACTTGATATGATGGGATTCAACCAAATTTTTGGTATGGACTAGCTAGTCACATATCGATCCCATATTTATTGTTACTGCATGAAAGTGATGTTTTTTATCATAACTGTTACCATTATGTTCTGCATGGAGAGTAGAATATCCATGAATGCTGAGGATGTAAGATTACATAGAAACAAGGATAGCTCAAAGCCCAAGATTATAGTATTTTTCTCAATTATGGGAGTGGTATACCAAACTTCCATCCACCTATAGTATAACTATTTTTAGATGTTTTTCATGATGACTTCTCAAGGTTTCCATTAGATAGATATGTGGATTTTAATATTGATCTCATGTCGGGGGGGGGGGGGGGATCTGGTATATATGCCACCGTATAGAATAGAACTGATTGAGCTTCAAGAGTTAGAGACTCAGTTGGAGAAATTGGAGGATAAGTGGTTTATTAGTACAAATAAATCACATTTGGGATCACCCATGTTGTTTGAAAATAAGGATGATGAATGTTAATTTTGTCTGATAATTTCCGGAAGCTAGACATAATGACAGTGAAGAACTGTTATCTTCTTCAGTGTATTGATTACCCATTTGACCTAGTAAATTGGGATTGTGTGTTATCAATGAATGATATGATATTTTGGTATCATTATGTGATATTTTGGACTTCTGATATACCATGGACTTCATCTATTATGAGATATGACATTTATGAGATTTTGGTAATGTTTTTTGGGGTGAAAAAATTCCCTATTTTTGTTTATAGCCTTGAAGAACATGATCTCTCATCCATAACTACATAAGTTTGTGGTGTTGTTTAGGAATAACATCTTGGGGTAATCCAAGGCTCATGGTGATCATGCACAACATCTTGACATTTTATTGAATACCATAAGAAATCATTTATTGAATGTTATGAAATCTAATTCATTGTTTTTGAAAGACCAAGTAAATTTTTGGGACATATCATCTCAGAATATGGTGTGGCATTTGACATGTGGAATGTTCATGTAGTGGTTTATTGGTTGTATCCTAGGAATGTTTTTCATATATGAATATTTTTTGGATTAACATGATATTACAATCGATTAATCCAGGACTTTTCTTGATTGGCAGTGCCACATTCATTCTTAGATAATAAAGGTATAATGTTTAAATGGATAGAAGGATTTGAAAATGATTTACTGGAGTTAAAGAGGTACATGACAACAACACAAATTTTGTTCATTCTTGAATCAGTTGATGAGTACACATTATATTTTCAGGATTCTCATATATGACTCAAAGTTGTGTTGATGTATTGGAATAAAGTTATTTTGTATAGATCATGGTAGCTAAGGCCACATGATCAAAATTAAACCACAAAAGACATCAAGTTGGAGGATGTATTTTATGCTCGTAAGTGTTGGTTCCACTATCCTTTGGGAGAAAATTTTATAGTTTTTAAATATAAAAAATCATGATGTATATCATTTCAAAGCATAACATGACCATTCGACAATGAAAATGAGTAGATTATATGAATTCTTTTGATATTGAACTATTATATATGGCATAAATGAGGAATAGTTTTTTAGATGACTGGTGTAGGATAATTTATAATCAGTTGGTACATAACTCTATTTTTGAGTGGAAGATACAACCATTTTTAGCGGAAATGCATGTTCTAGTTCAAGAGAGTTAGGATCACATGACTCTGGTTTCAAAACAATTTGAGTATTCATTATTGTAACTAATCAGGGACAGGTGGTATGTAAATCTGTAGCGCTTATCCTTGATGGAAAATTATGAATGTGGGGAGACACCTTCAGACAGGTCGATAGATGAGGTTGAGGTCATCTATGTGATGAATCATGTTGTGGTGCCTATGATCATGAAATAGGATCTCTTCCGATAATTTTATTCCTCAAGTGGGAAACACATCATTGGGTGAAAAAAAATTACTATAACCTATGATGATAGATTTGGTGGCCTTGCATGAAAAAGGAGATAATAGGTTTGTTTATAAGATGTTATACCTGCCAAGAGGTAAGGGCAGGGCATCAACAAAATGGAGGTCTATTGTAATGTTATCTTATTCGGGAATGAATGTGGGAGGATGTGACTATGTATTTTGTTGATGGTATTCCCAATAATATGAGGAAGAATTATTCAATTTGGTTAATTGTGGATATACTGACAAAGGTAGCACATTTCGTACCAGTTATGGAAACCTTTACAGTTGAACAATAATGGAGAACTATTTGTTATAGAGATTTTTAGTTTGCATGGGGTGCCGCGTACTATTGTTTCATATCGTGATTCAAGCTTTACATCAAGCTTCTAGAATATATTAAAGAATGATATTGGCACATAGTTTTTGTGGATTATTAATTTCCACCAACAAATAGATGGGATGTTATAGCGTACCGTACATGTGGTAGAGGAAATATTAAGGGCATGTGTGATTGATTTCATTGGTTCTTGGGAGAAGCACATGGATTTAGTAGAGATTACCTATAATAAGTTTTGTCAGGAAACTATACATATGGAACCATATGTGGGACTTAGTGGTATTCCTCATTGATCACCTATGTACTAGATGGATTCGGTTGAGTTAGAGCAATTGGGGCCGAGTTTCATACAAGAAAATATGGAGCTGGTGCAGTCGATTCGAAAAAATATGGCTACATCTCATAGTACACATATGTTGTATGATGATAAACTGATATGAAACCTAGATATTACTAAGGGTGATCATGAATTTCATCATATGCCTCCTAGGTTGGGTCACTATAGGATACATATGTTATAAATGTTTTTTCCCTGGTTTGTGAGACTATTCTAGGTAGTTGAGTGAATTGTACCGGTGGCGTACTGATCGAATCTCCCACAGAAATATTTTGACATACATGATGTTCTCCATGTGTCATAACTACATTGGTATCACCCCAACACATCTCATGTAATCGATGTAGATTAGGATGACCTAGAGATAGATTTTTTCTTTGAGGAGCATCTCATACATGTTCTAGATCACAATGAGATTGTGTTGTAGGGAAAGAATGTGTTAATCGTCTGTGTGTTATGGAATCCTAAACGTGTCAAAGAGAAAATGTGGGAACAAGAAGAATATATGAGTTCTCAATGTACTTATATTATTGGCTTGGAAACTTACTAATATTTGGTATTGTATCTTGAGGATGAGTAGTTATAAGGTGGGGAGACTGTAGGATCCCAACTTTTTATGATATCATCTCATGACCATTCTCTAGTGTTGTTTTTTGTTTTGTTTTAAGTATCATTGATTTGGATTTGGTGTATGATGTGTCTCTGGATGAATTTTTAAGAAAAATTATCAAATAGTGGGCTATGAATAGACTGATCAAAGGATGAAAACAGTACACCTAAACAGAGGTAACCCTGCGACCCTAGGAATTGAGGGTTTGTATGGTTATAGAACTGTTTGATAACTCATGCCTCTATTTACAAGTAATAGTGAGAACCAAGATAGAGAGGTATGACTAGATGGAACATGGATTTCCCGAACCATGCACCCCTACCCATGAAACCATTTGTGTTGGTTTTTTTAATTTGAAAATTAGTTTTCAAATAACTCAAACCCCTGACATGCCTCTATTTTAACTGAAAATCTATCTTTATGAATTCCAGTTAGTACTAGAGCCATCAATAAATATTCCAATGGTATTTGAATACCATTCATTGAGTTCTAAAGACAATATTAATGTTATACTCTCTTCCAGGTATGTGGATTTCATACCGTTGCTTCATCTGTTCTTCCCTCTACCTTTATTTAATAGTTTCATGAAATATCTCCACTATTTCTATATATCTAAACATATGTTTTGAGATCAAGATCCTGGATTGTAGATCTAGATCTAGATTTTCATGATCTTGATACATTTTATCATAATTTTGGGTTTAGGGATTTATATTTGGATTTTGATCGAAATCATTGTGCCGCATAGTTTTTGGGGGTTTAGATTATTTAAACAACCATAAAAACCATGGTAGGTGGTCTAAATTTGACTCTCATTGTTATGTATTTGATATGTGTATGTGATAGTAATGATTTTCTAGAATCCCATTGTATATCTATTTGAAGAATTAGGTTAATTAATAATTTTAATTTATTTGTTGATATTATGGTCATATAGATGATTTATTGATGATTTATTCATGGGACTAAGGGGATTCCTAGATAGATAGTGGATTTGGGGAAATTTTTTATGATTTGGGATATTGTATTTGAGATATTTAATAGGATGTGTTGACAAAATAATCAGGGAATTAATTATATGAAAATGATATGGCTATGTAGATATAATTAATGGTGGATTAATTATTTTTCTTTAATGTTTTATAAAGATAATTAATTGGGAGATTAATTATGAAGTATTGAGATTAGGATTGAATAATTAATTTGGTAGAATTAGTTAATGAAAATGATCTTTTTTGATTGATTAATTAATTGATAAATAAATTAATTGGTTCATTACATAGCTTTTGGGTTAACTAATTGACTTTTATATGAATCAATAATCTTTGGATTTGTAAGTGAATAATGTAGTTAATTTTTTTGAATTAATGAATGATGTAAAAGATTCATTAATTAGGTGTAATACATGGTGTTATAGACCAATTTGGATGTTTGTGTGTAATACATGGTGTTCAACCCCAATATTTGATACAAACACTTATGATGTAAGGAGGTGGAAATAGTGACCTACAACAACTGAGAAAGAGGTGTGTGATACATAGATATCTACACTGATTGAGATTTTGAGTGTTAGACATGGATACGAACACCAATCTAATCATAACGATGAATTGTAATCTTAACTAGAGGCATTAATCAAACATTAGTTTAAGGTGACTAATAACGAATAAATGAACATGGGATGAATGTTTAATTATCCTTTATTTTTTATTTCTTTATAGAGGTTCATAAAAAAGCATTTTACTAGACATACATTAGACACTGTGGGTTTTGGCCTATTGGGTTATACTAACACCCTACTAAGCCCACCTGGTTGGAACCCGAGCATGCATTGTAATTTAAGGGAAGGATATGGGAAATACCAATACTATGTTTCTATTTGGAAATTAAGTATATTTGAAGGAACCAAACTTCATTCAAGACCCACATGGGAGTAATATTTTAATTGTTTTCAGTTACATTGTAGACACTTACCATATTCCGTGTCATAGAATGTTTTCCCTATCACTTGAGAATTGTATTTCATGTTTTTATTATCATATGAAATTGGAATTTTTTCGGATTATTTATATGCTTCCATACATTTTATTGTTATAATCATTTTTTGGTGTTAAAATATGATAAAATGGGGTACATTCTCCCAATGACTGACTTACCAGACCCTCACAATTACTCATCACCCAATGGCATATGGGGAGGCGCTCTTGGGGGCATCTGACTGACCGACTCGAGGCACTCGTGTAGGTACATTACACATATATTAAACTTAGTATTATGATTTTATGATGACAATGAATAAATTTTTTAATACTATTTTTTTATTGGTTATGTTGATCATCATTAATATATATGAATGTTATAATTCATTATTTACTGAATGCATATATTTAATTTATTTCAACAAATTATTTATTACCCATTTCATAAAAAGGAATTCTAGAGAATTCTTCGTTAGAACTAAATCAATGGAGATTGTTTTTTATATATTTTCTGATAAAAAAAATTCTAATAGAAATTTTTTATTTATCCATAAAAAAAATATTCAAGAAATATGTTATGTTTAATTGTCATATATCAATAGTCTTGATATTGTGATTGTTATAAATAATGAAAATGATGATGTCCCTATTATATTATTTATGTAGGTGGTTTACCTAACCCAAATATTCAGATTTCAAACTAGTAAATGAGTTGTGTTTTTGAATTATATAATAGAATTATAATGTTATAAAAATAATAATTAGGTAAATATAATATTTTTATAGAAATGAATAACATTTAAACTATGTTGATATGAAATGGTAGTTGAAATATTTAAAGAAGCAAGTATATATTCATGTGATGAATTCCATCCTGATATTTTTCAGTAACTGGGGAGGGAATTATTTCAGACTCAATATTAAAAAATATAATTTATTAAATGAATACTAAGAAATTGGGGGTTTCTTTTCCTTCCATTATTCAATAATGAAAACATTATTGGTTTATGATGGGATATTGAGAGGTCATGCTAAAAATATTTTTTCAGTGGAATTTTCACAAATTATTTCAAAATAAACATTTAGGAAGGTAATTTTAAATTGAAATTTACCCTCTCAAATGGAAATAAAATTATAATATTTATATTCCCAAAATTTATTATTTTTTATTATTTAAAATATTTATAAATGATTTCACACATCAACTATATCATATAGATTTTAGCTTTTACTAATGTCATGAAATATCAGTCCAAGTAAACACAATTTATAACAAAAAATGAATTTGAACATCAAGAATAATATTGATTTATTAATTGAAAACATAGAATATATTTTATAATAATCATTTATTTTCAAATATTTGAAAATTAACATCTAAATGAAGGCATAATATTTCTAGACAAAACTTTTTTTATAGAAATTTTCACTTTATTCATTATGTCTTATCAAAAAAATATCTTATAAATAATAATTAAATTAATATCAATAAATTTATTATAAATATTAACATTTTTTGAAAGTAGTACAATAAATTTTATAATTTCTTACATTTTAATTAAATCACATGACCCAAAAAAATTAATTTGAAAAATATTATAATTTAGAATATTATTTTAATGGAATCCCATTAAAATTAATTATTAGCAATATAATTCCATCAATCCAATTACACTAAAATAATATATTAAATTTCATAAATGCCAAAAACTGTTTTATAATAGTAACAAAGGTAACATTAATTTTTTATTTATATAAATTTATTGTTAAATTAATATATTTTAACTAAATATTATCTATTTTTTATTTTAAAAGTATATATATATTGTTTAAAAAACATATCAGTTCGATAAAACTAATAAGAATATATCAAATTACATGTTCATAATGATATTTTCTAAGAAATATTTATATTTATAGTATTCAACAAAAAATAAATTTACATCGATTTCATGTTCATGGAATTTTTATTTCAATGTATAAGTATTCCAATGTTAATTTTTTAATGAATTTCATATAACATTATCATAATATATTAATTTTTACCTAGAATTAGAATATTTTATCTAAATATATTGTATCATGTTTTTTTGTCTATGATAATATTTATTTAAAAACATATTTACATAATTCAATGAAAAAATAATATATAGTAAAATCATTGGGTGTTACAGGCATGAGATGACAACGGTGATATTATAGTTATGCCATATGTGATGAGACTAAGTAGTAATATGGGAAGAGTTTCAAATTTATATGTACACAATGTGTGAACTACATATTACCCCATTAGTTGATGAATCATTAATTATAACTTTTTCAATGACATTATAATATATTATATGGGTTACATTCATAGGATAGAACATGCATTGAACTTTGATTTTCTTTGATGATGAATAATTTTTTCCAAATGTGAAAATAATATGAATACCGAAGTTATGGGCATATAATACCATAGATGATGGGTATATATTTCCCTATGTAGTGGTCATATTCTTCCTCATATAATAAGATACAATCATAGGATTCTCGACAATGCATAGAGGACCAATCCTTTATAATTAAAGGGTTTCTAACATGATATGGTAATAATTGGCATAATTTAAAAATTTCCGAATAATAATGGATTTAATAAAAAGATTCATGAGAATATCATATATCCTTTAGGGATACAAAATCATAGAAATGATATTTATTGGATTATGTCCCAATATTTTTTTATCTCATTTAGATTAATATATCAATACCATCAATGATATGGATCTAAGATACATTAAATTATAATGAATGAATTCTCTACATGGATCAAGATCATCAATGGGTAGTCATATGCTACATTCTTAAGAAATTAGTTGATAAATAAAAATATATGGTTGTGTATATATTATAGAATTTATAAATCATCTAAAAATCATCTGAAATGTAAAATTAGTAATGTACATGACTCCCTTCTCTATTTTAATGCTTTCTAATCAGATAAATCAAAGTTGTCGGACAGTGGGGATCGAAATGTATAAAATCATACCAATAAAATATTTTTATTTGATCTAGATTTACTCCTTTTTAGAGATTAAAAAAATTTATTTACAATATATCTCAATTATTATTCCAAATAATTTAGTTGAATCAATATGACCTTTAATCTAAAATATCCCAGAAAAATTACTGTCATCAATAAAATATTAATAAATTTTGATCCCACCAAAATAATTCACTAGGTATAAAGGGGAAGGGTGATATGCTAGCCATTTAAAAATAAATTCATGTAGATAAAATTATTTATAGTTTCATCATGTGAAACCATTCTCAGCATCTAATTTACCAATACTCTAGTTATATTTCCTGGGTTCCATCAGTAATACATAGAAACCTATCATTAACTTTCACAACATATACCCATTTTGATACTCTACAAAACCAATAGGTTTCTTTATTATAATTTCCTCTACTAAATTCCTTTGAAGGAATGTGGTATTTATATTCATATTATCAAACTATAATAAATCATATGATCTTTTTCACATAACAAGGTGGATAGTTGTGAGTTAATTTATTGGTGAAAATACATTTGATATATTAATATAATATTCAAAATGAAATAAATTAATAAATAGTGTTTCATTATATCTTAATATATAATTAGATTATTCTCTAAAATAGATGTCCCATTTTATTGCTTGTTCATTATTCCCCATTGGTTTCATTGATATATTCAATGTTTCAATTTTTTAAAACCAATGTAAAACAAAATTTATTTCTAACTCCGACATTTGAGAATAGGTGGTACTTGACACTTCTTATAGGAATAAAAAAAAGTCAACAGTCCCCTAAAATAAAGATAATGTCATTATATCAAAGATTATAAATTTATCTTTATTATAATTGTATATTATTTAAATTTAGCATATACATCTACATTTTCTCATACTACCACATCCTATGATTCTCCCTTATAGACACACACTCCATTATTTAAAATCTTAAGGTAGTGACGTAAATATTTTACTATCATGACCATTAGAATCATAGTCACTCTTAAATCCATATAATATGTGTCCTTAAAAAAATCCACCTTTCTAAACATGTAAATGACCAATTTTTTATTTTTTATGCAAAATATTCATAATTTTCTGAATTTTCAACAAGATCTTCTAAATAACGATTACATTTATTTTTTTATCTAATTTAAAAATATCATTATCTTAGAGTTTGAATCTATTTTATTCATTATCACAATGCAAATAATAATTAATTGGACATAAAATTTATTTCATATTGATCCACTATATCAAAAGAGAGATAGGAGAATCTTTTTTTTACATTGAGGTTATTAAATTCAAATTATTTTTCAAACCATTATTACTCTAGATTATCATGCACCGTCGGTGATAAAGGAATTATATTCTATTTTAAGGATTAATATTTGAGAGTTTAAACCCAAATTTCCAAATACAATCAAGAATTAATATTCACAAAGAACATATTTTTTTATACATCGAAATTGTTTACATCCTCTATATAATTCTATCTTATAATGATTTGAATTTTTTTTACCTATATTACTCCAATAAATATCCAAGATTACTTCTCCTAGTTTTACATATAGTTTAATTGTAAATTTTTATATATAGTGCTATAATAAAATTTCATCTATGATTCCTTGATATAGTTCCACCATTACTTTCTCATCTAATATAGTGTAATATAGGTTCTCTATATTTTAACTTTTGTAAATTTTGAATTTGGCTGATGATGGGCGTTAAACACCTAAAATGGGGGTAAATGAGAAATATTAAATACCAATGGGATTGTATTTCATTATTAATATAAAAACGTAAAATTAAATTTTTGGATGTAAATACATACATCAATCATTATATAATAAATGAAAATTGACCTACAGTAAGGATTAATATGAGTTGGTCCTAAACACACTATTGAATTCCATGTTATATGATTTCAACAATTCAACAAATGTAATAATTTCAATTTTACGGATTATATAAATATAAAAATAATGAATTTTTATGTGATAATGTTTTAATGTAAACACTAATAATAAAACACTAGTGTTTGTGAAACTATTTTGTTTGATATTACAATGTCACAACACTAGATGTTGATAAGTTGATGCTTAATCAATTATTCCCCCATTTGAATTTATTGAAAGTTTAATTTTTGACGTTTTTACTCATTTTACATTACCATATACCCTCATGATTGTTTTATAATAAATTTATAAGGTTATTTCGAAATACATCTCCAAACAAGTTTATAATATAAATTATTTTATACTATATCACTTGTATGTTCTACACTTTAAAATTCTAAAAGTATTATTTTTTAATACAAATATAAATAAAAATATTCCCCAAAAAATACATTAGTTCATTTATGGATAAGTATTGATTATCAAATTCATATTAATTCATAATTCACAATTCATCCATTCAATGTTAGAGAATGGTATTCTAATCTAAAATAAAAGTGGTAATAATTCCACAAAAATTATTACATTTAGAATTATGATAAAACTAATGCTACATGAAACATATTATAATCTCGAACATTGATAAGATAAACATTAGAATCATTCCATGTGAACTATTTTTTCCTTTACACGATAATGATTTCTCCATGAGATCTAAAATGTCGGACCGATTTCGATCAAATTTACCTCAACTAATTATAACAGATATATCTTATGATTTTATCTATATGATTTTGTGAATAAAACATACACTATTTCATATAATATTAATTTTCATGTTATATTTTTTAATTGACACAATCAAAGACATTTTTTCATGTCAAATTCTTTATATACCAAGACACAAAAAAATTTCCTTTGCTGTTTTTAGTTGTATGTGTCACTATTAGACCCTAAGATGATATTGTAGAAAAATAATTTTTGTGACATCATCCATGTACATGATAATTACTATTTATTAATTTCTATTAGTAATATTAATGTCACCCAAATGGTCAACTTTACATATACTGTCTAAATATATTTTTGGATAACATATACATCATGAACACCTTATTTAGTGATTACATCTTCACATAACTATCTTCTAGATCATTCAATAATTAAAATGATTCCTTCACATCCTAAATGATAATGGTAAAACTACATATCATTTTCATCCAAATAAATCATAATGAGTTATTTTTAATCATATAAATGTACACTTTATTTTTCATATCATGTTTGACTCACATTCATAAAACAACATGATACTTAGAAAACTTATTTTCATTCATCTTCAACTTTTAGAAGTTATTTCTTTTTTGATCAAATATGACTATCTACATCATTCCTTAATTTAATGTAATATCATTCAAAATAGTCAATCACATTTATCATATATTTCATGAATAAAATATATAAGATATGTGGGTTTTCTATTGAAATTGTTATAGATTCCCAACCAATGACATGATAAATTTTTTAGTTGGTTTACTAACCATATAACTTGTACATTTCAGGAGATTACATGGAGTAATATTCATTGAATTCCCTTTACTGAAAAATACCTCATTATAATAAATTTAGAATAAAAATATGAAAAACCCCACCAAATATACATATAGTGATTCAAAAATTTATAATACACTCATAGAAACAATCAAGAAGAAATTAATGATAAATAGTATATCATTATATATTTCACGATTTGAAAATTATGCCTTACATATCAGGGAGAATATTAAATTAATATTAACTTATTGAAAATTATATGTGATGTATTCATTTTAAAAAATCAAGAGGGAATATAAATATTCATTTGATCAAATGATGTTGCATATACAATAAACCCACACATCGTTTATTGTGTGGGCCTTCCTATCAACCAAATTTACTAACTTGTAATCTTTTTGGAAATCCAAAAATTGTACATAGATACATGAATGGATTATAGAAACTATATTTTGACTACTAAAATCCTATTAATAGTAAATGATACTTTAAATTTTCACTTGATGGCCCTTTAAAAGAATTATTTAAAAAAATTATAATGAATGTCATTAATGTCAGTGAGAAATTTATTTATATCGAATTCCATAACATTTGTTCATAAAAAAATGGATTGACTTGGAAATACACATAATATTCAAAATGTGATCATCAGAAACACCTATTTGGTACTAGACTCTAAATTATAACTATAATCATAAGTATATTTCAGTTTGTTTTTTTTTCATTAGTAAAACTAAAAAAATGAATATTATTCACTATTCCTAACAATATTCTCCATTTAAAATTTAAATATATTCTTCTATATTATCAATTTATCATTTGTGAATGTACATAAAATTACACATATGTGTTGTACATTGTGATTTCCAAACCAAGATGCCACTAATCTAGTGCATTGAGACATTCTAACAAACAGCCTCTAGAGTTCCTCTTAATAGGACAATGGCTACCAACTAGTACTGAGGGGCTACTGTGTGTGTGTGTGGAGAGATTATTCCCCCATATAAAATTAATTAATAGAGGATGTAACAAAATAACATCCATTTAACTGTTAAACATGGTGTATAATAAGTAAATATAAACAATGAATAATATATAAATGCCATGTAAAAAAAGTGTATACATCTATGCCTAACGTACAATAACGATTTCCCTCAGAGTCTATCATATACATAAGGTTAAATAAAAAATGTAAAATGCTTTGCTTGGAACACTAAGATAAACCACATACCCAATATCCACACACATATCTGAGTAACCTTGTACAATCATTCACAGACCATAGTCTATCATGTTCCTACAACCAAGCGAATGAATGATCACCTACCCAAGTGAAATGACTTCTCAAGTAAGTTGTGAATTCAATACACATTAGGAAACCACCATTTTTATTTCATACATTTATAGTAAAATTATTAGTATTTATAATAGATTAAATCATCTAGATAACTTATAACTGTGATAAAAAATGCAAAAACCAAAGTATAAAATAAAAAAAACAAATGAGGTCATAACACTTTGCTCTTATAATAAGCTCACCATATCCAAAATACTACTGGAAATGATAAAAATAAATAAATCCATCATAAATCCTTTGGTTTTTGATCACTTTCAATTATTAAATACTTCAGAGAAAACCAATGTGATTATAAATTGGATCCATAATATATATATCCCCACATATATATATACATATATATCGGTGTAAGAGAGAATTACATTAAAAACTCAATTCAAATAAATATTTTGGAATTATGATCTTCATTATATGAAAATATTTTGAATATGGCATTGTGGTTGATGTAAAAACACTTAATCCAAGTATAATTAAGTCAATTCATACTATTTTATTCCCATTTGATAATACATGATACTTATTTTTCTACAAATGTATTTTAGAATGTTATATCATCTATAGTGGAAACATTTCCTAGCCATATGTTCACCTGTACTAACATCTAATAAATAGTATAAAGTATTCCATGTAATAACATGACATTATAAAAATATAAAACTGTGCTAGATGTTATACCACCCATTCCATGTTAAAGCAGTCCGATGCTTGATCATTTGGGGTGTATCGATAGGTGTCCAAGACAACATGACTTGGAAAGTCACTTATTGGATTTCACTTAGGATAAATGAATGTAATTATCCATATATCCATGTATATTATAGAAAACCCAATCAATACAATATAATAATAGCCCACTCCTAAACAACTCTCCACATCATTGTAATGGTGCATCAACCTGAAACATGGGTGATTCAAAGGGGACACTTTAGTATATTATAATATAATCATCAAGTGTATTTCAAATTGGGGATTGGTAAATACCTACCAACATACCTGTATAATATATTAATAGGGTTGGAATATTGATGATAAATGGGAATCCATGTATCAGTAGTGATCAATCACATAAGATGATAATATGAATCCATTGATGTACATATCAGTATCCAAATAATCAATAAAGATGAATAGGATGATATAAGAAAATATATTTATACATCCCAATAAATATGTAGTGATAATATTAGATTCCCTAAAAGTACATTTCGTGGAAACAATTTGATAAATCACATCCCAGTAGTCTCACATGAAGAAATAATGAGAATCCCCTAGAGCAATCATAATTTATATATTAGAAACCATCTAAAAGAATGAATAATGTATTTGGGGTGTTGTAGTTCATAAACCCACAAATTATACCATATAATCATTGTAATACAAATATGTTATGAATTTAAAAGTGAAAACTACTACCATATCTACTGAAAACCATATTGCGCTATTTTCAGGTCTCCCAAAATAGTTACAGTCACTGGATCCCCATGGACAATTCTCACGATAGGAATCATACTCAGCTTCCTTTTGGATCTCATATAAATAGAGATGTCCACATGGGAACCCCAAAATGAGTAAAAAAAGTATAATAATACTAACTTATATCCTCTAGATTATGTAAAAAGTGGAAGAATTCCACATAGGATCTTCAGTCTCAATCAATGTTCCATGTCGACTTATGAAGATAGCATGCATGGGTTTCTCATAACCCCTACAGTTTATCCATTTTAACTAACGAAAAAATTAAATATCAACTCATCATAAAAATTATATGTTAGGAGAATAACCCTTAGGGGAAACCCATGAATACATATAATAAAATAATTGTAATGACCCGACCCCAAAGAGCCTAGAGTAAGTTCTTAATATGAAATACATTTTCATGATTATAAAGAATCATTACCCAACTGACTGATCATTTTAGTAGTTTTATTAATCCAAATACATAAATGATTCTTTTATTAAAAATAAATACACTAATTAAAATATATTTTTTCTTATGACTTAATAAATGACATCAATGTTAACTCAAATTTATATAGTAAATCCATGAATATTATTGATTGTACAGTTCATGGACTCCTTGGGAAAGAAACATAACAAGTGTGAGTTAAAATTTTGATCAAGGGAATTATATAGATGAAAAAATTTAATCAATGAGAATATCCAAAATTCAAAGGTAAATAACTGAACATAGCTATCATACAATCAATAAACTGAACAGAAGTGCATTAAAAATTTAACTTGGTAATAACATGAAATATATTCTCTCAAAATAACTAGGTAAGGACTAACAAATACTCAATGGAATGAAACTTAAACACATGCCATTAAAATTATTGAAAATAAAATGTATCAATAGATATGTCGATGAAAAGTCTCATGGGTAAATTACAACTAAAACTAATATAAGGGAAGATCACGATTAAAAGACTCCATGTTTCATTGGTATATGGAACCTTTACCATAAAGATTATTTATAATACCGTTTACAGACTATCTCATAAAAAACCATCTAAGGTTGAAAGAAAAATGGCTCATCCCATGAGACTACTAATGAATATAGGGGTTATCGATAACTAGGCACCACTCATATTGTTATAACCTAAAACATTACTCATATTTAGAATTATCAATTTAACAATGTTCTATATCAAATATCCTTTTGGAGTAAGATATACATAATTATCAATATTTAGAAAATATTAAAATAACATTTTATTTAGACACCATATGTAAAATGGTGTATGATTTAGGAAATAATGATATCCATTATATGTGAAACGGATAATTATATGGAACTTCATTGTTCAATGATCATAAGAGATTGAATATTTCAAGAGGAATAAAAAATGATTCATAGAAGTGAATGTATATAGTATAATTTTTCCAATAATTAAAAAACTATTCAATGGAAAAATAAATATTGTATCATTATGTAAAATAACAAGTTTATTAAATTAGATGGTTGGTGTAATTGATGAAATAAAAGAATGACATTAAAAAATATTATTCAGGAAAATATCTTTTTGTTTGAGAAACTGTTTTAAAAATATTTCTTTTTAAAAAGTATTAGTATAAAAAATTCATTAAAAAACCACATAAAATTTTAAAAGGATGGTTCTATTAAATAACAATCGATAAATTATTAATATTCATTTGAGGTAAAAAAGGAACATTCTCTTTTTAGTGTAGAGAGCGTTGAAAATGTCATGTTCGTAAAGGGACCCAAAGATTCACTTTAAAAATTGGTAAAATAAAAAAATGGTATAAATGCCTTCATAGAATCAGTTTAAAAATATTTTTCAAAACATTTTAATAAAACATTTTTGTAGATGAAAATAGGTTATTCATCTATTTATTAATAAAAAGTTGGTTTTTAGGAAAATATTTTCTAAAACATCTTGTGTATCAAAGAGTGGAAACATTGTCCTTATATTTTCAAAATATCATGAATAACCAGAGTAGAGAAATTTATGGGTTTACTGAATAATAGTCATATAATTTCCTTGAATAGAAATACCATTGATAGGTAATTAATGTTATTTATGAGTGAAATATTCTTCAAACATGCCAATGTGTCCCATACAACATTGAAACATTTTAAATCATAATCCACATGAATAAATAATATTAACAAATATATATATATATATATATACCATTTAGATAAATTAATTCATGATATTATATACAAAAATAGGCTATAGATACACAGCAAAAAAGTTATTCTTGGTGAACAAGGCATTTATCTCACAGATATAAAAATTTATATGAGAAAACCTTACATTGACTTTCCTTTTGACTGAACATCCTTTAAACACAAATACAGTATTTTTATGTGAAATATATACATTAATCAAGAAAATATGGTTTATTATTAGTTTTATTTCACTTATTACTATGTTTTATACAACTATTTAAAAAAGTAAGTATTTAATGGTTTTTTAGCACATTTGGTTCATGTGTCAAAAAGAACTTTTGTAGGTCAACTGTTGTAATTGTGTTCATTATATAATTTATCCAGAATAATAATAATGGAATAAGTTTCATATTTAAAAATTTATTATACTTTTAAAATGATCCATTATACATTTTTATGAAAAACGAGTCAACGTTATTCTCATTGATATGGTAGGTTGTAAGTATGTATGAGTATCGTTACCATTTTTCAATGATTGTTCTCAAAAGAATGTAAGTGACACCATATCATTAAACATTGTTCATTATAAAAAAAATTACATAATTTTTTAATCATATACATATATATATATATATATATTTGTAATGAAAAAATAATCACATCATGTCGAGATGGCGTAGTCCACACATCTACAAATGACGTTATAACTTTTTAAGTGTTTGAAAGGATAATAAATAAAATGATATATATATATATATTATTTATTTAAAGGTACATATGTCATGAATATCAAATATATATATATATGTTGTTTATGTCACTTAAATTTAATTAATACCATCCTTTATATTTTCTATTATTAGTTTGAACGGATCACTAGACTTCAAGGGGAGGTGGTCCACAAATCCTCAAACGTTGTTATCGTGTTAATGTAAAATGGAAATCATTAAAGGGATGTGTAATGAGAAGATTATATAATAATAATTACCTAATAAATATCCTATAAATCATATATTAATAGATTATCCATCTTAATATCCACATTTTGTAGTGTTAGGGAAAATGGACAATCATTATTTCGTGAGGCAATTGTTCATCGAACAAAGAAACAAAATGTTCATTACACATAAGAAAGAAGTATGTTTATGTGTAGGATTAACTCGTTAAAATACAACTTAGTATTTTAATGATACTTTTCTCATTACATAATAGTGGAGTAATAATATTCGAGGGGTTGGAGAATGGAATTAAAATAAAAAATCTTGAGAGAGGATAAACCCTCTTAATCCGGTAACGACTTATTGTTTATAAAAAAATGCTACCTTGGAAGGAATTATATCCAATGACAGGATTCATGGTCAATGGTATCGATGATGGGAAGCTATATGGGTAGAAGTTTTATGAACACAAGTTGTTTGAGAGGTGTAGACCATATGGAGTAGTAGTGACCTTTTATAAGGAAGGAAAAGTACCCATATGGAATTTATAGATAATGTTAGTTGTACATATGTTATTACCTATTAAAAGACATAAAAAACTATAAAATCTCAATAATGGAAGGCAAGTGATCAAATAATTGAACTCAAGGGTGTTGGACAAGTGTCCATATCATTTGGGCCAATATGTTAATCATTCAGTCCTTTATTAGGCAAAATTTTACCTAGAAAATTGTAATTAATATTAATTACATTTAGCCAAATATAATTCATAATTTAACATTATATATAAATTAGATGAAACTATCATTTTGAATTAAAATAATATATTTTTAACTATTCATTAAACAAATCAATGTTTTATAAAAATATAAAAAAATCAAATGAAGCTATTTCATATTTTCACTTTTGTGGATGATATTTATTTTTATATATTAAATAAATTAATGTGTTAAAAATCATATTTAAAATGAGTTATCCATTAAATTGATGTAAAATTTCTAATATAAAAATATAGGTTTGTTTGTGTAAAGTAATCTTTGTTCTTATCCTATGAATTTCAAAAATAAGGGATGAATATCAAAAAACATTGATGGAATTTATAATATATATTAAATTAATATCACTCAATAATTTTTATTAATATAAACTATTATATTTAAATAATATTTTTAGCCTAGAAATAGTTATCTTTAAAAATATTCTCTTTATATTCTATTTTTTTCGTATTAATTAATAATTTATTTGTAACCAATTAATTTATTATATATATTTATTAACCATAATCCTCAGAAGTTAGTTATTACTATTATTACTAATAATTTTATAAATATATATATTTATATCATTAATTTTTTAATAATATATTAATTATTAGTAAAAATCATTCTTATGTGTGATGTAAGACATCGATGAAGGAAACTTTTGAGTGTAACATGTGTTATCGAGGACAGTTTCTCTTGCATGTAATGCAAGAAAACTCGGAGTTTCCTTTATTCAAATAAATAGAATTATTTTTAAAATGGTGTTCAGTTTAGGAAATAAAAATATCCATGATATGTGAAATGGATAATTATATAGAAATTCATTGTTCAATGATCATAAGAGATTGAATATTTCAAGAAGAATATAGAATGATTCATGGAAGTGAATGTATATATTATTATTTTTTCAATAAATAATAATTCATCGAAAGGAAAAATAAATTTTGTATTAATAAATAAAATACCAAGTGGATTAAAATATATTATTATTATCATTGATGAAATAAATTATTAACTTTAAAAAATATTACTCATGAAAATATCATTTTGTTTGACAAACTGTGTTAAATGTTTTTTTCATTGAAATGTTTTTGTAAAAACAAATTCATTAAAAATAATGACATAATAATTTAAAAGGATCATTATATTAAATAACGGTTGATAAATATTTAAAATTACTATGAGGTAAAAAAGTAACATTCCCTTTTCATGATAAAAAGCATAGAAAATGTATTGTTTATAATGAGACTAAAAAATTCATTTGAAAAATTGGCAAAATACATAAATTATATAACTGTCTTTAAAAAATTAGTTTTAAAAAATTGAAATCATTTTAACAAAACATTTTTGTAAAAGAAAATTGGATATTCTTTTAAAAATTGATAAATAGTATGGTTTTCAGGAAAATATTTTCTAAAACATTTTTTGTACCGAATAGTGGAAATATTGTCCTAATATTTTCAAATGGTCCTGAATAAAAAAAGTAGAAAAATCAATGGGTTTACTGAATAATGGTCGGATAATTTCATTGAATAGAAATAGAATTGATTGGTCATTTATGTTATTTATGAGTAAAATATTCATTAAACATGCCAATGTGTCCCATACCACACTGAAACATATTAATTCATAACCCACATAAATAAATAATATTAAAATATAGATTTTTATTCCATTAAGATAAATTAATTCATTATATAATATTCAAAAATAGGCAATAGATACACCACACAAAAGATCTATGAGGTGAACATGGCATTTATCTCATAGATTTAAAATTTTAGATGAGAATACCGTACCTTGACTATCCTTTTGACTAAAAATCCTTTAAACCCATTTAATAAATTATTATGTGATATTTATTCATTAATTAAAAAAATAATGATTATTATTAGTTTTATTTTAATTATTACTATGTTTTATACAACTACTTAAACAAGTAAGTCACTATTTTTTTGTTGAGAAAATTTTGTTCATGTGTCAAATATAACTTTTACAGGTCAACTATTGTAATTGTTTTCTTAAAATAATTTCTCTAGAGTAATAATAATGGAATAATTATCATATTTAATCAGTTATTATACTTTAATAATGAACCATTATATATGATTATGGAAAACGAGTCAATGTTGTGGTCATTTATATGGTAAGTTGTATATAGGTATATGTACCGTAACCATTTTTCAATGATTTTTATCAAAAGAATGTAAGTGGCACCATATAATTCTAGAATGTTCATTTTAAAAAAATAACATATTTTTGAATCATATATATATATATATAATTTTTTTAGGAGAAAAGAATCACCTTATGTCGAGGAGGCATTGTCCACACATGCACAAATGTCATTATCACTTTATTAGTGTTTGAAAATGTAATAAATAAAATGATATATATATATATATTCATTTTAATTATATAAATGTGAATATGTCATTAATATCATATATATGTTTTATATGTCACTTAATTATAATTATGACTATCCTTTATATGTTCTATTTTTAGTTTGAACGGGTCACTACACTTTAAGGGGAGGTGGTCCACAAATCCCCAAATGTTGTTATCGTGTTAATGTAAAATGGAAATCATTTAAAGGGATCTATTATAAAATGATTATAGAAATACAATTAAAAAATTAATATCATATATAAATTGATTATACTTCTTAATATCCACTATGAGTAGTGTAAGGTAAAATGAACAATCAGTATTTCCTAAGGAAATAGTTCATCGTACAGAGAAACAGTATATTCATTACACATAAGAAGTAAGTATGTGTATGTTTAGGTTTAACTTGATAAAAACAACATTGAATTTTGGGGATTCATTTCTCATTAGATAATAGTTGAATATTGAAAATTGAGGGGTTAGAGAATGGAATAAAAAATAAAAATCATGAGAGAAGATGTTACCTATTAATCAGGTAACTTCTTATAGTTTGTACCAAACAGCTTCCATTGAAGGCTTTCTATCCAAAGGCAGGATTCAAGGTCTATGGTATGGATTATGGGAATCTATATGTGTAAAAATTGTATGAACATATGTTTTTAGAGAGGTATGGACAATAGGGAGTAGTGATGGCCTTTTATAAGGATGGAAAAATACTCATATGGAATTTGTGGAACCAATTTATTTGTACACCTCTTTTTACCTATGAAAAGACATATAGAACCATAAAATCTCAAAAATGGAAGGCTACTGGTCAAATAATGGCACTATATGGTTGTTGGACAAGTGTCTAGCTGATTTGGGCCCACATGATAATCATTCCGTCCTTTATGAAGCATAATTTTTCCTAGAAAAATATAACTAATTTTAATTACTTTTAAACCAATATAAAACATGATTTAACATTATATATAAATTAAGTTAAAAAATCATTTTGAACTAGAATTAAATATTTTTAATTGTTCTTTAAAAACTAATTGTTTTATAAAAATATTAAAAATCACCAGAACATAATTCATATTTTTCACTTTTGTGGATGATATTTATTTTTTCATATTAAATAAATTAATGTGTAGAAACAATATTTAAAATGAGTTATCAATTAAATGGAGGTAAATTTTCATCTATAAAGATATACGATCATTTGTGTATATAGGTTTTGTTCTTATCTTATGAATGTCAAAAATAATGGACAAATATCAAAAATATTTGATTGAATGTGTAACGTATATTAAATTAATATCAATTACTAATTTTAATTAATTTAATCAATTCTCATAAAATAATATTTGTATCCTAGAAATAGTTATCTTTAAAAATATTCCCATTATATTCAATTGTTTTTTGGATTAATTTATAATTAATTGGTTACCAATTAATTTATTATATATTTTTATTAACCATTATCCTTATATGTTAGTTATTACTATTATTACATCTAATTTTATAAATACCTATATATCATTTTTTTAATAATATGTTATTTCTCTGTAAAAGTCATTCTAATGTGTGATGCAAGACATCGATGAATGTCACTTTTGAGTGTAGCATGAGTTATCGAGGACAATTTCTCTTTCATGTAATAAAAGAAAACATTTATTTTCCTTAATTAAAATAAATATAATATACTTAAAAATGGTGTACGGTTTAGGAAATATTAACATTCATGATATTTGAAATGGACAATTATGTAGAAATTCATTGTTCAATGATCATAAGAAATTAAATATTTCAGGAGGAATAAAACATTATTAATGGGAATAAATGTATATAGGACCATTTTTTCAATACATAAAAACCATTTGAATGAAAAAAATAAATATTGTATCAATGAATAAAATAAAAAGTGGATTAAATAGATTGTTGTAGTCATTGATTAAATAAAATAATAACATTAAAAATTATTAATCATGAAAAATTCATTTTGATTGAGAAAGTATTTGAAAATTATTTTTCATTGAAAATTATTTGTAACAAAATTATCATTAAAAATAACCACATAAATTTGTTTAAGGATTATTATATTAAATAACAGTTGATAAATCATTAAATGTCATATGAGGTAAAGAATATACACTCCCTTTTCAAGGTAAAAAGCATAGAATATGTCATGTTTATGAAGGGACCAGAAGATTCATTTGAAGAATTGTAAAAATATATAAATGGTATAACTGTCTAAAAAATTCAGTTTAAAAACATTTTTGAATAGATTTTAATAAAACAGTTTTTAAGAAATGAATAGCATATTCATCAAAAGATTGATAAAAATTATGGTTTTCAGGAAAATATTTTTTAAAACATTCTGTGTACCAAACATTCGAAATATGGTCCTAATATTTTAAAATTTTCATGACTAACCAGAGTAAAGAAATTAATTGGTTTACTAAATCTTGGTCATAAAATTTCCTTGAATAGAAATACCATTGATAGATCAATATTTTTATTTAAAAGTAAAATATTCATCAAACATGACAAAGTGTCCCATACCACATTGAATCATTTTAAATCATAATCCAGAAGAATAAATAATATTAAAATGTAAATATATATTCCAAAAAGATAAATTAATTAATGATATAATATACTGAAATAGTCTATAGAGACACCACACAAAAGATCTATATGGTGAACATGGCATTTATCTCACAGATTTTAAAAGTTTGATGAGAATACCATACCTTGACTTTCGTTTTGACTAAACATCCTTTAAACTGATGTACTTTATTATTAGGTAAAAAATAAACATTAATTAAAAAATGAGGTTTATTATTAGTTTTATTTTACTTATTACTATGTTTTAAACAACTACTTCAACAATTAAATTTTCATTGGTTTTTTTTCAGAAAATTTGGTTCAAGTGTCAAAAAAAACATTTTTAGGTCATTTATTTTAATCGGGTTCATTATATAATTTCCCCAGAATAATAATAATGGAATTATTATCATATTTAAACAATTATTATTCATTAAAAATTCACCATTATATATGTTTATGAAACATGAGTCAACTTCATGGTCATTAATATAGTCGGTTGTATAAAGGCATGAGTACCTTTCTTATTTTTCAATGATTGTTATAAAAAGAATGTAAGTGACACCATATCATTCTATATTGTTCATTATAAAAAATAACATATTTTTTTATCATATATACATATTTATATAATTAATGTGTTGAAGAAATAATCACATCATGTCGTGGAGGCGTAGTCCACATATCCACAAATGACGTTATCACATTATAAGTGTGTCAAAGGGTTATAAATAAAATGATATATATATATATATATAATTTTAAAAAAGGTAAATTTGTCATGAATATCATATATATTTTGTTTATGTCACATAATTTTAATTAATACCATCCTTTATATGTCTCTTTTTTAGTTTGAATAGATCACAACACTTCAATGGGAGGTGGTCCACAAGTCCGGAAACGTTGTTACCATGTTAATGTAAAATGGAAATCATTAAAGGGATATTTAATAAAAGTATTATAGAATTATAATTACCTGATAAATATCATTTATATCACATATAAATACATTATCCATCATAATATCCAAAATGAGTAGTGTAAGGGAAAATAAACAATCATTATTTTGTGATGCAATAGATCATCGAAAAAAGAAACAATATGTTCTTTACACATAATATAGAAGTATGCGTATGTGTAGGATTAACTCATAAAAAAACAACTTATTATTTTGAGTATACTTTTCTCCTTACATAATAGTGGAATAATAATATTCGATGGGTTATAGAATGGAATGAAAATTAAAAATCCTGAGAGAAGATGTTACCTATTAATCAGGTAACCTCTTATAGTTTGTACCAAAATAATTCCATGGAAGGATTCCTATCAAAAGTCAAGATTCAAGGAATATAGAATGTATGATGGGTAAATATATGTAAGGACCCGACCCCAGTTGCCCGGAGTCGGTGCCTTATTTGATTACATTGGAATACATACAAGGAATACAAATCCCGAAGGACCGAGTAGTTTAGTATTATTGGAAACAATATACATACATAAGTTTATCATTACAACACGAAGGGAAACAAAAACACTATTTTAATCCACTAGAAACATCATAACTCCTAGATTATGCTCTTAATTCATTCATAAATTACTTCTTGATATCCTGATAAAATGAAACATAAGAAAGGGGTGAGCTCAAACGCTTAGTAGAAGTAAGCAATAAAGAGGAAGATAATATAAACATTAGACATGGTGAATAATTGAAAACACATACCTTTAATAATAAACTTGAAACATATTATTGTAGAAATATGAGCTAAACAAATAATTCCATAATTAAACATAATTATGGGTATTCTACTAGCTGAATAACCACATGAAGCATGAGAACATAAATATAATCATAGAGGTATCTTAGGGCATTACTTACATAGTCCTGTAACCATCTTGGCTACCTTAAAATTTGTAACCCTCGCGGCTACCTTACTTTGTGTAACCATCACAGTTACACTTGGAGTAACCATACAGCCAACCTCCAACTTACTCATATCCAATTAATTGGAGGGAAATATAGGTCCAACCCTTAATCATAAACAATTCCCAATAATGAAAACGTAATCATACATCATAAATAATAGCATAAAAACCATGATTTTGAATCTTGTAAAACCGGATTTTAGAAAAAACGTCCCTTGTAAACATCATATACTTGAAGTGAGACTTAATAGAGTGGATGGAATATGTAAATAATATGTAAATACACATTATTAAACATAATATAATCATAATTCATCAGAGGAAAAATTCAAATACCACATAATTAACAAAGTAGAATGTTAACCGAAAGAATGGAAATCGAGTTAAGAATTCTCTTACAATAATGTGATTGGTCGAATAATATGACCAGAACATAATAAATATCAAGTGATTCATTGAATAACATGAATATAAAGATAATCATGGTATTATATATATCAAATGACAGTACACATATACCACATACAAGAAATAAGCGGCGAACGATGAAAATCTCACAGAAATGAAAGTGAGACGAGGAACCCCTTACGACTTTTTAATCAATTGATTCATATGACCCATAATTAATGATTGTCAAATGATAAATTGAATAACATAAAAATAAAGATATTCATGATATGAGACAATAATGGGAAGTATACATACACCATACAAAGTAATAGTAGTGATTATGGAATATCTCACAAATGTGTTCTCCTCTTGAACTTAAGGTCCTGGAATGTGAAATTATACATATCAATAACTTATTTCAGAACCTAATAGACAATTATTTAGTTTATAATAATTCTGTTTAGTTCCTTTATGTTATTATATATAAGTTATTACATTTAATTACGTTGTTCTGGATTGTTTGTTTCATTTATTTTCATATTCGGTTCACTTGTTTTTAAGTAATGAAGTTGAATGGATGTAAATCTACAGAATTGAAATTAAATATTACTAATGAACATACAGAATTGTTAATGTCCACTTCAATAATTTTGTTACATGGAATGTGGTTGAATCATTAGATGACAACCACTTCGATTATTCAGCAGTACTTGGATTATTATGAACTAGTTTTTTCATATAACTTAATTATATGTACACATTATGGTTCCTGAATATTAATTAGGTTATAAAACAAATATTATAGTCTAGTTCAACCATGAATATGGTTTCATTACCAGTAATGAAGAATAAATTTAATAATTAAACTTCATCGTCCACGAAGGTTATAAATCGGAACCTTATGGACGTCGATTTCGTTTAAAAAATAAAAGGGAGGGAGTAAGAATATTTAAGATAGTTCTTCCATTCACATGATATAAATAAAGTATATATATTCTACTGGAGTTATCATGATCATTTTGATAGAGGAGGTGATAAAATAAGAAGAAAATAAAGAAATCTTAAAATGAAAGAAAACTTGATAAATTTATCACAAAAAAAATCGGCAGCCTAACGACGTCTCTTAAAATTTCATAAAAATAGTTTGATGAGAGGAATGGAATATCTCATCATTCATACATAATATTGACAGTAAGGGGAAATATTTAATGAAATATATCAACACAAAACAATGGTAATGGAAGAGAATAACATAAAATGGAAGAAAAGAATGAAAATGAAAGAGGATGTTTACCTCTTGATCTCTTCTCCTTGAGATCATCCTTAAGGGCTTTGGTCTTGGTCTTTTGGTGAGACCAGAAGCTCTAGGACGTCGGAAAGAAGATTGGGGAGCGAATTTGGCAGAATTTAGACAATGCTCAGGGATTGAGAGGTGTGGGTGGAAGAGGGGAGTGAGGGTGGTATTTATAGTGGAGGAGGAGAGGTATTTTTTGATTATTTTAATCATTATTATAATATTTTTATCAAGAATATGAATAATCCCAAAACAAGTGTCCCTAAATAGTGATAATATCATGTGAGTTCGAAGAAAGTGGCCTTGTATCACTTATGATGTCATAAATAGTTCATTTTTACTGATAAATTTATTATACGGTATTTTATCGTATTTCACTATTCACCGAAAATTAAAGAGTTTCAAAAAAATACCAAAAATTTACCCATACCATTTTTTGACGTGTATAATTTAAAAGTGAAATCCATTTTTCAAAAATAATTTTTTAAATATTATAAATTTAATTTTTAAATAAGGTCACATTTAATTCGAAAAAAAACAATATTGAAGTGCAATTCGTTTTATGTGACATTGGAAAATTAATTAAGATCCCACTATCCTATTGCCTTGGGAAAATAAAATAATAATATTATTTACTATTCATGAGTTCAGATTACTATTCGTATTACTATTCATAAGAGTATGTTACTATTCACCAAAAAAATAAGTTTGTTCTATCAGACTTCAAATGACTTACTGAGCACAACTCTAGATGAACATTTCTTGAAATTCAAAACATAGAATAGGATAGATTATAAAATTGAATTCTATATTTATTTCCAAAACCTTGGGGTGTTACATTATTCCATCCTTCAAAGAATTTAATCCTCGCAATTCATTTCATAACCACAAAAGAAAGCTCTCGGACATTCTTACCACATCTCCTGTCGTAGAGGATCTTTAGGTGCGTTCAACGGAAAACCCAAATTGTTTCCCAACTCCTCTAGTTATTTGACCCAGAAACACCTCGGACAGAAGGGGTTGAACTCTTGTATCGAACACTCGGGCTTCCAGAGGGAGGCTTGAGTAGTGCAATGTTTGGAAATGTCTGAATGGACCAACATACGAAGAACTCGCCGAACTATGTCTCGACTGAGCACATCTAAGTCATAGATATTGTTGTACAAGCTAAAACTAAGTAGTTGGTACATGTCAGCTGCAAAACGGGTTCCCTCTAAATTAGTGTCTTGAAAACATAACCTGGCCGTATAGTTTCATCCTAGGGTGAAACACTGGAAAATCCCTTCGTGGTATTTTCCTCTTCGCATGTACTCAACTAATTGTGCAATGGATAAGCGGTAGTAAATAGAATCACTCCCTTGACAGGTGCGGAGAATTTCCGGACTATTTTTCACTTCATATAGTTGTTTACACGTTTTTTGAAAGTTTGCGAGAGGTAGGTACCCTTCTTCATAGGTTTTGAGTGCAATGATTTCCAGGATCTCCACAGGAAGAGATAACATATGGGTTTGTCCTTCCATCTGAAAATTTATTATAAAAGTTTACTTAGTGATACTCATTTAAATGTATAACCGATGTTAGGATAACAAAAATAAGAGACAACATGCTATATTTGTATATAACCATTGGTTCAAAACGTAATGTTGTGCTAATGGTTTCCCAAGTCCCCTAATACATGAATCCCCAAATTAGTTCAAAGATTTAAATCTCCCAAAACCATACGCAACACTAAACACACGTTACTCCAGAAGTCCCTTTACCGGAGAGACCACTGATGCTAGGGTTCTGACGACCTCCGGTGAATTCCTAAGGTAGTATTCAGCTGCTCAATTTCCTTAACCCAGACACACTCCAGACAACTAGGGTCGAAACTGTGCTTAAAGCACTCAGGCTTCCATAGAGAGGCACGAGAAGTGTGGAGGTCAGAAATTTCAGTGTGGACTAAATCCCTATAATTCCCACGCACCTCATCATTCTTGAAGATATTGATGTCCTAAAGTTCTCCATACACACTAAAACTCAGGATCTAAAATAGGTAGGTCGCTCGATGGTCACCATCCAAAGCAGCTTCAAGAAATTTACCCACATCTCGGTAGTTATCAGCCAGAGTGAAACATAGAAAAATAGCTTCATGATACTTCCCTCTTTTCCTATATGCAGAAAATTGTGCATATGAAATACGGTAATAGAACAAATTTCTGCCTTGGTAATGATGGAAAATGTTTGGATGATTTGATACCCAAAGGATTAGTTTACCAGTCAGACGTATGTTGTCATGGGTATGGTCCTCTTCGAAGCATGTCTTGACAATTATAGTCTCTAACAAGTCGATAGGTAGTGATAAAATATTGGTTGGTTGACTCATCTTCTATCTGAAATGTTTTAGTAAATCAACATTTAGTATGGAAAATCCATTTTAAACCAAGTTATTATTTTATATAAAAACACATCAAAAAAGAGAATACAACATCATTCATTTAGACATGATTTATAAAACTCAACAAATTACACAATCTCTTTCTCCCTTTCACAAAACAATAGTATGGACTTCCTGAAATCATTGGTGATGTCCTTCTACCTCCATCGCCTAAGGAGGAAGGATTTATTCAACTCTACTCCCAGGGCAGAACAAAGCTCGCGGGTCTCCTCTTCCCAAATACACTCTCGGGAAATTAGATCGTGGTTAAACCCAAGCTCTCGTTTGATACATGTGGTTTTCTAGAGATAGGAATGAGTAACATCAAGTTTCGCGACATCCTCTAGGATTTGGTTCCTAAAGATCTTGCAAACCACATCATATTTGAAGTATACAATGAAAGATTCAAAATTACAGAGGTCCCCAAGCATGCTGAAACTCAGGATTTGGTACATAAAGACTGCACGGAAGTCCATCTCCTTTGCAGCTTCTCCGAAAGCTGTGATGGACAACCATTTCTTATTCAGTGTGAAACACATGAAGAGTACCTCTTAATACTTCCATTTATTTTTATAATTCTCGAACAGTGCATTGGCCATTTGGTTATTCACAACTTCCGATCCCCAAAAAATTTGAAGGACATTTGTGTTATTCAAAACATTGTAATGAAGCTCGTAGGATAGTTGGAGGTTTCCAAAGGGTTCATAGTCTTCTGTACATGACTTCACAATTATAGTTTCGAGGATTTCCGTGGGAAGGGATAAAATACTTTTACCTTAATTTTCCATCTGAAAGTAAAAAAAAACATTGCTCTTGTATTGTTTAAGTAAGTTAATAATTGTTCAGTTCTGGTTTCCAGAGTTATTCAAACCCAATACTATGAAGAAAATTTACATTACCTCCCTTATAATGGCTTAAAAAATATATGAATTATCCTAAGCATATCCCATGGGAGTGTCGTAACCAAGAGTGCAGCAAGGCCCGTTGTCGTGTACCGGTTCCCGTTCGAGTCTAGTTCAAAGCGGTGTTTTCGGGTTTTACCCCTAGATACGTCTGTGCAAGAGCCGCCTCTACCTACTCGTATCCAGAATGGGATTTATTTTCTATAAGGATTAACATATTTTATTCCTTACCAAAATATCAGGATGCTTTTTTACGTTTATCCTCAAATACTATCATAGGGCTTTGTTCCCTAATCTATGTTTTTTAAATCTAGTTTCCAAGTTTTCTACTAAACTTTCCTCTGATACCAACTGTAAGGACCCGACCCCAGTTTCCCAGAGCCAGTGCTTTATTTGATTACATTGGCATACATACAAGGAATATGAATTTCAAAGGACTGAGTAGTTTATAATTATTGGAAACAAGACACATACATAAGTTTATCATTACAACACGAAGGTAAACAAAAACACTATTTTAATCCACTAGAAACATCGCGCCTCCTAGATTATGCTTGTAATTCATTCATAAATTAATTCTTCATATCCTGAAAAAATGAAACATAAGAAAGGGGTGATCTCAAATTCTCAGTAAGAGTAAGAAATACAACGGAAGATAATATATACATTAGACATGGTGAATAATTGAAAACACATGCCTTTAATAATAAAATTGAAACATATTACGGTAGAAATATGAGCTAAACAAATAATGCCATAATAAAACATAATTATTGGTATTCTACTAGTCTAGTAACCACATGATACATGAGAACATAAATATAATCATAGAGGTATCTTGAGGCATTACTTACATAATCTTGTAACCATCTTGGCTACCTTAAAATTTGTAGCCCTCACGGCTACCTTACTTTGCGTAACCATCGCAGTTACACTTGGAGTAACCATACGACCGACCTCCAACATACTCATAACCAATGCATTGGAGGCAAATATAGGTCCCAAACTTAATCATAAACAATTCCCAATAACCAAAACATAATCATACAACATAAATATTAGCATAAAAACCATTCTTTTGAATCTTGTAAAACAGATTTTTGAAAGATGGTTTTTGAAGAAAAGTCCCTTATAAACATCATAAACTTGAAGTGATAATTAATATAGTGGATGGAATATGTAAATAATCTATTAATACACATTATTATAAATATTATAATCTTAATTAATCACACAAACAATTCAAATACCACATAATTACCAAAGTAGAATGTTAACCCAAAGAATGAAAATCGAGTTAAGAATTCCTTTACAACAATGTGATCAGTCGAATCATATGACCAGAACATAATGAATATCAAGTGAATCGTTTAATAACATGAATATAAAGAGAATAATGGTATTATATATATCAAATGATAGTACACATATACCACATACGAGAAATAAGTGGAGAATGATGAAAATCTCACAGAAATGAAAGTGAGACGAGGAACCCCTTACGACTTTTTAATCAATAGATTCGTATGACCCAAAATTAATGATTTTCAAATGATAAATAGAATATCATAAAAATAGTGATATTCATGATATGAGACAATAATGGGCAGTATACATACACCATACAAAGTAATAGTAGTGATTACACAATATCTCACAAAAATGGATGTGAGATGAAGAAATCCTTACCATAAATCCAAATGCGTTATCCTCTTGAACTTAAGGTCCTGGAATGTGAAATTATATATATAAATAACTTATTTCAGAACCTAATAGAAATTTATTTAGTTTATCATAATTATTTTTAGTTCTGTTATGTTTTTATTTATAAGTTATTATATTGAATTTTGTCGTTCTGGATTGTTTGTTTCCATTTTTTTCATATTCGGTTCACTTGTTTTTAAGTAACAAAGTTGAATGGATGTAAATCTCCAGAATTGAAATTAAATATTACTAATGAACATACAGAATTGTTAGTGTCCACTTCTATAATTTGGATACATGGAATGAGTTTGAATCATTAGATGACAACCACTTCGATTATTCACCGGTACTTGGATTATTATGAACTAGTTTTGTCATATAACATAATTATATGTACATATTATGGTTCCTGAATATTAATTAGGTTATAAAAAATATATTATAGTCCGTTTCAGCCATTAATATGGTTTCATTACAAGTAATTAAGAAGAGATTTAATAATGAAACTTCGTCGTCCACAAAGGTTATAAATCAGAACCTTATGGACGTCGATTTCGTTTACAAAATAAAAGGGAGGGATTAAGAATATTTAAGATAGTTCCTCCATTAACATGATATAAATACAGCATATATATTCTACTAGATTTATCATGATCATTTGGATAGAGGAGGTGAGGAAAGAAGAAGAAATGAAATGAATCATAAAATGAATGAAAACATGATAAATTTCTCACGAAAACATTCGGCAGCCTAACAGCGTCTCTTAGAATTTCATAAAAATAGTTTGATAAGAGAAATGAAATATCTCATCATTCATACATAATATTGACAGTAAGGGGAAATATTTAATGAAATATATCAACAAAAAAAGGGTAATGGAAGAGAATTACATAAAATTGATGAAAAGAATGAAATTGAAAGAGGATGTTTACCTCTTGATCTCTTCTCCTTGAGATCCTCTTTAAGTGCTTTGGTCTTGGTCTTTTGGTGAGACTAGAAGCTCTAGGATGCGTGGAAGAAGATTGGGGATGGAATTTGGCATAATTTAGACAATGATCACGGCTTGAGAGGTGTGGGAGGAAGAGGGTAGTGTGGGTGGTATTTATAGTGGAGGAGGGGAGGTATTTTAGATTATTTTAATCATTATTATAATATTTTTATCAAGACTATGAATAATCCCAAAACATGTGTCCCTAAATAGTGATAATATCGTTTGAGTTCAAAGAAAGTGGCCTTGCATCCCTTATGATGTCATAAATAGTGCATTTTTACTGATAAATTGATTATAAGTTATTTTATCGTATTTCACTATTCACCGAAAATTCAAGAGTTTCAAAAAAAATACAAAAAATTTACCCCTACCATTTTTTGATGTGTAGAATTCAAAAGTGAAATCTATTTTTCAAAAATAATTTTCAAAATATTATAAATTTAATTTTTAAATAAGGTCACGGTTAATTCGAAAAATAACAATATTAAAGTGCGATTATTTTTATGTGACATTGGAAAATTAATTAAGATCCCATTATCCTATTTCCTTGGGAAAATAAAATAATAATATCATTTACCATTCATGAGGTCATATTACTATTCATATTACTATTTATATTACTATTTATAAGGGTATGTTACGATTCACCAAAAAAATGTTTGTTCTATCATACTCCAAATGACTTACTGAGCACAACTCTAGTTGAACATTTCTTGAAATTCAAAACATAGAAGAGGATAGATTATAAAATTGAATTCTATATTTATTTCCAAAACCTTGGGGTGTTACAATATATATGGGTAGAAATTGTATGATCATATGTTATTTGAGAGGTGTGGACAATAGGGAGTAATGGTGGCCTTTTATTGGGAATGAAAAGAACTTATATGGAATTTATGGAAAAAAGTTAGTTTGACACGTGTTCATACCTATGAAAATACATTCAAAACCATAAAATTTCAATAATTGAAGGCTATTATTCAAATAATGGCACTCAATGGGTGTTGGAGAAGTGTCTTGGTCATTTGGGCCCATATGTTAATCATTCAGTCCTTTATTATCCATAATTTTACCTAAATGTTTTAATTAATTATAATTACTTTTAAAGAAATATAAAAAATAATTTAACATTATATATAAATATGATGATAAATCCATTTTGAACTAAAATTAAATATTTTTTACTATTAATTAATAAACTAAATGTTTTATAAAAATATCAAAAAATCAACTGAAGATAATTAATATTTTTCACTTTTGTGGATGATATTTATTTTGAATTATTAAATAAATTAATGTTTAAGAAATCCTATTTAAAATGATTTATCAACTAAATGGTGGAAAAAATTCCTCTATACAAATTTATCTTTTTTTGTAAAATATGGTTTGTTCATGTCTTATGAATGTCAAAAATAATTAATGAATATCAAAAATATTTGATTGAATGTATAATATATATATATAATTAATATCACACACTAATTTTAATTAATTTAATCTATTAACTTAAAATAATATTTTTTGGCTAGAAATAGTTATCATTATAAATATTCTCTTTATATTCAATTTTTTTGTATTAATTTCTAATTAATTTGTAACAAATTAATTTATTAAATATTATTATTAACCTTAGTCCTCATAAGTTTTTTATTCCAATTATTACTACTAATTTAATTAATATATATATCATTATTTTTTCAATAATATGTTATTTCCCAGTAAAAATATTTTTTATGTCTGATACAAGGCATCGTTGAAGGTCACTTTTTAGTGTAACATGAGTTATTGAGGACAGTTTCTATTGCGTTTAATGCAAGAAAACTCGAATTTTCCTTTATTCAAATAAATATAATATATTTTAAATGGTAAATATATATTATAATTAGGTCATGTATTATATTACCTTACATGCATGGTGTCACGTATCATACACACAATCGAGTAAAAGGTTCTTACATTATACTTCATGGGCATCACATTATCCCTACCTTATTTAAATTACATCCTCATAATTTAAATTCATTCTTGGTGATAGATTGTATGATATTAACAATGAATTAATTCCCACGTCATGACAAGCGTTCACAATTAATCACCTATATAAGATACAATAGAAAATAAAAAGATCACATAGACTACCATGTAGGTGCATTTCTATGTAAGAGAACAGTAGTGGAATTTTTAGATACAGACTATGTTGAAAAATATAAATAATTATAGGTATTTTATGAGGTCATAAATAAAAAACATGTGATTAATCAATTAAATTATTATAACATCAAATCCATTAATCTATGATAATTTTATAGATCATCGGTTTAATAAAAATTAGGTTTTAGGAAATAGTTTATTTGTAAGTCATTATCCTAATGTTGGGGAATTCTAATTCTGATCACGAGTATTGAAATATATTTATACTTCATAGTCTTCAATTTCATATGAACAATCATAACATTTCCAAGTGCTTCGTTGAAATTCAGATTTATCCATTAAATCCATAAAAAAATATCTACCAAAAATTATTTCTATTATTCCTCAAGAACTAAAAGAGACTATTAAGAATCGTTAGGCCTATAAAAGAGAGACATGTATAATAATTTTTTCTTTGACAATATTCCAATAAAATATGGTTGATAGATTAATCTCAAATCCATAATATTCAATCAAGTTGTTCTATATTATGATTTATTCATCAAATTGGTTAACTAAAAATATGAAAACATACCACGGCTATTATGTAGTTCAGGGGTTAGTGGGGAACCCTTATCATCCTTCGATCATGGGGTCATGACTTGTGGCCTTAATAAATATTATATGGTGTCACCCTCCATAAAAGTTATCCTTTTATAAAACCTAATGTATATAATTACTATAATAAATATTATATAAATCCTTGAAATAATTTCAATTTCTAAATTGATTATTACTTAATGTTTTCAATACCAAAAAAATAAAAAAATACTTCTGTCAATTAATTTTATATAATTCCTTCCACGTTCTATGGTTTATATATAATATCACTTATAGGATTTCAAATTCATGAAACCTTATCATTAATATAAAATAGATTATATTTTACATGTATTATTCATTATCGAAATTAGTAGTAGTTATTTGAAATGAAAATGTGTATAATCCCAAGAATACACTCTAGGAGTGTCAAACAGGGTTCGTAGTAAGTCATGTTGTCAGGTACTAGGATACCCCAAATTAGGATAAGGATACATTTTTAGAGCTATTACTACATGGTACATCTGTTCCAAAACCGGACCCACATAAAATATGCTTACATGGATGTATTTCAAGAAACCCCATATAATCTCTATCAAATTGAAATTATATGATGTTTTTCAATACCTATCCTCACATTCTAATTATGGTTTTTGTTCTATAATCAATTATATCCAAAATGTAGTTCCCAATGATTCAAATAAATATTCCTTGATACCAGATGTAGAATCCTGACATTAGATATCCTAGAGAAAGTGTATACTACTAATTACATTAGCAGGAATATCAAGAATCAAGCCCCGAATGACCTATCGGTATAGAATAATTTGTAAACATGATACATAAATGAGTCTTGTACAACAAATGAATACACTAATTACCACATAATGTTTTTCTAATATCAGAATAAATATGTTTGTCTATTACTCTAATCCATCAACTAAATCCCAATATATCATTGACATCACGTTTCATGGATTCCTAGGGAAGGAAACATTATAAGGGTTAATTCAAATTCCCACCAACAACATCAAATATAGGAATAAATAATTATACAATGATAATAAATAATATGGAAGGTAAATAACTGAACGCACCTACCATGTAATCAATAAATTGAATGGATGTGATCGAAAAATATATTATGGTAATAACTAGAAACATAATCCATCAAAAAAATAGATATGGGAAAATTAATATGGAAAGGTAAGAAACTAAAACACATGCCAATGAAAAAACTAAAAAAAATTTATCCCACGATAGTCAATGAAAAATCTCATGGACGAATAATAACTGAATATAATATCAGGATAATTATTGATTATTGGATACCATATTTCATAGGTACATGGTACGTTTAAGGTAAAGACATTTTATATGATGTATTTAATAATATCAGGTAAAACCCAATCAAAAGTGGCTATCCAAATGACCCATCCCAAAATATTATCAATGTATCAAGGGGATTTCAATAACCGGGACCTAGTAGTGTCATACTAGTCCTCAACATTCTTCATATATCAAATAATAAATTTAAAAATATGGCTTATAATATTTCTATATGTAGTAAGAGATAAAAATTTATTAATTTTGATCTAATAATCTAATATAACTCAATATGGACACCATATGTAAAATTGAATTTGGTTTAGGAAATAGTAATATCAATGATAAATGAAATCAATAATTAGGGAAATTTCAATATTCAATGATCATTATAGATTGAATATTTCAAGGGGAATAAAAATGTTTCATATAAATGAATATTTATACTACACTTGGAAAATTAAAAAAAAACCATCAAAGGAAGAATAAATATGTTATCAATAAAAAAAATTACATGTGGAGGGAAATAGAGTTTGTTATCACTGATAAAATAAAATAATATCTTTAACAAAAATATTCATGAGGAAAATATAAATTTCCTTGAAAATATTTTTGAAAATATTTTTCATTGAATTTTTTTTAAAAATGTTTTCTTTAAAAATATCCCTTATATATTTAAAATGGTATATTCAATGTAATAATGGAGGAAAAATCTATACATTTCGTATGAGGGTAAAATAAATATAACATTCACAATGTAAAAAGGGTAGAAAATTACCTTGTTCGGAAAGTGTTAAGAATATTCCATTAAAATAATGGTAAAATTAATAAATGATAAAAATTTCATTACAAATTTATTTTAGAAATAGTTTCAAAAACATTTTCACAAAACAAGTTTTTTATATGAAAATATCTTCTCCGACTTAAGAAAGACACAATGTTGGGTTTTATAAAAAAAACATTTTATAAAACCAATTTAGTTACAAATAGATGGAAAATTGTACTAATACATGAAAATAGTCTTGAAAAAGAAGAGGATTGAAAATAAAAGTTTCTATTGAACAATGTTCTTAAAATTTTCTTGAACTGAAATACCATTTAACGATCATTAATGTTATTGTTGAGGAAAATAATAATATATCATTCTAATTTGTACCATTAGACATTGAAAAATATTAAATAATAATTATCATGAAGGAATAAATTTATATTATTATCTCAAATAGAAAAAATATAAATTCAGTCATTATTTATTTTTTTATATAGATTGTAGATACATCAAAAAAAAGATCAATTATGTATGTGTAACCTTTACCTCATTGATATAAAAAGTGACAATATGATCCCTTATCATGAGTTTACTTTCTCCAGAACCTCCATTAACCAATTTTATAATAAAACTATATAAATTTTATACTTTCAAAATAGAATTTTTTCGTGTCCATCATTATATATTTTTATATTATTACCATTTTTTTACAACTACATAAAAAATTAATTTTACATCATCTTTTTTAACAAAATTTGGTTTATGTGTCAAATATAATATTAGTCAGTGAACAATTGACTGAGGAATCATTATATAATATCACCAGAATAATAATAATGACTAAATAATAATATTTTTAAAGTAAATATACATTTAAAATCATTTATTAAATATATTTTTTTGAAAAATGAATCAATATTATGAACATGGAGATTGTAGGTTGTACACACACATGAGTGATGTTCTCATTTTTAAATGATAGTTATTAAAAAAGTAAGAATAATAATATCCTATCAAAATGAAAATTATATCCTAAATAACATATAATTTAGTCATATATACTTATATAAGTATTTTTTTTATTAAGAAGGAATCTCATCATGTCGATGAGTCGGTAATCCAGTAGTCCACGAATGACGTTATAACTTTATAGGTGTGTGAAAGGATAAAAACAAATATATATATATATATATAATTTCCCGAAGTTTTATTATTTCATTAATATAATATATAGTTTGTTTATTTCACATATTTTTAACCAAGAAACTTTTTTATATGTTCCATGTTTAGTGAGAACAAATCAAAATGCTATGAGGGGAGGTAGGCCCCACTACCTCAGAAGGTGTTATCATATTAATATAAAATGAAATGTTTTTTAGGAGTTTGAAATAAATGGATTAATGATATATAATTACATAATAAATATCATAAATATAATATATAAACATAGTGTTTATCATAATCGCCACCATGAGAGGATGTATGGTCAAAATTAACAATCATATTTTTGTGAGGGAATATATTTTCGTACATAAAAATATTAGTTTCATTACCCAATAGAAAAAAGTGTTTGTATGTGTAGGTAAAATACCTTAAATAAAATCATAATTGAATATTTATGTTATTTCTTTGTAACATATTAATCTAATAATATGATATGAGGTGTTGGTGAATGGAAATGTAATTAAAAATCATTGGATAAGATGTTACCCCTTAATTAGGTAACTTCTTTTAGTTTGTAACAAATGGACTCCATGGAAGGGTTTTCCCCAAAGGTGAGGATTGAATGATTTTGGGAGGGATTTTGGGATGCTATATTAGTATATCCTTACAGAACCTTTATGGTTTTAGATGAGTGAGGAATGGGGATATGTGGTGTCCTTTTATATGGAAGTAATAGTACTAACATGGAGTTTTTTTTGGAAAAAATTAATGTGTCCACATGTTTCACATAAAAAAGTAAATACAACCAAAAAACATTAATGGGAGATTAATGGCCTAATTAAAGAGGAAAGAGGGGTTTGGAAATGTTTCCAGGTCATTTTGACCCAAAATATATAGAATCCAACCCTCCAAAACATAATCCGACACAAATAACCATTTTTACCACATCATGAAATTTTTTACATGATTAAATTTAATGTGACACAAGTTTGTTTAGTTATATCTCTAATAAAATGATCCATTGTGAATATAACCATTAGTTCATTATTTTCACTAAAAAATAACATGATATGGTACTTCTATCATTTTAATTTCTAAAAGAATCATGCCCCTATAGTCTAAATGTTTTTTTGGAACATTATCCATCATGATACCCTTGATCCCAAACCAGTTCAATGCTCATTATCCCAGATATTACCAAAAAAGTTGAATTCCATTCGATCATGGTCAACATTGTTATGTTGTCTTTTCACTAAATAGACAAGGATAAATCATGTAAGATCACATATTATTTCAGTAATGTGTGTTATTTTATTTAACACTAACCATACTCAAAAAGTTGATTTAACCCATGATGGACCACATTGGGTAAATCTATTCATCACTATGATCATACACAACAACTAATGCATCATTTAATTATGATTCAATTTATTCATGTAATTTCATATACAAATTTCCATATAAATCTCAGTATCATCCTTTAATGTCATCCAGCTCCCACATATTAAAATAATCCCCACCCCATCATTTAAAATATTACATTTCATTTATGTCATATCTTTATCCCCTTATGCATGTAACCATTGTTACGCTTTTAAACTCACTCACATAGTGTTCTAACTCATATATTTCAAACATCGACCATTCATAACCCACAAAAATAATATCCATGAAATTTTATGATTATAAACTCAAAACAATGGTCATCACTAATTAAATTTATAATTGTGCACTTCCCAATATATGGATCCCCGTACAATTATGTTTTAAAGAAACCACCAAACAGTTCAGTAGAAAAATATTTAATGATATTTAATAATAAAATAGATTATATGGGTAACTAACACTCACTCTGGGTATATAATCCAATGTAATAATTTACAGTATTAAATTATTTATACTAATAGTAAAATATGATTAAATTGATATGACTGCATTACTTTCCATGATCAAATATCACAACCGACCGGGATATAGTAATCATTAACCAACTGATGGTACTATGTCTGCCAAAAATGTGTTTCCAAATCAAACTATGGGTCAATATTCTCATTAAATCCTATTTATCCATGATGTATCATCAAAATTATAGGGACATATCTCATTTTCTCAAATCTCTAGGGAATCAACTACTTCAAAATTTCATTAAACTCATCCTTCTTCATATTTTCCATGGTTGAGTAAGGGATTGAAATTTTAAGGGTACCTCTTGAAATTGTTGTGTATTGTTATTATCAGAATCATTTCATGTTATTCATCTTCAAAATTTTCATGTTGTAATTAATCATGTAATATAATTATCATTAAAATAGAGTATCCTTGGGAATTCCTCATTATAATTACACAACCACCGATGCTATGATTTATTCCATGAAATCCCTTCACACATATTCTTTGTAATCATGATAATATACCCTCTCTCTATAAATATATTAAAAATCAAAACCATTGGTAAATCATGGGTAGGATCCAAAATATTATTTCCCTTGTAATCTATTATTGATAGTGAAGCACCCATGGTGCTTCCTCATAAATGAATAGCATCACCCTATATATAAAGAGATATTAAAGAACCTAACATGTATCATCTTCATCATGAGTTTAAAATAAATTAATATTCCTCATTGGAATCTATAAACCCATGACAACCCCATCTTGTAGGTTTCCATTGATCAAACAATATGTCAACCTAAAATTAAATGTCTTGAAAAAAATTTATATTAGTCTCCCACCATGACCTGAGGATCACATCTAATAATAGGTTAACTAGAAATGACCACCTACCATAAATATAAATTATTCAATTTCAACATCAAATGGGGTTTTATCATCCAACATGTCTTATCACATGGAATATAACGTTCCTATGGACTCCGTGTAAAATGTAAAAGAAAACATACCAAAATAATGGAAAAAATATCAAGTTTCTAACTCTGTAAGACTCGATCCACTCATTGTATTCTTATATGTAACCCCTCCCTAATGTGTTATGTAAATGTGTAATGAGAAAAATAACTAATCCTAAATATTAATCAATACACTATAATACCATATCATGATCTTTAAACATTCAATAACTGTTTTATTATCTATTAGAAACATTTAATATGACCTGAAAAGATGAACTCAATGAATGGAATCCACTATTGGAATTGAAAAATAAGGGTCCACTGTATGGACCCAAAATCTTATCAATAGTCTGGGTCATATTATAAGAAAGTGGTTCATATTGGTAGAATGTAATTCCAATATATTTGGGGAATAAATTTACAAGTTGTTATTTACATCATCAAAATGAAACATTAGGAAAAATAACTCAATGGTTATCTATCACTGAGAACTATGTTCCCTATCTACCTACCAGGATCATTGAACCTACATTTCATGAATAATTAGTAATCATCCAGAATATTGAACATCTCACTTATGATAAACACGAATTGTATCTGAATGAAATATATACACAAGAAAAATCAATTGAGTACAGGACCACCAAGAACCTATATAGGAAAAAAAAAATTGTGACACATGATGTCAATATATTTTATCCTCAACATTAATTGCACCCAATCATTAATATGATATGTGAACCATTTTTTATAAATATGATGTGTGAGATGCATCTTTCCTCTACCATCCAAGAGACAAAAATCAATATGTGGACTCTATCCAATGGTCTAAGATTATTATTTCCATGGAAAGAAAAAAACACAACATAAAATATTTGACTACCATTAGAATCATACACAACAATTACATATTAGGAATAAAAATATCATATCGATAGAAAATGTACATCTTACAAAAATATATGTTCCTAATAATATATTTTGATATTCATAATTAGTTCGGTCACATCCTTAATACAAAATTCTTGTTAGAACCATGGTCGTCTAGGCATGAATAAGAGTATGGTTTGTGTTTGTTGTCAATACTCAGAGGAATTTCAGAATGTGTGCCAGCAAAGTGCTCATACAGGTCATGCAGATAACAATATTGAAGGTGGAACTGTTTTCTAGTGTTTGACAAATTTCTGGACCTCAAAATTGACAAAAGGAGAAAACATTGTTTTTGGGAATGGGACTTGCGAGTCAGATATGTGTCACACAAGTGACTTGCGTGCTGAGAAAGGTGTTTCATGATGGTGCCTAAGAGGATTGGAATTTTGTGCGCCATATGTTTTTCAAGATCAGAACATCAAAATATGGAAATAGAAAGAGGGTTGTGCAAGTATTGGTTTGGTCACGCAAGTGAGTAGCGCGACAGAGGCTAGGGTGGTTGGAGTTGCGCGCCGGAACATGCGCACTGATAGGAGGATTGCGTGAAACTGCAAAGGGTGTCTAGTATGCCTATATATAGAGTACCACCACACCTCATTTGGTATGGAGGTCAATACTTAGAGATTTTCCAATCTCCCACCGCGCAAGTGTTGTAGTCGCGCAAGTGTTATGTAACGTCCCAGACTCGGGTGCCACGCAACGGGTGCCCTGAGCCCGGATCGCCACGTGACCTCAAGTGCATTTCCCCAAACACCAGAGGCTACCGACTAGTAGTGAGGGCCTAGTTCTGATAGTGGGGAAGCTATGCCCTCATTTTTCAAAGTGTAGCGCAGTGGAATACCAAAATAAACATACAACAAATAGAGGAAGCAGTAAACATACACAACTGAAATAACTACAGTAGTGGATATAACCAACAATATATAAGTGATGATTCTACATGTTTCAAGTTCTAAGAAAATAGACAGAACATGTTATACATCAATAAAGTAAAGTAGAAAACAGAGTGCAGCAAAACAAGCAAAACAGCTGGCAGCGGCATCGCGAGCCTGGGCTCGGTCCCATGCCCTCCTACTCCTTAGCAACAGTCAAATACCTATATAGGTACTCTTGCCCCTATCTACACCTGCAAAACTGTAATCTGTTTGGGCCGAAAATGTGACCCAAATAGGGTTTGAGAAATATATCTCTTTAGGCACCCACCAAAGGCCCGTTCCCAACTGCGTGTAAGCACGCAACGATACTGTGCAGTAATAAAATGCAATAAAGTAAGTGGTACTAAAAAGTAACTAACTTAATAATTAAATTTTTGTTTTATTATTCATTTATTTATTTAATTTAGCAAAATTCTTGTGCTCAACAGCACCAATCCCTCAGGCCAACTAGAACCGTGCCCTCAGGCTAAAATAGTAAACCACTCCCTCAGGCTTTCCCTTAGGCCATACAGAATCCAACACGCAGGTATTTCCCTTAGGCGTAACAGAAATTCTCTCCCTCAGGTATCAGAAGTGTCACCCTCAGGCACAGAAGTCAAGACCTCAGGCACAAAAGGTTGCCCTCAGGTGGAATAATGACAGCCCTCGGGCTAAAACAGTCACGCCCTCATGCTAATCACAACAATTCCCTCAGGACAAATGGGTAACCGGGCCATGCCCAACAGGTAAACAAGCAATAACAAGAAATTCCTCTCAAGGAAATTCTATGATTACTACTTTAAAGGAATACCCTCGGGTATCCTGGACAAACGGCTAAACAGTGAAACATACCCCGGGGGTGGTTATGAATCCATGAAACGATCCCAACCAGAATTTTATTATCACAATTTAATCACCTATGCAATTCTAGGAATTAAATATAGCAACGGCCTCAGCCACACGACACCCCAACATGGGATCGTGGCACAAAAACGCACAAAAACGCACGACAGTTGGAAAATGATCACAAAGCCACCTACCTTATACACCAACGAACGTTATACTCGAACACCGAGTCCAGAAACGCCCATGAACGATGTAAATCTGACGAACAACAAAACCCATTCAAATGTAAATAACTTACGTTGGGATAAGAATTGGTAAGAACGATACCAGGAGGAGGAAGGGCTTACCCATGCGGTTCCAACGAAATCATCCGAAGCCGAATCGGATTCCAGAAGAACGCCCGGTGGATCTTCAAAGATCCAGCCTCATCCTTTGGATCCAAAATGGCTCACGTGCCTCCTATGCCAAATAAGGAGGCTACTTCCTGTTTTAATCCGAAAAAACAAAGTACACGGCATGTAATTATGATTATATGACGTGTACTTCTTTCATTTAACTGTTCACTTGGTAGCACCGCCACACTGTTCATCAGTCGACATGAGTACACGACCTGTACTCTCGAGTACATGGCATGTACTCTCAAGTACACGGCGTGTACTATCGCCCAGCTGGCGGCGATGCCACCTCCTTACTGTTTAAGCCTTCCGACTAACTACACGGCGTTTAAGGTACCACTACATGGCGTGTAGTTGGTTTCTACACCCTTCATCACCGGCATGGATACACGTCCCGTGTACTCATCCCCACGTGGCCAAAAGTATACGGCGTGTGGATAAAATAAACGGTGTGTAGTTCCAAAATTTAGTATTTTTCCCCATTATCCATATTTTCTCAAAATCTCTTAAGGAAAAGGAAAAGAAGAAGCCCATGCCTCTAAAACAAGAACTGGGTTCTTAAAAATTTCCCCCTTATAGTAATTCATCACCAAATTTCCCTTTTAATGGTGGTGAAGAGAAAGCTCATAACAACTATGGCCACTGAGCACATACGTCAGCCTCCCTCTCCCAGGTCTCGTCCTGCACTCGGCCATGCTACCATAGCACCCGTACGAGAGGAACTGACCGGACTCAGAGAACCTTCTTTCTCCTGTCAATGATACAGATCAGATGATCCTCAAAGGACGCATCATGCTGAAGCTCAACCTCCTCTGGATGAAAGGTGTGAGATGAGTCTGAATGTTAGCGATGCAACTGAGACACATGGAAGACGTTGTGCATGGCTCTGTACCGCTGCGGTAACTGTAACCGATAGGCAGCCAGCCCGAGTCTCTCCAGAATCTCAAATGGTCCCACATACCTCGGTGAAATCTTACCCTGTATACTGATCCGTTTGTGTCCTAGCCTCGGTGAAACACGCAAGAAAACCTGATCCCCAACCACTAACTCCAAAGGTCATCTACGGCAATCAGAATAAGACTTTTGACGAGACTGTACGGTAGCTATCCTCTTCCAAATCAACTGGACCTGCTCAGATGTCTCCTGCACGAGATGTGGCCCCAGTAAAGCTACCTTACCTTCCTCTAACCAGCACAAAGGTGATCGGCATGACTTACCATATAAAGCCTCGTATAGTGCCATCTCAATAGTTTCCTGAAAACGATTGTTATAGGCAAACCCGACTAAGGGTATATGCTTCTCCCAAGAGCCCCCAAAGTCTAGGACGCATGCGCGCAACATTTCCTCTAGCACCTGTATCGTCCGCTCTGACTGGCCATCTACTTTTGGGTGGTATGTTGTGCTCAGAATCACCTGTGTACCCAACGCCCTCTGAAAACTCTTCTAGAAACGAGACGTGAAGTGGGCGTACCTATATGAAACGATAGAACGAAAGACCCCATAAAGACGTACGATCTCTCGGATATACAGCCTTCTGAGCTCGTCCACACCGAAGGTCTCCTTGATCGGAAAAAAGTGAGATACCTTTGTGAGTCTATCCACAACAACCAACACGGCGTCATTGCCACGAGGTGACCTCGGCAAACCCGTCACGAGATCCATCACGACATCATCCCATTTTCACTCTAGAACGGGTAACTACTGTAACAGCCCAGCTGGTCTCTGATGCTCTGCCTTCACCTGCTGACAGGTGGAACCCCTCGTAACAAAACTAGCTATCACTCTCTTCATACCCGGCCACCAGTACTGACGCCTCAAGTCACGGTACATCTTGGTAACCCCGGGATGAACTGCCCAAGCTGAAGCATGAAACTCCCGCATCAGCTCCTCGCGTATATCCCCTGGAACCCATACGCGTCCATGGAAACACAAAACCTCATCATCACCTACCGTCCAACTAGGAGGAGGGTCCTCAATTGCCACTGACTCCCGTAGAACTAGGCCTTCTGAATCTGATAGCTATTTAATCCTCACTCTGTCCAGGAGCGTAGAAGTCACAGCTAACGAGGAAAGATAAGTCTTCCCCTGAATGTCATCCACCTCCAGATGCATCTCAGAGAACAAAGCCATAAGCTGCTACTCACCACTGGCTTCCTGCACTACCTGTATCTGAGTCTTCCTGCTCAGTGCATCAGCTACTGTATTACCTTTACCAGGTGTACAGGAAAGCTCAAAATCGAAGGATTGTAGGTACTCAACCCACCTTCTCTACCTCAGATTCAGGTCACGCTGAGTAAAGATATACTTGAGGATTTTGTGTTTGGTGAAAACCACAAAATGATCTCCCAACAGATAATGTCTCCAACAGCACAATGCATGAACAACTGCAGCCAACTCGAGATCCTGTGTCGGGTAATTCCTCTCATGTGGCCTCAACTACTGAGACCCGTATGCCACAACTCGGTCGCCCTGCATCAAAACGGCTCCCAACCCAATCCCTGATTCATCACATTAAACTGTATAACTCTTCCTCTGTTCTGGGAGTATCAGGATCGGTGCTGATGTCAGCCTTCCCTTCAGGTCCTGAAAAGCTGTCTTGCAAGCTTCTGACCAAACGAACTTCACACCCTTCTTAGTCAGACCTGTCAACGGTGCTGCTAAGCGGGAGAAGTCCTGTATGATGTGTCTGTAGTAACTAGATAGCCCTAAGAAACTCCGTATCTCAAACACGTTCTTAGGCTGCTCCCAGGAAACTACTGCTCTCACCTTCTCTGGGTCTACATCAACTCCTTCCTCTGAGATGATATGACCCCGGAAGTGAATCTAGTCCATCCAAAAGTGGCACTTCGAGAGCTTAGCATATAGACGATGCTCTCTCAGTGTACTCAATACGATCTCAAGATGGGTGGTATGGTTGTGTCAAGTGTGAGAGTACACCAAGATGTCATCCACGAATACTACCAAAAACGAATAATGATACGGATGGAACACACAATTTATCAGATCCATGAAAACTGCTGGCGCATTCGTGAGTCCGAATGGCATAACCATTTACTCATATAGACCATACTTGCTCCTGAAAGTTGTAAGAGGTATATCAGATGGTCTAACGCGCACCTGATAATATCCGGATCTCAAGTCAATCTTCAAGAACACTCATGATCCACGAATCTGATCAAATAGATCATCTATCCTCAGCAAGGGATGTCAGTTTTTAACCGTCAACTGGTTCAACTTCCGATAATCCATGCAAAGCCTAAGGGTACGATCCACCTTCTTCGTAAAAAGGACCAGAGAACCCCAAGGAGAAGTACTCGTCAGATAAAACCCTTCACCTGTAGCTCCTATAACTGCCTCTTGAGCTCCTGCAACTCAGGCGTGGCCATCCAATAAGGAGTAATGGACACCGATGCTGCTCCTGGTACAAGATCAATAGATAAATCCACCTCACGCACCGGGGGTATACCTGAAAAGTCGTCCGGGAAGACATCCCTGAAATGATTGACAACTGAAGGGAAATCTATCTGACATGTCCCCTGGTCATCCAGATATAAGCTCATAATCTGGGCTGTGACTCCACCTCGCCCATGATGCTCTGGTCCAGCTCGACTCGCCTGAACATTTCATTCACCCTTGTATAGAAACTCTCCGCCCTCTGGTGATGTGAAACACACCATGCGATGATAGTAGTGTACAAATGCTTGGAAGAGAACCAACCACTCCATCCCGAGAATGACATCATAGCTCGTCATCTCTAAGACATAGAGGTCCCAAAGGAAGTGACACCCATCAACCTCAAGGGGGCACTCCTTGCACTGGCGCACAACAACCGTTCTAGTCCACAATGGAGTGTCTAGCATCATGACATCAGAAGAAGAAGAAGCACCAAGCCCAAGGCTCTCCACAACAGGTAATGATATGAAACTATGTGTACCACCCGTATCATAAAGTACTGAAGACAAGACAGAAGATACTATAATAGTACCTCTGACTGTAGAAGTTCCGAGATCTTGATCCTGCTGGGTTTAATGCACTGCATATGCCTGACCAGTGATGTAGCCCTGCGACACAGCCTGGCTACCATGGGCTGTCCCGCCCTACTGCCTCTAAGATGCTGGTGTCTGGATTCCACGGCCACAACCACCATCTCTGCCTGCACGCCCTGACATATTCCAGTTTCCAGACTAGTAAGAAGCCACTGGTCCTGCTCCCACACACGGAGTCTGCACAGAACCCCTCTCACTAGACACTGGTTGAAACACCCTGCAAAAGTGATGTAGATGACCCATCTTGCCACAAGCTCTGCACTCCACTAGGTCTCGTGGACACTGCGGCCTCTTGTGCCCCTCTCTACCACACTGGTAGCACCTGATTGGACCACTTGTAGATGCTGCCTGGCTGGTACTGCCGCCCTGAGAGAAGTTCATCTGTCTCTTCCTCTTGCCAGTAGAAATAGTACCAGTAACTGGTGAGGAACCGCCCTGGCCCACACCACTAGATTCTTGCAGGTTCCTCTCTGTAATCAACACCTGGTTCACAATCACATGTATAGTAGGTAACCTGAAACCATTCACTAGCACTCTGATGTCATACCGAAGACCATCCTCAAAACGTCTGGCTCTCAGCATCTCATCACCCACCAGCACGGGTGCAAAGCACTGAAGCTCCATAAAATGGGCAAAATAGTCCATCACTGACATAGCGCCCTGCTGTAGATTCGTGAACTCTCGAGATCTATCTGCCCTCAGCGTCTCGGGAAAGAAGAAGTCATAGGAGACTGCCTGAAAATCTTCCCACGCCATGTCCATATGATGCTCTGACTGCGTGGTAACATCTCACCACCTCTTGGCTGAATCACGCAGCATATAAGTCGCGAGCTTGACCCTACGCCCTGGAGGCGTCTCAAGATGCTCGAAAATAGTCTACATCGACCCCAGCCAAGACTCTATAGCATGTGGTCCGCCATCCCCTGAAAACGTAGGCGGATGCTGCTGCTGGAAGATACGTGTCAGCTCGGCCATAGATGTGGCAGCCTGCGGTGCTCCTTGAAAGGTCTGCATGAACCGCAATAAGCCTTCACGAAACTACGCCTCTGTGCCCATGTCCAGTTTAACAGCTGGTGCCGCATCTGGCTCTACTGGTGGATCAACTGGTAGCCCAGGGCCCACCATCTCCGGAGTATAATCGTCGCCACTCTCCTGGAGAACAACTCGCGTTCGTCTAGGCGGCATGACTCTACAAGGTCAAAAGCATGCCTCAGATTCAAGATTATTAAGACTAAAAGCGAAGTAACCACAAAGGGAACAAGAGGAAGAAGGTATTAAAAATTGGCAAAACAAGACTAAACGGCATGTACAATGACTACACGGCGTGTACTTGACTTCCCATCCCCTTCCCGGGTCCTTCCACACAGCTAAGTCACACGGCTTCCATTCAACATGACCACACTGCGTGTATAATAACTACATGGCGTGCTCGGTGTTATTTTCCAACTGCATGTGTCGTCTGTGACACGGCCGACTACTCGGCTTTACTCTACACGGCGTGTTACACCCACACACGACGTGTACACCATCCCGTTTCCCAGCCACACGGCTAACTCGACACGGTCTGTCCTCAGACAAGACTACACGGCGTGTCCCAAAGGTACACAGCGTGTTCCGAGTGAGGTGACACCGGCCCGTGTTGTTAGTTACATGGCCGAGTCCCCAGGTCACACTACACAACATGTCCATAACTGACACGACGTGTTCTGTCAAGGAGTTCACCGACCCGTGTTGTTAGTTACATGGTCAGACTCCGGGTCAACACTACACGGCGTGTACAAAAACTACATGGCGTGTTTTACCCAATCCCTTCCCTACCCCGTGTCGCTTCCCACACGGTTTGTGACACAGGAAGATACTACACGGCGTGTACTTAGGGTACACGGCGTGTACTCAAAAAGTTCATTTTTCTTCATGAACAGAAGAACATACACGACATGTATAAAAATACTACATGGCGGGTATATTGGGTTTCCGAATAGTATGCCTCAGAAACATATCCGAACAGTCAATGATCCACCAAAGGCCTGTCAATGGGGCCCATACTCCCCAAAAATAAAAGTTTGGATTCCATTTTATAAACAAGCTCAAACAAAAACACCATATCACAAGGCATGTATTTATCAAGCAGCTATCACAACAGCATTCTTTTCTAGCACAACAACTATCACCACAACATGCAAATTTCTAATGCACCTACATGGCATGGAAACTATACATGGAATGTGATATCTATCATGTGCCTATATGGTGCATGAGACGGAATACCCCCATCTCATAGGGTTGAAACTAAATAGAACCCACAAATAAAATATAAACAGCACAATCCACGTGCGTCACCTAACAGTGAAAACACATCAACCATAAAATTGCCTATCAAATAATGAAAAATATGTGGTAGACTGGTTTTTCCCAGTATACGGGTTAGCTATGCTCGGGCACAACTTATTACCGACTACCATTCTGGCCTATCCCTGACTACGGCTCCAAATAGTATGTCAAAGAAAAGAAACCTCCCTCTGATACCACTTTGTAATGTCCCGGACCCGGGTGCCACGCAACGGGTTCCCTGAGCCCGGTTCGCCACATGACCTCAAGCGCATTTTCCCAAATTCCAGATGTTGCCAACTAGCAGCGAGGGCCCAGGTCTGATAGTGGGGAAACTATGACCTCATTTGTCAAAGTGTAGCGCAGCGGAATACAAAAATAAACATACAACAAACAGCGGAAGTAGTAAACATACACAACTGAAATAACTACAGCAGTGGATATAACCAACATTATATAAGTGATGGTTCTACATGTTTCATGTTCTAAGAAAACAACCAGAACATGTTATACATCAATACAGTTCAACAGAAAACAAAGTGCAGCAAAACAAGCAAAACAGCTGGTAGCGGCAACGTGAGCCTGGGCTCGGTCCCATGCCCTCTACTCCTTAGCAACAGTCAAGTACCTATATAGGGACTCTTGCCCCTATCAACACCTGCAGAAATGTAATCTGTTAGGGCTGAAAACGTGACCCAAACAGGGTGTGAAAAATATATCTCAGTAGGGACCCACCAAAGGCTCGTGCCCAACTGCGTGTAAGCATGCACCGATAGTGTGCTGTAATAAAATGCAATAATGTAAGAAGTACTAAAAAGTAACTAACTTAACAATTAAATTTCCGTTTTATTATTCATTTAATTTATTTGATTTAGCATCATTCTTGTTCTCAACAGCACCAAGCTCTCAGGCCAACTAGAACCGTGCCCTGAGGCTAAAATAGTAAACCACGCCCTTAGGCTTGACCTCAGGCCATACAGAATCCAACCAGCAGGTATTTCCCTCAGGCGTAACATAAATTCTCGCCCTCAGGCATATGAAGTGTCACCCTCAGGCATAGAATTCAAGCCCTCAGGCACGAAAGGTTTCCTTCAGGCGGAATAACGACAACCCTCGGGCTAAAACAGTAACGCCCTCAGGCTAATCACAACAATGCCTTCAGGCAAAATGGGTAACCGGGCCATGCCCAATAGGTAAACAAGCAATAACAAGCTATTCCTCTCAAGGCAGTTCTACAATTACTACATCAAAGGCATACCCTCAGGTATCCTGGCCAAACAGCTAAACAGTGAAACACACCCCGAGGGTGGTTCCGGATCCAAGAAACGATCCCAACCAGCATTTTATTATCACAATTTAATCACCTATGCAATTCAGGGCATTAAATATAGCAACATCCTCAGCCCCATGACATCCCAACATGGGTTCGTGGCACGAAAACACAAAAAACACACGATAGTTGGAAAATGATCACAAAGCCACCTACTTTATACGCCAATGAACATTATACCCGAACACCGACTCCACAAATGCCCAATAACGACGTAAATATGACGAAGAACAAAACCCATTCAAACTTAAATAACTTACGTTGGGAGAATAATTGGTAAGAACGGTACCAGGAGGGGGAAGGTTTTACCCGTGCGGTTCCAACGAAATCGTCCGAAGCCGAATCGGATTCCAGACGAACGCCCGGTGGATCTTCAAAGATCCGACCTCCTCCTTTGGCTCCAAAATGGCTCAAGTGCCTCTTCTACCAAATTAGGAGGCTAATGCCTGTTTTTAGCTGAAAGAAACAAAGTACACGGCGTGTACTTCTGAGTACACGGCGTGTACTTCTTTCATTTAACTGTTAACATGGCGGCACTGCCACACTATTCATCAGTCGACATGAGTACACGGCATGTACTCTCGATTACATAGCGTGTACTATCGCCCAGATGGCGGCGACACCACCACCTTACTGTTTAAGCCTGTCGACTAACTACACAGCGTGTAAGGTACCACTACACATGGTGTAGTCAGTTTCTACACCCTTCGTCGCCGGTATGGCTACACGCCCCGTGTACTCATCCCAACACTACCAAAAGTACATGGCATGTATATAAAGTACACGGTGTGTAGTTCCAAAATTTATGATTTCTCCCCATTTTCCATATTCTCTCACAAACCCTTAAGGAAAAGGAAATGAAAAAAGCCCGTACCTCTAAAACAAGAACCGGGTTCTTACATGGTAGTTTGGTTGTGCAAGTAGAGGTTGCACGCCAGTTGTTGGATGCGCGTACAAGGTTGTTGGGGAGTAAAATATAGTGAGTCACACATGTTTGGAGTTGAAAAAGGAGGTGTATTTCATGTGTTTTGGTGAAACCTGCGCGCCGAATTTGTGTCGTGCAAGTGACTTGCGTGCCAGGCAGTAAAAAACCGTGACATTGTTTTTGAGTTGCGTGAAAGTTGGAAGATTGTCCGGTACCCTCGGTGCAAAGTGGGATTCATCTACAACTGAAAGTTGGACTTCAACAAAGCGTCTACATACAACAGAGGATGTAATCATTAGTTATGATGAAGAGTCCTCATGTCTATAAACTAAGTGTGACTTCAACAAAGGCAGTGAGCCAGGGGGAGCCAACGGGAGTGACATGAAGGACGCAATGAGATACCCCTAATCTTTTGTAAAGGTAGTGATCCTGGAATAGAGTTACTATGTCAAAAACTTTTCAATCCACATCTAGTAAAGAATAGTGGAATTTGGTATGGCCGGAAGCTTGTCGGCGTATGCTCCTTGGACGTTTCCCTTAGCGGTGAAACAAGTAAAAAATGATGAGTCGTCTCTTTGCATGTGAATGTTTCATTGCTGATCATATCCATAATATAGGTTTAACTATATCCTACCAATGTGGGAACACGATCCATGCTTTTAAAAGAATAATTTATCACCCAAATTCACCCCTCCCCTCTCAGGGTGTCCCGGGGTCATACAAGTGGTATCAGAGGGAGGTTGCTGGTGTTAGATCTATCCTCTTCCATCATGGAAAATTTGTCCAGTGGTAGGGGAGTCGCCCTCTTTGATGTATGTAATATTCATATTTTGAAGAACATAGTGAGATATCATCTAAGATACCTTGGAATGGAATTTCTTTTTTCCACTGCGTGAGGTATTAATGTCTATGATCAAACAGGACGGGCTATGACTGATGTAGATATGAAAATTCTCGATGAAGATGCTAAAGCACAGAATGCCCTCACCACAGCACTTTATGATCAGATCTATGTAAAAGTGAAGAGTTTCACCTCATTAATGTCCATGCGAGATAACCATAAAAATATTTATGAAGGATATATCAAAGTGAAGGATGTGACACTAGATGTGTTGCACAATAGGTTCGATGATCTGAAGATGCATCTTGATGATAATGTTGACTACTTCTTCAATCGAATTGCTGAAGTGGTTGGAGAAAATCGGGGCCTAGGAGATGAAATCAAATACATTGACATTGTGAAGAAAATAATAAGAATACATCCACCCCTGAACAATGAAAAGTTGTCAGCCCTTGAAGAAAGAGATCATTCCAAACTCTTTCTGGATGATCTACTCAGCAACCTGGTGGCATATGAAATGAGTGTCAAACAAGAAGATGCTATGACTCGAGTGAGAAAGGAAATGGAGTTCAAATCCATTGAGAAATTGAAAATATCAGAAGATAGTAGTGGCGACAATGATAAGGCAAAATAAATTATTTCTCCCATTACAATGAAGTTCCAGAAGGGAAAAGAGAAATTCAAAGGGAAGTTACTTGTAGCATGCTTTTATTGTGGAAAAGTTGGTCACATTGCCTCTCAGTGCTTAAGAAAGTTCGATGATGACAATAGTGATGCTGAAAAAATTGAGAGGCCTTAGAAAAGATTTTTCAAAAAGGAAGAATTAAAATCAAGAAGGAAAGTACCAAAGAAGAGCTTTGTCTGTTAAAAGGAAGATGATGATAATGAACTCTGTGATGAAGAAAAACCAAAATTTAAAACTAGAAACCATGCTTCCATGATGGCTGCTGTTGAAAAATAAGAAGATATTGGTGGATAAAATCAGGTAAAAACAAGTGCAGATCCCGAGATGCAACATAAGGATTTCTTTATTAAGCTTGTGATAAAATGTAAGAGTAGAAATAAGTGTAAAAAATTATAGAAAAATTAACTAAATAGGTTGATAAACATGAAGCTGAAATTGAACGACTGGAAGAATTGGTGAAAGTATAGTCTAAAATACTTGAAAAAGCCGATGATATAGTGGATCTAAAGCTAAGAATTGAAGATAATTCAAAGGTCATCAATGACCTCACCTCCAGACTAGAGGAAATGTCGAAGACTACTAAGTTTCTTGAGGAGGAAGTTGTTACTATTAGGACTAAACAAGAAAAAGATTCAGGTTCAAAAGAATCAAGGAAGAAAATAATGTTTGGAAGGTTCTCAGATGCTGAGCTGTTGGAGAGAGCGAAATGTGGTTCTAATGGAGTTGAAAAGATTTTAAGTGATCAAAGACCTAAATGAATGGGAAATAGTTGAATTGGTTGTGAGGCAGAATCATCAAATGCTATAAATAAAGGTGACCAAAATAAAGGCAAGATGAAAGTGTGTGATGTGGGAATGTCTATTGAAGTAATGAAATAGAAACCACCAATTCAACTTGAATAAAGAAAAAAGAGATTATCCTCGAGCCTCATAGTAGATGAATCCCTCATTCTACTATCACACAGAAGAAGGAAGGAGGACAAATAGAAGCGAGAAGACATTTCCTCTCATGAAGTGTCAGTTTTGTGGATATTTGGGTCATACCATGCCTTATTTTGAAGAGGCATGAAGATATCTGAATGGAGAAGATATAGGAGTTCAATAGAGAATAAAAAAATCATATCCTAATTCTTTTATATGAAACAATTTTTAGGGATATTGTTTTCGTTGTCCTAACTTTGGTCATAAGGCTGTTAATTGCAGGCACATAAAGGACATGGAAACCGCATACCGATGTTCGAGACAAGTCAAGTATCGTCAGCAAGACATGGTTTCTCTTTCAAATAGGTTTTTTCCTATCAAAGAATATTTCAACTATGAAGAACCTAGGTACACGGATGAAAAAATTGAAAGGAAATCAATGCTCTATAATAAATCCAATGTTTGATTGAATTAATTGAAGAAAATTGAGAAATCCAACCATCTAGAGGTGGCCCTAAAAAGTACAAAAAACAAAAGTACCTGGATTCTGGATAGCCGTTGTTCATCTCACATGATAGGTAATGTTGGCCTGTAAAAATATATAAAATGGAAGGTTGATGGTACAATACAATTTGGTAATTATGGATCTCTAAAAATCAAATGTAGTAGAAGTACTAAATTAGCTAATAGAGAGCTAAATAAGACTGATGTTCTTCATGTAGATGGACTATGTCATAATATAATTAGTGTGAGTCAACTCTGTGACTCAAGACTTATAGTTTCTTTTAATCATAAAGGCTACACTATCAAAGGAGAGATAGTAAATTCACTTATGAAGGGATGCAGAATAGTAGGCAACTTGTATCAGGTTAATAGTGAAGAAAATGTTTGTTACATGATTGTTGAAGAAGAAATTTTTTTTGTAATCAAAGACATGGAAAAATCAATCAACAAGACATGGAAAAAATATAAAAATTGAGTATTTTCATGGAAATTCCAAACCCCAAGAGTGAGCGTGAAAAGTCTTGTGATGCTTGCATTCGTGGGAAGATGGTCTGTAGTTCATATCGGCCAAAGAACAAAAGGGCATCCCATATTCTTGATCTAATTCTTAAATATGTATGCAGGAAGATAAATGTTGCCAGAACTCATGGAGAAAGGTAAGTTGTCCTTTTCATTCATGATTATAGTATAATATCTTGTGTAATAGTGATTTAAAGGAAGCGATATGTACTTGATTGAATGTAAACGTATCACCGGATTGCAGAGAATGATACTATACAAACACTAAAAGTCATGTGATCTGACAATGGAGGGGAATACACGTCCATTTAGTTTGATAATTTACTAGAAAAATATGGAATAAAGCATGAAGTAGCTACTGTGATAACTCCACAGCAAAATGGAGTTGTCGAGCACTAGAATTGACAAGTCAACAACTTGGATAGGACTATGCTGATTGAGAGTGGTATCTCTCGCCATTACTGGAAGGAAGTTGTTGAAGCTGCAGTGCACATTCAGAATCGAATAAAGCTTTATATGGGAGAAACAAAGACACTATATGAATTGTTGAATATAAGTAATCCTTTGTTGAAATACATTCATGTTTTCGGAAGCAAACATTTCATCTGAAATAAAGAAGGAAATCACGGGATGTTTGGTGACAATGCTGATGATGGAATTTTTATTGGGTATCCTATGAAAATAAATGACATAAAATGTTTCAAAAAGTGATAAGAAAGGATTTTGGAATGTAGTTATGTTAAGATAATTGAAGAGAAAACCACAAATGCTTCTAGAACATCATATGCTGATTTGATAGAAAGTGAGGAAGAATGTGAACGTAGAGAAAATACAAATACATAAATAAAAGAATATGTACAAAACACTTAGCAATCACATCATGATGTTGAATCAAAAGAATAATATAAAGAAGAAAGTGTGGGTGGAGAGAATGCAACTAGACCACAAAGAATAAATCGTAGAGCTGAGATTGATCCATCTAACATAATTAGGGACACGAGTGCATCCACTCAAACAAGAAGGATGAGGGATAACACAAAATTTGAATTTCTATTAGTTGTGGACTCATCCTCATTCAAGGAAGCTGCAATGTATGAATCTTGGGTGAAATCCATGAATGAAGAGTTAGATCAGATTGATAATAATGAGACATGGGATCTTGTCTAGAGACCCGAATGTCAAAATGTGATTGGTGAAAAATGGATGTTCAAGAACATGTTTGATGAGCATGGAAGTGTTATTAGAAACAAGGATCAACTAGTATGAAAGGGATATTCACAGATTGAAGGTGATGATGTTGAAGAATACTTTTCTCCAGTGGCTAGACATGAGTCAATCAGGCTATTCCATTCCATGGCTCTCCAAAGAGGATAAAAAGTATATAAAATGGATGTCATGACATCATTATTAAATGGTGTACTCAAAGAAGAAGTCTACATTGAACAACCAATGGTTTTTCTTATTGGTATTGATGAAACAAAGGTCTACAAACTATATAAACCACATTATGGTTTGAAACAGGCACCACGGGTGTGGTACTCCTGACAGGACTCTTATCTCAAGAAGCTGGAATTCAAAAGAGGAGTAGTATATCAAAATATATATGTGAAGAATTCTCCAAAAGATCAATTCATGGTTCTAGTCTACGTTGATGATATCATATTTCGTGGAAGGAGGTAGAAAACAGTGGATGAATTTTCCAATGACATGAAATCATAATTTTAAATGTCTATGATTGGGGAGCTCAAATATTTCTTGGGGATACAGGTGATTCAAAAGAAGGATTACACATTCATTTCTTAGGAAACGTATGCAAGAGAGGTGTTAAAAAAGTTTAATATGAAAGGCTCCAAACCAATGTCAACTCTTATTTTAGTTGGAACTAAACTTGGAAAGCATGAATATGGGACCTCTATAGATCCTACGATGTATAGGATGATCATTGGGAGCCTACTGTACCTAACAGCGACATGAACAGATATTGTCATTGCCACATGTCTTGCAGCCCGTTTTCAGAGTAATACAATGGAGGAACATATGGAAGCGGTAAAAATAATCATGAGGTATATTCAAGGTACTCACAATTATGGATTATACTTTTCTACATTAAGGAACAGTGAATTATCAGCATTTTTTGATGTTAACTGGTCTAGCGATGTTGTGGACAGAAAGTCCACCAGTGGTGGAGAATTCTATATTGGGAATAAATGTGTTGGATGGTTGAGTAAGAAAAAAGAAAGTACTTCTCTTAGTTCTGCTGAAGCTGATTATATCTCTTCCAAAAAGGCATGCACTCAACTGATATTGATGAAACAACAATTAACAGATATTGGTGATGAGGTGAAGCAACCAATGGTGATTTACTGTGATAACAAGGGCACAATTGATCTTACGAAGAATTTGTTGCAAAATTCTCGTACAAAACATATTGAAATCAGGTATCACATTATCAAAGAGAATGTTGTACAAGGCATGATTATAATGCATCATGTGGTAACTGATGAGCATGTTTCTAATATCTTGACCAAGCCACTATCAACGACTATTTTTGAGAAGCATCGGTTGAACCTCGGTGTTAAGCCACCTCCCAGTGCATAAGGAGGTTATGAAAATCACCTCTCCCTAGTTATCTAAATTGTTTTTAAAATGTTTAAGAATGCAATGCAGGTTTGTGTGGGATATACTATCTAGGGGGATTGTAGTTTGAAATGATCAATGAACAATTAATGGTCTTTGGCGTTATTTTAAATGGGGGAGAATGGAATAAATTGAGGCTTGTAATGTTTTTATGACAAATTGAGAATTCAGTTTCAGTGAAAGGATGGGAAGGAATACATAAGACAATAACCCAATTCAAGCATTATCTCTTATTCTCTACACTGAGCATTTCCCTCATAGACTTAGAGTGTTGGAGGATTTGTTTCTTGCGTTTTTGGTTTGCATGTGGATGGTGATCTATTGAATTTATTTTCTGATTGCAAAAAACCCGAAGGAGATATTGTTGGAACCATGGTCATATATGAATGAATTGGAGTATGGTTTTTGTTTGTTGTCAATCCTAAAAAAATGTTCAGAATCTGTTCAATAAAATTTCTCATACTGGTCAAGTAGATAACATTATTGAAGGTGGCACCGTTTTGTAGTGTCTTCTAAATTTCTGGACATCAAAATTGATAAAAGGGGAAAACAATGTTTTTGAGTAAGGGACTTGCGTACTGAGAAAGGTGTTTTCCTCTGGTACCTAGGAGGATTGGAAAGTTGTGTCCCATATTTTTTTCAAGATCATAACTTCAAAATATGGCAATGGAATGAAGGTCGCTGAAGTATTGGTTTGGATGCGCAAGTGAGTAGTGCGAAAGAGGATAGGGTAGTTTTAGTTGCACGCCGGACCCTGGGCGCCGAGAGGAGGCTTGCACGCCACTGTGCAAGGGGTCCTCTATGCCTATAAATAGAGGACCACTGATCCTCATTTGGTACGGATTTCAAGACATAGATATTTTCAATGCTCCCATCGTGCAATTGATGTAGTCACGTAAGTTGTAGTTTAGTCGCGCATGTAGAGGTTGCACACCAGTTGTTGGATGCATGTCCAAGGTTGTTGGGGAGTAATAGATGGTGAGACACAGATGCTTGGAGTTGAAATATGAGGTGTCATGCAAGTGGTTTGGTGAAAACTGAATGCTGAATTTGTGCCACATGAGTGACTTGCGTGCCAGGAAGTAAAGAAGCACGACAGTGTTTTTGATCTTCGTGAAAGTTGGGATATTTCCCGATACCCTCGGTGCGAAGTGAGATTCATCTACAGGTGAATTTTGGACTTCAACAGAGAGTCTACATACAATAGAGGATGAAATAATTGGAGATGATGAAGATTCCTTCATGTCTATAAACTGAGTGTGACTTCAACAAAGGCAGTGGGCCAGGGGGAGTCAACAGGAGTGACCCGAGGGACGCATTGATCTACCTTTGATCTTTTGTAAATGCAGTGAGACTGGGATAGAGTGACTATGCCCAAACATTTGTAATCCACATCTAGTAAAGAATAGTTTAATTTTGTATGACCAAAAACTTGTTGGCGTATGATCCTTGGACGTAGACCTTAGTGGGGAACCAAGTAACAATTGATGTGTCATCTCTTTGCATGTGAATGTTTCATTTCCAATAATATCCATCATATAGGTTTAACTAGTTCCTATCAACGTGGGAACAAGATAATTGTTTTTAAAATATAAATTTGTCACCCTGATTCACCCCTCCCGTCTCAGGGTGTCCCGGGGTCCTACAATTATTTCATGGCCAAAATTGTAATATAATAAGGAAATAACATTTATGATACCACTCTGAAAAATCCTAACTTATATACCACTAATATGATTAGTCCTGTTTTTTATACAAGGCCTCCATTGTGCCACTTCATTAACATGCACTTGATAACTAGTAGCTAGGGACTTAGGTGTGTCCATGGATACATTATGACTAGATATCTGATTCGGAAATATTGTATATAAATAGATACTATATAGCATAAATTTATGGAATATGGATGTAGTAAATATAAATAAGATAAAATAAAAATTTATATCTAGAAAAGTCATGAAAAAACATGTGACACATAGAGAACATGTCAAACACTAGTTTGATTCCATATATAGATGTAAATAAACATTTTAATTGGGATCTACTACCAACTCTTATGTTAATTGAGACCTGAGTAGGGCATGGGTACAAAACTGAGTTTGTAACCACCAATGTGTTCCCATAAATAGATACTAAAATTCATTATATATATATATATATGTCTTTTACTCATTATGTTTTAAAAAATATAACTATTAGAATGTACCATAATAAAAGATTCTTATCCAACCATGTTTTTATAAAAATGTGGTAAGGAATCATTTTTAGCCTACCTAATAGACTACTGGGAATTACAAATAAAATTGACACAAAATGGAAAAATTATTCTAGAATCCAAATAGTGGGTACAAGCTCTAGCTAATAATATAGTTTTTGTAAATAAGTTTTAGTATATATATATATATATTTGTATAAAAAAAATATAAAAACAAATATCACATTAGATCATCAGTCTATATTGATAATTTCCATGACATCTAATGAAGAAGGATTTTGGAGGGAAGGAATACTACTCATTCCAGGTATCTTTAAGCCAATCCTAATTTCGAGATTAAAAATCATTTATAATAACATCACTAGTACCAAAAATGACGATGAGCATGCTATGTAATCTCAAGGGGATAGATGAGATATCCCTAGGATCCCTCATAATCACATACAATCACAATAAGGAAGGATTATATGTAATCAACAAACATCTTGAAAATTTGTAACTTTGATGGACGTCATACCACTAATTCCATGTAAATCTGGACTAATTCATGGTCTTCCCCTATAGATCATCATTACATCAGGACACAGAATATCCCAAAGGGGGTGAATAATATATTATTAATATGGAATTATCTATTGATCCATAAAGATTTCTAACATCATTGTAATATTACAACACAACATATGACTAAATGAAAAATCCATTAAGTATTGTAATGCTGCATCCAACTGAAAATAGGGAGGATCTAGGGTATATCTCAAGGTTAGAAAAATATATTTGAATAGAGTATCTCATTGTAACACCCCGAGATTTTATGAAAAATATTCTTTTTAATTTCACTAATGTGTTGTGTTGTATGCTACACCAAAAGGAGCTTGCACAACAGGCATCCTTGACTTGCCTTGCATTACACGCAATCGTAACCTTCCTCGATAGCGTGTGTAGTACGCAATACTGAGTTTCACGAAACAACGATATGCTATTAAAATATTATTAAAACTAGCCGTTATGAATAGTAATAACCACTTTTTGAAATTTTGTAAATTTTATTTTTCAAAATGGAATTCATTTTTAGATTTGGAGTATCGAATTTAGCCTAAGGTGAAATTTTGGTACTTTTCAGATAACTTTCATATTCTGATGAATAGTGAAAATTACTAAATTATAATTAAAAACAACTTTTTTAATCGAAATAATTAATAGTGATAAATTATTAATTTGAGTGGTTTTAAAGTATATTTAGAATATATTTTTACAATTTAATACAATTATGGTCATTGGTTGTAATTTCACATTTAAACCAGACATAATCAAGTGTCAATCTTTTGATAGATATTGTTTCTTAAAAACACGCTATTTGTTTTAACAGCGGGATTTAATTATAAAATTAATTAATGCAACTTCAATGTTATGAATTCGGTAAAATAGACTTCATTTTTGAATTCGGAATATGAAATATAGCTTAGGATAAAATTTTGGCATTGTTCTGAAAAACATCAATTTTTGATGAATAGTGAAACTACTAAGTGGTCGTTAAAAAAATGAATTTTTCATAAAACTTAATTTTACCGCTTCTGTGAATGGAATTTCAAAAATCCGAGAGACCCGGTTTATGTCAGTAAGTAAAATGTGGTTCAATGAGATGAAAATAATTGTTGGTGAATAGTAACTTTTTACTTTTTTTACCGCGGTTAATAGTAAATAGTGTAACTAAGGATAAATATGATATTACTATTACCCTAACACATGTCCTAATTCTATTGTATAAGTGTAATTCGACCAAAAACAACCTTATGAATATAATATGACCATTTAGGTCCACTTGGATTAGATTATGACATTTAATATTATTTTATTTAATGAATAGTTAAAATAGTTAAAATCAAAGTTTAATAAGTAAATCATTTTTAATATGGGGTTATACATAAGATAAATTAGACTATAAATATTCAATAGAAATATAAAAATATTTCCTATATATGGTATTTTATTTTTAATTTTTAGACATTATATAAGTTAAATTATTTACGACACAATGATGATGCAGTAATTATCTTATTAATGAAATATTGACATAATTGATGTTATAAACACAAAAATAAATGTTATTTGACACTTTATATGCATTCCACTAATTTTATAGGTTACTATGATATATTAGTATTTATTTAATCAACTTTGTTCGAACATATAATTCTGTTATGACTTTCAAAAAAATCATATATCAAATAGTGTCAAAATTGAAACAAAATAGTTTTAAAATAAAATATTATATTATTAATTGTTATTTTATTTCTAAAAATCTAAGGTTCGGCCAAATTACTTAGATAAGGATATATATATTAATAATAAACAATTTGGGGTTCGTTTGGCATGATATAGTAAGTTTATTAACCATATAGTGTAAGAAAACAAAAAGACACGGTAAAAGTTAAATTATTTAACTTAGAGTTAAATCTAATTGATAAGGTTACAATAATAACCTAAACTTGTCTAAATCCTATTGGTTGATAGGATTTCGACCCATCCCCACTTTAGCTTCGAAATAGGACCCTTTGGAACCATTATAAACCGATTTTGACTTTAATATAAAATAATATTTTGAGATATTCCTAATGTGCCCCTCTCCTCCCTTATAAAAGGACACCTCCTCCCCCTCCTCCTCACACCAATTTGAGCACTCAAGCTCGTCCAAACCCTGCCAAAATCCCTTCTCCACTTCCCTAGTATCATCCTAGAGGTCCTGGTCTTCTTCAAAGACCATCCTTAGTTCTTTAAGTGGAGGCTAAGAAAAGGCGCGTCAAAAAGAGGTAATATCCATTACCGATCTTTTTCAATTTCTTTCTTCTTCAACTTCTTCTTCTTTAGTTGTTTCATAATAAAGTAATAACATAAGTATTTATTATATACTTATATGTTATTATAAATATGAAACAAATCTAATTAACCTTCTATCCATCCTACGGAAAAAGGAAATCACCGCGCGTGCGTACGTACGGAATACCGTCTCCACGCCGTGGTGTAATCTATTTTCCGCCACCACCTTAATTGGATGGGTATAAAGGTGTAATTAGTAACTATATATGATTATTATAAAGTGATATTGATACTGAAATAGTATAAATACACTTCAACACAATTCCACGACCATGGGAACGATATCATCGCTCGTGCGTACATACGGACTACCGTCTCCACGACGCGATGAGATTCATTCTCAATGATTAACCATTCATGAATTATTATAAAGTATATATGATAAGTACTAATGAAATATATTACCTGAAAATGATACTAGAATTATTTATATTTATATGTATGTCATCTACTTAATTCCATTCAATTCAATAAGGAAACAAAAACAGCGTTCATGCGTGCGTACGGACTACCGTCTCCATGAACGGTGTATTTCTTTCCATTTACTGATTTATTATATATGTATATTATGAATATATATTATATATAAATCATTTTTTATATTCTGGAATTATGTAATTATGATCTGACCAATCATATGAATAATTACAAGTTAAAACACGAACGACAAATGAGACGATTTTACCCAAAACGCTACTTTAACATGAATTTACAAAAGAACGGGTAATATAAAGTCATAAGTGGACCATATATGATATAATAACAATGAATATGATTCTGGAATAAGTCAATACCATTATTTAAATCATTATACAGGAGGTTCGGACACTTACAAAGCAAGTCGAACCTAAGGTAAGGGAAAATATCACAATCTCATTTTTATCCGAGATTGTTTTTACTTTGGCATTTACTGGGGTGTATTTTATCATCCACATCCATGTTTCCTCAATATTTAATATTATTTCCATCCACCTACAATTGTTTAAATCCAATTTTACCCTTCGGTGAATTTTTAGTAAAAGATAAGAAAGGAATATTTTGTCGTTTTTCTTACGAGGTACTTTTTGACTTTTCTGAAAAAAGTACGAAGAATGTTTTTTTAACTTATACGGCATTAATGGATTTTTAAAACATTATTTCCAAGAAGATTACTTTACAAGTTTTCGAGTTTATTTTTAATCAACTTCTTTTAGTTTGTAATTGTATGACATGTTAAGAAAGGAAAAGTGTTTTTGAAGTTGAAAGGATATTTTCCTCAAGAATGGAGTTCAAGTGTTTTATCAAAAGTATTTTCCATCTAAGATAACACAGGGTTATGTTTCTATCCCTATTATTACATTGATTTGGTTATGTTGTGATGGAATTATTTTTATTAATTCCTTTATCTTATATGAATTGTTTTATGATGTCATGATGTTTAAGAATCCCATTTTTATTACATGGGTTATGAAATGATGTATGGTTTATGATTTTGTGGCACACATAAGAATGGTATCATTATGAGATGGGTGGGACCTATATCTCCCTCCAATGCATTGGGTAAAGATTTTATATCTCATGAGATAGACATGGATGAAATGGTAGGTTATACCGGTTCAGTGAAACAGGAATGAAACGAGGGTTACTCGATTCAGAAAGGGACTTTGTCCACTAAGATAGTCTTGGCAAAGGGTATTGACTAACAAGAAATGATTCTCTATGATTATGTGTTTATGCCTCAAAGTTTAATGTTTTAAGTTATGATTATTGGGATTTCATTTCACTACTATGATTTATCCCATGTTATGAAATTATGCTCTCTTTTGCAGGTTAAGATTTCCAAAAGTTATGTTCTTATGAATATGATGTGACTGATTTTTCTTTTGTTTACCCTTACTGAGAATTTGAGCTCACCATTTTATGTTTTCATTTCCCCAGGATATAAAAAAAGGTTTTAGATAAAAAAAAAGGGAAGATCTTTATGGGAGATATTGAAGATCTTTCACCACGATTAGAAGATTATGTTCCGAGTTTCCAATGACACTAAACTATTACGATCCTTGTGTGTGTGTTTTTGTTATGTAATAAGTATTCCAAAAATGTAATGTAATGTCCATGTACGTCAAGCTTTAGGTCTCTACAGTTGGTATCATAGGATGGTTTAGTCAACCTTTGGAAACTAGGATGCCAAAACGTTAGTGAGATCCCTAGAGATATTTCTAAGGTATGTCTAGGGATGTCCCTAAGGTTAAGTATAAGTATAGGATATAGTAATAGAATTACGGTAACCTAAGATGTTAGATATTGAAGGTACTCCCCCTTTACTACGTTGTTTTCTCCAGCATAATTTTTGCATCTCACAGAATTCTTTTTGTGTTTTAGTTAATGGAGGGACCAGAAGGAATTTGGTTAACATTGAATCAAATGGACAAATTTGTGACTATGAGCAACAAAATTGTGTAATTCCTAGAGAGAAAGATATTGTGATTATGCTGAAACAGTCATCGCGATATATGATTAACAAGGTGAAATTTAGTGGTATGCCTAATTCATCAAAGAAGAGGAAGATAATCTATTATGCATGTTCGCATGTTGAGGAGCATAAGGAAAAAAAGATTGAGATTTATAAAGAAGGGAAGAAGAACCTTGAGGAATAACTCAAATGGAGGGACCGATGTTATCTATGTGGAGAAAAGGGACATAGAGTGACAGACTGTTATGGAGTTCAATGTATTATTTGTGGAGAACATGGGCATTACCCAACTCAATGACCTGACCTAAAAAGTTACTTCTAAATCAAGGAAGGACTTATTCCAGGACAATAATTGAAGAGGATGGATTGAAGTGTTTATGTATTGGTATTCAAGAATAATGTTGTTGAGGTACTTTTATTGAAATATTTTTGTATTATTCTATTGTGGTTTTCAATAATTTTAAGGTACCAGTAACCATGAAAAGTGATTCAAATATTTTGGAATGCAGATGATATGTGCATCATAAAGGGATAAGGAGAAAATGAAATATTTGACAGTATTCATGAGCTCATGATTGATATAAGGACTAAGTGATATCATGGTTTGAGTATAAAGAATTTTTAGGTTTTTTGTTTTCATTAAGATTCAATGGGTATTCATTCTTCAAGAGAATACATGATTAAGGTATTCACATGTTTGTAATTTGACCAACAAGATATATCTTATGATGTATGGGGGATAAAGGATGGCATTCATGTGATTGTTATGTGACATTTCAAGTAATTATTTTCTTTATACTATGAGCTTGGACCGATGTATTTTAGATAAGCCTAATGATTGGAATGGATTATGTTGGACATAAGTTAGGATGGAAATTTTTCGATATTATTGATGGGATTTTATAGTAATATACGTTTAGAAAAAGGAAAACCTGCAGGACGGGCGACAACCCATCGCGTCAGACAAGGATGTGGGAATCGAACCCACAATCGAAGTGCGACTGGCCTTTATCGCCTACCACTGGCCTACAGGAAGTCCCTGTTTAGTAAAAACTAGTTTTATTATATTAAGCAGTATGATATATGAAGTATAAGTCCATTTTAGGAACCATATATGATTAATCTCACTATAGATTGACTTATGTATATTTAATAACTTTTGCTAACCTTTATTTTGAGACAGATGGAATGACCCGTCATTCTATCACATGATCTTCTAACACTTCACCAATAAAAAATTCAACTTCATTTATTTAAGAGATGAAGTGGAAATTGTTCAAGGCACGAACTACAGTGAGATTGTACCAAAATAAAGTAAGTATTTATTCTAATTCAAATTCTTCAACTTTAGGGAAACGATCTTGAAAACCAAAAATGTTGTCCTAGTGATCTTATATCTGACGAATTAGATTCCTCTTCCATATCCATATTTTCACCTATGTGGAAACCCAGTGATTAGTTTATTTCGGTAACCGTTACGTTTCATACATTTGTTTTTAAATATTGGTTTTGGTATTCCTTTTTATGATGTGGGTTTCTATTAAATAATCTTTCTAATAGTAAACCATTTATAACCCCAACGAATTTCGAGGGCGAAATTACTTTTAAGGGGGGTAGAATGTAACACCCCGAGATTTTATGAAAAATATTCTTTTTAATTTCACTAATGTCTTGTGTTGTACGCTACACCAAATGGAGCTTGCACAACACGCATCCTTGACTTGCCTTGCATTACACACAATCACAACCTTCCTCGATAGCGTGAGTAGTACGCAATAGTGAGTTTCACGAAACAACGATATGCTATTAAAATATTATTAAAACTAGCCGTTATGAATAGTAATAACCACTTTTTAAAATTTTGTAAATTTTATATTTCAAAATAGAATTCATTTTTAGATTCGGAGTATCGAATTTAGCCTAAGGTGAAATTTTGGTACTTTTCGGATAACTTTCATATTCTGATGAATAGTGAAAATTACTAAATTATAATTAAAAACAACTTTTTTTATCGAAATAATTAATAGTGATAAATTATTAATTTTAGTGGTTTTAAAGTATATTTAGAATATATTTATACAATTTAATACAATTTTGGTCATTGGTTGTAATTTCACATTTAAACCAGACATAATCAAGTGTCAATCTTTTGATAGATATTGTTTCTTAAAAACACGCTATTTGTTTTAACAGCGAGATTTAATTATAAAATTAATTAATGCAACTTCTATGTTATGAATTTGGTAAAATATAATTCATTTTTGAATTCGGAATATGAAATATAGATTAGGATGAAATTTTGGCATTGTTCTGAAAAACATCAATTTTTGATGAATAGTGAAACTACTAAGTGGTAGTTAAAAAACTGAATTTTTCATAAAAAATAATTTTACCGCTTCTGTGAATGGAATTTCAAAAATCCGAGAGACACAGTTTCTGTGAGTAAGTAAAATGTGGTTCAATGAGTTGAAAATAATTTTTGGTGAATAATAACTTTTTACTTTTTTTTACCGCGGTTAATAGTAAATAGGGTAACTAAGGGTAAATATGATATTACTATTACCCTAACACATGTCCTAATTATATTGGATAAGAGTAATTCGACCAAAAACAACCTTTTGAATATAATATAACCATTTAGGTCCACTTGGATTAGATTATGACATTTAATATTATTTTATTTAATGAATCGTTAAAATAGTTCAAATCAAAGTTTAATAAGTAAAGCATTTTTAATATGGGGTTATACATAAGATAAATTAGACTATAAATATTAATTAGAAAGCTAAAAATATTTCCTATATAATGGTATTTTATTTTTAATTTTTAGACATTATATAATTTAAATTATTTATGACACAATGATGATGCAGTAATTATCATATTAATGAAATATTGACATAATTGATGTTATAAACACCAAAATAAATGTAATTTGAGACTTTTTATGAATTACACTAATTTTATAGGTTACTATGATATATTATTATTTATTTAATCAACTTGTTTTGAACATATAATTCTGTTATGACTTTCACAAAAATCATATATCAAATAGTGTCAAAATTGACACAAAATAGTTTTTAAATCAAATATTATATTATTAATTGTTATTTTATTCCTAAAAATCTAAGGATCGGCCAAATGACTTAGATAAGGATATATATATTAATAATAAACAATTTGGGGTTCTTTTTCCATGATATAGTAAGTGTATTAACCATATAGTGTAAGAAAACAAAAAGACACAGTAAAAGTTAAATTATTTAACTTAGAGTTAAATCTAATTGATAAGGTTAAAATAATAACCTAAACTTCTCTAAATCCTATTTTTTGATATGATTTCGACCCATCTACACTTTAGATTCGAAATAAGACCATTTTGAACCATTATAAACCGATTTTGACTTTAATATAAAATAATATTTTGAGATATTCCTAAGGTGCCCCTCTCCTTCGTTATAAAAGGACACCTCCTCCCCCTCCTCCTCACACCAATTTGAGCACTCAAGCTCGGCCAAACCCTGAAAAAATCCCTTCTCCACTTCCCTAGTATCATCCTAGAGGTCCTGGTCTTCTTCAAAGGCCATCCTTTGTTCTTTTAGTGGAGGCTAAGAAAAGGCGCGTCAAAAAGAGGTAATATCCATTACCGATCTTTTTCAATTTCTTTCTTCTTAAACGTCTTCTTATTTAGTTGTTTCACGATAATGTAATAACATCAGTATTTCGTATATACTTATATGTTATTATAAATATGAAACAACTCTATTTAACCTTCTATCCATCCTACGGAAAAAGGAAATCACCGCGCGTGCGTACGTACGGAAAACCGTCTCCACGCCGTGGTGTAATCTATTTTCCGCCACCACCTTAATTGGATGGGTATAAAGGTGTAATTAGTAACTATATATGATTATTATAAAGTGATATTGATACTGAAATATTATACATACACTTCAACACAATTCCACGACCATGGGAACGATATCATCGCTCGTGCGTACGTACGGACTACCGTCTCCACGACGCGATGAGATTCATTCTCAATGATTAACCATTCATGAATGATTATAAAGTATATATAATAATTTCTAATGAAATATATGACCTGATAATGATACTGGAATTATTTATATTTATATGTATGTCATCTACTTAATTCCATTCAATTCAATAAGGAAACGAAAATAGCGTTCATGCGTACGTACGGACTACTGTCTCCATAAACGGTGTATTTATTTCCATCTACTGATTTATTATATATGTATATTCTGAATATATATTATATATAAATCATGTTTTATATTCTGGAATTAAGTAATTATGATCTAACCAATCATATGAATAATTACAAGTTAAAACACGAACGACAAATGAGACGATTTTACCCAAAATGCTACTTTAACATGAATTTACAAAAGAACGTGTAATATAAAGTCGTAAGTGGACCATATATGATATAATAACAATGAATATGATTCTGGAATAAGTCAATGACATTATTTAAATCATTATACAGGAGGTTCGGATACATACAAAGCAAGTTGAACCTAAGGTAAGTAAAAATATCACAATCTCATTTTTATCCGAGATTGTTTTTACTTTGGCATTTACTGGGGTGTATTTTATCATCCACATCCATGTTTCCTCAATATGTAATATTATTTCCATCCACCAACAATAGTTTAAATCCAATTTTACCCTTCAGTGAATTTTTAGTAAAAGATAAGAAAGTAATATTTTGTCATTTTTCGTACGAGGTACTTTTTGACTTTTCTGACAAAAGTAAGAAGAATGTTTTTTTTAACATATACGGCATTAATGGATTTTTAAAAAATTATTTCCAAGAATATTCCTTTACAAGTTTTCAAGTTTATTTTTAATCAACTTCTTTTAGTTTGTAATTGTATGACATGTTAAGAAAGGAAAAGTGTTTTTGAAGTTGAAAGGATATTTTCCTCAAGAATAGAGTTCAAGTGTTTTATCAAAATTATTTTCCATCAAAGATAACATAGGGTTCTGTTTCTATCCCTATTATTACATTGATTTGGTTATGTTGTGATGGAATTATTTTTATGAATTCATTTATCTTATATGAATTGTTTTATGATGTCATGATGTTTAAGAATCCCATTTTTATTACATGGGTTATGAAATGATGTATGGTTTATGATTTTGTGGCACACATAAGAATGGTATCATTATGAGATGGGTGGGACCTATATCTCCCTCCAATGCATTGGGTAAAGATTTTATATCTCATGAGATAGACATGGCTGAAATGGTAGGTTATACCGGTTCAGTGAAACAGGACTGAAACGAGGGTTACTCGATTCAGAAAGGGACTTTGTCCACTAAGATAGTCTTGGAAATGAATATTGACTAACAAGAAATGAATCTCTATGATTATGTGTGTATGTCTCAAAGTTTCATGTTTTAAGTTATGATTATTGGGATTTCATTTCACTACTATGATTTATCCCATGTTATGAAATTATGCTCTCTTTTGCAGGTTAATATTTCCAAAAGTTATGTTCATATGAATATGATGTGACTGATTTTTCTTTTGTTTACCCTTACTGAGCATTTGAGCTCACCCTTTTATGTTTTCTTTTCCCCAGGATATAAAGAAAGGTTTTAGATAAAAAAGGGAAGATCTTTATAGGAGATATTGAAGAACTTTCACCACGATTAGAAGATTATGTTCTGAGTTTCCAAAGACACTAAACTATTACGATCCTTGTGTGTGTGTTTTTGTTATGTAATAAGTATTCTGCAAATGTAATGTAATGTCCATGTACGTCAAGCTTCGGGTCTCGACAGTTGGTATCAGAGGAAGGTTTAGTCAACCTTTGGAAACTAGGATGTGAAAACGTTAGTGAGATCCCTAGAGATATTTCTATGGTATGTCTAGGTATGTCCCTAAGGTTAAGTATAAGTATAGGTTATAGTAATAGAATTACGGTAACCTAAGATGTAAGATATTGAAGGTACTCCCCCTTTACTACGTTGTTTTCTCCAGTATAATTTTTGCATCTCACAGAATTATTTTTGTGTTTTAGTTAATGGAGGGAACCAGAAAGAATTTGGTTAACATTGAATCCAATGGACAAATTGGTTACTATGAGCAACAAAATTGTGTAATTCCTAGAGAGAAAGATATTGTGATTATGCTGAATCAGTCATCGCGATATATGATTAACAAGGTGAAATTTAGTGGTATGCCTAATTAATCAAAGAAGAGGAAGATAATCTATTATGCTTGTTCGCATGTTGAGGAGCATAAAGAAAAAAATATTGAGATTTCTAAAGAAGGGAAGACGAACCTTGAGGAATACCTCAAATGGAGGGACCAATGTTATCTATGTGGAGAAAAGGGTCATCGAGTGACAGACTGTTATGGAGTTCAATGTATTATCTGTGGAGAACATGGGCATTTCCCAACTCAATGCCCTGACCTAAAAAGTTACTTCTAAATCAAGGAAGGACTTATTGCAGGACAATAATTGAAGAGGATGGATTGAAGTGTTTATGTATTGGTATTCAAGAATAATGTTGTTGAGGTAATTTTAATGGAATATTTTTGTATTATTCTATTGTGGTTTTCAATAATTTTAAGGTACCAGTAACCATGAAAAGTGATTCAAATATTTTGGAATGCAGATGATATTTGCATCATGAAGGGATAAGGAGAAAATGAAATATTTGACAGTATTCATGAGCTCATGATTGATATAAGGACTAAGTGATATCATGGTTTGAGTATAAAGAATTTTGAGGATTTTTGTTTTCATTAAGATTCAATGGGTATTCATTCGTCAAGAGAATACATGATTAAGGTATTCACATGTTTGTAATTTGACCAACAAGATATATCTTATTATATATGGGGGATAAATGATGGCATTCACGTGATTGTTATGTGACATTTCAAGTAATTATTTTCTTTATACTATGAGCTTGGACCGATGTATTTTAGATAAGCCTAAAGATTGGAATGGAATATGTTAGACATAAATTAGGATAGAAATTTTTCGATATTATTGATGGGATGTTATAGTAATATAGCTTTAGAAAATGGACAACCTGCAGGACGGGCGACAGCACATCGCATCAGACAAGGATGTGGGAATCGAACCCACAATCTAAGTGCGACTGGCCTTTATCGCCTACCACTGGCCTACATGAAGTCCCTGTTTAGTAAAAACTAGTTTTATTATATTAAGCAGTATGATATATGAATTATAAGTCCATTTTAGGAACCATATATGATTAATCTCACTATAGATAGACTTATGTATATTTAATAACTTTTCCTTACCTTTTGTTTGAGACAGATGGAATGACCTGTCATTCTATCACATGATCTGCTAACACATCACGAATAACAAATTCAACTTCATTTATTTAAGAGATGAAGTGGAAATTGTTCAAGGCACGAACAACAGTGAGATTGTACCAAAATAAAGTAAGTATTTATTCTAATTCAAATTCTTCAACTTTAGGGAAACGATCTTTAAAACCAAAAATGTTGTCCTAGTGATCTTATATCTGACGAATTAGATTCCTCTTCCATATCCATATTTTCACCTATGTGGAAACCCAGTGATTAGTTTATTTCGGTAACCATTACGTTTCATACTTTTGTTTTTAAAGATTGGTTTTGGTATTCCTTTTTACGATGTGGGTTTCTATTAAATAAACTTTCTAATAGTAAACCATTTATAACCCCAATGAATTTCGAGGGCGAAATTCATTTTAAGGGGGGTAGAATGTAACACCCCGAGATTTTATGAAAAATATTCTTTTTAATTTCACTAATGTCTTGTGTTGTACGCTAAACCAAAAGGAGCTTGCATAACACGCATCCTTGACTTGCCTTGCATTACATGCAATCACAACCTTCCTCGATAGCGTGTGTAGTACGCAATATTGAGTTTCACGAAACAACGATATGCTATTAAAATATTATTAAAACTAGCCGTTAAGAATAGTAATAACCACTTTTTGAAATTTTTTAAATTTTATTTTTCAAAATGGAATTCATTTTTAGATTCGGAGTATCGAATTTAGCCTAAGGTGAAATTTTGGTACTTTTCGGATAACTTTCATATTCTGATGAATAGTGAAAATTACTAAATTATAATTAAAAACGACTTTTTTAATCGAAATAATTAATAGTGATAAATTATTAATTTGAGTGGTTTTAAAGTATTTTTAGAATATATTTTTACAATTTAATACAATGTTGGTCATTGGTTGTAATTTCACATTTAAACTAGACATAATCAAGTGTCAATCTTTTGATAGATATTGTTTCTTAAAAACACGCTATTTGTTTTTACAACGGGATTTAATTATAAAATTAATTAATGCAACTTCTATGTTATGAATTTGGTAAAATAGACTTCATTTTTGAATTCGGAATATGAAATATAGCTTAGGATGAAATATTGGCATTGTTCTGAAAAACATCAATTTTTGATGAATAGTGAAACTACTAAGTGGTAGTTAAAAAACTGAATTTTTCATAAAACTTAATTTTACCGCTTCTGTGAATGGAATTTCAAAAATCCGAGAGACACGGTTTATGTCAGTAAGTAAAATGTGGTTCAATTAGATGAAAATAATTTTTGGTGAATAATAACTTTTTACTTTTTTTTACCGTAGTTAATAGTAAATAGGGTAACTAAGGGTAAATATTATATTACTATTACCCTAACACATGTCCTAATTCTATTGGAGACGTGTAATTCGACCAAAAACATCCTTATGAATGTAATTTTACCATTTAGGTCCACTTGGATTAGATTATGACATTTAATATTATTTTATTTAATGAATAGGTAAATAGTTAAAATCAAAGTTTAATAAGTAAATCATTTTTAATATGGGGTTATACATAAGAAAAATTCGACTATAAATATTAATTAGAAAGATAAAAAGATTTCCTATATAATGGTATTTTAGTTTTAATTTTTAGACATTATATAATTTAAATTATTCATGACACAATGATGATGCAGTAATTATCTAATTAATGAAATATTTACACAATTGATGTTATAAACACCAAAATAAATGTAATTTGAACTTTTTATGAATTCCAATAATTTTCTAGGTTACTATGATATATTAGTATTTATTTAATCAACTTGTTTCGAACATATAATTGTGTTATGACTTTCACAAAAATCATATATCAAATAGTGTCAAAATTGGCACAAAATAGTTTTTAAATCAAATATTATATTATTAATTGTTATTTTATTCCTAAAAATATAAGGTTCGGCCAAATGACTTAGATAAGGATATATATATTAATAATAAACAATTTGGGGTTCGTTTGGCATGATATAGTAAGTGTATTAACCATATAGTGTAAGAAAACAAAAAGACACGGTAAAAGTTAAATTATTTAACTTAGAGTTAAATCTAATTGATAAGGTTCAAATAATAACCTAAACTTGTCTAAATCCTATTGGTGGATAGGATTTCTACCCATTTCCACTTTAGATTCGAAATAAGACCCTTTGGAACCATTATAAACCAATTTTGACTTTAATATAAAATAATATTTTGAGATATTCCTAAGGTGCCCCTCTCCTCCCTTATAAAAGGACACCTCCTCCCCCTCCTCCTCACACCAATTTGAGCACTCAAGCTCGGCCAACCCCTTCCAGAATCCTTCTCCACTTCCCTAGTATCATCCTAGAGGTCCTGGGATTCTTCAAAGTCCACCTTTAGTTCTTTTAGTGGAGGCTAAGAAAAGGCGCGTCAAAAAGAGGTAATATCCATTATCGATCTTTTTCAATTTCTTTCTTCTTCAACTTCTTTTTCTTTAGTTGTTTCATGATAAAGTAATAACATAAGTATTTATTATATACTTATATGTTATTATAAATATGAAACAACTCTAATTAACCTTCTATCCATCCTACGGAAAAAGGAAATCACCGCGCATGCGTACGTATAGAATACCGTCTCCACGTCGTGGTGTAATCTATTTTCCACCACCAACTTAATTGGATGGGTATAAAGGTGTAATTAGTAACTATATATGATTATTATAAAGTTTTATTGATACTGAAATAGTATACATACACTTAAACACAATTCCACGACCATGGGAACGATATCATCGCTCGTGCATACGTACGGACTACCGTCTCCACGACGCGATGAGATTCATTCTCAATGATTAACCATTCATGAATGATTATAAAGTATATATAATAAGTACTAATGAAATATATGACCTGATAATGATACTGGAATTATTTATATTTATATGTATGTCATCTACTTAATTCCATTCAATTCAATAAGGAAACGAAAACAACGTTCATGCGTGCGTACGGACTACCGTCTCCCTGAACGATGTATTTCGTTCCATTTACTGATTTATTATATATGTATATTCGGAATATATATTATATATAAATCATTTTTTATATTCTGGAATTAGGTAATTATGATCTGACCAATCATATGAATAATTACAAGTTAAAACACCAACGACAAATGAGACGATTTTACCCAAAACGCTACTTTAAAATGAATTTACAAAAGAACGGGTAATATAAAGTCATAAGTGGACCATATATGATATAATACCAATGAATATGATTCTGGAATAAGTCAATACCATTATTTAAATCATTATACAGGAGGTTCGGACACTTACAAAGCAAGCCGAACCTAAGGTAATGGAAAATATCACAATCTCATTTTTATCCGAGATTGTTTTTACTTTGGCATTTACTGGGGTGTATTTTATCATCCACATCCATGTTTCCTCAATATGTAATATTATTTCCATCCACCTACAATTGTTTAAATCCAATTTTACCCTTCGGTGAATTTTTAGTAAAAGATAAGAAAGGAATATTTTGTCATTTTTCGTACGAGGTACTTTTTGACTTTTCCGACAAAAGTACGAAGAATGTTTTTTTTAACTTATACGGCATTAATGTATTTTTAAAACATTATTTCCAGGAAGATTCCTTTACAAGTTTTCGAGTTTATTTTCAATCAACTTCTTTTAGTTTGTCATTGTATGACATGTTAAAAAGGAAAAGTGTTTTTGAAGTTGAAAGGATATTTTCCTCAAGAATGGAGTTCAAGTGTTTTATCAAAATTATTTTCCATCTAAGATAACATAGGGTCCTGTTTCTATCCCTATTATTAAATTGATTTGGTTATGTTGTGATGGAATTATTTTTATGAATTCCTTTATCTTAAATGAATTGTTTTATGATGTCATGATGTTTAAGAATCCCATTTTTATTACATGGGTTATGAAATGATGTATGGTTTATGATTTTGTGGCACACATAAGAATGGTATAATTATGAGATGGGTGGGACCTATATCTCCCGCCAATGCATTGGGTAAAGATTTTATATCTCATGAGATAGACATGGCTGAAATGGTAGGTTATACCGGTTCAGTGAAACATGACTGAAATGAGGGTTACTCGATTCAGAAAGGGACTTCGTCCAGTAAGATAGTCTTGGAAATGAGTCTTGACTAACAAGAAAAGATTCTCTATGATTATGTGTGTATTCCTTAATGTTTCATGTTTTATGTTATGATTATTGGGGTTTCATTTCACTACTATGATTTATCCCATGTTATGAAATTATGCTCTCTTTTACAGGTTAAGATTTCCAAAAGTTATGTTCTTATGAATATGATGTGACTGATTTTTCTTTTGATTACCCTTACTGAGCATTTGAGATCACCCTTTTATGTTTTCTTTTCCCCAGGATATAAAGAAATGTTTTAGATAAAAAAAAGGGAAGATCTTTATGGGAGATATTGAAGATCTTTCACCATGATTAGAAGATTATGTTCCGAGTTTCCAAAGACACTAAACTATTACGATCCTTGTGTGTGTGTTTTTGTTATGTAATAAGTATTCCGCCAATGTAATGTAATGTCCATGTACGTCAAGCTTCAGGTCTTTACACTCATAGTGAGGTCTAATGTATCCTTAAAAACATACCTCTATAAATTAATTGTAAGGCATGTGTAGTAGTGATAAATCAAAATTATTTTAGCAGTAATGATCAATAATGCAATCCTTATAAGAAAAATCCCATAAATAATGTCCAACTATATAAATAATGAAGTAGGCCCAATTGAAAAAACCAAAGAACTACATATTTTTTAATCCTTATCAGAAATATAATTATATAGTGTTTTCCAGCCAAAATACTAGGAAGAACCTTTGGAAATTATTCAAACATCAATATAACCCTTGAAAATGTAAAAATAAAAAAAATAAAGGTGTTCAGTCTCTTAATCCCAACAATTATTCCATAGTCCCATAGGCATATAAGTATAGTGATATTTCTATGGAGATAAAATCAACCTTATAGAACAAAAAACGTGTCATACTATATCATTATTGACCAATATTTGGGATCCCACTAGGTCCCCAAGGCCATTCCTCAAGAAAAACATCATACTCCCAATCCATGATAATTGCATTTAAATGGATGAATCCTACAAGGGATCCTTAAAAAGTGTAAGAATTGGTAGGAAAAAATCATGGGATCCTATAGGATAGATCATAATTGGATTAATATTTTATGTGGTCCTCAGAATCTTTCATTATCCATGTTAATGGAATGAATGCAATAGACATTTTTTTGTATCTCATGTCATCTATACATTTCAATTAGCCAAAAAATGTAATAAACATGACATTGTATTAATTATTTGAATGTGTATCTACCTTAGGGAAAAAAAGAAAAACTATAACTCTATATTGATACATAACGCCACAGTGTAGGTATGACATACTACATTCATTTTAAAACTTTTCATCTAATATTACTTGTTTGGTTACAGGGGCCAGGCCCTGTCCAATATTAATTATTTACTATTGGGTCATATCATGGAAAACACAAATAATAATTATTTATAGTGGAAATATAATTAATTAATTAAAACATAACAGTTTAATATAATGAGTCATATTATATAATGTAGGAATAACCAACACAATATTACTGACTGATCACATAATTGCATAATTAAAACCAAGAATTCCATACCACCCATTACCCATCCTCATCATCAGATCCGGAATAATCTATAAGAAAAGAATGGTAAATAAACTGAAATTATTTATTATACCTAATTAAATCTTTAAAAATTCACTATATAAGCACAACTCAATGAAAAATCATGAAACAAATCATATATAACCTCTCAGGACACCCTCATCATAATAATAATGAAGCCCCAAAACATGTATCCTATTTCAAAATGCATCAAATGAATCCAAATGAAAAACCCTAACTAGAATATCTAAAAATATATGTGTATGTAAAACAACATAATAAAAACTCTCCAAATAAATGAAATAGTGCAGGGATTCGAAGACATCCAATGGTGTTTTATTGAGACCATGAACCAGAATGATCACCAATGTTGGAAGGGAGAAGGATAGTTCATAGGATATGGAACCTGGAAGAAATGATGGATAAAATATGGGTGAAAACAATTAGGTGTAGAATTATTTTTTTTCCATTTTAATGATGATAATCATTAGTTCACATGATTTGGTAAATCATACCCCATATATTCCATGATACATCCCCATAATCTTCCACCATGCATTCTTATAGTGAAAATTTAGACATACCATGTGACTTGTTTTCATTAAATTTAGAACCCCCTTATAGTTTCTTCAGGCTAACAAAATGTTTTTTCAAAATAGAAACTCGTAATAAAATGAACACATGATTAGGTTTTGTGGTTTGTGAAAATAGTGATCAATCACCACACCCTGAGATGCTCTATTCAAAAAAGACCAGTTTTTCACCATGAACCCTTAGGACAATACGAAAACATCCAAGTCATCTTCTAAGCCTCAAAGCACAACTAAAACAATTTTTAGAGTCATTAAAACAATGATATTCTCATACCAAGAATAAAATAATGATTTGAACAATCCTATAATTTAAAATTCTCATTCCGTAACATATTTTTCCAATCTGAAAAACATTTGACTTTACATACACAACTAGTTCATAATACCGACTAATAATACAATATTAAATTTATATCAATATTATAATTTATTATTTGTTTATATTTTACATTTAATTATATTAATTTTTATTTGTCTTTATATAATAATATTATATAAAGATATCATTCAATTATAAGAAACATATCAACTATAAAATATTTTTTTATTATTTTATATTATAATATATAAAAATCATAATTTGTTATTGAAAAAATCATGACATATAAAGTTATTTTAGAAAACGTTTATTCTATATACATGTACTAAGAAAATGACTCATAAAATTATAATTATTTGTGGATTAAAAGCCTTATTTCACAAATAATTTTTTATAATTTATTACTAAAAAAAGAATTTATATTTTCATATATCAAAATATTAATAATTTTATAAGTAAATATTGGAATACTAGAATGATAACAACTCCAAAATTTTATCTATTAAATAAACCTAATTTAATTAAAATTTTGGCAGAATAATTAATGTTAATTATCATTGTGAAGCATAAAAAAAATTAGAAGGTTTAAAGGAAACCCAGTAGTACTGGATCAAATCATCAACACCCATTTAAAAATAATTAAACTATGAAAAAATAGATATTGATATAAAACATACAAATGATATAACATATTTTACAAAAAATACATCATTAAATATATTAAATATTATAAATATTTTGATAAATATATACTACACTCTCAACAAATAAAGATAATAGGATGGAATACCATACTCATTTTTTAGTAGTTCTTAGTCTCTAAGGGACTTCTCGATCATTAGTGTTAAACAGAGAATATAAATGTAAATTACAATTTTATATGGAATAAAAATTAATCCAAAATATTATCAAATATTACTAATCTCATAATATAATGTAAATATTTACATTTATTTTTTTTAATTAAAGAGGAAGTTTAGAGAATTTGTATCATGAGATCAAAATAATAATTGAATATTAAATTTCCTTTGAAGGGATAACATTATATTTGTGAATTCATATTAGAAAATTTATTTTGGAATGAAATACATTGTGATTAAAAATATATTTCAGGGTTTTTATAGGTTAATGGAATTGAATTTCTATGAATTTGTTTTAAAATCATTTTTACGAGGGTTGGAGACACTAGGTACCTAATTTACTCTCCTACGGATTATAGTTGAATAATAAGTAGAGGATGGAAGGTGGGTGTGACAACGAATACCCTGTGAGACCATAATCGGTAACTCGTGGGACAAATATTAATATTCTTTGTACCTTAAATTTTTTTTAATTTAAATGAAATTTATATTGACAATATTTGTTTTCCATTGATTCCAATATCTCACCATCTATTGGATATATCTCAAATTGATTTTTATTGGTCTCGTTTGTCACCACCTCTTTTCTCACTTAAAAATATTAATATAAAAAAGTTTCTCATGTAAAACCATAGTAACATCACATCCAATGTATTAATTTATATTTATAAATACTATTATGTTTGATGATATTTATTGTGAATTTATATATTTATATCACAAAATAATGATGAGAACATAATTTAACCATTGATTTTTTCATCTATTTTACAATTTAATCCAAATATAATGTTTTACCATTTCCCCAATCATGATGTTTGTGTAAAATAATTTAGGCATCCTTCAACAAAAAAATTAATTTATTTCAGTTTGGAGTATTATTTTTAATAGGTATTATTAATTAATATATAATCATCATCAAATTTAATTTTCTTTATTAAGAATGATACCAGTCAACCAAACCAACAACTTAAACAAACTGGCCTAAAGAGGTCTCAAATGTTGAGGCCAAGGGAATGTCCGCTAATCAGATTGACCCCTTTGTGTTTCAAAGTGATAATTTCATGCAGCCATACCAAATCATCACTAGGGACCTCCATCAAAGCTATATGATCCTTCACTGGGTTTCCCTCACACAAGGAATGCCTAATTTTGAAGTTAATGGTGATCATGGCTTTTCACATTATAATAATATAGATAATAGTCCATAAAGGGGATAAAATATCATTCAGGATGTCCTGGAGGATGTTTGAATTTTTTTTGTCTTCTGATAATGTTAACCACATCATGTGGTAGATATTAATACCCATATTCATAAATGTTTAATTTTCCTGAATAGAAGAACCATGGCCCAGGTTTGAGGAGAAGGCCAAGAGGACGGGACCTTGAGAGTTCATAACAACCCCACCCCCACTAAAAAAATCCACCAAATAAGAACCATCAGTATTGAGATTAAGGCCTCTGGAGGGGGGATTCCAACAATCCTAGAGGCCTTGAGTACTAATTATGCCCGACTGGGCTTCATGAGGATGAGGAATCTGCCACCGAAGGCAGGGGATCTGTTACACATGTGTTGCACCAAATCAATGAGAAATATATTTTTCATAATGATGATAGACTTACCAGCTAAACTAATCCCATCTTTTCTAATCTTATTCTGGGCCTACCATATAGACCAACACCCAGCATAGAGTATTACCAAGTGTTCCATATTCTCTGGACTGATGTCTCCCAAACCATACAACCACTTTTTAAGGAATTGGAGATCCACTAGGTTATTATCATCGATGCCTCGGAACTTCCCAAAAAATGTCACAATTCACATTCCCAATCACCCCTAAATAATAGGTGGTCTTAAAATTCCTCCTTGTAGGGATTACAATAGGAACATAGAGAGATGTAGGGGATACCATAGTGTTTGATATTCTCAACTATTGGGATGTCCCATTACATGATCCTCCATAATGGGAAATTGTATTTCGAAGGAACCACCTTGGACTAATGAGTGTCATTATATATATCCTCCTCCTCTAGTATGACCCGAGAGCGTCAATTATCCTATGTAGTTAAAGCCTCCGAGGAAGATGGAGTGAAAATGAAATAATTAGGGTCATGTGTTAAGATGATGAGATAGAAGATGGAGTGAAAACAACACAATAAGGGTCTTGTGTCAAGATGATGATATTGAAAATGGAATATTTTCCCATTTACAGCATAAACATAATAAGGGTCGGGTACATTCTAGCCTCCATGAAAGACTTGGTGGAAGCATGACACCCTGGGAAACTGAGCACATTATCTACCCAGTTGTGGTGCCAAAATGATGTGTAACCCCACCGAATAATCCACTGAGTGAAAATGAAGGTCATAGAACAGGTTAAATAATGTAGGCCATAATGATGAAACCTGACCCTACATAGAGGAAGGATTACTAAATAGTGGGTTCATTGTTTTCCACTACAACATACATTGTTCCAGAACATCCCATTCCAAACATGAATGCATGAAACTAAGGGTGTCTTCCAGGCAAGGCATGTTAATACCACCATTCCTAGTAGGCCTTTCCGCCCTTAACCATGAGGCCCAACGCCTTTTTTCATCCTTAAGAGGGTTTCAAATGAAACTCTCAATGAAATTTTCTATACAATAGATGATACCCTTCATCACTATGATAGCTAAAAGAGAAAATATTGGAGTTTCCAAGATGACACTATTAATGAGAAAAATGATACCTCGAAAGGACAGGAACATATTTTTTCAGTTGTAGATATGCTCCACTATCCGGATGATATGAATATAAAAGTCCCAAATCCAAAATTTTCTATGGTAAATGGATCCCCCAATATATTTCATACAAAATCATCCAATTTTCATTGAATGGGTGAGATGAACATCAGAAATCATCCTGGGTGAGCAGTTGTTGGAGATTATGTAGAGGCTCATCTATTTATTGATAATTTTTCCACTCAATTGGAATTTATCCTCCCTCAGTTGGTTCAAGCCTCAAGTATAATTGTTACCCCATTAATAAAGACAAGGGTGTCATCCACGAACATAAGTGAGAAATGTCCATATTCTTCATGGACCACCAATAAGCCAAAATATATCCATTGTTGATGCTCCTAAAAATGAGTCGACTGAGAACCTCTAATGTTAAGATGAATATACTAGGGGACAATGGGTCACCCTATATTAGTCCATGTAAGGATTTAATGAAATCATATGACTTCCACATGAATGAGACAACTATCCACTGGATGATAAAACATCTAAAAACAACATCAATAGTCCATGAAGAAAACCATATACCTTGCATCACCTTGATGATGAATCCCCAGTCCACACAATCATAATATCTTTTCATATTCATATTGATATACATATTAGAGACATTTATTTTTTTAGTTAAAATATCTATTCATTTCATGGGAAAAGGGAAATTACAGATTGGATATGCCATCCACTAAAAAATCTCAGCTACTCCATAGAAATCCACGTTGGATGATGAATGGATAATCCGTCAATAGTGACACTTGTATGAACAATATAAGTGATGTTTAACATAAACATGAGTCTGTAGTGTGTGATAGGTGAGGGGTTACAATTTTTGGTACTTATAATCATAGTAGTGGGGCATGGAATCTATGGTAGACTCGTTCCCCTAAATATGTCCCATATGGCTAGTATAAGATCCACCTTCATCACATCCTAGGAAGATCTATTTTTGGAGATAGGGAAAACATCTGGTCTTGGGGTATAGTCTGGGTGATGAATCGACATTGAATTTTAGATATCATTTTGATATAAAATAGAACTCAACCCATCATTTCCATAATATGAGACACATTTAGGAGTAAACTCGATTATACAATTATAGCTTCTTGTATAACCATTGGGGAATGGAATATTGGGATTAGCCAGCAAGTCCAGGATGTATGATAGAATCATACCTCCCATGATATCCCTATCATATGTATAAGATCTATCATCGAGAAGAATATTCGGTTTCAAAGGTCTCTTCCTCTATTTAATGCTGGAATGAAAATATTTTTGCTCCTATCTCCTTCCTAGAGCCATTTAATTCTCAAAGATTCCATTTCCAATTGCTCCTGAGAGAGTATCATAATAGCAAGAGCATCATTCAGGTTAGACTATTGATCAAAAGATTGATCATCTCATTCAACTTCCAAATGATCTTTATGGAACTCAACCTTCTGAATGGCACCGTTAATCTCACTATCATCTAGAGGGAGTTATTTTTCCCACATTTGAATAGTAGACTAGAGGCACTACGGATTTATAATGAAGGGAGTCCCACTATCCACCATGTGCTGAAGAACTCCAAATTCCATACACTATGTCCTGGTATCCCTATCTTCGAACCCATTATTGATGGAAATGAAACCTATCTTGATGTACCATCATGATAGAAATAGAGACCAACATGGGGAGTGATCAAAAATACCACGAATCAGGTGATGCACCATAGTGTTAGATAATCAGATGATGGATTCCATATTGGTCAGACATCTATCCAATATCTTCAAATAATGATGATGGCCCTTTTTTTCTCCCTAAAAAGAAATCACATGATAATTCTAGATTGATGAGGCCCCTCCAAGCCATGAGTAGCATAAACTCCCTGATGGCCTTACTTTAAAATGATCATAGACATTTATTTTCATATTTTTTTGCAATGATATTGAAGTCCACACCGACCAACCAAGGGTGATTTCTCAGACAAAGAGCATTAAGGTCACTCCAAAACTTGGTCTCTTGAAGCGGATCACCACTCCCATACACAATGGTCATGAAATAGAAGACATCGCCTATAATCACTTTATTATTGATGAATTGGTTACCCACTTGAACAATCTCCACATAAGTGTTCTTGTTCCAAAAAATCCAAATACGGTTTTTAGTATGTTCATCATGTAAGAATTCATGCATCTCAATCATCCATGTGAGGTTTTGAGTTCTGGAAGGGCTTGTCTTGTGCTCGATGATAGATAGGAATGAAACTTTTGTTTTTTGATTTATAAGGAGATTAAATCAGAAAAAATCATGGAACCAAGGCCACAAAAATTCCACCTGAATGTTGGGATAATTTGGAAGGATAAGGCTCTTGCATTGACCCCAGACCAGGTAGCCATCATTAAGTGGGAGAATATGCTCTTCATGTGGTTCAGTTCCTATGGTCAACTGAAAACTCCCTACCAAATAGGAACCATTATACCAGATGATGAAAAGGGACCATAAAGATAGGTATTGGATGAACCTCAAACATTGATGTCGTGCGGGAATGTTCACTATGAGTCCGAGTGGATAAATGACTAGGAAACAATATAAATTTCTTGAAAAGTACATGGGGGTGTCCCGGGCTGTTTTCCATTGATGGATGGAAACACTTTCGAGGGAGTTCCCAATTAATCAAGGAAAATATCTGACATGAAATAGGGAGGGTGTGGCAAAGCCAGAAATTCTAATGGAAAGGTCCACACCCCATTGAAGCATGTATCCTTGAACACATCCCTCAAATGTAATGATTAATAAATATGGGGTAAGTTCTAATTGATTTTGCGAGGACGTGAACCTTTGGGCATGAAAGGAACTAATATCTGCAACTTCTCCAATGATTCTTTGAGATAAGGGACTGATGATAGATCTGGATCTAGCGAATGATGGGGATTATCCTACATTATTATGTAAACTGAGGCCGGAATATCCCACAGAAAAACCTCAAAAGGAGAGTGGATTGGCGAAACTAGCATCCTATCCCAATTGGATGAGATCTTGGGATTATGAATCACTTATCTTTTCCAGTGTCTTCGACAGACCTTGAGTAAGTACCCCTGTAGATGGAAGTGAGAACAATGCCGAGGAAAAACAGGGTAAAGGATCTCTTGAATCTATAAGATATCATCATGCACATGGAGAGAGATCTTGCACGATGTGGGGAGAGAAGTTTCTAGTTCCACACAATTATGTGCCATCTTGAAATCCTCCCCACTTAGAGTCCTAGCATTAATGCATAGAATTCCTCCAAGAGAATCTCCAATCACCTTAAAGAAACCTCCATTATCGAAGGGTAGAGGAATACCTAAGAGGTGGATCCAAACCATTGTAAGGGGGTTCTCTTTACCCATGTGAATGTCTATGGACCATCAAAATAGATAAAATTTCCAACCTCAAAAAGGCCGAGGGACCCAACACCAAACATACATGAAATCATCTTCTGAGGACGTAACATGGAAAGAAGAAATTCTTATGAACTACTGAGATCTGGATAGAATATTGAGGGACCTAAGAGTTGATGAAGCACTAGAAAATCTCTGAGGATGGTTTCATAGAGCCACAACAAGCAACAATCATCCATTTCAAGCACTACTCCACCTCTAAAAAGGTTGAAAATGGGATGTCCTGGGAGATCCCTCTGTCCTCACACGAGACCCTAAGGGGAGAGATACATACATCCAAGAAGGATTGAAGATGAGAAGCAGGATGCAATCCACATAGATCATCTTGGAATGAGCCATTCCAAGGGGGCACAAAATAAAAGGTGATAACTTGAGAAGATGGAACTGGATCCATTCTTATGATTGAGGCATCTGGTTGGTGAGCTAACAGAGACAGAACAGTCTGAGAATTTGAAAATGATGATGACGCGTGATGTGTATTCTCATGGAGAAAAGAAGAGTTTTAAATTTTTTACATTATATATCAATATTATTTTTATTTGGAATGAATTTACCAAGTTATATTCCAATGTTTTTAATGGGGTTAATAGTTCCATGATCTTAGTAGTTATTTAATATGAAATCCATGATTATAAAATATTTTATAGTGAGAGATATGGTTTCTTTCTTATCATTATTGTATTCATTGTGGATAATGATATTTTTTAGCCTCACATATGAATACGAAAATGGTGTTCTAAACCGTTTAGAGAAATTATAGTCAATAAATATGATATGAATGTATCATATTATTCAATATAAATGTAAAATCCTAAGTATTAATTTTAATGATATGAATTGTTAATTTCAAAATGTATTTTTATTATATAATGTTGAAGAAATTTAAATGACTTTATGAAGTGTTTTAAATTTTTTGCATTATACTTCTATTAACTTTTATTTTTTTGTTTTGAAGTCAATGTGGTTTTTTTATGGTCTTATATATGAAATATTTATTTTATTTTAAATAGTCGGTCTACTTAATATTTTTCATTTATGATATAAAATTACATATTTCTTTATTTTTAGTAATTTATATACATGTAAGTATTTATTTTTTGAATTATACCTACAAAATGAATCTGGATTAGCATAACCATTTTATATTCATGATAATGATGTTAACCCATGAGAAATTATACCATGTTTTATTATGTAACAAATTAATAAACTCTTTTTATGTTTTTCAAAATTGTTATGGTTTTTACCATAACATCAACTAATTTTATGTAAATATCTAAATTTGTATCACTATGTATGAATTACATTAGTGGTGAGGTAGAAAATTGATTTTTTAGGTAATTAGATGAAAAAAAATTATATAGATTCACAACATTATAAGTAATTATTCACCTAAATAAAACATAATGTGTTTAATAATAAATAAATTATAATTTTCTGTAATATAATGATACTTCAATTGGTTTATCAAAATTTCCCAATATATATGTTGTAATTATAAATTCACTTATAATATTTAAAAAAACAAATGACTTATTTTTTTAAAAAGTAAATATATTAAATGATAGACATGATAAATTTATTTATGTTATTATATGCTTAGGGAATTTATTTTATTATTTGTAAATGAATTACTAAAAATATATTCCCATATTTAATGGATAATAATTATATTATAAAAAATAATTCTTATTTATGTTTTATCACAAATATATTAGCATTTGTTAAAAATTATTTTCCAAAATTTAAAATTAATTTTTAAATAATATCATTTATTAGTCAATGTATTATGAAATATTTTCACTGATATTCAGCTACCTATTGTGGTTATTTTGAGATGTTGTGTGTTTGGAAAAATTTAGTAAATATTCAAATAATTAATTAATCCATAGTGAATGCTTATATCTTTTTCATGAAACCTATTTCCTTTTTTTCATGGTGGTATTATAACAATAAATTTGCATCCATACATTATTTAATATTTTCTATATGTAATTAACCTACTATAATGTTTTATTTATATTGTGCATGAAATATAAATTTTATAAATATTTTTTTAAAAAAAATTAATATTAATATATCAAAAAAAATTATTTATTTCACTTATATATTCTGCAAAAAAATATACAAATTTTTTATTCTAGCTTGGGTGATGTATAATGTAATTTCAAAAATTATTATTACATGATTTGTTCAAGGTCATTCATGGATGTTTATGGATAAGTTTGATCTAATAATATAAGATATAATGTAGGACAACCAACCGTTGAAAAATAACATTTAAAGGGGTGGTTTAGGATTATTACAGTATTATAAGTCCTTCCATTACCCAAATAGGTGATTTTAATAACTAAATTCTTTATTCTATTACACATGATTGCCTATCCACCTTGGTAATATTATCTATTCACCTAATTTCATTAAAATATTTGTTTGTTTAATAGTAAAACTGTTATATGATTCACCATTATGTTTGTGTTTATGTGAATGATAATATTTGTTATAGTACCTCATCTTATAGACATTTAAATGGTATAGCTTTTATTAATACATCATTATTTTTTTACTATGATTTTTTGCATCATTTTGACAATAAATACATCATTATCCTATATGTGTTTATAATTGTGTTAAAATATGTAAGTTTTCAATAAAATATTCACTTCCATGTTGAGAAAAATTTATAATTCTCTAATGAGTATGTACATTCTACAATCCTTTATAGAAAACATAGTGTATATGTACCACCATATGTAGTATTTATGTAACTTCATTTGAGGTTTGTGTGTTCGTTGAACATTTATTATGTGGAACAATATGATCTACAAACTCTTATAATATAAATAATTATAAGGACATTCATTTTGAGTAAATTATATGATTTTTGAGAAATTTGTAGGATTTTTGAGTATATATATTATTGATTTCTATAGTGTACATATCAGTTTTCTTAAACATGATAATCCTCCAATAATTCTCTAAATTAATATTCAATTTTCCCAAATTTATCTTAGTGGATTTTGGATTGTTCCACTAATATTATATAAATGACATGAATTCATTGTCAATTAAATGAGATTTCATATTTCATAAAATTATTTCAATTTAATTATTCTTATATATTTTTAAATAAGTACCCCATATGTCGGAAACATAATTTTTAGTACTCCATAGTGATGAGCCCATATATCAAGAAAACTTTTAAGCCCAAATAATTATTTAATAATTATTATTATATGAAAAACAAAGTAACAATTGATTTTTGTTGAATTCTTGGAATTTATCCTAGACTATACAACCAGAGAGGTTCAGTATATTTATTTATGTTTTAGGAAGGTTTTTTTGTGAATATGTCATAGTCATTAAAAAATGGTATAGTGGTTTTATTCTGATGTTTTTTGGTACCTGAGAGTTCAACATATATACTATAGATCTGACTAATGGGTTATTGGGTTTTACATCCAGAAAAATACATTCCTATATGACTATAGTCGAATCATTGGATATGAGTAGCTATAGTTTTTGTTGTTTAAAAACTATTAGCACATGTGTGGCATTGTTATTTTTGTATAAATATAATAAAAATAAGAAAAATTAGAACATGAGATATGATTATCAACTAAGATCCACTCCATGGTTTAGTTAATTAATTATTAGGTTATATAGACCATTATAATATGTGAATTTTATATATTTTATAATCATCATATGTGAATTTAATTAGTTAATTAAATACCATCTCATTATATAGTCACCATTTTTGTAAATTCCATATTAGTTTTTAGGTAATTATCTATTTCCACACACCTATTATATTATATTAACAAACATTTTATGCAACTTCTTTGTCAATGTAATGTGGAATTGATATGTGATGTCATTTACTTATAAGGTTCCATGTATTTTATATTACAATTTCCAATTTTTATACCAATGTGTTGTGTACATATAAATATGTCTAAAACTATTTTGAATTGTTTAATTTATCACATTATTCATCTTAGACATGTTATTTTTGTTATAGTTCATGTTTTTTATAAAATATTATTGGGTTGAATATATGGGAAAATTGCGTTGTATTTCAATCATATGATATTTAGTGATTTGATTTGTTTTTGAGAGTCATGTATTGGAAGGGTGATCTATGGATAAGGTGAGAATAAATAAGTTGATTATAAATAATCCTTCATGGTATTATAATTTCATAAATTTGGGCTGGTAATATTAATATATCTAGATTTATTCTTGATGTGCTTGGTTTACCTTGGGAAAATATATTGAGATTCAGTCTGAATAAATATTCATCATTATATGAATTAGTGGATCATTATTTCAATGATGAAATATTTTGTAGTGAAGATATTTTGTAGATAAATATCCTATTTAATGTGAATAATGATTTAATATATAGAATTCGTTCAATGAGTGATAATAATTATTTTGAATTTTGTTGATTAGATTGTGGTATTGTTCATTATATTTTAATTTCGAATAATGTCTTAATGTTTTAATAGTGAATATTATTTTGATGAAAGGATGGTTTTTGTTGAAGCATAAATTCAATGAGTTTTGTTTTCACTGACATCCCTGTGAAGAAATGATAAATGGATAATATTTGGGGAACATTAATTACCTTGAAGGCTATGAATTTTAGGTGGGAACCCATATATTACATCCATTAAATAGTTTCTCTACACCATTTACCAAGAAAGACGGTGTTAAAATTTATATTAAAGAGCTCTATATTGTTTATTAAACTCCCATATTATTTACATACCATTCCAAATCCATTCACTCCACCATTATCCATGATGTAAGAGATACATATCAAATATCTCCCCAAGCCTTATTGATCCTCTCCACACATATCTTAAATAATTGTAAATCTAATAGATTTTTACTCATATAATTTATGTACCATAACTCTAGTCATAATATTTTTTTTCATCTATTCATTTTCATCTATCATTTTTGTTTCATTCCCCCGTGAAATTTATGAAAGGATTTCACTACAGTATGGTTAAATTAGAATATGGACATTGTATTTGAAATTATTTTCCATATATAATTATAAAATTTAGTTTCCCATTTCTATATATATTTTTTCTTGTGAAAATACCTAGTTGAGTTACTTTATTGTATTTTTATAAATATGTAATATAAATTGATTTATTATTGGGGGATGTATTTATAAAAAAATTTATTAATGAGTTTTAATGAAATTATCATTTCTTCTAGATTAGTTTTCATTAGAGTCAAAACTTTTTGATAGTAATAGGTAATAATTTAGTATTTATAGTTTATAGAATATTTCCACATGAATATTTGGATTCTTTCATATAATTAATATATTCATAAATGACCATTATATTTCTATTTACCCGTAACAAATTAATTAAAAGTATTTAAAAAAATTGGAATTTATTATAAATTCTTCATATATGAATGCCACTATTTTTCAAAAAATGTTTATAAAACCAATAAATTTATACTCATAATATAAAATGATATATTTTCAATATATTTTTCTTATTTGGTGGAATATTTTTTTTCGAGTTTTATATGATATTATAAAATGTTTTCAAGAAAATATATTTACCTTTTGTATTTATCTTTTTTTAGAATTTGGTTTGCATTAGGCCTTAACTGTGGAAGGCATATATTTTTTTATTTTTTAGTGATATATTTCAACTAATTTAATATGTTTTTTTATCATACACAATTTATTTATTTCTACTTCTTTATTTACATAGTATAAATACAGTTTTTTTATCCATTCCATGATTCCAAAAAGAATATTAATTTCATGAATTGTTATATGATTAATTATGGAGAGTAATACATAAATTGAAATTTGAATTCTAATTCATATAGATGTTGCATGATAAAAACATCTTGTCGCATTGAAATTGATTCCAGACACCTCATTATTGTAATAATTTTTTATTAATTCTTGATTTTTTAACCTCTTTTATAATATACAAATTAGAATATAAATAAATTATCAATAAATAAAACTTTTTATTTTTTTTCTCTGTTTGGCGGACATTTTTAGACCTATTATATTGATGTAGTTGAACGAATCTTATGCGTTATTGGTTTCATAAAAAATATTTTCTCTTAAATAAAATAAATTTTTTAAGTATATAATTAATAAATTTAATAAATCTATTAAAAAGTATTGTATTTTTTAAAATTCCTCAACTTTTGTGTTAATTATGTAAAAACACAAGTAATTTTTGAAAACACAATAACTTTTAGATTTAAAAAACAAATTTCTAATATATTTATTTTTCATTATGTTGAAATAAAATAATCTATATATATGTACTTTTCAAAATACAATTATATTTTTTATAGAATGTATCACATTTAATATGTTAATATTATTATTTAATAAAAATTTCCAAATTAATATTATCATAAAATATATGGAATAATGTAAACAGTATTTCGAATATGGATTTTATACTTTTAAACTTGCATTACTTTAAAAAACAATATCACATCTATAATAAAATCTGTTACACTATAATAGAGATATTTATATAATATATCATCTATTCAAAGGAAATTATATTTTGATGTTTCGGTTAAATATCAATTATTTATGTATTGTATTGATTTGTTTAAATTTGGTTTCCAAGAAGAGGTCTGAGAAGGGTTTTGTTTTACTAGGGTGCAACCGAATTAAGATGTGAGTTTATGTTAGAGAATAAAGTCACATTGTCAACCCCATTAGTGATGTGAATTCATATTGGATGGCCTCGTGAATTTATTTAGTCAAATCAACTATGTTAAATCCTTTAAATATTAAAATAACCTACAAATTATACATACCATTTAAATGATTACACGCTTTTTGAATTTTATGCACATTTTAAATATTTCAAAAAAATTACACTCCCAAAAAACATTTCATGAATATAATACACAATGTGTAATTATTTGTCTAATAATAATTATCCTATTAGAGGTATTTTGTGTGAAAATAAATAAAAAATTAATTTAATTATAATTAAATATAAATAAATTCACTTCTTGAATTTTTCACCCCTCCACTATTTAATTTCTCAAGTGTCACACATTTTTTGAATGTTGACCCCCATTACATCGACTGCAAACCCACCACCCTCATCCATCTCAAATGCATCCCTTTAATGGATACTTTTTAGAGTCCACGTTGATATGGAGGTGAGCCAACATTGGGTCATAGTGTTTTATAGCGTGCCATTCATTTCATGCCATCCGATTCATCTTCCACTTCTCAATTTGTTGATGATATAATTTCTTGATTTCATTGTATTGAAATAATATTCTGATTTCAATAAAAAACAGTATGGGTTTTTCATCGTATTATCTTCTTTCAAATTTAGTGTTCTATAACTAGTATTCTATCTCAAATATAATTATCCCAAGAATTAGCAATATTTGTGATCACATCAATATACCACACACATGACAAAATAAATTTTAAATTCCATATTTAATTATAATGCTTCATTTTATACATTCCATTACAACCCATTTGATATGTATGAATTGATACTTATACCTATATCCATGACATTAGTGTTCACTTCATATACCTTTTTTACACTTAGTATGTTTGATATTAGATACCTATAATAAACTGGATAAATAAAATGAATTGTGGATTGATCCTATTAATTGGAATATCATGTAAATTTTTTGATTTTGTAAAGTAGAATAACCTTTATATATTTCATAAAATGTTTTGTTTTTGAAAATAGGGATATTTGAAAAATGTTATGGGTTTGATATAATAATGACGATTATGGGGAACATAGATTAATGAATAATAATTTTATAGAAAAATTATAATTTGAAAAAAAAATCAACATTGTATATTTTGATTATATATATAGAGTGTGTGTATTCATCATGTATATTTCTTCTATAGATTTTTTGTTTATGTGATATTAATTTGATAGATTATTGAGGGGTGTATTCTTTATGGAATGTGTAGTTTTTCATGACAGTACTCATGTTTGATTATGATGTCTTAGGGAATGTTTCATTATTTTATACCTCCATTGGGATTTGTACACTGTTATTGGATGAAATAACCCATAAAATATGATAAATCATATTTCATATGACTATATTCACAGTCATGAGATTCCCGTGTGGGATATTCTTGATGTATGAGGAAGATATTTTGGATGCTCGAGGGAATGAATCTAGAGAGTCTATATACGGAGGCCATTGTTGAACTAATTGCTTATATGATTCATCCTTAGTAGAAGAATGATATACATGTCTGTTGATATATTCTGATACATGACGATGCTTCCCTGAATAGATATTTTTATCATGGTACTAAATATATTGTTGGGCTTGTCCCATCTATCATCTTAGAACATGAGGTTAACTCTTTTTATTTCATGTGCAATAATAATTTATTAAATTAAAAACCCATTTATTATTATATTCGATGAATAATAATTCAAAAACTAGATATGATCACACATGGTGGTTCCTACATAGAATCTTTTACTCAGAATATTGATGGGTAACCATTTGGTAACTGTACATATTTTATGAGTGCAAGTTTAGACAGTGTCTATGAAATATGTTCCTGATTTGTAGTTGGATTGATGGATAGATATTGGAGAAGAGAAATTCATGTGGTTCATGACAATGGATTCATAATTTTATGTGATTATTCTAATTTAATTTTTTTTACTTAATTTATTTTCCATTTCGTAACATTAATCATGTAGTTAAAGGATTTATAATTAAATGTTATCAGATCCTCCCTTTTCAACCAATTTCCTAATTTCATTGTTTTTGATATTTTATTTTATTTTCTTATATTTTTTATCATAATTATTTCCATTATGTTGAATCTATGAAATATTTGGATTATCCACCTCACAATACTTATCAAACACCTTATGTACGTTGGTATCCAATAGCATATGACGAGTTGGAATTCTATTCGAGTATGTTCAATGCTTTTGTTTTTTAGGTTCCTTTTTGTCGCTCAAAAGTGTACAGTCAGCAATTCATTATTGGTGTATGTTTTTACACCTTTTTATTGAACATTTAACTCTTAATTATACATAATTAATTATGGGAAAGAATAATTTGACCTATTCATGTATTATTTTATCCAGAAAATGGACAGTCACATCATGGGAAATTATAATATTTTATCATAGAATCATTGTTATTTTTTGTTTCATTATCAAATTGGGATATGTTAAAAGGAACTTCAGATTTTTTGGGGAATTATATTAATCATAATAATAGGATTGGAAAACCCATGAATGTGGGAAGACCCATGTTCATGGGGATTGGAATGTTCTTCATGATGTTTTCATGTTATGGTTGATATTATTAATACGTGGTTCATTCACATTATATAGAATATTATTGTATCTTGATATTAATATTCATGTACATTTATGACATGAAATTAGTATTCATGAATAAGGATAGTAAAATACTAATATATATATACAAGTAATGGTCTTAAAAAGGAAACACTTTAAACATTTGAATATTTTAATGTATAAATTATGAAATTTGATACCATTTATATTTGATGAAGAATGGAATAAATGAACAATTCTTATTCCAATTAACTTTTTAATATGTTCTTTGAGAGGACATTATCCAGTGTTTCTATATTTTTCACCTTATTAGGTTAACCTTTTTTTACTGTTTTCAAACCATATCAATTTTAATGTGGAAAATGTTCCTCCTCATCATCATTGAATTTATTGATAGGACTGTAGAAATTATATTTATCATAATATTTTTTTCCTAGTTTGACCTATATGTTTTTAGAATCCAATGGATACTTAGATTCATGATAGTTTCTCGATGGTAATGTGATTCAAGGAATGAGATACTATTTTCATTGTTCTATCAATGTCTATGAGAATGATAGAGTTAAAGATATTACATCCCCCTCTGTTCTCTAGTTGGGGAGTACACCGAGATGATGTGTTCTAGATCTTGTTTACCTAGATGATAGTCATGAAAATCATGAAACAAATATATAATATGATGAATACTCCTACAAACATTATTTGTGTAATTTAATAGTATAGTTGGAACATTTTATTTAAATCGATGAAAAAAGAAAAGTTATCATAGAATGACATTAAGCCAATTTTTTGAGCTATTTTTATCCTAAGATATCCAAGAATGAGAAGAATCACAAGTTCATGAAACTAACACGGGAGAGTATTTTACTTATGTACTACTATATATTCTTTACTAACTTATAGATATTTCATATATCTATATAAGATAATGAGATAGTCAGGGTGGGATGTTATTATGAAGTAGTACGCTGGGAGATCATGTCACTAGTGAACATTTTTATCTTGATCAACCCTATGGATAAATTGAATTGGGATCTCATCAAGGATGTGAATAAGTGATAGGCCATGAATGGTGTCTATAAATATTCAACAGGGTTATCATAGAACTATTATTCCAGTAAAATGATGTCATATTATGATTGTTATCAATATGTAACTATTGGTAATAATAGTCAATGCGGTGAACTTACACCACACTATAGTGGTTCAATGAATTACATTCGATGTGGTAGTTTTTTCCACAACCTCCCACAATGTCCTCATCCCATAGTGTAATATCATTTCTATGGATTTATGGGTCATATTCAAATGTTTTTTGGGATCTTTTAGTAGCACAATATTTTTTGCGGATTATGTAAAAAATTATCCTTGAAGCGGATTTTCTACCCCTAAACAAAATTTAATTTTGAGTTCTATTGTCCATTTAGTACAATGTAGAGGATCTGGTTCCCTATTTTTGTTGTGGCATTATAACTCATAAATAATTTTATAGGGTAATTGAACAATAAATTAGGGCAGTGAGTTGAGCTTGCTGCGTGATATACAGTCTACTCCAACCTGTTTGGATGACGGACCTCTTTCTATCGGATGTATGATTAATATATCATCCCATATGTTCTGATTTTATTGTTTGATAGAGTAGAATCACATTAATTTATATAAGTTGTTTTCGAGAAAAAAATATTCAGTTTGACATTGGATAGAATATATGGGTTCATTATGATTAAAAAACCATTCGGAATGTGGTCATATTTTTCCATACATTGTAAGGAGTGTTCCTTTTAAATAGGTGGATATTATTTCCATTGGTGACATTTTTGTCTTGTATAAGATTAAATTTTATTTGATTCATAGTGTGGATTGGAATGTTATATACCATTCTAATATCGACTATTGTCAGAGGATAGTTACCTTTCTATATCTAAATAGGGTAGTTAGACTCTTCATTTGGAGTGTGATTCTATGGATTCTTCTGTAAGACCAAATAAGTTATCATTTTATTGACTCAAGAATAAAATAATTTTCTTTCCTGTAGATGGTGGAAGAATATATAATGATACATTTCTTATGGTGGTATGTCATTTTAGGATGTCTTTCTTATAGAGTCCTCTATCATTATGAAAGACTACGATATATAGTTCAGGATGAAGTTTGTCCAACCAGATGATATATTTTCCATCTGACTTTATATAGTGGATATAGAAGAGATTGTTGAATTGAATTATTTTTTGATAATCCAGAGTCTATATTTTCCATATATCATAGATAATCTATATGTGTTTATCCAATTATTTTCACAAATAATATTGATTGGATATTCTGCTGAATTGTTGATTACTAAAGACTAGTCAAGATTGTTGTCAAGAATAGGTATATCATTTGGTGCATTGAGGTAATATTCATTCATTTGAGAGTTTCTCAGATTTCATATTAGTTATACATGAGTTTAGGGTACCACCATTTGAGGGTGAGGACAAAAAAACCAATATTACTTTTTAAAATGGTACAAATTATATGTGTTCATTCTGATAACATTCAGTTAGAAAATTACACAAGCTATACTCATGAACCCGATGAACCAGATCCTCATTCATTTAATGGACCATTTTTTCATTTTGATATATCGTTGTGTATTATATTTATGTGGATGATAATGGAAAACTTCTTGTATTTTTTATGAGTGCACTAAGGGAAGAAAATAATAATTTCAAGTTATCTAAGTGTAGTTTCAAGATTGAGAGCATGATCTTCATTGGATGTTTCATATTAGAGGATAGTGTGATATAAGACCTAGAGAATATTTATGTAATGGTATCTTTTGAGAAACATATGAAAATCATTGAGATTCAATGTTTTTTTGGCCTATCAAGATATTACTGGTGAATCCGCCATGACATCTCCCATCTAGAAGCACTAATATCTGATCATAGAATCAAACGGGTGATGTTTGTTTAGTCCAAATATTATGATATATATTTCCATTATCTAAGTAGTCTTTGGATATCAAAACTAATCCTCAATCACCAAAATGATGTTAAAGGGTGTACTTTTTATTGTGGGACATCCAATGACGGACTCTGAGATGTTTTCATAGTCGCAGATATTGTGGTATCTTTTGTATCTAGATATAAATGAATAACTAATGGGAATTATTAGGCTCATGGTATAGTGTTAGTTGCACTGTTACATTCATTAAGGTTATGGAGAAACTATCATTTGGGAATGAGGTTTTCATTGTACATGGAATAAAGAGCCTCATGTAAATATTTTCACATTATTTTCATAACCATTATTAGAGGTGGTTAGTTGAGTAACTATAGAGAATCTTTATCGAGTTATCTTAATGAAATTGAATAGGATTCATTATTAAATATGCAATGATCCAAAATATCAATATATAAGAAGTGTTGGAATTATGAGAAGAGTTCATGATGATAGAACTCATAATAGATATGATTCTTGATGTTCAATATTTCATGGGATGATTAGCTCTTACATAAAAAGATTTTGTACCAATGATTATCGATTAGAATAAGATGAATAATTTATCTTATCAAGAGGGATTAGATCTAAGGGGAATTATATATGGTTGGGAAAAAATTTAATGACTTCCTTTGGTCAACATTGAAATTATTCTTATTCATGGTTTATTATGTCTTCCTAAGGGCTTGTGTGAGGAGTTGAAAAGAGTGGTTAACGCTTCAAGATGAGTGGTACATTTTATCATTAAAATAATTTCATAATCCCCATAAACAGTAAATTAAAATAGTGATAAAAAAAGTATAGAATAAGATTTTTTTGTGGTGGTTCATCAACCATCAGGTTCAGGATGAGAATCAGATGCATTTTGGGTTGATGCAACATCTTCTTATTCCCCGTTGGATGTGTAATGAAGTCTATATTGATTTTTGGAAACAATTATCTAGAGGACATTATTAGAATGACGTAGTACTTGCAATTGAGGATTTTTTAATTATGGAATAAAACATCTTTTCTATCAAGAAAACCTTCACCATTGATGATTTGGGTATTCATTATATACATGAGATAGTTCCATTTCACTATATTCAGGGGATCATTTTTGTATTGAGATATTTTTCTCACTTATGGGTTTTAGGGTGTTCTTGATATGGTTTTTGGATTTCATGATTTTTATTTCACATCATAGCTTCTTCAGATTGATATCCATTTTGAGATAAAAATTCCCTAAGATTTCTCATCTGATAACAAATTTAAGAGTTATTTAAATTTTCAGTAAAACCACACATGTATTGTATTTAATGTACATAATATATTTCCAAAACATATTTCGGGAGAACAAGCCTTCCCAATTTCTTCTTGTCAAATTTATTATTCTTGAAAATAACCTATAAACTATTTATAAATAATAAATAGAAAATATGAGATATAACATTATCCCCACCTTGGGTATTTTTTTCAAAAATATCTAGTAGGTAGTTAGCAATATTTTCTACATCCTCGATGTCAAATTCACAATAGTCGATAATCTGTAATGGGTTGTGCACATGCCTCCTTAGTATTAACATGTGGTAGACATCATATACCTAGTCTATTTTTTGAGGTAGAACTAAGTGGTATTCCACCTCTCCAACTATACATAGTATCTGGAATATGCAGAGATCATCATATATAACTTGTTACCCTATCCAAACCTCCACAATCCCCATCTGGTGAAACCCATTGGAACAAATTAACCCCTTCATGAAAAACTAAAGGAATTTTCCACAAAATAGCACAATACATCAGAAAGTTCTATGTAGTCTTCATCATCTCTTTGATGATCAATGAATTATTTATTATAGCTAGCACCAACATGAGACCCATGAATTTTGAATCACCTTAATTTGTCATACAATGTGGTGATATGCATGGTAACCTATAAAAAGACAAAAATGGTGTAATATTAATTTTGGAATTGTTTTTGTGGTTGAATGAAAACTCTAAATGTGGTAGGTGATCCTCCAACTTAAGAAAAATGTTTAACTAGAAAACCCTCATCATGTCCTTAAGAACCTGAATTACTGCTCATTCTGGCCATCAATTTATGGGTGGAACAATGTGCTCATTTTAAATTTGGTCCCAAATGCCTCTTATAATCACTTTCTCAACCATGATTCAAATAGAGAATCATGACCAGAATAAATTAGTCATGGAACTATATGAATTCAAACAATATCCTAAAAATTGAGTCATCCCTTGATCTCTAAAAAATATTCTCTCGAATAATAACGAAGTGGACCGAAATGGTGAGTTGGTGAAGGATCACCCTTATTGTATCAATTACCTTATATGTACTTGGTAGTCCCATCATACATTCAATATATACACCATACCACTTGAATTTTGGAACCTCAATAGGTTGAGAAACCCTACTAGAATATGGTGTTGAACCATCACCTATTGAAAAGTAAGTCATTGAGAAAAAAAATCTTCAACTCCTTTGATTATCTTTGGAACCAAAACTGATATCAGAGGACCTGGTACATATTTTCCACCCCTGGATGTACCAAAATTGGTTATTTATGATACACACTAAAAACCACCTCCTATGATGTATCTGGAACCATAGTGCATCCTTTAAAAATAATTACATGCTCCCCATATTTGCAAAATCCATCATGAGCCTATAATGTGGGTATCTTTTTATATAGGGTCTTTCTGTCGATGTCCCCGAAATATTCCACTATGACACACTATATGAGTTTAGGATTGACAACAATCAACTAGAGGTATTATTCCCTTTCTTCATTAACAATGGATAAAAGAAACAATGAAAAATTATTTGACACATCATTCCATAAATGAAAACTAGATCTCTTACTAAGTACATTATCCACCACATTCCCCTTCACATGATTATGGTAAATCTAAAATAGTTCTCCCTAGAGAAACAAAATTTATTGACTCTATATCATGCTGAGATATTTATGAGAAAAGATATATAAGAGACTCTTCTGATTAGAGTAGTTGAAAAACATTGTCCAATTAGATTGTGTCTCCAAATATTCAAATTGAAGACTATCACTGCTAACTCATGTTCATGGGTCATTCAATTCTAGAGATGTGGTCTAAACTGGTGTGAAACATAGGATATCACTTCTTATCTATGAATTGTAACACAACTAATTCTAGTCCCTAATTTATTTCATAACACATCATACTCGAAACCTAACCTTGGTAACTTCATGATGGGAGTGTTCACCAAATTTGGCCTCATCTCTTTAATGATCTTCTAGTATTTTTATGTCCATAGGATTGGATGTCAGTTCTTAGTAATGGTTCTGATGGGTCTTTCCACTCTTTATATGGTGAGAATAAAACTCTTATAACACACAACAAATCCAAGAAAACTCCATAAATTGGTAACATTCAATGGTGGTTTCCATGAAATCAGTTTCTCATCCTCCATCAGAAGTGAAACTCTATCAACTATGATGGGGTGTCAAAAAAATGGACATCTCAAATCTATAACAAGAAATTCAAGATAATCCAGTAATGTTGATTCTCTCGGAGTGCTTCTAGGACCATCCTTGTGTGTCTCATGTGCTCTTCCTTATAGGTTGAATACACTTGCATGTCATCAATGATGTCTACCATGAACCGGTGTACGAAATATGGAATGATCTAGTTCATGAGTCCCATGAACACATCTTGGTTGTTTTCCATGCCAAAAATAATTATAACGTATTCACAGGGACTATATAATCATTTGGTTTCTATCTTCAGTATATCCTCATCCTATACTCGTAGCTGCTGATAGCCTGATCTCAGGTCAGCCGTAGTGAACCTTCACACCCACATCAACTAATGAAAGAGGCCACCAATCCATGGTATGGGATACATGTTCATCATGGTTACTTTAATCATGTTCTGTTAATCCACACATATCTTCATGCTCCCATATATCATATTTATATTCAAAACATGAGCTATCCAGGGTAAAATATTGGGTCTCATGAATCCCTTCCTCACAAGTCCTCCAACATCACCCTTAGTTCCTAATTCTTAGTGGGATCCATCTGATATGTATGTGTAGATATCAGTGATTCGATGAAGTGTAGATAAATGAATAATTTTTTAAACAGTAGGATGTTAAACCTCTTTCATATTTATGAAGCACGTCCTCATACTCTTTCACAATTAAAAAAATCTGAGGACTCATGACTTCAACTACATAATGGGTCAGGGATGCCAATTGAGAAGTAATCAGTTGTACCATCCTGTGTGTGAGTCTATATTATGCTTTATTGATTTCATTTTCACCAAAAAAGAAAAAATTGTTCCATCCCTATAGGCACATTCCACAACTTTAATAATAAATTAAATATGAGAATGAACTTTGGATAACCAGTCAATACTATAAATGATGAAATAAGGCTTCAACATCGCTACTAATGGAGATGGATTGTGAATCCCTCCTCCAAGAGAATGATCACACTGTCGACACCAGTCTGTGGTCATTGATTCTTTTTTAGTACGAGTCTCCAAGCGCAAAGGTCATGTTAATAATTCAACTCGAAGCTCAATGTCTCAAACATGATTTGTTGATATTAATGAATGACTAACACATGTGTATATCCATACTACATAAATTTTTGAAGAGTTGTGGATCACACCTCAAACCATCCTTGGAGAATCTAGATGAATTATCGACCTAGCCAAAAACTAACCCCATCCCTTACAACTAGCTCTGAAGGATTAGTGTGGACCACCTGGGTGTGGTGACAGTAATGGTTCAAACCATTGAACGCCTCATACTACTCCAATACCCCTCTTATTTATCCTCCTTCTAACATGAAACCCTGCACATACTACTACCACTATCTTAGAGGACCCTCCACCATCTCCTGATCAATTTAATAATAGAATTGGATATCTCATACTAGATGTCCATGATCGTAACAAGAGAAACACATCATATACCTAGTCTAATTCGAGCCAACCTGAGAGCCCTACATTAATAACAAGGAATCATAGGTTCACCTCATAATGTGTCTAAACCACTTAGATCACTCTGACTACTATCAGCAACATTCGACAAAGGTCTCAAGTTTCGACTGACCAAACCTAGCAACCACTACATGTGTTTTCTATGTTAGAAAACATTGTTCCATCATCTCTCTCTCATGTACCATATCATAGGAGTAATTGATAATAGGTAACATCGAAACGTTAATATCCTAGAACAATCGTTCTTTAGTGGTATGATCCCTAAAGAAATTGTCTTATACCTTATCCAATGAGTAATGTGAGATATTAGTAAAACTATCTGAATAGTTTTGAACAATCATAATACTCTACATCGGATGGTGAAGCTCATGTATGAATACTGATCACAACATGGGAAGATATAAATACTCTTAGAAGAGACTCTCCAAACCCTTCGAAGATAGATCCATATCATCATGTGACTGAGTCGCCAATATACACCAAGGTCCAGAAGAACCCGAATGATGACTCGCCCTGAGGACACAGATCTAGTTTGTATGAATACTCAAAAGACATAAAATTTGAGTGAATGCCTCTATTATTTCCTTGGCTAGCTGGGGGTCTGGATCACCCCAAAAACTAAAATATTGCATCCTTTAAAACTCATGTAACACACATAGCCTATGTTTATCCTCATATGGTAGTTTGGGTAGTTACAACTACTAAAAAATAGGTTGTATATCTTGTAAACAACCCAAAAGTGTTATTTTTTGTACATGAAAATGTACTGATGCCTCTATTGGAAGGAACATCCACATGATCAGTAATGGAATCTAGGATGGCTATCTATGTAGAGAAATCCTGAAATTAACCAAGATATATCACAATCAATAGAGTATATATTTGGATATGACTAAATAAAGTACATAAAAATCACTACCATTCCTATATGATGCATATACCAATGTCATTATCCATAAAAAAATGTTCATATTTACTATGTCGAAAGTAGGTGATTGGAATCATGGTGAATGGATACATTGGCCACATAACTAACACAAGATCCCTTACCTAAACAAAACCTTGAGACACTTAACAATGTTTCCCCAAACAAAACTCACATACCTAGGTCCCAAGGAAGAACCTAACACTTCTGATACAACTCTATCCTAACCCAACCCTTGGGGTTCAACATGTGACTACCTAGGACTGCCTTCAATAGGCTAGGTGTGGGTGACTACTGCTGAGTTGGAAAATCCCACAAATTAGAGGCATTAAACTTAACTAATTTTACACACAATACATGTCTAGGACCATAAAATTTGGTAATGTAAAACAACAGAAATAATGAAGGAATACATCTAAAATCCCACAACTGAGTAAGATAGTTAAAGTATTATAATGTAAAAATGGGGATAAAAATAAGCCCAGCTAAAAATGTATTGATTATAACATACACCCAAGCAGAGTAATAAGACAATATTATGATCATGTTACACAACTCAGCCAACCTATCTCCATCTATGCTTCCCCCTTCTCCCTCTTATCCTAATACACCATCAAAAGGGACATCATTTGTACAAGACATGACACGTGTGGGCAATGTCTGTGCATGGGTAAGTATAACTTTTCTTTTGTATGATACATTGAAAACACTAAACACGGAGAACCAAGTATTTTCAACACATTAAAATAAAAAAAATTATACACAATAGATTCCATTAGATATGTCCAAGAGATAATCAGGAGAGACACTACACCATTAGGTAGTCATAACTAACTTCTGCCAAATGATACATGTCGAACTATGCTCATTCCGAGAGAACTCACTCATTTATCAATGATATAATCTGAGACACTTGAAGATGTTGTATATATAATTTGTGCCTTATCCAATTAGAACACATTAGTTATAATACAATATGATACACAAATAGGGTTTCATTCCATGAACTTCTAGGCTACACCATGAACCCATTCTAGATCAAATCGATTCATATGTGATCCTATGCCAATTATTCCAAAAACCGAATAGATTAATCCCTAAATATTGTGGATTAATGAACTAGTATAGTAGGATATGATGATTCCAAAAACTTGATAAAATATAATAGAAGATCACACTCCAGTTATATGGAGTGACACCACAACTCTGACCAAGACTCAACCTCTAAAGGGGATTACAGTCCAGTGATGTGAATGTAATGTTGCAATATACCATCAAGAAAATATCTAATGTAATAAAGTCAACCAATATAGGTCAAAACTATGAAAAATAACATTCCCATGAAGTATTGAAGGGAGTACTGGGTGTATCTCGAGGGTTGACGACATTCCTAGTTATCCCAATTCATTCCCACGTGTAAGAACTACAAATATCTTGTAGGGTCCATATACATGATGTGTAGAATGAGTACACAACATGTAGAGACTTGAGGACTCCTACTGGTGTTTCTAGGTTGTGACCCAGTACTGAAGCCACATCCATTTACCATTCATGTATTCCAAATCAGGTATGTGTGGGAGTACAAAAAATGACCATTACCATGTACTCCAACCCATGTATGTGTATATATGACATACAACCTCTATCATCTAGAGTGGATTCACATGCCATGTGAAAGGGTTCATACACCATTTTATCCTATCAATATCAAAAAATCATACCACCACTAGAGGGTCCGAAACTATGTGTAACACCAACTTTCACTCTGTATTTCATGAGTTTATCTATACCTAGAGTTCAACCCCTATTCATTCTCATGATCCAAATTCAGATATATTTAATCTATAAATTGCACCTAAAATTCTAGATATTTTTTAAAGAGCCTTTCCACTAATAGGTCGTCATAATTTATCCTCAAAATGCATTGTGATACTCTTATCCACCATATGATCACCGCACAATGCTCGGAAGGGTTAAAGCATTAGATAAATTATCTTTCAACCCCAACCTACCAATTGTCCCCAAAGATCCTGAACATGTAATTGCCATCATGTTCCATAACCACTGCTTCAATTCATTGTGTTGAATAATGGCTGAGCATTGATCCAGAACTAGGTATTTTTGAACAGTTGTCCAAGGGATTAAAAACAATGTTCATACGAAGAAATTTAAGGTGGAATATATAAAATAAAAAAGTGTGTAATGATTCTTTATTGTTAATAATTTGGAATGAATTAGTTATAATTGAATTCATAAATGAATAATGGTGATAAATTAACCACGAATGATTATATCAAATATAAATCTACTGAAGATGCGTCGGTCAATACTTATTGGTTGAATTGATCCACCTTAATCCATTTTTATAAATGTGATTAAATACCCAATAAATTAATCAAACATGGTGTTTTGATTGAAATTCTTCAGAGAATGATTTCATTTTCTACCTTAATGAGATCATAAAAATCCATCAACATGACAATCCATTGATTGTTCCTAATTGATTCTCATCTTCTATGAATGCTCTCCCCAATACCATGTCTAGGTATTTGGGTTTTTAGAAACCATCCTATGACAAATGGCATAGCTATGTTTTTAAATATAGAGTACATAAATTCACCGAAAAATTGATATAAATTATTTGTTTTATTTTTTTTACGCCCATGCTTTTTTTTACAAATTATATTCACCGGAAAATGTTAAATTACTCATAGGTTAAATCCACCATTCAGATCTCAGTGGTGGCATCTAATTTATGGCCTCAGATCCAGTTTAATATTAATTTCACATTTTTAATAAAACCATATTTGTGTGGTATTTAATATAAATAATATATTTCATCCATTATCCATGGTCAAATTAGGACTTTGGGATTGGACATAGTCTTAGTGGACGGTCTGAACAATAATCCATATAATATTAAAAAATAATACACTAAAAATGATACATGGTATGGAGTAGGTTTATTTTTTGAGGGGGATATTAGTGATCAGGTGATAAGTCAAAAATTAAATTTTCCCCATAAAATATAACCTCTATAGATAGAGGTTATCCATATTTTATTCCTTTGGGTTTTTTAGTACGTGATAATTTCATATCAGAAAACAAGGAAATTTAACTCATTGGATTGTTAGGATGTTTGAGATAGTGGAAAGTTTCAGTCCATCATTTTAAAGATTATAACCATAAAAATGATTATTATTGATGCATGACGTGTCTCGCATGTCATAACTTCATAGATATCACCATAAAAAATCATATGTTGTTGCCGTTAAAGATATTACGATTTTTGGATGCGTACATTGGGGATCACATAACAAGGATGGTGGACCACAGTGATATGTAACTTTTGGGTAAGTCAATACTTTTAGATATTCTGAAATAAGAGAATATGCATGATGAATAGAAGAATTAGTATTGGGAGTCGTAAATTGGATCATATTGGGAATTTGTTTTAGTTGAGACCCATAATAATTCTTTGATAACCTTAAGGATAGGATGTTATACTATGTGAAGGTTATAAGATCTCATATTTTCCCAGATGTATATATATATTTTTTATTTTTGTGAAATTTGATTTATTTGCGATTATTTCATTTAATCAATATTTGCGATATGAAACTTTGGATGGGTTATGTGTTGTAGGGGTGAAACAGGAATGTGAGGATTGTATGGGATATATAAAAAAGATAACATCATGAATCTAATTTACGAAGAGATATTTTTTGGGAAGAACTCATGAATTAAATTCATGGATGTAATTTTTTCACACCCTATAAATATTTACACAAACTATAAATTCAAAACGACCTTAAAATATTTAGTCACATTATGAATATTGCAAAACATATAAATAAAGTAATGAAAATGACACATGTTGTTATCATGTCATGAGATGTACACACCCAGTAATCATATCATAAAAAATAACCACCTTGTAAACATGTCACAAAAATATTAAACTTATAATGATTTCATTAATTCTTTTTACACTATGAGATGATATTTCAGAAAAAATACGAAATGAAACATATTTTACCCAATGTGCAAACAAATTCATGTCGTGAATTCTTTCTCATGTACACTAATTAATATCTCTTGGATTTCCCTTTGTTCATTATTTATTTTGAGCTTCAGTACCGCTATCCCCTTTATTGATCCATAGTGGTTTATATGTCTTGTATTTTTGTCATTGATTTTGGTATTTGTTCCATCACATTATTACGAACACCTTATTTTCCACTCCACTCTACTCTAGATTCATGGTTATTTTCTCCCTCCTAGGATGGTTGGGTGATATTTTTACCGAAGGATGTTTTGGGATGGGTATGCGGAGCAACATGAGGTTACATGCGGCACGACTTGTGGTTGTTCTTTAGAGTTATGATGGATCTTAAGATGGTGCAGGTGGTGTCAATCAGAGTTTTCGTTCTGCAATGTTTTCTGATTTTGGTTCTTATGGTATGTGGTGATGGTGTTTTATGATGGAAAATCAGGTTTTTTATATGGTGCTGACAATGGTTTCTAACAACGACTGTGTTGGCTACTCACAGAGGTCATGGGGTCCTCGATCGTAGGTTATAAAATGATGGTGATGACAAGTTTTTGTGTTTATGGTGACTGAGGCATGTTAATTGCTGACGTATTCGTTGTCAGGTGTGCATCCCGAGACAACGATGAACGATGCGTGATGATGGACTGACTGTCCTTCAATATTTAAAATCTGAAATGTTTTTTTTTGGTTCACAACAATGTGGAGGTATGAAAATAAGGCATATTGTTTTGGCATTACTGGCATAGGTTGGCAGATCAAGTGACTTTTATATAGATTTTGATATAATATTTTCCTTGATGACACATTTATTTTTTTATGTTTTTATGTTTTTATTTGTGGTGGTTTTAAATGTCTTGAATGTTTAATTTTCATGGATCATTATTATGGTTTACGATTAGTCATTGAAATTGTTTTTTAAAAATAAATTATTGATAATGGATATTTAAATTATGTCAAAATATTTTGAATTTCCATAGCATATATATTATGTAATTTATTTCAGTTGAATCACCTAGGATAAATTATTTTAACAATTATGTTAATGATCTTATGGTTAATTGACAAATGATATCGGTTTTATGTAATTATTATGATAATTGGTAACCTGAGTTAATGAATTATATTTTCCTAGTGAAATGATAATTTTATAAATTGATAATTATCTATTATGATTATATAACTTTAATTTGTGTTCTATAATTGAGATTTCATTCGTAGCTTTGGTGTTTTTCTGAAAGTAATGTCATTTATTCCTGAGGAAGTATTCTATTATGGAATGTTGAGTTTATTGAGATACAAATAATGGATGATGTTGAATCCATGGGGAATGATTAATGTTTTCATCCCTTATATGGGACAAATGTAACACCACCAAATTTATTGAATTCGGTATTTCAAATTATAATAATCTTTTTAATATATTTCATTTCTTGTAACACTACAAACAATATATTTTATATTATAGAATTACATATTGATGGTGTTATACACAAAAAAGTTAATAGTTTAGTAAAAAAACATAAATTATAACTTAAGAAACACATAAAATCAATGTTTTCTTATGTTACATGGAAGACAAACTATCATCGATGCCTTATTTAACATGTCAGACCAAGATTTACAGAAAAATAAATCATTAATGAAATATTTATATTTAATAGGATATAATGTGAACATTAAAATAGAAATCTAAGGATTGAATAAATTATTAATATATATATATATATATATCTGAGTTCATAGGTTACCAAATAGTTAGAAAATAATATCGAAATTCTGTGTACATACAAAACTATTTTTCACCATAATTTACACCATATTCTCCAGAAATGTTTATTGTTAATTTTTTTTTTCAAATAAAAATATTTTTAAAAATTCAATGAGCATAATTTTTTTTGTTTTCAATGAATTTTTTTTCAAAATAATTTCAAATCTCTTATATATTTTTTCATAGAAAATTGTTTACAAAAACCATTCCAAGTATTATTTAAACTTTTTCAATGTGTATTTAAACAAAATTGTTTTATATGAAATTAATTTTTTTTATGTTATCAAAGTTATTTTCAATGAAATTTTATTCAAAATAGTTTCATGATTTCATTATAGTATTAAAATTATATTCAATGAAATTCTTCCAAAATCATTTTCATGGTTTATTTATTAGTTTCCAGATTATTTTTAAAGAAATGGTTTTATAGAAGATTTAAAGCTTACTTTCAGTGTCTTTTATTTTTTATAAAGGATTTTTCATTAAATATTTTTTATGATTATTCGATATGTTTTTAAGGAAAAATATATTTCAATAATTTTTCAATCCTTCATTATATGTTTCTTGTTTTATTTTTTGGTAACGTTATTTTCAAATGGTTTTATACATTAAAAATTATTTTTCAAAGGGTAAATGATATTTTACATTAGATTTTTACTGAAATATATTTCAAAACTATTTTCCTTCTAATCGTTCAGTTCATATAAATTAGTTTAATTTTTCAATGTTTAATTCTTGATCCTTATAAAAAATCATTTCTCATTCACGGGATATATGTTTATGAATCATATTTTCACATTCATGAGCTATATTTTATTGTAATATATTTCTCTTTTATGGGTTATTCTTTTTAATAAATGATTATGAAAACATAATTTTTTTCATGTTTTATGATATGATTACATGTATTTAATACAAAATACATTTTCGGGGTTATGGTATTATATTTAATGATATTTTGGAACAATTATGTGTGATTTTACTATTATATGGGTGGGACATATATCTGCCTCCAATTCATTGGGTAGTGATTTATATATCATTATATTGAATAAGATGGTCTTGGGAATGAACCTAGATTACTAAGATAGCCATGGGAGTGATCCATGACTACGAAAATAGTATGATAAGTAAAATATTTCAATTAAAATGTCTATGGGAGATATCCCTATAAACTAATATGGTATGGGGAGTGAACCTATATTTTCATGATGGTGTTGGAAGTTATTCATTGTATACAATTCAAATCAAATTATATGTTTATTTGTCTTCCACAATTCCATGATTTATTCATATTCTATGATTTCATTGATTATGTACTTTACTTTTTAATGATTCATACCCTATGAAATTCCTTGATTTATTCCATGATTCATGTTTAAGATATTCAGATATGTAGTGTATGGTATTATAATGTTATGATAAAATTATCATACGATAATGATCAATCATATGATTATAATTCTCTATTGTATACCCCTGCGATGTTTTAATCCCACCCATTTTTATGTTTCCTTCCCCATGTTATGATTATATATATTGTGTATGATGTTTATAATAAGGGTTGTATTCATAAAAAAATAGTCGGAGATAATGTAGCTCACTTTCATACTTGTTTTTGTGATTCTATTTATCAAATGACAGAAGAAAAATATGGTCCATGTGTATCTATCTGTATAATTTAGTAAGAATTACAAAAAATATATGAAATTTTAATGTATGATAATATACGGTCACTATAATTGGTATCAGAGAAATGGTTTAGTTAAAAATATTTTTCTATGAAAATAAAAACATTGTGAGAACCCTAAGGACATGTGTAGGGATACGTCTATAAAAGATGAAAATTATAGGAATATATATTTTAGTTTTGGTAAATAGTAGAGTGAGCGGATTCCAAGAAATTCATCTGTTTATTGATATTATATGTTTATGTGTCTCTATCAAGGATATACCTACGGGTATTATCTCTAAAAAATAATTCTAGGCATGACTCAAGGTAATTTAGGGTAGGATAATGGGCCTTGCTGCAAACTTAGTTTGACACAACTAAGGGATATTATTTGAGAATTCACAAAATCATAATGAACCCTTCATGAATGATTTAAATAAATATTTTCTATATATATCCTAGTATGAAAATAGGGTGTTCTAGATTATGGAATGTGTCATGATTTAGACATTTTATAAGTGATTCTTTTCTTTATTATGTTGTTTTCTACAATGACATGTAGTCCTCACACTATGCTTATAGTTTTCATCAATGGGGGGACCATATAGTAATTGGATTAACCAACTCTTGGACTCACCAAGGATGAGAAATAATGATTTATCTAAGAGTTTTGGTAATAAATACCTGTTTTGAAAGAAGGTTAGTCTTTCTTTTTGTTATGAATACAGAACGAATCACCTAAGTGAATTTCTTATAGAAATAAGAAGATGTTTTGACAATGGAAAATAAGGACTCAATGAAAGTTTATATAAGGGGAAAATGAAGAGTTTGGTCAATGAAATAGATGAAATTATTTTACTCTATACGATATCATCAAACGTTAATAGTTTAATGTGTTGAATAAATTTTACTTATGAAACTCAATGTCACAAATTGAAATCACTCGAATATAATTAATAAGGTGTTGGGAGTATTGTTTATATTTTTTTGATTATGAGATTGTAGATGAATTGTGAATAGAAAGAGGTTTCAGCTAATAGGATGAGGTATCCTTGTTATATATTATAAGAAAATTAGAATTATTGATGTTTTTATATGTTTTAGATTTAGTAATTATGTTATATGAAGGATTAAACATACAAATATTTCCAATAATTCATTTTTTCACTAATTTTTTTACTATAATATATTGAATACTTTTGATGGAATATAAGTATGATCAATGGAATGGTGATTTCCAAGTAAAATCATGATTAAGTGATTGATAACCCATAAAATGTTATTTATGTAACAATAATTTTTCCTTGGACACAATAATTTTATATATAATAAATTAGATGGTACATATTATGTAGGAACTAATTAATGACTTGTTCAAAAGTAGTTTATTCTATCATGGATGCAGTTTAAATTTTTTTTATGGAATATATCCATTAATATGTATAAAAGGATGATTTCATTTTTTGAAAATGTATAAATTTTAATTTCGATTATTAGCATGTTTCATGAGAATATATTATGAGGGTATAAAAATGTATGGAATGAGACAACATGTAGCTAATTTTTGATATACATGTGATCAATGTTAATATGATTAAATGAAATTCTATATATTGATTTTATTTTCATATTTAGATGGGTTATACGAGTTTCCATCCATGAAAATTTTAAGATAAATATTATTGGAATTATTTTTGAATTGATATCATTTTGGAAACCATTGTTAAAATGATATTTAATGATTCACCCTATTTTAACGATGTATAAAATATTTATTTTGGAAATTATATTTTTTTGATTTTGGAAATAAAATCATGTATTTTGGGTCATAACCAATCATTGCCAACATTTTCTTCAGTCTTTAATCCATGACTGATGGACAATAATTGTTTCACACCTAAAACTAGCCTATACAATTTCCTTCTTAATGTATAATTATTTTTGATGAATAATAATTTATGATGAAATAGTAATGTTAAATTTTAATATTTATAGACAAATTTTTATCTTTTCATTCATTAATGGCCTTTTAGATATTCTAAATGTGTATTAATTTGAATTAGGCAAAAATTTATATTTATTGACATTCATTTTTATATATAATGGGTGAATTCGAAATAGATAAAATCTGATCAAAAGAATGATTTTTTATAGAAACATAAGAAGAATGTATATTTCCATAAATTATTGGTCAATAAAAGTATTACTCTAATATGTGATGATTAACAAAAATAAGTGTTTATGTAATACCCCAATTTTTCTGAACTGGGGTAATTTTAAATTATCAGATATTTGTGACATTAGGGCCCTAAAACATCCACTGATCATTATCTTGTTTGTAATTTAAGACATAATTTAGTCTCTCTGCATATTTATTCTTTCCCACGAAGTCCATATTTTCACATTACACCTATATTCTCTTATATGGAACACTACTTATATGATACTTTTCTTAACTGTTTTGTTTCATATATTCACATTTTTAAGGTTCTTATTTATATTAAGTTTTATGATATGGGATTCGATTAATGAAACATTCAAGTATTAATCAGTTGATAACACAGATGAATTTCGATGGATGAATAAATTTTAAGGGAGATGGAATGTAACACCCCATGATTTTCTGAATTATTTTTTTATATTAATTAAATATTTTTCTTAGTTTACATTTCACAAAACACTAAAAATAGATTATTTTATATTAAAGCACTATATGTGTCTTGAATTATACATAAAAAAAATTAATCAGGTGCTAATCGCATCATAACATAGAGGTTATTTTTTGTTACATTCAAGACTATCTTTCCGTGTTGGCTTACATAATAAGAAAGACCGAGTGTTAAAGGAAAAATAATTCATTGTTAATATATTAGTATTTATTATGAGATAAAAGGTAACTTAAATTGAATATTATATAATTAACTAATTTATCAATATATATATTTAAATTCATTGTTTTCCCAATTATTCGAATAGAATACAGAAAACTAATCAATATAATGTAACTTATTTTATTAAAGTATATTTTGAGGTGAAAATGATATTTTATATTAATAAGATATATTTTTTTTGTGAAATATATTAATTTATTTTATATGTTATATATTAAAAATAAATAAATTTGATAATAATTTTATATATTTTATAGACATTTGATAAGAGTAAACATAATTATATATTAGAAAACCTATATTTTTTAAAGGTTGTTTTACAACCTTTTATTGGAGAATCCATTTTAAATCCAAATTATGGGACTTTAATTTACATAATATTTAAAAATAAATATCATATTTGATATAAAAACATTAAAATTATGTTTGGATGATTTTTTTCTTTCTATGCGGGTTTATTTTTTAATGAATCTTTAAAAATATTGAAATTTAATTCAAATTTTTTTATCTATTTCATTTATAAGGATAAATTATATATTAAATAGGTTATAAATTTTAATTAGACAATAATTAAAAAACTTAATACATTTTAGTATATTATAATTAAATTCACATTAAAATTGGGTATAAAAACTATGAAAACATTTCGACATTTTTACTTTAAGAACCCCTAGTGTCGTCCTGTTGGATGTAATATTATTAAATTAATATCAACCAATTTTGGGATTATAATTTATAAAAATATATTAAATATTCAGAATTATAATCATTTATAATGTTTAATAAGGTCAATGTTTTTTACATAAAATATTAATGAATGTGATTAAAATTAATTACATCAATTAATAGAAAAATTATCTTAACAATGTACTAAATCATATTTTTATTACAGAATGAGACTTATAGACTTTTCTAAAACCCATTGCATGAAACCCATATAACATAAACCTTAAATTATTTAGTTATTATGTATTGGTATTACTATTTTAAGTAAAAACAGTATAACACTTTACATGATTTAAAAAAACCAAGTATTCCATTTCAATTCATAATAAAAGGCCACCACAGATTCCCCTTCATCACACCGCTCTAACCCATTATAATTGACTATGATCTAACCAATAAACCTCCAAAAATACCTAAAATACTCCCAATACCTACCACATAGGTATAAATGAATCGAGGGAGGCCTTTTGGCGCACCCCAAAGTAGTTACCCAATTAATATGTAACAACTAATCTGCAGGAATGTTCTTTTATTTTCATTCCCAACCCCTCCACTCTCTTTAATTCATCCTTTTATGACAAAAAATTATATTAAATATACTAGGATGTTTTTATTTTATTTTTTATACCTACACATACAAACACCTATACATTTTGTGTAACAGATATATTGTTTACAAATATGGTGAACTTGAACCTCAAAAAATGAGGAATATTCATTTTTAATTTACCACCTACCATGGTGGAAATTATGATGGAAACACTATTAATATATGATATATATTAAATTTATTATTTTTACCATATCATTTAATTATTTAAAAAAACTTATCTTTATTCCTTCCATTTTGTGTAAATCCAATAATTTCGATTGAGGAGGACTGGAAAACCAAGTCCTCAGAGCGATTTGATTCATTCACACACTACATAGAATGTATTAAAAACTGTTTTTTTCAAATAATATGCTATATGTGATATATTAAGCCTAATGGAATAATTATATATATATATATATATATTCATATATATGTACATATATTTCCTTTACATATATTACTTCAATAGGACAAAAAAACAGAAACAAGGTTCATGTGCATGTTAGGCTTACCGCCTCTATGAAGGTTGTATTCCATTTAAAAATTCTACATTATGTAGATTATTATAACATAGATATACAGACCAGAAATTATAGATATACCATTGTTTAAATTATGGAAATCATGATAAATATATAAGGACTAGTGATATAACAAATTATGACCCATGCAATGAATAAAGCATATATTACCCGGAGTGAAACCTTTACATAGAATTGTTAAGAAATGGGTACTATAAAGTAATAATAAAACCATATAAGGTATTAAATATAATAATATAGTTATTTTATATATTTATAAATTACTTAAATTTATTTATTTTAGTATTATTGAATGATTTTGAGGATATTCGAGACACAGTGTTATGGTATTTCATCTCACATTTAATTTCATTGAGATACATTCTTTATTCACCACCACTTCCATTTATGGGGTGTGTATAATTCCCGTGGTCATATTCAATTATTAATTTATATTAATTTTTTGGTATTTACATAACCATTCTATTATCTTTATTTAATGGTGATAGTGTTTCAAAAGATTCCAAATCGGTAAAATAACATAGACTCAATTTTCCATAATAGGGACTCATGATTTTTATGCATCTAAATTATTTTTAATGTGTATATAATTCCATTTTAAATGTAATATTATGAATCAAATTATTTTATTTATGTATTATGTTTAATTTAATATATTTTTCTTAAATTGAGCATACAATTTAATGCTATAATGTTATCAGAGTTTATTGAGAAAATATCACTTGTTTTCATCAGTGATTATATTTATGCTTTCTTTGAGAAATATTGTGATCAATTTATGAAGAACATGAATCAAAATTTTTATTTTCTAGATATTAATAATATATTCATGTATTTGAACCATTTTTCAGTATTTGTTACAAAATATAGTAAATAATATGTTTTTAATAAGGCTGCACATTAAAATCTGTTCAGTCAGAAATATGTGTTCTTTCAAAATCATGTTTTCATAAAAGTTTTTCAAATAATTTTCAAGATTGATTTATAAAAATTAAAATTTTTCAATTATTAATGATCATATATTTGTTTTCAATCATATTTTAAATTCAATCATGGAAAATATTTTGAATATGATTTCAATCATCTTTTATATGTATTCATGGAAAATGGTTTCCACAAATGTTATCAGGATTTATTTATATTATTTAAATTTGTTTTCTTTGAAATGTGTTTGAATTAATTCTAATGATTTATTTATAAATTTTCAATGTAATCTTCATATAAATTATTTTCAAATCGTTTTCATGTTTTCTTTATAGGATTAAATGTACATTCAATGATATGGATTTCAAAATAATTAGATGATTTCATTATATTTTTTAGAGTATTTTTAATGAAATATGTTACAAAATGTTTTCAATCATTCTTTTATTGTATTAAAATTATTATAAATAATATTTTAAAATATTTTGATAATTATTCTATATATTTTTAAGGAAAATATATTAACAATATTTTAGGTGTTATTTATATGTTTTCAAGGTATATTCTAAAAATGTCTTCCAAATTGTTTTATGATTTAAAAAAACTATTTAAAAATAAAATAATATTATCATCATGAAGAGTGTTTGAATGATATTTCAAAAAAATCCATATAATATGAAATAATTCACGCCTTTCACGCCTTTTTACAAAATAATTTAAAGGTTACATTCATATTATTTCTCTATATGGGTTATTATTATTGTTATGGTCTTTATGAAACCTGTTTTTCTTCAACAGGTTATATGATAATGAAAAAAACACATTAAGGGGTTAAATTTTTATGAAATATGATTTATATTAATGGGTTATACATTTTATGAAATGATTATGAAACATGTATCTTCTTCGATAGGTTATGATATTGTTACATTTGTATAATACCCATTTCATTTCATGGGTAATGAAATGATTCCTATTGATTTTGTTGACACATGTATTTATGATTTCATTATGATATCTTTGTGACCTATTTATCCCTCTAATTTATTGGTTAAATATTGATATCTCATTATATTGACTAATATGTTCTTTGGAATTAATAATGACTACTATGATAGACATGTGAGTGCACCATAAAAACAAAGATGGAATGAGGAATGCACTCATGATACAATGGTGTCCATGGGTGTAGACCCTGACGACAGTGTCCCATCCTTTCCATGAATTTTTATTAAATCATTTTAAAGAAAAAAAATTAAAATCATTATAACAGGAGGATCCATAGGAGTAGTGTCATGAGAAAACTAGGACCATGTACAACTATTACTACATCAATCATAAACATTTATTTAATTTCTTATTCTCTTGCTTCAAACTGGCACTTGACATCTCCATTGTATATGTAGTCACCTGAGGATATAAAAAAATGGGTGAGCTAGAATCCCAGTATTTTGATAAACAATAACAATATAGAATGGGGTGAGAATAATCATAACCTGGGGAAAAATCTTGAACATGATAGGATTCATTAATAAAAGAATTGAAATGTGGCAATGCATAAATAATGAAGACATCGTGGTGGTTAACTACCACACATTGGTGTAAACAATACTAGAATATTATTAACACATCATTTCACTTTATCTCATGAGATTACTCACTTTTCCCAATGCATTGGTGTGATTTATTATTCCTGGCCAACCCATCACATTCAACCATTAATATTGAGCTAATTAATTCTGGTCACACCTATCAAATGATAACATTTTCATCATCATGATTTCCACATAGAACATTTAACAATCCTAACCATGGTAAATAATGGGTTACAAATCAGATCAAAAAATTCATAGAAATTGGATTCCCTTAAGAAAGTAAGAATACCATACATGTTACAAGAACCTTAAACCTTGAGTGAGAAGTAAAAGGTTCATTCTTAATAGAAGATTTATTTTGGAAAACATTTGTTTGACATAAACAATAGTAGGGGAAATTCATTTTTATGGATGATGGATGTAACACCATGATAATTTATTAAATATATTATTTCAAATTAATGTAAGTTCATTAATATTATTTTGTAGAATATACAGAAACTTCTATATTATGTTTCACCCAAGATTGAGTTATACTGAATAGTAATAAACTATTATTATTATTATTATTATTTAATATGACTGGTTTATCTTCATTTACTAGATAACCTATTTTTAATCTAATTTTTGACTATTTTATAATTATTATATTACAAATGTAAAGTAACTTTTAAATAAAAATTACAAAATTTTCATTGGGTGAGTTTTATTTATATTCTAGTGATGATTCATTTAATGATTAATATTAAAAAATACTAAATTTTAGTTCAATAATGTATTTTTAACTAATTTATTTTTAGATTAAAATTATGCTTCCATTATAATTAATGTAAAATTATACCAATAAAATATTAATGAAGCAAATTCATGTCATTAAAAAATGATTCATATTAAAATTATATTTAAAAACTTATAAAACATTTGGATATTTTACCTTAAATCAACGCTTTGTAGTTCCATTAGTCGGATTTACCTTAACAGTAATATTTCCACATATGTTAATTAAATACTGAAAAATATAAATTCATTATTTTAATCAGTATGATATTTTTATTCTAATATTATAAACATAGTTTTCTACCTGAAGTATTAGGAAAAGTTAATAAATTAAATTACCACACTCAAGGGTAAATAAAGTTATAAAGAGTTAATATAATTTAATAATAATTATAAAATTTTCCTAATAATTTTAGAAATTTTACTATATGATTTATTTTAAACAAAACATCTCATTTAACCATTTTTTGGCCCCATAAATGCCCCTGGTTGAATTTATGCAGTTCTATGTGTTTTATTATATGCGGTGTCCAATATGTCATATTCATTTCGGAGAAAGTATTACATTTTTTATATGTGATAATTTAAAAGTTATCTTAAGCTAAAAATATCATTTTTAGAGATAAAATGATTATCTACATCCTGAAAATTTATTTTCAATATTTTAAATACGTTATTAACATAATGGATTACACAATAATGAAGAAATTAGTGTTTAATTAATAGACATATCAAATAAATGTTAATAAAAATTTTAAAACTAATTTCAATGTATATAATTAATTTCTTAAATAAATTTTAATAATTAAATAAAAATATTTTTGATTCATGAAGGGTTTTTATAGAATTTATCATTCTTTATGATACTTTTAATTAATTCTTGTAATGAATAGTTTGAAAATATAGATTAATGATATTTTAAAATAAATAATTTTTTATTAAATGATATAAAATTCATTAAAATATAACATTTACCTAAATTATTTGGATAAATTGAAATTTTCATCCATGACTAATTTATGGGTATATTTGTATTTAATATTAACTATATTAACATTAAAAATGTAAAAATGCTTGTTTTCATGGTAAAAGTTAAAGGGTTTAATTATGGGTTAAACCAAAAGAAAAGTGTATAACCAAGACATAAAGATGTCAAAAAATTATTCGATGAATTGGATTAGACGTTTATAACATTAATATATTATTTTTATTTCTATAGAATATTTTTCCATGAATATATCTTATATATTATATACATCATAAATTCTTACAAAATATCACTATATTTGCATTCAATATATTTTATGTACCCACAGACAGAAAAATATTGATATGACGGGATCTAAGTACCTATTTTAACATTATTAAATTATTTTAATTGTATTAATTGATTTTAATTTTTACATTTCTTATAATTACCTTAAATTATTCATTAATGTTTAAACTGTGTTTATTTGATTAATATAGAAACAAAATAGTTGATTTTAAAATTTTAAATTTTGATATATTTTGGATGATTTAATTTGTATAAAAAATATTATATCTATATATGATATATTAGTGTTGTTCTAAAATATAATTTTAAAATTCCTATTTTATCATGACATATTTTATGTGAAATTAATTGGATAATATAAAATTTGACAACAATTATATTATATTGCACTACTATATTAAAAAATTATAAAAAATTTATAAAAAAATATTACCAAAGGGAATAATATATGAAATAAAATGGATTCAACTATTCATTAATTTTCAATTGGGATGTCTTTGGATCATGAATTTCCATTTCAATATTTTAATATTTTGGAAGTTTCCAAGAGGTCCCATTAACTCTCCTAAAAAGACCACCAATTATTCTATTTTATTTAGACATAATATAAAATTTGTTTCACTATATCACATCCCAAATACAATCCTAGAATTACTCCGCACATTATGAAATCCATATTTTATGTATAATATCATCTTTAGAGGTGTTATGGGGTTGATCATAGGGGATTGACTGAAGAAGATGCATCATTTTAAATTAAGTTTCTATGTTTTATTTCTTCTTCCAATTCCATCAGATCATCTTACAGAATGATAAAATATTAAATCATGTATCCTAAATATAATGAGATATTATTATCTTAATATAATCACCAAAATCCCTCTGAAAAGTTTTTTCATGGGTAATGAATTAGTTATTTCAATATACCTGTGAACTATCACCACCACAAACCTATATAATTCGTTTTTCAACATAGTATCGCAAGACATGTGATAATGATAAAATTTATTTCTATATATTCTATAAATGATAAATCAATCATTAAAAGATAATAATTTTATAATTATTTAACTGCATTCAATGCACATAAAATTATAACTTTGATCATGCATACATGTGAACTATCACCTCCATGATGAAATGCGATTCATTTTCAATCACCACATCAAATGGATAATTTATAAAATTAAATTTATATCATTAGTATGATATTAATGTTATTTTTATCATTTTTTAAGATAAAAAAATACATACATTCCTTTCATAATGATCATTGAAAAATAAAAATGTTTCTCATATATATGTATGACCTACGGTATCTATGATTATATCATAGTTCATTTTTCATAATAATAAATAACCATTTGATTTAAAAGTATATTTGATGTTCAAAAATTTTAGTCATGTCATGAATATTTTTCTAGTGATAATTTATTAATGACCATCGTTGACTATATATATAGTACTAATGTCTTTTTGTACACTTGAATAGAATATCATGAAAATTCCAACTAAAATGGAAGAATTAATTTATTGTTATAACAATATAATAAGTGATTTATAATAAATAATTATTATTATTATTTTCATGAAAATGAATAATTTTCATATGATTATTATTTATGAAGATAATGGAAATATTTAACTATTTAGACTCAAGGTAAGGGATTTTATCTTAATCTTCTTTCATTGTGAAATTTCTTAATGAAAAGTTCTTTTATTTTCTCGTAAGATGTATATAAATTTAATATCAAATTTTATGTCCATATTTTATCTATACTCATGTTATTTAGTTATTTTTAAACATAGTTATTCATAGAGATTAAAATTTCAATGTTCATAGTCATACAAGACACTATGAATGTTTACATATTTAATTATAAAATCTTTTTCACCATGTTTTATGATTTATTTTATATTATGTATTTATGTATATATATATTGAAGAATTACATAGAAAATATTATTTATATTTTTAATTTAATTCAAGTGTTTTACAAAATAAATCATTTAATGTGTTTTTATAAATATCTTATTGAGAAATGAATAAATGATTTTTTTATTATTAACTTATATGGTGATAGTTAAATTTACACTATTGTGTTCATTATTTTATAGTTATACTCATTTTTAATATTTCATGATTCCTGAAATGGAAAAAATATATTTTTACCTTTTTCATTTTCTTATTGAAAGTCTTTTTTAATGAAAACGGTGTTTTTGTATTCAAAATGGGTTCATGAAAGTAAAAGTAATTTTTATTAAAAAGTGATTTTATAGGATATTAAAACACATTTCCAATATCTTTATAATAAATTTGATTTTTTATATGTATCTTTAGAATTACAGGAATTGGGTGAGCCTAATACATCATATACATGGGGTGGCCTGGAGAGTACCAATTTTGCTAGTCATAGCTTAACATGGGGTTCCACCCAATATTACAAGAAAATACAATAATATATTTAATTGGGGTGGCACAAATAGTGATGGGAAATTAATCTATAGCATATCATGGTGTGTCCCATATAGTAGCATGTAATCACATAATTTCATAATTATAAATCTTCCATTTGATGATTCCAATTTAATGGTATTTGATTGGGTTTTATGTATATGATTCTATCAATCACCTAAGTGAGTTTTAATTAAATCTAAGGGATTAAAGGATTTTATCTAAGACAAATGAATGTTTTTTATTTTGATTTTTTATTTAATATTTTCATATAAAAATGAATATAAAATTAATGTATTTATGATTTTTTCATTATTTTAATGAACTAAAGGTATTCCATTATGTATTTATCTATTACTGAAAATATGTCTTCTTCCACTGATTTAAAATTTTATTTGGGAAGGTTTAAATTTAAATATTCATATGGATGCCTTCAATGAGGTATCTGTCATAATTGTTCTTACAAAAATTCATGTTTTAGTTTTTTGAGTTTTATATTTCAAAAAAATGGATATTGAGTATATTTGTTGACTTACAATGAATGGGTGAACATTTTAAGAGTTCTCCTTAGTTATGTAAAACAATAATAATAAATAATCAACAATTATGTAAGTGTTTGATGTTTTATTTTCTATTTTTTCATTATTTTTACTGAAAAATATTGGTCATTGTTATCGGAATCATAATATGAAATTCTTATTTATGGATTTCAGCAATGGATCTGGGGGTACGAGTTCTTGGATGTTCTGATATAACTATGAAAAAAATCAAAAAAATAAATAAATTATCTAACATTTGAAATATCTCATAGAAAAATTGTGGGATGTTTAATGTGTCTTGGCCTTAGAAAAACCCATATGATGAAACCCCCATCATTATAAGATAATTGAGCCTCACAAAAAAATCAATGTTAAAAAATATCATTTCTCCCCATTTTTCATAAATATATTGAATTTTCTACATCTAAGAAAGCCCTAAAATTTATGTTATATATTATTTCATTAAAAGTTAATAATAGTTTTTTAATGTCTTAAATTATCACCATAGTTCTCTTTTTCATATAATTTAGGTAATTTAAAAATAAATTATTTAAAATGGTATGATAATAAAATAATGGAGCATAAAATTTTATAGTCATAAAATAAAATATGTCATGTAAATTATAATTATCAATTATTAAGTAGTTTTTTTAATGGGATCAATATTATAAATTATAAATAAGTCATAATTCATATCTTATAAAATATATATATTTCTACTATATAAGTTTATCCTTGATATTGTGATTTTTCTGCAATGTTTTTCTAAATCATTTTAAATTATTATGTATTAATAACAAAAATAATAAATTTTAATCTAATGGGATTTAATAACCATCGTTATATTGAAATAATATCAATGGTTGCTAAGGAATGTGATTTGTTTATTCAAACAAATAATATTTTCAAAAGACAGAGAGAGATAGTCCATTATTAAAATATAATTAAATTCATCAAAATGATGGATAATAATATTTTCATATGTCCCAACCCAATTTACATAATCATGGGGATTAATAATCTAATAATAATAATCTTTCGTTGATTATATAATTTTTATGGTAGTGAGTTAATCCTCTAAAGAAAATTCCGAGGTAAAATATATAAAAAAACACAATAATTTATTTTAAAAAATTAATGTAGGATATGTGTTATATTATGTGGTAGTTGGGATGGTATATCTATTCCATTTTTACAATAGTTTTGTAAGATGTTGATTTGTATAGACCTTATTTGACGTTTTTTGTGTTGAATCGATTTTCAGATTTCCAAAATTCCATTCAATTGAATCATTGAACTATGGGTTATGAATTGTTAGGTAATTTCCTATACCCAATTATAATGATTTAACTATTAATCTATTGTAAAAATCAAAGGCTCTAGGGCATATATTTAAATAAAAAACAAATATCCATTAATTTTATACATTCCCTTGTTTTCTTTATTCCATTTTTTTCACATATAGTTAGTGGAATCTTAATTCACACAATGTATTTATAAACCGATCATCTATGAAACTCCATCCATGTATTTTTTGGAATGTAAAAAAGATAAAATAAATAATTACATTAATCATAATATGATATTTTTCTATGATCATGACCAAACTATTTTAGATGTCAACATCTATCTTATTTGGTTTCCTAGTTGGCTAATCAATACACTATTCATCATATGCATTACAAACATGGTTTCTCTAGGATAAAATAATTTTGAAAAAATATATTAGTATGATCAATTAATAATTTAAATAATAAGGGAGTTACCAAAAATAATCATGTGAAATCTCATCCAAGAAATGTATTACTATTTGATACTGTCATAATAGATTTTAGTTCAACCAAAATCACTATTTTTTTGACACCATGTTTTCATTGATATGGGTTTTACTATACTTACTAATAAAATTGTCCAACAAAATAAATAATTCATATGTATTAATAATGAACATGTGATCATCAAATGAATATCCATTAGGTGTTTCAATCCAGGAGTCATGTTTGGATTTTTTTCACACACTATATAGAGATTGAGTTATTAATTAACTACAGTTTCAATTTTTATTACCCATTAATGCATCTATGGATGATCTAGAATCTAGTTAATGTTTCTGGAAAAATATTTCATTGGTATAAAATATAATAATCATTGTATTATGTAATCATCATGTTGTTCTCTTATTATTAGACTTATCCAAAGGTTCATAAAAAGTGTTCCCTAACTTATTTCAATAAAATTAATAGATTAATTATAAATATTAACTACATTAAAAATTTAAAATAAATCAAACATTATTGAAATCCAACTGGGGCACCACATTCCCAAAATCCTAGTTAAATTTCTAAAACACCTAAATTCCATAAAATAATTAACAACATTTGAGATCGTAGAAGGTAATCATATATCCATCTAAAATTAATTCAATATGATATTTAATAAAATTAAAATTAATCACACCATCCATAAAATTGAGTTATTTTTTTAATGATAAGTAGTGTAATTAATATATTTCCTGATTTGAAAAAAATATTCACTGTAATAAAACCATACTAGATATCGATATATTTACTTTTCATAAGTAATATTGATCATTAAATCCATAGGAATGGAAACATAAGAATATGTGTGATAAATTGATTTATATGGAAATGAATATCAACATATAATCATGGGTTATTTATTAAGAACATATATAAATAATAATACGGGATAAGTATTTTATTAAAAAATAGGTATCAATACAAGTTGTCATTAATTCATGATAAATGGACAAATAACCTCAAACAGAAAACATGTACCATTACATAAGTGCGTGAGATAATAAAAATGTTCCATTGAGATATATCACAGTAATATTATATATAAATATTACTTGTAATTTATGAATATAAAAATTACTAATTTGGGAAAAATCATAAGCATATGAATTAATCAGATAGTTATAAAACCAATAATTGATACACTTTTTGTATTAAAATATTTTATGATGTCCATACATTATGTTATGAGAAATACCATAATTACCAAGGATTATGATGTGAAAAATTATATGATTTACTTTTATTTATTAGGGAGTAAATTAATTATTAAAATGATTTATAAATTTAAAAACCATTATCCCCAAAGATTAAGCTTGGAACAATACCATGTTTCAACTATTTATGTTTTTTGAAACCCCATGATAAAGATATGTTATACAGTTAAAAAAAATATGATAGCCACGATTTATGTTGTGTTCAAAACTAAAATGTCTATATATCATTTTATGATCATGCCAATTATGTACATACATTATTTTGTCATAAAACTACTAATTTTAATTCTTTATGTTGCAATAAATACCTTGATTCCGATAATTTACTTTTCAAGAAAATCTTGTTTGGACAAACATTATGTTGTAAAAAAGACTAACTAAATATTATATTATTGTCCAAAAATATTTAAGGAAAATGGGGGAATCCAAATATTCACATTAGTACAATATCAAAATAAATCACATAATTTTTAATATGGAATTTGAGACTACCTAATAATTCTCTGTAAATAATTTCCCGAAATGGTTGGAACATATATGTCTGGACCATCTTTTATAAGATAATCAAAGTGTGTTTATAATTATCCAAAGTCATCATGTTCTCATAAATGTTTTTATTCTTTTTGTTGAAGCCTCTGATCAGTATATGTTTCTCATTGTCAATCCATACGCTTTTTGCACTATTAGCATTCACATGTATCATTTTTCCTTCATCTTTTTTTCTTCCAATTATGTGGATTTAATCATAAAGAATTATTTGATTAATTATTATTCTGAATAAATAGGTATATCTAAAGATTTCACAGGATCTAAAACAACTTTTCACTACTATCCTTACAAAATGATCACAATGTCATCCACCTACCACACGTCCTGAACATACATCAGAGACTCCCTATGTTGATCCCCCACAAATTTATTATGCATCCCCTTGTGGAGATACCTAGATTTCTGAAAGATAATACCCCTTTAAAATATCTAATCCTTCACCTATACACATAATAACTCGATTATATTTATCCCCCACGCTGATTCCCCCTACGTAAAGTTCCTACACATCTTTTTCCCCATATAATTTTTCTAATCGTGTCTCCATTGTTCTATGATGGCATGAGTTTCCTTTTCACACATTTTTTTTTCTTCTTCTTATTTTCAAACACATGACTCCCCATTTTTATTTTATTGTTCAAAATAAAAATTAACCAATACATTAGAGGGAGATAAAGTACCTCAACCATAATTATCTATAAAAATGTGTTAAAATATGAACTAATTCATTAACCATATAAAAAATAGACCACAAAATAAATGTGGTTTCCATTTCATATTTAATTTTTTTAATTTGGTATCAAATATTGACCAGTTGATACCATAAATTTAATCACCATAAATGATTTTTTCAACATTGAATTTAGTGGTTCATTCCTATAACACTATTTCATGAAATAATCATATTTTATTATATCATTTGTAAAATAAAAAATAATCCATAAAATGGTTTGTAGAGAAAATTTAATATAATTATTTTAAAAGTAACATAATTATGAATCACCTTCAAAAATATTATTCATGTCTATAAAAAAATTAATATACAGAAAAATAAATTAATTCCAACAAATGGATCATTGAATATTAAATCATGATTATGAAGCTAAAATGTGAAGGGGATGATAATAATATAAACTAAATAATAAAATTTTACAATTATTATAAAATAGATTTATTTATAACACATCATCGAATGTGAAATCAATATTTAATTTGAAAAGGGGATAGGATAAATTTTAAAAAAACTACAAATGAAACAAATTTATTAATATAAAATAATATAAAATATATGTTTTGTCTATAGTCTTATTTTTACTTTTTTTTGAAATGAGTAATCTGTAAATTCATTTATAAAATAATGGACATATATTGAAAATAGTTTCTCTATCTATTTTAATGACATGTCTATCATAATGACTCTGTCATTCGTAATGACTCTGTCTATCCTAATAACTCTGTCTAACATAATGACTCGGTCTATCGTATTGAATCATTCTGTCATAATGACTATTTTTATTATATCGAATCTACCTATCATAATGACTTAGTCCAATCATACTCACATTATGCATCATACCTACATTGGATCATAACCTTGTTTTAAAAAACGTAGTACTAATCGTACTCATATGTTACGTTTATAACATACATGTCTTCAATCTATTATCAAAATACATGTATTATATCAATCATACTCATTTTACTAGTTTCATATATTTTTTAATCAAAACAATGTCATAGAGATAGTTATAAACTAATCAAAATGATGTCATGTTTTCTATTTCAGTATGACTGTTACATTTCATGGTGTCTACTTCCCTTTGAGTTTTCAAGAAAAAAATGACCGTTTAAGAGAATATAACTATTGGATCTTGAGGCCAATAAATATTAGGTCATTTGAAGTAGAGTAAAATACTTGAACAAATTTTTCTACTTCCAAGATAATGAGAGTGAAGGTGTGACTTCTCTCTGCTTTGTGAAAAGGCCCTAAAACTATAAATGTGAATGGATTGTTCTTAGCTTTAGTTTTTCATTATGTAATTTATTTCATTGTGTGTCTGATCATGTGATTATGATTGAGGGTTTGTAGGGATAGAAATATGACCCAACTAATTATCGTATCGAGGGATTACATGTGTTTGAAATATAGTACTGCTGATTACATTCTTAATTTAGGTCTTATGGGAATATGAAGATTGTTGTTCTGATCATCATATCAAAGGATTACCAAGGTGGTGGTATGACATACCACTATCCTAGGTGAAATGATAACCTAATCCCTGGGATAAAATAATTGAAATACATTTACATTTCTATTTCTATATATATTATTAAGGTAATTGTTTTGATTCCTAATTAATTTCATATTAAATTCAATCCTAATTGTTTCAATTACAATACATATTTTATTAAGAGATTATATACACTAAATGGTACAATTATGAATATTTTTATTACTATGATTATTTTATTCAATTCAAATAAAATTGTTTTACATTACTTGTACTATTACATCATAGTATTATCATAGGATTCAAGACCAATATGGTCGATTATATTGAATTTAATTTTTCTTAGATTAAGATGTTTTAAACTAACTTCATTATTGATTATTTAATTGCATAGTTTTTTAAACCTAACCCCCCATTAATTTTACATATTATATAAAAATACATATATATTATGATCTTACAAATAGTATCATAGAATTTTTGCACTATTTTGAATCACCTGATTTATTTATTTTACTAATAAAATTCTATTCTTTTAAAAAACATTTGTTTATAACTACTTACTACACTAATTTGTGGAGTTGAAAAAAGAATTTTTTTAAATGATAGAAGGAATTAATATTGGATTAATTTATAATATGATTCCAAGAAGAAGTCCTATTTTTGATGGAAATGATTATGAGTAATTAATATATCAAATGAATACTTTTGTTATTAATAATAGAGTGTATAACTTAATCAGTCTTACTGGAGGTGACAAAATCCTAGACAAGGATGTATGTGTCTTCACCAACCAAGAGAAATAATAATATCAACTGAATTACAAGGTATGAAAACATTATTGTGGTCTATGACCAGGAATATATATATTCAGATATCATCATGTGAATAATACAGTGATATCTAGAAGAAATTGTAAGTCACACATTTTGGTACATGAAAAGTTTTATAAACAAGAAGAGGAATGCTTCGAGTAGAATATCATTGGTTGATGTTTCCTTATGGAAAACTGGTATACAAGGTACAAAATCTATTTATGACAATGTTCAATAGTATAAAATCAATGGGTGAAAAGTGTCTGGATGATAAAGAACTTGTGGAAAAGATAATTGATATAATTCCCAATGAATGGGAATCAAAAAAATTAGCTATTGATGAGAACATGAATGTTACTTAAATTACACTTGATGAGTTATTTAGAATTCTTCTTCAACAAGCGGCATGATTTAAAAGATATGTGGAATTAAATAAAAAGAAGAATTTTAATGGTACTGTATCTTTTACCACTACATCCTATGTTAAGACACCATAAAGGATTAGTAGATCCAATGATAAGAAAGTTGTTGTCATATAAGAATAAAGAGATACTGATCACTCAGAGAATGAGTTAGCCAATAATTTTAGAAGGATGATCATGATTTTTTGAAAAAATAAATTCAATAAATAATCAAAAAAGAATGATACGAGGGAAAAGAAATACTCATAAGTAACATATTCTGATTGTGAAAGAGTAGGTGATATTAAACCAGATTTTCCTCTACTAAAAATAAATGACATAAAGGATAAAAATTATTAATGAAATAAGAAAAATCATTACAAGTAAAATTCAAAGAATTTATTAAAGTCAAATGATTATTGGAGTGAAATTCATGGCTAGGGTACACAATGCTAAATCACTTACAAATGTGTCTATAAGTAAAAATTTCCATAAAGAGAAACAATCATACATTACAGATGAAGAATCTTCCTCAATAGAGGAAACATTACCTTCTATTGAAGAAATATCCAGATTTTCCATGTTATGTGAGAATGAAAATTATGAACTCAATGAAATTATTAATAAGAAAGTTTCAAAATTATCTATTCTTAAAAAAGATATATCATATCCTTCAAAAGATTATAATATAAAAACTATTTGTTTTGAAAATATTTCAATAACATTTAAGGAAATATGTTTTGGGAAGGATAAACATTATATGGATGTTGAACAATATGTTTTAATGAAATGTGTATTTGAAACTGAAAGTAATTCCAAAACAATTTATTATGAGAATGAAAAATTAATCATTAGACTTAAATCTGAAATCATTCATCTTAAGAATATTTTACCAAAATTTATCATGGGAGAAAATAATTTTAAAAAATTTATTCTCTAATTCTTCCTCTTAGAAACAGCTCTGGAATTGGATAAACTCACTCAAAACTTATTTTTAGTCATAAAAATTTTATTCCTCAAAGTTCCTCATTCTGTACTAAATGTTAATATGGATGTCATTGGGAAAGAAATTGTTCTCTTAATAAAATTCAATAATTAGGATTTTATAATGTTCAACTTTTTTAAAAAATGTGGATTCCTCAATTTATTTTTTCTAAAATTTTTGGATCAACACTTGTTTGGGTTCCAGAAAACAAATTGTATATTTTTTATGAAAATATGAAGTGTACCAACAACAAGATAATTTTTTACATGGATAGTGGTAGTTATCGATGCATGACATAAAAAATTTAGTTGAAAATATTATTGAATTGAAAGGAGGAAGAGTGACCTTCAGAGATTATTCTCAGGCAAAGATCACTGGTATATGTAATATTAGTCTTTAATGAATTGTATTAATTTCAAATGTTATTTTACAAATGTGTTATGCATAACCTTATCAACAAAAATAAATTATTTGATGAATTATACCTTGTGGATTTTAGGAATGAGAAATGTTCAGTTCACAATTACTTGGAAAAATTCATTATTTCTTCCCATAGGAATGGGAATGCATATAAAATTAACATAGAACACCTTATGAGCCACGACATTCCTTCCATAAGTGCATTAGAAGACCAATATTGGTTATGAAATAGATTTTAGGAAATTGTAACTTCAGAAACCATTGTAAACTCTAGAAAAACTGTTAAAGTTCTACCAAATCTATGGTATGACTCTTCAAATGTTTGTGACCCATGTCAATATAGCATGCAATATAAAAATAGATTTAAATCAGTCAATTAATTTTCAAATTCCAATGAATTACAGTTAGAGAACATGGATATCTTCGGTCCTAGAAAAATAGGAAGAATTAGAAGAATGTATTAAGTACTTGTTTTAGTTAACGACTTCAGTAGATTTACATGGGTCTATTTTCTCATAATTAAATATGAAAGATTTTTCTATTTCAAATAATTTTGATAAAATGTGAAAAATGAGAAAACAAATACTATTGATAATTATTTGTAGCAATCATGGTGGTGAATTTCAAAATTTGGATTTTTAATCCTTTAGTAGTAAGAATAGTATTAATCAAAAAAATTTTGCTCTATGAACCCCACCAAAAAATGGCATTGCTGAGTGAAGGAATCATATTCTTCATAAAATGACAAGAACTATGTTGAGTGAATACTCATTTTCTAAGCATTTCATGTATGATTCTATTAGTACTGAATGTAATACTATAAATAGTGTTTTAACTATACCATTTCTTAATAAAACACCTTACAGAATGTGGATTGGCCGAAAACCTAATGTTTCTTACTTTTGAATCTTTGGATGAAAAGTATTCATATTGAATTCAAAAGTGAATTTTAAAAAATTTTCACCCAAATATGAGGAAAAATCATTCTAGATTATTCCAAAACTTCTAATCCATATAGATTTTTTAATAAATCCCTTGTGTTGTTAAAGAAATCATCCAGGTTAAGTATGATGAAATTGAAACATTTGTTTTTAAACCATCCTTTCCTATATCAAATAATGTATTTTCAAAAATAGATTATCAATCTATGATAGAAAAATCTTCTAATAAGGGAAATACCCGTGAAAATAATTCTCAAACATTTACCATAGATGATATTCATTCTTATATTGGTGAACAGTTCAATTGTTTCTTAAGAATCATCCCACTGAAAATATCATTGGTGATATAAATAAACCTATAAGAACAAAAAATTCCTTAATAAATGATATATAACATATTGATTTTCTCTCTCAATTTGAACCCAAACCATATAATGTGGCCTTAGTTGATGATGATTGGATGAAAGCAGTGAGAGATGAACTAAATAATTTTGAATGAAATCAATTCTGGACATTGGTTGAATGACTGAAAGGAAAAACTATGATTGGTGTAAAATGGGTTTTCAGAATCAAGTGTAATGAAAATAGAGTAATCATAAGAAATAAATAAAAATGTTTTTCTTATGTCTATAATCAACAAGAGGGAACAACCTATAATAAATCCTATGATCATCTAGTCAGACATGATTCTATTAGAATTCTATTAGCCTTTTCATCATACTTCATTTTCAAAAAAAAAATCAAATGGATGTAAAATGTTATTTTCATATTGGTTTTTTAAAAGAATAAGTTTTTTAGAACAACCTCATGTTTTTATATATCAAAAACACCCTGATCATGTTTTAAAAAAAAATGCGTTTTATGGCTTTAAACAAGCCCCAAGATCAAGATGTTATAGAATCACATGATTTATTTTACAAAACAATTATGAAAAAGGTATTGATGACCCATCTCTTTTTATAAAATAGAAAATAGAAATGTTTTGATTGTACAAATCTAGTTTGATGACATTATATTCAGATCAACTAAGCAATACTTAATTGATTCATTTGTGAGTCTAATGAAATATGATTTTTAAATGAGTATGATTGTTGAGTGAATCTTTTATTTTGGGTTTTAAATATCTCAAAAACAATAAAAAGCCTATATGTCTCAGCATAAGTATGTCAAAGTATTACTAAAAATGCATGATGCGAAAAAAATGAATGTATTAGCACTCTAATCTGTACATCAAATATACTTGATCATGATGAACTTGGGAAACCATTGGATCAATCTACATTTATATGTGTGATCAGTAGCATATTATACTTAACACCTAGTCATCCATGCATAATGTTTTCTGTATTATTATGAGCATGATACAAATGAAATCCAAAATAATCTCATTTAAAAAATGTGAAAACAATTTTTTTCTATATAAAGATAACTGCTGATTACGGAATATTCTATTCATCAGGAAGTGATATTTTTCAATATATTTTCAGATGATGACTATGGTGGATGTGGAATTGATTGAATGAGTTTTTATGGAACTTTTCATTTTCTAAGAGATTCTTTAGATTCTTGTTCATGAAAAAAAATCAACACTCAGTTTCACTCTCCACTACTGATGTTGAATTAGTAGTAGTTTGAAGTTGTTGCGCTCAAGTGTTGTGGATGCAACACACACTCACATACTATGGAATGAGTTTTACAAAAACTAAAATATTTTTTTCTAAAATATGTTATATTCCTCTCAGTAAAAACACTTCACACTACTCATGAACAAAACACATAGACATTAGGCATCACATTCTTAGGGACTACACACATAATGGATATATCAATTTTATATTCATTGGAATGCAAGAAAAACTTGCTAATATTTTACAAACCCATAACCTTCCAATAGATATGAGTTTATTAATCAGAATCTAATAATGATTAAACTGAAATATTCAATCACATCTACTACCAATTTTTTCAATTCTCATTACATTAAAACTCTCATTTTCTATGGTGAGAACATTTTCCTTTTTCTTAATGTGTTATATATTTTTTTCTTCTTGTTTCATTTGTTATTATTGTCTTATTTTTTTTATCGTACATTAATTATTTAATAATAATAGTAATTTTTTTCTTATCTGTTTCATTAGATGTTTTATTAATTATTATATATTTTAATTTTTATATGACATTCGGTCTTAACTTTGTTAGTTTGTAGTTTCTTAATATCGGCATAAAAAATCAGAACATATTCATAAGTATCTGCCCATCGGTTTGACAATAAATTCTAATGAATTCATTTTCCATCATCTTTAAAACTAATTGTGATGACATTTTTGTCTATCGGTTTGACAACATATGGTAATGAAATTGTTTTCCATCATCTTTTGATTCTATGATAATGACATTGTATTCCATCATTTTGACATCCAATTGTAATTAACTTGTTTTCTGTCAGCCTGAAAACTTATGAAAATGACTTTTTTTCCATTAGTTTGACAACTTATGAAAATGCCTTTAATTTCCATCAGTTTTATAACCAATGGTAATAAATATTTTCCATCGGACTGATAACTGGTCATATTCAATTTATTTGACATCGGTTTGATGTTTCATTGTATTTTCTTATCAATAATGAAACTATTTCTATTCTTTATTGTATTAGGTTCTTACATTTTTAATACTATGAAACGAAAAACTTTTTTAAAATCACGAACATATACATTCTTTAATTTTACTGCATTTCATTTTTAATATTGTTTCTCTTTTTTTAGTTTCACTTTTCATTTTTTTAATTTTTTTTAAACAATTTTTTTTCCACCATTAGATTTTTTATCCTATAATATCAACCATAAATGACCAAATATCATCCAAATTTGCCTATAAATAGTGGAATCCCATTCCTAAACCCACACCATTTCATTAGATTTATTGGCGAGGCTCTCCCACCTTCTAAAGACTCAGTACAATCATTTATTTATCCAAAAAACATTATGACTCAGTATTCTTCATGTACACCTACTAATATATGTCATCAAAGAATTTATCATAAATGTATTTCTACAGATAAATGTTATTCTGTCAATATTTAACTGATAGTTATGACTCCACAATTAAAATAATTATTTAATTCCATGTTTGGGAACATATTTGTGTTGAGAAAACCATTTCTCAAGATCCGATTCTTATTGAAGTGTATATTCAATTCTACAATATTTTGTCTTTTGATAAGGATATGATGATTAACATTGCTGTGTATGATAGAATTCTTTCAATGTCTATAAGAAAAGAAACACATTTCCAAAATGTCCCAACTAATGGTGACTACTTTTGAAATTCTCATAAGCTACCTGAGGACGTTGATACATTTAATAGGGATAGAGTTGAAACGTCTCTATTTTATATAAATGAGAAGAAAAAAAGTAACCGATATATCTACAGAAAATGGAATTATTGTTCTTTTGATTCATGGATTTCTATTTCCAAGGTAAGGGGATAAGTAACCTCTTAAGGTTTCTATCATTTTGATGTTATATTACTTTTAAATATGGAAAAGGTAAATATATTGGGTGACATTTTTGAAAAAATCAAGAATGTGATGCCTGGAGAAATTATGTCACATCTTATCATGTATCAATCTATTCGGATAATTTTTAATCTTGAAGGATTGATGTTTTGTAATATTACAGTGAATGGATAATTAAAATAGCTGATGGTTTCTTAGATTAGCAAGAATACAAAAATGAAATTGAATATTTTTTATGAATGTTCAAAACTAGTCACCAAATATGTGGATGAATCGACACCAAGTAAATTGGAACCATTACTATTAGAATAACATCAAAAAATTGTAGCCCCTCAAACATTAGATTATAAATCCTGTAAAAAGCATAAAATGAAAAACAAATAAAGTAAGGATGATATATCAAAATGGAAAAAGGATAATGATAAAAGAGAAGAATGTGATCCTATATTTGGTCTTGATCAACATGAAGCTCTAGCCGAGAAGATAAGAACAGACGTTACTCTATAGGCTACGAAGTAGAAAAATATTCTTTTGAAAAGAAAATATAATGATTTTTATTTTTCCAAAATTCTAAAATCTTCTTAGTTAGATAATTCTCAACAGAAAAAACATGTTCAACAGGAACCAAAAATAAATACTTTTTCAGAGAATGAAATATAGAAACAAACAGTGAAATAAGATTTTCAATTGTATTCAAAATATGATGGTGAATAAGAGGAAAATGACTTTATTTTGTAATATCATTAGAGATAAAATAAAATTAGAGAATAATTATCTCTTAAAAACAATGGGAAGTAATTAAACAAAAATATCCTTATATCGATCAAGCACTAATACAATCCTTAGAAACACAATCGGAGAGAATTCCATTTCTTGTTAGGAAATGGGCTCATAGTTCTCTTACCGAGAATGAATATTTCATCAATGAAAATTTTTAAGAAAAAAGAGCTGATAAATAATAATAAAAGTATGAAAAGGAAAAAGTGGAATGAAAAGGAAATCAAACTCATTGAAGACTCAAACCAATCTAATGAACTTGAATCATACGATGATGATACTGATTCAAAACACCCAATTTCTCACAAGAAAATTGATTACATTATTTGTGTTTTTAGAATAATTGAGAATACTATTCACTACTTTCCCAGAATAAAAGAAAATAGTAATTTCATTATAGAGAATCAAAAAATGAAATTTGGTTCCTTAAGATATCTCAAAAAGAGATTAATGTAAATAAAGGATGATATAAATGATTTGAGTGATAATTTTTCTACTCATAAGGAGGATTACAACAAGATTATTAAATGGTCACACAAAATATAAATCTTAGTGAATTAACATGAGTAATAAATTTAATACATAAAAATAAATTCAAACGATGTTTCTATTTATTTTAATATGATTTAGAATTAAATTGTTGACAGGTTGAATCAGATTTCAAAAAACCATGGTGCTAATGGTACTTCAGTACAAGAGTTGTAGAAAACGATGAATGACTTCCAGTGAGACTATTTTAAAGTATCATCTTTCAAAGATTAAAATGTTTTTTTAATTAAAACATTTTTTTGTTGAATCATGAAAATAATAATATACAAGAAAAAATTGTTACTCTTGAAGAAGTGATCAGAGTTCAAGATGAAACTATAAAAATCCAATATAAACATTTTTCATACCAACAAGAGCATCTAAAATCATAGGGTGTTTCTATATTAGAATACAAGAAAGTGATAAATAAAATGAAGGTTTTTTTCATGATTTTATCATGAAAGAGAAAGAAAGAGAAAAAAAATGAATGTTTTTTTGTATCGTTATTTTTGGTTTTTTTAAAATCGTAGAAGTTTTAAAATTAAATAAATAGTATAGTTGTATCCACATTATTATGTATTTAGTTTTTCTCTAAACTTTTCAGACCAAACAAAACTAGAAATTTATTTTTGTAAATCCCAATGGGGGAAAATGTTTTATAAAATGGTAGAATGTTTCATAAAGGGGGAGAATTGTTAAATTTTTACATAAAAGTAATGCATTAAAGAGAAGAATAATCAAAACAATGGATATTCTATATGAATAAAATCATTAGGACTTTCTATACCTAAGGGTGTTTGATTTGTATTAATTTCTCTATTCAAAAGATTTTTTCTATCTCAGGGGGAGCAATGTATTTCATTGTAGTTTTAATTTGTGATTTTTGATTTCCAAAAAGGGAGATATTTTTAATTTAAAAATATTTTTGTTACTTTTCTATTTTTTTTGGGAAACTACAAATCGATTTATTTAAATCATAAAAAATAACATACATTAAAAATGGTTTCTCTGTCTAACATAATGACTCTTTCTATAGTAATGACTATTTCTATAATAATGACTTTGTCCATCATAATGACTTGTTCAATCATAATTACTGTATCTATCATATTAACTATGTCTATTATAATTACTCACTCTATCGTATCAACATTGTATATCATAATGACTAACTCCAATCGTACTCACTTTATGCATCATATCTACATTGCATCATAACATTGTTTTATAGTAAGCAATATTAATTATACTCATATGTCAATTTTATAACATACATGTTTTCATACTTTTTTGAAAACACATGTATTATATCAATCATACTCATGTAAAAATTTTCAAATATCTTTTTTTTAATCAAAATGATTTCCTAGTGATAGTTATAAACTAATCAAAATGATTTCATATATTCTCTTTCAATACAACTATTATAATTCTAGGTGTCCAAATCCAATTGAGTTTTTTGGAGAAATATGATTTTTGGAGGATATATGAAAATTTGAACTTAAGGCTTATTAATAAGAGGTCATTTGATGTAGACAAAATAACTAGAAAACAATTAGATACTTACAAGTTCTAGAGAGATACTATGTGACTTCTCTCTACATTGTGAGAAATCCTTTAAATTACAAAACATTACATTCTTATTCATAGATTTTGTATTTCAATAATTGCGTTGTTTTTTGTGTGTGTTCGATCAGGTGATTATGATCGAGGGCTGCTAGGGATTAGTAGATGATCCAATTAATCATAAAATCATGAGATTTCTAGTGTCTTAAAGATATAGGTGAATATTACATTCTTAATTGAGAGCTTTCGGGGAATGTAATATAGTTTTACTGATCATCGTATTGATGGATTACTAAGTTGGTGGTAAGACATCCTATATCCTAGTTAAAATGATACCCTACACATTGGGATTAAACAAATATAATAATTTTACATTTCCACTGATATCTATATTACAATGAGAATTGTGTTGTTCCCTATTTCTTTTCACATTCAAATAAATTGTATGTGTTTCTATTATGATTCAAATTGTATAAATAGATTCAATATGCTATATGGTAGAGTAATTTACATTTGTATTACGCTGATCATTGAATTCAATTCAACTAAAATTGATTTACATTACATGTAGTATTAAATCATATTATTATCACCATATTCATGAATAATATGGTCTATTGTATAGATTTTTAATTGTATTAGTTTAATACCACATAAACTAGGTCCTTTATTATGTGTTGAAATGCATTGTTTTTTAAACCTACAATTCACCATGCCTCATGAATTGTTCCATATAATATACTTATAAATATATATTACATTATTATAATATAAATATTGAATGGGTGAATATTATAATGGAAAAAAAGATCTCATTTAGAGATAATATGAATAATTTTTAACATCATCATATTTACAGAATAGATAAGTCAATCAATTTAATTACCATAAACATAAGTATGAATATAATTATTATATAATCATTTTACGTATTTAATAATTCTTGTAAAAATTATTTTAAGCGTAATAATTCTTAATAAAAAATTTTCATTATTTTAGAAAACCCCTTACAATTAGTGAAAAATTATAATAATGACATTTAATATCCTATTACAAAAAAATAATAATATCAATCTCCTTTCTCTGAACAGTAATAATATATCTTTCTTTTTAAAGTTTTTATATAATCAGTCATTCTTTATAAATTACACAGTTAAATATTATTTTCATTGTCATGTGTTTGAAATATCCATCAATTCTGAAGTATTTTATAATAGCAATGTTAATCCCAATTTGATGACAACTAGTTCGTCATTGCCATATTATAAAATATAATAAAATAATATTTTTTTTTAAAATTTTTTTACACCCTTGTTAATTATATTGAATCTATAGTAATGAATCATGAGAAAAAATCAATGGTGACCTTGTTTCGGATAATTAAAAAACATTGGGTGGAGTATTAATAATGGTTTAAATTTTAATATTAAATTCCAATATCCAAAAAAATATTATTTTTCATTAATGTATAACAATAACAATTTTTATTTTTATATATTCACATATTATTGAAATTTATAACATTGTTAATGTAAGTAAATAAACCCCCCACAATAATAACATATTTTAATAGATGCGTGAGAATGGTTAAGAAAGTGACATTTTTTTAAAATTATTATTGTCATATAATCATGCATTATTAATATGTTTTAAGGAGTTTTGTTAGATTTGAAATGTGTTAGATGATGAAAAGGTTCCTAAAAGAATGGGGTGACATATGATGCTCAGTAATAGTAATAAATATCGAAGAATATTAAATAATAAGGGATGGTTAATATTGAAAAATACACATTCTAATAAAACACAATATTTGGATGAAAATGGAAATGGTAAAGAGGATTAAAGAATTTCATAAAAACAAAACCATGTATTTTCCACTAATAAAATACAAACATAGACTATCAATTACTAGTTTTATAATGGGGTAATTCATAATGAGTAACTTCATAACCAAAATATCAAATCCATATTCCAAGACCATACATAAACATGAATAATCCAAAACTAGTTTGTCTCATGTGATCTATCAATTCACCGATGGGATATAGTGGTCCACACCTCACACTTACTAAGCCCAATATATTCATCATATAATGAGTCAAAACATTCAAAAAATTCATAATTATTTTGAAACTATCATATGAACTATACATAAATATCTCTAATAAATATATATAAATACTATTCATTCAAAGAAATATGGTGAATTGTATCAAGATAGCACATCCACATCCAAAATAACCATTAACCCATGACTAAAATATTCAATACGATATAATAATATATAAATCATAAAATATTATAAGAATTAACATTAATTTTGAAATACATGACAATACACTAATTAACAAATCATGTAATATTTTGATATAAATAGCCATTTACTTTACAAATAAGAGTTATTTTGGGAAAATAATTTCATAATTCCAAAAGTGATATAAGGTAGATTCTTATTAATAATATTTTTATTTTAGAAAAATAATTATGGATTAAAACATAATATTGAGTTCTCTTTAAATATGTAATCATTTGAGAGGTTCCCTTAATAGGTCTAGTTTATTAGGAAGTATACGGGGAAGTTAATATTAATGAATGTTACTCCCCATCAATAAATAAAGATTTATAATTGGTAAAATTATATAGAAAATTCACATTGAATATATATGAATTATATAATATTATGTAATAAATTAGTTAGGTTAAATTTTGAAAAAGTGTCGCCCAGATGAAAATAGAGACTATGGTAGAAGAACATTACCTAATGTTCGATTGTGTTTAGATTTTGACCAATGTTCCAAGAATATGAAACTTTTATCATAAATAATATAATTATGATACTATTAGTGTAACACCCCCAGCTTCCACGGTACTCTTCTCTTTAAATAACACAATAGCTTGCATTGTATGCAACATTGAGTTCTAGCACACCACAAAAAATCAAAATAGTCGTTATGAAAAGTAATTCCCACATTTTTAAATTTTGTAAATTTTATTTTTCATAATTGAATTCATTTTTGGATTAAGAATATAATAATAACCTTAGGGATAATTTTTTGTATTTTTCTAAAAATATTTAATTTTTTAGGAATACTGAAAAACACAACTTTATTGTATAAAACCAAATTTTATTTATATTTTTATTATTTTTATTTAAAATTTTTTTAAGTAAAAAATATTTACAAAATAACAATATTTTTTCAATGTAATTCATTGGAGTCATTTTATAATAAGATTAGATATATAAAATTTTGTTGAACTTTTCACCCTCTTTTACCCACATTCTAAGAACATTTGAAAATTTGTATAAAAATTACATTTATAGCTTCTGTGAATTGAATATCAAAAATCCAAGGAAAACAGCTGAAATCAGTATGTAAAATTTGGTTCAGTAGGATGAAAATAATTTTTTGATTAATAGTAACTTTTGGATTTCATTTACCACAGTTAAAAGTAAATAAAAAAATCATAGGTAAAAATGATATTACAATTACCCAACACATGTCATAATTCTATTGGATAATTGTTTTTCAATAAAAATAATCCTTAGGATAAAACTATTATCCTCTTGAATCGCATAGATTAGATTAGGACACTTATTATATTTTCTTTAAAGAACATTTAAAAGTGTTAAATTTAAGTTATGATAACTAAAACATTTTCAATATAGAGTTTTATATAATAAAAATTAGACAATAAATATTCATTAGAAAGATAAACATATTTCATACATCATTATATTTTAAATATAATTTTTATACATTAAATAATTAAATTTAGACATCACCCAATGATGATGTAGTAATTACATTATTAATTAATAGTTAAAATAATAATATTTTATATATTGTAATAAATATAAATTGAGACTTTTGATGAATTCCACGAATTTTCTATGTTAATACGACATTTTATGATTGATAAAATTAGTTTTTTTAATGTAATCATGTTGTTACGACTTTCACAAAAACAAAATAACAAATAATATCAAAATTGACATAAATGAGTTTTTAAAAAAAATACTTTATTATTAAATTATATAATATTCCTAAAAATAAATGGATTATAAAATAGACTTTTATAGAAATAAATATGTCATTAATGAATCTTTTGGTGTTCCCCTTGGCATTTCATAGTATGTTTATTTACCACGTAACATAAAAATACAAGAAGATTTTGTAAAAGTTAAACAATTTTACTAAGAGTTAAATATAAAAGATATAGTTAATATAGTTACCTAAACAGGTCTAAAAAATATTGGTGGAGAGGATTTCGTCCAATCCCCTCCTTACAGTCAAAATAAATATATATGGAGCCATTATTAACAGAACATTATTTTATAATAAGATAATATTTTCAAACTTTTCCTATAGTAACCATCACCACTTTTATAAATTGGTACTTCTCCTTCTGTCAAAATCACACCACAAAAGCCATTCATCTAAGATATCCCCTACTCAAATATTATACCTAATACCCTCACTTCAACCTATAGGCCATACATTTTTCCTAATTCTATTTTAAGGATCCCATTTGATCAAATCAAAAGTTAGTACATGAAGATGATGTTACAATTTCATCACCTTTTTCAAAATCCTTTTCTTCTTCCACTTCATCATTCACTATTATTTCCATAACAAAATAATAACTCCACTACCTTCTAAATATTGTGATGTTATAATAAATATGGTATAACCATATTAATTATTCTATCCAACCTATTATTTAAAAATTCAGCAAACTTGCATATGTACGACTTACCATCTCCACATCGTGGTGTAGTTTTTTATTCAACACATCATTATTTGGAATGGTATAATAATGAGTATAATTGATTAAAATAATAAATATTACATGTTAATGATAATTTATATGTATTATACCATCCAATTTCCAAAAATTTCAAAATCAATATATTGATATTGTCGCTCTTGCGTACGTACGGATTATCTTCTCCATAACGCTATGATATTCATTTATCATCGTAACCATTCAAGAATTATTTATATTTTTTTATTTGAATTAATTTTTATAAAATTTATATCATTATGGATATTAATAAAATATGTCATATCCATAACAATCAGGACTTATTTAACAAAACATATAACGAAAAACAAATTAGTTAACACCCAAAATAGTGATACTACTAAAATATTATAAACAAAGAAATAATATAAGATCATATATGATATCGTATTTATCTATGTGTCTCTTTTATAATATAATAACAATTATTTTACTATTATAGAATAAGTTAACATACCATCGACCATGTAAAATTACAATTTAAGGTTTAATTCTACAATATCTTCATTATCAGAGGTTGTTTGTAAGTGAGTATCTAATTAGACCTCTTTAGCATCCATGCCCGTGTTTCTTAAAAATGTATTCCAAACCATTTTAACAATTTTATGGACTAGGGATTAAAGTCATTTATACAATTTTTTTGACAGTTAATAAATGTTTTGAATTGAATGTTTCTGTCTTTTTTCAAACAAGGTACTTTATAACATGTTCCACACAATAATGTAAGAATATTTTTGTATCTTATATGGTGGATGTGGTTATTTCCGCAGTTATAACACCTTTGAAGCAACATATACAATGTTATTGCAATATTTTGAAAATAAATGTTTTCTTTTATAAATATCTGACTTTTATATGATTTAAAAATAGAAATTGATATTTCTCTCAAATATTTGTGATTTCATCTACGTCAACATCTTTTTATGGATTTTACACTTGTTTGAAGTTGATTTATTATGATACTATATTCCATATTTTATTAACGTTTCTGTGATATGTTTGATTGTGGATGATTTATTTTTATACCATTCATGTTTTATGGATTAAAAAATTACATATATTTTTCTATTTTTTAACACCCGGACCCCAGTTACCCATAGTCGATGCATTATTATATATCATTGTCATGATCCAAGGAATCATGTCCCGAAAAAATGATTTGTTTAGTAGCCTTGGATGTACTATTACATTCATAAGTTTACCCTTACATTATGAAATAAAATCACTTACATCATTTTTTATCTTTTTGAACACACTTATATCCCTAGCCTATCCCTACAGGTCAACCATAAAATACTTTTTCACATCCAGGAAAAAATACACAATTGAAAGGGTTTACTCAGATTCTCATTCAGGACAACAATATATTGAAAACATTTATAAATAAGTATAAACATTTAAGACAATGTATAATACTAAAACAAAGTCCATTTAACCATAAACATCAGCATAATATGGCAATTATAAAATCAAATTATTCCTTTTACTTATTCACATGGATAATCTACTAGTCTTATAATCACATGCAATATAAATAACCACTTTCATAATGATGAAATGCGTAATGCCGGACATCATAACCACATAGTCAAATCCACGTTCAAGGACTTCAAATAATATATTTTCAAGGCCTTGTGACAAGACACTAGTTTGTCTCATGAGACCTACCGATGCATCGAGGAGCTATAGTGGGCTCCACCAGTCACTTACTAAGTCCAATTCATTCCTCATATGAAATGTTTTAAACATAAAATAAACATTAATATCAAAACTATCATACTAAATGTCAATAATTTATCTATAATCCTTGAATGATGTATAAATAAGACATCCATAGCCAAATATATCAATAATACATCAATACAATATCCAATATCATAAAAAATAAACTTCATACAAGATTAAAATCAATCAAAGGATGTTGACATAGATGAAATCAAAACGTTTTGAAAGAAATATGATTTCCTATTTTGAAATCATTTATAAGTCATATAATTATTAATGAATACCTTTAGATTGAAAATATTTTCATAATATTTTATGGGATGCATCGATGTTTTTATAATGGTGAAAAATAGCGGTCCCCACTAAATAGGTTAAAAAACATTCTTACCTTCATTTTGTCGAATTAGTCATAAAGTACCTTATTGGGAAAATGGAAGAAAAAATAATTTCAAAACATATAAGATCAAATAATTGTATAAATGAAAATAACTGATTGTATCATTAATAGTAAAAATGTTTTGAAATATATTTTTATGAAAGCACGAATGTGGATGATAAATATGTCTCAGTAGATGCTTACGTATTAAAAACCTCGAATAAGTAATAAGATTGTAGAATTAACCCTTACCTTATACATTTCCCTGCTAAAGGGTACTTAAACCTATTATATAATAAATAAATCACTGTTATTAAATTTCTCAAGAACTATATACATAAATATGATATCATATATGATCCACTAATATTTCTTTGTTAATAATATTTTAGTAGTATCATCGTTTTGGTTGTTAACTAATCCATTTTAATTTATAAGCTCGGTTTCCTAAGACATGATTGTTGTGGATATGATGTATTTTATTCATATTATTAATGATATTATGTTCATAGACATTATTTTTAATCATAAAATGAATATTATTATTGAATGGTTATAATGCCGAATGAATCACATCCCGTTCGTGGAGACGGTAATCCGTACATACGCATTAGCGGAAAAATCATTATATTGATGATGAAATTATATTTAACTGGATTTTATATCATATATATATAATAGTTAAAATGTTATATTTTTTACTTACATTAGTTATACTCAATATTAAACCCATCCAAATAATGAAGTGTTTGAAAAACAAACTACTCCACGGCGTGGAGACGGCAAGATGTAAGTACGCACATATGGTTATTTTTTCATTCATATGATGGATTGAATAATGTATATGTCTGTAAAATTTTAATAAAATCACAATATATAGAAGATATTAAAGTTATTAAATTTTAGTGGAAACAAAAAATATATATTATGTGGAAGAAGAAAAGAACTTGAAAGATGTGATGAAATATTAACCTCTTCTTCAGATTCTTCATTTTGATTTATTCAAAGGTGCTCTTAGGATTTCTTTCTTCTCAATGAGAGGCCTATAGGTTGATGGGATGAAAGGTGGGAGTATATTTGGGTAGGTGATGGCTGAGAGAAATGGATTTGGAGGTGTGAATTTAAGATAAGGGTAACTACACTTTAATAAGAGAGGTGAGTGTAGCTTTAGGAAAATCTTGAAATATTATTTTATAAAAAAATAATTTTTGTTTTATAATGACTCCAATGTGATATATTTTGAATATAAGGTGTATATGGGTCAAAAAACTCTCAACCAATAGGTTTTAGACAGGTTTATGTCACCATATTAACCTTATCTTTTAGATTTAACTCTTTGTTAAATAGTTTAACATTTATAATGTCTCTTTTATTTTTATATTATATGTTTAATAATAATACATTAACATGCCAAGAGAACTTGATGTAGATAATTATTAGAATATATATCCTTATCTATTTCCTTTGGATGAACCTTATATTTTTTGAAAAATTATATAAATTAATAATATATTATTTGTTTTAAAAACTCAATTATGTAAATTTTTACACTATTTAGCATTTGACATTTTTGAAAGTCATAACAACATTATCACTTAGAAAAAAATTTATTTCCCCAACACTAACATGTCATATTAACCTAGAAAATTAGTAAAAGTAATCAGAAGTGTCAATTTATATTTATTTGGATATTTATAATATCGATTATTCTAATATTTCATCAATACGGTAATTACTACATCATTATTGTGTCATAATAAATAAAATTATATAATGCCTAAAATATATAACTAAAATTCCATTATTTATTAAATATTTTTACATTTCTAATGAATATTTATAGTCATATTTTTATTTTGTGTACCCCTATATTAAAAATGGGTTAGTTATTAACCTTCGAATTTAACTTTTTTAACTATTTTGTAAATAAAATAATAAATAATGTCTTAATCTAATCCATGTGGATCAAAGAGGATATAATTTAATTTATAAGGTTGTTTCTTTGTCAAATTAACCAATATAATTAGAATATGTGATAGGGTAATTATGATATCATTTTACCCACAATTACCCTATTTACTTTTAACTTTGTTAAATAAAAGTCAAAAGTTACAATTCACCAAAATTTATCTTCATCATGTTGAACCACATTTTACTAACTGATATTAACAGATTCTCTTGGATATATGAAATTCAACTCACAGAAGCGGTAAAATAATGTTTTTTTTTTCAAATTTTCAAATGCTCATAGGAGGTGGATAAAAGACGGTAAAAAGTTCAATAAAATTTTTATATAACAAAACTAATTATAAATTGAATCCAATGAATTACATTGAACATATATAGGTATTATGTATCTATTTTGACCTAAAATATATTTTAATAAAATAAATAATTATTTAAATAAAATGCCTTTTTTTAAAAATAACACAATGTTTTTCACTATTCATCACTAATTGAATGTTTTTAGAGAAATACCAAAACATCACCATAAGTTAATTTGAAATTTCGAATTCAAAAAAAATACCATTTTGAAACATAAAATTTATATAATTTTAAAATGTCGGTATTATTATTTATAATGGTTAGTTTGATTAGTCGTGGTGTGTTTGAATCTCGATGTTGTGTACAATGCAAGCTATTACATTATTCAAAGGTAAATGTAGCGTGGATGTTTGGGGAGTTACGTTCTTCCCTCAATCAAATAATTTTGTCCTCAAAATTTCTAGAATACTAAATCACAAAATGATTTGAGTGGTTCTTCACCATAAGATCCTCTATTTCCCAAATTGTATCTGCTATATTATAGTTTATCCATAGAACATTTACCAGAAGAGTCATCCAGATCCTTAGTACTTATTCTCTTATATCAATAATTTTGACAGGCTCTTCATAAAAAGACATATCATGTTGCAGATCAATTTCCTCATAATCATTGGGAAATGCATGAATTTTCTCAATAGTGATACATGGAACACATCATGAACTTTGGAGAGACTTGGAGGCATTTCTAAACAATATGTTGAAAATCCAATTCGTTCAAAAATTTAGAATGATCTGATGTACCTGGGACTCAATTTACCCTTCTTACCAAAATGTATAACAATCTTCCAGGGAGATACCTTCAAGAAAACATGATCTCCAACCTGAAATTCCAAATCATTCCTTCAGTTATCGGCATATCTCTTTTTCCTACTTTGAGCTGCTTTGATATGGGTTTGGATAGTCTTCACATTTACCATTGATTCCTCAATAAGTTTTGGGCCTGTGAGTTTTCCTTCACTAACACCATCCCAACAAGTTGGTGTGTGACATCCCTTCCCATATAACACATCATATGGGTCCATGTAAATAATGGAATGGAATCTATTGTAATATAAAAATCCTAAAAGTGGTAAATATTGATCCCACATACCTTGAATGTCATGTGAGCAATTTCTCATCATGTTTTCTACAGATTGAATAGTCTGTTCTAATTTTCCATCGATTTGATGGTGGTAAGAAGTTCTCAAACAAAGTTTACTATCCAAGGACTTCTGATGACTTATCTAGAATCAGGATGTAAAATAGGGATCATGATCAGAAACAATCAATTGGGGTACATCATAGAGTCTTATAACTTCATTAATATATAGTCATTCCTGACGTTCATGTGGTAATTATTCTCTTATAGCAAGAAAATGTGCTGACTTGGTAAGACGATCAACAATGACCCAGTGTTCATTACTTCTTCTAGGAGTCTTTAGTATCCCCAGGACAAAGTCAATAATAATATTATACCATTTCCACTCAGGTATAATAAGAGGATTCATGACTCTTCCTGGCTGTTTCCTTCCAGTTATAACTTGTTGAAAATCCCTACATCATGACACAAAATCAGCAATCTCCCATTTCATGTTGTCCCACAAAAAATGTTCCATCAAATCTCTATACATCTTAGTGTTACTTGGGTGTATATAGAAATTGGATATATGAGGATAATCAACAAATTCATTTTTTAGACTAGGTATACCAATAACACAAAGCCTCTTCCAAAATTTCAAAATTTCATCTTTATGTATGAAGTCGATCATTCTCCCATCATTCACAGCTTTAATTATCATTTTAAATTACACATCATCAGGCTGAGAACTTTTTATCCTTTATAGAAAATATTGAATGGCGGACACTGGAAATAGTTTTAATGATTCGCCTTCAATGGTAATTCTCGTATCCATCTTTACTATAACTATTAAAATAAGATACCTCTCAACTCTCATTTTTTTCAAAACTCACTGATCCTTTTTTCTCAAAGAATCATCCACCTTATTTTCCTTTCCACAGTGGTTGTGTATAGTTCAATAATTATCCTTGAGTTGTTCAATCCATCTCTATTGCCTCATGTTGAGTTATTTTTGTGAGAAAATATACTTCAAATTCTTGTGATCAGTATAACTCTCACTTTTTTTCCATAGAGATAGTTTCTCCATATTTTTAGAGAAAATATTATAGTTGCTAACTCAAGATCATGAGTGGGATTGTATTTTTCATTAATTTGTAGATTCCATGATGCATAGGGAATAACTCTGTGATTCTGCATGAGGACAAAACCGTGTCATTTATTTTAAGAATAACAATAAATAACAAACACATCATTCCTCGATGCTAGTGTCAAGATAAAATAATTAACTAATATTATCTTCAATTTATGAAAACATTCTTCACACTCTTTTTCACAAACAAATTTAACTGCTTTTAGAGTGATATTGGTTAATTGGAATGCCAATCAGGAAAAATTCTCGACAAAACGCCGATAATAACATACTAAACAAATAAAACTACGTACCTCTGTATTACTCGTTAGTGCTGTCCATTCTGGTTTTTCCTTGGTCTTTGATGGATCTACATATATTCGATACATAGAGACAATATGGCCAAGAAAAGAAATCACCTAAATCCAGAATTCACACATGCTAAATTTCCCACATAATTAATTTATTCTAAGAGTCTTTAGAATAATGCAGAACTGTTTTACATGACCTTTATAGCTTTTGGATTATACAATGATATCTTCAATAAATACCACTAAAAAGTCATCAAGATATTCCTTGAAAAATCTATTCCTTAGATCCATGAAGATCAAGGGTGTATTAATCCATCCAAAAGGCATTACTGTAAACTTGTAATTCCCATAAATAGTTTAGAATGTTGTTTTTGGAATGTATTCTTTCTTCACACACAACTGATGATATCGAGATCGAAGGTCATTCTTGGAAAAATATTGATCCCCATGAAGTTTGTAGAATTAATCATCAATGAGATGTAGGTGATACTTGTTCTTTATTGTTATATCATTGATCTCCTTATAGTTGATGCACAACCTCATAGATCTGTCTTTCATCTTAACAAATGGACATGGGCTCCCCATAGAGAAACAGTAGTGTTAATAAATCCCTTATTACTCAATTCTTCTAGTTATTTCTTTACTTCCACTTACTCCATAGTGGCCTTTCTATAAGGGGTATTCGATAGAGGCCTCGAACCATGAATTAAATCGATGAAAAAAATCAATTTCTCATTTGGAGGATGTCTAGTTATATACTATGGAAACACATTAACATATTCTTGAACAAAATGTATGTACTCTATTATTACATTATTTTAATCACCCATAATTATTTCATTCTCATCCTCCCCAACAATTTATTTTAGTAGAGCTACTGGGGTGGATCTATATATGAATTAGATGTTGACATTTCTTCTCTAAAGATAAGGTACTCCTTATCATCCTCATGAATTGTAACCTCTTTATTCTTAAAATAAAATTTAACATCATGGTCTAAAATCAAATCCATACCATGTATTATATCAAATTCATTCATGGGTATTACAATGAGGTCAGCATATAAATAACATTTATATTCCCAAATGGGAACTGATTCACAAAACATTGTTGAAATGATACTTCCCGTAAGATTTATGATTGAAAAATACATTGTCATATCAAATTTGATATATCAATTTTTTTTAGAAAACCTGGGAGATATGAAATAATACAGTGATACAGAGTCAAATAAAGCATTGGCTAAACATGAGTAAACCATTAAATTACCTTCCCCCACATCTTTTGGAGCTCAAAACTCAGTAGTTGTGATCGCATAAGCTTGGGCTTTATCCCTTGGCCTCTTATGAGGTATGTTACCATGGGGATCTGGACCTTCATTTTCATAATGACCCTTTTCCCTATAGTCATACAATTAATCATTGACTTCCTCTTTAATTCCCTTGAAATCAAGAGTATGGTGGCCTTTTTCACCACACTTGTAAAAGACTCCCATTCCCTTTAGGAAAGTACAAGGGTGTTTCTTCCCACATTTACCACATGATGGAAATTCAACTTCTCCCTTCTTCCCCATATTTTCATTTCTAGAGTGTTCAGTAGATCCATATTTCTCTATATTTTCTTTAAATTCATAAGACATAGAGAATTATTTTGTTGTCTTGATAGTACATGAGACAATATCTTCGTATGGATAGAAGGATTGTGATATTAATGCTCGCAAGAGAAATGGTTTTAACCCATAAAATAACTGATAAATCTTTCTCCTTTGGCTATGTATATAATCTACAGCCCACCATGAAAACATTGTAAAGTTAGCCTCATACTTTACGCCATCTCATCCTCCTTTTGCCTTACACTCAGAAATTGTCTCTCCATATCTTCTCATTTGTCACAAGGAATGTTTTTTCTAATAAAATATATTTAAACTACCTCTATTTCATGTTTGATACTTTTTCATCTTATTTTTTGTTTTGAATCAATGACAACCATTGATCTGCATCTCCCATGAGGCTATAAAATGCCATGAAAACTTTTTCCCTTTCGCTACTCCCCAAAGCATGAAATATTTTCTCTAACGAACATATCCATTGATCACTATAAATGTATTTGTACTCCCATTGAATGTTGGTGGTTGTTACCTCATGAAGTGGTCTATTATTGATACTCAACGTTGTGAATCAGGGTTCTCCATACGGGTAAGGTTATTATTCATATCATGATTTAGTTTTCCTAGTATGGTGCTAAGCTGATCAGTAGTAGTGTCATTACCAATTACACTATAATTTTCTTGAGTTGTAGGGAAATATCTACATGGATTACGTGAATTTATACTCTTTCCATTCCCACTACTAGGCTCCATTTTAAAAAAATGACATACAGTAGATTAATTTATGAATGACAATAAATAATTTTGAACGTGTAAAACACATAACATAAATTGAATAGTTTATGGATATAATCCATAATCATAAAAATATTTTTTTGGAGGTATATACTCATAAACCCTTCATAATGGATTGTAATGAATATGAGAATTATCCTTAGCCTATCCCCCGGGAATGTCGTAACCAAGAGTTATGTAAGGCCTGTTGTCGTACAGTAGTTCCCCTTCGAGTCTAGATCAATATGATGTTTTTGAGTTTTACCCCTAGGTACATATGTGCTAGAGTCACCTCTACCTTCCCGTATCTAGGAAGGGATGTATTGCTTGGATACTCACAAAATCTCTAAAGTACCAAAAATCTTGGATGTTCTTCAATACTAATCTTCAAAGACTATCTTAGGGTAGTGTTCTCTAATTAGTGTTTTTTTAAATTTAGTTTCCATGGTTTTCACTAAAAATCCTATGATACCAACTACAACGCCCCAACCCCAGTTACCTCGAGTCGGTGCATTATTATATAAAATTGGCATCATACAAGGAATCATGTCCCGAATGACCGATCAAATTAGTTTCCTAGGAAGTACTAGATAAATTTCTATGCTTTAAATTACATCATGAAATAAAAAAACATCCAAAAAATATTGTATCCTTTTGAACACACTTATATCCCTAGCCTATCCCTGCAAGTCAACCATTATATGATTTTTAACATCCTTGGAAAAATAATACACAGAAAGTGGTGATCTCAGACGCTATGTAAGGATAACAATATAGTGGAAACTTTTATAAATAAGCAATAACATTTAACGCAATGTATAAGACTAAAATAAAATCCTTTTAGACATAAACATCACCATAATATGGAAAAGATAAAATAAAATAATGCAATTTACTTATGCACATGGATATTCTACTAGTCGAATAATCTCATGAAAAATCAATGGCCACATTTATTATGATGGAATTCATAATGCCAGACTTTATAACAACATAGTCAAGGCCTTGTCCCAATACTACAAATAATATTTTTTCATGGCCTTAGGCCAAGAAACTAGTTTGTCTCATGATACATATTGATGCATCATGGAGATATGGAGGGCTCCACCCATCACATATTATGTCTAATTCATTCCTCATAGGAAAATTTTTAAACCTAACAGAAACATTCATATTAAAAAATCATATAAAATGAAAATACATTATCCATAAACCATGAATGGTGTAAAAATAACACAATCATAGTCAAACATATCAAAAAACCTTTAATATAATATTTAAGATCATCATAAATCAACTACAAATATGCTCAAAATCCATCTAATGATATTGACATAGATGAAATCAAAACATTTTGAATGAAATACTTCTTTCTATTTTTAAATAATTTAATAATCATATAATTATTAAAGAAAAAATTTATTTGGAAAATAATTTTCTCAGATTGTATGGGATGCTTCTACGATATTATTATGGTGTAAAATAGTTGCACCCTTTATATAAGTTAAAAAATATTTTTACCTTAATTTTTTTGAAAAGGTAATAAAGTACATTGTTTGAAAACAACGGAATGATTCCTTTCAAAAAATATACGGTCAAATAATGGTATAAATGAATTTAACACATTGTCTAGTAAATTATAAAAATATTACGAAATATATTTTTATAAAAACATAGATGAGGATGATAAAGAAGTCCTGGTAGATACTTATGTATTAAAAACCTCGGATAAGGAAAGAGATTGTAGAGGTACCCCTTACCTAGCAATTTTCCATAGTAGAGGGTTTGTTAACAACTTGTATAATAGTGAAATAATTTTTATTAAATTATAAATGAACTATATATATATATATGATATAAAATATGATCCTCTAATATTGTTTAGGTAATAATATTTCAGTATTGTCATCTTTTTGGGTGTTAATTGATCTTTTTTCCATTATATTATAGGTTACGTAAGACATGTTTGTTATGGATAGGATGTATTTTATTAATATACATAATTTTATTATGTTCTCAGAAATTATTTTTAATCATAAAATTAAAATTATTAATGAATGAATACGATGGTGAATGAATCTCATCGCGTTCGTGGAGACGTTAATCTGTGCATACGCACGAGCGACAATATCATTATATTGATGGTGAAATTGTATGTAATTGGATGGTATATCATATAAAATGAATCATTGACATGTTTTATTTATTATTTACATCATTAATACTCATTATTATACCCATCCAAATAATGATGTGTTTGAATAACAAACTACACCACGACATGGAGACGGTAAGCCATATATACGCACATATTGTGACCTTATCTTTCATATGATGGATAAACAAATGAATATGGTTGTAAAATTTTAATAACATCATAGTATATATAATATACGTCAGTTATTATTTTAGAAATGAATGAACAATGAAAGAGGAAGTGGAAGAAGAAAAGAACTTGAAAGAGGTTATGAAATATTTTCATCTTCATCAGGTTCTTCCTATTGATTTGATAAAACGAGATCTTAGGTTGGATTTAGGATCAATGTAAGGCCTCTAGGTTGAATGGAAGAGAGTTCAGGGGATATTTTCTTAGGGGATGGCTGAGACAAATGGCTTTGTATGTGTAAAATTAAGAGAAGGCCAGTACCATTTTATATGAGAGGCGAGGGTCACATAAAAAAATCTTGAAATTTTATTTTATAATAAAATCATTTTTTGTTTCTAATGGCTCCAAAATTATTTATTTAGAGACTAAGGTGGGGATGAGTAAAAAAACTCTCAACCAATAGGTTTTAGAAAGGATTATGTCACCATATAAACCTTATCTTCTAGATTTAACTCATAGTTAAATAGTTTTACATTTACCATATCTCTTGGTATTTTTATATTATATGGCTAATAAAAATACAATAACATTCCAAGAGAATCCCATGTAGTATATTATTAATATATATATTTTATCTATGGCCTCTGGCTAAAACATAGATTTTTAGGAATATTATATCAATTAATAATATAGTATTTGTTTTAAAAACTCAAGTATGTAAATTTTCACACTATTTAGCATTTGAATTTTTTGAAAGCCATAAAAACATTTTCATAGAAAATATAATTTATTTAACCAACCGTATCATGTCATATTTACGTATAAAATTAGAGAAATTTATCATAAGTCTCAATTTACTATAATTTGGATATTTATAATATCATTTATTTTAATATTTCATTAAGAAGGTAATTACTGCATCATCATTGTATCATAAATAAATTAAATCATATAATGTATAAAAATTATAAATAAAATACAATTATGTAGAAATTTTATTAATCTTTCTAATTAATATTTTTGATCAATTTTTAATACTGTGTTTAACCCTATATTAAAAATTGTTTAGTTATTAAACATTGAATTTAACTCTTTTAACTATTATTTAAATAATATAATAATAAATGTCCTAATCTAATCCATGTGGTCCCTAAAGGATCATATTTTATTCCTAAGGTTGCTTTTTGATGAATAATACTTATCCAAAAGAATTGATACATGTGTAGGGTAATTAAGATATCATTTTTACCCTTAATTACCCTATTTACTTTTAGTCATTGTAAATAAAATTTAAATGTTACTATTCCACAAAAATTATTTTTATCTTATTGAACCAAAATTTATTTACTGATGTTAACCTTGTATCTCGGATTTTTTAAATTCAACTCACAGAAGAGGTAAAATTTTGTTTTAGGAAAATTTTCAAATGCTCATAGGAGGTGGGTAAAAGACAGTAAAAAGTACAATAAAATTTTTTATATATCTAAACTTATTATAAAATGGATCCAATGAATTACATTGAACATATATAGGTATTATGTAAATATTTTGACATAAAATAAATTAAATAAAAAAATAATTATTTAAATAAAAAGTCAGTTTTAACCAATAAAAATTGTTTTTCAGTATTCATCAAAAATTGAACATTTTATGAAAAAATAATAAAAATTCATCTAAGCTAATTTTGATATTCAAAATTCAAAAATGAAATATATTTTTCAAAATAAAATATTAAAAATTTCAAAAATTGGTAATTACTATTCATAACGGCTTGTTCAATTGGTCGTAGTGTGTTAGAATCTCGAAGTTGCGTACAATGAAAGCTATAAAATTATTCAAAGAGAAATTTAACATGGATGCTTGGGTGTAAAAGTTTTAATTCAAAATTTTATGTTATGTTTCAACCATTTCATATGAGAATGCATTGGAGATAGTGACGGGTGGAGCTCGCTATAGCTCCTCGATGCATCCGTAGTTCTCAAGAGACAAACTAGTGTCTTGGAACAGGGCCTTTAAAAAATTTTATTTGTAGTCTTTCCATGAGGCCCTGATTATGTGGTTATGATGTCCATAATTATGCATAACATCCTTATGAAATTGTCTATTGATATTAAATGTAACTATTCGACTTGTAAAATATCCAAGTGAATGAGTAAATGAAATTATTAGATTTATCTTTTTCATATTATGCTGAAGATTAATTTTAAATGTCTTTTATTTTTTCGTATACATTAAATTTAATGTTTATTCTTATTTATGAAAATCTTCTACTATATAATTATCATTATTGAGCATGTGAGTTCACCCATTTCTTATGTTTTTTCCCAATATGTGAAGAATTATATTAATATTAACCTATAATAATAGGCTATGGAATATGAGTTTGTTCAAAGGGGAAAAAGGATGTTGTTTATAATTATTTAATGATGTAATGTAAAACTTATGTATGTATCTAGTAGGTCCAAGTCTACTAAAATAATAATTATTTTGAGACATGATCTCTTGTTATCATGCCAATTGAATGTAATAATGCACTAATTCTAAGTAACTATTGTCAGGGGGTTATAGTTGGTATTAGAGAAAGTTTAGTACAAACATTGAAAGCTAGATTGAGATAAACTCTGATTAGAGAACATTACCCTAATATAGACTTGTAGGATTAGTAAAGAAAAACTTCTAAGAATTTTTTAAATTTAGAGATTTTGTGAGATTCCAAACAATGCATTCCTATCTGGATACGAGAAGGTAGATTCACATCTAGAACAGAAGTATTTAGGAGTGAAAACTCTGACAAGGAGTTTCGGGTTATATCCGTGGTATCCAGGTATTAGACAATAGGCCTTTCTGCACTCATGGTTATGACACTCTCAGCGGATATGCTTTTGATAATTCAAATTTTCTTTACAAACCCTTGTGAAGGGTTTATGAGTAAATACTTCTTCAGAGTATTTTTTTTATGATTATAGATTTTATTCAAATACTATTCAATTTATCTTAGGTATTTTACTAATTTTGATTTATGTATTGTGATTCAAATAATAATTTAATGTATACCAATGTTTAGAAATGGTACATAGTGGATGTAATGGAAATTGTATCAATGAAAATAATCATTGTAGGGATTTACCTCCTACTCAAGATTATTATAGTGTAGCCATTGATGAAACTTTTTCTCAATAAATTATAACCATACTAAGACAACTCACTTAGGTTATGAATAATAGCCTTACATGTATGGAGAACCCTGATCCACAATGTGGATGATCAATGTAAGAACACTTCATGAGGCCACAACCAACAAATTCAATGTGACTACAAATCCAATTGAAGTTGAGGAATGAATTTGTTTATTTGAGAAAATATTTCATGCATTGAGGAGTAGTGAACGTGACAATGTTTTCATGGTTGTTTATCGCCTCACGGGATATGAAGATCAGTGGTGGTCATTAATATAAAACTCCAGAGGGGGTGAAAAAAGTATCAAATATGGAATGGATTTATTTTAAATAGATTTTCCTCAAAAAATACTTTCCACATGACCATCGAGCAGATATGGATTGAAAATTTTAATGTCTAAGGCCAAAAGTGGATGAGAATGTCGCAAAGTATGAGGCAAGCTTTAAAAGGTTAGCATGGCATGAAGTAGATTATATACACAACCCTAAGAGTAATATTGATCAATTATTTGATTGGATAAAACCATTTCTCCATCAATAATTTGTCTAAAAATACTTCTCATCGTAAAAATATATAGTATCATGGGCTATCAAGATAGAAAAAAAATTCACTAAGTATTACAACGTTAATGTAATGCATGAGAATAAGTTATCTGTTGAAAATTATGGAAATGGAAATAAGGGGATGATTGGAAAAGTTGAATTTCCATCCTAAAGTAAATATTGGATGAAATGCCCCGGTATGTGCCTGATAGGAATGCGAGTTTTTTAAAAGTGTTCTGAAAAAGGCCACTGGGCTCATAATTTCAAGGGAAATAAAGAGTACGTAATTATTGAATGCTACAATTATAGAGAAATGGGGCATTATGGAAATGAATTTCCTAAGCTCCAATGAAACATGCCTCAAAAAAGATCATAGGAGCAAGGTCATTCTTATGAGATCACAACTAATAATGTTGAAGCTCTGAATGATGTGGTTGAAGGTAATTTAATGGTTTCCTCAAATTTAGCAAATGAATTATTTGATTCTAGATAATCACATTGTTTTTTATCGTCTCTATTTTTTATGAAAATTAGATATTTCCAATTTGATTAAACAATGGACTTGTCAGTCAAAACTTATAAGGAAAGTATCATTGTAACAATGTTTTGTCAATTAGTTCCCATTATGGAATATAAATATTCATTATGTACAGATCTCATCACCATATCCATGATTGATTTTAAAATAATACTATGTATGGATTTGATTTCAGACCATGATGTATAAATCTATTGTAAGAAGGAGTATAATTTTTTTGATGATGATAAGAAATAACTTATCTATAGAGAATAAACTTCACCATATGATTCCGATCTGGATATAACCCTAGTAGCTCTTCTAAATTCAATTATTGGAAAGGAAGAGAGTGAAATATGTATTTATTATGGAATAAATGTTCAAATATTAGGTGTACCTATTGTTCACAAATATGTTGATGTGCTTCCAGAGGAATTATCAGGAAATCATATAGAGTGGGAAATTGAGTTTTCAATTGATTTAATTCTTATTTGAAGGCCCCCCTGAGTGCCTGGGCTGTTTACGTTTCTTGTTTTTGTTCCTCTTCCTTATTATAATAATAAAAAGAATTCATGCATTGAATATAGTTAGATCAATTCTATAACAATATTGAGAAAGTATCCCCTACATCACGTTGATGATTTATTCTATCAACTTCATGGAGCTAAATACTTTTCAATGATTTACCGTTGATCTACATATCATCATTTGTGTGTGAAAAATGAACTCCTTCCAATGACAGCACTTCGAACTAGGTATTGGAATTACGAGTTTACTGTAATGCATTTTGGAAAGACTAATGCACCCTTTGTCTTTATGGATCTAATTAATATATTTATCAATGTATATATTGAGGACTTAATAGTGGTATTTATTGATTATATCGTTGTATACACCAAAAGATAAAATGATCCGGAAAATCACTTGCGCACTATTCTAAAGACTATTATAAGATATGAATTATATGGGATGATTTTCATGTTTAAATTCTGGCTTTAGAAGATTTATTTTCATGGCCATATTGTATCTATGGATAGAATATCTAATGATACATCAAATACAATGGCGATCCAAGAATGGCCCACACTGACAACTATAACAGAGGTATACGATTTTATTTTTTTAGCAGGTTGTTATCAACATTTCATCTGGAATACTTCCTGATTGGCTAACCCATTAACCAAGCTCACATGTAAAGGGGGTAGATTTGTTGGAAAAAATGAGTGTGAAGAATGTTTTGAAGAACTGAAGAGAATATTAGTCAACACTCATATATTGAACCTTCCATCAGGGAATGATGTGTTTCTTATTTATAGTGATTCTTCATAGAAATGAATCATTTCTGTCCTTATAAAGAAGGATATAGTTATTGCATATGCATCACGGTTGCTAATTAACAATTAGGCAGCATCGGAGTAAACATTCTCTCCATCCCCCTGCGATATAGGGTTTCCCCTCAATGTTGATCCAAAGGGGGGAGGCCTCACGCCCAAGGATTTGATCTGGAGGCCGACGTCGCCTACCCCTTCCCTCTGCTATTGTTTTATTTTCCTTTTACAGGTATGGTGTTAGGCGGTTTTCACAACCCTGTGATTTATTATGGATCATTGATGCTAGAAGCGTGGAAGGGATTTGTGGCACCACTTCTTTGTTAATCCATGTCCCCACAGTACGATAAAAAAGGGTTTTACCGGCGGTTTGGTTTTACGTTTCGGGGCTGTTTTTTAGCGGCGGTTTTTTGATTTATTTTTAATTTTATTTTTTAATTTTATTATTATTATTTTTTTTGTTTTTTTTAATTTTTTTAATTATTTTATTTATATATTTATTTATTTATTTATATATTTATTTCTTTATTTCTTTATTTCTTTATTTATTTTTGTTTATTTGATTTTTTTATTTTTTTTTCATATTTCTTTTTATTTCGTATTTATTTTTTTATTTCGTATTTATTTTATTTATTTATTTATTTTCATAGTTATATATATATATATATATTATTTATTTTATTTATTTTATTTATTTTATTTATTTTATTTATTTCGTATTCATTTTATTTATTTCATATTTTTTTAATTAATTATTTATTTATTTTCGTTATTTTTCTTATTTTATTTATTTTATTTATTTTACTTATTTAATTTATTTTGTATTTATTTTATTTATTTTATTTATTTTGTGTTTATTTTATATATTTCGTATATACTTTATTTAATTATTTAATTATTTATTTGATTTATTTGATTTATTTTATTTATTTCGTATTTGTTTTATTTATTTCATATTTGTTTTATTTATTTCGTATTTATTTTATTTTATATTATTTTATTTATTTTATTTATTTTATTTATTTTATTTATTTTATTTATTTTATTTATTTATTTATTTATGTATTTCATATTTTATTTATTTCTTTCTTTTTGCATTATTTACATTATTTATCCATCCATGCACATCCCATGCACATGCCCATGCACATGCCCATGCAATATAAAGAAATACTACGTTTGGTGAGATTTGAACACCTAACATCTTGCATATTTTCCAAAGACTTTACCTCTCCAGCAACCTCATCATGTGGTTAATAAACAGAATTTAATATACTTATATATATTAATTGAAAAAACAAATAATAAATAAATAATAGATATAAATAATAAATAATAAATAATAAATAATAAATAATATATAATATATAATATATAATAATTATAATAAATTACACATAATTAATAATAATAAATAAATAAAAATAATAATAAATTAATAATAATTAATAATAATTAATAAATAATAAATAATAAATAATAAAAAAATAAAAACATATAAAAATAATGAATAATGAATAATAAATATTAAATAATAAATAATAAATATTACATAATAAATAATAAATTATAAATTATAAACAATAAATAAAAATAAATAAATAATAATAAACAATTAATAAATAAATAAATAATAATAAATAATAAATAAATTACAATAAATAGTAAACAATAAACAATAAACAATAAACAATATATAATAATAAATAATTTTAAATAATAATAAATAATAATAATAAAATATTAAATATTAAATATTAAATATTAAATATTAAATATTAAATAATAATAAATAATAAATAATAATAAATAATAAATAATAATAACTAATAAATAACAAATAATATAAAAAAATAATAATAAATAAGAAATAATAAGTAATAATAAATATTAAATAATAATAAACAATAAATAATAATAAACAATAAATAATAATAAACAAATAAAAAATAATAATTAATAAATAATTAATAATTAATAATTGATAAAAATTAAAAATTAAAAATTAATAAAAAACAAATACTAAATTATAAATAATAAACAATAAACAATAAATAATAAGTAACAGTTAATAAATAATATATAATATATAATATATAATATATAATATATAATATATAATAATAAATAATAATAAATAATAAATACGAAATAAAAAAATATTTAATAATAAATAACACATAATAAATAAAATATTATTATTAATTAATATTAAATATTAAATGTTAAATATTAAATGATAAAAAACACATAAGAAATAATAAATAAAATATTATTATTAATAAATATTAAATAATAAATAATAAATAATAAATAATAAATAATAAATAATAACTAATAACTAATAAATAATAAATAATAAATAAATATAAATAATAAATAGTAAATAATAAATAATAAATACCGAATAATAAAAAATAAATAAAAAATAAATATAAATAATAAATAATAAATAACCAGTAACAAATAATAATAATAATAATTATATATTATTATTCGTAATAATAAATAATATAAAATAAATAATAAATAATAAATAATAAATAAATAATAAATAATAAATAAATATAAATAATAAATAATATATAATAAATAAATATAAATAATATATAATAAATACCCAGTATCAAATAATAGATAATAAATAAATTAAATTATATTAAAAATAATAAATAATAAATAATAAATGAAACACATGAAAAAGTATGAAAAGACGTGATAAGGGATGAAAAATAATGAAAACCCATGAAAACAGATGGAGAAGCATGAAGAATGAGGCATTAGAATGAATGAGAACACATTAAAACTCATGACAATTCTGGAAAACCCCTTAAGAATTCAACGCAATCATCAATATAACCCACAAAAAACTATTGATAAAGATAACAAGTCATGGAAACCCAAATAAACAGTACCAAATGGAGCAACCGTTAAAACCCGTCAAAATGGTCATAAAGTGACAGAAACATTAGACTCACATTAACAGAGATAGCTTATGATCTGATAGTCCATTTCAGATCCACGAACTGTCAAATAAAAGATCCTAAAATGATCTTCGACCTGATAGGTGAAAGATTCCGAATGGACAGGTTGGTCGGAAGTTACGACCATTTAAAAAAAATCTGACGGGGAATTGGTCCTAGAAATGAGGCATCAAAAAACATAAAAAACATGATTCCCACTAAAATGGACATAAATTTATGATCCAAAGTGCATGTGGGCGCCACGACTAGTCAAACTGAAGCTCATGGAACGAGCTACGATCTGGAAGGTGGAGGAGTCTGAACTGACACGTGGATCGAAATTTAGGTCTATTTGAAGAGAAGTTCGACAGGACACAGGTGATGGAAACGGGGTTTCGAAGGCCTTCAGAGGGGTTTTTCTTATGTCAAATTGGTGCATAGCTCTCTTCATATGCTTTTATTTGATATGTGGTAGAGCCCAAATGGACACCCGGAGCGAAAGTTATGGTGGTTTGAAGTTGGAGAACATTTTTCAACTTTTTTATAACTCTCTTATAATCCGAAACATATACTGTCTAATAGTTTTGATTATACGTGCCTCTAGATCTTTTCATGAGCTTCGATTTGACTGGTCGTGGTGCTCCAACGGACACCCGGATCAAAAGTTATAGTCGTTTTAGTGATTTCGGGGTTTCTCGTGTTTTTTTTTCATTCATTTCGCGGTGGTTGTACCCAAACCTCTTCTATTTTATTGTGTTTTTTAACTACTAATTGTCAAAAAAATTTAAAAAAAAATTAAAAAAATTAAGGCATTTTGCGGCGGTTTTTTTGCAGCGGTCTAAAAATAGCTGCGAAATGGCATCCCGTAACACGTTTAGCGGCGGTTTTTAAAACCGCTGCGATGAAACTGCCGTTAAACGGTTGTTTTCCTGTAGTTCTATCAATAGTTTCTTCCGCTTCCATGGTTTTCATGACTTGGACTCCAGCAAAGGGGTTTCTACATTTCAGCTTTGACCAGATCCATGCCCAGAGCGGCGTTTCGTGGTCAGATGGGGCCAGATCTCTTCACCGTCAATGCTACCTTGGTGCGACATTTGGCCATTCTGTCATTAGCAACAATGGTTAGACTTCATGATCCTAGGTATGACTTATTCTTTAGGTTCTGTGGCTGGGATGTCAGTGGAGGACTCATGGAAGGCTGTAGGGTTTCTTTGGCTCTGGTGTATGAGTTCCTGTCAATGAAAGAGGATGAATGTCAGGATGATGCTCTGCACCTGCGCTGGTTCTTGCCGATAGGGTATGTTTATTGAGACTGGGAAATTCCTCCACATCAATTAAGATGGATCCCATCTTTCAGTCACTTTGAGTGGTGTTATTGAAGGAATTATATGTTTCAGATGGATCATTGAGCTGTTGATCATGCCGAAACCTCAAAATCCCCAGCATTTGATTACTGTGGTGGTTCTCCTAAAATGAAGCCACCAGGATGATTCTTTTTGGATGATTTTTGATTTGGTGAATTTTAGGCTGTAGCTGAAGGATGATCATGTTTGTGGCTTTGCTAAGTTGCTGATAGTGGTGTCATGGTATCGTGATTGATGCACGTTGGGGAAACCGGATAGTCTATATAGAATTTCCCTAGATGATTTTAGAGATGGTCGCTTTTTTAGTGCATGACTATTTGAATTTGGAATATTGAGCGAGTATGGAGCTTCCAATGGTACCAGGCCCCTACATTTTTGAACGGGACATCTATCTAAGAAACCACGATCTGGTGGAAGAGTGCCTTATCGACATTGATGCTGGGAAGGGGTACTTCTACATAGTCTTGTGATCAGTTACAACCCTCATGTTTTTTGAATTATTGTAATGTATTTATGTCATTCAAGTCTTTGTTTTTCCCCTTTACCCTTAAAAGGGGTTTTATCCAAAATCAATAAAAATTTAGGCCCTCGCTCTATTCATTCATCACGGTAGTTAAAAATTCATGAACAAAAATATCCTACTCAAGATCTCGAGTTTCTAGTTGCAATCACTACATTAAAGATATAGAGACAGTGTCTCAATAATGAAAAATGTGAGATATATACTGATCACAAGAGTTTGAAGTATATTTTTTCATAGAATGAAATCAACTTGAGGAAAATACAATGGCTTGAGGTGTCACGGCCCGTCCCAGTGGGGCCCGCGCCGTGACTCCCCAAACCCGCCTCTAATAGGCCTGGGGCTGGTGAGTAGCACCAAGTAGGCATATAACTAACGTGGGAGGCATTGCCTAAGTACCTATACACACGCACACATCTTCAAGCCCACAAATGATGAAATGTAAAACACTAAGGAACAAAATGAATGGATACAACTAAATCCCAACTAACAGAGTACGACGAAAGGTATTACTATAAAAGTAAACATGGACAAATATACAAGCCCACCAAAAAGCAAACAAAAAAGAATCTGACACTGCAAAGTCCAACCTGTAAGCACAAAAGGTACTAGGACTACCGCTTGTAGCCATAGGAATGGCTCAGCATGTAGGGAACTCAGAAAGATCGGTCCTGTCTTGGTCCGCCCTAGACTCTGTCGAAAGGCTACTCATCTGCACAAGACACCAGACGTGCATGCAACGCTCGTGAAGGGGTTAGTATAAAAATACTCATTAGAGGACCCCAAAAACCACAAAGGAAAAAAAGTAAAGGTACAGTCAGCTATGAACAATATATATCAACAGAACACATAGAAAAAACCAGATATACTCAAATTCTAGACCCGTGTTCTAGAGACAAGTCACACAACTGCATACCCCTGTAAAAGATTATGTTCGAAGATTCCAATGATTCACTGGTTCTGGGAGAACACACTCCACGAGTCTTATAGCTCTGATGATGTCTGTCCGAGAAGTGTTGTTCTTCGGGAACCATCACGAGATATAGCTACACTCATTATGGGAGACACACTCCTGAGTGGAAAGGTTACAGTAGTTAGAAGCAATCATTATGGGAGACACACTCCTAAGTGGTAAGATCTCGATACACCGATGAGGATCACTTCCAGGGCCATGGCGGATACCACGAATCATCAGGAATTCACCTGCTAGGTATATATTCAAATGTCCATAGAGTTGGTCACGTCGATTCCTAACTCTACCTAGGGTCTGGAATGGATAGAGGATCTCAATCCGGGCCTCTCAGATGGATGCTTGACTCTATCACAGAAAGTCCTGCTAAAGATATCATAATCATACGTGAGGGAAAGATGCCTATCCTTCAGGGGAACAAGAAGAAGGGGCACTAACCCAAACGAATGATGTTCAAGGCACATTGAAAAAAAAGGACCAAGCCATTTTCCAAAAAGTACACAGTTTGTAGAATGATACACGCTGTGTTGTCCGACCCCAGGTACTGCCCATGTACAACGACCCATGTTGTGAGGGTGGTCGTGTAGAAAAACATAGTACACGACGTCTAGAATGGAGTACATGTCGTGTCTGGGTAACTGGGGTTGGCTCCGTGTACTCTAGCCAGGTGCCCGTACATGGTCTCCAACCCGTGTACTCTGAACTGTGAAAACTGAACACAGGGTGACCCGCGATGCTAGCCTCGCCTGGCTGTGTGATGGAGTACACGGTCGTGTACTCCATCTTGTGTCCGTGTATCCCCAGGATACACACCATGCTCCGCGTAGCCGCCTCTTCAAATCAGTACATGTCGTGCCGCCTGAAGCCGTGTAGATCATCCCATGCCCATGTAATACCCATAGTACAAGCCGAGCTTTGGGGAAGTTCCAACACACCGTGTGACTGGGGTCACATGCCGTGTGATTCTTCTCTGACCCCGAAACCCTAGCCACCCCTGCCAGTACTACACAACGTGTACTTCGGAAGTACACTTCGTGTATTGTGGAAATTTACAGAAATGACACTCTTCGCCGATGTGCCTCTCGTGCTGCTATGATCATCAATCCGGCCGTCCGATCACTGCAAAAATTACAGGTTCTGGTCGCCCAGACACCACGAAGCCGCTTCCATCATTTTCGGGCCTCCTATCAGCTCCGAAAACGTGTTCTGATCTTCTCGCATGAAGAATGCTCGAAGAACGCACATTCTGAACTGGCCCAATTCGTCATCTGCCATCGTCGTCACACCTCTAAAAGGTCATTACGATGTCTAACCTTTGATTTGGGATCTTTGCGTCGTAGAATGGATGTGAAACGATCTGTTGTTCGTCGCCCCGTGAAGAATTCAAAGAACGTGTGGGGAAAAAGGAGGAAGAAATCCAAATAACAAAAAGAGGAATGAACCTATGAAGTCATTTGTCACGACGTTGATCTACGCCCGTTAAAAGGCTTATAAGGAGCAGGAATCATCAACAACATAAAGCATGGATCAATTCCCAATAATCTTCCCAAAGAAAATCTCCCCTGCAAGAATGCACGAATCCACGGATCAACTTGTCCGTGGTTGATCCACATTCTTCATTTAAACTCAAATACGATGGAAAGAAAACGAAAATAACAACCCCTACCTTTCGAAAGGATCAATTGTTGACGAAGACGTTGTGCTGCCATTGTCGTCGAGATCCTTCAACGTCGGCGCAGTGATCCTTGGTTTCGATCCGTTGTCATTCATCGTCGAGAATTTTCTCCAGCGCGCTGCGGATCCTGTAGAGGTTCCTCTCTCTATGTTGCCAATGACGTACAATTGCTTAACCCATTAAAAGGGGTAACATGTTGGAATTTAGTTATGCGGCAGTATTAATGTTGTTGACTTTCCATATCGAAGTCATTAAGACATTCCATTAATTTAGGAAACATTTGTGTCGTTGCTTCACTCCAGCGGATGTTTCCTTAAATGAAATAAAATAAACTTTTTTATTTAATTTATTTTATATTACTTAAAACTTTTGAAAATTATCTTTTTCCCTCGACCCGCACCGGCCGAGGTTAGCCTCATTCTTAGGTAAACTCGCTGTCTCGGACGCAACGGTGCACTCAGATTTTTAATCTGGGAATCTGTTTAGAAACTTCCACAACTGCGCACAAGTGTCGTCTCACTTAACAAAAATGCTCAAACCACCATTACAGGCTCACTGGACCACGAAATGATGTGCCTTCTTTGCACCTGGTCTCGAATTAATGCCATATAATATTTAAAATAATAAAAGTAAAATCCGAGACATTACATTATCCCCACCTTGGGGCTTTACTTCCCCGAAACGCCAAAATGAGTGATACTCAAAAAGATAAGGCTACTAGGCACAGATCTGAACCTCTCGTTCCCACATACTCTCCTGAAGATTCTCGTGCTGCAATCAGACACGCACCAAGGGAATTGATTGTCACGAAGGATCCTTTCATACCGATCCTCGATCTCCACCGGGTACTCAAAAATGGTCACTCCATCCTCGATGTCCAGCTCGCCCCAGTCAAATGACGTGCGATGTGTCATGCACATACCTCCTTAGTTGCGAAACGTGGAAGACATCATGTAAATGATGCAACTGGGGCACTAGAGATAGGCGGTACGCCACCTCTCCAACTCTGTACAGAATCTGGAAACGTCCGATGATCCTCGGAGATAGCTTGCTGCCTCAGCCAAATCTCTGCAACCCTTGACGAGGTGAGACCCGAATAAAGACATGGTCTCCCTCTTCGAACTCCAGAGGTCTCCATCGTCTGTCAGCATAAGACTTCTACCCGCTCTGTACAGTATTTATCCACTCCCGAATGATTTTCACTTTCTCTATGGTGGCTCGCACTAACTCTGGACCCATGAGTGCTGAAACTCCGGGGTCGGTCCAGAAAAGTGGTGACTAGAAGGGTCTCCAATACAAGGCCTCAAATTGTGCCATACCAAAGTTCGAGTGGTAGATTTTGTTGTATGCAAACTCCACCAGTGGTAGATGGTCCTCCCAATAATGATCGAAGTCCAAGATACAGGCTCGCAACATATCTTCCAGAACCTGAATGGTTCTCTCCGTCTGACCATCCGTCTGGGGATGAAACGCTATGCTCAAGCATATATGGTTACCAAAAACCTCCTGCAATCCCTTCGAAAACCGGGATGTGAAGAGGGCATCTCGGTCTGAGACTATAGTCTAGGGAACCCCATGAAGCTGAACTATCTCCTGCATGTAGAGGCGTCCCAAATTATCTACCGAACTCTGCTCCCTGATAGCTAAGAGGTGGGCCGACTTGGTGAGTCGGTCAACGATCACCCAGATGGAATCGTGCCCCTTGGATGTTCGTGGTAAGCCCGTCACAAAGTCCATCGATATTCCACCCCACTTCCACTCTGGAACTTCCAGGGATGAGCTAACCCTGCTTGAACCTGGCTCTCAGACTTCACCTGCTGGCATGTGAGGCATCGAGAAATGAACTTTGCTATTGCCTTCTTCATGCATGACCCCTAGAACTGTTGTTGTAGATCCTGGTACATCTTTTCCACTCCAGTATGTACCGCCAAAGGGGATGTATGAAACTCCCTTTAGACATCCTCCTGGAACGCCACTGGTACAACAATGCTTCCTCTTAAAAGGAGTATGTTCTCCCCACCTTGCGAATATCCATCAGGAGCATGTCCTATGGATAACTGAGCAAGTAATGCCACACAGTCGACATCCCCAAGTTGTGCCTCCCTAACTCGATGTATGAGTGGAGGGTTGAAAACCATCGACTGTAGTTAATATTTATCCTCTCCATCCATGAAGGATAACTATAACGTGGCTAACTATTGTGTCGCCTCACTCAATAGTTGTGAGCTCGACCTTCTGTTGAGAGCATCCTCCACCTTGTTCCCCTTTCAATGAGTATAGATAATCTCAAAGTCATAGTCCTGCAGGAACTCTAGCCAATGCCTTTGCCTCAGATTTAGATCCTTTTGTGAGAATTTGTACTTGAGGTTCTTGTGGTCAGAGTATAAAATGAACCACTCGCCCTTAAGGTAGGGTCGCCACATCTTCAATGCAAATACTACCGCTGCCAACTCGAGATCATGGGTCGTGTAGTTCTGCTCATGTGGCCTAAGCTGGCACGAACCATAAATAATCACATCATGCCACTTCATCAGGACACAACCAAGCCCGATCCCTGATGCTTCACAGAAAACAATGTACTCAACACCCTCCTCCGGCAATATCAAGACTAGGGCGCTCGTCAAACTCTGTCTCAACTTATCGAAAGTCTGCTGGCACTTTTCTGTCCACAAGAAGGTATGCCCCTTCCTGGTCAAGGCTGTCATCGGTGCTAATATCCGGGATAAGTTATGGATGAATCTCCGGTAATACCCTACCAACCCCAGAAAGCTCCACAGCTCCGTCAAGATCCAAGGTGGCTCCCATGCTAGCACAACCTCCACCTTGGCTAGGTCCACAACTACTCCATCTGCTGAGATGAAATGTCCCAGAAAGTGGATCTCCTGAATCAAGAACTGACACTTCGAGAGCTTTTCATATAGCTGGTGCTCCCGGAGTACGTCCAGAACCATCCGCAGGTGTCTCACATGCTCTTCCTCTCACACCAAGTACACAAGGACTTCGTCAATGAAGACCACTACGAACTGATCCATGTACGGCTGGAAGATCCAGTTCATCATTACCATGAACACTGCGGGGGAGTTCGTCATGCCAATAGGCATTACCAAGTACTCATAGTTACCTTAGCGACATATGAAAGTCGTCTTCTCTATATCCTCATCCCTCACTCATAGCTATTGATAGCCTGATCGAAGGTCAACCATCGATATCCATTATGCCCCTCTTAGCTGATCGAAGAGGTCATCGATTCTCAGTAGTGGATATTTGTTCTTCACTGAAACCTGGTTCAGGCGCCATTAATCCACGCACAGTCTCTGATGCGAACCATGCGGAAGGCACCGATTCGATTGCTCGGGTGGAGGAATTGGATTTGCAAGGCCCAATGACGCGAGGAATATTAAAGAGGTTGAATACTTCAATGGGCGCTCATCTTGCTTCATTAAAGGACCAATGGGTATTACCTTGCATGGATGGAGAAAATGGACCTATTATCTCACTTATTCAAGCCCAAGCATGATGTTTAATGGTTGTCCCACATGGTTGCACGAATTTGGAAGCCTTATCCACATGGAGGATTCTAGAAATGACATCTTTCGGCACCAAAGTCAAATCCGGTGGGCTATGCACTCAAATTCAATTCCAGTGGGCTGTAGTTGGAATGTTGTGTGCATTTCCAAAAATTCTTTGATAGACTTTACCTTTTTTACTTTAAGGGGACAAGGTAGGAATAGGCTTTATGACTTTATGATATTAGGCCCTTGACATTTTATGTCACCCCTTGGCTATAAATAGCCGCCCCGTGGCATTGTAATCTCATTCAAGATTTTAATTGAGAGATTATGCTTTGTTGCTCTCCGTTGTGTGAGGATTGTTCCAAATTTCCCTTTCTCTTGTGCATTCCTGCCTTGTCAATCTACAAGTTAGATTGGTGATCCAAGATCAAAAAGCCCCCAATTCTGTGCCTCAACCCAAGTGCATTGTTTTGTGGATTGGCCATCAGACCCCTCCCTTGAGTTTGTTGTCTAAGTAGTAGGTCGCACTCCATATAGCGTTGGTGGACTACTTGATTCCACTATCCATACCCTTCACCCGACACTTAGCCCCAAACCGCATCCGTCATCCGCCGCCCTACGTCGTGAAGATCGGGCCACCCCGTGCATCTCGCATCAGTTGGTATCAGTGCTTCGGTTGACACGGTAGGAATATATCCATTCTTTTACATTTACTTTACCCATTCCTCTCCTTATCCTTCCATATCATCCACCCATTTAAAAAAAAACCCATTTCTTGAAAACCTCCATAATTGGCCTACATTGTGCATGTTTGAAATATTATTGCATTGAGCCAATTATTCATCAATCTTCTTTTCTCATTACGTGATTTGTATCCAGCACAAATAAATAAAATTCTCTCAACTCATAATTTTGTGCTTTTCAATATTAATCACATCCAATCTTTGAGAGATTTAAAAAAATGTATTACTCTCTACGCATCATCTTGTGCTTTAAAACTCCAAGCACACCACTTTTTGGGGAGAATTGAAAAAAAAGTGAAAACAAAGCGGATACAATTACTCCATCTTCGTGATTTTCAATATTAGCACTTTCCATTTCAATATTGGATCATATTGTTATTAATTTTTCTCATCTTTCACAATCGGGCAATACCCACACACCACACCTTTCAACCTATTTTCCACCTTTTACCCTTATTTCAATCCCCTTTTCCACCCTTTACCATTTTGTTACATTTTACCACTCAAACGGGTTGTGTGAAACCATCCTCCGATGCAATCTTGGTTTGATAAGGATTAGTGGAACGTGATCACTCCAAACAAGGTATTATATTTCCTAAGAGTTTGGGAATTGAATTGAGTGTTGAGTGGAGAGAAATTAACAAAATCAGTATTGTGTGTGTGAGTGTGTACATTTCATTGTGTGTGTGTGTTTTTAAATCTCGCGTGTGTGTGTATCATTATAAGTGTGTGTGTATACCCTTGTGTGTGTGAGTAAATATTGCGTGCGTGAGTGTGTATCCTTATGTGCGTGAGTGTGTACAACTTGTGTGTGTGTGTATGTGTACATCTTCGGGTGTGTGAGTTTGTGTGTGTTTATCCCCGTGTGTGTGTGTGTATTTGTGTTTGTGTTACACATCATGACAAAAGACTGTGGGAAGAAAATTTCTCATGTTAGTGATGAAGGAAGTCAAAGTAGATCTCTTGCACCTGAAGCTACACAACTCCAAATGCATGTTTTGGTGAGCCACTTCGAGAGGCTTCTTGATCGAAAGTTGGAAGTGCTATATGAGAGGATTGACAACCTGGAAAATCAACCAAGCCCGACGATGATCCATGACAACCAGCGGCGAGCTCAGGCACCACGTCGCCCCCACATCGTGGAGGAGGAGATAGAAAACTTTGATGGTGATTTCAAGGATTTCCCACAAAGGAGGAGGATGTACCAACAACCAAGAAGAGGCCAAAGAATACCACATGATTATGAACTACTTGGCGGGATCAAGGTGAAGGTCCCTTCATTTCAAGTGAAAAGCAATCTGGAAGCATACTTGGAGTGGGAGATGCGGATCGAGCAGGTGTTTTCATACCATGTATATTCCGAGGAGAAAAAGGTCAAACTTTCTTCCCTTGAATTTTCTGATTATGCTTTAATTTGGTGGGATCAAATGAAAATGGAAAGGGGAAGATATGGTGGATGCCCTATCAACACTTGGGAGGACATGAAGTTTTCCATGCGGAAATGGTTTGTTCCCACACATTACCATAGAGATCTCCACAACAAACTTCAACGCCTCACCCAAGGGAGTAGGAGTGTAGAAGACTACTACAAGGAGATGAAAATTTCCATGATTCGAGCAAACATCAAGGAGGATCTGGAGGCAACCATGGCACGGTTTTTACATGGGCTCAATCGGGAGATTGCGGATCAAGTGGATATGTACCACCATGTGAAGGTACAAGACATGAACCACCAAGCCACCAAGGTAGAACAAAAAATCAAAAAAGGAGCAACGCGAGGAAGCCCACTACCCCATTCACACCCTGGAGAAATCCGAGGAAGGACATTGGAGAATTGTCAAAGCCAAAAGAGGTGGTTGATCGCAAAAATGACAAGGTAATTCTTCCACCTAAGAATCCTACTTTTGAGGCTAACCAAGCAAGGAATCAGGATATACGTTGTTTTAAATGTCAAAGAAGGGTTCACATTTCTAGTGAATGCCCAAACCGTCGCACCATGATCATCAACAAGTATGGACAATGGGAGACAGATGGGGAGTGCTCCGAAGAGGAGGAAGATGAATCTCCAGAAATTGAAAATGGAGAATTTGCAGAAGATGGCAAGATTCTTGTCACTAGAAGAGTTTTAAGTGCACAAATGACCGTTAGAGAAAAGGAGAAGCAAGAGAACCTTTTCCATACATGATGTATGATCAATGGGAAGGTATGTAGTGTTATTGTTGATGGTGGAAGTTGTAGCAATGTGGCGAGCACCGAGTTGGTGGAGAAGTTGGGACTCCCGACTTTAAGGAATCCAAATCCTTACCGACTTCAGTGGTTGAATGATTGTGGGGAGATGAAGGTCACCAATCAATTGAAGGCATTGTTCACCATCGGTAAGCACAAAGATGAGGTTTTGTGTGATGTTGTTCCTATGAAGGCCTGCCAATTTTTGATGGGATGACCATGGCAGTACGATCGACATGTTACTCATGACAGTTTCTCAAATCGTCACTCTTTTGTACTCTGAGGGGAACCTATAAACCTTAACCCCATGTCCCCCAAGTAAATTTTGGAAGATCACATTTTGAGAGAAAATAAAAAAATGAGTGATAAATAAAAAAAGAGCGAAAAAGAAAAATTTGAGAATGAGGGAAAGAGAGAAAATGAGAGAGGAAAAGAAATTGAGAGCAAAGAAAAATCAAGAGGGAAAAAGAATTTGAGTGAAGAGAGAAGTGTGATGTTGGAAAAAAAGTGTGAGGTTAAGGAATTTTTGTTTTCATAGAAAACCCTCATAGTACTGATGTACAACGAGGTATTTCTAAATATTAACGAATTATCCCCTTTTCCAAATGTTGTTGAGTCCTTGTTGCAGGAGTATGATGATGTCTTTCCAGAAGAGGTGCCACCGGGTTTGCCACCCATTAGAGGTGTTGAGAATCAAATTGACCTCATACACGGAGCATCACTACCGAACCTCCCTACATATCTCACCAACCCAGAGGAGACAAAAGAAATTCAAAGGCAAGTTCAAGAGCTATTGGATGTGGGATATGTCAGAGAGTGCCTTAGTCCTTGTGTCGTACTGGTGCTTTTAGTACGAAAGAAGGATGGAACATGGAGAATGTGAATTTACTGCAGAGCCATCAATAACATCACGGTCAGGTATCGTCATCCTATCCCTAGGGTAGATGACATGTTAGATGAGTAAAATGGCTCTACAATTTTCTCTAAAATTGATTTAAGAAGTGTCTATCATCAAATTAGGATGAAAGAAGAAGATGAGTGGAAAACAGAATTTAAGACAAAACATGGACATTATGAATGGCTAGTCATGCCCTTTGGTCTCACCAATGCACCTAGCACATTTATGAGGTTAATGAATCATGTCGTACATTCCTATATTGGGAAATTTGTGGTAGTTTAGTTTGATGATATTCTGGTATATAGTAGAACTTTTCATGAACATGTAGATCACTTATGAAGAGTCCTAGAGGTGTTAAGGAAAGAAAAATTGTTTGGAAACATTAATAAGTGTGAATTTTGTCTCGATAAGATTGTTTTCATTGGATTTGTTTTGAGCGGCAATGGAGTTGAAGTTGACACCGAGAAGACCAATGCAATTCAAGAATGGCCAACTCCGACCTCTGCTGGGCTGGTAAGAAGTTTTCATGGGCTTGCTAGTTTTTACAGGAGATTTGTGAAGGACTACAGCACACTAGCAGCCCCTTGAATGAGTTGACCAAGAAGAATGTTCCTTTTAAATGGGGAACAACTCAAGAGAAGGCCTTTCATGATCTTAATGAGAGACTCACCCACGCCCCTCTACTTTCACTTCCGGACTTCGGTAAGACCTTTGAAATTGAATGTGATGCAAGTGGAATTTCCATAGGAGGAGTAATCATGCAAGAAGGTAAACCTATTGATTTATTTATTGAGAAGTTAAATGGACCAACTCTAAACTATGTTACATATGATAAAGATTTGTATGAATTGTTTAGAGTTCTAGAAACATGGCGACATTATCTTTGGCCTAATGAATTTGTGATCCATTCTGATCATGAGGCTCTTAAATACATTAGAAGCCAACATAAACTAAATAGGAGACATGCTAGATGGATGGAATTCATTGAATCATTTCCATATGTCATCAAGCATAAAAAGGGGAAAGAAAATACTGTGGCTGATGCACTTTCACGTAGATATTCTCTTTTATCCTTGTTGGATTAAAAACTACTTGGTTTTGAATACATTAAGGATTTATATGCCACCGATAGTAATTTTAGTGAACCTTATGAACATTGTAAACCTGGAGTTAGTTGGGAAAAGTTCTATTTACATGATGGGGTCTTATTTCGGATGGATAAGCTTTTCATTCCCAATTTCTCTATTCGTTTACATTTACTAAAGGAGTCACATTCTGGTGGGTTAATGAGACATTTTGGTGTTGTAAAAACTTTAAGTGTTCTTAGTGAACATTTTTATTGGCCTAGGATATCTAGAGATGTTGAAACATTTGTGGGAATGTGCATTGTTTGCCATAAAGCCAAATCAAAACTGAACCCACATGGACTATATATTACTCTCCCAATCCCCAACACCCCTTGAGAGGACATATCAATGGACTTTATTGTGGGGTTACCACGGACTAAGAACGGGAGAGATTCCATTTTTGTTGTGGTGGATCGATTTTCTAAAATGGAACATTTTATTCCCTGTCACAAAACATATGATGCCACTAACATTGCACAACATTTCTTTCAGGAAGTAGTCAAACTCCATGGGATGCCAAGGACGATTGTGTTGGTTCGAGACACAAAATTCCTCAGTTACTTTTTGAAGACCTTGTGGAGAAAACTGGGCATGAAGTTACTATTTTCCACTACTTGTCATCCGCAAACTGATGGGAAAATGGAGGTGGTGAATCAGACACTATCATAACTTTTGAGAACAATTATCAAAGAAGAATCTTAAGAATTGGGAGGAGTGTCTACCCCATGTGGAATTCCCATATAATAGGGCCAAGCAATCCACTACTCAATATTCTCCATTTGAAATTTTTTACGGCTTTAACCCCCTTGTCCATATTGATCTAGTGTTGTTGCCTTTACAAAAATCAAGTAATATGGATGCGAAAGGGCGTGAAGAAATCATAAAGAAACTCCATGAAAAGGCAAGGGAAAATATTGAGCGGATGACCCAGAAATATGTAGATCATGCAAACAAGGGTCGCAAGCAAGTGTTGTTCGAACCCGGTGACTTAGTATAGATTCATATGTGTAAAGAAAGATTCCCAGACAAGCGTAAATCAAAACTCATGCCTCGAGGATATGGACCTTTCCGAGTGCTTGAAAACAATAACAACAATGCTTACAAGATATCTCTCCCAGGTGAGTATGGTGTTAGTGCCACTTTAAATGTTTCTGATCTTTCTCTTTTTTTTGGCGTAGAGGATGAAGAGTCGAGGAAGAATCCTTTTCAAGAGGGGGAGGATGATGTGAACCAAGCGGAAGGCACCGAGTCGATTTCTTGGGTGGAGGAATTGGATTTTCAAGGCCCAATGATTCGAGGAAGATTAAAGAGGTTAAATGATTCAATGGGCGCTCATCTTTCTTCATTAAAGGCCCAATGGTTATTACCTTGCATGGATAAAGAAAATGGGCCTATTATCTCACTTATTCAAGCCCAAACATGATGTTTAATGGTTGGCCCACATGGTTGCACGAATTTGGCAGCCTTATCCACATGGAGGATTCTAGAAATGGCATCTTTGGGCACCAAAGTCAAATCCGGTGGGCTATGCACTCAAAGTCAATTCTGGTGGGCTATAGTTGGAAAGTTTTGTTCTACTTTTCCAAAAAGTATTTGGTAGACTTTAACTTTTTGAATTTAAGGGGAAAAGGTAGGAATAGGCTTTATGACTTTATGATATTAGGCCCTTGACCATTTATGTCACCCCATGGATATAAATAGCCACCCCATGGCATTGTAATCTCATTCAAGATTTTAATTGAGAGATTATGCTTTGTTTCTCCCCGTAGTGTGAGGATTGTTCCAAATTTCCCTTGCTCTTGTGCATTATTGCCTTGTCAATCTACAAGTTAGATCGGTGATCCAAGATCAAAAAGCCCCCAATTCTGTGCCTCAACCCAAGTGCGTTGTTGTGTGGATTGGCTATCACACCCCTCCCTTGAGTGCATTGTCTAAGTAGTAGGTAACACTCCATATAGCGTTGGTTGACTACTTGCTTCAACTATTCATACCCTTCACCCGTCACTTAGCCCCAAACTGCATCCGTCATTTGCCACCCTATGCCATGAAGATTGGGCCACCCCGTGCGTCTCACATCAGTCTCAAACTCTGGTCGTCCGTCTTGGAAAACAAGACCAGGGCCGCACAGGGTGAAACGCTGGGTCTCACGAAACCCTTGCTCTACAAATCCTCCAACTGCACCCTCAGCTCACAAAGCTCTAAGGGAGACATATGTTAAGCCGATGAAAAAATAGGTGTCTTCCCAGGGTGTAAGTCGATGCATAAGTCAATTTCCCGATGGGGAGGTAACCCTGGAACATCTTCTGGTAAGACGTCCTCATACTCCGCCACCACTGCTGGGAAATGAGAGCTCATAACATCTACCGCTCTGAGGGTAAGTCTAGACAACCCATGAGTGATCGGCTACACCCTCCCTCACATGAGCCCACTTTGTTCTGCCTAGGCTTCCTTTTCTTCAAAAAAGTAAAACCTTGTTCCATCATGGCGGACACACCGCACCCTTCACCTAAAACAGTCAATCTGAGCATAGACCGAAGATAACCAATCCATACTGAGAATGATGTTGTAAGGCCTCGACACTACCACCAAGTGGTTCCAACCGAAACTCTCACCTCCAAGGGTAAGATCACACTGTCTGCAAAGGTGTGTGATAGTCGATTCTCCTCCCATAGGTGTCTCCAAGCGTAAGGATCGAGTCAACGGTTCTATAGGAATCTCAAGGATTCGTGCAAGGCATGTGGCTACAAGGGATTGACTGACACCTGTGTCTATGAGTACGAAAGATAAGGTAGAAAAGACATAGATTGTACATCGAATCATCCCTAGAGCCCCTGGGTCATATGCCTCGACTGCATACAGCTGTCCACGGCCCTGTCCCCCAGCTCCTTGAGCCTGGTGCGGACCTCCTGGGTGTGGTGGTGGAAGTATGTCAAAGAGTCTGCCACCACCCGCAGCTCTCCCTAATGCACTACCGCGTCCGCCACCTGGCGGGTCCGCCTACTCCATTCTCTACCTCTACCTCAGTGGCCCATCCACCTCTTCCCTGTCAGCAGCTCAACATGTCGGAAAATCTCTAGCGAGATGCCCCCTACTGTCGCATGTGTAGCATCACTTCTCCCTAGACTGACTCGGTCATGCCTGAGAGCCATGGACTGTCGATCCCCTATCCTGGGTCCTCCTATGACGTCTCCCATATCCAAATCCCTATGCCAGACGTCGGCTCCCTTCTGCCAGTGTCTCGGCACTTGTCTGCCTGCAGCTGACTGCCAGCAGCTGTCCTTGCTCCGCCAAGAAGCTCTCAATCACCAAGGCCGGCTTGAGCACTCCAGCATAAGTCGAAATGCATAGAGACACGACACTAGCTCAGATGTCATGTCGTAGACCTCGTTCAAAGGTCCGAGGTTTGAAGTACTGATCCCTGACGATATCCATTGAGTACCTGACATGGTTGGTGAATCTCGATGAATAGTCAAGTACTGTCATTCTGCCCTGATGGAGCTGAAGAAGCTTCTGAATGCACACAGATCTCAGTGTAACCGCAGAGAACTCCTCCCAGAAGAGTTGCTCAAACTCCATCCATGAAAGAGTCTCCCCATCACGAGTCTGTGTGGTCAGACTCCACCATCGTCCAGCAGAACCCTGAAGAAGGATCGCTCCAAGGATCACTATCTGGTCAGCTGGTGTCCTCACTAGACGAAAAACTCAGGTCACCACCTCAAGCCATTCCTCAGCTGCCTGAGTGTCTGGATCACCTCGGAACCTGAGGGGTCTCTATCTCTGGAACTCGTGGATCGCGCTAAGCCTGCGCTCCTCGCCGTTCGGTAATGCAGGTACCACTGGCTGCTCCACTGGTGGTGGTATAGAAGGTGCACCACCTGGGGGCAACGCCTGGGGAACTGGTCTCTGTATCGAAGCCTCTTCACTAAGGGGTTCATCCTTGTGATCTTGCTGCTGAATCCTAGAAGATATGTGTCATGGAGGAATCCTGTAAAGAAACATGATGTGTCATAGTCAATGAGTATATCTGGATAGCTGACACCAAGGGCATGGAAAACACAACCCATTCTTATATGATGCATCTTCCTTTTATTTCCCCGCAAATAGTTTTTTCGTGAACCAGGTTGAAAAGCAGGTTATTAGAGCCCTGCTGTATGGATACGTCAGTCACCACACCAACACTGGGGTCCTTGGCCTGAAAGCCAAACCTGAAACACTTAACATTGTTTGCCCTAACCAAACTCATAGACTCTTGGTCCTAATGTAGAACCGACCACCTCTGATACCACTCTTTCATAACTCGTCCATGTGGGGCCCGTGCAATGACTCCCCAAGACCGCCTCCAATAGGCCAGGGGCTGGTGACTGACACTGAGTAGGCATATCTATAACGTGGGAGGCATTGCCTATGTACCTGTACACACGCACACAAATTCAAGCCCACAATTTCTGAAATGTATAACACTAAGGAACAAAATTCATGCATACAACTAAATTCAAACCAACATAGTACGAATAAAGGTAGAGTACTGTAAAAGTAAACAGGGAAAAAAATACAAGCCCACCAAAAAGAAAACAAAGAAGAGTCTGACACTGCAATGTCTAAACTCTAATCACAAAAGGTACTGGGACTTTTGCTCATAGTTGTAGGAAGGCCTCAGACTCTAGGGAACTCAGAAATCTTGGTCCTGTCCTGGTCCGCCCTGGACTTTATCGAAAGGTTGCTCGTCTGCACAAGACACCAGACGTGCAGGAAAAGCCCGTGCAGGGGTGAGTATAACAATACATAGTAGAGGACCCTGAAAACCACAAAGAAATTCACAAAGTAATGGTACAGTCAGCTATGCATAGTATATGTATACAGAACACATAGAACAAACCAGATATACTCAAAATCTAGACCTATGGTCTAGAGACAATTCACACAACCGCATACCCTCGTAAAGGATTTTGTTCGAAGATTTTGATGATTCACTCGTTCTGGGAGAACACACTCCATGAGTCTTATAGCTCTGATGACGTCCGTCTAAGAAGTTCTTTTCATCGAGAACTATTACGAGAGATAGCTACACTCGTTATGGGAGACACACTTTTGAGTGGAATGGTTACGGTAGTTAGAAGCACTCATTACGGAAGACACACTCCTGAGTGGGAAGATCTCGATACACAGATGAGGATCACTGCCAGGGCCATGGCGAATACCACGACTCATCCGGAATTCACCTTCTAGGTAGAGGATCAACGCCTGGTAGAGTTGTTCATGTTGATGCCGGACTCTAACTAGGGTCTGGAATGGATAGATGATCTTGATCTGGGCATCTCGGCTGGATGACTAAATCTATCACAAAAATTCCTACTGATGGGATCATAATCCTGCATGAGGGAAATATGCCTAACATTCAGGGGAACAAGAAGAAGGGGCACTAACCCAAATGAAATATGTTCAAGGAACAGTGAACAAAAAGTACCAAGCCGTTTTTTAGAAAGTACATGACGTGTAGAATGATACACCCCATGTTGTCCGACCCTAGGTACTGCCCGTGTACAACGCCCCATCTGGTGAGGCTTGTCGTGTAAAAAAACATAGTACACGGTGTGTAGTATGGAGTACACACCGTGTCTGGGAAACTGGTGTTGGCTCCATGTACTCTGGCCATGTGCCCGTACATGTTCACCAACATGTGTACTCTGACCTATTAAAACTGCACACGGGGTGACCCGCACTGCAGGCCTCACCTGGCCGTGTCCTAGAGTACACGTTCGAGTACTCCATCCCATGTCAGTGTATCCCTGGGATACAAGCCAAGCTCCGTGTAGCTGCCTCTGCCATGCTGTACACACCGTACCGCCTGAAGCCGTGTAGATCATCCCTTGCCCGTGTACTACCAAAAGTACACGCTGAGCTTCGGTGAAGGTCCATCACGTCGTGTGACTAGGGTCACACGCCGCGTGATTCTTCTATGACCCCGAAACCCTAGCTTCCACTGCCATTACTACACGGTGTGTTCTTTGGAAGTACACACCGTGTATTATGGAAATTTCCAGAAACGGTGCTCTTCGCCGGTGCGCCTACTTTTCTGCTCTGATCATCAATCCGGCTGTCCGATCGCTGCAAAACATCCAGGTTCTGGTTGCCCCGACAACACAAAGTTGCTTCTGTTGTTTTCAGGCCTCCGATCGGCTCCGAAAATGTGTTCTGATCTTCCCGCACGAAGAACACTCTTTCTGATCCGGCCCGATTCGTCGTCTTCCATCGTCGCTACACCTGCACAAGTTCGTTGCGATGTCTAAATTTTGATTTGGGATCGTTGCATCATATAACAGATTCGCAATGATCCATTGTTCATCGCCCCATGAAGCACATGAAGAACGCACGGGAAAAAATTAGGAAGAAATCCAAATAACAAAAAGAGGAACGAACCTCCACCGTCGTTCGTCACGATGTCGATCTGCTCCCATTAACAGGCTTAAATGGAGTAAGAATCATCAACAACATAAACCATGGATCAATTCCCCATAATCTTCCCAATGAAAATCTATCCCTCAAGAACTCACGAATCCACGGATAAAATTGTTCGTGGTTGATCCGTGTTCATCATTTAAACTCAAATACGGGGAAAAGAAAACGAAAATAACAACCTCTACCTTTCAAAAGGATTGATCGTTGATAAAGGCGTCGTGCTGCCGTTGTCATCGAAATCCATCAACGTCGGCGCAACGATACTAGATTTCGATCCGTTTTCGTTCGTCGTCAAGAATTTGCTCCAACGTGCTGCAGATCCTACAGGGGTTCCTCTCTCTATGTTGGCCATGATGTACAGTTGCTTAACCCATTAAAAGTGAAAACATGTTGGAATTTAATTACGCGGAATTATTAATGGCGTTGACTTTATATTTCAAAGTCATTAAGACATGCCATTAATTTAGGAAACAGCTATTCCGTTGTCGTGCTGCAGCGGATGTTTCCTTAAATGAAATAAAATAAACTTGTTAATTTATTTTATTTTATTTTACATAAAATGTCTGAAAATTAACATTTTCCCTCGGCTCACGCCGGTCAAGGTTAGCCTCATTCATAGGTAAAGTCACTGTCCCAGACGCAACGGTGCGCTCAGATTTTTAATCCAGGCATCCGTTTGGAAACTGACACAACCGTGCACAAGTGCCGACTCACTTATCAAAAAAGTTCAAACCACCATTCCAGGCTCACTAGACCTCAAAATGATGTGCCATATTTGCGCTCGGTCACAAATTAATTCCATATTATATATAAAATAATAAATGGAAAAATCCGAGACATTACATGAGGTACTCAAGGATTTCAATTGCACAATACACTACCACCCAGGGAAGGCAGATATGTTTGAAGATTCTTTGAGAATAAAAGATCATGGAGTTTTTCACAAGATGATTTCTAAAATGGATCCTATGTTCATGGATAAATTAAAGATAGATATGGGAATAATCTAGGATTGAAAAACATGGATACATTTTTAAATGGTTTCCAAACCATATTTAATAAAAAGGATAAAAACTTATCAGACTGATGATGAGGAGTTTCAAAAGAAAAATAATGTTGTGGATCATGGGATATTGATTGAATTCATATATGAAGACATAATTTTGAAATTTGGTAAAAATCTTCATGTTATCGATATACCAGATCTAAAAAGGTAATTGTTGGATGATTCTCATAGATCGAATTTCTCTATAAGCCCAGGTAACACAATGATGTATAAGGATTTGAAGGAACATTTTTTGTGGGAAAATATGAAGGGGGAAATTGATCATTATGTTCCATGATGTATGGGTTTTCAATAGGTGAAGGAAATAATACAACATCCAAGAGGATTCATGCAATTTTTTCCCATACTAGAGTGGAAATATGATGATATTACGATAGACTTTTTCATGGGGATACCAAATAATTTTAGAAGGAACGATGAAATATGGGTCCTTGTTGATCCTCATACCAAGTCACCACATGTTCTTACTATAAGAGATGATTTAACACATTAATGATTATCAAAACTATATATTAATGAATTTAAAATGCTTCATTGTGTACCCCTATAGATTGTTTCTGATCATGATCCCAAATTTACGTCAAGACTCTCAAATAGTATTCAAGAAAAACTGGATACTAAAATTCATTTGAGCATTTCCTACCACCCTCAAACTGATGAACAATCACAATAGACTATTCAAACCTTCTAATACATGTTTAGATAATTCTCACATGACTTTCATGGTATGTGGGATCATTATATACCTCTGGTATAATTTTTCTATAACAATAGATTCCATTCAATTATTCAAATGGTACTATATGAATCATTATATGGAAAGATATATCACACACCAACTTGATGGGATGATGTCAGTGAATGAAAACTTACAGGCCCATAAAATGTTGAGAAACAATGGAAAAGGAGAAGCTTATCCAAACCCACATCAAACCATCTCAAATTAGGCAAAAGATCTATGCCAATAACCGAAGGAGGGATTTGGTATTTCATGTTGGTGATCATGTTTTCATGAAGGTATCTCCATGGAAGGGAGTTATACGATTTGGTAAGAAGGGTAAATTGTGTCCTAGGTTCATCAAACCCTTCAAAATTCTATAACGAATTGGAGTAGTAGCTTACCGTTTTGCAATGCTTCCAATTCTCTCTAAAGTTCATGATGTGTTCCACGTATCACTACTGAGAAAATAAATGCCTGGACAAATACATGTACTCATCTATGATGAATTAACACTAGAACCCGATCTCTTTTATTTTGAAGAGCCTATCAAAATTCTGGATACTAGAGAACAATTGCAGAGAAACCGGACGACTCATCTGGTAAATGTTATATGGAGAAACCATAAAATGGCCAATGCAACGTGGAAACCTGAGGAACATATGATGAAGATCCACTGGAATCTTTTTTATGTAGTAATATTCAAGAAATTTCTAGGATGAAATTATTTTATGGAGAGGAGAATGTAACACCCCAGACATCCGTGACACACTTCTCTTAGAATAATATAATAGCTTGTGTCTTAAGAAACATCGAGTTCTTGCACACCACAAAAAATCGTACTAGCTATTATGAATAGTAATACCCACATTTTGAAATTTAATTAATTTTATTTTTGAAAATGGACTTCATTTTTGGATTCAAAATATCAAATTTATCTCAGAGTGATTTTTTTAGAAAACATTCAATTTTTTATGAATAGTGAAAAACAAAACGTTTTTTTTAAATCGTCATTTATTAAAATAATTATTAATTTTATTTAAATTTATTTTAGTGTAAAAATATATACATAATACCTATATTAGTCCAATTTAATTCATTGAAACCATTTTATAATATGGTTAGATATATAAAATTTTATTGAACTTTTTACCATCTTTTACCCGCCTTCTAAGCACATTTGTAAATTTTCATAAAACATAATTTTAATGCTTTTGTGAGTTGAATTTAAAAATTCCAAGAGACTTGGTTGACATTATTATATAAAATGAGTTTCAATGGGAGGAAAATAATTTTTTTGTTAATAGTAACTTTTCCATTTTATTTACCACACTTAAAATTAAATATGATAAATAAGGGTAAAAATTATATTATAATTACCCCCAACACATGTCTTAATTATATTGGATAATTTTTTTCAACATAAATCAACATTAAGACAAAAATATTGTACGATTGATCCTCTTGAATTTGATTAGGTCATTTATTATATCTTATTTTAAAAAATTATAATTGTAAAACTGAAATTTTAGTAACTAAAATATTTTTAATATAGGGTAATTCATAAGATAAATTTCACTATAAATATTCATTAGAGAGCTACTAAAACTTATTCTATCATGGTATTTTATTTATAACTTTTAGAAATTTAACAAATAAAATTATATCAGACAAAATGATGGTGCATTAATTACCTTATTAATGGATGATTAATATAAATAATATTATAAATATTTAAATAATTATAAATGGAGTCTTTTGTTGTCTTCCACTAATTTTATCAGTTAATATGACTTTTTATGGTTGATTAAATCAATTTCATTAGAATTAATAATGTTTTTAGGACTTTCACAAAAACCAAATATTATGTAATATCAAAATTGAAATACATTAGTTTTTTAAAAAATAACATATTATTAAATGATATAATATTCTTAAACGTAATTTTTTTGGCCGAAAGAATAATATAATAATATATATCTCATTAATTAATCACATGTGGTAAGACTTACATTTTATAATATGTTTATTAACCTTTTAATATAAAAATACCAGAAGCATTGTAAAACATAATCTATTAAACTAAGAGTTCAATATATAAGACATGGTTAATATGGTGACATAAACTTGCCTAAAACTAATTGAAAGAGTGGATTTCTACCCATCCCCACCTTATCCTCTAAATATATCAATTTGGAAGCATTATAAACCGAAAATAATTTTATAATAAAATAATAGTTCAATCTTTTTCTAAAGCGACCTTCACCTCTCTATATAAAAGGGTACTTCCCCTTCTCACAAAATCACCCAACCAAAGCCACTTAGCTCTGCCAAACCCACTCAAATATCTTCCCAACAACCCTTACTAAAACTTTGAGGCCTTAAATTGATCATAAATCCAATCTATGGATCCCTTTTGATGAAATCAAAAGGAAGCACCCGAAGAAGAGGTAACAATTTCCTCACCCCTTTCAAATACCTTTTCTTCTTCCACATCCTTATTTTTTGTTGTTTCCATAACAAAATAATAACTCCAGTACCATCAAAATATTGTGATTTTATTATAAATATAGTACAACCATATTTATTATTCTATCTAACCTATGAATGATAACGTCACCATATGTGTGTACGTACGACAAACCACCTCCACGTTGGGGGTAGTTTGTTATTCAGCACTTTATTATTTTCATAGGTATAATAATTAGTATAATTGATGATAATAATTAATAAAAAATTTAATTATTCATTATATTTAATAAAAAATCCAATTACATACAATTTCACTTTCAATAGAATGATATTGTCGCTCGTACATACGTACGGATTACAGTCTCCACGAACACGATTAGATTCATTCTCCAGCATAACCATTCGATAATAATTTACATTTTATGATTTAAAATAATTATTAAAATCATAATATAATTCTTCATATGAATCAAATACTTCATATCCCTAAAAAAATGACTTACATAAAAAAATCATATAATGGAAAATGAATCAGTTAACACCCGAAACGATGATACTACTGAAATATTATTAACAAAGAAATATTAGAAGATCGTATATTATATCATATTTATATATGTGGGTTTTTTACTATTTAATAAAATTTATTTAACTATTATACTAGAGGAAAATGTACCCTTGTATAATGAAATTTACAAGGTAAGGGTTAATTCTATAATCTCTTCATTATCCAAGGATATTTATACATGAGTATCTACAGGGACCTCTTTATCAAGCACATCCAAGTTTCTTAAAAATGTCTTTCAAAAAAAATTAATATTTCATAGACGACGGGTTAATGTCATATATAACCTTGTTTTAATTTTTGTTAATTTTTTGAATGGAGTATTTCTGTCGTTTTTAAACAAGGTACTTTAAAGACTTTGACAAATTAAGTTAAGAATGTATTTTATCATATACAACGGGTGCAACTATTTTCAGCCACTATAACACCTTCTAATGTTCACCTAAAACATTATAAGAATATTTTAAAAATCAATGTATTCTTTTATTAATATGTAAAAATTAAATTATTTCAAAATTTAAAGAGATATTTCTCTCAAATAGTTGTGATTTTGTCTATGTCAACATCCATTAATGGATTTTACAGTGGTTTGAAGTTGATTTATTATGATATAATCTTCCATATTGTATTTAATGTTATATGATATGTTTGACCATTTATGTGTTATTTTATTCAATTCATTGTTTATGGTTAAAGTATTAACATTTAGGTATGATAGTTTTAATATGAATGTTTAGGTGACGTTTCAACCTATTCATGTGAGGAATGCATTGTACACAGTAAGTGTCGGGTAGAGCCCACTATAGCTCTTCAATGCATCAGTATGTCGCATGAGACAAACTACTGTATAGGAACAAGGCCTTGACAAAATAATATTTGTATCCGTGGAACTAGGCCATTACTATGTGGTTATGATGTCTGACATTATGCATTCCGTCAGTATAAAATTATGTATTGATGTCACATATGATTATTTGACGAGTATAATAACCATGTCAATAAGTAAAAACTATTTTTTGATTTATCATTTCCATATTATGCTAATGTTTATGGTTAAAAGGCTCGTGTTTTATTATTATACATATTCTTAAATATTTATGTTTATTTTTGACGGTTTCTAAAATATTTTTATCCATACTGAGCATCTAAGGTGACCCCTTTTATGTTTTATTTTTCATTGGATGCGAAGAAGAATATTATGATTAACCTTAATGAATAGGATAAGGGATACTAGTGTGTTCAAAGGGGACACAATTATGGTGTTTATCTTTATTTCATGATGTAATGTAAAACTTATATATGTATCTAGTTCTTCCAAGGCTACTAAACTAATCTTTATTTTGATACATGATCTCTTGTGATCCGACCAATGAAAAGTAATAATGCACCGAGTCTAGGTAAATAGTGTCTAGGAATTACAATTAGGCAATTATTTGGTTTAATTTAACATTATTATGTTCTTTTTTTCCTTTTTAATATGTAATTATATTGATTTATGTCGTTCTGTAGTGTTTGATTCTTTGATTTCTTTATCAATTATATTGATTATAAAAAATGGATTTCATGTGCATCAAGTATCATTTTTTAGAATTGGAAATAGATGATATTAATGAAAAATTGAATTATAATTCGTATTAATTATAATTTTTTTCTATATATATGGATAACTAATTAAATAAAATGTATATTATAATTGTTTAGAATAATTTTCTAGTGTTTGTAATCAAAATGAACAAGTTCTTTTATTTTATTAATATATTTTATGTAAAATGTTTCCATAAACATAAATAAAATATAATACATATTTCATAATATTGTTAAATCATAATAATTTTTCGATGACCCGCATTAAAGGAGTGATTTAATAACTAAAGTTCATCATCCATCAAAGCTATAAATCCACACATCTCGAACAATGTAATCATTTTTAAAATTAAATATATAAAGTGTAATGAGATTAATAATGGATATTGAATTTCCATGATATCATTACAGTATATATATTATATTAGTGTTGAAATGATCTTTTGGAATGAAGTTGTTTGTAGAAGATAATAAAAATATTAAATATAAATACAATTTTAATAAAAGGAAGATGGTTTACCTCATGAATTATCATCCTTGAGATATTCCTTATAGGAAGTGTTTTGGTATTTAGGAAAGAACAAGAGCTATTGTACGTGGGGAGAGACTGGGAAATGGATTTTTGTCAAAAATATGTCATTAATCACGGTTTAGAGATGTGAGGAGAGCAGGGGTGAGGGTGTTATTTATAGTGGAGATGTGGGGTGATTTATCATTAATTTATTATTTTTCTCAAGAAAATGTATAGTTTTTATTATTGTGACTAAATATATTAATTAGTTCTATTGAGATCAAACCAATGGTTCTTAAATAATGTAAACATCATCCATGACTCTCTAATTAATATATTTAGAATTTATAGAAAAAATTTCTCATTTTTACCTGAAAAGCCCAACCAGAGGCGAGCCTCTGACCATGTATTGTTAAAGGAAAAGTATAGTAAACAAGAATAGTAAACAAGCACAACAAGCTATAAAAGACAATTATATATCATAATAGTCATACTCATTACCACTTCCATGATAGATGACTTCCTCTACAATATATGAATCCCATTTCGAGCATTTTTAGTTCTTCATGAACATAGAATAATTCCTTCTAAGATTAAATTTTGCTAAATAAGTAAACTCATTAGAGATTGCATGACATGGGGCCTAGATGACATAGGCTTTGGAAGATTAGAATAATCCTTCATCGGCCTTCATTCTGATTGTAGAGGCACCTCATTTCTAGAAATCTTCTTCCCATTCTTGACAACATCACTAAAGGAAGCCCTGACCATTACATATTATTTTCCATTACATATTATTACTATTAAAAAAATCACATATTATTTTCCATTACATATTTTTATTATTAAAAAAATCACATATTATTAAAAAATCTCAAAAAATTTCCCAAACCATTTTTTAAAATTTATATTTAAAAAATGCACCGGTTGTTATGGAAATAATTTTCTAAATCAGTGAAATTTAATTTTTAATTAAAAACATCATTTATATAAAAAATATATCTTGTTTAATTAAAACAATTTTTATAACACTATGAAAAATTAACTATGGTCACATTAAATTAAATTAAATCATAAGATAAAAAATTAATAAATTCTGTATAAATTTTATTAAATTATTATTCTCATAAATCATTTTATTAATTAAAAAATTTTAATTAAATATTTCTTCCTTAAAAAATAACAACAATTACTTAATAATTTTTAAAACAATCATTTACATATGACATGGTATAATAATATAATAAATTCATTTATAAGGTTCCTAAATTATATTTATTTATTCAGGGATGATATTGAAATTTATTAGATCAATTTACTATTCGTTAGGTTCATATTACATTTACTAAGGTCAAGTTACTATTTATCAATATTAGATCTTTAACTTATATAAATACCTCTTATTACATTCATTATTAATTTATGATGATTTTATTATGTTTCTTATTACACTACAAAAAAATGTCCTATACCAACAAAAATTTATTGTTAGATAGTATATTTGTTGGTAAAAATGAGAATTTCCAATAGATATTATGTTTTATTGGTATTGATTTTTAATTCAAACACTTATTTTTACCAACAGATAGATCTGTAGATATTGATCATTTAATACCAACAAATCATTTACCAACAGTTGAATCTATTGCTTTATCATACTAATACCAACATTTTTTTTACTAACACATGATTATGTTATGAATAATTTTGTTACCAAAAAATCATTTTCTATCAACAAAAGCTATTGAAATAGACCATTCAATAAAAAAAGATTTTATCAATATCGAGAAACATAGTATATATATATATTATTTATATGACCAAAGTAAGTTTTTATTTACATGAGTTTTAAAAAAAATATCTCATAATTTATTTAAATTTACAATTTTCTCAAAATATTTATTGTTTTTTATATTTTTCAGTTTTAATTATTCTGTTTTGTCAAAATATTAAATGATTTTATATCTTCCAATATTATCTATTTATTAAACATCTCAATACAATTTATAAAAAAATAACACCACAAAACCCTAATCAGTGACCCATCAACTACACATCACCGACCTCCGTCCTGCCTCCATCCCGCCTCCTTGTTGTCGCCATTCCTGATTTATCCCACCACCCCAATCTATCCCATCGACCTTCCTTTTTCCCACCTCTATCCCACCTCCGTCCTACTTCATTGTCACCGCCATCCCTGATCTATTCCGCCATTTGTGATCTATCCCATCGACAACATATCACCCTCCCTCGTCTCGCATTTGCCCCACCTTCGTCCTACCTCTGTCCTGCCTCCATCCTACATCATCCTCACCACCATCCCCGATCTATCCCATCGACCACACATCACCCGCCTCCCTCCCACACATCGCCCGCCTCCTTTTCACCTCTATAATCTGCCTCCTTCATTTTTTCTCAGTTTCATTTCTCAATCCTTCATATATATTATAAATGTATCCCCAGATTGAAGAGCGTGATTTTTTGGATTGTTGGATGGCTGAATAACCTACACATTCGATTGATTTTATTGTATGACATTGTGTCTCTTTGGGTAGGGAAACCTATTTATGGATTGATGTCAGGTGACTTCACTTTCTCCATGGATCCTATATATTGTTTTTATTTTTTAAACACTGTGATAGTATAATTATTATCCTTTGGATTCTTACACATAGGATTTGATCACCGCAAATCATAGCTTCAATATTATCTGTTAGGATGTTCGACCTGCTGTATACAGCTTTGTTGAATAGTTAAAATCTCAGAAAAAATGTGTTTTATCATCATTGTTGAGGTGTTCATAGTGTTTATTCTTTCTCATGCAGCTTATTGAACAATTTAGTGTAGGGGTTTTCTAATTATTATGTAGGAAGAATTTTTGGACCTCCAATAAATGAAGATACTATGATAATATTTTGTTTAGGTTTATGAATGTGGGAATCCCAAACAGTTCCATGAATGTTTTGTTCAATACATACTAATTTTTATGGGAACATGGTCATTTATTTTATAGAGATTCTTTATTTAATGAGTTCCAATAATCATGGAAGTTTTATTTCATCAAACAGGAATGTGAGGATAAACCCTTGAAAAGAATATGGGAACATTCCTCTGATTATTGTGACCTATTTGGAATTTTAGTTTTTACATATCAACCGTTGTTTGAAATGTTTGGTTACTTTTTATTTTTGTGGAACCTTTGTTATTGTCCTTAATCATTGACCCATCACCTCCCCTTGTTTCTCTTCCCACATCACTCCATCTCATCCCACTCTCCCGCCTCACATCCCACCCTTCCCTCCTTCAGCCTCACCTCCCATCTCCCTACCATGTCCTCCCCTAGCCATAGCAGTTTCCCTCAATAGCGTGACCTGCATCTTTTTCGGCTCCTTAATCATCCATGGCTTTCCAGCTAACATCCTCGCACGAACCCCAATCTGGTTCTCGACTAGAATCCCCCTAAGACCCCTCCGTCCCCAAAATCCCAATGCCTCAGCATCCCCTCGTAACCCCTCCGTCTACAGTGTCCCCGCACACCCCTATCCCCGACATCCTTGTGCATCCCTACCACAACCCACCTTCAACAGTCACCCTAGCCCTGCTCTGCATCACCTAGCATCTGCATCCCCTCTTAACCTAGATTTGCTGCCTCCCACCATCAGGTTGAGTGAAATTTAAAAATAGAAGGATGTATGGTTCATGGATAACACCCTCTCATTATAAGGAAGTAATTTCTTTATTTGATTTTATTATGAATCGAAAATCTCATTCATTTTTTTTCTATTGGAACCCCCTTTGATATGATGGTTGTTTGTTAGTGCCTACTATTTTCATTCAAATAATCACTACACTATTTCTGTACAACTTGGTTTTTAGAAAACTACTTGATTTCTTATAAAACATGTTGTTTTTTGAGTTTAAAGGCATGCATGTGTTTTTCTCCCTGAGTATGTACTTCATTTTATGGTTATTTATTGATGATTTCTTGTGCTTGACTCTGAAATACTTTTCATGATGATGTTATTTTACTGAATCTGTTTAGACTGGATTTTTAAAATCATCTTAGCTTCTGGTAAAACATGAAGAGTGTTTATTTTCAATACATTCTGTTGTTTATTGTGAAATTTATATTTCATGATTAGTTTGTTGAAAGTCAGTGGTATAGTTGTTCTTAAAAAAATGTTTCCATGTTGATTGTAAAGTTAAATGTTCATTAAATTTGTTTCTTATCATACTAAAAATTGCTTCGTTACATGTTTTTTTGTGCGTTTAATTGTAAATTGTTTTGAGTTTTCACTGAACTAATTCATTTTTGCACTGAATTTTCATTTAAAAGGGATGAATCTGGTTACTTTAGGGAGGAATGATTTTTTATCCATCTTGTTACCTTTATCTTTTGGAAGAACTTTTCCTCTTAAAAACATGTTTTCACTCTCTTGAGATTTAATTATGATCAATATCTTCTCACCATATGGTGCCAAGTATAAAAAACGGTATTCTTTTAATAATGGATGAAGGGTATTTTCACATGCTGATGTTTCATTCTCTTATTTTGGGCGACATTTAGGGCCTTGGGTTTCAAAATAATAATGAACACTTTTCCTAGGATATTATATACATCACCACCCTAATTGAGGCTTGATTGTTTCTCTTTTTGAACTGTGATGATGCATCTCATGTTTGAATCACTCTGTTTTGTTGGAAAAATAAAACTCAACATTAATGGAAACAAGGATATTGTGGTGCCCTATTTTTGGAACAATTTCAGGCTACTTCTGAATTCATCCTTGAAAACTAGAGGTTATTTAGAAAACTCCCATCTTCTATTATTTTATTTACTGTCTTGTTATGTATTTTTTAATTTAACTCCATTACTGTAATTATTGGTTAGCAATGTTTTGAATTGTAGATTGCAACAAGGTTTCATTCTTTTTAAGAGGAAGGGTGATGTTTTGTGGCTAAATTCAGAGGATAAAACTGTCTTCTTTAGGGGAGTATCTATTTCACTTGTTACTTTTATTTTCTGAATTTTATTCTGAAGTAAATTTTTGAGACCTACTTCTTTTGTCACTACATGTTGGAACTTTCTTCTTTCTGTAGTGTTCTTGTAAATTTTCTGGTTATTGATTAATTTACAGTTGAGATTAATATTTTAAATGTTCACCATCAATATCAATTTATACTTTCCATGTCGTTAATGATTTGAAATGATTATTCATTATATATTCTCGTTGTGCTCTGTTGGTTGTTTTTTTATGGTCACTAAATTTGGATAGAGGATTACTATGCTAGTGGACCTCAATGTTTTTTGGATCATTGTCTTACTGCTTGAAGGAATGCATTTGAAGTTTCTGAGTGTCAACGTGGAAGCTGATATAAATGGGTGATGTTTGACACAGGCTTCTCTGCATTTTCTTTGTGGACTAATTCTTTATCTTGTTTGAGTAGAGTAATGGGGAATTACCTCTCTTATGATATGCTTCCTAAATCAATTGATTTTGATGCTTTTATGGATGCCATAGTCCGGCTATTTGTATTGTATGTATGGTTCCTTATCCTAATTCTAATTCTTATTTAATAGAGGGAATAGAGGATCCTTGCTTTACTGAAACATCCCAATGTTTATAATGATGGATGGACTTACGGTCCATTATGAAGATGTCAGTGACCTTTTATGATCCCCCTTTGGGTTCTTTTGCATATTTTCCATACACCAGATTATTTCTAGTGCATTATTTTTGGATTATATTCCTTGATCTTCTGCACATGATGGGAGTTTTCATTTTTTTACCTGTGCTTTTTTCACTAGGTAGTCCTATCACTTCTACTACTTTCATTTAAGTTGTCACTAATGCCACTTTGATGTATCTCAGAATTCTTTAATGTTTCTCCTGAAGATTATAGATATAACATATGAGGTTATCGTGCAATCTTAGTGTTTCTACCTTTTTTGAATGAGGTGATTTCTTACATGAAAGATGTTTCTAGCAGTTATGATGGATTGTGAATTTTTGTTCATGTTTTATTGTTACGCCATCATGTATCTCCCTCAATTATCTGATGGTGTAATCTCATTAAAACTCAATTTTGTATTGAAATACTTTTTCTTTAATAAATGTCTTTGGGGCATGAATTGGGTGACCAATTTAGGCCAGAGATTGTTGAAAAAAAGTTGACTATCTTATGGTTTTTGATTCCACTGGTTAAATTATACTTTTTTGTGATAGTTTTATATCATTTGTTATTTTTTTATATCTTTCATTTAACAAAAAACTATTTTTCATTTGTCTTTTTTTGGGTGATCAGAATGTTGTTCCTGATGATGATGCATGTATAAAGTGGAGGGAGTATGGATAAGTGATGATTCATGTCTAAAAGGGTGGTCCACTACTGTTAAAGGGATGGTAGTGATGTTTTGCATGTCTTGATCCACTACAATAGATAATAGCTCCTGTGAAGTTATGGAGATTCCATGGTAGTGACGTCTGATGTTTGCGAGAAATGGATTTCTAAGGAAGTTACATTGAGTTTCATGTAAAATCTCATAGTGTTTGAACATGTTTTTAATATGATTTTTGATGCTTCTTGTCTTTTCATGAAGTTTGAACATATATTTAAAATATATTGGAGCATGTTTTTTCAAATAAAGACTTGATTTTTTGGTATTTTATATAATCTAATTTTGTAATTATTATATAATAAATATAATAATATATTATATATAATTATATTAATAAATATAATATTAAATTTTAACAATAAATATCGGAATATAAACATTTAGAGTATAATTTATAAATAAATATTAATTATTGATATTGATTAAAAATGTTAATAATATTACCAACACATATATTAGTCGTATTAATCTGTTGCTAAGCAGTTTTAACAACATATATATTATCTATTGGTATTATTATAATTGCAACAGAACCTTTTTATCTATTGTAATAACATTTACCGACAGAGTTTTTACGAATAGTTTAGTGACATGAAAATTTTTGTTGGTAAAACGTTTTACCAACAGAAAATGAACTTTTATCAACAGATATACCCTTGTTGGAAAAAGCTAATAATTTTGTATTTTGATACATTATGTTTTCTATGCTATTCAATATAAAAATAAGAAGAAAAATAATATTAATGGTGTTCTGGGTCATTACACCATGTCTATGGGGAGTTTTATCGAAGAGAAATATATCAAGTAGTGTAATCCATTAATATGGGTATAACCGACAATGATGTATTTGGGTGTGATATATAGCGAGACATTTAATACTTTGCCTATAGTTGTGGTTATTACCATGAGCTTGTTAATTCATTACATATAATTTTTTCAGTGACCCACATAGTTTTTGTGGCTTATTGGGGGTTTCAGTTAAACCATGGAATAAGTATATTGTATTTTATTGTGGATGTATATGTGTCTATATCTATGAGTGTGGGACCATGAGTTAATGTTTGAGATTTTTGAATATATGATATGTGGTTCAGAATTGGAGTAGATATTGTACTAATGAGAGGTGGATTGTGTAAGGCCTAATCATGGTGCAAGTTTTATGAGATAAATGTTTCAGGGTATATCTAACACTACTATAGATTCTATAAGATTGGTAATTGAGGTTTACATTGATTGTTTTTTACATAATGATGTTTCCTTAGACTTGTGAAGTGCGGATAGATTCTCTGTCTTTTGAATTAAATCAATAGTGGTTCCACCAAGGTTTTGGAAAAGGATGGCTTATACGATGGGTCCTATTAAGAAATAATATAACAGGAATGTGTTTTGTTTTGTAGGATATTTTCAGAGGAAACGATTGTTCAGATTTAAGATTATAAGGTGGTTTGAAAATATCATGGAGAAAAAATTTGTTTCCACAAATTTTTGGAGGGTTTAGAAATGATAGATTGTTGTTAGGAATGTATACTGTTGAAATGATTCACTAGGATGAAGGGTGGTCATATGATACAAAAAAATCACGAGAGATATCAGGGTTTTTTGATATCATCAATGATTCCATCAATTTAGTATAATTAATGAGAAATTATTAATCTCAAAATAAATGAATATGCACACAAGAAAAGAAAATAATTTTGATTGAACTAAAATATCCTTAGATTGATTTAAAAAATCCATCCTCATCTTCACCCAGATCCACAGAAACCATAGTACCAACTCCAATAAAATTGACTCCGCAAAACCAGAACCAAAACCAATCACCTTCCTCTACGAGGCTTCCCAAAACAGCCCATCACTGCACTGGAATCATCCCATCAACCTAGGAAGAACAGAACAAGAACCACCCCCCTACGACCCGCACTAATGTCGAAGTCGAGCCTCCCCAGAAATAATTCTAGATCCTACACCGACCGCAGCAACACCAACCAAAGACCCCTGAGCCAAAACTAAAGCCGGCACCCACAACACTCCAGATCCGATGCCAACAAGCGAAGCCCGACCATCGCCGAGACACCAGAGATGACTCCTGTCATGGACAACACCGCCATCACCATGATGAGGAGTCACTGGATCTGTCGCAGATCTGGATCCGTTGCCAACAAATGAAGCTAGACCAATGATGAGAAAATCACCATCTCTGACTCCAGCCGAGGATGAAACCACCATCGCCGCACCGAGGACGCACCGTATCTGACAACTTAAGTAGAGGGTGTACCTGGTCTGACACCGAGCCGAGGGAAAAGCCGAAAAAACAATTTCAGATCTGTTATGGAGGACAACATCGAAGCCGAACAACCGAGATGAGCCGGAGGAGGGAAGAAGAGAACCCATGGTGAAACCCTAGCTCAGGGAAGGAGGAGAATGCCGCTGCCGCTCAGAGTCTCATCGAAGCATACAATCACTCGATACAATTTTATGCTGACCATGACTACCTAGGGATTAGAAGTTATATAGTGGAAATATTTAACATCGGTGTATGTATATAGTAGAATCTGCAGGTTGAGAATTTGAATTTTATTCTTTATTTTGACGTTTTTTTAAACATGTTATTGGAATGAGAATTTAAATGCATCAACATCCCAAAATATTTTCGTGTTACATTCCCCAAACATGTACGCGATATAGGTGTCCATTAAAAATCCATTGTAATAAGGGGTGGTTAGGTAACCTCATGAGGTAGTAATATAATATTCATTCCATGATAAAACCATTAAAAAAAATAAACACGTGTAACAGTTGAAGTTAATGATTTTCTTAAACATTCATGGTTGGAACTATGTATTAATGATATCAAACCTCCCTTAAAATGTTTTTTAAATTTTTTTAATAAGGCCTCCAATCCATTTTCTTAAGAAATAGAGAAAACCCAACAGGTTGACTTCCAAACCACTTCTGTTCAATATCCATTTATATGAGGAGGTTTATTGCTTAATAAAAAGGAGGTTCCATTTTGGTTCCTCTTATCATCTATGTCTATGCCTTCAATTATTTTGTTTACTGATATGATTTTTATTAGTTTTTGGGAAAAAGGAAATTCCCCTAGATGATGATAGAATAACTCATTTTTATAGGACATTTGTTCAACCAATCAAAATTATGTCTCTGAAATAAACATGATTGTCTCTAACCATATTTTCTATAAAGGTACATAAATACATATATATTTTTAGTTTTATTCTATAAATTTCATTTCAAATGATATTTTTTAATAATATAATTCAAGGAATCTATTCAAAATTGAGTGAGTATAAATAGATGGGGATTTGGTATGACATGGGTTGAGGTACATAAAATGATGTGGGGATTGGTGAGATATTCAAATTTTCATCAACTTTGGGTAAAATTAAATTATAAATTGTGAATTTTTATAATTAATTTTAACTACTTATGGAAACATATAGGTGCTAAAATAACAGCTATATTTGGGATAAGTCAATGTATGTTATTGTAATCCATTATTCTAAACATCTTACATTTATAATGTTTTTATTTTGCTTAAAATCATATTCAAGATGTTGTTATATATTTTTCCCATAGAGTAATCATATCATTTTTAGTATGTTTGAAGTGTGTTATCGCATTGGTATGACATGGTCACGAATTTGTTTCATATTTATTCTTTTTTGACTTATTTTCCTTGATTATAACATTAGAAGAACCCATTGGGATTGTTAATATATGAATCCCTGTAATTTTGACCACCTATATATTGTTAAAATATATCCCCGTGGTATAATATTTATTGTGCATTATTTTATATCCAATGAAATTGTATTTCAAAACTATTGTATCTTTTTGGAATTAAATAATGGAATCATATTCCATGGGTAATGAAAATTTAGTTCTGATATTGGCTTAACTTATATACAGTCATGAAATTTCGATTTTAGGATTTGTTTAGAAAAACTAGATTGGTAATGGTCTAAAATTATATAAATAGAAAGTGAATTGGTATTAGATTTTTATTTTTAGGCAAATTTAAAATAAAAATGTTCTAGAATAATTGGTATGAAATTGAATAATTTTATATAAATTTATAAATGTTCTTGTAGTAAGAAAATTTATTTCACAGTATGATTTGTATTGTATTATAATAATTTGAAATGTAACTTACCCATAATATGTCAATTATCATTAGGAATCTATTTAATAGAATATGTAATTTTCCTTATTCTTGGTAATATTGTTCCGGTCTATTGTGTAATAAATAACCCTTTTTACATAAAAAAATATAATTTTCCATATTTCTATTGTTAAATAGATATATTATTTTCTCTAATAATGAGAAATTTCCTTGTGACTTTTGTGAACTGAATATGTAATTTTCCTCATGAATGTTAATTCTATTTCGGTTTATTTTGAATGGAATGTGTAATTTTCTAAACCATAAGAATTTTCCATGGATCCATTGTGAACTGGTTTTTAAAATTTAATAATGTAATAGCACATCATCAAGGGTTTTTTGAGAATAATAAAAAAATATATATTTTACATACCTATAAATGACCCATTTATAAATACCTAGGTTTTCAATACATAAATATCCCAACTTTTTATATAAATTTTGAATACGTTACATAATCAAATGGTTGAGAACCATACTATTTTGTTATATTTGAAGACTAAAAAAACATTCTTATAATTTTATTAATGATTTTCAACATCCCCTATATAGATATTATCACATTGTAATCCACTTAATAATACACTACGTAAACGTTTTTCATAAACCATTGAAGGATATATAACAAACGGTGAGCTCAGATAATCAGTATGGTTAGACAATAAATATGTATGTCTATGATAATATGAAATCATATGATGGGAATAAGGGTTCATGATCACAGAAAAAATATTATGATGTTTATACGAAACATGTGATAGATCATAACATGACTCATGTCATAAAAAATTGTCATTATAGAAATAATATCTATAATAGTGATAAATCATCATAAATAAACCATGGACAATTATATTATGTCATAAAATTGATGAACTATCATAAATATATAAAACTATTTCATTTTTATTTGTTAATTAAAAAATTCATCTACATATTGGATATGGACTTATCACAATTTTCCCTTTGTGTATCAGATTACAGCTGTTTATGGAAGTGGATAAGGACACGCTTATTTCTTATAGTGGATCAAACCACTAACATAGTGTCCAATTGCGTATCATGAGATATAATTATTTACCCAATCCATTGGAAGGATATATTATTTCCATATTTCTCATTAAAAATTCCATAGTTATGTGTCATAAAATATAATAATAATTCTTCATATCATCATATAATAACACATGTACAAAATTTGTATAAAAAATATTTCATCAACTTAATATAGAATAAGAAATGAAAAATAAATGGGTTACATAAACATTTATTCAACATAATAATTAATTATCTAGAGAGATAACTAGGATGTGACCATTCATTCTTTTACCCAATGGTGTATAAGTAATTTAAATAGATTTCATTATATATGGAACATGATTTTGAAAGATCCCATGTAAAATTAATAATTTTTCTTTCCATTTTGAAATTTAATTTTAAAAACATAAAACATTTTTAATATAAATTTCATTTAAATTATCTTTGGGAATAAATAAATGAATCATTAAAGTTCATTAAATATATTTAATCTGTAAAATATCCTATCAATGATGAAAAACTTTTATAAAAAAGTTTTAAATAATTTTCAAATAAAATTAATTGGAAATATTATTTTTAACAAAAAATGAATTATTTAGTTAATTTAAGGTCCATGACCAAGTTAAATGTTTTAAAAATAAAAAAACTCATTAACATTTTTTGATAAAACCCAAATATGAATAATAAAACATGATAATTGATTTTCATATTTTTAGAAAATATTTTAAAATTTTAAATTCAATTTAAAGATTCCAATAAGAATATTATAATTTTATGTATTTATTTTTTGTATGAAAATTGATTTTGATTGAAAATCTATTATTTCCCAATGAAACAATTAGAGTTATGTTTATTTTAGAAAAATCATTTTCGAATGATTATTCAAAAAGAGAGTAAAATAAACAGAAAATATATAATATCAAATAAATAATACTATAAGAAAACATAAGGAATAATTTAGATATAGATAATTATATTTCATCATCAAAACCACAATCATAAACAATCTTTATAAGAAATGAAATTGCAACGTCAAACCATCACTACATTTAAATAATTTAATTTTTAGAACCCTTATTATATAAAATGTAATTAAAAATATTATATCATTAAAATAAGTGTATTCATGATACAACATGTCATTGTTTTATAATATACACCTCGTTGAATAATATTTTTACATAACATAAATTTTTCCCCTATAAAGGAAATGTAGAGAATACATTCCTCACTACTTTTGTAATATTTTCACCATAAATTATTAGATATATAGATCATAAAATGGATATTTAAATCATAATAATTTTCCTAAGAATAATTATAAAATACAATAATGGGATGTATATAAACGATCTTATATCAATATGTGGTGAATATAGAATGTGTCTCACAGATGTTAAACAGTTATAGATAAATCACTTACTTTTAGTTTCTCATAATTATTTGTTTGTTTTAAACCCATTTATAATAACTATATATTTATCATACATATTGTTTAATAATTTACATATATATCGTACAATAAATAGTTTATTGATGACATTTTATTTCTTTTGTTGTTAACAAATATGTGTTAAAATAAAGTTTTATGAAATTACAACTTTTCCTATCGTGTATTTTTTAATTTTTTGTATTTTAGTCCATATAATTTGAGTGTGGTTTCATTATATAATTAATTTTAATTTGGATATAAAAAATATAAATATATATATTCCCAATTATATATTTATTGTAATCCATAAAAAATAGAGATAGATAATGATATATATCATTCATGGAGATGACAAATTTACATATGCATGAATATTTATTCCAATTTATTTATGAAATGAAATAAAAAAGGGAAAAATATTTTTATGCTAAATGATAATAATTATTTCATATATATTTATTATTTTTATTGAAACATGTCTATATTACCTTCCATTTAATCTATATGTAAAAAAATGAATCACATCGCTTTTTATGGCAATAGTTTGTCGTACTCAAGAATGTTAATATTTTATAATATATGGGATGGAATGTGGGATTCTATATAGTATGACCTAAATGAAAATATATTATTATGAAAAAATATATAATTAATTAATATTATTTATCCCTATTATAATCCATGTATAAAAATGGAAGACAGAACACATGCTTCATGAGGTTGCAGTCTGTGGTACACAATAACAATGATTATATATCCCATTTAAAGGTTGTGGCTATGTGTATATGTTATTACATAAACATAATAAGGTAAATGAATAATCTATATAGTTATTTTATTATTTACTCATATATTTAATAGATTTTAGTGAGTTATAACAATATGTAAAACAAAAACTCTTGGTTAAAAATTCTACTTACTTTTCTGAAAACCTCATTAGGATTAACCTAATTGATTCTTATATTGGATTGAGATTCTCAAAATGACTAATGGACGTGGGTATGGTAGTAACGAATACATATTATAATGGATTTTATATACCTTATTCGAATGTCTGAAATGGAAGTAATAGTAGGAAGTGTTTTAGAAGTGTGGTGAGGGAGACACTTTCAATTTTTTAAAAGAAAAAGGTTTTCCAAACCATCTAAAATTCAAAAAGGAAAAAATGTTCCACTATATACATTATATGAACTATTTTCACACTATTATTGTTCAATGTATTTTTTTAAAATTTTTATTTGGTCATTATTCTCATTATCATTAAAAATAAACCCCTTAATAAACACATTGTAACCTTAACCATGATAAGTAAATTTTAATTTTTTCACTAGTCAATATAATGAAAAAGATACAGACCTAATTATATTGAATAAATTATTCAAATTAAAAATAGTTCATCGATTTTTTAAAATTTAATTCACCAAATCGGAAAATATTAATTGAATAGTAATTCCCTAGACATCATAAAAAAATGCTTTTCCAGAGAGAAACAATAAGAAAGTTTTTGAAATATTTTATAATACAATCTATTATGAAAATGATTATAATTACCTAAATTAGATTACATAAATATAATTTAACTATAGTTACATTTCAATCCACATTAAAATAGTATTACTTTTTTTAATACCTCAAAATAGAATATTACTTTTCAATAAAAATAATCACTTTTCATTTTTCAGTGATAAATTTATCATTTCTGAAAGTACTTAGACAAATAAATCCATGATGTTTTTTTTTTGATTTTTATCTAAAAAAATGCTCATAATTTTAATTAAATTTTCCAAAAATATAAATAATTAATGTAACACATTGAAATAATAAAGGAAGAAAATTATATTTAATAGTGTGTTCAATAAGTAACACATGGCTTAAACAACTGAAAAAATTACTACTTCAAATTCAATAACTTCGATATATTAACAAATAAGAAACTGTAGATGATTATGAACCATAATTAGTATACCATTAATACCCCTATGTTAAATTACATGGTATGAGTAGAATAAAAAATATCAAGAAAATTATTTTATTATATTGATTTGAAATAATATTAGATTCAATAAAAAAAGAAAATTTTTTTTGTGAAATTTTATATATTCTAAATGAGGATTTACTTACAGTTTTATAATTTAATTTTCATATTAATGAATACTGCTTCTAATTTTTTTTTGATTTGATAAATATTTTTTAAAATTATAATATTCGAATTAGCTAGGGGTGATTTATTAAGATGTTACTGAATTGATGCATTTTTCGATACATAGAGAAAAATAATGCTTAAAAAAATACATTTCACTAAAATAATTAAGAAATATAATCAAAATTTTAAATTTTATATGTTAAATTGGTTCAATTATATATAAATATATCTATTTTTGGTAATTGGAATCAATTTCATAATGAACATTGATTTTGACGGTCTATAAAATTCTGATAATTTTCACTTTGAAAAACTATTTTTCATCATGTCTATTGATATAATTATAAATTATATTTACCCAATTATGTGAATTTAATTTTTCAAATTTTATTCCATGTTTTTAAGCATAATAAATTATATCATCTGAAAAAATCAATAAAAATATTAAACAATAAATGGTAAAATGATTAATATTTAATTATATAGGATTAGGTAAACCATTATTTACCATGGGTTAAAATAATAATATAATGGTTGAATTTAAATAATATAAAGTCCATAACTCATTTTATGGTCATAATTCAATTTTATAATCAATATTTTTATAGAATGAGACATTTTTTATGTCATTGTCATGATATAAATGGGGGTGTAATTGAATAGTTTCAAAAATTCCATGTTGGACATATCCCTCAATTATAAAAGGGTACCCCCTATCCTACCATATCTACACATAAAAATAAATATTCTCTTTATTAAAGATGAAAATTTTAATTCCTTAAAACCCTCCCAACATCGTATATCCCCTTGTTTGATCAAAAACTCAACAGTGGAATGATGTTGGTGAAATACTAAAAAAGATGTCTGAAAACGGGGTAGTGTTATTAAATGAGAGTTTCAATTTTATTTCATATTCAACCTACTTAAAATATTTTTAATCCATTATTTTATAATAAAATCTTTATATTCAATGAATACATATGTTTTTTTGATAAGGTAATGACTTATATCCATCTCTACTTCCCTTAAATAGTCAACGAAACTGTCGATAATTGGTACGTCAGACTACAACATCGTGAATCAATGTTATTTGTTTTCTATTACTATCAATAAAGTACTTATATAATAATGGAATTAATAAATTTATAAACTTAATATCACATATTCCATATTACTATCCATTTCATTTATATACATCAATATTGCTCATCTATAAGACAAACTCTCGCCTAATGAAGCGATGTTATTTATTTTTCATATTCAATTTACATGGAAAGTAAAAATGGAAAATTTTAATAAATATATTTTTAACATATCACCTGATTTTATTAATTTAATGTGAATTTATCACCCATTTAATTATTATCATCCTCATTATTTGAATAATATCATAACTTGAGCGTGCGTAAAATCTATCGTCCTAACAAAGCAATGAGATTAATTTTTAAAGACCAATATTCAAGATTGATTATAAATATCTATGTAATGATTATATAATAAATATATAATTAAAATAATTATTAATATGATATATTTATATCTTAATCCCCAAAACCCTATAAATCAATTAAATACTTGAATGAGAAATCATTGTAATCGTAAAAATGAATATAATGAAATATTCACAACAAACCTACTGTAAAATGTCATAAGAGGAACCTATATAATATTATATATATTAATATGGTTATGTAATAAATTACTATATTTATTAATACAATTATAATATATATTTACCCATTATTAACCAAAATCAAGCATGAGGAATGGGATTTCGTCTCAACATCCATTCAATGAACACTATTGTAATGTTATTAATATAATTTCATATATATAGTGTATATACATCAAATTTTAAATATTATATAGTTAATCAATAAAGCATATAGTAATTTGGGGTTTCAATTTTAAATAATTTTTCCAATAATATTTTACACGAAAATTACCAAGTGTTAAAGAATTTCATATATAAATGTCATTAAATTTATTAAATTACTAATTTTATATTTCTGATATTCTGAGATTATGTGTGTACAGACTTCTGAATATTTTATAATTCATTCCATTTGTTTGATGTGAATTTTAATTAGTTACAAATAATATATTGATTGATTGAATCTCAATTCAATGTTATGATCTTTGTGATCTTTTTATTCATAATATAATATTAATCAAAATTGTTTATGCATGAATTTACATTAATGGAAAATTTTATGATAATTTCAAAATAAAACCATGTAACTTTTTATCATATAGTTATTCTTGAATTTTTCAACTAATAGTACCATTTTGTCTTATCTTTTGTAATTTAATTTTTTTAAATTTATATAAATAAAATACTACATCATATCTCTCATTGTTAAAAAATTATTTATTTTAAAGTCCATGTTTCTATAAATTTTTTTTCAAAAAGGTTATAACATTATGGAAAATTTTTGTTATTTTAATTCAAACCCATGGTTAACTTTTACATAATTTTATTAAAAGGAATATTCTTATCAAATTTCGAACATGGATATTTTTCCCATTTTACAACACTATGAATCAATTTTATTAAAAAGTATTGCATTAATGGAATTTCCAAAATTCATGACCTATAATTCGTTAATTATTCAATTATATGATTTAAAAAATATTTTCTAAAAATCAATTATTTTTATCATATAATGGAAAATTTTAAATTTATATAGTGATTTATAAAGGTAAAAGGATAGGATTATAAATAATTTTAATAAAGTTATTTTTATTATATTTATAATCGGAAACAAAAAACCTATATCTTAATTATAATCAAATTTGGGAATTCATTATTAATATCATCATTTTTTTTCTCTCTTGATTGTTTATTATCTTTTTTATCATATATGTTATTGAAATTGAAATACATGATTCATATTTGTGGTTATAAATTTTACCTACAAATATCTACACTAGTGTGATTATTATAAATTTAATATCAACTAAATATCCATATTATTAATCAAGGGGGAAATATCATTTAAATAATATATCATTTATAAATATGGTGGGTCACATTGAAACATATTTGATTTACCCAGTAAATATCAATAAATTTGTACTTTTTACCAAATATAGATATTTTTTGGAAAATGTATATTATTCATGAATTAAATTATTTCTTTCATTATGTGAGGATTTATTTATATTTTAATATATGGGTTGGTTTTGTTTATAATTATTCATTAGATGCATTAGTAGTCTTAATTTTCATGTCAGTTGGATATCCTTCGTTAAATTGGTCTCTTGATTATTTCTAGACATCAATGTTAAATTTCCTTTTTGAGGGTCCTGAAAATTGAGGTATCCATATGAATGATATCATATTGACCAAAAATTGAAAATTTAAATTATAAATAATTTATATATTATTATTCTTGAAATAATTTCAATAATATTATCTATGGATTTATTTCATTCTATGTTTAGAATTAAAAGACATGTGGTTTCCAATATTATCCTAACAATATTGATGGTTACCTTTACATTTATGATATTAATGTTTTTGATTAAATTTCATCTGTATTCAAATATTTACCATTTCATATTAGTTATTTGATTCAATTTATTTATATGGAATTTGTGTTCAGTTATTTACATTAACACAATTATAGTTATTGATTCATAAATTCTTCTTCTTTACTTATCCATTACAATGAATTTCACATAACCCTTATTTTGTTTCGACTGTAGAGATTCATGTGACTCCAATAAAAATAATATGAACATATATTCTATTTAGAATAATGAAAATCTTTGATGTTTTATAATAATATTATTTTCATATGTAATGTTTGAATCATGTATGTCTATTGTTTAACAATACTACTAAACTATGTATTTCATTGGGATATGATTCCTTATACCATCTTCCTATATAATATAGGTAGACACCAATGTAGGGTTAATAGTGTTAGGGTCATTACTATTGGAATCAGTATGATTTTAGTAGATCTTATGAAACTATATTTATATAAATATAGATTAGGGGTTATCACCCTATATTATACATTGAGGGTATGTATATAAAACATGCGAATGTTTTCGTATTACAGAGATTATATGGGATTCCTTAGAAATTATGTTATTTATGGATAATATATATGTATATGGTTATATAATATTTGTAGCTATGTTTAAAAATATAGAATGGGAACATTTATATTGAACTGGTCATCAAATATTGGAAATAAATGGAACTTATGATGCACCTTGGATGACACTCCTAGATGATATGATTTACATTATTCAAATTTTAATTATAAACAATTATGATGATTTTGAAAATATAATGTCATTCAATTAACGATGTTAAAACATTGGTGAAAATGATTAATAATCATGTGTTAATATTTTGACATCCAATAAATCAATATATAAATTTCCACTAGGATTACTTTTTTTAACAATATTTATTTGGATTTTTTCAATAGCAGAAGCTCGATGAATCATGTTATAATTAAACATCATTAAAATGTGGTGAATATGAGAAACAAAATGAGTTGATGATAATAGTTAATGACATCATGATTATTACAAATTTCCAATCCTAAAATATAATTAATAAACTATACCGTATTCAACTTCATGTCCCACTAATGAAGATAAGATGGATTTCATTAAGAGTTCATGTGGTGTGGACCACAGTTAAAGAAATATTGATTTATTTTATGTCAAGTCATTTTAATGATAAACCCATAGATTATTCTCTATGTAAACTATAAATGATTTTTTTGGGGATATAAGGGAATAAAGATATGATTTTTAAGGAAAAATAACCAGTAAAATAGAAGAAAATAAGATATGTATTATGGATCCTTTTACAATTTATTTTCATTGATATAAATAACCATTGGGTTATCTTAGTCAATTGACACTTCTATTTTATAGTGAAACAACCAATGAATTTAATATGTTGATGTTAAGAGGATGGTTTATTTAATTATTGGTATTGAATAATTACACGGTTTATGTGTTTTTTTACCAATGGAATGTTAGTAATAATATTTATCAAACATCTAAGGATTGTTTATATTTTTTTAGAAGAATGTATGTAATAATTTACTTATGTGTTATATTTACTATCATGGGATTATGATTTTATGTGTTATTCTTTGTTTAATGTATTAACCAACCATTTTGAAAACATTTGTGGTAGATATATGACTACTTTAAGGATATTTTTGGAAGGCATTTATATAATAATAACTAATAGTTTTTTTATATGAATATATTATTTGAAGAATAATTTCTTTTCTTGTTTGGAAATATGATTAACGATATTGGTGATATTTATTAATCATATTAAAAATGATTTAGTATTAATTATGGGTAATCAAAAGGAGGGAATGTTATAGGAAATTTATTAATATATTTTAATAAAATGGACCACCTATAAGTAGGGTGAGAACCTGTCATGTCCAGTAAGGCTCCATGGAGTAAACCCACAATTTATGGATGAAAAATGATTTATTCCCTACCACTATCCTACATAATCATATGTTTAATATTTCATAGTTTTTACTTAATATATTTTAAGGATAAATAATGAATTGTAAATATGTTTTTATTATTGATTTTTAGGGATTAATGTATTATAATAGATAAATTGTTCTAACTATATTGATAATTGAAATTTTTTATAAATTTAAAAAATGGATTATGAATATTTTATTCATATAATAATTAGTTAAATGTGAATTTTATTACATCTTCTATAAAAAATGTCAATTTATATGTTCATTTATTGGGTAAGCGATGAATTGGATGTTGATCGAAGCACAACCAAATGATGAAATTGTAGTAATAAAATAAAATAATATCAAGCAGTCTTTTTTCATTATATTCGTTTAGTGTAAAATAAATCCTCAAAATTGGGAAAATGATATTTAATCTAAAATAATGTCATAATAAATTCATATTTGATTAATCCAGTGGTTTTTTGTGTCGATATAGATTTACAGTTTTTGGGTCCTAAACTATACATTGATCATTCAAATTATTATGATAAGTGACCTCTATCATTATCTATAATTATTTTAACATTATATATATATATTAACATGAAATATATATTATCCTTCATAGAAACCTAGTTAGGTGTTACTCTTTTTTGACATATTTACAACTGTTTCTCTCTTATTAAATGGATTTGTTTTTAACCATTTTTACGATGTGGATTTAAATATTGAATTTTCGAATATAAATCCCTGGATTTATGAGCACAATATCAATTTTTTAGGAAAACATTTATTTAAGTTAAGGAGTAAATGAAACATAGGAATTCTAAGAGAATAATATTTTATTTGATAGATTGTGTGATGTGAAACACAATTATTAATCAACCCAATAATTATATTGCATTAAATTTTATTCTTTTTGATAACTAACATCCCATGCAACCCTATGTAAAAATAAAATGTAATATAGTATATCATTATAACCAATAAATTATATTATAACATATGAATATTAATAACTAAATTATGAAAAATATATTTATCCATTTATTAGAAATTACATTAGTATTATCTAATAAAAGAAGAAATATTTTGTGGAAACTGTATTTTTCTAATGTGCAATTTAATTATGCTTTGTTTGCATTATTTTTAATAAAATTTTAAAAAATTATTTGATAAAATAACTCCATATTTTTAATCACTATATTGAAATTATATTATGGGGAATTATTGGAAGTTTTTAAATTACTTCAAATTTTGATAAATAGTGAAATTAGATATATTCTATTGAAAACTGCATTTTTATTTAAATTATGATATCTCACATTTTCAATGAGTTGTGAGACACCATTTTATTCAATTTTAATTCCCCATTTTATTCCTTTTAATATTCCTTAGTGGAGTCATATAGGATATGGGGGTGTTCTTGGAATGTTCGAAGACTGAATCACCATACTTTTTGAAAATAGACAAGGTCTCACAGTTATGATTAATTATGTGTTCCCAATATATTCTATAGCTTTGTGTACCCAATATAATTACCTTTTTGATACCATATGGGATTTTTTAGAGTGTTTTGTGCGTGGATTATATATTTTATCCAAACCATTCATAAAGCGCAAGAATGGGTCCCCCCATTAGAAGAATAGGGTGCATGTTTGCTGCAAAATTTAGAAAACATGGGGAAAAATGTGATGCCCATTAATTAAATATGAAATGATTCATTTTCCCCAATTAAATTTTTATACACCATTTCAATCATCCCACATCATTTTTCATTAGTTGTGGTCGCTTGAAGATCCAAATCATCCCCTCTTAATTATTTTTCAATATCACTCATCTGATCTCTGAATCATTAGTTTTTGGATGTGATGGAAGGCTTATGGTAATATCTACAATTCTTTTACTCCCATTACTCATTTCACTACTACATTGTTTTATTATATGGTTGTGACCTCATTTTATCTTTTTTATGGTTTTTTATAATTTCTAAAAAATGATCATTCTAGATTGATTTGAGGCTAGAAAATGGATTACTAGTCTCTTAGGAACCTATGGTAGGAGGTTTAGCTTCATTCCTAATGTTTCTTATCATTTTATATAAAGTTCCATTATTCCTCACACTATCTTCTTCTTGTAATTCCCTAATTTTTTAAATTTTTTAAATTGAATGATTTCCATGTCTGTCAAAAGCCTATGTAGCGGAGAGTCGTATTTTTAGTTGATCACATTGATGTTAGACACTATAATGTGTAAACACCTGAAATTTCTGTTGAAATTTGTTTCTTAAATACATGGGTATTTTACGAGTCCGCAAAAATTTACAGCTCTTGATTATGATGTCCGGTATGCCTGGAATCTTTTTCTGATTTTTTTCAGTTATGTTCAGAAATCGTATGAGCGAGATTTTATATCTTTTAAACCGGTGCTAGGAACTGAAATTCGAGGGCACAATTGAACTCCTAGTCTCATAGATTGCATAGTGAGACCTTCACCACAGTTGTGTTCGAACGTGAATGAAAGTTAGATTTTGGGGGTTTTTTAATTATGTTAAATAAAAATAAATGTTATCTTATTTAAATTTTGTTGTGGTTAAGACCTCCAATAGGAATTTAGTGGTGGGGCTCACCCGCACATAACCTCCCTTGGAAGGATAATCTTGGTGGGGCCCACACGGGCTTTAAACCCCCTATAACCCCCCCATTTATGTGGGATAAAACTCTCAACCCCCCCCCCCCTTTTAATTAAATGTGCCAAACCTCACCATTAATTAATTAAACTCCTTTTAATTAACTAGAAAATTTTTAATTCATGCCACCAATTAAATAATAGGCTAACTATTATTTTATTTGGGGTTGGCATAATCATTTGTTGGGAGAATCATGGAGAGGAGGATTTTTGGAGAACTACATCTTCCAACAAAGAACACCCCCTACCACCAAATAATGATGAACACCATCTTTAATCTTAAAATATTCCAAAAGAGAAGGAGTCGACCGTGAAGAATGTTATCTTCAACTTCATCACCTCCGAACACTTTCTGACACATGAGCGTGAGAATTGGGAGAGCGTGACGAATGCTGCGAACAACGAATCAATGTCCGCCTTTTTTTCTGACATCGTCAACGAACGAAAAATAAGAGGTAGGGGTTTGAGTTGATTTTGTACCCATTCTACATCATACAATTTATGGATTAAGAAATGACATTTTTTATCACCATAATGAGGAGGGATCGGACCACACAGACATGACCCGAACCTCCCCCTTTCATTATCCTTGATTGTTCAAAATGAAGGAGGAGCAATGGCGGTCGGTGTTAGGCCAACCGTGAAGAAAAAGATGCCGCAAGATCACCAGATCACCAAAAGGGCATGACATGGTCGTTCTGCAAGGAAGGAGAGTCGCGACCTTACAGGACCGCTGCGAAGGTGCGCAACGTCATCAGGTCGCGCAGAGGGCAGAAGTGGGGCCACGACCATACTGGGCTGCGACGTAGGTGGCGTGGCATCACCGAGCCGTGAGGAGGAACCCGAGTCTACAGCCAGGCCGGGCTGCGGTGGAGGTGGCGCGAAGCCGGCACGCTGTGTGGAGGAGCCGGAGGCCGCGGCCAGGCCCGATTGTGGAAGAGGAGGCACGGCGCCTTCGCGCCGCTCCGTGGAGCAGGACCGCAGCGTTGGGACGCCATGCCGGAGGGGCAAAGGAGGCTGGTCGGGCCAGCTGCCAGAGGACCCGAACGGCTGGATGCATGGCCAGCTGAGAAGAGAGGGACCCTTGAGTTCTTGCGTGACCTGGACCGACGCCACCTGGTATAGGTTAGGGTCCCCACAAAAACAGATAAGCTGTTCTGGTGCTAGCGGGTGCGCGGAATCCCCCCGGTTGCGGCTACGGTGGACCCCCTATCGGGCCACCGAGTGATCGGACCAACCGGGCCACAGGGACAACCTTTCCACTGGGCCACCTGGCCAAATGGGCCACCGGGCCGCCTGGCCAAATGGGCCGCTGGTCTGCCATCGCGCTGGACCGCCCCATCGGGTCAGACCTCACCTTTGGGACGGGCCAAGCCCTCGGGTCGGGCCGCCTATGGGCCAGGCCACCCACTCAGGCCGGGTAGCCCACTCGGGCCAGACCGCCCCCACAAACCGGGTTGGACCTGCGGACAAGGTTGGACCCAGTCCGGACCTGATTAGCTGAATAAAGGTTTTCACCTATATCTCAGGAAACGAGAGTCTAATCGACGAACCGTCTATGCTGATAAACAACATAGAACTAGACGGTACTATTTCCAAACTCTACATGAGATTTGGACACAGCTGGGGTATGTTCGGGTTGGTATGAACCTAAAAACCAACCGGGCCCCTTGAATTAAAATGCCAATAACTCACATACCAGGCGTCCGATTGACGCGCCGTCTATCGCGTTGGGTTCCTTTTGGTGAGACAAGACTATTGGATACATAAAATAGAGACTTCAGGGTATTCGATGTATCAACACTTGGCTCGAGTAGCGGACCCACCCAGAATCGAGCGTGCTGTGTGTGAGAACCTAGTGGCTGGCTGCGACTGAGATGATAGGATCCTACGCGGTCCTACTATTATACCCAGATGCTTTTTGGTTTAGACATTGACTATATTGTACCAAGATCCTCCTTGGGTTCGACAGCGATGGTACTGGACCGAGATCATCCATGGGTTCGACAGTGATGACTTCTGTATCAGGATCCTCCATCTGTTCGACATCGCTGATACTGTTCCAGGATCCTATGTGGGTTCGATAGTGGAGATGATTTAGTGGCTACATCTAATCGTCTATTTCCTTATATGTGATTAGTATACATGTGTGAGATGAGTCTTGACATTCTATTGTTATCATCAAGATGATTGACTTTACTTCCTTTGTGGAATGGGTTGTACTTTTGCTCGAGTGTGGGAGCCAGACTGTGATTGATAACATAGGCATATGTATGGGCATATACCTAATTAGAGATGGTTGATACTTCATTATTGTATCTTACTACTGTGGATTATCCTTAGTGTATTCTGTGATACCTTCGGGGGTCTCGGGGTCCCTTGCTGAGTACTGTTATACTCACCCCTCCAAGGACTTCGCCCACACCTTGTTGTGTTCTTTGTAGAAGACAGTCCGCAGTGATTGAGGCTGAGGGTGATGGATGGGAGGCTTCTCGGAGCTGGACTAGATGGGTCGTACTTTAGGGAAAAGTTGTTAGCTATCTATACCTACCCTTCATGTAGGATTCTTCGGTGGACGATCCATGAGATATTTTACCTTTTTTAATTGTACTTGTAATTCTTGTTCAGTTCGGTTTGTATACTAGCCCACATACATTAATCACGCCGTTATTTTCTATATTTGTACTTGTTTCTTCTACTACTTGTGTACAGACTATGTGTGTTTCAGGTTTAAATTCAATTCCTTCTCTTTTTATCAAGGTTTTTCATATGGCGCTAGTCGCCAGCCCCTGGCCTATGGAAGGAGGGCTTGGGGTAGTCACGACACGGGCCCCGAGGATGGGTCGTGAAAAAATGGTATCATAGTAGTCGTTTCTACCATAGAACATAGACTCTGATTATTTTAATGGAAATATTGTTAAGTGTTTTTTGTGAGGTTATTAGTTTAGGGAAAATGGTTTTGGTGTGGTAGTCTACGTATCCATATACCAGGACTCTAACATATGACTTCTGACTCAGTGCACAAAAACACTGGTTTCATGTTTGTATCCTTTGAAAAATTTTCTTTGTGATTACTCTGTGTTAGCTCACCATGTATATTATTTTGACCATGGCGAACCTGTTTCTTTTCAGGATGTCCCCACGTAGGCAGTCAGCCATACGAGGAGCAGGCAGTGCTATGCATGTGGCAGGCATGTTCGCATGGCTCGTGACTGCCTAACCCACCACGAAGATGAGTAGTAGAGAGTAGATGGAACTCACAAATAGAGGTAGAGTTTCGACCGTGGTGGTCCACTGGGAGCAGGAGGACGTGGCAGAGGAGCTGGCCGGGCAATAGGTGGTGGACGATGTTTCATGGTTCTACCACCATCACCAATAAGTGGTCCACCCCGACCACAGGGAGCTGGCAGACAGGGGAGGGTTTAGCTACAGGAAGTCGAGGCCTATGACCATGGCACACCTAATATGATTCGAGGTACTATCTTTTTCTACTCCATCCTTGATGCAGTACTTATAGACACATGTGTGAGTCATTCATTTTTTTGTCGTTGCCCTCATTCGGAGTTCATAGATTCCAATGTAGTTGTTGGATTGATCCTTATGGCTAGAGACTCCTATGCAAGCAGACTCGATGATTATGCACTGGTGTCGGTACTGTGATATTACATTAGAAGGTGAGAGATTCTTCTGGGATATCCTCATTATGGCATCGAGGCCTTAGGACGTCATCTTGGGTATGGACTGGTTATCCAAAGTTCATGCTCATATTGACTTCATTAGGTGGAAAGTTCATTGTGTACGCAAGGATGGGATGAGGTTTACCATCACCGGTGAGAAGGGATCCTTTGCAGTGCATGATGGATTTACCCAGAGGTGGGGGCAGCTGGTCACACATCAGTTGGCTAGCGTCATTCTCGAAGAGGTCGATGTGCGGAGACCGAGTTTTCCCGTTGTGGTGGATTAGTACACTGATATCTTCCCTGATGACGTTCCAGGACTTCCTCCTCGTAGATAGGTAATCTTTTACATTGACTTGTATAGAATGATGATAGTGATATCCACTCCATCATATCGGATTGCTCCCGCGGAGCTTCATGAGCTGCGGGTACAACTTGAGGACTTGTAGATGATGGGATTTATCTGACCCATTGTTTCACCCTGGGCATCCCCGATTTTGTTCACCATGATGCCGTATGGGATCTTGCATCTGTGTGTTGATTATCAGCGCCTGAACCAGGTGACTCTGAAGAAGAATTACCCACTCCCAAGGTTTGAGGACCAATTTGATCAGCTAAAGGGAGCGCGTTGGTTCTTGAAGATAGATCTTCGGTCGGGCTATCACCATATCAGTGTACGGGATAAGGATGTGCAGAAGACAACCTTTTAGATGCTGGTATGGCCACTACGAGTTTTGGTTATGCCATTCGTCATAAGCAATGCACCAGCATAGTTCATGGAAGTCATGAACAAGATCATTCAACCGTACATTGATATCTTTTTGGTAGTCTTCATCAATGACATTCTAATCTACTCAGGTACCGAGGAGGAGCATGCGTACCATTTCTGGGTAGTAGTAGACACACTCTAAGAGCACAAACATTAAGGTAAGATATCGAAGTGCCAGTTCTTGATCCGAGAGGTACATTTCATGGGACATGTCATCTCAGATGCTGGATTTGTAGTAGATCAACCGAAGATCGATGAAGAACATTCTTTGGAGCCACCTAGGAGTGTGATAGATGTACGTAGTTTTCTGGTACTGACTGGGTACTATTGGAGATTTCTGCCAGACTTCTCCAGAGTTGTAGCACCACATTCAGCTTTAATGAAGAAGGGGAAAACCTTCGTTTGGTCAGAGAGATGCCATCAGTGTTTCCAAGATCTGAGGTAGAGGATGACTACTGCGACCATCTTGAGGCTACCGAAGGAGGACGTAGGGTACATAGCCTACTGCGATGCATCAGGGACCCAGCTCGAATGCGTTCGGATAAAAGAGGGAGTAGTGAAAGCTTATAATTCTCGTCATCTGAGACAGCATGAAAAAAACTATGCTACCCATGACCAAGAGTTTGAATCAGTGGTCTTTTCCTTGAAGATGTGGCAACACTATCTGAGGGGTGAGCATTTTACTCTCTACTCTACCCACCAGAGTCTCAGGTAAATCTTCTCACAAAAGGGCATAAACCTGTGACATCGGTGTTGTGTTGATTTCCCCTAGGACTATGACTTCGAGATATTATATACTACTGGGAAGGGGAATGTTGTAGTATATTCTCTCAGAAGGAGACCAAGCATTCATCTACTTGGAGAGGCGACAGAGATGTTTGCCGCATTGCAGTTATCCTATGTGGATCGGGATGGAGCATCCTTTCTGCAGTCTCTTACAGTCACACCTCCACTTCTTCAGAGAGTCAGGGAGGCACAATGTGGGGATGTTGACTACGAGGATCGACTTGCACAGTTATCCAAAGGGCAGGTACCTGATGGATTTTGTTTAGGAGGGGAACACTTAATTATCTACATAGGATGTACTATGGTACCCGTAGCTATTGAGGAGGTAGTGTTGAGGGATTTTCACACATCTCCTCTAGCAATACATCCAGGTGTGGCAATGATGTATCAGGACCTATGATGGCAGAACTGGTGGCCAGGTATGAATAAAATAGTAGTAGAGTTTGTCTCGCGATACCTTACATGTCAGTATGTGAATACAGAACACCAAGTTCCAGCAGGTTTAGTTCAGCCCCTAGAGGTCCCATACTGGAAGTGGGACATGATATCCATGGATTTCGTGACGGGACTTCCACACACATCCAGAAGTCATGAATCTATATGGCAGATCGCTAAATGCTCACCAAGTCTGCCCACTTCCTACCGATCAGAGAGCATGGATCAGTAGATATCTTGGCATGCCTCTTTGTGAAGGAGATCATATGACTTAATGGTGTACCATCGATTATCGTCTCTGATCAAGATGCTGGTTTCAGTTCCAAGAAATGGAAGGGGTTGCAGGAGGATTTTGAGACGCAACTTCGCTTGAGCATCGCCTTCCATCCTCAAACGGATGGTCAGACTGAGAGGACCATTCAGACTCTCGAGGACATGCTTCGTGCATGCATCCTCAACTTCGGTTGTAGCTGGTAGGATCTTATAACCTTGGTAGAGTTTTCATACAGCAACAGCTACCGCTCTACCATTTGAATGGAACCTTTCATGGCACTGTATGATCGACTTTGCAGATCGCCTCTCTATTGGACTGACCTAGGGGAGTTAGCACTCATGGGACCAGTGATGGTGTAGGCTACAACGGAGAAGGTGCAGATCATCGAGGAGCAAATGACGACGACACAGAGCAGGCAGAGGTCCGATGCTGATAGGAGACAGAGACCTCTGGAGTTCGAAGATGGCCACCACGTCTTTCTACGGGTCACACAACGATGAGGTCTACGGAAATTTGGACATGGCGGAAAGTTATATATGTGATTCATCAGAACTTTCCAGGTGCTTAGTAGAGCAGGCGAGGGGGATTCTACTTATCTCTTCCACCTCAGTTGCACCGGGAGAACGGCGTCTCCCATATATCTCATCTGAGGAGACATGTGCATGACCCTTCCAACATCATCGACTGTAGGGAGATGGACATCGATGATGGGGAGACTTTCACAAAAGATCCATTGGAAATTGTAGATTGATAAGAGCAGGTCCTACGAGGACAATAGATAACTCTGGTGCGTGTTCTTTGGGAGTATGAGAACCTCCAGGATAGATAATGGGAGCAGGAGGCCCAAATGCATGCTCAATACACCCATTTGTTCTCTTAGTACGAGTTGTAGCTACGGGGATGTAATGCTCGGAGGTGGGGAGAATGTAAGAACCTGGAATTTTTGTGGAAATTTTTTTCATAATTACATGGAAATTTTTTTCATAATTACATGGAAATTTTATGAGTCTGAAAAAATTTATGGTGCTTCATTCCGAGACCCGGTGTTCCCAGAATCGTTTTTTAAAATTTTGTTCGGATACGTTCAGTAAACGTATGAGCGGGATTTTTCATCTTTTAAACTGGTTCTCAGAACTGCAATCTGAGGGCACCATTGAACTCACAGTGCTATAGATTTCTTAGTGAGACCTTCACCACAATTGTGTTCTAGCGTGAATGGAAGTTAGATTTTGGGGGTTTTTAATTAAGTTAAATAAAAATAAGAGTTGACTTATTTTTATTTCATGGTGGTTAAAACCTCCAAGTTGAGGTTAGTGGTGGGACCCACCCACACATAATCTTTATTGGGGTTATATTCCTGGTGGGGCCCACATGGGATTTAAACCCCCTCTAACCCCCCATTTATTTGTGATGAAACTCTCCACCTTCCTCCTTTAATATAATGTGCCAACCCTCCCCATTAATCAATTAATCTCCTTTTAATTAATTGGAACCTTTTGAATTCTTACCAACAATTAAATAATAGGCAAACTATTATTTTATTTGGGGTTGGCATAATCTTTTGATGGTAGAATTAAGGAGAGTTGGAGTTCTTGGAGAACTACATCTTCCAATGTAGAACACCCCCAACCACCGAATAATGATGAACATTGTCTTCGATCTTCTACTGTGCCAAAAGAGAAGGAGTCGACCGTGAAGAACACCATATTCGACTTAGTCACCTCCAAACACATTCCGACACACGAGATTGAGAATTGGGAGAGTGTGACGAATGCGGTGAACGGCGAATCGACATCCGCCTTTTTTTTTCTAACATCGTCAATTAACGACAAATATGAGGTAGGGGTTTTAGTTGATTTTGTACTCGTTCTATGTCATAAAATTTATGGATTGAGAAATGTCATGTTTTATCAGCCTAACGAGGAGGGATTAGACCTCATGAACACTGCCTGACCGTCCCCCTTTGATTATCCTTGATTTTTGATGATGAAGGAGAAGTAATGACAGTCGGCATCGTGCCAACCACGTGTAAATCGATGGTGAAAGGTCGCTATGTTTCCAAAACGACACGACACCGTCATGTCGTGTGGAAGGAGAGCCGTGACCTTGAGGGACCGCGAAAAAGGCACACGGCACCGTCGCGCCGCGCGAAGGGTAGTAGGGGGGCAGTGGCCATGCCGGGCCACGGTGGAGGTGGCGCGTCGCCGTCTCGCCACACAGAGGAATTGGAGGATGCAGCCAGGATGGGCCACGGTGGAGGGGGCACGATGTCGTCATGACACGCAGAGGAGCCAGAGGATTCGGCCACACTGGGACATAGTGAAGGAGGTGTAATGCCATCACGCCGCGTGGTGGAGTAGGACAGCGATGCTGTCGCGCCTCAGTGGATGATCTGAGGACGCCGGCTAGGCCGGTCACTCGAGGAGCCGAATGGATGGTCTCTTGGCCAGCCAGTTGGAGCGGGACCCTTGGGGTCCTGCGTGACCTAGACTGGTGCCACCTGTCACTAGTAAGGGTCCCCACCCGAATGGCTAATCTGTTCAGGTGCCAGGGATTGCGCGGTATCTCCCCTAGTCGTGGATATGGCGGACCCCCCACCGGGCCGCCGGGCCAACCGAGCCACCGAGCCGCCGGGCCAACCGTGATGCTAGGCCACCATCGCGCTGGGCCACCCCTTTGGGTCGGGCTACGCCTTCAGGCCGAGCCACCTCCTCGAGCCGTGTCGCCTACAGGATAGGCCGCCCACTCAGGCATGGTAGCAAACTCATGCCGGAACTCCCCAACAGAACAGGTCGGACAAGCGAACCGGGTCGAACCCCAGTCTGGACCCAATTATCCAAATACACCTTTTCACCTGTATCTAGGGCTACGGGTGTTCGATCGATGAACCTTTTTTGGTGACAGAAAGCATAGAATGAGATAATACTATTATCATACCATAAATGAGGTTTGGACGTAGTTGGTGTACATACGGGTTGGTTTGAACCTAAAAACCAACCGGGCCCTCGAAACGAAATGCCAATAAATAAGATACCGGGCATCCGATTGACGCACCATCTATCGTGTTGGGTTCTTTATTATGACACAGAACTATGTGATATATATACTCAAGACCTCGTGGTATTTTATTTATTGACACATGGATTGAGTAGCAGACCCTCCCGGAATCGAGCGTGATGTGTGCGAGAACCCAATGGCTGGCTGCGACTAAGTAGATAGGATCATACGCGAAACTACTACTATAACAGGATCCTCTATGGGTTAGAAAGTGAAGATACTATACTAGGATCCTACGTGGGTTCGACAGCGACAATACAGGACCGGGATTCTTCATGGGTTCGACAGTGATGACTTCTGTACCGGGATCCGCCGTGGGTTTGACAACTCTGATACTGTTTCAGGATCCTACATGGGATCGACAGAGGAGATGATTCAGTGGATACATCTAATCATCTCTACCCATATATATGAGTCGTATTCCTGTGTTATTTGATTCTTGACTTTCAATTGTTATAATCGATATGATTGACTTTACTTTCTTTGTGAAATGGGTAATGCATGGGCTCGAGTGTTAGAGCCGGACTGTGATTGGTTACTTAGGTATATGTATGGGCATATAATTAAGTTTGGATTGTTGATACTTATTTATTGTATCTTACTACTATGTTTTATCCTTATAGGATTCTAGGAGACCTTTGGGGGTCTCAGGGTCCCTTACTGAGTATTGTTATAGTAACCCCTGCAAGGGATTCACCAGCACCTTGTTGTGTTTTGTGCAGATGACGGTCAACTGTGATCGAGGCTGAGGGTGACGGATGGGAGGCTACTCGGAGCTGGACTAGATGGAACGTACCTCATGGAAGAGTTGTCTGAGATCTGTATCTACCCTTTAATTATGATTATCCAGTAGACGATCCATGAAATTTTTTCATGTTATACATGTACTTGTACTTGTTTCTCAGTTGTGTTTGTATACTGGCCCACTTAATTTCAGCACACCTTTCTTTTCTATATTAGTACTTGTTTCTTTTACTTATTTTCCTCAGACAGTGTGAGTTACTGGTTTGAAGGCAATGCCTTCCTTTTTTATCAGGGATTCGCCTTTGGTGCTAGTCTCCAGCCCCAGGTCTATGGAAGGCGGGCATGGGGTAGTCACGACACAAACCTCGAGGATGGGTCATGAAAAATTTGTATTATAAGATTCAGTTGTACCATAGAACATGGACTCTAATTCTTTTAATGGAAATAGTGTTATGTGTTTTGGGTGTGGTTATCAGTTTAGGGAAACCGGTGTTGGTGCGGCGGCAGATGTATCCATACTCTAGGACTGGGACTTCTGGCTTCCGACTCAGTGCACGAAAACACAAATTGCGTCTGTTTTTCATTTTAAAAGTTTTCTTCGTTATTACACTATGTCATCTCACCATATATATTGTTTTGACCATGGAACATCTATTTAGTTTCAGGATGGACCCACGTAGGCATCCATCCATACGAGGAGCAGACAGTGCAATGCGTGCGGCGGGCAGGGTCACATGGCTCGTGACTGCCCGACCCACCATGCAAATGAGCAGTAGAGAGTAGAGAGACATCCGAGGAAGAGGTAGAGGTTCGATCATGGTGGTTCATAGGTATGAGGAAGACGTCGAAGGGGAGATGGTTGAGCAGCAGGTGGTGGACAACATTTCGAGGTCCAACCACCACCACCAAGAGGTCCACCCCGACCACAGGGAGCTGGCAGACAGGGATACGCTTAGCTCCAGGAAGTGTATGCCTGATATCACAGTGTACTTGAGATGATTCGAGGTACTATCTGTGTCTAATCCACCATTTATCCAGTACTTATAGACACAAGTGTGAGTCATTCTTTTATTGTCACTGCCCTCGTTCGGAGCTCAGATATTCCGACGGAGCCGTTGGCTCGATCCTTGCTTCTAGAGACTCTTGCAGGAGTAGACTCGATAATTATGCACTGGTTCCTGTTGTGTGAGATTACTGTAGGAGGATAGAGATTTGACTGGGATCTCCTCATTGTGGCGTCGAGGCCTTACAGTGTCATGTTGTGTATGGACTGGTTATCCATAGTTCATGCTCAGATTGACGGCATTAGGCGGAAAGTGCGTTGTGTCCGTGAGGATGAGATGATGTTTACCTTCACCGATGAGAAGGGAGCCTTTACAGAGAATGATGGACTTACCCTAAATAGGGGGAAGTGGGTAACTCATCAGTTGGATAGCCACATTCTCGGAGCGGTTGATGTGTGGAGTCCGAGTTTTCCTGTTGTGGTAGATCAGTACGCGGATATCTTCCCTGATGACTTTCCAGGACAACCTAATTGTAGAGTGGTCGACTTTTACATTGACTTGTACCCTAGGACGACATCGATATCCACTCCAAAAAATCATATGTCTCCCGCTGAGCTTCGTGAGCTGCGGGTACAGCTGGAGGACTTGCAGGGGTAGGATTTTTCCAACCCAGTGTTTCACCCTGGGCATCCATGATTTTGTTTGACAAGAAGGCATAAGGGAGGTTGAATCTATTTTTTTATTATTGGTGCCTGAACGAGGTGACCGTGAAGAAAAAGTACCCACTCATGAGAATTGATGACCTCTTTGATTATCTAAAGGGGGAGCGTTACTTCTCGAAGATAGTTATTTGTTCGGGCTATCACCAGCTCATAGTACGAGATGAGGAAGTGTAGATGATGGACTTCAGATGCCGGTATGGCCACTACGAGTTCTTGGTTATTCCATTCGGCATAAAAAATGAACCAGAAGTGTTCATGGGACTCATGAGCAGGATATTTCATCCATACCTTGATCGCTTTGTGGTAGTCTTCATCGATTACATTCTGATATACTCTGCTACCAAGGAGGATCACAACTACCATTTGTGGATAGTACTGGACACACTCAGAGAGCACCAGCATTATGGTAATATTTCGAACAGCCAGTTCTAGATTTGAGAGGTACATTTCCTAGGACATGTCATCTTAGAGGCTGGAGTTGTAGTGGATCCAGTGAAGATCGGGACAATACTTGCATGGGAGCCACCCAGGTGTGTGATGGATGTACGAAGTTTTCTGGGACTGGATGGGTACTATCGGAGATTTGTGCCAGATTTCTTTAAAGTTTTAGTACCACATTCATCTTTAATGAAGAAGGGACAACCCTTCGTGTGGTCAGAGAGATGCCAGTGGAGTTTCCTAGAGATAAGGAAGATGCTGACTAGTGCGCCCATCATGAGGCTATCTAAGGAGGGCGTTAAGTACATAGTCTATTACGATGCATCAGGAACCTGGATCGGATGCTTTCAGATATAGGATCGAGTAATTAAAGATTATGGTTCTCATCATCTAAGAAAACATGAGTATAACTACTCTACCCATGAAGTGGAGTTAGTAACAGTGGTCTTCGCCTTGATGATGTGGCGGCATTATCGGAGGGGCAAGCATTTTACTGTCAACTCTGCCCACAAGACTCTCAGGTACATCTTCTCGCAAAAGTACCTGAACCTAAGACATCGTTGTTGGCTTGAGTTCCTCCACGACTATGACTTTGAGATAGTCTATACTCCTAGGAAGGGAAACATTGTAGAAGATGCTCTCATCAGGAGGTTAGGCTTTCAGTTGTTAGGAGAGGTGACATAGCAGCTGGCCGCGTTGCAGTTATCCATTGTGGATCGAGAAGGAGCAGCCTTTATACGGTCTCTTACAGTCACATGTCCACTTCTTCATAGAGTCAGGTAGTCACATCCTGGGGATGTTTACTTCGAGGCTTGACATGTACATATATCCACAGGGAAGGCACCTGATGGATTTTTTGTAGGTCGAGAGCATGTCATTCTCTTCAGAGGACGTACTATGGTACCAGAAGCACTTCAAGAGGAAGTGTTGAGGGTGTTCCACATATCTTTTCTAGAAGTACATATAGCTGTGGAAAAGATGTATCAGGACCTCCGAAGACAACACTGGGGGCCAGGTATGAATAAGGCAGTAGTAGAGTTTGTCTCATGATGCCTCACTTCTTAGCAAGTGAAGGCAGAGCACCAGGTTCCAGTAGGTTTAGTTCATCCCTTAGAGGTCCCAGAGTGGATGTGGGACGTGATATCCATGTATTTTGTTACGAGACTACCACGTACATCCAGAGGTCATGACTCTATATGGGTTATCATTGACCGACTAACCATGTCGGCCCACTTCCTACCAATCATAGATAAGGGCTCTGTAGAGAGATTGGGATGCCTACGCAAGATATCATATGACTTCATGGTGTGGCATCAATGATCATCTCCGATCGAGATGCCCGTTTCACTTCCCGGCTATGGAAGGGGTTTCAGGAGGCTTTCAGGATGCAGCTTCGCATGAGCACCACCTTCCATCCTATGATGGATGGTCAGACTGAGATGACCATTAAGACTCTCGAGGACATGCTCTATTCATGCATCCTCAACTTTGGTCACAACTGAAATGATAACTTACCCTCGGTAGAGTTTGTGTACAATAATAGCTACCACTCCACCATTGGGATGGTACCTTTCGAGGAAATCTACGGATGACCTTGCAGATCGCCTCTCTGCTAGACTGACCTAGGGGAGTTAGCACTCATGGGACTAGAGATGGTGCAGGCTATAATAGAGAAGGTTCAGATCATCGGCAAGCATATGAAGACTGCACAGAGTAGGCAGAAGTCCTATGCTAATAGGAGACGGAGACCTTTGGAGTTCGAAGATGGCGACCATGTCTTTTTATGGGTCTCACCACGATGAGGTCTACCGAGATTTTTCCAAGGCTACAAGTTATCTATGTTATTCATCGGACCATTCCAGGTCCTCAGTAAAGTAGGCAAGGTGGCTTTCCACTTAGTTCTTCCACCTCAGTTGCACCGGGTACACGACATCTTCTACGTATCTTAACTGAGGAGATACCTGCATGACCCTTCCCACATCATCGACCACGGGGAGTTAGACATCATTGAAGGGGAGACTTTCACGGTGGTTCCATTCAAGACTGATGATCGACAAGAGCGGGTCATGCATGGACGGTTGATACCTCCGAGGTGTGTTCATCGGCAACACATGGACCTACAAGAGAGCTAATGGGAGCGGGAGGCTTAGATGCGTGTTCAGTTCCCACATTTGTTCCCATAGTTTGATTTGTAGCTTATAGGGACATAAAGCCCTGATATGGAGAGAATGTAATGACCCAAAATTTCCATTGAATAGTTTTTCCTAAATACATGGGAATTTTACAAGTCTGCGAAAATTTACGGTGCTTGATTCTGAGGATTGGTGTGCCCGGAATATTTTTCTGAACTTTTTTCCGGGTATGTTCAAAAAAAGTACATGCGAGATTTTATATCATTCAAACCGGGTCTCAAAACTAAAATCTGAGGTCACCATTGCACTCATAGAGTTGGTGATTTCATAGTGAGACCTTCATCGTATTTGCATTCTAACGTGTATGGAAGTTAGATTTTGGGGGGTTTAAATTAATTTAAAATAAATAAGAGTTGACTTATTTTTATTTCATAGTGGTTGAAGCCTTCAAGAAGTGGTTAGTGGTGGGTCCCACCAACACATAAACTCTTTTGGGAGAATATTCTTGGTGGGGCTCACACGAACATGAAACCCCCTCTTACCCCCCCCCCATTTATGTGGGATGAAACTCTCCACCTTTCCTTATTAATTTAATGTGCCAACCCTCACCATTAATTAGTTAAACTCTTTCATTTAATTAATTTCCACCTTTTGAATTCATGCCAACAATTAAAAAATAGGAAAGCTATTATTTTATTTGGGGTTGGCATAATCCTTTGTTGGGAGAATTAAGGAGTGGAGGAGTTATTGGATAACTACAACTTCCAACGAAGAACACGCCCTCACCACCGATGAATGAAGAACACCATATTTGATCTTCAACCGTGCCAAAAGAGAAGGAGTCGACCGTGAAGAACACCATCTTGGACTTCATCACCTCTGAACACTTTCCAATGCACGAGTGTGAAAATTGGGAGAGCGTGACGAACGTGGAAAACAGCGAATCAACATCCACCTTTTTTTTCAACCTCATCAATGAACGAAAAATACAAGGCAGGGGTTTCACTTGATTTTTACCCATTCTACGTCGTACAGTTTATGGATTGAGAAATGCCATTTTTTAATAACATAAAGAGGAGGGATCAGACCACATGAACACGGCCGGAACCTCCCCCGTTGATTATCCTTTTTTGTTGATGATGAAGGAGGATCAACAACGACATGTGTACTGCCAGCCACGAAGAAATAAATGGCGCAAGGTTGCTGGATATCCAAAAGGGCGCAACACCATCGTGTCGTGGGGAAGGAGAATCATGGCCTTTCCAGACTGCGGCGAAGGCGCGTTGCACCGTCACACTGTGCGAAGGGCAGCAAGGGGGCTGCGGCCATGTTGGGTTGTGGCAGAGTTGGTGTGGCACCGTCACACTGAACAGAGTAACTAGAGGACACAAATAGGCCGGGTCGCGGCGGGGGTGGCGTGGAGTCGTCACGTCGCGTGGAGGAGTTGGAGGCCGCAACCAGGCCGGGCGGCGACAGAGGAGGTGCGGGGTTGTCACGGCGCGTGGTGGAGCCAGACCGAGGCGCTGTCGCGCCACTAAGGAGGAGTCGAACGGCCGTTCGCTTGGCCCGCCAAGTTGAGAGGGACAATCAGGTTCATGTATGACCAGGAACGGCACCACTTGGGGCCGGTTATGGTCCACACACGAACAGATAATCTATTCGGGTGCTAGGGGGGTTCTTGGTATCCCCCCAATCTGTGGCTAAGTTGAACCCACCACAAGGCCTCCACGTCGCTGGGCCAACCGTGCCACTGGGCCAATCGGGACGCCGGGCCAACCGGGCCACCGGGCCAACTGGGCTGTTGGGCGGCCATCGGGCTGGGCTGCCCCATCGGGCTGGGCCACGTACGGGCCGAGACACCCCTTGATCCGGGCCGGCCACTTGGGCCAAATCGCCCCCACAGACGGGTCAGAATCGCGACCGGGTCGGACCCCAGTCCCGACCCGATTAGCTGAATACACCTTTTCACCCATATATAGGGCTACATTTTTCCAATCGACGAACCATATGCGGCGATGGAAAGCATAGATTGGGACGGTACTATAGGTATTCCCTACTTGAGGTTTGGACACATTTGTGGTACAGTCGGGTTGGTTTGATCCTATTGACAAACTAGGCCCCTTGAACGGAAATGCCAATAACTCACAGACCAGGCGTCCGATTGACACTTCTTCTATAGTGTTGGGTTCTTTATGATGAGAGAGAACTACGAGATTCATCAACTCGAGATTTCATGGTTTTTTATGTATCAACACTTGGATCGAGGAGCAGACCTTCCTGGAATCTAGCGTGCTATGTGGGAGAACCCAATGGCTAGATGTGACTGAGATGATAGGATCCTAGGTGGACCTACTACTTTACCAGGATCCTCTGTGGGTTCTACAGTGATGAATTCTGTACTAGGATCCACCGTGGGTTCGACAGTGATAGTACTAGAATGGGATTCTCCATGGGTTCGATAGTGATGAATTTTGTACCGGGATCCTCAGTGGCTTCGACAACACTAATATAGTTCCAGAATCCTTCATGGGTTTGATAGAGGAGATGATTCAATGGCTACATCTAATCATCTCTACCCCTCTATATGAGTTTTATACATGTGTGAGATGAGTCTCGACATTCAGTTGTTATCATCGAGATGATTGACTTTACTTTGTTTGTGTAATGGGTTGTGCTTGGGCTCGAGTGTTAGAGACAGACTATGATTGGTAACTTAGGTATATGTATGGGAAAATACCGAAGTAGGGATTGTTGATACTTCATTATTGTATCTTACTACTATGGTTTATCCATAATGGATTCTGGGATACCTTCGAGGGTCTTGAGGTCCCTTACTGAGTATTGTTATACTAACCTCGGCTCAGTCTTCGCCCTCACCTTGTTGTGTTCTGTGCAGATGACGGTCAGTAGTGATCAAGGTCGATGGTGACAGACAAGAGGATTCTCAGAGCTAGACTAGACGGGACATACCTCATGGATGAGTTGTTCGAGATCTATACCTACCCTTTAGGTAGAATTCCTCGGTGGATGATCTTGGAGTTGTTTTTCCATTTTATTTGTACTTGTACATGTTGTTCAGTTGGGTTTTTATACTGGCTCGCTTACTTACAAAAAACCATTATTTTCTATATTAGAACTTGTAGCTTCAACTGCTTGTGTTTAGACTATGTGTGTTATAGGTTTAATGGAAATTTCTTCCCTTTTTATCAGGGATTCACATTTATTCCCAGTCGTTATCCCCTGGCCTATGGAAGGGGGGCATGGGGTAGTCACGGAATGGGCCCCAAGGATGGGTTGTGACATAATGGGATAGATTTCCCATAAAATCAAATATAACTTTAACATTAATGGTTTATTAACATCACGAGGTGTGATTCCTTATTTAAAATTACTTGACATCTTTAATTTATTTTTAATAAAAATTGAATGTCTATGGGTCACTCCCCATTTATTTTACAGTTTTTTATGACCTTGATTATTTTTCATCAATTTATTCTTATTCAATATTCTTTATATTTAGTGGCTTATTCCTTATACATGGTTCATGTAAAATTGTGTTTATTACATTAGGTAATGATTGTGGGATTGAAAAAGTGATTGCATAACATGTATAACATTCTATTATTATAATTATTCTTTGATGATTTGTGATCTTTGCTTTTATTCCATATATTTTTACCAGATGGGAGTGAACATGGGTCCTAAATAAGAACATCATGGACAGGCTCACAATGCTTAATATTTGGTTCTTATTGACACACAGTGAGAGATACTTGGATTTCCATGTATAGGCTCTCCAGGTTGTATATTATACTCATGAGTAACACCAATTCCCAAAGTGAGGAACTATGAATGGGCTCAATATAAATATGGTTATATTATACCTCGGGTGATTCTCAGTCCCCTATGTGAGAGATTGGAGAAGATATTAGTGGTAGTTCATACACCATGACAATAGTGATAAGAGGGATTCCATTTATTTGTTTCCTTTGATGGGCTCGATAATATTGGCTACATTATTTGTCCTATAGTGACCCTTGGGATTAATTTATCGATCATATATATATATCTAGTATTCCGAGACATTATTTGATGGATTTCATTATTTATTTACATTTTATGGATTATTAATAAGTAATGATAGTGATTGAATGATGTCTTAGGGAAGTGTCCACCATGATAAATCATTATATTCGGGTAGGTCTAAACATGATACTGCATTATAATGACTTTTGTACACCATGAAATGATTGATATATGGGATGAAATTTATTTTTCACTAAGGAATGTATTTGTAGTATTGGGATATTTGGTGATCCTATTGCAACCCATGGTATTCATCTATGGATATTTTTGTAAGTTATTTGGATTCCCACTCTATATTTGATTGATTTATTGCATGATTTTAATGTGATTCATTATTATTTAGTTATAGGAGTGCTTGAATAATTTCATAGGCATTCATATTACAAGTTAAATAAATATCATGGGGACATACCACATTTGATAAATTAATTAAGATTACCCTTGTAGACTCCTTCTCATTATCATACATGTTCCCATTAGTACAAATACATTATAATTTGGCAGCAGTAGGTGGTGGTGGTCAGGTATCTATGTGGAAACCAATATATATTGTTTATTTATATTTAACCTTAAATTGGTTATTATTATCATACTATTCATTTTATGTTGCATGAATGGGATTGATTGGAACACCATTTATGGTAGCCAACTATGTTTACATCAACCCTACATGGGAATCCTTTAAAACCCAAACAACCTTTATGATTACATGTATAGAAAATTGAATTTTTTTTACTTCTTATTCTTGATTCTAAGTTCATGCATGGAGAAAGGCTATAGAAGACCGATCCTATTCACGTGTTCTCTATTCGTATCTACTTTTTATCCATATTATATTTATTAAAGCATGCGGTATATTTTTATATCCCATGCTCGTCATGTAGACATTTTTTATAGTTACATGATACCATGATTGTAACACCCCTAATATCATGTAAGTAATAATTTTTTTATGTATTTTATTTATTTAAATTATTTTGGTGATGTTTGGGAGGGTTTGGAATTTATTTAGAAATGTTTTTGGGACTTTTAAGGAACATCACAATTTGAGCATGGGTATCACCTACCAAGAATATCATACATGAAACTATGAAATGTGATGTAGTGGGATATGGATATGATCATGGATATGTGAATAGTTTACCCAAACAATGAGGCTATCAATGAGAAACTTTGATTTTGGGGAAATTTTCCATTGCAGTGTTATTGAACAATTTTCCAATCCTAGCGAATAACCACTTAGAGTTAAATTTTAGTTGCTAAAAATTAAATATAACTCATATATTAAAATAAACAACTCTATTTTTCATTAAATCATCCATAACTATGTTTTTTCTCATCCAAAATGATATGAATTCTTCCCCCTTCAATTTGAGAGTTATTGTTTTTGTAAGAGTTTGTGCATTGATGCCACATTCCATAGCTAAGTATCTTTTTTCAGTGCTTTTACTTTGATCATTTCATTAAACTCTCGTGGTTTAATAGATATATTTTATTGGGGATCTACTTAGAATATTTTATTCTAATAATGTTGATATATTCCCCTTTTGATGTTAGGGAACAAAATATAAGGCAAATTTTTTGGGAACTCAACCCAGTTTTGATGATAAATTTAGGTCATTATTCGGTTTCACCATAGATTATGAGGTATGTGGATTTACTATTGAATTATATTATTATAACTACAATTTTGATATTAAAATTATGTTAATTCCATGATATTTATTTTTATATTATCGTGTAATGCTCTGAAAAATCCATCTTTAGTGATGGTTCATGGATTTTCTAAATTGGTTGTTGTGGAAAGTGCATTTATACGGTTTTTATGAGATTATAATTAAATGATTTTTTTTATTCATGGTAATGTTTTTTTATTTGTTTTAAATAAAAGGATGTTTATATAGAAATGGTGGGTTTTGATTGGTTATTTCATACACATGTTGAAGGGAGGCCATGATTTAAACGTAACCCTAAAAAGGGATGTGTACTATTGGGGTAAATGGGACGTGGCCCTGGATTAGTGGAGTCAGCTATTAGGTTAAATAATGTTTGTCCTCTTATTGATGACTTGCTGGATGGATGCAAAACCAATAAAGACAATTGAAATAAAAATATAGCATGCATGTTATTCTATGTTTTTAAATCATGGATAGGTTATTCTAAAATGTAATGTAAAATGTTTTGAAGAGTTGTTTTTTTGTGTTCATTGGAAACTATTCATGAATATAATTTGTTTTATATTTTTATATAAACTATTAAAATTTTAAATTTATTTTATGTCAATCTGTCAATAAAATTTTGTTGACTTGTACATTCTGGGTGGTGTTAGTATGGAATTCAGTTGGGTAAAACCTAGTGTGTTTCATTTCTCACCCCTTACTTGAGAACGTTAGTATATTTGATGATTTTGTTTATTAGGACATTATAAAATGTTAACTGTCACATTTCATTAATAAGACTATTTTGATACATGGGCATATATTTTGGATGTTAGTATTGGTGTTTGATTGGTACTATGATATAATTTTCATTGTTTTGTAATAAATTTAGTTCTCATTCACTATTTTCATCATCATGTTGTGATTATTGGTTGAAATTATCTAGGTACATTTTTTTTAAGGGGAAATCAGCGGCAAACTATTTCTAAAGCCCATGTAATTGTTTCTCAACAATAACAATCTTGGGGATGTCAGCTGAGTCATAGTATAAATTATTTCATGACTTATGCCAATTAAGAGGTATGGGATTCTACAAATGTTATCAGTAATGGTGGGTCTATTTTTGGGAAAAAGTGAATTTAGTGTCAGTTAGGAGTTAAAATCCAAACATTTTTTTTTCATGTTTTGGGATAGTATAATTTCATGTAGGATTGTTGAGATATAAAATGTACAGGATTGGAATATTTAGCTAATTTATAAATGATGAACATAAAGTTATCATGTAGTTGGGTATATAAGTGATTTGGAGACACTTAAAGGAGTTTCAATCTCATTGTAATCTGTTTTTCAAATGATAAAAATATTGACATGCATTTCCAAGAATGATATCCCACTATGAGTGTATATTATATTTTTATAAATAATTTTTTATTTTGTAAAAATCTGATTATTTTAAAAAAAGTGGAGAAAATTTTGTCAAATATTAAAATTTTAAATTATAATGGAATTGGAATTTTGACAATGGTTTGATTTTAAAAATCATTGTGGAATTATATTTTTTTTTTGAAAAAAGAATGTTTACATTTTCATTGATATTCATGTTGGGATACGTATTGTTTGGTATGATTTAAGTTGTTATACCATATATTACTATATATTGAGTCATATTAAATATTAGTTTGGTTATAGAAAATGGCACCCAGTGGGAGTTATAGAAACCAATCATAAGATCCTGCTGGGAATTTGGTTGCACCTATGACATAGGAGAACAAATAGCTCGTTTAATGTATATTCCATGAATTTTATGATTTGTTTATTGGGAACATGAAGGATGAAACAAGGATTGTGGATCATTAATTCTAGTTCCAGAAGAAAAATCCACCCATCTTTCTGGGAGACTCTGAACCACAGAAAGAATATGTGTGGATGACACTGAAAAATCCAATCATTGATTTCCTTGGCAAACTATTTGTGATGAATTTAATGTTTGTTACCTATATTCTAGAGTATCATGCATTCTTGTGGGGGAATTTCATATTTCATCATTAATTATACAATGTAATTTAATTGGATGATTATTATGAGTTGTTAAAAACAATTTTATAATCATACTCTTAGGAATGTAGGATTGATAGATTTTTTTACTGTAAATTTAGAGATCCTATTTAAGATATATTATGTAGGTAAATTAATAAATCCAGAATTATTTTCATTCAAATATGTGTCCAGTGTGTCCTTGATGTCCCACATTTCTGAATTAGGTATGAAGCAGAATATTCACTCGAATATTACCATGATTTGTATAAGATAATATAAATATATGAAAAATATAGTGATTATGGCTGATAAAACATATCAGGAGAAATATGTTGAGAAATCCTAATGATACCTATGATAAATTGTGGGAACCCTTATTGTGAAAATAAGTGGAAGAGTACACTTATTTCCAAGGTGGGAGTTTGAATAAATGTTATAGGTCTTGATCAGTGAATCATCTTCCGAGACCAAATATAAAAGTTGTATGTTTTCAATGTGATTCATTTAACAACATTAATTGAGATTATATGGAACAACTTAGAGAATTAAACACTTTCAACTAGACACAAAATATTAAAGGCAAGTTTTATATTTCTCCAATGTCATATCATCAGACAGATCTTTTGTTTCGAAGATGGAAAATCCTTCAATAGGATGAGGGAAAGAGAATACATCTCCTTAGAAGATCCAATTAATCCACAATAGTTCTAGGAATACCATGGAAACTCATGTACTATAATCTAAATACGGAAATAATGGACATTCTATTATGAGTTAGAAGATTTATGGAGATGGGTATGTGATTATGGAAGATCAATATGGACCATCGACGGTGAGAGAAATGTTTCATTTTAATTATTCTTCTATATAATCAATGTTGTAAAAGGTTTCATCCCATTGGATAATTTATTATTAAGTTATTGAAATCTTGGGATTCTATATTGATATCATGCAATCTATTTTGAAACTACAAACTCTTATTGGTCAAAGTTAAGGTTGAGTATTTTGTATAAAGAATGTTCTATAACTATTTATTATGCTAATTTTATATGGTAATTCTCTATTCTTGAGATTTATGAATATTATATAATCCTAATTATGTATTTGTTGAAAATGTTCAACTCTCACATACACTATTATATTGTAAAGGTTAGTTTTACGACTACTGATAGTAGTGAGAGTTGATTTACAGTAGACCAGAATATTGAAGGTATATGTTATTGGTTTTTTATAACAAGTTGTTTTAATGATCTCATACCAGTTGTTAGAATTACAATGAAAAAATGGAAGATATCAAGAATATTATTATTCCTCCGGTTTTTTTATCGACTTAAGGATTTTCTTCAGGATAATTTCTCAATGTTTCCACCGATAAGATATGTTAAAATAATGAATGACCTCCTTCAAGGGAAAAATCCTATCTCTATTATATATTATCAAATAAAATAAAAATAATTAAGGTAATTGAATGTGATGTTGGATGATCATGAAATAGAATGTCTCATTCTTCCTAGCACCTCTCCCTGGGTTGAACATATTATTTTTTGTTAAAAACGCGGATGAAGCTCATCTGTTGTGTATAGAATCTCCAAAGATTAACCATGTTAAGAAAATGAATTTTTAACTAATTAAACACGATTTTTGATCTATTATATCAATTTATGGGATCTCATTGGTTCTCTAAATTGACATTCAATCATGATATCACAAATTTTTTACTCATAATGTGGTTTTCAAATGACAAAAATTGAGTAGATATCCCCATTACAAGTATGTGGATATGAATTTTGGTCTTATGAATTCACTAAAAAACATTATCTTAGTGACTAATTGGATATTTAAAATATATTTTCATTATTTAGTAGTGGTGTTTGAGGATGAAAAATTATTATATTCAATAATAAACGATAAGAATGAGAAATAATTGGTGAATATTTTAATATTTTCAGGGTATCTTTTTATGTATGACAAATTAACAATGATTGATTTTAGGATATAAGAGGTATGTTTCCTTGGAATTTTAATATATAAAATATGCATTTCGGTGGATCATGAAGAGATAAATGTTGTTATCTCTTGGAAATATCTAATGATTGTCATTTAGATACATAATTTCTCTGTTCTAACTAGTTATTATGTATATTTTCATCACGTCTTTTCATGAATAACTTCACCTATAGATTCATTGGCTAGAAACAATGACCCATTAGAATGAGCAAGGAATGTTAGATGTAATTTAAAGAGAAAAAAGATCCACTTATAGTAGAACTAATATTGATTTTTTTTGTAATCGACACCAGAGTATGTGGTGTATAGTGATGTTTCATAAGATGGATTGGGATGTTATGTGATTTAGAGAGGTAATTTTGTTTCTTATATATCATGGTAGCTATAGTTTCATAATAAAAATGACCCCACACAAGATTATGATTTTTATTTCATTGTATATGAATTGATGACATGGAATCATTACCTCTTTGTTGAGAAATGTTTTCTGTTTTAGGATAAAATGACCTTGAAATAGAGTTTTTGACAAAGGAATTTGAATACAATATAAACAATATCGATGGATTATATCCTGTTTTAATTTTACATGATGTTGATGTAGTGTAAATAAAATTTGGTGGAATATGAATTTATAAAAATGTTATATGATCAGTTTGAAAATGAGGCACTAACTCAGTGGACATTGATGTTTGTCATAGCTGACATATACATGTAATGAGATGAATTAGGTGATGTTTTTTGTTTCATTATTATTTAAATTCATTCCTGATTTTTTTTGATAGAGATGAGATGGTTCATACATTCGATTTAGGATGTGATTATATAAGTAAAAAACACAATGGATAAGAGAAAATTGAGTGATGGAAGCAGTATGAGAGTTCATTTTTTTGGTTTTGAAATTAGTTGTTCGTACCTTTGGTGTGTAAGGTGAAACAAGTTCATACATGACACCATTTAATATGGTATGTTCATCCATGAATATAAATGTTTTTTATGTTATGGAATGATAATATTTTGTGGATTTGTATAAAATGGAATGTAGATGATTTTATTTCAAGATGAATCTCCTACCTATATATAAAGGAAGAGATTCAATGACCAAAAATTATATTTTATTCCTTATCTATTGCTTTTTTGAAATTGGAGAATATATCGTGGGATTTTCAAACACATATCTTAAGGGTTTTTATAAAACATGAGATGATATGGTTTGTATTGGATCCTCTTAGATGTTCTCAAATTTCATCTGTCTTCTTGAGTAATACACTGGAGGATATATTAAAAATATATATCTAAAAATTGGTAAAGATCCATGGATTACCAGTTTCCTAGTATCAGAAATAGTTATAAACCTTACAAAACCTTTATATTAATCCATAGATCAAGCCCATAGAACTACGTTTACAATGACTACAACATAACATCCACATATGATTGAACAATCAAAATGGATGTCATAAAAAAAATTAATAGATTATTTAGAGTTGTTTTATGGGATTGGTGTCTCATGGGAGGATCACATAACATCAGTAGAGTTTTCCTATAACAACAATTATCAAGGCTCAATAGATGGGGATCCTTTTAAAGTGTAACTTCCCAACCCCAGTTACCTAGAGTCGGTGCATTATTACATAACATTGGTATGATCACAAAAGATATTGTCTCAAAAGATCGATTATTTTAGTAGCCTTGGAAATAGTAGATACATTCATAAGTCCTACATTACATCATAAAGTGACAAAACTACAAAAAATAGTATTAGTAGTCCACACTCATATCCCCTCAGACTATCCCTACATGATACTCATAAAATACTTCTTCACATCCAGGAAAAATAAATAATAGAAAGGGGTGAGATCAGATGCTCAGTAAGGATAACAATATAGAGGAAACATTCATAAATAATGATAAAAATTTAAGGCAATGAATAACTAAAACAAAAGCCTTTTAAACTTGAACTTCAGCATAATATGACAAAAATAAAATGAAATAATTCCATTTACTTATTCGCATGGGTATTCTACTAGTCGAATAATCAAATGCAATATCCATAACAACATTCATAATGATAGAATGGATAATGTCACACTATCATAACCACATAGTCAAGGGCTTATTCTAAGACTAAAAATAATATTTTGTCAATTCCTTATTCCAAGACACTATTTTGTCTCATGTGACCTACCGATGCATCGAGGATCTTTAGTGGGCTCCACCTGTCACTTACTAAGCCCAATTCATTCCTCATATGAACATGTTTAAACATAACACAAACATTTGTATAAAAACTAGATTACAAAATGTCAATACTTTCTCTATAAACCATGAATGGTATAAAAATAACACATCCATAGTCAAACATATCACAAAACCTTCAATACAATATGGATGTGTTGTATCATAATAAATCAACTTCAAATAATCTTAAAATCCATCAAAAGATGTTAACATAGATGAAATCAAAACTATTTGAGAGAAATAACTATTCTTAAAATCATTTAAAAGTCACATAATTATATAATAAAACATTTACATTGAAAATATTATTATAAGCTTTTAAGTCAAGATTTGACGATTTTATAATGGTGGAAAATTGTCGAAACAACTGTATAAGTTAAAAAAGACATTCTAACATTAATTTTGTCGAAAAGGATAAAAATGAACTTGTCTGTAAAACGACGGAATGATTCTTTAAAGACATCTTATAAAAAGTAAAACAATGTTATAAATAGATTTAACCCATAGTATATAAAATAATAATAATGTTTTGAAATACATTTTAAAGCAATATGGATGTGGATGATAAAAAGGTCCTAGTAGATAATTACGTATAAACAATCTCGGATAATGAAGCGATTGTGAAATAAACCCTTACCATATACTTTTCCTCGGACGATGGTAATTTAACCTCCTGTATAATGGTGAAGTTATTGTTATTAAATTATTCAATAATATTATACATTAATATGATATCATATATGACCTTTTAACATTTCTTTCTTAATAATATCTTAGTATTATCTTCATTTCAGGAGTTAACAGATTCATTTTCCTTTATATTCATTGTTATGGGAGTCATATTTGATATGGATGGGATGTATATTATTCATATCTAGAATTATATAAAGTCTTTAAAAAAATTTTAATCATCTAATGATATTTATTCTAGAATGGATATGGTGGGGAACGAATCTCATCGTTTTTGTGGAGATGGTAATCCGTATGTACGGACGAGCGATAATATCATTATTTTGATATTAAAATAATTTATAATTTGATGGTATATCCTATATACAGAATAATTATCATGTTTTATTTATTATTTACATTAATTACACATCATTATTATACCAATCCAAATAATAATGTATTGGATAACAATTACACCATGACGTGAAGACCATAATCCATACGTACACACGTATGGTGACACGTCATTCAAAGGATGGATAGTGTAATGAATATGGATGTAACATATTTATAATAACATCAAATTATATATAAGATACTGGATTTATTATTTTATAATGGAAATAACAAAGAATGAAGAATTGGAAGAAGAAATTAACTTGAAAGAGTGTGGTGAAATTATTACCACTTCTTCAGGTACATCCTTTTGATTTGATCAAAAGGGCTCCTTAAGTGGGATTTATGACTAATTGAAGGCCTCTATAATGAAGTGAGGGATTTTTAGAGGATATTTGGGTAGGGGTTGTCCGAGTTAAATGGCTTTGATGGTGTGAAATAGAGAGAAGGGGGAGCGCCCTTTTATAAGATTGGTGAGGGGCACCTTAGGAAAAGTTAGAAATATTATTTTATAATAAAATAATTTTCCTTTATAATGACTCCAAAAGGGATTATTTAAATTCTAAGGTGGGGATGGATCAAAAAAAACTCAACTAATTGGTTTTATATAAGTTTGTGTCCCTATATGAACTTTATCGTTTAGATTTATCTCTTAGTTAAATAGTTTGACATTTATCATGTCTCTTTGTATTTTAATGTTATACGGTTAATAAACAAAATATATACTTCCAATCGAACCAAAATTGGTTCTTTAATAATACACCACTCATTATATAAGTCCTTCTTCTGAACCATTTATTTTTAGGAATAGAATATCAATTAATAATATAATATTTGTTTTAAAAAATATTTTATGTCAATTTTGACCCTATTTGGTATTTTGTTTTTGCTAAATTCATAACAACATTATTATTTAGAAAAAAATTTATCTAACCAACCCTAATATGTAGTATTAACCTATAAATTTTGTTTAATTCATAAAACATTGAAATTAGATTTATTTGGATATTTATAATTTCAATTATTTTAAGTTTTCATTAATTAGGTAATTACTGTATCACCATTGTGTCATAAATAAATTAAATTATTAAATGTCTAAAAATTATAAATAAAATACCATTATGTAGGAAATATTGTTTTCTTTCTAATTAATATTTATAATCGAATTTATCTTTTTTATAACCCTATATTAAAAATGTTTTAATTATTAAACATTGATTCTAACTCTTTTACCGCTTCTTTGAATTAAATAATTACAAATGTCCTTATCTAATCCAAGTGATCAAAGTGGTTCATATTTTATTCCTAATGTTGTTTTTGGTCAAATTATTCTTATCCAATAGAATTATGACATGTGTTATGGTAATAGTAATATCATTTTTACCCTCAATTACCCTATTTACTTTTAACAGTGGTAAATAAAAATAAATAGTTACTATTCACCAGAAATTATTTTTATCTTATTGAAACCACATTTTACTCGTTGATATTAACCCTCTCTCTCGGATTTTCAAAAATCTACTCACCGAAGCAGTAAAATTATGTTTTATGAAAATTTGCAAATTTGTCTTGGAGATGGGAAAAAGATGGTGAAAAGTTCAATAAAAGTTTTATATATCTAAAATTATTATAAACTGACTCCAATGAATTATATTGAAATTATATCGGTATTATATATATTTTTTGACCTAAAATAAATTTCAATAAAATAAATAGTTATTTAAATAAAAATTCAGTTTTAAACAATAACTCATTGTTTTTCTGTATTCATCAAATATTGAAAGTTCTCAGAAAAATACCAAAAACTCACCCTAAGCTAATTTCGATATTCTAAATCGAAAAATGAAGTCCATTTTGAAAGATAAAATTTATAAGATTTTAAAAATTGGGTATTAAAATTCATAAAAGGCTAGTTTGAATGGTTGTGGTGTGTTAGAACTCGAAGTTGCGTACAACACACACTACTGTATTATTCATAGAGAAGCATACCGTGGAAGCTTCGGGTGTTACATGAATAATTGTACATCATTTTCATTCAATGAATTATAGAGTGTAAATATTTAATACATTATTGGTATAATTTATCCTTGCACATGTGATATTGAAGAATATTCATTTGATTTCAATGTAAATACAAATGACATTGAATCATTTGAAATTGTATGTAGATCATCGTCGACAACCATTATTGTCCGACCTGAGTGGAATTGTGTTCTTTATAATAAATCCAAAGATTGGGAATCAATATTTAGAGTAGTGGGGAATTTTTTCCCCATAATATGAAGGCCCTTTATAGATAATTGAATTGGTAGGTGAGGTGTCATATCAGTTTGAATTTACAATGTGGTTCAGTGCAGTGCATAATGATTTTCATGTGTCCTAGTTGAGTAAACATTTTCCTTATCCTAGAAATTTTATTTGATGGGATCATTAAAAAAATAATTTCGATACTTCATTGGTTCATGTATAGATATGGATTGTTGATAGAAAAGATAATGTATTTATTTCAAAGATCATCAGTCTAGTTAGGTTTTTATGTCAATATTGATATATTCGTGAATAACATTGTGAATGGGAGAATGAAGTGGCCTTCTAATGTCCCAAACATTATATGTAAAATGGTGGTTTTAAAATTTTTAGGGACATAACATCTAATGTATTGTAAATATGGAATTTTTAGATTCATTTAATTATAAATTTTATTATGTTTTTTAGTATTTGAGGAGTTAGGGTGACGTTTTGGATGATTTTGATGATTTTGAAAAGTTTTTGGGTATTTTGTGATGGTTCATTGGTTGAGAATTACTAGTTATAACCAAAAACCTCATACTAGAAATCATGAAACGTGAGCTAGTTGGATCTGGTTAGGTTAATGGTTTGGGAAAAAAATGTTGACACCTAATAGAAACCAATATTTAGTGTAAATTTTCATTTTCATGGTTAGCACAAAGGATTCCTAACCATGTATGGTTAATTTTTTTGTTCTATCATATCTGGATCTCAAATGGAGTTCACTATAATCCTCTGTTTTTTCCTTCTATTGAGGTCAAAATATAGTTTTTTCCTCATCCAAAATGATTCAAAGAAGTCCCCCTTCGTCCTATGAGAGATATGTCGGTATATCATAGCCTGTTTAAGTGAAATTAAGTTACTATGTATCCTTTATGGGTGGGTTTCCTTAGATATATATCTTCCATCTATTTTAATCTAATATCTAGTCTATTAGTGATATATCTTTGATAATTTATGGAACTAAACTAGATATGTGGCTATGTTAATGTTTTGTAACTATATATGTGGTTTTTTAGATTCAACGCATTTTTTTAAATATTTCATGTCGTTTTTATTTTTATCCATAGTTTCCAATGTAGGTTGATTCACTCTCGAATCTTATTATAAAAAAAGAAGTCTTATATTAAAATAGATTGAATTAAATAAATTTAATGTGATTTTGATGTGAAAATATTGGTAGAAATATTTCATTGTAATGGTTTATTTATTTTGTAAAATGGTTATTGTGTTATTTTCTATGTTCATGGATTTTAAAATGATGATTTTGAATTATAATACTGTTTTTATTCATTGCAATGATTTATCTGTTTTTTTAAATGGTTTATTGTAAAAAACAATTAGGAATACTTTTGGCATACAAAGTTCGGTGTGGGTTCATGTTTTTTATGTGACCCTCAATAAGGGTATTGTACCATTGGGGTACAAGGGATTTCCCCTCGATATGTGGTGTGTTCCATTGAGGAAAAAGGATATTGACCACGTTTTGATTATATGGAAGAAGGATATGAAACTAATCAAGAATATGGAACATTCACTAGTGAATTGTAGTCTTTGATTTTGTGAATCATAGGTTGTGTATGCCAAAAAGATATTTGAAATTGTTTAATGAGGTTGTTGGTTTCTTTCCTTGGAAAATAATTTGGAATGGAATTGTTTTTAATTTTGATATAAACTGATAATCTTTTTAAAGTGTTTTTTTTAATTATTTAAAATAATTTCTACAACATATTATATCCTAGTTGTGTGAGTAGGGAATCAAGTTGTGTAGAATATACCATGTTTCATTACTCTCCCCTAGTATAAGAAGTTAGGCGAATTTGAAAATATTGTTTATCAAGATATATATAAATGGAAAGTATCAAATTTCTATAGTGGTGCTTCATTATACTTGGTAATGGATTATTGCTATGGAACTTGGTTCTTTGGGGGTGTTGTAGAGGTTTTTTACTTTTAGTATTTGAATTTTTTTGGTTTTGTCTACCACATTTTCATTGATTTTGATCTTAGCTTCTACTTTCTACTCTTTTATAATTTCATTTTTTGTTTTAGATTGATTTTCCTTACATTATTATAACGAATCATGTAGTGATTGTTGGTTATGGTAATATTGGTTATGTTTTTTAAATTTAATAGTGGAAATCATCCAACAACTGTTTGTGAATCACATGGAATTTATTTCCACCATTTGGTGTCATGGGGATGTCACCTAAATCCTAGTAGCAATTTAACAATGACTATAGCCAATGAAGATATTAACGAGGTTATAGTGATCATCAACTTTTGTATCTGTTTATTGTTCAATGTTTTTGTATTTTTTTATTTGGTTTGTATAATTTATTTTTTTAATTCTATTGCTTTCACATTCTTATTACTACTTCTGTTACAATTGGAAAGTGGTCCTGTTGATATAGTGACGGATACCACTTTTCATATTTATTATATATATATATATATATATATTATACACTATGATATATGATTTCATAATCACACTACATATATAATATAGTACATCATTCCTAGTTATTATCCTTTGGAATATGGGAAGGTTACCATGAGGCTTTGTGGCTACTATCTTAAGGCACCACTATGTTTAACCCAGGGTGGGATGCTAAAATGTTCTATCAGATCCTCTTCTATTTTTTTATTAATATTTTAGTATTAGATAATAGACTATGGTTATTTAAATTTTTATTGGTCCTATAACTATGATTTGGTAAACCATGTACTTGGGGAACCCAAATTTCAGAGTGTGGGAAAATTCAATTCTATATAGTTCCTAGTATAGTTTTATGGATTTCCCCATTGGATGATCCACATGTTCATTATGATTTATATTTTTGATATAATTATGATGAAATTGGTTACCATTTTTAGATGATATATTTTTGTATCGGATCATGAATCATACAAGGAACCATATGAATAAAATGTCATGCATTATTCAATAACATATATACTTTACCGTATGCATTACCCGAATTTCATGTTCTTCTTATGGTTATTATTAATTTATGAATTTAATTGTACATGTGTTTCTACATGTCTACATAAATGATTCAATTAATGTTATATAGTCAAAATATATTGTGTTTTCCCAAATAGATTGATTATGACTCTTTAACTATCCAATTATTTTATAGTAGATAATTTAATTGGTAAATTCAATGTAATATTTGAGAAAATGAAATTTTTTAAAATTTATGTTGTAGTAATGTCAATAAAATCATTATTCCTGGATCATTACATCCTAATACCAATCTTTCAAGCCAGGAAAGAGTTACATAATGTCCCAAATTCATTTTATTGGGAGTATGGGCCTTAATAAATTTGAAATTAGTGGTGTATTTAAATCCAATGATAAATTCATATTTAAATTAAAATGAATAAATTTTTAATAGATTGTATTTTTAAAATGAAAAGGTTACACATAGATAAAGATTCCAAAATCATTGTAAATGGTGTTTACATATATACCATGAATTTGAAAGACAATATACTAGAACCCATACTTACATATATGAGACGTTGAACCTAACCTTACCATAGTTGTGGGATGTAGGATGTGTCTCTTATGACCATTATGTAAATGATTCATTCAACTTAGACCATAATAAATGAGCATTTTAGGGGTGTGAATAACTTAAATGATGTCTCTTTATGTGTTTTTATCTTTATAGGGTTTATTATATGAGGTTATATCAAGTATGATGAGAGTGCACAAAAATCTTTTAATAATAAAACTATGATATCCTCATGTTTTACGCCAAGAAAGAAGTGATGATCCAGTTCTAGATTTGGTGGGATATGACCCACCCGTGATACCTCCTATTGTTATAGCAAGGTAATAACCAATTGATGTTACATTGGGAAACAAGGCTCAGTACAAGGATAATTTTTTCGGTTGATATAAAACATATAGGTTGCTCTCCAACCTACACCAATTATGTCTTTGTTGAATCAAGAGTTTTAGAAGTAGCATCATCTAACCATCTTGGGAGATGGAAGACCTCATGATGACATTTATTGGATAGAATCCATGAAAACTATCATTTAATACCATTACAGTCTTTTATTGAGGAGGTTTAATCTCTCTACCTATATGATATTTAACTCTTCCAAATGTAGCAGGGAGTTCTGTTCTCTTGTTTAGTGTCATTGGGGCAAGGTACTGGATGAAATAAGAAAAATATCTGATACATTATTTATATAGAAGAAAAGAGTTGGAAATTATAGAGAAATTTTGAATCTTATGTACGGTACTATGGTCATGTAAGTTTATTCTGCTTTCAGTACAGAGAATAATCATTGTACTCCAACTCTGACTGGTGAGGATTGGATGACTATGAATCGTTTTGAGGATAAGTCACAATATGTTTTCTGATCATAGGTGGATGTATTGTGGTTGAATAACAGTTAAGAGATATAGAACTACTCCCTAATATCATAATTACGTTTGAGGGATGCTTGATATGTGAACTAGGGGGTGCGGTTCTATGGAAGGTCATTGGTTTATATGGTAGAAGGAAGCTTCATTTCTAGTGATCATGTCTGCATATTCCAATGAGCTAAAAGAACAAAAATCCATATGTTTTATAAATAATTTATAATTATATGATATTAGAATCCCCAATTCTCAAGGAACAAGATCACGTATTGACCATTTATTATCATGGGTCATCATCATCATTTCATGCAATACATTCCTACATAATCTAGTGAATGGGGATCTATTCCAACACCTATTTTAGGCACATGAATTGTGAATTGTCATCATTATGGGAGAGAGTGTTCTGCCAGTGAATTTATCCAAAGCTATGGCATGGGAAGAGGCATCTAGGCATCATAGATTCAACGTAAGAGAGAGAACCTTCCTAGGTTAATTAGATAAAACCACCAATTCATGTTTTAGGCCATATATATGATTTGTAGTATGCCCCTCAAGGGAATAATCCATTTCCTTCTACTATATGAGGTTATATTATGATATCACATAAACAAATTTCTTAACTATTTGATATAAGTAATTTTCATTCATTTTTATCTACGAAAACAATATAATGTATGGTTCAATGAATAGTGTTCTATAGTGGACTTTTGACTCTTGAATGACTATTAGGGACTAGGTTAGAGAATGTGTGACTACACAAGGAGATCCCCCTTATTGTTGGTAGATTTAGTTTCATATAGAATTTCACATTCTTCGAGATAAATTTCCCTAATGTTATTTTCGATGTGGAATAGATAGTGTCTTATCACACCCATGATAAATGTTATTACATTATGGTGACCTTCACATCACCTGAGGACATCATGTATGTTAATAAGATCAAATGGTATATCCCAGATAGTGAAGCTAGACCTGAGCTCTAGTGGCTTGTTAGAATGACAACCGAGATGATGAGTCTGTTCATTAGTTATGAGGCAATTCATCTTGTATATTTCCATCAAAATTTGGATCTCGTCATGGAAATATTCTCAAAATAATTCGTATAAATACCAATTGATATTGAGTTTTCATTCACTAATGATCTATTTTCAGATCTGACAATATTTTCCATTCCATCATATAGGATGGCACCAACAGATCTCAAGAATACCAAGATGCTGTGGGAATATCTATATACAATGTGTTTTATTTAGCAAAACAAATTCCCATGGGGTTCACATGTCCTTTCCAAAATCTTGGTGAATGGTACCCTTTGATTGTTTATTGTTTATTATTGATTGAGTAGGAGTATGGTTAAGAAATGGTAACCACTTCCTTGTATAGAATACCTCTTCATCCAGCTTTCAGGTGTTGTAGATTTCTCAATGATCAATTTGAGTTTTTGATGTAATTATGATTGTTTCATGTCATTTGATAATACATTTTTCGTGTTTTAAATAAAACATGTATTGTATTTTTATTGTTTTTTTTCATTAGGAGTGAATAATGTGCTCGAAATATTTTACGATCTGATGAAGTAGTTTTTCTACTTGTACCAATAATCATTTCTGGTAGTATTCTTTGAATAAATAATTTTATATTCTCCCACCAGACGAAACATTGCAAACCATATTGAGATCATGATAAGTACACTAACAGAGAATCTTCTATATTCTAATATCATCAACTTCAACTTCTAGATCAGTATAGTTCACTTATTATGTTATATCTTTTCAAATACATGTGTATATTTTGATCTAGATAATGTGAGGATTTTGGATTCTGAGTAGTAACATAGGAACTTTTTTTATATTCAATGCTTCATGGGGATACAATGATATGACTATTGAATTATTATAGACATACCATCTTAGAATTTCCAATTATGTGCCTGATTATGAAGGGGTTAATTTTATTTGGACTAAATCTTGTGAGATTGATTTTACGTTTTTCATTGTGATACTAACATCAACAATAATCCTTGTTTACCTAGATCTATTCCATACCAATACGATTAACTATAATTCATTAGGGTTTAATCTTGATGCAGTTATGATGTATGGGGATTGGGTTGTGGCATATAAGTCCCACAAACTGTGACATAATGAGTGAAACTACCATATTGATGACCAAAATAATGCTATAATCGTCTAAGATGTATGTAGGGGTAGGAATTACCTTTTTGGTGAGGCATTAACTATTTACAACAATCACAAAAGTCCCATATATATATCCATATAGTTAATCATTAATATGAGGTATCGTGGGTGGGTAAAATGTCTATAGTCATAAAATATTGAGAATGTTTATACACCCTTCATGGTTAATTATGTAGCTGATTCCATTAGCCAAAGGAATCTGATACATTACATCCATGATAGAAAAATTGAGTTGTAGATGATGTAATTTTTTTAAATGCACCTGGAGGATCATAACAGTATTAAAAATATCTCTTATTATCTCTGAAATCACATCCACTCTTATAGAGTGGCTATAGATGAGATAACTCTCTGATCCTAAAATATTTTACCAGAAGGATATTGTCTTAGTTGATAACCCACCACATTATGGGGTTGATGATGGAAATGAGATATTAATCAACCATGGCCATGTATGGGTGACATAAATTATACTGGGAGAGTTGATGTTACAAATCAAATTACTCTATTTTTTTGTTCAATCTAGGTTTACCATTATGATCTATTATGTACAATGTGAGTATTTGAATATTGGTATGAAAAGGAAAATTGTTTGTTTTATGACCTGATACCGCACATTATTGTAGGTAAAGGACTTTCAATAGTGACCTACCAGACTTATACAACAACTTATATTCCTAAGTGTAAGTGGTATGAAATCACCATGGGTTTTTTTGAATGGATATCAGAGACAACAAGGTAGAAGTGAAGCAGCTTCTGTGATCATCGACTTGTGTGCTATGGTCTCTCACATACTACGAATCATGGAGACCATCTCATTTGAGGATCCTAGGAGGATTTCTATATAAAATATTTTTTCCTATAATGGTAATCAATGTTCGATCATCACAATCCATGATTCATTATTTACATTGTAGTTATAAAAAGGATTTAATAAGACATGGGGTTCGTATGTTCTCTTGATTTTAGTATTTCACCCTCTTACCAATGGGCAGTCTTAGTGGAAATTATAGGTGTTAGAGGACATTCCCAACACTTCTTTCAATTATTTTGTATCTTCATAGGATTGAAATATACATCTTGAAGAATTTTTCCACCCAAAAATTCGTTATCCAAGGAATCAGATGTCTCCATGTGCAGCCCTTTACAATAGGTGATGCCATACACCACTAATATATATAGAGGTAGATGAGGATGCTATACTGGGTATGCATCTTATTCTAGATACATCACAAAAAGACCATATGATACAAAAATGTATAGAAACTAGTTAATTTTAGAATATGACTTGTATTGGACATCATCAATGACATCTCCAGTTTGGGGTGTGACCTCACATCATTATATGAGTATCTATCCAATTGGGATACAAAATAATTCAAAGAAATGTAAATCAATCACCTCATAATATTATGCCTAATGTGACAGTGGAGATAGTCAGTACAATAGCCTATCATTTTCAATTACCTAAGAGGTATCATGACATGAACAATGACTTCTTCATATCAAATATTTATAGGTATCATACTGTACTATATAATTCATTTTACCCTGAGGATATTGAGCCTGAGCGAGATACATACATTCAGAATCATATAATCTATATCACTTATCATATCATAAAAGACCGAAGAATATTTTCAACCCCCCCTATATAGGGTTCCATATGAGAATAGTTGTGTACATGTTATGACCTAGGAGTAGGAGACCGATGTACGTGCAATATGGTTATATCCTTTATCTGACAGTATTCTACAATCCTTAGGATGGAATCATGGGGTTGTTTTTCCATAGAGATGTGTTGTTGTAATGTCCCATCTTTTCTCAAATGTACCTGATATTTCTTTCTTGATTTTAATTTCATTCATTTCCCCCTGTAATGTGTCATAGTGGTTTCACAGAGGTCACGATGGTTTTATGAGTTAATTCAGTGCTTAGAACCCTAAAATTTTAGGGGAAAAGATTCATTCTCATGGATATGATGAATCATGCGTTGCATCCCAAGTCGCTAACCTAATAGTGAGCGAGTGTGATAGAATAGAGTAAGGTGGAGCATGGATATATATAATCATGCTACAAATGGCACATGCCAGTATGGGATTTAGAGGGTTTAGGATACATGCTGACACATGACAAGTGACTAATTAACAAAATTATTCACCTAGCCCAAGTGGGGTTCACCCCTTTATCAGAATAGGGATTAGGGTTAGTGAATAGTTTGGGAAACATGTATCCCAACAATGGAGACCAATAATTAAAATTGAAATGAAAAATTTTCTCCTTCTATATGTCTAATCCCATAATCCCTGTATACACTTCATTTTTTTCATTCATGGACATTTTAATATCCCCCTCCTCTACTCATTTTGTTTTTCTACCTACCTAATGGAGTCACAAATTCATTCATTTTCAGGTGAATTAAAAATATTGAGCTAATCCCTACACTCCTCTTCCATTCATTATTCATTTCTCTCATATAATTTTTTTTGGGTGACCTCATTTTTCCAATTTATAATTCTATTTAAAATATATCCAGTAACATCTATTATAGCTCTATCTGAGGGTCGACATCTATTAATTTGACATTTAAAAATATAGGGTGGGTTTTATAGACTCTTTTATAAATTTTCATATCTTTATATATGATTACACATTCTTTCACATTCCATATTCTTATGGTGATGCATTAAATGTGTTTAACAAAAAATAGAATTCATTATTTTTTTCAGATGAGTATATTTAAGGGAGAATCAAATTTTTAGTTCACCACCAAATTTTTATCCACCAAAATGGGAGAGTTTTGTCATTAATGGATTAATACCATTTATCTCTATTAGGTTAAACACATATCGAAATGTGATTCTTTTAAATAAATTATTCGAAATAATGAATTGATTTGGAATATGAATTTAATGTCCATGGGATAGGGCTCTTTTATTTTTCATTCTTATTAGGAATATGATTATTATTTATTCCTTCATTCTTATGATTTATGCAATATACAATGTTCCTTATGGCTTTTAGATATTGAATAGAACCTTATGCTTGTTATATTACACCATATTTTTCAGATTGAACAATGTTATTGATAATATTCTTTTGAATTCAATTATTTTATTGCATTGATGATGATATGTGATCATGGTTTCTATGGTTTACATGCTTATGGGTTAAGAAGAAACACATGTTCCAAAATTAGGATACATTGGATGGCCTCTCCATGCTTTGCGTTTAGATATGCATGAAATGCTAGAAGAAATTCATTGGTTTACTTATACATTATTTCTAAGAGGTTTTTTATACTCTATAGTGACACATGTACACTATGGGTTCCATTATGGAATGGATCATTTGAAATAAGGTCCTATCAATATTTGGTTTATAATCCTAGTGTTTTGTGATATACCTGGATGTTCTCGGAGTGTATGCATACACCGTGTCAAGAGATATATGAGGTACACCTTTTATGGGTCTCATTGGATAGTCTTCATGGTATTATGTACTTTGGTGGATCCTATAGGGACCATTGGTATTCCATTATGGATCCCCATGGTTGGGATCAAGATTCCCAAACTAGTTTTTATGGATTGATGGCTAGGTATACATGTGATTCATTATTATTAAATTATGAGAGTTCATTACTTATGTAATAGGGATGAATTATTCAACCCAAATCACAAGCATGTGGTCAATCCTAGCATGATTCATTATTTATGATGACCCAATTACACTCATTATAACTATCATACTGGATTCTCTTTGTTTAGAAAAATATGGCATAGGCAGAATTAAGTAGTGGTGGAGGCATATCCACGTGGATATTTTTGTATCATTTTTATTGAAATTATTTTTTTCATTTATTATTCTTAGAAACATATTCATTTTAGAATCCATGAACTAGATTTTTCTAGACACCGTCTGCGTTGGCTATCGAGTATATCTAATATGATGATTGGGTTTCCATTAATAACCAATAAGACATTATTATTAATGGAATATTTAAGTGAATATCTAATCATCATAATCTTACATAATGGATGTGTGATAGATTATAATGGTAGGGTATCTGGCATATGTTTGTGATTCTAGTAGTGTCTTATTTTTTTTTTCCATTTTTATATTTTTATACAGCCAATAATATATGTCTATACCCCCCGTGTTCCATATGTAATCATTTTTTACAGTAAATTGACATCATTATTCTCAAAATAGGTGTTTATTTGTTATTCATCTTTAGAAAATTATTATTTTTCCTATAAGATTTATTATTATCATTCCCTTGTTTACAATTTCATATTATTTAGTCCAAAATTTTGTGTTATTAGTCCTATTGTTATAGTATATTATTCTACTATTCTTATTACATACATTCTGATACGCTCTTGTCTTGCCTATGAGGGAACATTATCTCCGAAAACAATCCCATGGTAATCTCTTGTAGTTGTAATTCTCTGGAATATGACTATGTTTTATTAAGGCATTTTGGCCCCTATCACTTGCACAATAATGTGACACCCAAGTTGAGATGATACATAAATTGTTAAAATGATGAAATTTTATTTTAATTTATTTTTATAATAATTTTATTTCAATTATAATTGAAAATATCTATTTTTTCAATTTTAATCAATATCACATTGAATTTCAATATTAAAAACCATTTATACTTATTAAAATTGTCAAATTTAAACCCAACACATTCCTTCCATATAAAGGTATAATTTAAAATTGGATTATCTAACATCATTGAAATGAATTTGATAAAATAGACTCTAAATTTTCAATTTAAATTTCATTTATCATATATGGTCAACTTGATTTTAGACTATTATAAATAGTAAATGTAGTAAATATTAATTTCTTCAAAAAAGGTAAAATATACATTACTATGTGATTAAAATAAAAGATAATAGATTAAATTAAACAATAAAATTTTTATACAGAAATTTTATATCAATATGTTGAACATGAATCTAATATGATTCAAAAAAGAACCATTTTGGAGGATTTAGGAAATATAATAACATGATTTTGATAGAATCATTTAAAAAAAGTCATTGGGTTTACTCTCCCCCAAATATAAATGGCCTACCCAAATCCTCCAATATTAATATATCCAAATACAATAGGTCTAGAAAATACCTAAAAATTTTACATCCTTACACCCCTATGAAAAATATTGAAATTTTTTATCAAAAAACCATCTATGAAGAATATTCGACTAAAACTTAATATGTTGTCTTTCGAAGAGTTAACATTCCTAAAAGAGAATTTATTTTTTTTTCTACTTCCATCACCATAAATTTAAACTAAATGTGGACTATATATTATAAATATTATATTTCATATACTAATATTTTATTATGTAACATGCACTGTGTATATCTTTTTCTTCTTTAATTAATTGCAAAATAAATCTATTGATCGTGTTTAGGGAAGGTTGCAGCCTCACAAAATAATATAATTTGATTCACATGAACACATTTAATTTATTAATATAATGAAGGATCAAAAACATATATATGATAATTATGATATAATTATAAAATTTTAATTATAATATCCTATATATCTTCATAAATTACACTTCGTTTAAAACATTATATTATCAATCATGTGGACAGAAAAATACCAACTCGTGAATACATATGATTAATTTTCTACATAAGATTTATGTGGAATGTAACAATGAAATATTTAGAAAATATATGGGATTTATATGATATTTTATTGACCTTATAAAATTACCATTTCACCCAAATCCTGAACCATTCATTATTTAATTGAACAATATCACGATTCATGCATATTTAAGGCCTACCAAATCCATGAAGTGATGTGATTCATTATCCATGTCCATCCTTCAAGAATGATTATATGAATATATAGAATGACTCAATATGATTTTTATTACATTATTATCATTCTGGATATGAATGATCTATATCCTATAACAGAGAACATGATTATTTCTGAAAAAACACATGTGAGAAAACAACATAATTTTTAACTAAAACAATAAAGATAACGAAATATTATTAACAGAAAGTTGTTAAAATTTTAAAATGGAACCCTTTATTATATTATAAATGTGAATAATTTCCAACTACAAATAAATAATTGGATTAAACCAATTATTGAATATATTATATAATTTTCAATGAAATGTCAGTGTGAGGTTAGGGATTTCATCTCAATTTCCCTTCATTGTGGTGTATTGTAATGCTATGAAGCAATTTTCAGTTATATGATGTATATATTATTCCATTAAATTTTAATATCTATAATACTTATTAATTTATGGTATTTTAGGATTCAATTTTAATTATTTTATCTAAAGATATTTTACTTTAAAATTAGGAAGGGGAAACTAATTTTATAACACAATTCATTTTCTTTAGGTTATATTACTTATTTTTCATATTTAATATTCAAGGATTATGTGTGTAATAACTATTTAAAATATTATGTTAAACATACACTTAATTAATTTGGATTTAAATTTGATAAAAATAATTTATTCAATGATTAATTCTCACTTAAATGTTGTGATAATTGTAATGGTTTAATTTACATGCTCAATTTAACAAAGAATTTTTATGCTTGAATTTTGGTTGAAGGAAATTATATGATAATTATATTATCAAGGCCTTAAATTTGTTTTTCCTTTGGGTATTTCTTATTTTTCGAAGTATTATTTAAATATTTTCAACACATTTGTACTTAAAATGATTAAAAAAATAATTTTAATAATATCCATTTTCATTTCTCACATATATCAACAATACCTTTTATTGAAAATATAGTTTATAAAAAAATCATTACAATTTTTATATCATTTAAAAATGATTTATTAAAGGATGTTTTACTCTTGTTTTAATTTTTTAAAAATTTATTTGAGTCTTTCTAAAAAATTTTAAATGAGTATATTTTTTCCATTTTAACAATAGTTTAATGTTTTTTTTAATTTACATAGACATATAAAATTTCTAGCTAATAAAAACTCACATTTAATTGAATATTATTTTATGTATTTATGAAAGTTATATAAATGAAAATTTTATTCCATGTACATTTTAAATTTTTAGTTATAAAAATTTATTTGAAAATTTTGAATGATTTTTCCATTAAGAATGTTTTTATGGATCATATTATTATATTTCTAGTCATAAAAAAAAATAATTTTTTCTAAATTATTCATTACAAGGGATATGTAGTATTGATACCATCGTAATTAATTTATTTTATGGTTTATGGTTGTTTTTATAAGTCCCAAACCATAAACATTACTTAATCTTGAGATAAGTCATTAATATGACTTTAATTTACATCAATGAGCTTTTCCATTTTTTAGATTGAGATAATTATGTCATATCTCATAAATAACAACATAAATATTACATGTAGACACTTCTACTCTATAACCATTTTTTTAAAAAAAATATTTTAAAAAGAAACATTGTGTCATTTAATGTTTGAATAGAATAACATTTAGCTGATCCCATCATTTACTATATTCCTATTTCTATCCTATGAAATACATTTCAAAAAATGGTATGAACCTAGAAATATCACTAAGGGATTCACAAATAAGGAAACTGTTAATCTTGGGAAAACATGAAAACCATGATAATGTTATCATAATGTCATACTTTTTACCTTTATTAAATTTTGATTACTATTCACTGAATATATTATCATTTTTACCCTTTTCCACACAATAGATTATCTTAACCCCATTGAATGAAACATATATTGGATAAATATAACATAGGATGTAAACATACATAAATAAAATATCTATATGACTGACATCAACACATATCACTAAATGAAAAAGCTATACAACTGACATTCATACCCAATGAATTGGTGATTATAATGTTTCCACCCATCCATGAGTATTCGTAGAACCAACCATATTTGGGTTATCACATTACCAGCCATCATTGATTTATCATGTGAACACCCTTCAAATGTCCGCGTACCATTATATAATCATAACTCATAAAATATTGCAATTATAAACATTTCACTAATTAAATTTTATTTTCAATCACAAGAGATCATTTCACAGTATTAAAATATTATATCCACTTTCTAACCAATTTTCAATACCAAAACATCCAAGAAGGTAATAAAAAGTTTCTTTTCCTTTTAAATATATTTATGTCTTTTAGAGGTATCCAAATATGAAATAATTGATATGGCAACGAAGGAGTCATTATCGCCGCATACTTTGAAATTATTATTTTTGTAGTTTAGTGTGATGAATTGCTGAAAAAAATCTTCCCATTTAATGTAATTTAAATTAAATTTGTTTATTATACACCAAATCAAAGAAGGAGGTATAGGTTATCAACATATTTCTCTATGAAAGGAGATTGAGATGAAGACCCATACCTTTAGTCTGACTCATCACATAAAATTGTTATGTTCATGAATAATAAACATATGAAAATTTATAATTTCATTTGAACATTTTTCATGTTTATTATTCCTTTTATATCACTTATTATTAAGTTATAAAAATTACACAATTATTTAAGTTCATATTTGTTTTTTTGTCAATATTCGGAACATGAGTCGAAAATGAACATATTTTGACGTAAAATGTCCATGTAATAATAATTACATCATCTCAAGTATATTACTAATAATACAAATATCATATATATCTAGTATATAGGTATTTATAATATCCATAATATTTGGAGATAAGTAATCAAATACACCATTTATCGAGATGATAGGTCGTACGTACGCATGAATGCTACATTCATTTATTTATCATATTAAATGATTAATAATAAAATTATATAAAAGTATATTATAAAACCATTAATATATTAATCTCATGTATTTATTATAGATTTAATAAAACCATCATTTATACATTCCATGTATTGTGTTAATAAGTCACATTGCTTTAAGGGGCGGTAGTCCATAATTCCTCAAATGAAATTATCATATTTACACAACATGGAAAGCATAAAGGTATGCACTAAAAAAATTAAGAATAATATAGAAAATATAAATATGATATATATCATATATAAATATATTTCTACCATAAATCCCCCCATGAAAGGTTGTAGGAGAAAATTAAATAATTATCATTTTGGAAGCATATAGTTCATCGTACACAGAAAAATTATGATCAATATCCATTAGATAGAGGTGTCAATAAGTGTAATATTAACTCTCAACTTATGAAAATCCTAGTATATTGAGAAAACTTATTTTTTATAAAATAATGTAATAAAGAGATGATAAAGAGATGATAAAGAAAATAAATGAAAAGAGATTGAGAGAAGACATTACCTCTAAATCGGGTAACTCCATTTCATTTTAACCAAAAGGATACCTTGAGTATACTTATGACCATAGTAAATATTATATAAGGAAATTATGGATGTTTTAATATTATTTTATGAGAGGTTCGGTGTGCCATGGGGCTTAATATGTGTGAGTATGTGGGTATAGGTGGTTCCCTATTATAAGTGGTAGGAGGTTCAATTTAAGAAAGAATTGAAATATTATTTAATTATTAATTGATGTCTGAACTGTAACAGTTCCAAAGTTATATATTTCGATGATAAAATGAGTGTGGGTTGAAAATATCTCAACCAATAGGTTTTATATATGTTTAGGTCCCAAATTTAACATTATTTGTTGGATATACCCCTTCTATAAATAAATGTACCATTACAATGACTTCTTGTATTTAAACATTTAATGGTTAATATGGTTACAATAAAATTCCAAGAGAACCTAAAATTGATCATTAATTATCTTTCAAAAATTATCTACGACCCTTATGAAAATTTAATATATTTATGTCCTCTATATCTTTTAATATAATATAACATTTTAGACTCATTTATTTCAAATTTGTTACAATTTATTAATTGATTTTTGTTAAAGTCATAACCACATGATTAATTAAAAATATACATTAAATGAAATATAAAATATAATAATCATCCCTAAAAATAGTTTCTGGCATAAAAATGATCAAATTATTTTTATTTTAATATTAATAATAGCATTCATTTGATTTTTTCTTTAATAAGGCAATGATGCATCATCATTATGTCATAAATAAATTCCATTATATAATATGTAAATTTTTTAAATTCAATATCATGACATATGAGATATTATTAATTTTATATTGACTCTTTATAGAAAAATATAACTTCTTTATATCACTGCCTTAAAATAATTATAGTAAAAGCAAACATGTTTATGTTATATTTCCGCTTACCTGAAATTAATTATTATAACATGTCATTATTACACCCAAGTAGCTACATGGGTTCCAAAAAAAATTTCAGGGATGATCATGGTTGGTAATATCTCATACAATATGATTAGGATAGATTTTAGGGTAGTTGTGTTTTATTATCATATTATTTTTACCCCTATTTACCTTATTTACCCTTTAACCATAGTAAATAAAAACAATTTTTGTAGTTACTATTCATAATATCAAAAAATTAAAGGGGAATATTGGAATCATATGGACCTTATAATTCCTAATATGGGATCAATTTTTTCAAATTCCTAACACGTAATATAATGATATTTATTTCAAATTAATTATCATTTTTAAAATGAGAAAATGGGTTTTTTTAAATGTCAAAAAAACCGAATGATTGACATGAGAATATATTAAATTTCAATGTACAATTGTTTACAAGGATGAAGATAGGATTAAATGATAAAAAATAATAAACTAATTAAAAATTTAAACCACAGAAAAGTAAAAACAAAATATATAAATAAATTATATGAAAAGGTCATTTTGAGCGAAAATTCAGTGTTTTCACTATTGATTAATATACGAATTTTATTATAAAAATACCAAAGTTCCATCCAATGTATGTAATCATGATCGACATTAAAATAGTATGTTTATTTTGTCAAATAAAAAATATAAAAGTGATAGGAACTTATTGAAAAAATTATTCTCAATTAGAAAGAGGTAAAATGATATTTTTAAAAACTTGTACAATATTTAATGCATAAAATTATATTCATCATCATTTTATGTACTTAATTTTTTTTTACAATGTGAAAATATTTTATATATATGAGTAATCTTATTATAATTTTTTCTGTTCATTCCTACAAATAAAATGACTATGCGTTATCTACCATTTCAAATAATAATAATAATAATAATGTATTATTTTTTTGGTATAACTAAAATTTATGTGCAAGATAAAATTTAAGAGAAACTCGTTGTGGCATGTCAAGTACACTATCAAACAATATATCCCCTTAAATATGAAACTACTATCTTGTTTATAATCACTAGTAGATTTTAAAATAGATTATTTTATAAATATTTGGGATATTACTTCCTTCCCCCCTTTGGATATTATGTCCCAACAATTGTATTGACTTATCAAATAAGTGGTGGTATTTCTCCCTCATAGAATTTTTACATTTTCCAATTTCTTCCTCAACCATATGGTTTTTGCAAAAAAAATTAACTTGACTAATCACCTTATTCCATAACACATTCTCTATGCAGTCAAGAATCTGTAATGATTGTTCCAATTAAGAATGATTCTCTTCTAAATGAGCTACCATTTTATTAAAAAAAATAGATATATATAGAATAAACTTTCTCAACATTAATTCCTGAAAAACAATTTGTACCAGGGATAATCATGGAGTAAAAACCAACCAATAGGCAATTGATCGATTTATCTCTAGGATTTCATAGGGGACAATGAATTGCAGACTCTGGTTTTCCTTCTTACCGAAATGAATCACAATTTTCCATGGGGAAACATTGAGAAATACATGACCACCTTCCTCAACCTAATTATCCTTAATCCTACTATCTGCATAACATTTCTTCCTACTCTGAGCTATCCTCTTGTGCTTCAGAATCAACTAAACATTTCCATGCCATCTCATTTACCAATTCACGTCCCATCAACGTCCTTTAATGTACTTCATCCCAAAGATAAGGAGTCTGCGATCACATTCCATTTAATGATTAAAATAGTTATATCTGTATACTGAAATGAAAAATGATATTTTATGAAAACAAATACCAAGAATAATGTTGACCCCAACATCCATAGTTATTTATTGAATAATCACGAAGCATAGCCTCCAAGGTATGAATTGTTTGTTATGAATGCCCATATGATTGATGATGAAAAGATATACTCAAATATAATTCAGTTCTAAAATGAATTCTAATGGCCTTTCTAAATATACATGAGAAACTCGGATCATGATGAGATACAATAGAGAGGGGTACTCTATGTATCCTGACTGTATATTTCATATAAAATAGATAATTTTTATTAAGAGACAGAGAATCTAGAATTGGTTGAAAATGAGTATATTTATTCAATTGATCAATAGTCACCCAGATTGTATTGTAACATCGAGGTGTCTTTGTTAATCCCCCAACGAAATCCATGTACATGTTTTCCCATTTCCACTCTCGCAATGGAAAAAGTTTGTATTGTCCCTTTTGGTAATAGTATCTCTACTATAACCTATTGAAAAATCAAAAATTTCAGGTTATTTCCAGCAATATCTATTTTCATTCCATCCCACATGAAATACTCTTGATGATCTCTGTACATCTTAGTACTGATAGGATGAAATGAACACAATGAATGATGAGCATCACATAACAAATCTTTCAATAACTATGGATCACAAGGCACACATAATCTCTTTTAAAATATAAAAACACATTCTTTATCAGTGTTAAATTTAAGTAACATAACTAATTGGACTTGTTCTACCATTTTTGGAAACTCACTATCTTCTTTCTACTCTTGCTTAATTCTATAGAATAGAGATTATATCACTACCGCCTGAAAAAAATGGAATTATTTGAACCAACAACATCCCATCGAAAATTCATCAAATCAATAACCAAATCATCACATTCTAAACATAGAATTGTCATTTTTACATTCCACTTTCGACTCGAAGAATCATTCACTTCATTTTTGTCATGACCAGCCTTCACCTAAAGGAGGGAAGGGTCAGCAGATTGCCACACCCTTCTTTCTTTATGTTAATGAAGAGATAATGACCCCAGAGACCCACCTTCAATAGGTCCCAAAGTGGCAATTAGAACCAAGGGTATGGAAATCACACAGGAAATGGAAGGAATTACCATTTTCTTTTAATAGGATCGGGAGATAAGATAATAATCCCAACAACACCAAAACTGAAAGAAATGTAAAGACAAAATTAAACCATTCCCACATGCACATTCAAAAGGTAAAAGATACATGATACAATAATTCCAAAGATAAAATACCATATAAGAAAAACGACAACAACAACTGTCCCAAAGGACCAAGCTAGTATGGCCCAGAACGGTCCCTGAAGTCCTCCTGGAAACCTAAAAACAGTTTATACATGCAGGGTGAGCAGACAAGTATACTCAGTAAGAAAAACCAAAGACTCTTGTGCACAAGTGGGGAGGAATACTAATGACCTGTGAGAAAAGAGAGAGAACCACACACTTAGAAAGGAAACTAACCACCCAAGCCCCACCAAGGCACACTCCCCAAATAATGCAAGTCATGTAAAGTGTAGTAATAACACATCGATGTTTGGGTACCCCATGCCACTTTCCAGCTGGTTATTGAATACATCCTATGCATCGAACCAATCCCGCCATTCTCATCGCAGTCCCACTGCCATACCCCGCCCGCACACACCTGGACCACAACCTCACCATAGTCCCACTGTCAAACCCCGCCCGCACACACCTGGGCGACAACTGCACTATAGTCCCATTGCCAAACCCCGCCCACAGACACCTGGGCCACAACTGTCACATGTAACCTTGCATGAAAATACCTAGGCTAGAACAACCACTGCCACACCCGAAGACACATGGGCAAGAAGAACAACTTCCATGCCCGAAGACTCCTATGCCTCATCCTGAAGATACATGGAAAACCACATGCCTGCACAAACCAGGGATAACCACCGCAACCACCCTGCCCGAAGATTCTTGGGCTAATAAAGGACCTCAGGCCGTCACAGCCTGCCCGAAGGTACTTGGGCTATCCGGGAAAGGGAGCAGAAAGGAGGTAATAACCAACCACTAGTGTAAGTGTTGGGAAAATAACCCTCCCCCATGAAATGGGTGTGTTCGACACTAAGTGCTCAACTTGGGTGGGGGCGAATAAGAAACAGAAAAACTACAAGTATATGTATAGGTAACAAGCACTCACCCAATCTATGTTTTTCATCAGATAGCCTACATAACACACTCAGCACCCGTGTTAAGTCACAACTCATACCAAACCAAGACCCATTTGTTCCGTCCTTGTTTCCAGGTTTAGTAATAATGTTTAGATAAGTTTTTGTACCTACTTGGGCAACAAGAAATCATAAGCACAAGCCAAGGAAAGAGTAAAGTTAAACAAAAACTTAAACGATCACACCCAGTTCTCTTGTAAAGTCATAACCACAAAAATAAGGGATATGTGAGATCCCTCAAAGTACTGTAACCAACCCCATTGTTCCCAAAACCCAGGAGCAAGCAGTTTCTCACCAACAGAAGATCCCACCCCAATTCGTGATATAAACAAGGTAACCACTCGGTCTTAATGTTCACAAACACTGAATCCATATCAAGAGATGATTCCATCCCCACCAACAAAAAGCAGGCACATGCCTGTATTTTTCGATTTATAAGATTTAACACACTCCATGATTTCAATTTCTGTGCCTTAACTGGGGTTATCACAGAATGGATTGATCCAGGTACTGTCAACTTTTTTAGCAGGATATACGTGATTAACCATATTCATTTTCACAGAACGAGTTCACAACTACAAAACAATCCGTTTAAAACATCACCATGGGTTCATTAGTGCAAAGAGAAATACCACCAACGGCCATGATTTTCATTAGGCGCAATCCTGTAAAAAACAGAATCATAAAACATGAAAGATAAAAATAGAACAGTATCATCGATCACAACCCACCCCTTCATTCTTTATAATCTATTCATTATATTCTTTTAAGTTTTAGTTTATCCAATTCTACAGAAGCAATAGCATACCCACCTCACAAGATACACAGAAAAAATAGACGAAGGTGAAACCCTAACTGTTGATCAACGATCAAAGATTATCTTTACGCCGCCGCTAGGAACATGGGACACGCAAAACCGGAGGCTCAGGGACTCAAGCACGAGTAGACGATCAGATGAATCGATTTTTAGGGTGATTTAGAAAAGTAACTTAAGGGGTACCGTTTTTGTTTATAAGGGAGAGGATGGTTGAGATAACAATGCAAAACCACGTAAGGACCGGGGTCGTGCGTTGACCACACTGCCCCACACGTCATTAAAGGTCGGGCGGTTTAAATAGACGCACACACCAGGTTAATTAATTAAATATTTAATTAAGTGACATTTATGGGCGTTACTGGGTTTAAGGGTTCAAAATAGGGTTTGAAACCCAATTTATGCAAAAGGGGGCGCTACTGGATAAACCCTTTGGGGGTAGGAAAGTGCCACCGGTAGTTGAGAGATACCGGTAGGCTGCAGCTGTCAGTAGACTAGAGCTACCGGTAGGCTGAAGCGACCGGTAGCCGAGATCTACTGGTGGTTGAAAACCACCGGTAGTTGAGCTACCGGTAGACTGCAGCCACCGATAGGCTGCAGGTAACAGTAAGCTGCAGTGACCGGTACGCTGCGACTACTGGTAGACCGAGCTACTGGTAGGCCGGCTACTGGTAGGCTAAGGCTACCGGCAGGCCTACCACCAAGACTCCCAGTCTACCTAGAATACTCAACATCAGATTTTCACAAATTAATGGACCCCAAAAACCCGGTCCATTACATTAGATACCTCTCAAACTATTCTCATCATCCATAATCAAAAAAACCAGAGGGAAAGAGATGGTCCGAACAACCACCTCGAATGATACCTCTCAGGAGTGAACCTCATTTTTAACTAAAAACACCTTCCTCTTAAGAACCATACAACATTCCAGGTCAACCATCCAGTCATGTGGGATAAGGGGTCTTTTCCCCCATGTCAAGATACTATCCGCTTTGGGAGGCACTGACTCACCCACACGTGTTTAATCACATCCACTTTAATGCATCTTGATTAGGGGTTGGATCCTCCCCTCCCCATATCTAGGACTTTTCGCACACATTCAGAGATAAAGGAAAACCACATATTTCATATCCAACAAGATAAAACGTTCTACCACAATAGGTATAACAGAACATCACAAAACTCAAAACAACTCTGGGTACTGGGCACACATCTGTGATTCCCTCTCCCACGTTCTCTCCTCAAGACCACCATGAATCCATAACACACGAACGAAGGGAATGGTTCGCTCACGAAGCACCTTCTAATCATGATCCTTGATCATCACTGGTCTTTCAACAAAGGTCATGTCATCCTCAGTGTCTAGCTCTCCCCAGTCAAGGATGTGTGAAATGTCGTGCAGATACCAACGGAGCTCGGACTCATGGAAGACGTCATGTATCCTTAGTAGTGGTGGTGGTAACACTAGCTGATAAGCCACTTCTCCAACCCTTCACAACACTTGGAAGGGTCCGATGAACCTAGGAGAAAGCTTACTGCCCTTTCTAAAACTTCGTTAGTAACCCGCCAGCCCGAGGAAACTGTGAACCTCTACCACATTATTGGGTGCTGCCCAAGAAACAACTGCTTCAACCTTTGATGGGTCCACCGCTACCCCCTACTCGGACCCTACGTGCCTAAGGAAGTGCACTTATCGCGTACAGAACATGCATTTCGACAACTTCCCATAGAGCTGGTGCAGTCAGAGGACCTCCAAAACCGTCCTTAAGTGCTTTGCGTTGTCCTCCTCTGATCTTGAATATATCAAGATGTCGTCGATGAACACGACTATAAACTACTCCAGGAACTCACAGAAGATGGAGTTCAAAAGCCCCATGAACTCAGCCGGTGCGTTCATAACACTGAAGGGCATGAATAAAAACTCGATGTGTCCATATATTCATCTGAACGTCGTCTTCAGTATGTCACCATCTTTCACTCTCAACTGGTGATACCCAGACCGTAGGTCGATCTTCGAGAACCACCCTGCCCCTTTCAGCTGGTCGAAAAGATCATCTATCCTGGGAAGGGGGCATCAATTCTTGATCGTTACCTGATTCAGAGTCTTGTAGTCTATGCACAAACTGAGACCACCATCTTCATTCTTTGGGAACAACACTTGAACACCCCACGGTGACGCACTTGGACGAACATATCCCCTCTTCATCAGATCGTCAATCTGAATCCGCAACTCCCGTAGCTCTGAAGGTGCCATCCAGTAAGGGGCCATCGAGATCAGACGAGCAGCAGGCTGCATGTTTATCCCGAACTCGATGTCACGTCAAGGGGGTAGAGTCGTCACGTACTCAAAGAATACGTCCATAAACTCGCTGATGATCCCTGGAACCTCCACCATCTCAACATTCACTGACTACAATAACAGCTCAGCTAACAAGGAGGGGAGGGTTTCCTCTCGCCTGCTGCCCTTTTTATTGCTCCGCTCGCCGGTGAAAATAACATGCCGGCCGCCCAAGTCTGAGAAAACCAACATTCCACAGAAGTATTCAATGACATCCGACACAGAGAACAGCTAGTCGATGCCTAGGATGACATCGTATGGTTGTATCTGTAGCAGAAGAAGATCCCTGACTGGATGATGCGGCCCTAACATCAGTCTGTATCCTCGACAAACATATTACAATTCGGTATGACCTCTGACTGGTGTGCTCATCACTAGGGGGAATGGATGTCTATCGGCATCTAGACCCAAGGCATGGGATAGACTGGGTGCATCAAAGTAGTGCGAAGCTCCGGTATCGAACAAGGCATAAGCAAGGGTGCTAAACAAACTGATCGTACCTCGAACAGCCTCTGGTCCTGCTGGAACTGCTACCTCTGCGGCGTGCAACTGCCCACACCCATCTCCTCTACCCCTTACCTACTGGCCGCCTCCCTGACCATGCCCTGGTCGAGGTCCCTGGGGAGCACCCTACGGTCAGCCTACTTCTGCAATGTCTACCCTCGGATGAGCGGGAACTCACTGCCCCTACTACTGGGGGTGGCAGAGCCTAGCTGGAAGCTACTGTTGGGGATGGTGCTGGGCATGTATGCCACTGTCGTACTGAACTCGGTCTGGGCACTAATTTCGTATATTTCCATGGCTCGCACAGACGAAGCACCTCAGTCATGGGACCGAAGGTAAAGGACGAGGATCGAGGGACCGGAACAGGAAATGTGGTGGCATGCTCTCTGTTGGTCGAAACCGAGAGGGTCCTGATGCTGGTGGTTTGGTGCGGACATCCTTCCCCTTTGATGACCCCAGCTAGATCCCCTCTCATGACACAACTCCTTGAACATGCATCCTCTCCACCACTTAGGCATACTTCTAGTCCTCCAAGTATGTCGGCAGGGTGAAGGGGGTAACATCGTACTAGAGGGAGGGTTGGAGCACCTCCTCTAAACGTCTTGCCCGACACTACTCATATAGAAAGTGGTCCGGAGTGAAATGTAGGAGGTCCTTGAACTTGATTCCCAGCTCACTTACTGACATACTCCCCCACTGGAGGAAGAGTAGCTCCTTCCTCTTTTCTGCCTTCATCGTATAAGAGAGGAATTCTGCCCATAACTTCATCTTGAAATTTACCCATGCCTCCTCAGCCTCTCTCCTCTCCCCCAGGTAGAGCGTCCACCACTGACGTGCTGCTCTCCGCATCTGGCTCACGGCCATAGAAAACCAATACTCGGTCGGGGCTTGAATTAGGCCGAAGGCTATCACTAGCACCTCTAGCCAGTTCTCCATCTTCATGTCAGATGTACTTCCCTCATAATTCTCAGGGGTCTGTCACTGGAAGGCCCGAAGTGTCTTCTGCCACTGGTCATCCTCCTCTTCTCGATCATCTCTCTACTGATCGGCCAAGGTAATCTCCAGCGCCTCGATCACCCGCACCACACGTGGTCGCCTCCCAGGTGCCATAGCTGCAAGGAAAACCAGGAATGCCTAAGACAATGTAGTAAAAAATATTGTTCTTTAAAATTTATTAAACTTCTTATTGATTTCGATTCCCAGAACAACCATAAAACATGGGAACACAAGTCATTATGATTCATGTACCTTTCCTAGGGTCTCTACCCTGCAATCATTGTGGCCTCACATGGTCGTTCGGTAGGTCCATAGTCATCGCATCGGATCCCGGGGGGGCCTAAAATCCCGTGTCCTAGCCAGTCTTCCCTGGACTAATTCACACACCAAGGTCACCCAACACTGTTTCCCTACCATCCCATGTAATCTTCACTGTGCCTAACTCTAGACTCCATCCTATCTCCCAACCTCTCTCTGATACCATTCTGTCACGACCCGCCTTCACCAAAAGGATGGAAGGGTCATCAGATTGCCACACCCTTCCTTATTTAGGTTTAAGAAGAGATAATGACCCCCGAGACCCGCCTTCAATAGGTCTTGGAGTGGTGAATAGCACCAAGGGTATGGAAATCACATACGAAATGGAAGGAATTATCCTTTTTCTTTTAATAGGATCAGGAGATAAGATATTAATCCCATCAACACCAAAACTAAAATAAACGTAAAGCCAAAAGTAATCCATTCCCACATGCATGTTCAAAAGGTAAAAGATACATGATACAAAAACTCCAAAGATAAAGTACCAAAGAATAAAAACGTCAATAGAAACTATCCCAATGGTCCATGCTAGTATGTCCCAACACGGTCCCTGAAGTCCTCCTGGAAACCTAAAAACTATTTATACACATAGGGTGAACATAAAAGTATACTCATAAGGAAAAAACCAAAGTCTCTCGTGCACAAGTGGGAAGGCATAATAATTCCCTGTGGGAAAAGAGAGAGAACCAATCACCTAGAAAGGAAACTATCCACCCAAGCTGCACCAAGGCACACTCCACAAAAAATGTAAGTCAAGTAAAGTATAGTAATAACACGTAGATATTTAGTTACCCCATGCAACTTTCCCACTGGTTATTGAAGACATCCTACGCATCGAACCAATCCCTCCATTCTCATCACAGTCCCGCGGACATACCCCACCTGCACACAGCTGGGCCACAACCTCACCGCAGTCCCACTGCTAAACCCCGCCTGCACACACTTGGGCCACAACCGCACCACAGTCCCACTACCAAACCCCGCCCGCAGACACCTAGGCCACAACTGTCACTCATAACCATGCATGCAAACACCTAGGCCAGAACAACCACTACCACACCCAAAGACAACTGGGCTAGAAGAACTACTACCATGCCCGAAGACACCTAGGCCTCATCCCAATGACTCTTAGGAAACCACCTGCCCGCACACACATGGGCTAACCACCGCAACCACCCTGCCTGAAGATTCTTGTGCTAATAATGGACCTCAGGCCATCACAACCTACCCGAAGGTACTTGGGCTATCTGGGAAAGGGAGAAGAAAGGAGTTAATAACCATCCACTAGTGGAAGTGTTGGAAAAAACACCCTCCCCCATGAAATGGGGGTGTTCAGCACTATGTGCTCAACTTGGGTGGGGTGCGAATAAGAAACAAAAAAACTCCAAGTATATGTATAGATAACAAGCACTCACCCAATCTAGTTTTTTCTTGAGACAGCCTACAAAACACACTAAGCACCCGTGTCAAGTCACAAGTCATCCCAAACCAAGACCCATTTGTTCCGTCCTTGTTTTCGTGTTCAGAAATAATGTTTAGATAAGTTTCTGCACCTACTTGGGAAACTATCAAGCATAAGCACAAGCCAAGGAAAGAGTACAGTAAAACATCAACTGAAAAGTTCACACCCCAATATCTTATAAAGGCACAACCACAAAAATAAGGGATATGTGAGATCCCTCAAAGTACACGAACTAACCCCACTGTTCCCAAAACCCAGGAGCAAGCAGTTTCTCGCCAATAGAGGATCCCACCCCAATTCTTGATATAAAAAAGGTAACCACCTTGTCTTAAAGTTCAAAACCACTGAATCCATATCAAGAGGGGATCCCATCCCCACCCACACAAAGCAGGCCCATGCCGTTATTTTCAAATTTATAAGATTGAACACACTCCATAATTTCAATTTCTGTGCCATAACCAGGGTTATCAAAGAAGGGATTGATCCTGGTGCTTTCAATTTATTTAGTCAGATATACATGATTAACCAAATTCCTTTTCAAAGAACGAATTCACAAATACAAAACAAGCCATTTAAAATGTCATCAGGGGTTCATTATTGTAATGATAAAGACCACTAAGGTCCATGATTTCTAGTAGGCATAATCCCGTACAAAACAGAATCATAAAACGTGAAAGATATAAACAGAGCAGCATCATCAGTCACACCCCTCCCCTTAATTATTTAGAATCTTTTCATTATAATCATTTATGGTTTAGTTCATATAATTCTATAGAAGCAATAGCGTACCCACCCCATAAGGTATACAGAAAGGAGAGATGAAGGTGAAACCCTACCGGTTGATCAACGATCGAAGTTTATCTTTACGCCGCTGCCAGGAATAGGGGACACGCAAAACCGGAGGCTCAGGAACTCAAGCATGAGAAGACGAACAGACGAATCGATCGAAGGGTGATCGGGGAGAGAAACCTAAGGAATACCATTTTTTATAAGGGTGGGGACGATTGAGATAATAATGCAAAACCGCGTAAGGAGTGGGGTTCTGGGTTTACCACGCGGCCCACACGTCATTAAAGTTCGGGCAGTTCAAACCGACGCACACACCAGGTTAATTCATTAAATATTTAATTAAGTGACATTTATGGGCGTTACTGGGTTTAAGGGGTCAAAATAGGGTTTGAAACCAAATTTTCTCAAAAGGGGGAGCTATTGGAAAAACCCTATGGGGGTAGGCGAGTGCCACCGGTAGTTGAGAGCTATGGGTAAGCTGTATCCACAGGTAGCCGAGAGCTACCGGTACGCTGCAGCGACCGGTAGCTATGAGCTAACGGTAGGCTGGAGTGACAAGTAGGCTAGAGCTACCGGTAGGCTCCAGCGACCGGTAGGCTGCGGCTAACGGTAGACCGAGATACAGGTAGACTGACCTCCCTGTAGGCCAGCTACCGGTAGGCTAAGGCTACCGGTAGGCCTACCACCGAGATTCCCAGACTACCCAGAACACTCAAAATTAGATTGTCACAACGTAATGGACCCCAAAAATCCAGCCATTACAATTTTTCTTTCATGGATTGTAATGAATTGTGAAATCATAATCATTAATTAATTCAATCCATATCCTTTGTATCATTTTTAATTCTTTTTAATGGAATATAATTTTCAAACTTATTTGATAAATTCATATTTTAAACATTACATAATAAAAATGATTCCAACAAATTAGTAATTCCAAAACAATATCAGATAATTAAAAATAATGTTTAGTGTAATTTTATTCATAAGGATTCAAATTTTGTAAAGCATATTCAATTTCCTAATCATTTAACATTAGGAAAAAACCTAGTCTATTCAATGATATATCACTATAGATAAGACATTTAACATTCCTAGAGGAATCACCTAAACTAGATATTTTATTAATCTTAATTTCAATTCATAAATACAATCATCACATTATTTTTTCCATATGAATCAGAATCCCTTACATTTAATATTATTTATAGGGATTGATAACCGAGAGAATTTTTCATCAATCTATAGTTAATAAACTGAAAATCTAATGAAATATACAGATCTCTATGATAATGGTAGGTCTCGACGCCTCTTCAAAAACATTTTTTTGAAGGGTTAATAGTAACTCCATTTTTAGAAACAACATGACAAAGGAAAGAAATTTCTTGCATCCAAAATTCACTCTTACAAAAATATCAACAAATTTCATTTTCTATTATGGTTCAAAAAAATTAATCCTTAAGTGACTTTCATGTTCCTCTTTGATTTTAAAATATAGAAAAATATCATATATAAACACAACCAAAAACTGATCTCAAAACTAATTAACGACTACATTCATGTTACTCATAAATACAGCCAGAGTAGTAGAAAATGCCAATTGAATAACTAAAAACTCATAAAACCCATATCTCATTCAGAAATCTATCTTTGTAATGTCATCCTCCATTAACTTCAACTTATAGTTCAAATTCCTCAAATAAATCTTTGGAAAATACTGATCTCAATGGAGATGATCAAAAAAATAGCTGGTATGAGGAAATAGATACATGTACTTAATATTGATTCTATTAAAGGGTCTCTAATCAATATATAGTCTCATAGAACCATTTTTATTTTTTTAAAATAATATTGGAGAACACTAGTGTGATGTTCTATGTAGAATAATACCATTATCATGTAATTTTGTATTTTTTTTAATTGAACTAGCTTTACTTGGTAAATTCAATAAGGGGTTTCGAAATAAGTTTTTCATGAGAAATTAAATTGAACGAAATTTAAAAAACTATATTGGGAACAATATCAAGAAATTCATTAGAAAAAAGATCTATGAATTCATTCACTACTAAATGTCACTAATTAGAACAATTTTATTCATTTCACCAACAGGATAATGAAAAAATTTAATACAATCATTAATCAATATTTCTGCTTCATGGTATGTCATCAATGTTATGAAATCATTTAAAAAAACCTTCTTGACTTTACAATCTATTTTACCACAATAGAATGAAAGCCTATACAAACCCCAAATGATATCAACTTCCACTATGGGATGTTAAAAATGATTTTCATGAAAGTATATCCCACTAATGATAATAAAAATATTCTTATAAATCTTGGTTGCTTTAATAGTAACAGATGAAGTCTTTTGAAAATGTCCCATATCAGATTCATTATGAGTTTTTTCCAATTTACATGAAATGATATCAGAAATAAAAGGATGTAATGTTCCAAAGTCTAGTACAATATTTTAATATTTTGAAAAAACATATGAAATTTTTTTGACCTATATATTTAACGGTCCCACATCAATTTTATTTGTAGAAAGGGATTATTCCATGTCCTTTTACTTTTGATTATAATGGATTCCACCCTTGGTAATCATATTTGGAAAAAACATAACATATTTTTTTATCTAATTATAAAAAAAACATCTTACAGTTGTTTTTTCATTGCTTTCCAGATCATCTTCCTTATAGCTATGAATAATTTGACCAGTGTTACTAGATCATAAGAACTTCCCAGATATTGAGATTAATTCTCGAGGATGTTTTTACCATATTTCTCATAAGTTGGAAACTTATTTTTCTACCCTCAAGGATTCATTAATAATTTTTTCCCTATTCCTACCAACTCAGTCAATTCTATTGTTTTCTCTCAAGGAATACATGCTCATCAAAAAAATCTATTTCTACTTTCTCTACACATTATTCACCATTCTCGTATCTTTTAATCTCACTCTAAGGTAATATCCTTTGATATTTCAACTGTAATCATGAGTAAAACCGATTTATCTTAATATCATTATTCGGTATAAAATTTTGGATGTACTAGGAAAACTATGTGAAATTTTCATCATATAGAGCGACATAATCTTCCTTCATTAGTCTCAATTCCAAAAGTTTTTTCCCTCCTGAGTCGAATAGCATTTGGAAAATATTTTTCAAGGATGATATTTTTAGATTCATCCCATTCGGTGGAGTTAACTTCTCCAATTCTGTGGAAATTTTTAATATTTAACCACCACTAAAATGATTCAAAACCAAAATGATAAACATCATGTCTAAACCATTGATTTTCAAAACACCACATTATATAAATAATCATTTCTATATCATTAATTGACCATTCATCTTTAACAAGTTCATATGATCCTCTGAATGATGGGGGACGTCACCTAATGAAATACCCAATGATTGACATATTTTACTACGGTTGGTCTACTTGATCTCATACATGGACACCACTACCATTTATTAGGTGAGTCACAATATTCATCACTACAAAAAAATGTTATTTTATAATTTAGACCATTTAATTATGTTGATTTGGAAGCTTATTTCCCTCTACATTCCTTCGCAACATAGTTGCACTATTTCCTCTATGAAAGATTATTCTTACCAAAAATATTATATATAAAGAAATTTAGAAATATTTAAATGTTTTTATCATTTCAATTTTACCATAAAGTAAAAATATTTAATGGATATTCTATTATCAAAATTATAACTAATAATGTTATCTAAACCAACCATGAATACCAACACTATAGCCCAAACTGTAAGCATTACTTAATAATGAAATAAGTAAATAATTTTCCTTTAATTCACATTAAGAATATTTTAAGATTTATAAATTTCATAAAATAGGTCATAACTCATCCATGAAAAAATAAATATTATAGGTAGACAATTTTACTCACTATCCATTTTTTTCATAAAAAAACCTATAAAAATATACATGGTATAATTTCATGTTTTAACAACATAAAATTTCTTAAACCCCATAATTAACTCTATTCCGCATTATGTCCTATGAAAATCATTTAAAAACATGGGATGAGCATTAAAAAATCGATAAGGGATACACTAAAAAAGAAAAATATTAGTCTTGGGAAAACATGAAAACCATGAATACATTATCATAATTTAATACATTTCACCATTATGAAGTAGAAAATACTCTTCACTAAATAAAAGTTCATTTTATACAATTTTTGAAACCGAATGATTACCATAAACTCAAATAAAGAAACATATATCATATAAAGGTAACATGAGACATAAACACACTTAAATGGAAAAACAATACCATAGACATCCATGGATATCATTAAATGGAATAGCCATATGACCGACTTCTATACTAAGTGAATTGGAGGTTATAAAATAACCACCCATCCAAGGTTTATCATGGAACCACCCATATTTGGATTATCACATAACCACACATAATTGGTTTAGCACATAACCACCAGAAAAATGTTCATGTACCATTATATAATCATAACACCAAAGGTTTATACTATTAACATTTGACTCTTAATATTTTATTAGAAATCAGAAGATATAATTTGAAGTCATTGAAATAGTTATCCAATTTCATAACCTTTTTCAATACCAATACTCACAAAATGGTAAGATGTTAATTATTTTCCTTTTAAAATTTATTTATTTTTTAAGAGGAATCGAAATATCAAATTATTGTTATGGCGGTCAAAGAGTGGTTGTCGCCACATACCTTAAAAAAAGCATTTTATGTTGTTTAGTGCGGTGCTTTATAGAAAACAATTATTCACATTGAATATTATTATAATTAAATGTTTTTATTATACACCATATAAAATAAGTGTGTGTATAATATCAAAATATTCCCCAATTAAATGAGATTGTGACGAAGACCCTTGCATTGAGTCTGACTCATCACGTAAAGTCATTATGTTCCTGAATAATAAAATTAGGTTATTTTCTACATTATTGAGGTCCTTTTTAATTTTTATTATTCATTTTATATCTCTTATTAAAAAATTTTAAAAATAAAATAACTATTTATGTCCAGAGAGGACGTTTTTTCAATATTCAGCACAAGAGTTGAAAATGAAATTGTTTTGATATAAATTTTCCATGTAAAAAAAATTCCATCATCGTTAGAATATAATTTTTTATTTAAATCACATATATATACAGTATATATGTATTTATGATATACATAATACTTCGGGATAAGGAATGAAAGGCACAGTTTGTGGAGGTGGTAGGTCGTACGTACGCATAAAATCGACATTCATTTTTTCATAATATTAAAAGTATAATAATTAAATTATAGAAATGTATATTATAATACCAATATTATATTAATGAAATTTATGTCTCACAATTCTAATAAAACCAACTTTTTTATTTTCCATGCATAGAGGGATTGAGTCACCTCAATTTGAGGGGGCGGTAGTCCACAAATCCACAATCAAAATTATAATATTTAAACAACATGAAAAAAATAATTGTATGTTATAAATAAAAATTTCTGAAGAATTTCTTTAATATAAAAAATATATATATAAATATATAATATAAATATAGGTCCGTCATAATTTCTACCATGAATGGTGGTATAAGAACACTAAATAATCATTGTTTCATGTGGTAGTAGTTCGCCGTACATTGAAACTATATGATCTATATCAATTAGATGGAGGTCTGTGTAAATGTAGGTAAAAACATTACCATAAAAACATTATAGAATTTTTATTATACAATTTATTTTATTAAATAAATGAATAAAGAGATTATATTTGGTTGGATAATGGAAATAAATGAAACGATCTTGAGAGAAGATGTTAACTATAAATCTGGTAACTCCTTTTGATTTGAATTAAATGGATACCATTATATTCTTTATTCCCATTTTTAGGAATCTATGATGAAGGGATAGATGTGAGGAAATTATGTGAGTTGATTTTTTAGAGTCAATGTGGCTTGAGTGGTGTTATATGGTGGGTAGAGGTGGTGACCATTTATAAGAGGGAGGAGGGTCACTTTTGGAGGGTCTTGAAATATTATTTTATTATAAATTAATTTTATAATTTTAATATTTTAACAGTGATATATTTATTTCATAAGATTATTAATGGTATAAATACTCTCAACCAATTTGTTTTAGAAATGTTTTTGTCAAAATTTAACCTTAACTTTTGGTTGTAACCCTTAATTGAATAAATTAACTCTTACCACGCCTTCTTGAATTTTTACTCTATATTGATTATAAGGTTACTGTAAAATTACAAGAGATCCTCAAGTAGATCATTAATGACACTTTTAACATTATATAAGTCATATTTAGGAATATAATATATTTATGACTATTATATCATTTAATAAAATATTATTTGTTTTTAAAACTCATTTATGTCAATTTTGAATCTTTTTTGTAATTAATTTTTTTTATAATTAGGAAAAAATTTATTAATTTACAATACCAAATAAAATCAAATATAATATGACATAATCATCCCTAAAATTCGTTTCTGACCTAAAAAAAATCGAATTACATTTAATTTTATATTTATAATGTCATTTATTTGAATATTTCATTTATATGGTCATCACTACATCAACATTGAGTCATAAATAAATATATTTATATAATAACAAATAATTATAACTAAAATACCATTATATATGAAATCATCATAAAATTATAATTAAAATTTATATTATGGTTTATCAATTATAAAACCCCACCGTGAAATCATTTTAGTTAAACAATACATGTTTATGTTATATTTCTCTTTAATTTAAATTAATTATTATAACATGTAATTACCACACCCATGTAGATCCATGAGGTCCTAAAATAAATATGATGATGATAATGGTTGTAAATATCTCATACATTTCAATTATGACACTTGTTTTGGAAGTTTTATATTAGTATAATATTATTTTTACACTTATTTACATAATTTACCCTTTAACCATGGTAAATAAAAACAATTACTCAAGTTACTATTCATAATGTCAAAAAATAAAAGTGACTTATTTACATAATTTGTACCATACTATTATAATTACAGAATCTGTTAGTCCAAATTAAAAATAAATAATTGGGAAAATTTTAACATGATATTAATTCCTATTTCCAAAATGAGAAAACAAGTTTTTTAAAAGTAAAAACATTCAAAAGATTGAATAGTGTTTATATAAAATTTGAATTTGAAATTACATCCAATGTTGAAAATTTGATTAAATGATAAAAAAAAATATTAAACTTTTAAACTAATTAAAAAGAATATATAACTATATAAAAAATTAGATGAAAATGTAGTTTTGAGTTAAAATGCAGTATTTTTCACTTTTATTAAAATAATATTTTTTTAGAAAAATACAAAACAAATTCTAAATAAGTAAATTATGATGTTATAATTTAATATAAGATGTTGATTTTTTGAAATAAAACATATAAAAGTGAAAAAACTTGATTTCAAAATGGTTCTCCATCAAAAGGAAATAAAATATGCTTTTAAAAAATATTAGGTAATTATATGCATGAAATTGGATGTTTTCTATTGATAAGCCTCTATAATTTATTGGAAAAATGAAAAATCAATTTAAAAAAGGTGAATCCATATTATAGTTAGTTATTTTTATTACTTATAACTGAATGAATAGGTGTTAACTACCATTTAATAAAATAATATTTTTATTGTCTTAATTTTTAGTATTATTTGACGTTGTGTGCAACCTAAGATTTCGAAGAAACCCATTGTGGAAGGGGAAGTACGCTATCAGAAAAAGTGTCCACTTTATTTTAAAATTAATATCTTATTTATAAATATTATTAAATATGAAAATGTACGACTTTATAAATACCATTGATTTTTCTTTTTTAATAAAGAACATATTAAAATTCAAAATCATGATTCATTTTGATAGTCATTAGATTAACCATGAAATAACAACTATTAGGAGATAATTGGTCATTATATTTATCCTAAATATCCATATTTTAAATCATGTATATATATATTTCATAAATTTTATATCATTTCTAAATATTGATTAATAAATTGAATCTTTTGTCATTGAATGAAGAAATACCTAATAATCTGTACTCTTTACTCAATAAGAATATTTGTTAATATTGAATATTTGTAATGAATTAAATCTAATTTTTGATAAATTTTTAGTCCTTTTGATATGATGATTTAGGTGGGTCGGTTTATAAATAACCTTTTTAATATTCGACATTCTCATGAGTCAAATGTGTTGTTAAACCTCATTTAAATGTGTTTTTGGTTTATATCTACCTGAAAGTTCTAAAAATTCCATTGAAAGGACTTGATAGTAGAGGTTCCATAATACCTGAGATCATGAAAACAAATAATTAATCATTTACATTTTCAATAATTAATTTAATATGATCCATGATATATTCACAATGAGGTTATCCCTTGATGAATTTAATTCAATTGTGATATATTAAAAGAAATTTATTTTCAGTTATTTACCATAAAATATTTATTAGTTTATATCCACTTATGAAAGGAAAATTTTAATTTAATGTATTTTGTTTTGATTAATTTAAAATTTTATATTGAATATGTGAGTCAAAATATTAAAGTACCATGTTGGTTCAATTATTTACGTATCCATAATTATGCTTATTAATTCATGGTACCATTTAATGAAGTTGACCCATCCTGATAATGTTAGATGAAATTTATATTTATTCTTTTATAAGTAATGATAAATTTATTTTATGAATAATATGAATGGATATTATATACTAAAGATTGATATTCTCAAAAAATGTGATGGGTTTTGTATTGAAATGTTGTATTGGAATGTTGTATGTATCTATTTAACCAATACTACAAAATTATTTTTTCCATTTGGGATGAAATTCATTGTATATTAATCAAATGCAATAAATTTTGACAAATTCTCCATGGAATTATATTTGGGGTAATTATAATAAATTTTAAATCTGTTCGATGAAAGTGGCAATTTGTTTTTTTAAAATTACAGTTTTAAGTGTAAATTTTTTGTTATTCTAATCTCATTCATAGATAAAAATTAAGGATAATGTTACATATTTTATTTAAAATATTATATATTGATTTATTTGAAATCAATCACAAAATATATTTATTTAATTAATTATGTAAAACATATTTTGGCGCATTTAATTGTTTTTCACAAAAATATTTATTTTATTAAATTTGTTTTATTTTCATTCCTAATTAAATCAACCTCAGATGATTCATTATATATACATGTTTAAACATATATTATCAAAATTTATATATTCATACACATACTCACTATTTGAATGAATGTGAGATAAATATAATATTGAATAATTATATTTTAATTATATTCCATGTTTCATTAAAACAAGATGTTTCATGTAGCACAATCTCTCAACAAAATTAAAGTTATTTGAAAATACTATTTTGTAAAAGCTCACGGTTTTAAAATGTACATTTTTAACAAAATTTCATCCTTGTCATTTTAACTATTGGTTTGTAAAAAGGGATTATTATTTGAAAATATTTTAATGGAATCCCAATAAATAAGATTGTTAAATAAATCAACTTCATAAAAAGATAAATGAATGTATGTTATTCACCATGAATAATGGATAACTTGTTTTAAATTCATGATATATATAGTAATTTTATATCATGGATAGATAAGAGAAAACTAACAAACAAATACCGTTGAAGAGTGGTATATATCATTGAAATATGATAGATATCTACAAAAAAACTATAATTCCATGATTGTATAAAATTACATTTATTTATAAATAATAAAGCTAAATGTATTAAATTTTGTTTCACGATCATTTTCAAAATGATAAATTATTTTTAGGAGGATAATTTTTTATATTCATCCTATAAATTTCATAAGTAATATCTTAGCCTTGGGTGTGCATTAATTGACTACCACTCAATATATTATCTTATAAAATGAAGAATAATTTTACTTTCTGAAGAAAGTGTGGATCATAAGATCCATAAAATAATGAAAAAAATTATTTCTTTAAATATTAATTTTCAAAAACTGAATTTTAGCACATTTTATCCAAAATCATCTAACATTCAACATAATTCATTTCAATAATAGTTTATTATAAGGTTACTACATATTTATCCAAAATTAAAACCAAAATTAATTTAGAAAGAAGTTTGCTTTATTTTAAAAAACATATTATCATTAATACCCTTAAAAATTCTGAATTTCCACCTATGAAATATGTGAATTCCTTGGTAATACATTTTCTTTTAAATAAGGTTATAAAAAAATTTTTTTTTGTAAAATGTTACTGAAAATATACATACTTCTTGATTTCATAAATATAACCACATTTTATTGAATTTGTTTTATAAATCAAATATATTTTTTAGTCCACTAATGGAAAAACAAACCGCATTGTCCATAAATCATTTATTAGTCAAAAGTTAATGAATAGAATATTATTTATTTAATTCATATCCATTATCTCATTATCAAAAAATTATTATCTATTAATCATAGAAATATTAAGGGATTTCTTGACTAAAGCTTGTTTTTTTTTGTAAAAAATGTCCCTACCATTAATTTATTTTTTAGATTCATCATACCATTATTCCTAATTTTTCCAAAACATGAAAAATCCAAATTAAATTTTACACATATCATGAATTATTATATATTTACTATACAAAAAGACATCATAAATTCTAAGTATGTCTTTAACAATTTACACTAATTCCTCATTTTTCTACATAATACATACTTCATTTAGTATTTATATTGTATTTTCATCATCATTAACAACATAACATATACTTGTACCACCATGTGGATCAACATCTTGAGCATTCCCTCTAGGAACTTTATTTTTATAGTCCTCATACATTCCACATCTATAAAATTCTTCCATTAATGATACTTTTGAAAAAAAATATACATTGATTCATTTAATTAACTAATCATTTAATTTTTTTTATTGGAAATAGATTAATATATATCCTTATTATACTCCCATATAACATCATTTCATTGAGAAAATCCCATTACTACTTCATCATATATTCATGACCTATCAAAAATGTAAAAAATTTCTCTCAAACATCTCCACCCTCAATCACTCGAAAAAAACAATCCATATAATATTGGCATTTTTGAATGTTAGTAAAGGTGGATGTTGTTGATCATATATCATGATAATTGATAAAAAAACTAATTAGAGTATCCCTCAGTCCCATAATTATTCCATTTGGTTTTTCATGTACCCAATATTTTTCCCACTCAATGTTTGGACATTTATTTATACTTACCACTAATAAGTAAATTTAAATGTCATAGTGTGAAAAAATAATTTAAAGTCAAATACAACATAATCTTGAAATAAATTATTTTGGATGTCTATATGTGGAAACCTTATTTTTTATTTCTGAAACTATATGTATAACCTAGATCATTGATTGGAATCATCTATTTAAATCACTCAGGATGGTTCACAAAGAGTTAGTGAATTTTAAAATCATATCCCCCAAAAGTGTCGATCAGGGTTTTTAGTAAGCCAAATCTTTGTGCACGAGGTGGTTATTTATTCTATCTCAATTCAACCTTATATAGTCATTATCCCTATACATAATTGTGATAAACATTTTTGTGATTTCTTGGAACCCCCTTACTCTATAATTCATAGAAATTTCAAATAATTTCAATTAAATAGAATCATTCTTAATCTAATCCTTATATATATACCTAGACATACCCATATAAATATCATAAGTGATCACATTAATGATTTTCTAACCACTTTCAGTAATGATTGAATAACATTTTTGTCTAATACCTAATATATTTAAGTAGGATTTCAAATCATAACCATATTCTATTTTTTGATTAATATCCAGTTCATTTAATAAATACACATCTACGTACCACAATTGTTTAGTGTTAGATGAGAATATGAAAAATATCATCATATTATAAGATAAATATTCCATATCTCCCCGATAGATATTCTCCAATTATAATCCATTTATGAATACAATACCTAATATATTATTTATAAATTAGTTAAGAAAAGAAAGGAATGCTTGATATCAACTTCTATATAAGGGTAAACAAAAGATATATCTGAATTTTATCATATTAATTTACAAAAAATTGAGTATTTAATCATGCTAAAAAAATATGATGTTCATACGACAATGATAAGAAATCAAAAACATTATTAATTATATAAAAAATTCTCATTTCAAAAAAAATATCCCAAAAGTGTGAAACATTATTACTAATTAATCCATTCTAACAACAAAAAATCATAAATGTGTCGAAAAACCAAAAATATAGAAAACTTTTTCATATGTTAAATTTTACTTCCAATAACATAAATATAGTTGAAAATGTTTAATCACTTATTTCCCATTATTGATCATGATAAATATAATTTTAATAATAGACTGTGACTCACCTATATATCATAGTGGATCTAGAATTTCCTATTTCCAATAGTGGAACAAGGACATTTTTAGAACCCCCTTATATGAAGTATGTGACCTTTTATTTATGTATTATGAATATATACTATTTTTGGGAAATGTTTTTGATTTTTTTGGAAAAAATTTGGAACTTTTTTGGTACATTTATATAGGTGAATAATTTGTGAATAGTATGTGGAAAAATTGAATCTCTTATAGAAAATTTATGACAGTGAGATAGGGGCTAAGGGGGAGGTTCATGGGAAGGAACACAATTTTTCAAAACCATGCACCCAACTTGGAGAAACCATGAAATATGGGGCAATAATATATTTCATTGTTTGAAAATAATATTTATTACCTCATATTTTCATTTTTGAAACAATTTTTAATTTATATTAATAATATAATATGTTTGGGTCATGTTGGGAGGGTCTGGAAGGCTTTTGGAATGTTTTCTGGGATTTTTTATAAGTTTTATGTTTAGGAAAATAAATTGGAGACCCTTAAATTGTTATAAGAAATGATGAAATATGAGATATTGTCTAAGATGGATGTTCATGGGTAGGTGATACAGTTTTAAAAACCATGTTGCATCTTATTAGAAATCATGCATTGTAGGACAATGTTATTTCTTATAGATAGCACACAGTTTTCCAAACCCGTAGTTTCAATTATGTTTCCCTTCATTAAGGAATTTTATCTATATAATGTTATTTGATGGTTTTTGGGAGGTGTTTGAAACCGTCTGAAATGTTTTTGTGGATTTTCAATAAGTTCATGTTTTGATCACAATTTATGGAAACTTTGGAACTCTTATTGGAGAAAGCGTGGAGTAACACCGTGGCTAAGGGGAATTCATGTAGGCATGTGAATATATTGTCCAAAACATTCATCCAACTCGGGGAAACTATTCTAGGTGGGATAGTGGTATTTTCCATGGTTGGTGAACATATTTTATAACATTGTGGAATTTTTTTGCGAGTTCCCCCTTAATAAATTGCCCAATACTTAGTTTGAAAAAATTATATTCTAACCGTGTGACAAACCATGAGCTAGTTAAAAACAATATCATAAAATAGTTCATATGGGTCGGGAATATGTTTTAACCATTCTGTTTTCCCCAAGTTTTCCCCTAACTACATATTTTCTCCTCCAAATGCTTCAATTACACCTTACCAATGAATTTGAGGTGATCTGGAGGTTCTTATTGGTGCTTTGAACTAATGTTTACTTGGTCATATGTTCATCTTTAATCATTTCACAATGACATTGAATTGTACTTTGAAGTCATTATAGGAGAGGTTGTACCATTACCCCTTCGAAGGGAGATCGAGTTCGGGATCAAGATACATATCTATGTGTATCCCATGACAATGTCTCCATATATAATGTCAGATTCTATGTTTCAGGATCTACATATACAACTTGATGTTCTTCTATAGTGTTTTTCTGTTCGGACGAGTGTATCACCCTGGGGAGCACAAGTTTAGTTCATGAAGAATCCTGACCATAGTTTGTTGTAGGGCATCAATTATTTGTTTCACGAACAAAGTGACAGTGAAGAAACTCTATCCTGTTATGTAGATTGATGATTTATTCAATTAATTGAAGGTTGAATTTCGGTTTGTGTTGGTCAATTTTGGTTAAGATATTATCATATGAGTGTGAAGGATGTGGATATCCGAAATACCATTTTTCATTGTCATCATATGCATTATGAGTTCGAAGTGATGTTGTACGTTGTGATGAATTCTCTAGATGTGTTTATAGAGATAATGGATGCTATGTTTTCATTAATTCATGGAAAATATTGTGGTTGATTTCAATGATGACATCCTTGTGTACTCCTTGTTTGAGAAGTAACACACTGAGAATCTTCATTCCATTTTTGGAGTTCATCCTCGAGAACACCTGTTTGGGATGTTGTCAAAGTGCAAGTTTTCACTCAAGAAGTTCATTTCATGGGTCATGTTGTGTCCCAAAATGGAAAGGATATATATCCTTCAATTGTGGAAGTGGTTGGGTCTTGGGCATCCCAAAATGCAGTGGAATTGTTGTGATTCTTCTTTGGTCTTAAAGGCTTTTACGATATGTTTATAGAAGACAACTCTTTGGATGTGAATCCTCTTATAGGGTTGCAAGAAAAGATCTGGTGTTCTTATGGAGCAAACATTGACAGTAAATATTTTAGTATCTAATGGATATGTTCTTTAGTGCCATGATTCTTTTTCTTCTATCATAAAAAAGTTTAGTTTGTGGTTTTCCATGATACATTGCATCTGAGTTAGTCATTCTTTTGATGCATGAGGGATAATTTGTTTATTATGGGTCTCATCAGGTAAAACCTCGAGAGAGTAATTATGCCACCCATGATCATGTTTTTTTTCAGTGGTGTTTTCCCAATTTTTTTGGTGACATTACCTCATTGGAGAGAATTTGGCTGTCTTCTCCAACCAGAATAGCCTATGGTAAAATTTCACCTAGCATGAATTGAACAGGTGACATCATTAGTGTATAATGTTCTTACATGATCTGGATATCGAAATTTCATATACTCCCAGGGAGGGATGATTTGATGATGATGAGTTGAGAATGAAATCCAACTGAGATACAGTCAGAAGATAAAGAGATTCATGGACAGTGATAGATGAAAATTCGAAATAATATCACTATATGGGAGAAATTGGGGGAAGATGTTGTCTTTTTTAGATGATGATTCATTTATCTTTGGTGTAGTAGGTGGAGGACTCTGAGTTTGTGCATCATGAGTTGGATGTTTGGAGACACCGACGGGTTTGTGGTGAGGCCCTTGATAGCTAATTTGAGGACGAACAACACCAAGTGTAGTTTCATAATTGATTATTGTTTCATTGGTGATGTGTGAGATGGTTCTAAAAGGGTTCATAGTTTTCCCTTAGCGGTCTATCCTAGAATTAAAAAAATGTACCAGGAATTGAGGATTTAGTTTTGGTGTCCTAGTTCGACGCTTGGAGTGGCATATTTGTGTGTCTCAATGTTTGGTTTTCTTGAAGTTTTAGGCTGAGCACCATGTTCTCAGTGGTTTTATCCAGCAACTATCTTTTCATCTATTGAAGTGGGATAAAATATCGATTGACAATGTCACCGATTTACCTCAATCTTTGGGAGTCTTTGAAACAATATTGGATGTAGGGTATCAATTGATTAAATAAACCCAAATCATAGCTATCAAAGTCTCGAGATGAGTAGAGGTTTTGATGATGCACTACCGTATGGATGTTGTGAGACTCTGTAAAGTCCCATGAATGATCATTTCTGATTGAGATCCTCATTTTACCTCGATAGTTTGGATATGTCTCTAACTTGATTTTGGATCTCAGTTATTCCTTCGATCAAATGTTCATCAAAAGATGTATGGTCAAATAGATCAGACCATTTTGACACTTTAAGACATGTAGCACACATGTGTCTTACAATTTTGAGGTTCATGGATGAGGCACTTACCTTAAGTAGATTTATCTATAATCAATAGTATTCATTATACCATATTTATGGAGCCATTTAAATCCACTAATATACAACCATTCCATTCTCCATTTTTCTAGATTGGGTTAGAGTGTCAACAATTCTCAGGCAATAATTGGTATATAATATATCAGGGAAGTTTCAGGTGATTTGTTAGAGGATTAAGAAAGAACATGATCATCTGATATTTTATGTCGATCATAGGAGTAGACATCTAGAGTATGGTGTTGTGGATCACATGTTTTTAATGGTGACACCCAGTCATGGGAAACAATGGTTTTGAAGTGGATGTAATCTTTCTCACAAATTTTTTAGGCCATTTGAGTTGTTGGATCGTATTCGAGTCATGGTGTATTGGTTATCACTTCCCCAATATATGAGCTGGAAACATGATGTTTTTATTGTTTCATAGATGACCTATTAGCTTCATGATGACTCCCACTCGTCGATTAGGGAGAGATCAATGTCTATGATGATGCAACTTTCAAGGATAATCCTATTAAGATCTATGACCACAAGGTAAATGTGTTGCATGGACATGATGTCCTTTGAATTTATTTATTCTGGTTACATGGTGGCATAGAGGAGAGTTCCTAGAAACATGAGTCATTGATACGTTCTCAGAACCCTGAGCTGTTTGATATATATCTCTACTATTGTAGTATTTTTCGTTTGTGGGTTGTAGACCCTTTCGGTTCATGAGATGGATATACATCATTTCATGTTTTGGATTTCTATCATTTATATGTATCTCCAAATGAGTGGGTTTAGGATTTGGTTGTGGTTGTGGCGTGGTTTTTCCATTGTTCCTCTAGTTATTTGGTCAGCTCAAGTGGTGGTAAAAATCTTTGAGAGGTTTTTTGTGAGGTGGTTATTCAGATAAACCATTTCTGTTTCCTCTGTAGGTTGGTTTTGGATTCTCGGGGATGAAATATTTTTAGGTGGTATCATATATATGGTCCCTGATCCATTTGGATCAACCCATTGCATGTTTTTAAAGAATAAGCTACTTAGAGGTGGCTCAAATGAATTTTAAAGGTTTTAGCTGTTAGACGATGAAATTAAAGACATTTCACTTAAGGAAAGGAAATTAAATGACATGAAATTCGATTTCATGGGTTTTATCATGACATGAATGAGGGGTTCATGGAATGTAATACATCAGGGTCTGAAAATTAAAATAAATCATTGACGCTACATAATTTCTGTATAAACTCAATCATGAGTAATTACATGAAGTGATTAGGGATTACAGATCATGTAGTTCCCTGATGATATATGTTTTAAAACATTACAAATGCTCGAGTTTACACAATCATATGTCTCCTTCTACCCACCATCTTCTCCCAACAATGAGGCAGAACATCAGAACCTTATCACTAGCATTAAGATAGCCTTCGATATCGATGTTCCCCACCTACATGTGAAGGGTGCTCTAAATAGGTCATCAAATAGATTAATGTTGAATATATTGTTAAGAATCGGTATCCCATGCCATTGCCAGAAATCACTCACCAGCTGATTAACCGACTCCTTTCCTGTCCAAAAGTTACTCATGTTCCTCGGTAACAGAATAGTCAAGCCAATGGCCTAGATATTCATACCTTATCTCTAGAAAATATGGCCTAGGATGATTTTATTATCCTTGATTCAATTTGAAGTGTAATTTCTCATATCACCCTAGATGATTGAGATATCCAATATGGGTGTCACCTCACCACCAATGAATCCAATTTTGGACCCCTAGCTCTTCTACGATAGTACTAGATGGAACCCTCGGTTGGACAACCCCTTTATCGAGTATCTCTATCATGATAATATCCTATCATACAGAGATGGACATGAGCGATTCCCTCGGGGCATAGTGTTATTTAATATCAAGAGTAGTCCCAGTCTTGTGTAGACCATCAACAAATGTGGTTTGGGTGGAGTTATCCTCCACTAAATTCAAGGAGACAAGATTCCTTCAGACATGAAGGAAGATCATCTAGATTCATGTGGAGATCATCAAGTTGTGGTGATGATATCTCATTAGATCCAAATATTATGCTACTTTTTATCCCACCATGGTCGAAGACTGTATAATGTTTTCTATGAGGTTCCACACATGCTAAATCTATGCTAATTTTTTGAATCATCCACCAGAGCCTATCCATACTACAATATACACTATTCCCTTTGTAGTATAGGGGTTTTATGTTGTGGGGCCATATCCACCAGCGACAACATTACAGAGTTGGTTTATCCTAGACCTTATTGATTTCATTTATAGGTGGGAAGAGGTGGTTCCTCTTAAGAATGTTATGGACCATTGCATCATTTATTTTGTGACCTCCAATATCATCACGAATTTAGAGTCCCTCATGCCATCCTCACCAATACCATCCCAATTTTTAGGGAATCCAAGCTGAGGAAATTGTACAAAAAGAACATAATCTTTTCTAATAATACCTCTCACTATCATGAGAATGAATATGGGAATACATAGGTGTTCGACAAAATCCAATCTATCATCCTGCAGAAGATGATTGGGTAGAACGAGAAGAGTTTCCCAGAAAAGATCGTCAATTATCATTGAGATTACATGTCCAAGAATAATAATTCCACACATGTGAATATATTTTCAATAGATTAAGAAACAAAAGAATTCATGCCCATATAGATTTAGTTACAATCAGTCCACATAACTGTCTATAATCATTAGATGTTAGATAGAGTAGTACATGTGTGCCTTGATGAACTAGGGGCTCTCAAAAAGAACATGCATCATGTATTTCACAATTTTGGGAGTCATCAGAACAAGATATCTGAATTATTAAATACAGAATTTAATCTCCATTTATTCCCTCGTGGTACCATAGTATGGTCCTCGAAAACACCAATGACACCATGAATGAATCCCCAAATGTAGGATCCCAAATTGAAATGACCTTATATCATTCACAAGGTTTATCCCACTTGTGCGTACTCTCTGTTCAACATATATAGTGGTATCATCACTCCTCCCACCAATTCTATATTCAATTAGCATTATATATCAATAGTAGTCTCAGTCGTCCTTCAAGACGTTAAATTGTATATGGTCTGATCTTTATAACCTTGAACTGAGATCTCTTTCGTCCATACCCCAAAACGTTAAACTACATGGACTACTCCTTGAATCATGTGTCCCTTAATTTTTTCTTCATCGTCTTTCACTCACAAAATAACCAATAGCTGTTGATCTTAAGGCCACCATGGATCACCTACTATTTTTTACCAACATCCTGATTGATCTTGAACGACATTGGACATAGGTACCATGTTGCGAATATTATTATTTTTCAATCCATCACATGTTTGTTCCCATTATAGGACACACAATAAGGGTATTGTATTGAAAACATTGTCATTAGATATCCTCTATCATTATCTTCATCCCCATGGTCTTCCAAATATTAGGCATGGTTATTCGTCCTTTTTCCCTTATGTACCATGGACATGACATTAAACTAAGAATCTATGGCCCGAGATCTACAACCATAAACTAATATCTTTTTATGTCATTATCGCATGATGTTCAACGTCATGGAATTTTAAGAACTACAGATTATTTGATTACCATCCTTATGGGATATGTAGTGAGACACACAACTTTTTTCAGTTTCCCAACTTCTAGTCCCATGACCATTTCAACCTCTTGGAAGAAGATCAATCTTGGGAATGTGTTTCTTTGTGTGACTTATTTGGTCCTCATTAGTGTATTTTATACCTTTCCAAGACATAAACAACCCTTTTATAATACCTTTCCACATTTCAATACCATAATACATTAAAATGCATGAAATTTATAGAACTATGTGGGGAAAGATTCTTTCCCTCATAAGATACAAAGGAACACCCATGCATTTTTTTCTTTAGGTCCAGCTCAAAAAAATGTCTCTATCCCATCAGTTCCCTCCATCTGGTTCAGTGCTCATAGGGAGAATCATATGGTCTAGTGTGGACTTATTTGGTCATTATTCAAATATGATTTATAGTAGTTGCACCAGGTGAGCCTCCCTCCAGAACATCCTCCTTTCCTTCGCATCCTTACTTCAGAACGTTAAACTTCATGGTATTTATGAAAAATGTGTGGCATGATTCCCATATTTATAGGATACGTAGGAACACCCAGAAATATTTCTTCAGGTCCGCCCCCATGTTCCACATTTTTTTCTCACAGCCTAGGATTACAGTTGGAAGCATGTGACACGATGTAGAATTGTATGGTCCCCATTCAGATTGTGTTTTTAATATCCACACCATGTAGCTCTCATAAGTATTCCCTCTTTCACCATCATCAATACCACCTGATTTTAAAATATATTGCATTTGAAAACTATGTTTGTCTTGATTCCCATCTTTATGGGATATCAGGTATGCCCTTTCATTTTATTCTTTGTTATAGACACGGGTTCGTCAACCTATTTTTTCCCCTTTCCTCAACTCGCCTCCACGGGTCATCCATTATTTTTCTAAATTCTCTAAATCTATTATGTCTCATCATCATGCCCATATGCACTATGGTTTAGGAACTATAGTCTAGGGTTTTGTATGGACATTCATTCAACCCTTTCCATGCTTCACATCCCCCTTTTTTGTGTTTCTATCACCTTTTACATTGGAATAGACAACAAAATGATATAGATTCTTGACCTTGAGTCTCACCAACCATTTCGAGTCAACATTTGGGATGATTTTGAAATACATTGTGAGGCATGATCAACGTTTTGAATACAGTCAGTGGTCGACCATTGGGTGTTACTTCCCATTTCAGGCCACACTATATGGATGATGTGATTAAGATATGGTAAATATATATCCTCCATCAATACATCGACCCCAGTGTGACATAAATATTATTTTTGTGATTCACATCCCATCCCTTCTCACCATGTTTAGATATAACATTGACACCCACTGTGTTATCCCTCGAAGCACCTTTTCTAGCTGATATGACGTACTAGTGTTGTGGGGTCACCGTTTACTATTCACATTTGTCCCCTACAGTGTGCTTCCAAACATTGTTAAGATATTATTATCCATTATTTCTCACATTATGAATGGATCACATTGAATTATTGATTTGGGTGTGGATTTTTCCGGCAAGTAAGAGTCTAACATCCTTTTGGTCTGAACTCTATGAAATTATACAAGGTGCTCCAGTCCCCTAGTTTATGTATTTTTATGTTAAACTGTGTGAGTTCTTTTAAAAATTTGGAATGTTGTGTGAACTACCTTTCCCCTATTCACATTGGTTTTTTGGCACAATATTACATTTTTACATATTCGTAAATTTCATATTTTTGACTGAGATCTATGACAATAATGTATGAAATTTTATGTCATTTATGTATGATGTTAATCTATTCATTCATCATTAATGTTTTGTGTTGATAAACTACCCAAAAATAAAATCTCGTCATTCAAAAAGATGATTCCCCTATGGCATTGGCCAACTTCCATCGCTTATTCTAGAACTATGTTTGGCATGAATATCTATCTTGTCAGATATGTAGGGACAATTTGGTACTTTAACTCTCGGTCGAGCAACAGAATGATGAAAATCTAGGACCATTAAGCTGGTAACTCCTCATCCTCATTTTAATGACATAAAGCATCAAGGTATTCTAGGTCCTCATCAGAGTGGCCTTGTGTAGACCTATGATTGATCCTGATTTAGACTGATATATTCACTAAATGTGATTTTTTCACATTACTTTGGAATCAAGAGTTTTGTAATTTATTTAAAAAAACCCATCATTCCATCACAATGGTTCTCATCCCCTCTATTTTGGATCCTCACTCTCTACCACTTTGGAAGAAACACCTAAACGATATGAATTCTGGGCAACATGGCTCACCTACCATTCTAGGCCAACATTATGAAAGATATCAAGCAAACATTTTGAGTTTGGACAAGTTTTTTTAAATATGTTTTGTTGTTAGCCCGTGTTTTTTCATCCCCTTCTCAATCAGATGTTATTGTTGCAAAATTTGGAATAAGGTTAGCAGCTATCTTATATTAACCCCCCCACTATCACTGTGATCCAACTTGTTTGGGTATCATAGTTCATGTTTATCATTCCCCTTTGATTGGGTTTACTCTTACACCCTATGAATTACCTAATTTTTTCATTAGATCATGTTGGGAAAGGCAAGTGGGATGTTCCTAAAAACCAATCATCATATTGTAGCCTCAAGATGTTTTAATTAAAACGAGAAAAAAAATTATGTCCACACCCGATGTTCGGGATGAATAAATAAGGTAGAAAACATTTTCAATGAGTTTTGTTTAAACACAAGCGTTATGGATCATCCTCTTCAATGGACTACCTTAGTACCTCCACATTTTGGCATGTTGCCCCCAAAATTGAATCCCACTATCTGCCCTCCATTCCAAATCATGAGCTTCAGAGAGGAGCTCGTTAGCTCTAACCAACATTTGATCCTAATAAACGTGGAATTCCATAATTTTTCGTGTTGCATACACTACTTGATCATAGGATCACACAAACAATGCCTTCAACTATTCAATGTTTTTGTCTTTGCATGTGAATAATGCAACTCGTTCTTTTTCTGTTCTTCAAGATACCATACTTCATACTCAGCCACAAAATCAATTGGACATTCTATGATTCTTTGTAATACCAGGAAATATCATATCATTGGATACTCTCTCACATATTCTCACCCATATTATCACATAAAATCATATGAAAACTGTGGGCATACTCTCCTCAAGGGTAGAGAAAGCGTATCCATTTAAGATGTGACTCCATACAACATATCCATTCTTGAATCTAATTGAATAAGGAAGAATTTGATGCACATCCACTCCACATGACATGTCATGTGACTCCCCTCGACTGCATTAGGATCAGAGCTATACATATATTTAGGATATGTTTTCTTGTACTCAATAAAAATATCAAGGAGTTTAGTAGTAGCATCCTCTTATAGAATCATTTCTTATTTAAAGACCTCACCCTTTCTAGCCAGTAGCACAACCCTGGTGTTCATATCTAAAATTATTACAATTCCTTTCTCACTGGGGTCTAGGTAAGGAACTTTTTGAATGATAGGTTCTACATGAACTAGAATATTCTCATTTAGATCCCCTGTAGATGATCTAGACATGACAGTTTTTCGATCCTCTTGACTTGTGATCAATGCACTGGGAACTGATATCTGGTCACCTAAGTTCCCATATTAATGATTTGATCCTACAAAGGTAAAAACATAAAAGATACATGCGTCATGGTATCCAGTGCCTATGTCACGGTAGGAGCTAAAACAATTGGAGATCCCTCTTTGTTTATTACTTCAATGATTGGAATTGACTCGTACTTACCAGTGTTAATACACTATGAACCTAAGGGTTCCATTTCATCCCATTCTGTTGGATTGTCGTTGTCAACTTAAATCATGTATAGTGTTTTGACCGCTTCAAAATAGGTCTGTCCGCGACCTACTTGATCATAGATGCAAACTGGTGATGATGTCCTTCCACATCAATGGGTACATTTTTATCCCCAACATGGGGAGATTCATTTCTATAATCATCAATGTATTCGTGAACAAGGAAATGTATGGTCATTGGATATGAATTATTTAATGATAAAGACCGACAATGATATGAGTAGATACTCACCTAGAGTTGTTCATCCAGTTCCATGTCAGAGCTTTCAATTTTTTCCACTCTCACATGGGATTCCCTAGAAGTTAGTTGTCCCCTGAGGTCCCTCACATATGGATTACTCTGCCCCCTCTTCCACTTCTTCTTCATTATCCTTTTCCTCTTCCTCTACTTCCCCACCTTCTCCATAATCTTCCTCAACATCGCCATCCCCAGATGTTAATTTTTCCATGTTGTGATCCTGTCCAGGCATCACATTCACTAAGATATGAATTTATTTATAACACCCCCAATTGGAATGCATAATTTTCCCTGGCTATCATGTATGTGTGATGGAAATTAAATTCCATCATCTCCATCTTCTGAAAATTCCCTACATATGTCAGATCAAGCCCAGTGCGCCCCAGTCTATGCCACACCTCTTTTGTAAACGTAGATTGTCGTAGTTCCTTACAGGAAGACCATATATATGAAAAAATGGAGGTATTGATCATCTTTAAATGATGTTATATTTGCTTCTTATGGATATCTATAGTCGACCCATGAGAACTCCAATAGGACCACCTCTCTTCATAAGACGAAGCTGCAATCTTACCATGCAGTGATCATGACACCAAAGTTCCAGCCCATGTCGTTCTAGTAGTCTAGCTTACTCATAGTATTACATACCCAATAGTACCCCATATGTTTCCCCATTTTCCAGAGTCTATGATGGTCACCATAGTTTTTATAATGTGTTGCTGCAGAGTCGCTTCTAGATACAATGCTATCCAATTTTCGGCATAAATTATTGATAGGATGCCATTATCATTAGTAGGGGGAAGGGTAAGAATTTCACCAAAACCAGATTTCATGAACATAAACCACAATTTGTGGAGGAATCTTGGATTTCTGTCATTCTTATCCTTTTTATAGACTTTCTTTGGCATCCTTCACAATACCTAAATTTCCTGACAAATCACATTGTCACATGGGGATCAAAAAATATTTTTTTCCATTGTTGTAGTATACGATCACATTACCCCTGATTATTTTTTGGTATTCCCTCTACTCCCATGGGCCTCATCTATCATCAACTATCTGGGATTATGGGGTCAAAATATGTTGAAAAATGAAGTTTTCATGGTTGTTGATAATGAGTATGATCCCCTTTCTTATTTAGCATCATTTTCCAAATTCCATCAATATTTATTATCGATGGTCTCAGACCATCACCTTCAGGATGAATGGAATTCAGGAAGTGAGATAAATTGCAATGAGCTGAAACCCATCCATGAATAATCTATAATGGTATTTATATTATCTATGACGCACCCCTCTGGATATGTACCACAAAATATCATACAACCTGGACAACACTAGCCCCCCCCAAAGTGACCATGTTCGTGGTTTCAATGATTCTATCCCTCACAAATATCCCTATACAGACTTCCTTCATCGTGTTCCTTTTTAGCATTAACCGCCAACTATGAAAGGCGGTATAAAATCAAGCATATCATATATTTGGGTCCCGAATTTTATTTATGTTGAAGCCCCGTGATAAGTACTAACCTTCTTATATGGACATCTAGTATGATCCCTCTTTACCCAGTAATGACATGTTCAGGTTTTGATTACCAAGAACTAGAATTTTTACAACCTTATCCTTCATGAGAAACAAACTGATCAATAATGAATATGATATATACATCATGATGTACTTGATTTTAAACATCCCCTCGGCCACCTCAAATAGATGCTATGTAAGAATAGTGGTGTACATATTATCCCCCCAAACATTCTCTTTTGTAAGGAACTCATCATATTGGTACCCTCCAAGGGGAATTTCTCTAATGCATTGGATTTACCAAAGGATGATTTCAAACTCCCATGGTTGAGGTGGAATGTATTGTTGTCGGGAAAACATCTAGAGAACAGCTCTAGTACCAGGTCTTATTGATGGTAAAAATGAAATAATGATGACCATAGATCTTCAAAAATACTTATAGACTACATATCAACCCATAAATCCTTGAAGATATTGATTACCTATTATTCCCATGCCCATTCACTCAGAAAGATTCCCGCGGATGTGATGTCTCATTCGTACCAACCTTTGGTCTCATCGGTAATGATGTTTTTTATAGTCCTCACATAGTGATATTTATATTATTTAGGAGTTGGGCCGCTCCACACAACAGTTTTAGTTTTTGTAAATATGAAATAAGGATCCATGTGCCGAGTTTTTATTGTGGGGTGACCTTTGCTAGATATTTTATTCTATCGAATGATATCATCCCATGTTACTCATGACTGTGGAATGTCTGTCTCAAATCTGTGCATCAGAACTTCTTCCAGAATACCGAAGATTCATATTAGTAGAATTTCTCTCTGAATGAAATAATTTTGAGCTTGGGATAGTATACCAAAAATATTCTTACTATCAAATGCAACTCTTCTTGCATGATGAATCTGAGGGTTTTTGACCATCTGCATCCTCCTTGTAGCATCAGAAGCCTCCTTCATAGAATCATTACATTGATTAGTAATTTTTGTTGGGCATGAGAATTTAAAAATGGGTTTGTGTTATAGAAAGGGTTTTCTGGGTGTAAGAAAGAAATTTGCACACAAAATGGGTGTAAAATGTAAAAAATTATTCAATTCCCAAAGTGGGATTTATTTAGATGAAGCATAAAAGAATTAACATCTGCATGAAAGACTCCAAACTAATTCATGATCATTCAAAGTGAATGTAGGATCTTTCAGGCATGATAAAAATTTCTCATATCACATGGGAAATTAATGGCATGGAGGCTCCCCCAATAAATTTATAGGCTTGGACCAACTATTTCGATGCGCAGAAGTAGTGTGTGTGATGAATGAGAATTTTTTTGCACACCAACCATCAAACAGTCTACTCTTCGGTGTTTCCCTCTGAATCAAACCATTATGTCACCTTTCAAACTAGATTTTGAGGGGTTTAATTTTATGGTACCAAATGTTGTTTAATTCCATAAATGTACATTTTTTGAGAAAACCAATAATATATTTGGAGTCGAGGAACAATCCTGAGACACCCAAGGGAGGTGCAAAAAATATTGAGGACTCACACAAGATTGAAATTCATACACAAGTTGTTTCGCACCAAATATGATGTCAAGGAAATTATTCTGCATCATCCTTTTGAAAAACATCCATGTCCTATGTACTAAATAAAATGGAATGATATGCAAGAAGTGCAACTGTGAGCATGGTCTTCCATGACCAAATGAATTTTAAAATTCTACATGCATACAGGCTACCTTGTAGGTCACTATTGAAGTTTTCATATTTAAATTGAATTATACCCCCACATTCCATGGTACCTTTATGGAAGACGAACAGTAGATCCCGCATGTGAAATGTGAACTATTCCAAGACATCATGAATGAAATAGCCTCAATGTACTGGATCTTGGGTGAAATGTCTCCCATTGTTCGTCCATCATGTGGGCCCACTAGGGATTGATCCTATAACTTTTCCGTCAATTACAAGATAATTTCACACAAATAATCATTCTTACGCACACGATTTTCATTTCCCAAAGCATCTTACTTCCCTAAAACCTTATCTTGAACACAATTATTCCATCTTACATTGACATCTAAATATTGTGAGTGAACATACAACAAACTTGTTAGCCTTAATATTGAATAAAACCCTTAAAACATGTACTAATAATTTCTTATATGCAATATTTCTTCTACATACCCCATGGAACCATGTATGAGACACCCTTGAATGAAACACCTTTATCTTGCATGCACTTTCTTCTTTTGGACATCCAAGCTTGCATGTAGTGATTTCCTTGTCCCTCGAGTGGTGTTCCATGTTGTGACACTCTCTCTAATGCTTCTTTGCATATGAAAACTAATATCTATTTCTAATTTTTGTAGACAAGATATCATGGTCCCCATAATGGATCACACCATAACCTCATTAGCTAATGAAATTTCTGGCTTCATCCCTCCACAAATGGTTAAATTGCACTAGTTTTTTAAGACCTAGGGGTGAGGAGTGAATACTCATCGTCTGATCTGCAGGACAATAAACATAAAAACAATCCCACACCCTCATCACATGATGTTATACTATGATCACTTAATTGGTGTCAAGCCCTGAGAGGACCATGCATGGGATGTGCACTATATCTCTCTCACTCCTCCTCTCCAACTACACTTTGTCTCCATGTTCACCTTGGGCAGCCCTTATGTATGCCCCAACTCTCCTCTATATGGTGTTCCATGTACGGTAGTCATATTCTACACATACATCTAGACCCCTACTTGGGCTTCCCTCTTTATGTAAGTCCCAATATTCCATTGTAGTTTCCACTATCCATGTGTATGCCCCACACCATTCCTCATGGATGATTCTCTCACGACACGATTGTTAGGTCCCATATGACCTCTTGATTTTCACACCGATCTTGGATACCATGAGATTAGAGTAAGAATGATCGATGACATACTCTTTGGAATGACTTATCAAGTAATCATCATTCCCCTATGTACTGAACAACATAGACATTGTTCTTTTCCCTTTTTTAGGTGAGGTACGCAAGAATCCTCCTTGAGTCTATAACACATCACTGATCAGTCTCGACTACTTCATGCGAGGTCACCCTCATACTGCATGTCATTAAAATGAATTCTCCTGTCATCACACATGATTTCAAACTATATTTTCTCAATATATATGGGTTTTGATATCTTTCATCTAGATAGATTATGTAGGAATCCACCCTAAGGTTCTATCCTAATAAATTAGTAAGCTTCTATATCCCCTTTATTGGGACCCAAATTCTTGGTCCACCCCTTAGAGGTGTCTGACCAATTATAGGTTAGCTAACCATGTTTAAGCCCCACACTCAATCAAAACTTCTCCAATCGAGGGTGTCCCCCTTGCGATGGGCTGCAAACCCCTTGTAATCTGGAAAATTCTCTTAGGTTGTTGTCCTTTGTGTACACCCAAATTTTATGCCCCATTACTGAACTATGTAGATTTTTACCTACTCCCTTTTTGAGAAAGTTATTTAGGAAGCCTACCTATGGTCCAAATCTAAATCCCATGTCCCATCCTGGTCCCTCGCTAAAGCCTTTGGGCCTCATAGTGATAATGCCTTAACCTATTGGTTTCATTTACTTCAGCTCTCATTCATGTGTGTAGGGTGATATACCACCTTCTGAGATGATGTAATTCGTTTTCCATAACCACATCTCAACAACGTATGTATTGATTTATTTATGAAATATATATGATAATTATTATTCCTTAATATCATTTAAATAACACAACTTGTACCTTATTGACTCATAATCCATTAAAATATAGTAGCATTGCTCACTTGTATGGATGGCTACCACATCAAAAACCAATGCGATATAATTTTCATTTATATTTAAATTGCATAGTAATAGGTATAATATATATATATATATATATATATATATATATAATATTTTTAAAAAAATTAAAATTATTTATTTTTAAATCACATAGAATTTCACACATTAAATACCATTTGGATGTTATAATATCATTCAGTTGTACAACAGACCACCCTCTCATGATGAAATGTGATACATTTTTTAAAAAATACTTTTAATTTAATGTGAATTGAATAAATTTAATGAATTTATATGTTATATATATAATAAAAATAACTTTGTAACTATAATATATTATTTCCATTTATTTTATATCATTCGTTGAGATAATTGGAACAACATTTATTAAAATGAAAAACCCACACACTTGAATGTGGTTTTTAATTTTTTATATCTATATTTTTTTATTAATGTTATTAAATATATAATTATTTTATATTATATTCATGAAATTGAAAAAATATGGAGATTTTTCAACTATTATCAATGTAGAAGGACTGAAAAAAATAAAAATAAATCATGAAAAACATTCAATGATTTCCCAAAATGTGATTTATACCTGGAAATGTTAATAAATGAATAATAAATGATCATATGTAAATAATATATGATATATCATATATTGTTATTTTTCAGTAATAGATTTAAAATAAAAATAAATTTATTATAAATTATTTTCAATTGTTTATGATGGAATTTTGTAATTAATGTAATGTATGTCCATTATCTCTATTATTTCATAGAATCATATAAATTAATCAGAACTCATTTTTTAGGGTATATAATACACCATTTCCATGATATACCATAATTATTATTATATTCATGATATTTTTTGTTTATTTTTATGTAATTATTTATTGGTTCACATGATTAAAAAATTACTAAAGCAGTAACGGATTTTTTGTCTCAATGTTTCTTATTTGGGATGTATGTTATGTTATGCACCTATCTTCATTTATTGGGTGTATATACAACCCACTTGAAAATTAATATCAATATTTTTTATTTTAAATATTTTAAATATTTTATCTAATTTTATTCCTTCATGGGGGTTGTGATTTAATTTTACCAAAGTGGAATGTGTTTTTTATATAATCTCATTGTTTATCAAGACAATTTAGGGTTATGATTCCTATAATGAAAACATATGATATAGGTCTCAGTAAACACATATATTTTCTACTACTATGGTTATTTATTTATAATATATGTTATCCCTTCATCTTTTTCTCTTTTTGTATGCAAAATCAGAAATGACTATATTTAATGGAAATTGAATTTTTTCACTCATCAGTCAAAAACCCATTTTCATACATAACCATGTTAATAAAAATGATAAAAGGAATGTTTTATAATTCATGAAAATAATTAATAAATATTATTTACCCAATTTTTAATTATTAGAAAATATATAATAAAGGATCATCATTTCATTTTGTAAATAAAGGAATTCAGAATTTTACAAAAAATCATAATGTTATATTTATATGAACATAAAATTATTGAATGGGTTTCCAAAATATTGTTTCAATTGTATTCTATGAATATATTTTTTTTATGTTTTCAATGTAATTTTCAATGAAATTGATTTTGGAAATGTTTATGCTTTAATTTTTTTTCAAAGTGAAATTTTATATCCCTAAACTAAAATTATAATTGATCCTTAAAGCATCTGTTATATACTTCCAAGGTTATTTTCAATGAAAAGGATTTTAAATATATATTATGTTTTGAAATTGTTTTTTCTTTAATGAAAAGTATATTTTCATTCAAAAGTGTTTTAAATTATCATTGAATGTCAATTTATAATTTTCTATGTTAATTTTCTACAAAAATGACATTAAAAATATTTAATTTATTATAAGGTATTTACTCGATGTGAAAATTTAATTCCCTAATGGTATTTTTAATGATATTTAAATATTCCATTATCTTATTCAATGTTTATTTTAATGAACATGATTTTAGAAATGATTTCTATTTTAATATTTTATTTTTAATGTGGAAAAGTTATTTTATTTAAGAAAAGTTCAAATAGATAATTAAAAATACCTTTCGATCTATGATGACATCATTTGATGTTAAATATGATTTATTGGATTTATGATCCAAGGATACCAGTCATTTTCATTGTCTAAATGGTTTATGATTATGATGAGTTAAATAATAAGAAAACCATTTCATTTTTGTATTTCTGATATAATGATTGTTTTATGAATCCCTTAGTGTCAGGGGTTTTCATATGATAATTATTCTATGATCTCATGGAATACATGTGAATTATTTTAATTATGTAATGATTTTCACATTATAAAAATTTATGGTGGTATAGTTATATCTCTTTATGGTGATTACATAATAAATATATTGTGTCATATATAAATATCCCTCCAACACATTTGGTAATGATTAATGATCTATATGATCAGAGGGTACATTGGACATTAGTACATGAATACAATGAGGTGTATCTAGAGGTTATTAGAAGCCCAAATCATTTAAATGGGTGGTTATTCCATGGAAAACATATAATGAATGTCTTAGTGGGTATCCTTTGTGAAAAAATTTGTGTTCTTATTATATTTCAAAAACAATATGGCATAAAAAATGTTATTATATAATAACTTATGTTCATTGATTCTTATATTATTCACTTCTTATGAACAACTATATTTTTTTACATGAATCATGTTTATTATCTAGGATATTATGGTTATGGTTTTTCACATGTTATTCTAATATTCACATTTCCTTATACTCATGATATGTTGATAAATACCTTTGTTAACCTTACTGATCTTCTGATCTCAATCATTATTATGTTTCATATCACGCCTGTTATTACGAAGGGAAATATGTATGATATGTATAAGAATTTGATCATGTTATGAAAAAATTTATGGTAGATGATATAGTTAAGTTATGGATCAGTTTTTTATATATCCATGTTTCATAAGGAATGATAGATAAATGATTTAATCATGGATTATTATAATACACAATTAATTGTTTCCTATTAATATGTTTTATTTATATATGAGATGGTTGGGTAAATACTAGGAAATTTTTAGACCATGATATCATCGTATCATTAAGGGTCTAAACAGTTCTCTCATAATGGACGTCTTTCTTTAGATGGTATGTATTGTTGAAACGAAACATTGAATAAAGGGCCTACAAATTAATTCTCCAAAACCAAAATGTTAACTTTATATCCTATTAATATATTATAGAATGCAGTACCCCATGAATAATTACCACTAAATTAATGCGTATCTGGAAATAATTATTTGTAGATATGTATTATATGATTGAAATGATGTTTTATCACTTCTATAGTAGTCGAAAAAACCCACATATAATTATATCATTTAGATTTTTTGGTAATTAAAATTAATTGTCTATAATGTTTTTTTCACTTTTCCATTCCGATATGGGTAATTTTTTGAACATAAAGTTTGACTTCTGTCCCTCAATATAAACATTTCATTAAACCAATCACTGACATACAATGTTTACAATATCTCTCATTAAGATATTCCACTTGAAATACTCTTTCTTGTCTTTATACAAATTTTTATATACTGTAATGATTATAAATGTTGAAGTATTAGTCACAACTAATATATCCTTGTTTATATATGGTTTTAACATTATAATCATATGGTCTGTGAACATTATCATTCACTCATAATCATTATTGAACTAAGGAAAATCATTAACCTTCTTATGCTATTAAACATCATCCTTCTATTAATCTATAATCTTTTCATAGATATACGGTTGAATTCTCATTTGATAAAAATCCAATTTATTCTATTATATCATGATTTTATTTTTTTCCTTTTAACATATTGAAATATTTTATCATTTCATATCAACATCATAGATAATCTTGAATTTTGTTTTCGACTTAAATGATATGCCACCTTATTAGCTTTTAATGTGTGGTAACTTATTTAACATTCATAATATTTAGTCTCCTCAAAACATATTCTCTGGATCATATTTGACACACTATGGGTGAAAACCGGCATTAAAAATTTTATGACTAATCTATCAACATCACAATTATATATAACAAAAATTGCTCAATATATTTAATTGAAAAAATTTGGTATCTTCCTCCCCATCATGAGTGCGGTAATTTTTCTTATAATCCATAAAATATCATGATTCATAGATACTACCATATAATTATAGATGATAAATCATACCAATCCATTATTTTATGTGTCGTTATCGATAAAAAATTTAAAACAGTTATATCTTAAAATATGTCTATCATTATGTAATTTATTTCATTAATATATTTCCTTACATGTAACACCTTGATTTAATAAACAATGATATTATTTTTAAATGTTATTTAATTATACTCTTATAGAATATCCAATTCGTTGGTAAAAATTAATAAAACTATCTATGTTATGAAATCTATATTTACAATGAATTTGTAAAATAAATTTATTTTTTTCCAATTCAATATATATTTAAATAATCATCATTTGATATATACTGATATATTTTTGTACAAAATATTTTAGGTGTATAAAGTGTTTTTAAAATTTTTTCCCTATTGGTTAATTATTTAAGAAACAATTATTTCTTATTCATTCATGTCTTTTAATATTCATCTATAATTTTCTACAATGCATATAAAAATTAAATGTAGATTTATTTTTTAAAAATTATATTTTTCTAAAGGAGGTATTCAATGCACTTTGTGAAATTATATAAAAAGTAATTTCACAGGCATATATATATTGAATATGATAAAATTTATTCCATATTTGGAACTTGTATTTTCATATTTGGTAAATATAACGCTTATATTTTAAACATTATGAATAACAACTGTGGAAAAACTTTTAACCTCGTTAATGGGTAAATCATATTAATATAGGATTAAATCTAAGTGATAAGTAAATAATATTTCCTCCTAATTTATGTTGGTTAAAAAAATTATATCGTTACTTTATTCTGATGAATATTTATTTAATGGTAATGTTTAATTAAAAAAGATATATTTAATATCAAATGAAATTAAATTTAAAAAATTTCACTATGTTAATTTAAAATATATATTGTATATACACATGAAGAGAAAAGAATGTAATTAATCAATATAAAGAGATATTTTTATGGCAATTATTTTATTATTGTTTATATATAAATAAATTTTTTAAATATATAATTACATGTAGTCCTTATTCAATGATAATAATTTTTTTATTTAGATTTTAGATGAACAAAATAAATGAATTTCAAAATAATTAATCTGATAAAATATGATTAATATATTTCATCCAACAATTATTAAATATTTATTTAACCTATTAGAGAATATATAGGGAATTATATTTTAATAATATCTAATTATACACGTATTACAATTATTTTTAAATTAATAGTGTCAAAAATTAAAATACATATAATTTATAATGAAAGATATTTTATTAAATGAATTAAAATTCATAAATATATTAAATTATGAAAAATATATGGTATAAGGTTTAAAAATATATATTTTTCTATTTTGGGATCATTTTATTTTTTATCATATAATTTTTAACCTTAAAGGGATGTAAATAATAATGTTACTGTATTTATCCAAATGGTTATTGGGGGTTAAAACTAAATAATAAATGTGAAAATATATCCAAACCTACACAAAAATTTATTTTAAAATTTTATGTTTACTCATATTCATACTATATTCTACTATGTTCATATTTTTTACCAATTAGAAAGAAAAATTTTATATTAATTTCTTATTTTTTGAAACTACACAAATTCCCCTCTGCTCAAATATAAAATTACACCACTCCTTTTTCATACAAACACCACTAAAAATAATTTCAATTTAAAATAATCTAATACAACCCCTAAATATTTTCAATTCCACATTATATAGGTTATTTACTCCCTAATATTATAATCCTAGAATCTATAATAGGACAACTAAATTATTTTTCCAAATAACATATTATTGCCTTGACCAACCACTTTCTATTTTTTACTTCTTGATTTAACTCATATATATATCTGTGTGTGTGTGTGTGAAATTTATCATAAATGGTAACATAAGTATCATAATGATACATTTATTTTATCATTATTGTGAAACCACCATTATTAACCATTTTTTATTTAATATGGGAATTGACTGTATCGAGCTTTTATACGTATGACTTACTTTCTCCATGTAGTGATAAAATTAAATTTTTATTACAATATTTTTTGGATTGGAATTTTGATTGGTTTAATTTTTATATATTATATTTATGTTATTATAAAACATGTATAATTATAATATTATATCTACCATCATTCCTTCCTAACTATAGGGAAAAAATAATTTCGGTCATGCATACAAGTGGACTACCACCTCCACGAAGTGTGTATTTTTTATTTTGATATTAAATAGATGGTAATTATGATGAATTTGATTGATATATATTATTTAATTTATTACATTATTATTATTTAATTGTGCTTAAATATATACCTATATTTGATTCTATCCATCACAAAATAGGAAAACCATTCACGAGTACATAAGGCCTCTCGTCTCGCGAAATGATGTGGATTATTTTTATTTCTAAAAATTTTATAGATTAATATGAATAAATATATTCTGAATAAATATAATTTTTATATCTTGATTATTTTTTAAATAATATGGATAAATCATCACAATTAAAATATGAAAACTAAAAAACTAAAACATACAAGAAAAAATAATTTAATTACTACACGAAACATTGATTTTCCTAAAGAATTTTTAATTAATGCATGATAATATATGAAAAGTTAGTCATAAATAAAATTAAATATATAAATTTTGTTATGGAATATATGTATAATAAATCTATATTTTTTATATATGTTTAAAATATTTATTTCAGAACTCCGACTAGAGGCAAGAGATGATTTCAAAATATCATTATTATTCCATATTGTTTTTTATTATGTACCCACATCAAAAATATTTTTATATCATAAAAAATAATTTCAATAAAATGTATTATCAGATGAATATATTAATCTATAATTATTTATTAATTAAAATTTTACACATGTTTTCAATTTAGAGAATATTTTTAATGGAATATTTTTGTGATTTTTAAAATGTTTTATTTTTATACCTTTTGATAGTAGTGTACATAGATTTTTAGTTAACAAATCTGGATTGAATGTATTTTATCACTATATTAAATAATAATGTATTTTATACTTCTTTTTCACTTTTAAATTTTATTATCAATTATATTTTTTCCATCATATTTGTAATGTTACTAAATATATCAATTAATAGTGAAAATTTTATTTTTCACAATATTTTTCAAATGATATTTTTAAATTATTTTCATCAATCTAATCATAAATTATATAATATCACGATTTATTGAGTTTTTTATTGTGTAAACATCCTCCATATTTTTATGTAATGTTTATTATTAGTTTGACTAGGATACATTGTGATATTCTTTATTCGTGTTCTTCCAAGAGGGATGGTTATTGAATTTTGAGTCCTGATGAATAAATTGTGTTATATATTCATATGAGTAATAAAATAGAATTAATAAATTAAGGGTAGGGATTTGAATTATGTATCCCCTTGAGGCATCAATTTGTATAATGAGAAAAACTAGCTTTGTTGTTTGGTTGATCCCTTACCTATTTATGCTAAATATCTTTCCATGAGGCCATAAAGGTAAATATGCCTTGGAATGAGTCCTTGATGGTATACATGAATTATAATGTGGTTTTGATGGTATATTAAAAATTTTATATTTATATATTCAAACATTAATGATATTATTTATTAATACCCATGTGGTTATGGGGAATAGATTTAATATACTTGAATTTTTTTCATCTACTATGGATATTTATAATGAATTATTAAATTTTTATTTAATTCAATACATATGATTCATTATTTATTTAGTATTATCTATACGATAACCTTACGAAAAATATAATATCACAATTCTTAATGTATCTTTCCTAGGATATCAGGAAGTGAATTAAGATTTCTATGCATGGTTATGATAGAGTAAATAAGATATTCCTTGAATAAAATTCTATATAGAATTTTATTTTTCCAAATATAATGTGAAATTTTAGTTTGCGTCTATATTTCAGAGGCTAAATATCTATTTTGTCCCATGGGTGGTGATTTATTGTATTTAGGGTTATTATAAAAAATTTACCACCAATAATGGGCGACCAGGGTAGGGGCCTTTACAACAAAACCCTATCCACTATGGGTAATGTAAGCATAACTGCAACGACTAGACATATCTTCAATTCCTTCAAATATTCATCAATTTCAACATTTAAATGGATTATGGATCACTTTATAGTTTTCTAGGTTTGTGTATCTCATTCCAATGTGAAATTTTCCAAAAAAAATCGATAATATCCATCTTATCCATGAACACTATTGTTCTTAGTCATAGTGTATTCTCATTACCAATGATAAATTGCTTTTCTAAATGATAGATCTATCAATATAACCGTAATTGAAATTATAAAACCAATGAATAAACATCATAAATATTAATTTCACAATAGAAAAAAATTTAATATCGACTCCCCTTCCTCATGATCCTAAAAAAATCCTGAAACAATCTTCATACTCATTTATTCTCTTTAAATGTATATGAAGATCATCTATAAATACTACCATTTTAGCATAATGAAAGGCTCTAATTAATCTCTTAATTAATTACATGATGATAAAATAAGAATTAATAAGAACAAATTACATCACTTTATATTCATATTGACTATTCGTTTTACAAAAGGGTCTCTTGGTTATATCCTATACATAAACTCACAATTGATGATATTCACACAAAATTTCAATCAATTAAATAAATTAATCTCATTTTATTTTAACAAAAGGATCATTAATATGTGGTAGGGGATACATTTACATTATAATGATAATTTTATTTTATCTATAATCAGTGGATAATAACATTGATCCACCTTTCTTCATTACAACAAGTACTAGTTCACCCAACAATGATGCACATAGATGAATGAATCTCTTATATTAACTCTTATAGTGTTATCTCTTTGATTTTTGTGACACATTTGGGTACATTATTTTTATATTCATTTAAATACATGTTGCACTAGGTCTGAAGTATACTAATATCATAACATTTTGGTTTATAGGAATACAGCTTCAATATTTCATAAAAAATTGATAAAATCCCACAAAATAAAAACGTCATAAAAGATTATTTTCTCAATAACCATATGTTATAAATACCAAAATTTTAAATGAATAACGACCCATAAAATGATGAAATTACCTTGGGAATTTCATATTTTCAATCATACATAAATATGAAAATTAGTTTGTGTGGAATATAAAACAGACACACCATTCCTCAACTATTTAATTTTTATTTAAGTAATGAATTCAAATACAATACCTAAATAACATATTGATTAACATGAGGAAATATAACATGATTTTCATTAATAGATATTCCATAAATATAAACCGATGAAGAATCATAGACCTCATATGAGATCATCATACCATTACGTGTGTTCAATAATAATTAAACGCCAAATCATAAAGGCAGTTTAATGATATCCTCAGTAAATTAGTTAAATATAAATGGGTGGTAAGATACTGAATAAAATTAAACATTAATAGTTATTGAGATAATATTATGTGTACCTTTGACCTATTTTTATCATGCATCCCATCATCAAGAGAAATAACATTATATTTACCTTTTTGTTGGGATTTCTTTGTATCATACATTTATCATCACCATTATCCTTCGAGTTTGATAATTAATTACCCTAATGTCCTTACTCATTAACATAGAAATGTTGACATGTGTGTGATTGATTCCTTGGTTATTTTTCAATTTCCCTTTCATTAATTATTCCCTTAATATAACATTAGAATTCAATTTCATGATGACCGTACTTCAAAAAAAAATTAAAGTCCCTTTTTGACCAATTTCATCAAATTTTCATCCACACATTGAGAAAAATAGAATTCATATATTCATCTCTCCATAATTTTTAGATTTTTCTTTTAATTTCATCATTATTTTCATATCCAAACAATGGGATACATGTATATATTCAATCTCTATATCCTCTATGATAGGATATGGATTGATTTCTTCATATCCATCAATGTTTTAAATGCATAACACCCATAGTAGTAATGGTTTTAAGCCACTGATGAATCTATCAAACATAATTACAGGTTATGTGATAATAAAAGAAGCATTCATCATATGTATTGTAAAATTTACCTCAAATATACAAACAGATTCATCATATCACTACTTTATCTCAAAGAATTTCTTCTCCATTTATGTTTGAAGAATATAATGGAATTACTTATTTAAGCACATGATCATTTATTCATCACATCCAATAAAGTTAATTTCATATATTAACTCATATTAATTGTATTATTACAAAATTAATAAACATTACATTCTAAATAATATAAAGAAAATTATTTTTCATGTTTTGTATAGTGGATATTGGATAAAAAATTTATTTAGATCCATTTTCTACAACTATATGTATATCTAAAATACTAAAATAATGGGGGTATGGCCTCAAGAAATACTGAATATAATTTTGTTCCATTGATTTATCATTTGGATGATTAGCATGTTTCATTGTATTAGTAAGATACAAAGGCATACAAATAATATTTCCCATTCCATATCCTATTATATTTTTTTCTTGATGATAATCATTTCATTTTCATCATATTCATCAATATCACAATTTCATTAGTTTAATTATGCCGACTAAAACATAAAATGTATTATGAGGGACAATAATCAAAATGGAAAACAATTTAATCCCTAAGAATCAATTTTGGATGTCTAAAATATCGCACATTATTTCAAAATATGAAACCTTTGGTTAAGCTTAATTTATCATGGATTATTACCTAACAACTATTATATTTCATAATACATAAAATTATCCCCATTTATTTTACTAATGTGTCATTATCTATGTTAACAAAATTTAATGAAACCTTTCTCTAAGAACCAAAATAGAGACCTAAACATTTCATACAAATATATTACTTCATGTTAGCTAAATATTAACAACAATAAATAATTTTCTACAATGGAATCATATATTATTCATATCATTAGACATGTAGATGAATAAAAAATTGGTCCATATGTGAACTAGATCATCTACCACTATATTGTTTCAAATTTATTAATTTCTTAGATATAGTATACAAATACATTTCTCATAACAAGGGAAAAACAAACCAATAAACGGTGATCATTTTTTAATTTTATGTGTTTTAAAGAGAGATATTATTTGTCAATTAAACATAAAATGATTGTAGTGGTTTTCAAACATTGTGATATCATTTTAAACCATAACCTATATATCATACATGATAATGAAGAGTCTTGAAATATTGTTTTGTAGTTCATTAGACCTTTTTCATAAAGTTATTAATGATCCTAATATATGTGATAATAACATTGGCATGAGACGTAATTTTCTGGAACACACATAATCATAGAAAGTCATTTCGTTTGTATCCATGTATCAAATACAAAATTATCATTGTTAATTGGTTCCACTCCCAATCTATCATAATATATATTGTTCACAGTAAAAACTATCATAGTAAATACTATACCTCACAAAAGATGGATTAATGCACATTCCTGTCCTTTTTATCTAATGAGATATATGTCGTTTCCCAATGCATTGGATGATAATATCCTTCAGGACCCACAAATCATTTAATGAAATTCCTAAATATGAGCACTTCAATATCATTAATCATTAATTTTTTTTAAAACCAATCAATTTTAAATCGTTTTTAAATCATTTCATTATATCATCATAGCTTATCCCACATTAATGAAATGGGTTTCATAATATTTTCAACTCATAGAAAAGAAAAGTCTTCCATTGGAAATTCATAAATCATATTCTTTAAACATCCAAATAATGAAATCATATGTTTTAATTATATAATACCAATAGAAATTAATAATTAAAATAAATTTATGTGGTAATATATGAAAATAAATTTAAAATATTTTAGGAATATATATAGGGAAATATAAAATTCTAATAATGAAATCACTTATTTAAAATAAAACATTTGAGGCAAATTTAAAGAAAGCATTTATTTTAAAAAATATATCAAAATATATAGATTAATATACATCGATTTAAATTCATATCAAGGTAGGAAATTTTTTTCATGACATTTTAGTTGAATGAAAAAATTGATTTCACTATTTTGAAAAATGTTAAAAACTACTTCATTCAAAAAACTAAAAGAATATTAATTTTGATACAGCTTGTTAAAACACAAACATAGATATATATTACATTAAATAATAATTATATATTAGAAAAAATGTTTAAATATTAATAAAATATAGACTCTGATGAGATTTGAATATTTATTCAATAAAATAATAATGTAATTTCCAAACCTGGGTGCCACTTATCTAATTCACCGAACTTGTTCGCCACATGGAATCAAAACTTCCTCCTCATATGATTTAGTCTAATAACTAGTAGTGAGGGTTTAATAGAACACAAAGGGATAATATATCCTTTTTATTTGAGTAAACTATAAAAAATATAAGAAAAAATAATGGAAATAAGTAAACTATGAAACTTCATCAAAACCCATTTATGAAATCTATATAAAATCCCACAACCAAATATTAACCATGCTATTTTATTTAAAATAGTTCCATATATAGTGAAATGCATGAATAATGAAAAGATGAAAAATACCCAAATGTGTCCAGAATCTATGTTTGGATCCCTCATCCAAGCATATCTGACCCCTAAGTCAAACATCTAGCATAATGCATTTTCCTTTGTTTTGGCCTTTAACTGTGAGGTATTCTTGAGTACACAATGGTGTAATGAGAAGGGTCTAAGTAATAATAATCCAGCCACCACCAAAATTTTCTAAAATATATTCATTCTATATAGATAGATTATATTTGTACATAATTTTTAACATTCTTAACATAAACATAAACACGGTGACAGTAATTAACAAAGTTCACATTAGCCACTTAATAATTTGTTCTAAGGGTTATCCACTTTAATCAAATATACATCTAACTATACCAGTTATATAAACAATGAATAAGGGGAAGTAATCATGTTCCCTACAACCATAGGAATATCATTACTCATAAATATACATAGAACTTACCATGTAATCCTTAGACTAGATATTCATATACCGTGTATTCTTCACGCACCTTGATCCCCAAACTGACTCCATATACCAAGGAATATGGTAGAGGGGCAGGGAGCCTCACCATAACCCAACCCATGGTAATAGATAATCACGTATAATACCCCACACATAACAATAATTTATGTTTACAAGCTTCTTTTAACATTTAATAGATATACTATTTAAAAACAAAAACTCTTTGATCACACTAATCATTTACAAACCATGTCTCCTAAAACACATATACCATATTAATACCATAACCCAATAAATATTTTACCATTTACCTACCCTATACCATTAAAACATATATTATTTACAATTCATAACTAATTTACACATAAACCATTAAAAATTTTAATGCATTACCACACAAACCATTTACACACATAACTCATTTATCACATTTTAATTATACCAAACTCCCTCTTATGAGATGATATCTACCAATTTTTTTAATTATTCTCATTTTTCAATCCATGTAAATAAAATGCACACAATTTTCATTGGATTATTTTCATTAATTTCTATTCACATGATTAACAGGTTTATTATATGTTCTATATCATAAAACATTAAATTTCATATTCAAATACCCAATCCCCAGTTCACGTTGGTCTAAAATCCCATGGATGTCCAATTTTCTAGATTAATCAGCCTCATTGCATCCTATGGAGTCAGTAGGGTTTTAATTATTAATTTAGATAACGAATTTATCAATTATTACCCATTATATCAAATTCACAACAACAATGTACCATAGTAAAACAACTTACACATAAGGAAAACATCAAGAATATAGGGTTTAACTTGTAGACCACTTAACGTGATTATGTAGATTATACCCTTCTCAACCATAGTGTACAATTCAAATTCATACACCCCACAAAACCCCAACATATTATTAGTTATAAAAATTTTGTTTTAGGGATTTAAGAGAAGAAAAATTATTTCACAAGCCCTAATCTATTAATACGAAGGAAAACAAACTTTACAATAATCCGTAGATTTTATCCTCCCATAACGGAGCTCCAAACAAGATATAAATGAAGGAGATCAATAATTGGTATTTTTTGGAGGAAGGTTTCATTAAACTTGGAATCTATAGGAAGAATGAAAAGGAAATTCATGTGATAAATCTCAAATAATGTGGGGAATATGGTAAATGTCCCCTTATTTAATGAGACGCTTGGTTTGCCTTCATGGTAGACCAAACCTTGTGAAAACTATTTTCCATCCCCTTCCATGTGGGGTCATTAGTCACACAGATTCCTGGTGATACACCTTGTTCATCAAACCATGTTGTATTCATGTGGGGTGGATCTGTACGAGCAGACATGGTTTGGTCCCTATCCATGAATATTTTTACCAACCATGAGCAATCGTATCTATTCAATACGTGTGGGGAACATAGTTACTACTATACATGCACTATTCATTGAACAATCACTATATAGACCATTTCCCCCCTAATTTTTTTGTCTCCAACCCTTAAGACACCCTAGAGTCTCATGATAATCTCATGAAACATCACATGAACAAATCAAATGGATTTTAAAAAGAAATATAAACATGATAATACATCTATAGATATACAGGATCTCCAAACCTCCCAACAATATTATGTCTCTTTATAAAGCTATACTCCCAACATCATTGAGTATCCCTGGTAAAATGAACTAGCTAGTGTGCCCATATATTTGACTCCCTATCCAATGATTTCCTATAAATGAAATCTTGGTGCCTCAACAATCATAATAATGACACATCCTTACTATTATAAACAATCTAAATATAGTTCCCAATAAAACATCGATTCTACTCAAACTATGAAACAACAAAGAAATCATAATTTTCAACATATATCACTTGTTAAGGGATTGTGTGATACAACAGAATTTGTGACACATGAAGAACATTCTTCATGCAAGTACAATGTTTTCCAATAGCCACTCGGTATACCGTTAGTGTGATCCTCTAAAAATTACAAATTTCCCCAAATACGTTTTCATAAACATAACCTTTTTCATAATCTGATGGTGAACCATCCATGGTGAACCCATATGAATACAGAATCACCGACAATAAATTCATGAGGTCAACATGGACGATCAAAATAAGGCCCCTTCCACTCATTTCCATATGCATACATTTCCAATTCAACTTCACTTGTTTTGATGTATTTTGTATACGACTCTATCCCATCAACTCTAATTGCACAACCTATATCAAACATAAGAAATATCAACAACATCTACAATAGATAACCCGATATATATCCATCTAAATATTCACTCATTAACTACTGTTAATGGTTGACTCATCATGCACCATGTGCTTCTCCCAATGTCTACCATAATCTTCGACACAATCACTCATCATGTCCTCTAGAAGCTAAATAGTACGCTCTGAATGGATGTATCACTATGGGGGGAATAATTTACTAATAAAACCTGTGTAACAAGCACCTTATGTAACGATTTCCATAAGTGTATTGTAATATTTATATAATGACATGAAACTATACTGAATGGTACCCAATAAAACCATACATTATTTTGAACATATTGATCACTCAACTGGTCTCCATTGATGGTCCCTAAAATCAATATGAAATGTTCCACCTTGGTCAACTAATCTTCATTGAACAATATCACATCATTATCTTGAGGTGTCATTAAAAGATCAAACCCAAAATATATCATGAAATCATCTCACATCAATTTTTTGAATGAACAATATCTGCTAAAAACATCTCATCATTATTTCCCAGACATCACCTACTATCAGATGTACCATCGTGCCATTAAACAGGCTGCTTCATTCTATATCAATAAACATCAATACATTTTATGAAGATCACGATACATTTTTATTAAACCTAGATGAACCACCAACTTCGTATAATGAAAAACTCATATTAAATATTGCCACATACAAAAAGGCAAGATGATATAGACATGAACATAAATGAAATCATGTTCTCCAAAGGTTCAATTGAATGGAGACTCCCCACATTGAAGGATTACCCTAATTTTAAAAAATTATGGAACATAAAAGATCCTCTCCCTTATCATTCTCATATTAATTTTCTCTTTTTGCATGGATGTGAGGGTCATATTCCATTTTATAACCTAGATATGTAGATTCCAACACAAAAACAATGCCATAATCATCCAATCAAAACTAGATTCCAAAAATATCAAATTCTAGGTATTCTGACTCAGATCATCGTCAATAATATTTTCCATTTATTCCCTGTTGACAAACTCAAAATAAAAATAATTCATGTACACAACCCATTATCAATGTTAGAAAAATAAACCACACAAGGATAAGATGAAATTAAGGATTTTATGATTTGTATACAAAGCCAACCATTCCCCAAACGTGTATTATCTTCAAAAAATTAAATCACAATCTGATGAGGCTATCTCAAGAAGCATTTTAGGTTGACTTTATTCATGAGGCCTCAATTTTTGTTACCCAATTATTATAACCATATCATTGGGCATCAAAATTTCCCTAAGACCAACACCAATCACATCACCCAAAACAATGAATAATCCTTATTATACTCGGGCAGTATCATGACTTGGGTAGTATTTAACCGCTTAATTAAATTCTATAAATAATTATAACATTCCACATCCAATTAAAACATTATTAAATTCTTTTTCAAGCCAAAAATTTGTTCCTCTAAATGGAAAATGCCATTGATGATCCTCTAACAATATCATAGAAAACTGATATTTATTTTGATATCAGAAATAGATCTAAGATAATCCTAATCTATAACAAGATTAAAATTATACTTTTCCACATATAAACCTTACATGAATATGATGTGACTCTGAAAATATACCTGGTATATATAGAAATGAATCATATATGGCTTAGAGAACATCATATGCTCTCTTTGTGTACTCGGGACAATATAAAGGTATTTGGAATGATCATCATGAGTCTTTGAGAATGCTAAAATTTCATTCACCCTGATTACTAAAAACATATCATGTTATGGGTGAAATAATAGGTTCATTAGGGATAAAAATATACTAGTACATTTTTTATCCGTAACAAAATCATTAAATATCCTATAAAACCATACCTACTGTTGAATGTAGTGAGTTATATATCATAATGTCTCACCATTAGAAAATGACACATTGATCTCAACACAATCATGGATAACATAGAACCACCCCACAAATGGTAAAAAAATATCATCAATTCATGGGGGAGGATATTGGATCTTAACTACCATGTGATTCACCCTCTGATAATTGAAACCGATATGCAACATCTGGTTTGCTTTATTATCCATCAAAACTACAAAACCTGAAGGTGACATTATTAGATGACTAAACCCATTATTCTCCAATAATTACAAACGAGTTTTATGTTTTTGATTTTTTGTTGGTTCGTTCCATTATGGAGGAATAAAAATATTTCATCTCAAGGAAGAAACTCAATTTCGAATTCATCTTCTATCTCATGTAATTGAAAAAATAAGTCATCAGAAAACAAATTATAAAACTAAATCACCACCGATGGAAATATCACTTACACTACTCCCCCATTATCAATTACAATACATTCTATTTGGTTTGTAATCTCAACCAACTACTGATGAAGGGGAGTGAAATAACTTCTTGGATATATCATTCCCTATAGATAACATAATTATACCCCTCAATGGATGTGAATTTTAACCCCATATAGAAATAGTCAATATGGAAATGATACAATACCAACCCATCGATCCAAAAAATCAAATCAAAAACTAACATGTTGAGCATAAACTAGTCCCATAAGAAACAATACCCACCATCATTAAATTTACACTCCATTCACAACCATAAATTTATAGCTTATACCCCTAATATTGTATTAAACAATATAGGGAATCAAATATTTTACACATGTAGAAACGAAAAATTAAAAAATAGATGATATATAAAATAATGAGGGGAACATGAATAAAATAAAGAACTAGATAAAATGAAATTTAAAATAATCATACGTCGAACAGCGAACAGTCCAGCCTCACATCTTCAAGGTCCAAGATGAAATGAAATGGGATTACATGTAACTCTACACTAGTATCTAGTCTGTGTCGATGGGGTTTTATTACCATACTAATATAGACTCTCATATCAGGATAAACAATTCCCACCACAATAATAGTTATAGCAAGAAGAAATCCAACTTCCTACCTATTATGGGGCTTCCAACCTACACCTACACTCTATATGTACATTGATACATCATAATTACACATCTTGGGATGGTTCCATGAAATCCTCTATACATTTTATATCCTTACACACACTAGCGAATCGACTAGTGATCAAGAACATTTTCAATCCATGTTTCCCGGTCATCCACTCTGAAAACAAAACACATGTGAACCTCCCATTGTGGTAAAACGTCACGCCTATAAAATATATACACCACCAACATGGTGATAAATTTCATAACATGTATTCATACCATTGGAATATACAGAATTGGGTCATCCAACTAGAACCACATACCCACCACCAGATGACTCCTTTATGAGCACTTGTGGAATATGTTCCAGATCAACTACTTTAAAAAACCTATTAAAATACAATGTATTCACCTGGTAATCGATCTCATGTTTATGCATATCCTGAATATGTATCTTTTTAGCTACCTCATCAATTAAATATTCTATAAGAAAGTGTTTCATGTCGGTTAAGTGGCATGAAATATCCATGACTATTACAGTACTCCGGTTCAACCTCATAGACAATGTATCCTACTCCATTCTCATGGTCTCTGTATAGAAATGTTCCAGAAATGATTCATGTTGATATTTTCACATCATACTATTCCTACTCACTAAGAATCATGATATCCCATGTTTTCTTATCTGGTACTCACAACATGTAATATGCAATGTTAAATCTCTTATATGGAAGAGTATCTAGGTTTTCTAGAATCTTCTAGATGGAATATATCATGAACTCGGCTAATTTGGGTGAAATGTCTCTGGAAGGCATCATAGGGGGGTTATAATGATACTATATAGTCATGTAAAACATAATCCAAACTACACTCACTAGGTATCATTCCATCATATTCTAAAAACATGAAATGGTCCCACAAAACGGATCACCTCCTCTATTACCCTAGATCAATGTAGTTTTCGACTACTCTAATAGATAATAATTCATGGTGTTATTCTCATTATTCCCAACTATAAAACATCACCGTGGTGGAATATCTCTACATATCTAAACATATGTATCCAAACCACCAATATAATGCTTCCACAATTTGAGAGAAAATAAGGATCTATATTTTCAATATATTAGAACATTCTTATACACTTTCAAAATGGACGAATCTAAATTTATAACACCAAACTATAGAATCCCTTACATAAGACATGTTCAAAACAAGGTAAACCAACTTATATAAACACATTCTTTTTACCATTCATACTTTTTAATCATTTCATTTTCACTACTAGTTTTTTTCTGTTAGGATAAATTCAATATTTCCAACATGTCCGGATAGGATTCTCAAACCATTTAGGACATTTAATTATGAATTATTCTTTAACCATTATATTTATTACTCTCTATTTAACCATTTGAATCATATTCATTAGGCACCATATCTATTTATATTTTATACATAATGAAATAAATTCAATCCCCCACACTCGACATGTATTTCCCATGTGTTCCTCCAGTGATACATGTTACATATGTCCTTAAGAGACTAAAATGATGCACATATGAAAAACCTTTCCACTTTTTGGTTTTGTGTTGTAATATCATAATATATAATCATGAAACCATTATTGGATCACCCAATGTTAATTATTATTCATCAATAATGACAAACATTAAGTGAAAACATACCACAATGTCTACAGGGGTTTTTACCCACACATGGGTTTGATTCTCACATGAATGAGCTCATTACCAAATCCTAGAACATATTAGAATATTCTCAATCAGTACCAAATAATAGGAAAATATAACAAACAAACTCTTATGATACCACCATTATTATTCTAGAACATGTTTCCACTTATTTGGACTGTCACAACCCCCTCCCCACAATGTGTACCCCTACTGGGCCGGCAATGTGAGAAGGAAGATAATGACTCCCGAGTCCTGCCTCCAGTAGTCCCCAGGTTGGAGACTACCACCGAGGGTATAGTAAACACACAAATGGGAGGCATTACCCTCTAAGGGAACACATGCAGAAAAGAGAGATAAGATAGACACCAATCTGCTCCATCTCAGAACTGAAATATAAAATAATCCCACATATATATATGAAATGTCATGCAAAATTACTACAACGGAAAGGGGAAACTAAAAGTACCCAAAAGAAAGTAAAACAGCATCGACGACAAGCCCGAACAACTCCTCCTCCAACCGAAAGCTAGTAGTAACAAGCATGATCTCCAACCTGCTCCAAGTGACCTAAAAACAGTTTATATATACATAGGGTGAGTATAACAGTATACTCAGAAGGATCCTCCCCAAGCCTCCTGTGCAAAAGTAAAGAAAGGATGCTAAAGCCCAGTGTACAACAAGTGAAACTAACTCATCACCTAAATAGGTATACTAAGTTCCCAACCTCACCATGGCTTCTCTCTCCAAGTAACGCATATAGGAATATAGCATATAGTAAAGATTATCAAGGGTACCCCGCTACTACTTCCCCACTGATTTGCCACTTTTCACCAACAACATACATCCTGTGCATATCTCTCCAAAGGCTTGCCTGCAGACACTTGGGCTAAGCTCCACAATCTGCACCTCGTGCACCACAATGGCTTGCCCGAAGACACCTGGGCGAATCACCACACCATCCTCACAACCAAAAGTAACCAGGTAAGTTCCGGGAGCCACCACATCCCGCATAACGTGTATCATACATCGGGTATTATACCTCAAGACATTATAGCCCACACATCAAGTAGGGATCCTCAAGCCATCACAACCTATACACGTTACACCTATAGTAGTCCATAAGATACTATATCCACAATATATGTGTGTGAAATAACTACAAGACATTACATCCCTCAACACACATATATGGGGAAACTAACTTTTGTGCATGTTGGCACATGTATCTACCAAGAGAAGAGAGCGGGGCCAAAGGGGGTAGTCAGCCATTCGACCTCCCATCAGAATGTTGGGGAAAACACCCCCAGGGCTCAAAATCCATAGGGTGTCAGTTTCCCTTACCGACAGGGTGGAGTAGCGTATAGAAACACAAAAAGTACAGAATATATATATAACTCTCATCCACACTATGGGAATTACCTAGGCTTAGATACAACTTCGCCTAACATCTCTCAGACTCCCGACTGCTACTTCTAAGACTATGTGTCCTATAAGAACACAAACAATTGAAGAGCTTTATTAGATTACCCCATTCTCATTTAATCAGTTCCATTATACATTAATTAATTATGTAAACATTAATTAACCATGAACAATTACACACTAAAATGAAATGGCATCACATTCAAAATCAACTACTCCCTTTAAGATTCACATCACCTTTAAATTCCAGTATCTCCATCCCTATGGATTTTCACCATTTAACCAAACATTTATTACAGAATTACTCTCCCATATTCCCAGGCATTCTAGAAAAGCATCCTATGATACTAAACACCATGGAGGCTCAACACGGTGAGTAGATATACTACCCGTCGAGTCATTGCCGCTATAGAAATAGCATAGACCCATTCTCCCTTGAGAGGCTAAACACAGAAAGCACGTGGAATACCCAGCGCATCTTCGCCTCCTTCGGAAGAAGGGTAAGCAAGGCCAACTTCCTTGAGAAGTGGGGTAAAGCAAAGCAGATAAACATTCAAAGAATCCACAGGCATACAACAACCACATCCATCCCATTCCATTACCCCTGGTGTCCTCCCCGACACCCATATGCATAAACTGATGCATCTCGCCACTCTAGGCGTTATCTGTTTCCAAAACCACATGGCCTCCATGCCTCCACATATCACAAAACCCCTTCAGGGTCACATCACCGCACAAGCGGTAGGAAAACAAAAATAACAACTATGGGCTCTTGAACCTTTAACAAACAAGAGGGTAACTTAGAACCCTTTTAGAAATTCTCACACAATCTGTTTAGCAGATTTGTTATTCGTAGGTTCCAATTACGGGATATCTAATGAGTAATCTATCACAATTAAATAACCATGATTACTTCCCTAACTTGATTAAAATCAAATTAGAACAACTACGACATCAACCAGAATCATTTACCTGACTCTTTATCTATAGCCAATTAATTATAAATTAATTCCGGCATTACGTTTATTATTAATATCCATCAAGAACGAACAACAAATCAAATAAATCATTGATATCACTCTATCTAGAAAAACATGAGGCAAACCGTTATCATGGAATAAAGAAACAATATGCAATCAACCAATTCTTTTAATCCAGTTCAAATATGTAATTAGGTCAATTTCGTTGTGATCCAAAGGGCTAAATCATGCTAATTCTACGATTGCACATATAGAATTAGAGAATCCATGAATCCCCTACCTGGATGAGTTCTTGACGTCCTTTATCCACACAACGGGTCAATATCCTCCTCTCAGGACAACTACATCCGCCAGAGGATTCCGATAATACCAACCAACCCCATAAAAAACCCACTAGAATCTTGGAAATTACATGGTATAATATGGAAAGGAGAAACAAGATAAGATAATCCCCAAAAGAATGACGATAAAACATACCTAATTGGGATGATTGACTGACACAGCTCGGTTGCATCCAAAATAGAGCAGAAAAAATCCTAGGAGTAAAGATTGATTGTGCAACTCCTACGGGATTGATTGAAAGGTTCTAGAGTCTATTAGCTGAGAACAAAGGGAAAGAACAAGGGAGATTGATATCTCGTCCCTTTTGGAAGATTTAATGGGGCGATAGTTTAAGATCTGGTTAATTCTCCACTAAAAACGGATCGCATTAACCCACGCGGTTTGACAAAGTAAAAACATCCCGGCCTTAGGAATAATTAATATAGGATTTATGGAATTTGAATCGGCCTTAAGAGTCCTTAAAACAAGGCTTTAAATGTATTTTACCTCAATGGAAACGTCAAATGGGGCAAAACTGTAGGAAGCTGGAAACACTGTTCACATACTCAAAATTTGGAAAAGGAAAGAAAAGGTCACTGTTAGAAGGTTACCGTTTTGGAAAAACTGTTCAAGCCTACCGATAGAAGGTAACCGTTAGAAGGTTTCCATTCTGGAAAAACTGTTCAAGCCTACCGATAGATGGTCACCATTAGAAGGTTACCGTTCTGAAAACACTATTCAAGCCTAACGATTGAAGGTCACCGTTAGAAGGTTACCATTCTGGAAACACTGTTCAAGCCTACCGATAGAATGTCAATTTAGAAGGTTATCGTTCTGGAAATAATGTTCAAGCCTACCGATAAAAGGTCACCGTTAGAAGCTTACCATTCTAGAAACACTGTTCATGCATACCGATAGAAGGTCACCATTAGAAGGTTACAGTTCTGCAAACATTGTTCAAGCCTACCGATAGAAGGTCATCGTTAAAAGGTTACCGTTCTGGAAAAACTATTCAAGCCTACCGATAGAAGGTCACCATTAGAAGGTTACCTTTCATGAAACACTATTCAAGCCTACCGATAGATGGTCACCGTTAGAAGGTTATCGTTCTGGAAACACTGTTCAAGCCTACCGATAGAATTCCACTGCTAAAACCTCACCGATAGAAACACTATTCACTGAACCTCACTGACAGAAACACTGTTCACCTACCGATACTATTCATAAAACTGGAAACACAGTTCACAGAACTGGAATATTGGCAAAGTGTTGGGGATAAGTCATCTTGACCTCTCGGAAAACCTCCAACACCACATTTTCACAAAGTAATGGACCAGAGAGTTCCGAGTCATTACATTAGATACCTCTCAAAACATTCTCATCCTCGATAATTAAAAACCAACTCAGAATAAAAGAGGGGTCCGAAAAACCACTCCATAAGAAACCGCTTAGGGGAAAACCACCATGAGTTGTTTGAAAGATGGAAATAATCTACGACATCTGAGAGTATGGGAACAGAAAATCCATATCCAAACAATTCAATCATAACATCACATAAAAGGTACATAAATAAAACATGAAAGGTCTAACCACAAAGGAAACATCATTACATGAAAGGAGTTTAAAATTAAACAACTCTGGGTACTGAGCACATATTTGTGACTCACGCTCCCAGGTACTCTCCTCCATGCCACCGTGACTCCACAAGACTCGAACTAAGGGGATAGAATGCCCACGCAACACCGTCTCCTTGCGGTCTTGGATCTCAACAGGTCACTCCTCGAAGGTTGCATCATCATCAATATCGATCTCTCCCTAATTGATAACACGAGATTCATCATGAAGATAACGATGGAGCTGTGATACATGGAAATATCATGTATCCGACTCATCTGAGGGGGAAGTGCTAATCAATATGCCACAACTCCAACATGAGCTAACACCTCGAAAGGCCCAACAAACCAGGGAGAATGCTTACTCCCACGACCAAACCTTCGCTGCCCATGATGGGGATTCACCTTCAGAAACACATGATCCCCATCATTAAACTCTAAGGGTCTCTTTCTTTGATCAGCATATGATTTCTGACTATCTTGCGCTGTCTCCATCCTCTCACGAATCACCTGAACCATCTCTTTTGTATTCTGCACTAGTTCTGGTCCGAGAATTGCTGACTCTCCGACCCTAGTCCAGCACAACGGAGAACCGCATGGTCAGCCATACAAGGCTTCAAACGGTGCCATACCGATGGTAGAGTGAAAACTATTATTGTAAGCGAACTCTACGAAGGGTAAGTGCATCATCCATGAACCTCCAAAATCAAGAACACAAAAGCGCAACATGTCTTCAAGAGTCTGGATGGTCCCCTCTTTCTGACCATCCGTTTGAGGATGAAAAGAAGTGCTAAGGCACAGTTGAGAGACAAAAGCATGCTGGAGCCCTCTCCACACCCTGGAGGTAAAATGAGGATCTCGATCAGAAATGATCGTCCTAGGTACTCCATGAAGTCTCACCACATCCTCTAGATACTTCCTCGAAAAAACTTCCACTGATCTCGACTCCATGATGGCTATGAAGTGGGCCGATTTTGTTAAACGATCCACTACCACCCATATAACATCATGTCCTCCCGTAGCTCGAGGTAAACCCTTAACAAAGTCCATTGTGATGTCCTCCCACTTCCACTGAGGAATCTCTAATTGCTGGAGAAGACCACCAGGAACACGGTGTTCGACCTTCACCTTCTGGCAGACTAAACATCGAGACACACACTCTGCAACCGCATGCTTCAGCCCAGGCCACCAAAACTGACTCTTCATGGATCAGAGCATTGTTTTCACACCAGGATGTACTGCCAAGGGAGAACTATGGAACTCCCGGAGAGTCGTCTCGCGCATCTACAGGGGAACAAAAAGCCTGCAATGATACAACACTCGGTGGTGTTCATCCTCTGACCAACCATCAGGGGCCTCACCACAAAGAAATATGTCTCTCCAAACTTCCACCTCTAGATCTCCCAACTGAGACCCTTCCACCATCTGCATCAGGTATGACTGCACCGTCATCTGGAAAAGACAACCTCTACCCCCAACTTCTCTCATATCAAGATGCAAAGCTGATAGCTCTTTCATCACTCTCTAGGAATCTCAATATTCACGCACAACATCATTACGTGACTTTCGGCTTAGTGCATTATCTAAAACATTCCCTTTTCCAGGTGTATATGATATTTCAAAGTTGTATTCTTACAAGAACTCCATCCCCCGATGCTGCCTCAAGTTCAAGTCACTTTGGGAGAAAACATACCTTAAACTCTTATGATTGGGGAAAACCACAAAGTGCTCACCAATGAGGTAATGTCTCCACAAATTTAGAGAAAACACCACAGATGACAACTCAAGATCATGGGTGGCATAGTTGCATTCATGGGGACCCAACTTCTGAGACCCATAAGAAACAACTGACCCCTACTACATGAGAACATAGCCTAGCCCCAGATGTGAAGCATCACAGAAAACATCGAACTGGACTCCCTCCAATGGAAGTCAAAGGACTGGAGCACTTACCAACTATTCCTTTAGATACTCGAAAGCTTCCTGACACTGATCAATCCATATTAATGCTTGATCCTTCCTGGTCAAAGCTGTCAGAGGAGTCACAAATCGAGAGAAATTGGCTACAAACCTCCTATAATATCCTGCGAGACCAAGGAAACATCGCACCTCTGGCACGGTCTTGGGGGCTTCCCAAGACACCACTGCTTCTATATCCGACGAATCCACAGCTACTCCCTGTTGGGACAGAACATTCCCCAAGAAACGAACTTCTTGAGCCCAAAACTCACACATGGAAAACTTCCCAAACAACTGATGTTGGCAAAGAACTCCCAAAACGGCTCATAGATGCTCTGCATGCACCTCCTCAGATATGGAGTATACAAGGATGTCGTCGATGAAAACCACAAAAAACTTGTCCAGGAATTCACGGAACACAAAATTCATCAACCCCATGAAAACAGATGGAGAATTCGTCATGCCGAATGGCATTAAAACAAACTCATAATGCCCATGACGACAACAAAAAGCAGTCTTTGGGATATCCTTATCCTTTACACGCATCTGATGATATCATGACCACAATTCGATCTTTGAGAACCAACTTACAACCTTCAGTTGATCGAATAGGTCATAAATCCGTGGAAGAGGATGGCGGTTCTTTATTGTCACATTGTTTAATCGAAAAAAATCGACACACAACCACAAAATTCCATCAGCCTTTTTCACAAAAACAACTACCGCTCCCCACCGTGACACACTTGGCCGAACAAAACTGCACTGCAACAGACCATCAAGCTGAATACGTAGCTCTCGTAACTCAGAAGAGGCCATCCTATATGGAGACATAGAGATAGGAGACGCTCATGGCTATAGATCGATCCCAAACTCGATCTCTCGTCGAGGGGGTAAGGATACAAACTCTTCTGGAAAGATGTCAGGGTACTCCTCCATGATGCTAGGAAACATCAACTGCTGAATCTCTGAAGAACTCAGCATCATCCCAGCCCTCCTGGATGATAAGGATGAAACTCGTCTATGACTCATCCGAGGTTCTCGCTCACCAATAAACACCACTTTCTTTCCATCTGCATCAATGAAAACGACCATCTTCCTGTAGCAATCTACAATATCCTACACCAAATACAACCAATCCATGCCGAGTATGATATCATATGGTTGTATTCGTAAACATATGAAATCTCCCCAAGAGTGGTGTTTCCCCAACACTAGCTCACAGTCTCTACATACTTAAAATAAGTCGGCTCGACATCCAACTGGCGTAGTCAACGCCAAGGGCACTGAATGCCTCTCTAACTCAAGTCCGAAAGAATGGAAAAGGGTAGGTGATATCAAGGAGTGTGTTTCTCCTAAATCAAACAAGGGATACACCAAGGTAGAAAACAAGAAAAGGGTACCTCGAACGACATCTGGCTCGCCCGGGGCTGGCAACGCTAGAGCATGAAGCTGACCACGACCTCCTCCATGACCTCTCTGACCCTGATGAAGACCAAAACCACGGCCATGCTCTACTCTCTGAGTATGAGGAGCGTCATGGGGCTGTCCTCTGCCTGCTCCATCTACCCTCTGGTGGTCTAAAGCTGGTGCAACCTGTTGCTGCTGCCTCGGCTGAGACTGCCTCAATGGAGGAACCTGGAGCGGAGCACCTGGTGCACGATGACCGCTTTGAAAATTCGGGCACCCCCGCTAGTGATGGCCACGAACGCCACAAGAAAAACAAACGCCTGATCCCTTAGCATAGGCCTGAGAGTTTCTTCCTCCAGATAAACGAGATGGGAAGGGTTGGGACCTACCCCCAGGTGAACGAAAAATATTCTGCCATGAAATCCGTGAACCCTAGACCACAGCTCTGCTTCGTGAAGAATCATGATGATTCCCATCTCATGACGATCCAGTTCTGACCAAAGGCCTCTCAACAACCTCTTTCCTCACCAGCACCTGAAGATATGTCTTCAGCACAAATGGGGTGACCTGGTGCTGGATCTCTGGACACAAAGCCTCCTCAAAATTCCTCCCCCTAGCCTCATCATCTGGTAAATGGTCTGAAGCATATCGTAGAAGGTTCCTGAAACGTATTCCAAACTTTCGGACACTGGAGCTCCCCTGTCGAATGGTAAGAATCTCCTGGCGACTGGACACCTTCGCAGTCGAAGAATGAAACTCGACTCTAAAACTCTCTTGAAACTCCTCCCATGAGATCGATGACTCCTCACGATCCCCGAGGAACAGGAACCACCACTGCCTTACTGCCCCATGCAGCATTGTCACAACCAAGGACACCCAGTGTTTCTTCTGAGCACAAATCTAACTGAAGCCTATCTCGACCTCCTCCAACCAGTCTTCTGTGACTGCATCTAAAACGGATCTGTCATACTTCTGTAGACTCTAGCGCTGAAACTCTCAGAGTGTCTTCCTCCAAAGGTCATTATCGTCATCCCCTACCCGGCGATGATCCGCTAGAACAACATGCTAGACATCTTCTGCGCAAACCTAATGAAGACGTCGACCTGGAGCCATACCTATAAAATAACAACTATTAGAGCTCTTAAGCCTGGAATTTGGAAGACACAACATTAATAAATTAATTGTTTTCTTTTATTAATTTAAGGTTAACCTATCCCAAGGTCTACCCATTCAAACACAGGCTCAAAGAAGAATGATGCATGATCCTTTCCTAGGTCTCTACCCTACAACTAGTATAACTTTTTTTAGTAGCCATCGTAAACTTAAAGGTCCGTGCAACAGATCATAGGGGGAACTAAACGCCTATGTCTCTACCGGACTCCAGTGTTTACCCCACTTGCTAAAAATGAATGACACTATTGCCCTACCATCCCATGCATCCCCACATGTGCCTAACTCCAAACTCCATCCTATCCCTCAACCAGACCTTTGATACCACTTTGTCATGACCCCCTCCCCACAAACTGTACCCTCCTGGGCCGTCAATGTGAGAAGGAAGATAATGACTCCCAATTCCCGCCTCCAGTAGGCCCCGGGTTGGCGACTAGCACTGAGGGTATAGTAAACACACAAATGGGAGGCATTACCCTCTAAGAGAACACATTCAGAAAAAAGAGATAAGATAGACACCAATCAACTCCATATCAGAACTGAAATATAAAAGAAACCCAAGTACATATATGAAATTTCATGAAAAAGTACTAAAACAAAAAGGGGAAACTAAAAGTACCCAAAAGAAAGTATAATGACACTGACCACAAGCCTGGACAGATCCTCCTCCAACCACAAGCTAATAGAAATCAGCTTGATCTCCAACCTGCTCTAAGTGACCTGAAAAACAGTTTATATACACATCGGGTGAGTATAATAGTATACTCAGTAGGATCCTCCCCAAGCCTCTCGTGAAAAGAAAAGAAAGCATGCTAAATCCCAGTGAACAACAAGTGAAACTAACTCGTCACCTAAAAATGTATACTATGTTCCCATCCTCACCATGGCTACTCTCTCCAAGTAACGCATACAGGAATATAGCATATAGTAAATATTATCAAGGGTACCCCACTACAACTTCTCCACTGGTTTGCAGCTTTTCCCCAACGACATACGTCATGTGAATCTCTCTCTAAAGGCTTGGCCGCAAACACCTGGTCTAAGCTCCACAATCTGCACCTCGTGTACCACAAAGGCATTCCCGCAGACACCTGGGCGAAGCACCAAACCATCCTCACAACAAAAATTAACTAGGTAAGTTCTGGGAGCCACCACAGCCTGCATAACATGTATCATACATCGGGTATTATACCTCAAGCCATTATAGCCCATACACTGAGTAGAGATCCTCAACCCATCATAGCCTATACACGTTACATCTATAGTAGTCCATAAGATACTATATCCAGAATATATGTGTGTGAAATAACTACAAGCCATTATAGCCATCTACACTCATATATGGGGAAACTAAATTTTGTGCCTATTGGGACATGTATCTACCAAGAGAAGAGAGTGGGGCCAAAGGGGGTAGTCATCCATTCGACCTCCAATCAGAATGTTGGGGAAAACACCCCCTAGGGCTGAGAATCCCCGGGGCGTCAGTTTCCCTTAACGACAGGGTGGAGCTGCGTATAGAAACACAAAAATACAGAATATTTATATAACTCACATCCACACTATGGGAATTACCTAGTCTTAGATACAACTGCAGATAACGTCTCTCAGACACCAGGCTACTACTTCTAATACTAGGTGTCTTATAAGCACACAAACATTTGAAGAGATTTATTAGATTACTCCATTATCATTTTATCATTTCCACTATACATTAATTAATTCTGTAAACATTAATTAACCATTAACAATTCCACATTCAACTGAAATGGAATCACATTCAAAATCAACTACTCCAATTAAGATTCACATCACCTTTAAATTCCAGTATCTCCATCCCTGTGGATTTTCACCATTTAATAAAACATTAATTACAGAATTACTTTCCCATATTCCCATGAATTCTAGAAAAGCATCCTATGGTACTAAACACAAAGGAGGCTCAACACGGTGAGTAGATATACTAACCATCGAGTCTTTGCCGCCTATAGAAAGCGCATAGACCCATTCTCCCTCGAGAGAATAAACACGGAAATCAGTTGGCATACCCTACGCGTGTTAGCCTACTTTGGAAGAAGGGTAAGCCAGACCAGCTGCCTTGAGCAGTGGGGTAAATCAAAGCAGATAAATATTCATGAATCCATAAGCATCCATCAACCACATCCATCCCATTCCACTACCCCTAGTGTCCTCCCCGACACCCATATGCATAAACTGATGCATCTCGCCACTCTAGGCATCATCTGTTGCCACAACCATAGGGCCTCCATGCCTCCACATATCACAACACCCCTTCAGGGTCACATCACAGCACACGCGGCATGAAAAAAACAATCACAACCATGGGCTCTTGACCCTTTAACAAACAAGAGGGTAACATAGAACCCATTTAGAAATTCTCACACAATCTGTTTATAAGATTTGTTATTCGTAGGTCCCAATTACGGGATATCTAGTCAGTAAGCTATCACAATTAAATAACCATGCTTACTTCCCTAACTTGATTAACATCAAATTAGAACAACTACGACATCAACCAGAATCATTTACATGCCTCTTTATCTTTATCCAATTAATTAACAATTAATTCCGGCTTTACGTTCATTATCAATTTCCATCAAGAACGAACAACAAATCAAAGAAATCATGTATATCACTCTATCTAGAAAAACATGAGGAAAACAGTTATCACGGTATAAGGTAACAACATGCGATCATCCAATTCTTTTTTCCGATTCAAGTATTTAATTATGTCAATTTCATTGTGATCCAAAGGGTTAAATCATGCTAATTCTACAATTGCACATTTACAATTAGAGAATCCATGAATCCCCTACCTGGAAGAGTTCTTGACATCCTTTATCCACACAACGGGTCAAAATCCCCCTCTCACGACAACTGCATCCACCAGAGGATGCCACAGTACGACAGTACCAACCAACCCCAAGGAAAAACCCATTAGAATCGTAGAAATTACATGGTATAATATGGAAGGGAGAAACAAGAGAAGATGATCCCCAAAAGAATGCCGATAAAACATACCTTATTGGGAAGATTGACCGACACAGTTCGGTTGCATCCAAAATAGAGAAGAACAAATCCTAGGAGTAAAGATTGATTGTGAAACTCCTACGAGAATGATTGAAAGGTTCTAGCATCTCTTAGCTGAGAACAAAGGGAAAGAACAAGGGAGAATGATATGTCGTCCCTTTTTGAAGATTTAATGGGGAGATGGTTTAAGATCCGGTTAATTCTCCATTAAAAACGGATCACATTAACCCATGCAGTTTGACCAAGTAAAAACATCTCGGCCATAGTAATAATTAATATAGGATTTAGGGAATTTGAATCGGCCTTAAGAGTCCTTAAAACAAGGATTTAAATGTATTTTACGTCAAAGGAAACGTCAAATGGGGAAAAACTGTAGGAAGTTGGAAACACTGTTCACATACTCAAAATTTGGCAAAGGAAAGAAAATGTCACCGTTAGAAGGTTACCGTTCTATAATTACTATTCAAGCCTACCGATAGAAGGTCACCATTAGAAGGTTACTGTTATGGAAACAATGTTCTAGCCTACCGATTGAAGGTCACCTTTAGAAGGTTACCGTTCTGAAAACACTGTTCAAGCATACCGATAAAAGGTCACTGTTTAAAGTTTACCATTCTAGAAACACTATTCAAGCCTACAGATAGAATGTCACTGTTAGAAGGTTACCGTTCTGGAAACACTGTTCAAGCCTCCCGATAAAAGGTCACAGTTAGAAGGATACCATTCTGGAAACATTGTTCAGGACTACCAATAGAATGTCACCGTTAGAAGGTCACCGTTATGGAAACATTGTTCAAGACTACCGATAGAAGGTCACCGTTAGAAGGTTACCCTTCTGGAAACACTGTTCAAGCCTACCGATAGAAGGTCACCATTATAAGGTTACCGTTCTAGAAACACTCTTCAAGACTACTGATAGGAGGTCATCATTAGAAGGTTACCGTTCTAGAAACACTGTTCAAGCCTACCGATAGAAGTCCACCGATAAAACCTCACCAATAGAAACACTGTTTACTGAACCTCATTGATAGAAACACTGTTCACATATGGATACTATTCATAAAACTGGAAAACACTGTTCACGGAACTGGAAATTTGGCAAAATGTTGGGGATAAGTCACCTTGACCTCCCAGAATACCTCCAACACCACATTTTCACAAAGTAATGGATCAGAGAGGTCTGGGCCATTACATGGACCCCTTAGACAAATTTCCACAGGTCCTCAGAAGCACCCCACGTTGTCCCAGAGGATTCCGTCTAGCAACGAAGGACAAATATGACATGTTTTGAGTTTATAACCTCTAAATAAATGATTGATATAGAAAATTAAATGATACCCAAAATAAATAAGTAATCCATGAACATGTATGACAATCCAATTCTTCAAACTAGGTATAAGCCCGAAACCAAATAGAAATTATGTTATTTCATATCATCTAGTTCCATGTGTAGTGGAAACACTAAATAAAGTAAAGAAAAAAATCCCCAAAATGGGTCCCAAATACATATTTGGATACCGTATCCACGTACAACCCACTCATATCTCATCCACCTAGAATATGAATTATCCCAAGATATGATCTAAAAACCTTAAGTATAGTAATGTTCTCATTGTAGGACCAATTAGTGTGTAAGTGTAGCTCAGTACCACACCACCAACAGTGTATAAAAATTATCTGGTGTAAGTATATTGTGTATGTATGAACGTAATGAATAGATAAATAAATGAAAATAAACTGAGAGTCAATAATTAGGGATTTTCAATTTAGCAACTTTCGTAATTTGATTGATGTGTTAGAAATTATCATTACACATACATCAACCAATGTCAATAATATAAACAATACATTAGGGGAATGAAAAAATTTCCCTATATAACTAGGGATTACATAAAAAATTATTACATGACACTTTCCTCGGGGATTTGTTGATTTCTTCACATACCATGCATTCTCTCGGGGCATATAGCCTAATTTCGACTCATTAACACTTGAATTATTGGTGTGAGGATTACTACCTAATTCTAACTATAATTAGTGGTGTAAATACTCATGTAAAATACCCCACAAATACCACTAATATATTTACAAATACTTATTTATCAATTTAATAGTCATACTATTTACCATCCATAACTCATTGAACACACTAACATTTTATTGACCATGTTTCATTCAACACATATACCATTATTCAATCCATAACCAATAAAACATTTTACCATTTATATTATATATCCCATTGACAAATTTTAGAATTAGAATTAATAAATCATTAACACATAAACCATTTATGTTGTCTCATACATTTTCTCCCATACCATTTTAACACACCACACACATAACAAATTTTTATTATACGGAACACACCCTAAAGCCATGTTATCAAATATGCACAATTATATTTAATTTCATTTCAAAACCCAAGATAAGAAACTAAAAAAATTTCTGACATTATATCTAATTATAAAATAGTATTAAGGTGCTAAACACTACTATCATATGTCCAATCCTATAAATGATAAAATTTCACAAACAGTAACCCAATACTATGTTAATGATGGTGGCACAAACCATGGCTGACTAAATTTCCGTTCTAATTAAACCTCAATCCGTCCTATGAAGATCATATATGATTTAATTCATTCTTTATCCTAATAATTTCCAAATTTATACCTCATAATTTAAATTTCCAATAATATGGTACGTTAACACAACCACAAACACATAAACCAAACATGAATACTATTGTATATAGAATGTTTACCACCTAAATCGAATATAGAAGTGAATGTTATCTCACCCTTAGACATTGATTCAAACTCAAACACCATTTCTAACCCCCATTCTAGTTTCTAAGGTAAAAAGTGTAATAGGGATTTAGGTGAAGAATATTTGTTCTACATGACCATGTCCGGAAAAGTTTCGGATGTGGGTTGTTAGACTAACATGTAAAATAAATTTACACCCAATGGTGATCCAAAAGGATTAGAAAATGATAGAGATTGATCCCTATTTTTTGGGAATCAGGGTTTGTCACCATTAGATACTATAGGATGAATTGGGAGAAAATTCAGTCGTGAAATATTATTCCTAAGGAGGGAAAATGAAAATTTCCCCACATTTAATGAGGCTCTCCGTTTTGTACTTTGTTGGTCTAACTATGAAAAAATCCTAGAGTACCCTCTATCATAGAGGGGGCCTGGTTCATGTATTTTTTGGGGGAGCTTAATTGATTGGAAAACCATGTTACAAGCACATGGGATGGATCTTTCCAAGTCCAAATGGTTTAGTCCCACCCCATGCACAATTTTACCAACTATGCCCCACCACTTCATAGAAAGAACAGTTTTGGATCACAACTATTACTAACCATGCATAGACAACACAACATGTAATGAACCAATGTTTTATCAAATGAAATTATCTTTTAATGATTATTTCATATGTTATTGACACATAAAAACTCATTAAGAACAGAGTAAAACCCTTATAAATGAATAATTAATGAAATAAAATGTATTTCATTAAGTTAAGGATCCTATACCGAGGAAATATTAACCTGTCCATTTTAATAGTAATGTGACACTTGTGAATTGCAAATTAGGTATGTGAATAGTAATCTTGCCAATGAAATTATAAATAAATATATCCATATTATGAGTGAAAATATGATTTAATAATATCATAGTATAGGTAAATAATTATTATAAAACTCATTAATTATGTATAGGTTTTTTTGTATGTCACAAATATTTTATAAAAATTTAATGAATAATTTATTAATTTAAAAGAAAATTTATTTTCTTAAAATGTATTTATATTAAATAATTTTCATGCCTTTTGAATATAATATTATTTTATGACACCTATGTCAATTTTTTCATATGGTTATAAAATTAGTTTTAATTTAAATGTAATAATTCTTAATTAAATTGTGAATTAAATTAAACATTAATTTTCCCATACATTGAAAATGGTTTTAAAAATATGTTGCACATGTTTTTATTCTATGCATCAAAAAAATGGTTATGTTTAATTATTGAATTTTTCTATAATACAAGAATTTTCGGGGAATAGTGAAATATGGTAATTTATTATATTTACTAAAAACATGAATTACTGAGACATGTATGATATTCTCTGTTGTATGTGCAATTTTTTAGTACTCATACTCTCATGTTAATATATTTAGTCTCAATAATTATCATTTTTTCTATAGAAAAAATGATTTTCTTACATTAACTTTCAATCATTTTAATGAAAACATATTACACAAAAAGGATCCAAATTTGTTGTATATTAGGAATAATGGGACTACAGAAATCGTTTAAAACATGAAACATAGTTATTTATTAAATTAATTGTTCTCTATCATAATATTTCCACTTGAATTCTCTGTAGTACAAGTTGTCACTAAATGTATATAGAAAAAATGTGTGAGAATAATGGACAATGATATGATAGATAACAAATTCATATAATATAACATGGGTTAAGAATTATCATTATCAACAAAACATAGTATAATGACCTGAATTATCAGAGGAATCGTTAAGAGAATGCAAAGAATGTGGAAATGCATAAAATTGAAACAACATGTCTTAGTGGTGAAGTACTACATATTTTTTTGAAACTAGATCGCATTATGTTAACACATACATCACTTTAATCATGAAGTTCTACACATTACCCAATTCATTGGTGTTCTATATAATTCAAGGCGCACCCTCCACGTCATAACATTTACATTATAATGCATGCCACATAGAAAATATATTATTAATGGACATAAGAAAACCATGTAATGGAATGTGCTTCACTTCATAAATCATAAATTTAAAAAATTGGGCTACCTAAATGAAAGAATAAATAACTAACTTGATACAAGAACCATCAACTGATTGTGAGAAGTAAAAGGTTAGTTTTTGAAAGAAGGGTTATTTTTTAAACATTGGGTTTGACATAAACTCCAATGTAAAACATGTATATCCTATAAAATTTACGATAACGATGGATAATTGATTTTTAAGGATTTACTATATTAAACTGGAGGCAATAAGGGATACCCCTATGAATGGAAGGGGGGTTTGAGAATTACCCTTCCCTTATGTCAGGATACATTGTTCACATTATTGTCATTTTTAATACAATTAGATTGATTCATTAAACATTAAAAAACATTTTTTATGTGGAATTTCTTAAATATTTTTTTAAATTATTTTAGGTTCTTTTTGATGAATTATAATTTTTTTCCATAGTTCAGAAGTGTACTTTTTCTTATTTTTTAAGAACGGTTCACTTGTACACATTAATAGAAGTTCATGTAGAACATTAAAAACATCCATAATTTATATTAAATGCTATTAATTATATTACATGATTATAAATTATCTTATAATGAATTTGGTTGTATACCTTAATGTTGAATCACTAGATCAAAGATCATGAATGTGGTTTTATGTTGATTTTAGTGGTTTTTTATTACAACAATTTTTTTATCATTGGTTATTATTTGTATACGTTAGTAAAATAATATAAATGGTTATAAAAAATAAATTTTAAAAAAAGTTTCAACCATTAAATGGATTTATTAACTGAATTTGAGGTATTTATTGAAAATTAATGTATATTGCCCATAATGTTGGTAAATTGACACTTCCTAAAGAGGATATCATTTTTAAGTAAATAAAAGTGATGAAAGAGTATAAAATATAACTTTCCATTAAAATTCCATTATCATTCCATTAACATGATACTGTTATTAATTACAATTATTTATTTTCCTTATTTCAAGTGTTAATTTCCTAGTTTTCTTATGCAAGTTCGGTCATTAATTATAAGATTATTGCAAATATTATTGAGTTTACTCTCCTAAAAAATATATATAATAACATAATTATAATATTTATATATTAATAGTACATTAAAAAACAATAAAAAATGATGGATATGAAAAATTAACCATGTTACGATCAAGGAGTTTTTAGGCTGAATGTACACATTAGTAACGCTTCCATTTTCAATGATCATTATGAAAACGAGTTATCACATAAATTAACACTTTAGAATTATTTGGATATCATAAATAAAATATATAGAGGTAAATATTTCATCCATGGTTTTTTTATTAAAATGGTTTTACATCGGTTCACGATGGCGAGAATCGATGTTTATACGAATGATGTTATCATCTTTAACTGAGTTAAAAATAAAATTAATTGACATATGTTATTTTTTTGGAAAGATAAATATTTCCGAAATATAATAATTATTTCCATTATATAACATATAATCATTTTCATTATCTATATCACCTTCTATATGATGAATTAGTGAATGACGAATCAAAAATCTTTTGGAGGGGGTATACTGTTGTACACAGGAGCGACATTGTCTTATATCAAATGAAATGCAATAAAATAGGATATATATGATATATTAAATAATTTTTTAATAATTATAATTATATTTATATTATATAAATTATTTCCATTATAATACCCTTGTTTCAAAGGTAGTAGTGGAAAAACAAAGGACAGTGGTTTATGAAGTTATAGTTTAACTTACACGTGAATGATAATTTTGTAGCACATTTGATGGAAGTGGATATAGTTTAATGAATTGAACTTTTAATAAAAAAACCCCTTGTAAATGATATAATAATGTTATTTTAAATCATTTTTAAATTAAAAATTATGTAGGAGTAGAAACATGTAAAATTATTTTTCTCATTTAAGAACATGAACTATTGTTCTGTTTTCTTACTTTAGTTTTCACTGAACCATTCATATGATGAATTATAAGAATATTTATGTCATATAAGTTGATGGTAGAGATTTTATATTTTTAGGGTTTGAGTGAGAAAGTTTTTCTTGATAGGTGTTAGAAATTGAGTTGAGTGAATTCCCTTTTACAGTTGATGAGTTGTGCCATTCATAAAAATATCAATAATATTTTCAATTTGGAGGTCAATATGTTAAAATGTTATTCAAAAACTGATAATTAGACATTAAAAATGATGCAATAGACTTGAAAATTCACTAAAACACAATAAATATTAAAATAAATTTCAGCTATATTTATTTAAATTGTAGTTAAATATATAAACAAAATTATTTGAATATATAATGTTAAAAAGTTTTTTAGATGTTTTATTAATTTAAGATATTAATTAGGGAAAATAATTCATTCAATTAAATTTAACTTTTTTATATAATGTATCAATTATTTTGGTTAATTTTAATTTATATAATTTCCATGTTAAAATTTATAATGATATTAAAGTAACTATTTCATCAATAAAATGTATTGGTAAATTATTATGATGAAAAAAAATTTATACACCAATATAATTTTTATAAAAAATTTAATGCTATTTTTTCCATATCCCAAAGGAATGTAGATTTTAAAAGGAAGGAGAATATCATTTTTTTCTATTGTGATACATAAATTATTATATGGTTCAAATTAAATGTAATGTTGAATGATAAATATTAATTTTAGATGACATGGCTGAAATACATAGAATAAAATTATTAAATATTTTTTAAATATTTTTTTGAAATTTTCATTCTTATAATTTTACATTAACCACTATTTATAGTCATTTCACCTTAATCACTATAATTATTTTTAACATATATCTGTAATCATTATTTCCATAAAATTAATTTGGCCTCATAAGATAATATAAATTATTTTAAATTAAAAATATGGTATACTTTTAAGAAATTAATCCCACATAAGTACAATATGTTTATTTAAAATTAATCACACATTTATTATAAGAGATCATAATTATTATTGATAAACCATTCAAGTGTTTATAATGTTTTTTATAAAAATAAAATTTCAAACTGATTCAAATGAAATGAATGAGAATAATTTAAATAAAATTTAAATTATTTTATTTTGAAACAAATTAAAATTATAATACTAAATTATAAATAATTTTAAAAAATTCAATTTTTTTAATTTAAATACTTTTTCTTTGATTGTTTATAAAAACAAAATCTTTACAAAAATACCAATATATCAACTTAAGATAAATTATGTATTAATGTTTCAAAAAATTATGTTTATTTTTACCAAAAAAAACTTATGAGTATTATTAATTAATATCACATTATTAGGCAAATCATGATTTAGCCGTCTTTAGTAACAGACATTTTTTTCAAAAAAATTCTTTTCAATTTCAAATGATTCTTTTTTTATTATTAAAGAATAAATAATTAATAAAGATGATTAAAATATATATTTTACAATTTAATTAATTTTCCTCTTACCATCCATTCTGAGGGCTACATGATAATTTTCCTAATAAACAATTATAATAATATATTTTGGATTTGTAAAACATGCCCTTCCAGGTAACACAAACATTTAACTAAACTAATTTTTTCATAAAACACAAGGTAATATTAAATATTCATAAATTTCATGATAAATATACTATTCCATATAACATATCAAATACTCAATAGTGTGTGTCAAAGAGATTATGGAATAAAATTTTAATCCTTAATAAATTTGAGGTGTTACATTCTCCCCACCTTAAAAAATTGTTTCCTAAAAATTTAATAATGATATCAATAATCAAGGGGTTTCCATTTTAAAATTAAATTTTTGAAAAATAAATTTCATAAAATGGGTTAAAAATATAGTCTTAATGAGAGGGAACATGATGAACATTGGTCATTAGAAATAATCACATTACTATATTTTAAAGTAAGAGAATAGAACTAGGAAGGTAAACATTACTATTTAATGGAAAACTAACACCAAAACACTAATAAGAGTGATAGCGAAATTTAATCCCAATAATGTCATCCATCTAGATGAGGTTAACCAACAAATACCCATAAACCAAATATGAAGGAAAATGGTCATTGATATCTTCAAAAATGATGTTAAGGGGATAAAATATTATTTAAAGAATATTTTCTAATAATTGATGACAATTCATGATATAGTATAGTTACATTATTTCATTCCATTCCATAAGTACAATATCATCGTTTGTTCGTTCCTTATAATATTACTATTTCATAACCTACTATATGAAATTAATATCCAATAACGTGATTTTTCATTTATATATAAAATTAAAATTAAATTGATGATAAGAACTACAAAATATTGGAAATTCTTCCCATATGTGCCATGTTATTTTCCAAATATTTTATATTTATTATTAGTTATCAAATATTAATAAATGATTATATAGTGAAGTAATACAGTAATCGTTAATTCTTCATCAATTGTTCAATGTATATAATTACATAAATGGTTATCCTAATGACCCTACCCAATGATCATGATCTAAAATATTATAAATGAGGTCATTGAACCTCCAAAATAAACAATCCATTATTTTTGGAAAAAACTTGAAGTGGCATTAAATTGTCTCATAAAAAACATTAATCACGTATTATTTTAAAAATTGGTAATAAGAAAAATCAATAAAAACATTATTAAATGCACGCATGAATAATTATTCATTAAATAAGAAATAGATTGTTGGATATATTTTTTAAATAATATACTGTTATTTCCCTATCAATGATATCATAAACCACATTGTCAATATGTCATTAATCAGATCTAAGGTGATTAGTAGTATCCAATTTATATTATCCATATCAATTATCTCATTATCAAAATATCATTATCTCTAAACTACGAACATGTTAAGGTTTATCTTTTCCTTAGTCTTGTGTTTTAAATAATTTTAAATTTCTAATGAATCACATTTAATGATCCTCTATACTATTTAACAAATGCTTTAAAAATTCTAAAAATAACGTTTATTTCAGTAACATCCATATACATTCTATTGATAAATTACCAAAATAAAATTAATATTGTGCCAAACATTGATCACATTAAACACTATTATTCTTCTATGTCAAACACATTACCTGGACAAAGATTCATTAGACTCATTAAAGTTATTTTCATTGTATTCCTTGGGATTTCATTTTCATTATTCCCCATTTCATTACCGATGAATCATTGATATTTGTAATCCTTTTAATTTCCCTTGGATTGATGTGAATGGTGTCCTTTTTCTCCATAAATGAAGAAAAATAACTTTTATTTTGAATATGTATAATGGTGTATCCTCCCACATGAATCACATGTAAGAAATTCAATAATTCTATTCTTCTCTTGATTCATCATATTCTCTATCATATCATTCTAAACATCCATCCATTCAATTCCAAAATATTTAGAAAATTATTTCTCTATATTTTTTATCACAACACACTACGTCCTCATATGATGATAATGTTTAGAGACATGTCCTCTTTAAATAACAAGATTATGAAGATAAAACAATATATTATTCCAAGATCAATAACATCATGAATGTATGGGGTTCTCATTCCTTCTTCTAGTATCCATTACATAAAAATTTATTATATGGGATTAATTCATGAAATTATGAATTGGAAATAAACATTTCTAATTCCATATATGGTGTAACACTTAACATAAATTGATACTCTTGAATTGTTAGTCTCAGAATATAAAACACTATTTATTTGGGGATATATCTGTTGTCAAAACATTCATAACGTTTTATTAAAAAAAATTTAATACTTAGAATATTCCCCTATATTTTTAAACAATGATAATAATGAAACCAATTTTCAGGTATTTGGAAACCCTCGAGTCAAGACCAATAAACTTTTTTAAGAGTAATTACCAATTGGTACCACTGTTCTAGAACCACACCAACTTGTAGTATCTAGACATGGAAATTTTAATGGAAACTCAAAAATTATATACCATTACAAATTTTTTTGATGTTGTACTATACTTATCATCAAAATATATCATAGGTTTATGATCATAAATCTATGTTTTAAAAAATCATTATAATAATTTCTAATAAACTATCTCTAATACCAACTATAGTGAACCTGACCCCAATAGACCATAGCTATTGTTTTACTAAATTCCATTGTAAAAGATACAAGTAACCACATCCCTAAGGACTAAATAGTTTATTATTCTTGGTAAAAATTATACCTAGATTTGTCTTACAATACATTTCAATACAAAATTTTAGTCAAAATTTTCATTCTTTCGATAATAACTATATTACATGTAGAAAAATTCTACAAATTAGTCATAGTAAACATGATGGAATCCTATGAAATGGGAAACAAATTTATGATATAAAATTCAAATTAAGGGATTATTATTGTAGAATCTATAATTAATTAATAATCATAATCAATAATGAATGGAAGATAGTTGAACACCCATGCCACTTATGTATTTGGAAAAGTGATAAAATAAAATGATAAGGTAAATAATGGAAACACGATCCATTTATTCCGTAAATTAAGAGTGAAATGAATCCATATTTAATTTCATATAAAATTTATTTGGGATAATAATAATTATTAAATTTTCAAAGAATGAAATTCTTCATTATTTTACATCATTTCATAAGAACATAAAATCCTCAACTATCATGATCTAGACTTTATATAGTTTAAAACTATCGATAAAAGACGATTGAATTTATCAAATAGGATTGTTTCAGGAGATCCGTCAATGCATCAAGTGGCTATATAATGTCCAGGTCTGGCAGATCACTTTATTCAAAAGAAATATTCAAATATGAAATAAATTATTAAATTCATGAACAATAGGATGTATCATAAAATATTCATATTGAGTAAAGGATATAAAGATATAAATTTATTTTTATATAAAAATAAAATAAATGTGAAGATAATATGTCTAAATGGTATATGATATAGTTAATAATAATATATATCATCCAAAATTATGAAAATTTATTACAAATTATATTTATCTGGATAAAATGTAATAATAATGTGATTGTTTCATGTGGGAGTTATAAATCACAAAAGAAGTGAGATTTTACAGTGACTTTGATCACATGGAATTTTTTAAATCAAATATCCTTAGTTGAATTTGTTCAAATTGATAATTAAATAACTAAATGGAAAAATTTTATATGATAATAATTATCAATGTTGAATTATATACATCGGATCAAATTGAATTGGTGAATTACAACATATAAAATCTCAATGGAATGTTAATTGAGTTTTAATCTCTTACGTCTCATGCCCCATTGGGTGAAAATGATTTCAAATCATGTATAGTGGTTTTAAAAGTGTTATTATTTTATAAAAGGTCCATATTAAATTTAATGATATCATATATGTTACAATTATTTTATTTTAACATGGTTTCATTAATAACCTTTCATTATTTTCATTGTTTCCTATGTTAACCTCTTGATTTTTAATGAATTTTTTTCTCATTAAAGATAATTTTCATGCACATATGATAGAGTTTCATCATATATAGAATAAATATAATGAAATTGTAATCACATTTATACATAAATTATATTTTTCAAAAAAATCAATAATGGTGTTTGTAAAAAATAATGTATCTATCGATAATGGAAAAGGTAGTTTGTATGAATTCTTGTGTTATGATACCATTTTTCAATGATCATTGTTGAATCGAGGTACATGAAATATAAAATTTATAGAATAATAATAGGATAAAAATTTCTATTTTAAATAATTAAATATTTCAATTGTGTGTTGTGCGGTTGAAGAGAGGGTCTCCTCACTTCGTGACGACAGTGGTATGCACGTACACGAATGATGTAAACCTTTTTTCGAGAAAAAAAAAATGAAAAAAAATGATGAATAAAATTTTTATAGAATGATAAATATTTCATGAATTTTATAAAAATATAATATAATACACAAAAAATTATTAAATTTTTTGAATCTCATTCCATATGATGTGTTACTAAAGGAAAAAGCACATCTCTCTGTGAGGCGGTAGGTCATCGTACACAAAAGTTATGTTATTGTCTCTCTTATGGAATACAAGATAAGAAAATACATATGATATAATCAATCCATAGGAATAAAAATGTTATATATATATATATATATTATTTATATATTTATACCTCATATCCATCATCATACATATGCTTTTAGGTGGTAATGGTTAAAATAATGACATCATTTCTTAAGGCAATAGTTCCCCATACACGCGAACAATGATTTTGCAAAAAAGGGACTCGATATGGTTTTAAGTCATCTACATATTTTAACAACATACTATTATATTAAATATAATTTTTTATTTTTATTATAATAATTTAATAAAAATATTTAACGGTGGACAATAAAGTAAAATAAATCAGGTTTTTGTAGAACATTACATATTATTTGAGTATATTTCTTTTCATTTTTATAAACACTACATCATTTCAATTTCTATCAAAAATAAGAATATTTGGATGACTGGTTTTAATTATAATGTTTTTTAGAATGGTATTTTATGATATAAATTTAATGATGTTTGTGAAGAAATAAGAGGAGTCAATTTCCTTATTCAGTTGATGAGGTTTTTCATTTTTATAAATACTCAAAACTATTTTCTATTGGAGGTCAATCATACCTCATATGAATAAAAAAAAGACAGTTAATTATGTTAAGGGATTATATAGTAGATCCAAACCTCCAATATAAAACTAACTTAATTTTTTCAATTTTTTATTATTAAACAGCTATGCTTCAATATTTTTTCCATTTTGGGTTTTCACTATGGTAACTAGTTTTATAACCTATGTTATTTTTCTAATACGATAAAATTAAAGCATTGTTAAAATAAAAATTAGTCCCACGGATTAAAAATATTATATATAGTATATAAATTAAAAAAAAGTAATGTTTTTTTATTATAAACATAAACTCATGTAAAGCATGAAAACTCAACATTAAGCAAAACCATGATAATAGAGTTTTTTCTATTTGGGAAATCAATATAGTTATTACAAATAAACAATTGGTCCATGAATAGTCCATAATATATTTTTATTTATTAACATATAAATATCACTTGTATGTGGATAATATTTTTAGTCATTTAAAAGTATTTAATAAGGTATAAATTATTATAAATTACCATTAATTTCTATTTTGATATTATTGATTTATTTTGAATTTAAAAACATAAAATAATGGAAATTTAATTAATTATATAAAAACATTTGTAAATTGATATCTAATATAAATAAATTACTTGAAGAAAATAAATCATGCAATTTACTTATATATTAATTTATTTATTATAAATTATTTTAGGTAATTATTTAAGGAATAATTATTTTTTTGACTTCATTTACATTTTATATAACCAATTCATTTCAAAAATTGATAGTAAATAAATATGATAAAAATTTTAATGTTTTTAAATAACATTTATAACAGAAAAAAGATATATTTTATCCTATTTCAAAACATTATAGATATTAAAAGGAAGAAAAAAATAATTTTTTTTATTAATTAACTTATAATATCGGTCAGATTAAAAGTAATGTGTAAAATTTTTACTCATTATTGATAAATTAGAGTCCAATAATGAACTACACTAATTTAATAAAATAGATATAATATTTTATATCTTTTTTACTCTTATCCTTATAGCTAATCAAATAGGTAAACATGTTTTTACCTTATTTGTTTTAATTGATATTTAGTATTTTCACTAATTACTATGATGAAAAAATATACACTTCATTATTATATAATGCCAATTTTTTTGATTACAAATACATAATATATTTGGCCAAATTAAACCAACATAAGTTGGATATATTAATTTAAAATTAACCATGTGGATGTGATAAAAATGCCTAGTTTATTAAATTGAAATGATTCAAAACATTGCAATGCTATTATATCATAATTATTTAAGAAGATGATTCAAATCATAATATACCTAAAGTGAGAGCCACATAATCAGAACTCATGGATGTATTGACACATTAACTTAACCTTGCCTCCTCATAAACCCTAGGTTTTTGACAAGAGGCGATGGTATAAATAGTCACATGGGTATACTATATCCTATTTACCATAGTAATTCACAGCATAACAAAAATTTAAACATCATAAATATTTGAAAATAACCAAGTAACATATGTGAGAAATATTTTCCAAAACTGGGTATAACCACAAACTAAAATAAATATTCTATGTCATGCTTGTAGTATCAAAAATGAAGAAAAACTAAATCAAGGAAAACAACAGAATCCCAGAAACGGTCATGAATACCAGCTTGAAACCAAACCCTTGTACATCCCAGTCCAAACTCATCTCCCTAATATGGGTCACCTTCCATTTTCCTGACCTATAAGTATGAATTCATCTCGGGTACCTATCAATGGCCCATGTAAGGTGTGACTATATCTCAAACGACCACTACCAATGGTGTCAACAAAATATCTGGTCAAAAATACATAGTTCATGCAATCACTAAATAAATGAAAAGTAAATGAGAGATACATGGGTTCCATTAGTTAAAAAGACTTATTTATGTTATTCATATCGTTATTCCCAATTTCAATACATACACAATCTATATTACTTAGTTTATTTTAATCACATTATAAATGGGATAGAAGTATTTATCAATCTCAATACATATGGTAAACAAAGAATGTTCTCTATCTATCTAGGGATATTCACATAATCACTTATACAACACACTAAATTTGAATCCTCAGCATAGGAGGTATCATTGACTAAAACCATTAGTGAAATATAACTCTATCCCCTTACCTAATTACTGAATTTTGGGTAGGCGTTTAGGGCCTCATTCTATCTCGACACATGGGTGATAAAAAATAAAGTCAATTCCCCAGTATACCAAACTATGTGAACATGCTTAATTTAGAATGCACTAAACATATACCATTTTCTATTTATTAAAATGGGAAATAAATTATGTCAAAACCCATTAACACCATTACTATTTTCATTACATTACCATTTAACCCATTTTCGATTTATTATGTGTAACCAACTACGAATATTAACTAATTATCCCATATTATCCCTAGTAACATATCAAACCATTTACATATGTTAATTAAATTCAAACATAAAAAATTTCCCAAGTATTATTCAACATATCCATTTCATTAAAATCCATAATTCATTAAACACATTACTAAAAATCCCATTTGATCCATATTCAAAACTAGAAAAAAAATCCATTATCCATTATCCATATCTCGGAACAACTAAACTTAATTAATTAAAAATAATTACATTAATCCATTAAAATGTCCATCACGAGATCTATCACATCACATGCCAATTTAATACATAAAAATTCGGTTATCCATGGTTGGTAAAATATGTGTACCCCATTAGCGGCCCTAAATCGGTCATTTCAGCCTCCATTCATCCCATGGGGGTCATGAAATGGTTCCAATTTTCATTTGGACATCCATTTTTTTAAAAAAAAATCATTATCCTAATAAAGAACACATTAAGGAAAATAATTAACATAGGCTTATGTGTTCAAATCCATATAAAAAATATGGCATATAATATGTGGACCTCCTACCTCGAATCTATTGATGAAAACCATCTTAATCATTTCCTTAGATCCTAATATAATACTCCCTTTAATACATAATGTACATTCCACCATAAAAAGATAGCTTTATGGATATTGAAGAAGATCATTCAAAATAAAATCCCAAATAAATAGAAGAGAATAAACTAGAGGATTAGACATTCCCAGAGCTTCAATTTGAAACCGACCACACTCTAGAATGCCTAAAAACAATGTACATTGATATATTGGATGATTTGGGAGCCTTGTTTCATCCCAATGGTTGATAAGTGGTAAAATTTAGTGAAAATATGGTGATGATTTAAATTCCCATAGTGCCAATTAATTATATTTATAACCTTTTTAGGGGCACATAGTTTCCATGCATGGTTTTTCAAATAGTGGGCATTCCATGTCTAATCCACAATCTATTGGGAATTGGGTCTCACGATTACCTAGTTAGGCCTATATAGTTTGAAATCTAAGTTATATCCATTTGATACTCTATAATAAAAGGTAGAAAGGTTGATTTGTGATGGAAGCACGGTTAACATAAACATATTCCAACAATGAACCTTGATCAGTTTGGCTTTGTTTTCCTTGATTTCATGAATCAAACCCCCATAATGCCCCTAAATCCAGTCATACACATGGGAAAACATTCATTATCCCAAAAATAAGATATTGAAAACAAAATATAAGAATTTTCATACATCGATGATGTCCTAGATCCCACAACATTCCCAACATATGGTTGTTCATCCTCGAGCTGCATCCAAAAACATTATTAGTCTACCGAATCAAAGAGATTGTTCCATGATACACTCTTATCTGATCCATGCTTCTATTTTTTCATAAATTTTACCATGTTTCTATAAAACCGGATTCATATGAACAATCATTCCTCAAAAGACATCAATACTACTATAGATGAAACCAACCATACACTCAACAAAATCTGAATCAACAACACACCTTACATTAACCCCTATAACAACATAAGGAACTATAAGAAACACTAAATAAAGTGAAAAAATAATGAAACAATGAAAATGTAATTATTGCATTGTGGAAGATCAAAACAGTACACCATCAGTCTGATCCTCTTCACAAGTTATGGTCCAGAACATTCAAACCCATTTAAACCTATTATTCAAAATTCAAATGAATACTCATACTCGACATCTCCCAAATAAAAACATCTTAATTTGACCATATTTTATAACATAAATCACAATAAAACTAAATCTCTGAACATCCAATTCCATAATAAATCATTCACAACACAACCAGAACACGCTAGGAAGTGAACAAGAAAAACATGAGAAAGTTATTATTATCAAACGAGAATCACCAGAATGGGAATCAATCCAATCCTGTCATTACCCATCTATCGGGGCCCATGCTGTGACTACCCCATGCTCGCATTCCAAAGTCCAGGGGCTAGCGACTGCTAGCAAAGGGGTAATTCCCTAAATCTGGGAAGGAATTTCCTTTATAACCTGTGAACACACACAACAGATACAATCACGAGTAAACTGAAAAACGACAGGTGATTACATTAAGTAAAAATTGTCCAGAATAGAAGCCCAACTGGAATGTAAAAGAAACTGAATGTACAAGTACAACTGAGGAAATAGGAAAAACTGCCAAAAGGTTGTCCTCTGAGGTTTCTAAATGAAGGGTAGGTAAAAATAGACTCCTCATCACTACACGTTCATCTGTCTCCTCCGTGTACAGAGACACCATATGGTAAACCTCTGAGTACCATTCTAGTCCTCTTCCATTAAGCCTCGGTCATCTCTATTCATTGTCTACATCCAACACAATGAGGAGTGGTCACAACCTATGAAGGAGTGAGAATAACAATACTCAGTAGGGACACCAAGACCCACATGGTCTCAAAAAATCCAATAGGGATAAACCACAATGTATGAAATCAACAGATAACCCCACTTAGATATATTCCCGTACATATACCAATGTAATCAAGTAATACATCTCAATAATGAGAAAACATAAATTTTTTGACTCAGATCAACCAGGATTTTTATACACATTATTGAACCCTTGGCTGCTACAGAACTCCTCCTCTATCGAGTACAGTGGGCCTGTCGTGACACTTAGGCACTTCCCACTATACTTGGACTACTGAGGTACTCCCTCTATCGAGTACCATGCATCTGCTGTGTCGCGAAAGTGCTTCCCACTGTGTATCTACAACCACACCAAGATGCTCCCTCTAATAGCCTGTAGAGGTAATCCACTAGTTGAGTACCACTTGTTAGCCACCAAAACCAGGATCTCCTAAACCTTGGGTCTTCCGCCACAACCTAGCGCTCCCCACTAGGATAGTCGAGTCACTCTGAGTCAATCGGTCAACAGTCCTCAAGTCTCAGTCAGCTACAAGGTCTCCGCACTCTGCCAGCTCATCTCTAGAAGGATCCTCTCCAAAATATACTATTCGATACATCAACTCCCATAATTTCCCACAAAGAAGTATCTCAAAGTTTTTCCATGTCATAAGGGTCCCAACACAACATACGGCGCGTCAATCGGACGCCCAGTCTGTGAGTTTTTATCCTTTTAGTTCTGGGGGCCAGGTTGGATTCGTTCATGATCCAACTTGATCATAACTCAACTATACCCTAAACTATAGTGGGGTATACTCAATTGGACCATCTACTCCATGATTACCAGCACCATGGATGGTTCGTCAAATGGACGTCTGATGCCAATGATATAGCCAAAAGAATGTAAAGGGTCGTAGTGGGTCTGGGGCCGGTCTGACCCAGCCCGACCCAGCATGGGCCAACCAGGTCTGAGTCAACCCATCCTAACTCCTTGGGTCTAGCCCAGCCCGTTAGGTGGGCCATCCCATTAGGTTTGGCCCGACCAACTAGGCCCAACCCAGTCAGATGTCAGGGGTCACAGAGGGTTATGAGGGCGAGGACCGACCATTGGTCGGTGAGAGGGTAGTTCATCTTAGAGGGCGCAATGTGGGCGGCTCGTCCCAGAGGGCACTGCAAGGTAATGGCTCATCTCAAAGGGCACCGAGAGGGCGTAACTCAGTAGGGATGGCGTCGCGAGGGGTTGGCTCAGGGCGGCCTCACCCGGGGCCAGGGGGCACAGCCGGGGAAGTGATTCTGGCTTGGTCGGGGTGCCACGGGGCGTACATATAGTGGAGCCACGTGGCGCACAGGGCGCGTGCGGCGCGTAGGGAACGCATGGTGGGCAGGATGTGTGGATGCCAGAGCCATGAGGTGCATAGGGTGAGCAGAGGCCGACTTGGCCCGGGCTCGGGAGGGTTCGTGAGGGGTGCGGGAGGCACGAAGATTGTGAGACAATGCATGGTGTGGTTAGAGCATGGCTCTGCTGGGGTGTGGTGCGGCTTAGGCCGGTTCGGCTGAGGGTTGGCATGGCCGATGGGCAGCGCGACCAGAGTGGTCCAGTTCATCCCATGGCGACAAAGCATCATGGGGGTGGAACAGGTAGCCTGCCTTGCATTCTTCGTCTTGCCGCCACGTCTCTGTGCTGAGGAACATCACAAGAAGAATGGTGGAGGGGGGTCGGGCCATATTAGTTTGGCCCACACTTTCTACATTTAGGGTTGTTGCAATCGGTTCATCAAGGACATAAACAAAGAATGAGCATGGAAGATATCTTTAAAACATCAATTCCCAATAATCCCCCATTAACAAAATATTCCCAACCTTCCAGGAAAAACATCCATGGATCAACTTGATAATAATATGGTTCGTGTTCTTTGTTTTGGAAGGAAGGAAACAAGGTAATAAAATCAATCACAAAAATCCCTTACCCTTGTTCTTTGTTCATTGATGGAGTCGTGGGGAAGAAGAAGGTGTTTTCTTCATTTTTTTGTGTATGCCGCACACTTCCAATACTGAGTTCGTGTGTCGATTCTTTGACGATAATGAGGAGGGAGGGTCGGTTGTCAAAGACATCTCATCTCGTTTGATTCCGCAAGGTGCTTCCAAGGAAGAAGTCGAAGACGCTCATTGCCAGTATTCATCGTTGTAAGAACACGTTCTTTGTTCTTGATTGGTGAAAGATTTTCTCTCTAAAGCTATAATCCTCCTTTGCAAACCAAAGAATAGGCAGCCAAGAATAATAGATTATAAAATCTGTTATGTCATTCTCATAAGAATTCAAAGTGGGTGAATTAATTAAGTTAGAACCACTTCATTAATTCATGAGGTTGGCAAAATTAAAAGAGAGGAAGGGTTAAAACCATTAAAGGATGGGGGTGGAGAGACTCTCCCTCATTAATGATGGAAGTTGAGAGTTTTTCCTCTCCAAACATTATTAGGAGGGTTTAGTCACAGGTGGACCCCACATCATAACCTCTCATTGGAGGATGGGTTTTGGTGGGGCCCACCACTATGATCACTCATGGGAGGTTAAGGTGTGGTGGTCCCAACCAACAAAATCAACTTTGGTGGATACAACAGATAAAAATAGAATAAATCATGCATTTATTTTATTTTATTATCCTCACAAAAAACCCAAAAACTATATTCCACCCTCGACCAACTGTCGTAGAGGTGAAATTTTTCTTAACAAAATATCAGCGCTGCGAGTTCAACGGTGCCCTCAGATTTCAATTTCTACCACCAGTTTAAAAGATATAAAAACCCACTTGTACGTTTTCTAAACGTACCAGAAAAAAACTTCAGAAATTTATTATGGACACTCCGGGCCTCGAAATCACGAACCGTCAAGTTTCCCAGAGTCGTAAAATTCCCATTTATAAAAAAAATACATTGAAATTCCAGGTCATTACAAGTCCCACCAACTGAAGACTCCCATCACGTCATCAACCAAACTCTTACCCTTTATGGTTATATCTAACTATATTTTGTTGTGTTCCACCTCCGTTATTGATGAATGACCACCAAGAGCTCAACTCCACTTTCACAACACACCTGAAACCATCCCTAATCTATAAACCCGAATTTTCATATGGACTTCAACAATAATTGGAAACATGACTAGGCATTAAAACAATAATGGAGGGAACTCACACAATATCCATTCATGTACTATGAACTACATGACCTCACTCAAGTACAAAATCATATTTTAAGGAACTGGTCACTAGAAACATCTAACCAAAGTTTCGTCTCATATAACACAACCATTCCACTTAACACATCTCATAAGATCTCCCTAAACCCACATTTCCTAGAACATACATTCTATACATTTGAAAATAAACCCATTTTTTCACCTTCCAATGGTTATTACTAACTTTAGGCCTCTCTGTATCATCCAACTTCCCCACTGGGGTCGATCCTTGACATCGAATAGAAGTCCACTATCACAGTATCCACTACCCGGAAAACCATAATCTTTCTCAGCTACACCCATCTACATTCCAAACAAGATCTCTCCATTTTTCAATAATTTTATTTAATACTACAATGTCCTTATAATATATCATTATAAAATATAAAATGTACTTTTTTCCAATACACCCACCGATGGTGGATTATGACTCACGAAATTCATTTTTTTCTCATAAACGAGTCAAGATTTTAGGAGTGGACTCATCCTAAAAACTCTTAGATTTCTATTTTATATGATAATATGTCACATAGACAATGTTACATTCCACCAAAAGACATTACAATTTCATCCAAAGACACAAACCTGGATATGTGATAATTTTTCTGATGTTTTCATACCAGACATCATATTCCATTGAATTTTCCATGTCTTACCACAACCTTCACCCACATTATCATATGAATCCTAATTTCTATTTGGAATAGACTAGAGCATAGATCCAATGATTGGATCATTGAACCACCACATCCATGTCCCATATGGACCCTTGGGATGATCCAAATGTGTGCCTCACATTTTTCTCCTTGGGATCCCAAAGTCACTACATCGATTGCAGGATCGTATCTACATACCATGGATTTACTTGTCACTCCAAACCTTAGGAGTTTCATTACCATCTCTTTTTATAAAGAATTACAACCACCATGGATCAAAATTTAATCATAAACAAATCATCAAGTCTTGGAAGCCGTCATCAATACATTTCCAAATATATAGTATAGACATCCAACAATGCATATTCCCATGTCCTTTAGACGGCATCCCAGTCATTCATCAACACCCAGTTCATCCCTAGGACCACATCCAATAACTATCATTTCTGTGTATCCTAAAATACTCTTCAACATATACCACCCCATAAAAGTAAACTCCATGATGCCTATAAACTAACCAAAACAAATTCAAGTATCTTGGTGTAATGTGAGAGATTTATTAACCTACCTAGCATGATTCCATGATTTTTTTTCAGGATCATCCCTGAATAAAAGTATACTGAGAAGCTATCGATTAACACCACCACCAACTAATCTATCACTCATGTCACATCCTAATATGGGAAACCAAAAACTACATACAATTTTGGGAAGCCCTATTGGTACACATCTCATCATCACATAACCATCATTTCTTGTGTGTGAATGCCAATTAAGAACTACTACCAATCCATGAATATTTGTGAATCAATAATGAATGGGTGTATGCTTTGGAACTACTAACACCACAAAAATCAGGTTCTTATGGAATGATCCTGACAGTTAACACTCGATCAAATTAGTCTCTAACCCAGATAAAAACCAATGGTCTATTGAATATCAATGCTTCCCACTCTGGATTCACATTGAATGGAATTCAATTATTCCGAGTCACATGTTTCCCATCCTGATCGGAATCACACCTTACTAGAAGGTGCCAACTTCTAGACATCAGCAGATCCCAGAAATTCTCACACATTCTTGAAACCAGAATCTTAAAACATACCTCATATCACATAATCCAAACCTCACCAGAACCTCATCCAATTAATACTTCCTCCGTTATCCAAGAATCCTAGAATATGAGTCCCATTTACATCAATGAATCATTAACATTTTACCCAACAAACATACCATTTGTATAAGAATTCACAACTGCGTGACCACAATCACCTCAGGTGTCACCTTATTATTGAAGCATCTAACTGTGCTTCATTCACACTACTCTTTCCTAAATGAAATCAACATCAGGTTCTGCAATAATCATAGTGAAATTATATTATTAAGTCATCCTAATGATGAAACCCTTCAAATATGAAAAAAAACAAACCACAATCTCTCATGTTCCATTTTAGAGGAACCCAAGAACACCATTACCATCTATTGGGACATGATGGTACTCAATATGACTCAATGCCACTTTTTATGCATCTCCCATACTTCATTATCCAAATCACCCACCACACTAGTCTATCCTCGCTCGAAGTCTACCTAGATAATTTCCATGACTGTCAACATATTGTGAAATATTTATCTCTGCCATCCAAATCCATTGGCCTTCCCATTTATCCCACTAATCCAATCATATATCTATTCAAATCCAAACCCCAAACATGTTCCTCATTCCCCCAATACATTTCACACAATAACCAACCACACTAATGGGTAACATTCAATGGTCATAGGACATCAAACTAATATCTAGAGATTTATATAATATGCCATTAGGTCATCTCCATTGTCTATATATGTAAATATTCTATAACATTTCAACATAAAGGGGGATCTCCAACATCTGTTCTAGAACACTATGTCAAACACTACTCAATAAACATCCAATATATATTTCACACCAAACATACTCACACACTTACATCCACATAATAAGAGAAATCCCCCACTCTTAGGTCTAAAACACAAATTTCAGTGTATTAACACACATGAGTCGGAACACCCCTCACAAAACAACAATCACTGACAATGATATAATCAAGACACCCATTCTTATGTGAAATGTATGACATTGAAAAAAACAACCCATAAGATTTAAAATATTCACATTACTATGAAATACCTGAAAATGTCAAAGTCACAACCCCACCAAATGCATAAAAAATTAAACCCCACTATCCTCACAACAGGACTGATAATATTCCCCTGACATATTATTATGGTCTAGATTGAGGGATCTATCACTACCAAAACAATAGATATAAAGATGAAAATAAGAAACACCTGGAATAACCAATACTATTATTTTCAAAATGTTCTATTATTAGATTCTCTTTAATAATTGAAATTAGGATTTAAATAACCCCTAGATCATTCTGTAGAACATTTTATTACCCATCATTTCTATAATGAATCATACCTAATTGGATGCATACTTCAATACATCTCCTTCAATAACAATTACAATGAAAATCTAATCATTATCAAACATAGTATAAATTAAACTACCTACCTTGGTGAACCCACTCCACATAAACTATATAAAAGGACATAATCACATTCCTAAAACTACCCTCAACCATTCCCACAATGGTTCAAGGTCAGAATGTTTCAAAATAATTTTCATATCCACGCTCATTCACAATAAAAATTTTTAAAGCAATATCATCAATTTCTCAATGGTAAAACCTCATCTCAGAAAGTTTCTCATTTCACAAAATATTTCAACGAACATTTTATCTCATTTAAACCCCTTAATTAACGATAATTCATTAACTATTTTCTAAAAGGTCGTCCATTTTAATCATTTTTATAATTTTATAAACATCATTTTCTTTAAATTTAATTATTTTAAAATGAATCCACACATTTATTTTCTACAAACCCTTCCTGTGTCTGTGACTACCACGATGCATATCACATACATACCTAGGATGATGAAATGATGGTTGACTTCAATACCTCATTCCATTCTGGAAACGAGAAAAATATCCCAAAATTGTCATTCCAGACAACAATTCCTTCACCCAATAGTGAAATATCATCCAATGTTACAACAAAAAACAAGAACAAGAATCCCATACCATGGTGTCTTGGATATTTCCCCTTTCATGGTTTAGCATAACCAATTAATGAGCACATTTTTGTGCCCCAACATTATCTTAATCTCCCATATACCATACCTAAATGGTATGTAAGATAAGATAAATCATTCGATAAAATATTGAAACATATTTAACCTTAGAGCCTCTAAACCGGTACTTTTGGATTCATCATAACATGTCCTAAATTTTATGTCCCCATATTCTATAGGTTCAAAACTATCAAAGAGGGTCTAAATAGTCACATGGAGAGACTATACCCTATTTAACAGAGTAAAACACAACAGATAATAAGGTAAATAATATAAACAATTAAAAAGGAAAATTCATAAGAATAATCTCCCAAAACTGGTTACAAATATGGACTGAAATAGATATGCAATGTCATTAAAATAGTATCAGAAGTGTAGAAAACCTAAAATAAAAATGTGGAATCCCCAAAATAGTCCTTACTCATTTTATGCTACTTCTTCATTGTATATCCTTTGAAAGACAAAAATAACACCCATAAGGCCATTTTACTTGTTCTGAACTATAAGTATGATGTCCGCTGGGTTACCCAATGACATCCTTAGATGGGTGTTAGTACAACCCAATAGGCCACCACCTATGGTTTTTACAAAATATCTAGTCCAAAATAGATAGCCCATTCAATGACTAAATAAATCACATGTAACGAATAGAATGTTTGGTGTCATTAATTACCAAGAATTACTTATGTCATTCCTAGAATTATCCCCAATTTCAAAACATATACTATATTCATTACATAGTTCACATTCATCATGTTATCAATTAGTTAGGTATATTCATCAGTCTCAATAAATAATGTATATAAATCGAGTTCTCTTTCCCCCATGTGATAATCACATAATTACATATACAAAATAATCACCTTGAAGACACAGTTTACTTAGTCTCATTGAATGAAACCATTAGGGGAATAAATATTTTCCCCCTTCCCTAACACGTTCATTTTAGGGTGGAGTTTAGTCAATCGGTATAACTCAATCAATGGGCATAGAACCGTATCTTAATACACCACTCTACATAGATAATTGATCATGTTTAAATTTATATCCACCACACATATTATATATCTCCAACCGATCTACCCAATCTAGTAGCAAAAACATTTTTGAAAAAATAACATTGGAATTGAAATTTTCGATAACCCATTAACACATTTACCAATTTCATTAAAAATCCATTATAGAAATTTACCCTTTATTATGCATAACCCACTATGAATTTTAATTAATTCTACTACGTTAAACCAATTATCATAACAAAAACTTTACTTATGATAATTCGATTCACACATTTATCACATCCCATGCCCTAGCACACATAAAAATTTTATGTAAAATGCAGGATACATTGAACACATTACCACAAATCTTAGTTTACCCGTGTCACATAATGTCAAAAACACTGTTATCTATTATTGACATATTAGAATAACTACTTATAATTACTTCATAATAATCCAGTTATTTAGTTAACATGTTCATCTGGGAATCTATTAAATAAAAACTTAATTTCACAGTTAACATTTCCATTTACCGTGTTTTAGATGGTCAACACACCACATGGGTGGACCTAAATCAGTCAAGTAATCCTTCGTGAACCCCACAAGGATCATAAGGTGTTAAACTCATCATTTATACAACCATATTATCTATAATCACTAATGATACAATGAAGGAAAATAATTGAAAGAATGAACAAATGAATAGGTCCACAAATCCTCATAATAACTATGGGATATACAAATATATCACCTAACTCAAATACATTGATTAACACACTATTTTTCATTTACATAGATCTTTATCCAAACCTTTTTGGATTCATGAAGCTAGATTATATGAAAAAATTATGGTTTTAGGGAATAAGAAGATGATCTACCAAGAGCCAAACCTGGATCTGGAAAAGAGAATAGATGTGTGGATTAAACATACTGATAGCATTGGTCTGCAACTGAAGACACTCCAAATAGCCAATAAACTGAATTAAAACCATCTATTATATGATTTGGGAGTCTTTATTCATCCAAATTGTTGTAAAAGGATAATGGGAAATAAATTCGAGTGAGCCTTTAATATAATTTAGTAGAAGTTTTTTAATTTTTAGAACTATTATAGGGGTGAATGGATTACATATAGGGTCTTCCAAACCATGATAAAACCATGATCTAGAGAGTGTCTTAGGCATGTTTGGTCCCATGTATAATTGGGTATCCCCCCATGGTTTACACACTTTGTGATGATCTACTATCCATGGTTGTATTTATTCTACAGGAAGGCCACACCTCTTACTTAAGCATGTTGCAACTTTAAATATATCATATTTTGGATCAGTTCCTTCCTATGGTGTCTTGATCACCTAGAACATACTTCTACACCTCATACACATTGGAAAACATTCAATATTCTGAAGTAATTTACAAAAACCAAAATACATCAAAATAAATACCACTAAAAAGATATAGATCATACACCAAAGACCTAAATTTGATAAATTTATATAAAAATAAACTGGTATTAATTTAAATGAAATTAAAATTAAAAATTCTCATTATAATTTAATAAATTTTAATGTTTTTTTAAATAAAATTATTTATTTTTCAATTTTATAAAATTGGAAGATATCTTAAAACCCCAAAAAATTAATCCTAAGTTAATTTATGTATCCCACATTGTAAAAATAATTTTTCTTCCAAATAATTTTTTATAAAAAATAAAAAATATTGTTAAATTATTATTTTTAATCATTATTAAATTGAACATAAAAAATAATTTTTTTCAGAAAAAATAAATTTTTCATTCAAATGATTGATAATTTATTAAAATCAATATTAAAGTAATAAAAATAAGTAAAATATATATTTTCATAATATATTTACTCATATTATTACCAACTATTCAAATAGGATGGTGATAATTACCATATTAAATAATAATGTCAATGACCTATTTTTGTTTGGTAATATTCTTCCTCTGTGTGACACATGATTTCGAAACAACACATTTTTGGTTGTAACCCTAGACTAACTCATTATATAATTTTAGACAATATAAACAATGTTTTTCATTTAACTGCTGAAAAATGCAAAGTTGTATGTCACATACAATATATTAGAAACTTTTACCCTATGTGAATATAGGAGTGTTACAAATTTATTTCAGATAATAAATATAATCATTTGATCTATAAAAATTAAGTGTGAGTTGTTTATTTTGATGACCTATCTTTTCTATTATTTAATTTATTCTCCTATTCACATCACATAGGAATTAGTTTCCTATATTTCATGGAAACCCACACATGAATCCTGGCATTCTATCTTCTAGGAATTTTACATTTGTTTCATTCCACATTTTTGGAAAGCATGATAGTGCAACATTGTTTTCTCTCTATGTGATATACTATTAGAGAATCAATAAAACATTATCTTCTTCTATTATCCCAATAATAATAAGTGATTTTGGATTATATTTTAAATTTTACTGCACATAGAATGGTTTGTTGCTAGATTTCATATCCCCTTATACCTTATTATATTTGGAGACTTGATCTCAAGCAACATAACAATAAATATATATTTCATTTTGGGATGATGTGTAATCTAGATGTAAAAAATTAATGTCTTGTAAAATTATTTTTAGATGTCCCAAAAGTCTTTTCATCCTCTAATCTATGCATAAAAACCTCATTCCTCTTTTTGAACATTGAAGATGAGGGAAGTAAAAACTAAAGTGTTTATTCGTTAACTCATCCCCTTCAATTATGTAAATATATTCTTCTTTATTAATATCCTTAATAATATTGAATCATTATTCTTATCTTCCATCCAAAGGTTACTTGGCTTGAATTTTTTTTTCACAATTCATGATCTGAATAATGTAATATATATTTTCCATCACCCCAATCCATTTCTCAACAACTAGTTGATTAAGAGACCCATAAAAAGGGGGTTGACTTTGACACATTAAAGAGTCAATGAAATTATTCTCTATCCTTGGTGTGTGTATATGTCCAACATGTCTTTCTTTACCAATAATTGAATATGATTTTTAAGTTATCTTATTCAAACTATAATTCATCCTAATTACAAGGTCATTTAGCTTCTCATTTGTATTTTCATTCCATTCTCCATCAAATTTGTTTTTCATACAATTATTTCAGATTCAAATAATTTTCTAAAGTAAATGATATGGGGAAGTTAAACAAAATTATAATGATATGTAATATAATCAATAAATTTCATTCATTAGAAGTCTTTAATGTTTCATATTTATTTCAATAAATGAAAACCGTGGATTAACATATTTGAAAATGGTTATGGGATTATGATATTAACATTTGAAAACCATGACCATTATATCATTGACAATAATAATGTGTCATGGTATAAATCACGACATTTCTTATGATGTGAATTATAATGGAATAAATGCACATGGTAAATGGGAGAATAACCATCAAATACAAAATTATTTTGTTCCATAGTCATAATGTTATAACATTGTTCATGTCTATAAATAGAAACAAGTTAAATCATTCATTAAAGTAAATGAAAGTTTCAATTACATAATCCTATGCACATAGAAATAGTTTCACACATAATTTTATCGAAATGAATGCTAGGTCAAAAATAATATTATGGAAATGAAAGACAAGTAAACAAATATTGTCATGTGCATTAATTTCTGGTCCATGCATAATGTTATGGATATGAAATCCACATCAACACATACAATTGTGATCATAAAACCAGATTCATGAATATAATATTTAGTAAATGCTTTTTTTTGTATAATAAAAATTAAATGGATGATTACAATTTTTAAATATAGGAAATAAATAACACAATAAAAATTTATTCAACAATAGAATAAATAATTCCTCATATTAGAACCCATTTTGAATAATAACAAACATCGGTAAAAATGAAATGAAAATTTATAGAATTTTTTTAATCCAATAAAATTATTAAGAATACATGAAAATGAAATAAAAATATTAAATATCAATGTATTGAACACAAAAAATCCCGAATATTTATTAGCTTGTGAAATAAACACATTTCTTTAAGGCAATCTTATTTTAAAAGTAATATAACATCCTTTATAATGTAATTTGGTTTTGTTATTATACTATAATAGAACAATTTTTAATCATATAGTATCATATATGATCACATTTTAACATTTAAACACCACCTTTATAAATAATTCTTTATTAAAATAACTATTTTATGTGTGAACTTTTACGTTTATCATGATTTTTTCAGTTTAGTAGCTCAATTCCATGTACATTAATCTTAGTTCCATCACCCACATAGTATAAGTCAATATATAGGTATATTATAATATATATATATATATATATATATATACATAAATGTAATATATAGACAAATGAATTACACAATTCATCGAAATGGTAAGACATATGCAAGCAAGAGAATTTTTACATTTTTAAGCAGATAGGAAAAATTACGGAGAAAATTAATTCAATTTTATATTATAAATTTATAACAAAATATATCATATATATCAATCAAATTGAGCCTAAATAGTATCTTTTTAAAATATAAAATCTGAAAAAAAATAACTTCATGGATGTTTAAGTCCATACGCATGCATTCTAGATGTTATCATTTCTCGATGGATTAGATGGTATTGATATTTTTATTGTATTATCATTTAACAAATTTAATTGTTTCAAAAATTCTTATATAAAAACTAGACCAATCATTATAGAAATCTATAAAATAAGGTGATAAAAATAAATTGAATCACTATGTGGGTATAGTAAGTCTTACATTTTCATGAGCGATAAATTTACATATTGTTTGATGTGAAATAAAGTTTATAATTTGATTAAAAAAATTATAACACGTATTAAATTTTTTGATTCATATTTTATTTATTATAAATACTATATATTTTCTTTAGGTAATGAATAGAAGAAAAAATTATTGGTAAGGTTTACTACCTCTTCTATGGAACGAATCCTTTATATATCCTATCAAGTGTTATAGTGTCAAATATTTTTAAAGCCAAAATCTCTAGTTTGTGTATATGGTGTTTTATAAGGAGAATCTTATGATCATTTCTTGTAATTAAGTATCAATGTAGTGTATTCATATAATGAAGGTGGTGTCATTTTTTAATTGAGTTAATGTGATATTTTGGTAGATATCAAAAGATAAAATTATAATATATTTATTCTATAAGAAAAAAAATTGGACAGGAAGTAGAATATATGATATGAAATGGTATCAATTCCATTAAAAAGTATAATTTATAATTTTTTTGAGTGATTATCATTCATCTCATTTTAAATAACCCTAAATTAACCTTAATTTATTTTTACTATGATAACAACTTTATTTATAACAATGGTTTTAATTTTTAATTATAAAGAAAACAATTTATATAAATTTTCAATATATGACATTTTAGACCAAATCATATCCACCATGTCTACATCATTGAATTTTTTTAATTTTATGTATTTTAATAATATTTTTTTTATAAAATTCAAATATTAAAAATTTTGGAATTATTCATTTAATTTATTTTTAAATACATCTAAAAAATGTGTAATTAGAATCAACTACATTCTAACCTAAATAATATGTTATATAGATCTCCAAAATTCATTAGTAAATTCATGTCATTCAAATAAAATTTCTTTTATTATTTTTATATCATTTATTATAAATTCTAATTAAATAGTGAAATATGGTATCAGTGATTGATATGAAATTAACCTCATAATATAATTAATTAATATGAAAAAATATAATATGAAAATAATTATATTAATTTTGATATAAAAACTTATATTCATTCATAAATTAATTTTTTCACTATATGGACACATATATCATACTAAAAATAAATAGAGGGACATTTTATATCTTTCATTGTTTAAAATAATATACAATTCATTTTCATGAAAATGACTTTATTAAACAACTCAAATTAAGGACTAATGGGTTATGGTCTAAATTAAATTCTTCAAAAAATAATAAATATAAAAAAATACACTCTTATAATATTCATTTAATCAATATTATGCTGATATACACGTTACTTAGGTGATACATTTGACCATAGATACTATTAATATTGACTAAAAAAGTGGTCTAATTAAAATATTTGGACATCATGATTATAAATATGTCATTAACATTATATATGAAAAAACCTAAATATTTAAGAAATTATTTTAAATTCGTGTTTGTAAAATGAATCAAAATACTATTTCATAAAAATAAATTTTGAGCATAATATTTAATTTTGTACTATCTAATATGTAGAACTATATTTTTTGAATGTTTAAAACATTGTATGAAGGTATTAATACATTTATTTAATTAAAATTATTCACCAATAATGTTTATTTTAATATATAAATTCATTGAACAAATATAATATAATTTTTAAGAAATACATCCATTTTATTCCCAATTAAAATTTTCTTTTAATTTTAATTATTTGATAATTAATGATTTTATATTATGAATTGATAGAGAATAATTTTTTCATAACAAATTTATTTATATTTATACCATCCAATTGAACAGCTATACAATAATAGCAACTTAATAATTTAATAATTGTATTAGGTGAATCAAAACTCAGTGTTCCGTGCAACAAAAGCTATCAATGTAAATAATATTTCATAAAATATTTGGTCGTTACATTATACCCTATGTTAAATGAATTTATACATCTAAAATCATCACTATGATATAAAAATAAGGGGATAATTCTACATCATTATATTCCAAGGTTCCCATTTAGTTTCTAAATATCAGTGGATTTTTGGAAAATCATTGGCTATGAAAGTGGTCTTGTTTCGTAGGACATGCATTATTTGATACAGAATATCTAACAATTGTTCTTCATAAGAATATTATTTATCTTTCTTTATGTCGTATGATATTTTTAAATTAAAATTATTTGTTAAGAACATAATCAAGAGAGATACATGGAACACATCAAGAATTGGTGAAAAAATCAATAAAAATTCCATTCGATAAGATACGATCCTAATATGATCAAAAATTTGAAAATGATGGATATATTACATGAATATTTTTCCATTATTTACAAAAATCTCATCACCCAATAAAAAGGATATATTTTAAGGGTTGGTGTTTCAAAAACATCAAACTCCATATCATTTAAAATATTTTATCCATATCCTTATTATCAACTCTGATCTGTACTAATATGTTGTTTAATGGCTCTTTCTTTCTCAGGCATTTGCTAATTTAGATAAAGTCTCAATAGCATTCTGTCTCCAACTTCATTCTAGCATATTTAAGTTCTTCACATTTTATTGTAGAGGGATTCATAAATATCCATATAAAGACTATGGGGAAAATATTTTTATTTTAAATTTTTTTAATGAGATGTTATAATCCATAAAATCTTTTAAATTCATATTAAAATCAATCTAAATTCTGTCTTGATTTTGAAAGGACCTCTTAGAATGACAGTATATCTAAGGATGATAATAACTTCTAAAATATAACTCTATTTCTAGATCCTTCTAAAGTCTTCTCTATGAAATTTATTTAATCGTATAATATTGATTACATACTATTAAATGATTAATTTCATGAAAACATACCACTAACATAATATATATTTTGGAAAGTTGATAAAGAGGTTAATTGTCTCATTAATCAATTATGCGTGCTGAGTTCATAATTAAATTAACTTTAGTTGTTATAGAATTATATACATTAAATATTTGAAGGAGAGAAACAAATATGTCCATTGGTGTATTTTCCATTTACATTCAATTATGGATAATTTTTGTAACATCCCCTTATATATGTATCTATTACAAAGAAAATCATGAATAACCATGAATCTTGATACAAATTTTTCATTATCTCACATCAAGAAATGTCACAAAAAATACTATTTTAAATATCTAAAAATCAATTTTACATCCATGAGTAATAGAGAATATATAACAATTTTTTTAATCCCTCAACTCATTCTTAAAAACAAGAACCAATGGAAGCCATTCAATTTTCCCAAAACATATTATTCCATTGCATTAATGGATGTTCATAACATCATGTTTCAACTTATTTTTCATTATTACATATTATTTATATGAATATTTAATTGTTCACATGGATAAATTGGAGGAAACTCATTTCAGAAAGATAATATTTTACCCCTTTTATCAATAATTACAAATCCATGCATTGCAAGTGAATAATATCCAATCATTTGTAATATTCATAATATAGAAACTAGTATGAACCTTCCAACTGAGTGAAAATTTAACATTATTCGATTAAATTAGGTGGTAATTTACTAATCAATCATATTCATCAATAATCACCATGAATAATATAAAGAACATGGTTTAAAATATTTCTATGAAAATATTCATAATTTTTTTGAACTGTATATATGTTATGATTTCATCTACAAATAGAATTCCACCATATAATTAATGAAATAACATTATCACCTATCCCTATATCATTTTTTTGGTAATTTCCCTCATGTAACATCTATTTTCATGATGTGTAATCAATAATCAAATCACTCTACATAAATGCACATCTATGTCACCTCATTGATGAATCAATAAATATCATTCAACATTTACCACTATAATGTAGTGTAAGTAGAGAATTATGAAATAAGATTCTATTTAGATCTTTCAAACATTCCTCTCATTCATCTATCTACTGTAACATGAATATATTACAAATTAAAAATCTATGTGGACTTGATAATCATGAAATATTATCTTCAATTTTTTAAAAATACTTATCCAATGTAAGATATATGCAAATTAATTTGTAGAGGATGTTCAGTTCCTATGTTCAAAAAATATTTATTCGAATGGTCTAATTGTATACCCTCACTTGAGATTAAATTAAATTATAATGAAACATTCCAAAGAAGTAATCCAAACATGAAAAGTTTTTGATAAATCATATCCATTCTCTATTTGATCAGCACAATACATATGTTCCATTCGGACTCATCCATTACTTTTTAAAATACATGAATATGATAGATAAATATTACCCAAAACTAATCATGTTAGTTTACAAATAATTTATTCAATTTATACTTCATGATAATGGTGTAATTAGAAATACATGTTTTCAACAATATGAATTCATGGTTTTTATGCCATGTATAAAGAGTTTTATTGGGTATATCATCCTTCCTGACCGTTAATTAATGTTATCGATAATTTTGATTGATATTTGATATTTTTTTAAATCAAGGAAATTTTTCAAACATTACATAAACATGGGTTAGAGGCTTTTTTATCTTGACATAGAATTGTATATGTTTATGATAATCAAGGTACATTAATAATGGTCCATCTTTCTTAATAAAAAATATAATAGGTGTTCCTTGAGGTGATTCACTTCTCCGAATGAATCCCTTTCCAATATCCTTCTGGATTTAAGTTTTTACTTATTAGAACTAAATATATTACATTCTATATAGAGGTTTGTAATTTCTCACCAACCTTATGATATTACTAACCTTTTTGAATAAAAATAATGACTTATATAATGAATTTCATTTATATTAGAATTTTATATTTTTCATCAATCTAATTGGAAATAATATTTTCATTTTGAATATCATATATAAATTCCCTTCATCAGAAATTGATGTGGGAATTATGCAATGAATGGAAATATGTTCCCAAAATTACTTTGTATTCTACTAGGGGGACAATGATGTGATATATAGGAAACACATTCCCACAAACATGAATAAGCGAAAAACCATAGATCTTGGATTCCTTCATCATACTGATATATGTATTTAGTACTAACTCAATATCTAATTTTTTCATAGTTTTTTGAAATCCTTATTAATTTCAATTGATATAAATCAGTGGATGGATACAAAGACAAATAATAGTTCTTTTGTTATAAAATTGTTGTTGAGTGTACCTTAAACAATGCCATTATCTTACCCCTCGTCGTAAAAAGTGATGAGATGACATATACATTTGTCTCTAGGAGTAAGATTTTGTTTAAATCATTCAGCATCATTAACCATAAGAATTGATCACTAGTTAACATAATATCGATACTCAGTGAATTTAAAGCACATGATTGTGGGGGAGTAATTTTGTGTATCTCTGTCTCTTTTCCCATCATTAAGTATATTCTTCCCATCACATCACCATTTGGTTTCAAAATTAACTTATTTTCCAAACTATAATGATTACTAGTTCCTTCTTGTCCATTCTCCCATGTTTCCTTCAGTAATCTGAGATATTGTATGTCCCATATTATTATATAAATTGTATTTATAATTTCCTATGAATTTAAATTTTATGTTCTTCTCAAAACCTTGAAATTGATTTGTTACTCCAACATTTGTCTATATCATTGTATCAAATCGAATCATTGATTCCAAAATACTAAATCCCATTATAGATAATTTTCATTCAGATTATTGTTTTAAACCCACTTGTTATTGGATTATCCGTATTCTCATACTGGTTGGTAATACCTGAAATATACCTCACATGACTTGTGAATTATTCATCATAAGTTCTAATTGAATCATTATCAATTTTTTTGACACAGATAATTTTATTCCAATTTTTATGTGAAAAATAAATAGAATTTAGTTACTGTAAAATAATTTTTTAAATTTTTACAACCAAATTAATTTAATTTATAGTAAATATATCATATAATTGGTAAGATTGCAGTAATGATATATTTATCATTCTGACATTTAAATAGAAAAATAATTTTATCATGTTTATAACATTGGATAATATGAAATATATTTTAAGGGGTACTACTTCATTTCGAAGTGGCTATTTGATAAATATACCAACTAAAAGATCATGGGTTTCTCCTCCGGATAGAATCAATATAATGGTGTTCCGTTCATTTCCCATTTAAGGTATTATCATGACTCATATAATTATAATTTTATCTTAGAAAAGAAAAAATATTTTCCATTAATCCTCCTATAATGTTTTATTTCTCATGATGGAAATAATTTCATTTGCATGTATGATGCCTATCATAATATTTTTTTCATGTGGAGCATGATGTTGTTCTTATAAGAATATTTAGAGATAGTATGTGAATGTTATGGGTTTGGTTCATGCTAAGGTGATACCAGATGATGACAATAATCATATTGAATCATCAGCACATTATTGTGTTTACCCTCCAGTTGGGATGCGCAGTGGAATTCCCTAATGGTTGTTATTGGCCTACCCTATAGTATAGATTGGAAGATGTGTTCCTCGAATACCATTCTCAGTTACCCTTCTGTAAGAATGGGTAGTTGAGTTCCTCAATGTTCTAGTCATACCCTCCAGTCAGGCTAGGCACCAACATTCCCCGATGACATCTTCTAGTTGTAACCCTCCAGCAGTATTGGGAAGTGGGATTTCCTTGATGACCTACCAAACATAACCATTGGTAGGACTCTGTAGTGATATTCCATGGTGACCATCATATGAGGTACTGTCTACCAGGTCTGGTCAGTTTCATTCATATCTAAATACTAGATATTGAACCTCATTTTGTACCAGGGAATGAGATCCATTCCTAAAACTAGTGACTCCACGATTGTCTAGAACAGTGATAATGGGGTGTTTTATGTAACCTTAAACACCATATAAATAGGGTACTACCCACACATAGTATCATTCATGTTAAATGGCCTAAAATAATGGGGGTGATTCAATGACACCCAATGAAGATAGTATCAAGTTGTGGTTATTGACTCCCTTTTACATGTGTTCCCTAGGCACACACATAAGGTGATTGGACTTGCTGATGGGCATTCGCTTGGAACTGTAGGCTACAATTATTCCGGAGCAGAGCTGTGAGATAGTGATCCCCTAACTCACACATCTATGATTCATTTAATTTCCACACACACACACACACACACACACATATATATATATCCTATGTCACTACCCACTCTATGGGTGTCGGTTACTCTACATCCATTAGAGGATAAAAAGCGTAGGGTATGCCTTTTGGTTTTTTTTTTCTAGATTCTCATGGTTATAAAAGTCTATTTCAATACTATAGTTAGAGAAAAGTTGATGAGAATTTTCTTTTCTCACCCTTTCGTGCTTCTTTTGTTTTGATGAGTTTAATTTTAGTCTCTTTTTTGGTTGAGCTATACTTTTTTATGTACCTTTTTATATTTACTACATTCCTCTACATTTTTATCTCTTTCTTCCCCCTTCACCATTTCTAGGTGTTCTACTATATATATAGACACCCCTATATGGACTTTTCCTAAATAATTTCATGTCATTTTTACACAGTGGATAGGTCAGTCATTAATTTACTGTGGCTTAGGGATAAAAATTCCATCGACCGCATGCGATGTTTGTAGCTAGGGATACAGGATTTGAGCTCACAATTACTTTTCTCATTTCCAGTTTTTCAGGTTGTGTCATATTTCTAGTTGGGGTTGTATTTTAACTTTTTTCTCCTTTTATTATACACAACAAAAATATTTATGATTTATTGGTATATGATTGTTTCATTTATTTTTCATAGTGTCACATATTTTATTTATTCCCCTGTGCACTTTTCCATTGTGCTTTCTTTGAGTGTTCATATAGGTACCTAGGTTATTCTCATCCATTTTTTGTTATGCCTTCAAAACTACTTCCCACACCTTGTCCGAGAGAGGTGGGATTGCGGTAGTTGTGAATCCATCGTGAGCCTGGGTTGGATTTTGACACTTTTCATGTCACCGAATTAAAAAAAACCTTGTCTCCAAAATATATTAAAAACATAAAGGAATCGTAAATTAGAAGTGTGGGGTCGATCCAATATAGAACAAGGATGTTAGTTATGGATTATCAAAATTAATTTTCCGGCGTCCCCAACATTTTTTTTATTTCATGAAAATTAATATTCTTATTAATAAAATATTTCATTTAAAAAAATAGAAGAGAAGGGAACTAGTTTCGAGGGATGGTTTTGGTAAATAAAGAAATTATAATTATAATGAAAAATAGTAGTATAATATAATTTTACAATCAAACAGTTTTATAAATAGATGAAATTGAAATTCTAAATCAAAATAACCTATAATACCAATAATTCATGTAATTATAAATAAAAATTTCTATTGTGAATTATGTTCATATGTCTAAAAGTAAGAAAATATTTCTATTCCGTAATCCGAAATAAATTATCTCAATCATAATGGTGATCAATCATTATTGAAGGCATGTGGTCAATGTATCAATGATGAATAAAATAAACATTGTTAAAACTTGGGATACTATAGAATAATTCCATTTTCTTAGAGAAATTAAATCAATCAATTATGCTATGTACCCCCTTTAAATGATTCCCCTCACTGCTATGGATTTTACCCAACCAGCGTCTGATAGTATCTAGAAAATAATAAATACTAAACCATAAGAGAGGCATTAATAATCATAGCTAATAATTAATATAAACATATTGGAATGAAATAAAAAAATGTGAGTTTTATAAACGGATGAAAAGAAAAATAGAAACATATCTTGGAATAACTCTTGGATGGAACCCCATGGTAGCCCCTCAGTGGTCTCGCCTCATGGTTGCAATGTAATACTCAAATCCAATGATGAAATCTATATTTATAAGCCTCTAGTTTATCAATGGGATCCCCTAGGTAAAATTTATACATTTTAATGGAAATATGCTTCAAATTTATGTTTTCTAATAAAATATTCATAAAAATTTACTTCTTTATTCTTTGCTAACCATTAAAATGATCTATAAATATTAAACCACATGTATAAGATTCTTGATCATTTTATTCATGGTTCATCTTCACATGTGTCATATAATAACAAATAATTGTCACACTATCACACAATTCATCTTCGCTTCATGTTAATTATCATGGTGTCACACATTCTGATGTTGGAAGATCTATTATTCATTGTTTATTCAGTTTTTTCCCAGGGAACTTCTAATAATCTTTTTTCATATAACATAATCATTAGATTTTTTTTCATTTTCCATTTTCACAAAATGATTATTCACGGGTTTGTGTGAAGTGTCTTTTTTTTTAAATTTCCATGTTATTCCTCATATACTAAAAATTCGGATCTCATTTAGGAATAAAAAATATATATATTGGGAAAATTTCATATTAAATCAATTAATATACAATGGAAATGCTTTAAAAACACAAAAAATATGTAAATAAAATTGAGATATCAATTATATTATTATTATTAAAATAGATCATATATATCCTTAACACCATATTCAAAATATAAGGTAAACATTAAATTAATTTCATCAATTGGAAGAAAGGATAATATTAGAAAAAATGCTATTTTCAAAATTCATATAAAATTCAATCAAATTAAAATATTCCTTATATCTCACCCTTGGTGAAATATGATACTATAATTTATAAAATGATATTTTTTATAAAATCATATTTCTAAATGGAATAGAAATCAATCATAATTCTCAAGTAAAAATCGTAATAATTTTTTGAATAAAATATGATTATTTTAACAAAAAATAACAATACTAAATTTTGAGTACTTATTTCCTAAAAAATTTTAAAAGAAATTACTTCAATTATTATTACTATACATATTTTTAATAATGTGATTACTCATATTCGTACCCATTAATTCAATGGATATACCATAATGGTCCCACAGAAATAATTACATTGTTAAAATATATACAAATCCTTATAAATCATGGTATTACATGATACTAAACAAAAAAAAAACTATTAATATTTGAAACAAAATGTTTATTGTGTTATATTTTCTTCCCTTAATTAAATGATTCCCTCAATATTTCTTCTAATCCATAAAAGTTTAAAATTTTGAAAATATCATTATTGAATTCCCACATATTAAATAGGAATAATAATACATGTTATAAAATGAAAAATAAAGATACATAATGGATACCGTAAATAGTGAAAATTCATTTTCCCAGATAATGAGAAAATTTGGGGGATATTAAATATTATTCTTGGAGAAAAAATCCATTATCCATTGTCTAATAATCATTGAATGATAAGATGGTCATAATAGTTATCTATTATAAAACCATAAACATATGTTGGTTTAATAAACAATACATTTTATGGAAATGAAAGTAAAATTATATGTTATTTTTTTCAATATCATTTTTGAAGTGATAGTGGATTAATTGAATGTGATGATTTTATAAATTGTAAAATTTACTCTCATGATTTTTTTGGAATTTTAGAAACAAAATTTCATCTAAGAGTATTGGTTTGTTTTATTTCCACTTCACCAATTAATATATGAAATTAATATGTGTGATGAATTCATCCTTCATAATGAATTAAATTTTATTTTTAATATATCATATTTTTCTTTAACATAAAAAAGATATTATATCCACTTTCTATAATTGTCTAATAATAACAAAATGTTAAGAATATTTTTCCAATATTAATAAATATATTAATATAATTCTCATATCATTAACAATAACACCCAATGTTCAACATAATCCACACTATAATTAGTCAAACTTAGTAGTCCTCCAAAATATGTTTAAGCATGATTGGAACTGAAATAATAGTATGATATGTTATCATATCCTTCCTTGACTAGTATAATATTTTTAATGAAAAAAATTTAATCAATGAAAAAATATCATGTAAAATTTCATATACCATGATTATATACTTTGTAATAAATACTAAAAAATTTCAAAAAATATATACACATAATAAAATCATATATGATTTTGAAATGTAATTCACTATTTATTTTGTAAATAATCTTATATCAAATGAAAAAATGTATCCATTCTGTTTATTTTTTCAATTACAGAAGATAATTGGGTTATTAATAATATAATATTTTATTTCCTTGTTCCAAAACATCATATTGAATGTATAATGACTGATCATGTCAACACTCAAAGTAATATAAATTTTCAATAGAAGAATAATAATATTTTCATAGTGCCCTTTCATATAATATTCATCATAGTATACCCATATATAGATTGAAGGATAAATGTGTTCTAGTTATCATGACTCACTTTATTTTTTATGATTGGATAATAATTCACTTTTTATTTCCAATTAGTGGTTATTTGGGATGTTTATCATAATTATTCATTGGATTTGGGAATTTTTACAACCTAAACCTCTGTAACAAAGAGTCATTGTCATACTAAATTAAGTAGCCTAATACACAATGAATCACATTCCAAATGACTAAATAAGTTAGTATTATTGGTGCAATTGGATCATACTTGAGTATCAAATTGTATTAAAAAAATAAAATAAACATTATTATAAGAATTACTCTATTATGTCTACCATATACTTACATATCATTAATAGTAATCATCTTGTAATCCATTAAAAAGGAAATAAAGTGAGGTCGATATGATATTATAAATAGGGGTTATGTACAATGGAATATGTCATGAGTCAATAATAATAATATAAATTCAATTATAGATAACTAAACACAAGTGATTAAATATATCTTGATAAGGCATAATCAAATTTGAAGGTAACAAATGAAACACATGGCATTTAATTAGTAAATTGAGAGAGAACTAAATAAAAAGAAAAATTAATATAAAAAATAACATTGATAATAATAATAATTTTATTCTCAATTATGGAAACACTTAATTATTTGGAATTATTTCATAGGCACGTTAAAACCTCTATAATCATGATTTATCCTCAATAATTTTTAAAACATTAGGTAGAAACCAATTTAATTTTTCGAATTGATATTTCTTATGGGACATGTAGATGATTCATGGGGAAATATAATGTATGTGAGCCAACCAATAGTAAATTTCCAATATCTAATCATTTATATAATAATATATTTAATTCATTAAAAATATTACTATTCATCAAATATTTTATTTAGTAATGTATTTGAGATTATCAATATTTCCACATTTAATAAAACAACATTCAAATTAAACACAATATTTAATAATGGTATATGGTTTGTTAAATAATCATAAATATCACACAATAATATTGATATATAAAAGTGTTGTAATTTTAAAAGTAAAACAATAATTATAAATTTATTGTATCATGAGAAACATAACAATCTCAAAATAATTCAAGATTTTAATCCAAAAGTTATCACATGAAAATTCGGAATCCAAATCCCTTTTGATAATGTAATTCCACTTGAAACATAAAATAAAGTGACGAACGAATTAAAATTGATATTAAATTTCAAAGGGGAACTATACAAACCCTATAAATTTTAATTGGTGCAAATCAACATATAATTATTTATGGATTTTAAATTGCCAAAAAAATCCCTTACCTCCCAATTCCATTTGGGTAAACAAATGTTTACATCATTTATATTAATTTTAATCATGTTAATAGTATATATAAGACATAATAAATCATCCTTTTTTAAAAAATAGATATATATTTTATAAAAACTATATCCATAATAATACCCAAGCTTCTAAAGTGGTCGTTGAAAAATAAAGTACATTTGTTTGTGACGTTGTAGTTTATCTTACAAGTGAATGGTAATTTCAAAAACCATTTGTTTTATGTATATATGGTTTAATGAAATTATCATATCATAAACCAAACCATTTTAATGAAGATATTACGTTTTTTAAATGATATTTTTTTAAATAAAAAACGATGTAGTTGGGGAAATGTGTAAAATTAATACCCTTGTAAAAGAACATTACATATTGTTCACGTATATTTCATTGGATTTTACTATACCATTTGTATGATAACATTATAAAAAATATATTCTTATATGTTGAGGTTATGGATTTTATATTTGTAATATTTGAATAATAAAACCTTTCATGATATGTGTTAAAAAGTTAGTGGAGTAAATTTCATTTTATATTTGATGAGTTGTTGCATTCTTGAAAATAATCAATAGTGTTCACTATTGGGAAGTAAATATTATCTAAAGTGCCATAAAATTTGTAATTACACGTTTTAAATGATTATATAGACCGTAATAACCTCCAAAATTCAATTAACCACATGATTTAATAATTTGATTCCATAACATCTAAATTTACATATTTTTACCATTTTGTATTTATACAATGGTAACTAACTTTATAACCTATGTAATTTTTATATTAAGAAAAAATTAAAGTCATAATTATTAAAATACATATACCTAATTATTATAAATATTAATTATAATATATAAAATAAAAAATCAATTTTTTGAATTAAATTTTAACAAAACATCACGCAATGCACAAAATAAAAATTTTAGACTTAACAGCGCTAATAGATTTTTTCCTTTTGGTGTTAAATATATTCAAAAAAATATTATTTACCCACAATAGAAAAATATATTATATTTATTAATATTTACAAATAAAACTGTAGTTTATATGATTTTATATAAATTTAAATAATTTAATAAAATAGAATTTATGATTAATAAATATTAATGCCAATTATGAAATTATATATTTAACTTCAAAATAAAAATATATGGAAAATTATTGGAATATATTATGTTTAAACATGTTATAAATAATATATTCTTCTAAAAATTAAAGTTATATGATAATTTATTAAATTTAATTCAATTTTATTATATTAAGTATCTTCTATTTCTGGTTACTTATAATCTTAATAAATACATTTCTGGGTTATTATTAAGTAATTTAAAAACATATTCTGTTATTAAAATGGAATAGTAAATTATCACGTTAAGAAAATTCATTTTTACATTAATATAATTTTTATAACTAATCCAATGTTATTTTTACCAAATCCCAATGTAATATAGATTTTAAAAGGAATGAAAGGATCATTTTTTTATTATGGGTTACTTAAATTATTATATGGTTCAAATTAAAAGGAATGTGGCGTGAGATAAATAAATATTAGATAACATGGAAGGAAAAGTAAGAATAAAATTATTAAATAAAATTTAAATATTATTTTTGGTCATTTTAATTCATATAATTTTACATTATGTAATAATTATATTCATATTTCCATATTTTCTATAATAAATTTTGATAGATATAAGTAATCATTATTTCTAAAAAATTATGTTGGCCTTATAAGAAAATATAAATTATTATAATTCAAAATATGGAATTTATTTTAACAAATTAAACCCACAAAATTAAAAGAAATTAATATAAAAATAATCACATAGATGTGAAAATAAAACATATTTTTTTAGTTAAACCATTCCAAATTTATAATGTTTTTAAAAGAAATATTAAAATAAAAAATATTAAAAATACCTAAATTGGAATTATTTAAATTTATTGTAATCAATTTTATTTTAAAACTAATTCATAAGATAATATAACTTTTAAAATTATTTTTAAAAAAATTATCGTTTTAATTAAAATTCAATATTTTCATGACTTATCAAAAAATGAGACATAAAAAACAATATAATAATCATAAGATAATTTAACTATTAATCTTTAAAATAATTATTTTTATATTGAAAATAATTTCTAATAGTTTTATAAAATAATTTAAAATTTTGTATCTGTTGCAAGATTAAACCGTCTTTAGTAAAAAAATTCAAAAACATTTTTTAACATTAAAATATTTCTTATTTTATTACTAATCAATATATAATGAATAAATATGTTTAATATATATATTTCTCTAATTTACTTAATTCTCCTCTTACCATCCATTCTAATGTCTAGGTGATAATGTTAATAATAAATAATAATATTAATAATATAATATTGTTTAGTAAAACAAGCCCTTATGTGTAGCATAATATTTTAAAGAAAATAATTGTTGCATGCAACACAAGGTAATGATAGATTTTCATGTTATGTAATATAAACAAATTATTTCATGTAACACAACATAATATCAATGTTTTGAATCACATAGAGTATTGAAATGAATGTTATCATTTAATAATTTAAGTGTGTTACATTTTCCCAATCTTAAATTAATTGTGTCCTCAAAATTTAATAATGTTATAGATAATCAATTCTTTCCCAATTGAAATTAAAATTTATGAAAAACCCACATCATAAAAAGGTATTAAATAACATACTCTTATTGATATTCAATAATATTTTCAAAGGTCATTAGAAATAATAACATAACTAAACTTTAATGTAGAAGAACTTAAATGGTAAATGAAAGCATTATCATCGAGGAGAAAACTAACACCAAAATAGTAATAGAGAGTGATAAAGAATATTAATCCCCCAAAAATTTCCATTGATATAAGGTTAATAACCCAAAACCCATAACCCAAATATTTGTGTAAATCTTTATTGATATCTTCAAAAGTGATGTTAATGTGATAACATTTTATTTCAAGAACATTTTTCTAAAGTTGATGAAAACTAATGATTATGAATACTTACATAATTTAATTCCATCAAATACGTAAAATATGATAATGTTTATGTTACTTGAAAATTTACAAATTCATCACTTACTCCATGAAAAGAATATACAAAAAAATAATTTTTGGCATGAATAAATAAAAGTCACTTTTAACTGATTGTAAGAAGTATAAAAGATTGTCATGTCTCCCCATCTGTATCAAACTATTTTCCCATACCAATATGGTTTTTACAAGTTATACCATATAAATAAATCATCATATAGTAAAGAAATATAATAATAATTAAAACCTAATCCATAGATAAACATAAGATATTTCATAAATGGTTATCCTTATGACCCTTACAAAAGAGCATTATCTCGAATATTATAAATATGGTCACTAAGTTTCCCAAATAAGGTTTCCATTAATCTATTACGTAACATGAAGTGGTTTTAAATTGTCTCATACCAAACAATTGGATACAATAATCACGTATTCTTTTGAATAATGGAAACAACAAAAATAAATAAAATATTTTCAAAGTATGTATGACTCAATATTCATAAAATAAGATAAATACTTTTGTATATATTTCTCAAATAAAATAATTTTATAGACTTTATCGATGATATCATAATTAACCTTTTCAACAAATAATTAAACACATTTTATGTGATTAGACATCCAATATGTTGGGTATTATCCATTTTGAAATATCCATATCAATCATCTCCCTATCAAAATATTAGTATATTAATATGAGGAACATATTAATGTTTATATATTCCTAAATTATTTACTTTAAAAAAATGTTAACATTCTAATGATTCACTTTTCCATACCATCAATACCATTCAAAAACCTCTCTACAATCCTTAAATAAAGAGTAATTAAGTACAATCCTTATGGATATTATCGATAAAATACATAAATAAGATAAATATAGGATCCAAAATTGATCACATGGATCATTATTATTCTTATATGTCAAACAAATAACCTTGATTTCGATTCATTTGATTCATTAGTGGTATAATCCGTTTATTCTTTGAGTTTTCATTTTCATAGTTTCCAATTTCATTATATTTTATAGATTGACCATTGGAATAAATTTTATTTCTCTTAGGATCATAAAAATGGGGACCTTCTCCTGTACACATGAAGAAAAATAATTTTCCATTTTTGATATATTAAGGGAATTTTATCCCACTAGTATCATATGTAAGAAAATCATGCATTCTCTTCCCATATTTATACCTAATTTTCTCTATCACCCATTTGACACATTCTTTAATTAAATTTCATTATACATATAAAATTGTTTAACTATATTGATTTCACATCATTCTATGTACACATTTGATGATAATGTTTTGGAGACAATTTCCCTTCAAATAGATTAATTATGAACATTAAATAACATATTATTCTACAAAATATACACGTATTCATGTGGTTCCCATTCATTTTTATGACCTATTTCTCAAAAATATCTTATAATGGATTAGATAATGAAATTATGAATTGGAATTATTTATGTATAATTCTATATATTGTGTTACTCTAAGGATAAATTAATATTTATGAATTGTTAATCTCGGAATCCTAAACAATATTAACTGGTGGAAATATTTGTTTTCACAGAATTCATAATGGTTTGTAAAAAAAATGTTAATAATATTGTGAATATCACTAAGGAGTTTCAAACACGGTTAATAGTAAAGCCCATTTTTAGGAACTAGGTAAAAATTCATTCAATACCGATGAACATTTTTCAGTGTTATTATAAATATTTACCTCGGTTCTATAACCACTACCACTTTTAGTATACAAACAAGTGTATATTTCATGGAATATGACATAATATCTACCATACAGAAACTTTTTATTATTATTAAATATTATTCAATAATATTTGTCATTGGGTTATGATAGTTAATCTATGTTTTTGAATATCATTCCCATCATTTCAACTAAACATTATCTTATACTAACAATAGTGACCCTTACCAAAATATAATATTGCTCATGTAATAATATAATACATTGGTATAAGGTACAAAGAATCACAACCTAGTGGATAGAATAGTTTACTATACTTTTTAACATGATTCATTGTTTTTACATAAAATACATTTAAATATAATAATTCAAATATATTTTCTTCACATTCAACAATAACTTTATCCCATCTATTATTACCCTGAATATTAGTAATATAAAACATAAATCAATCCTAGGCAATGAAATAAATCATGTGAGAAAAAATTCATATTATCAATTTAGTATAATATAATCTATCATGAATTTATAATCATAATCAATAATGAAAGGTAGATAAATGAAATAACATGCCTAAACAAATTTAGATAAGGGATTATCAATATGTCAAGGTAAATATGGTAACCATATAACATTTAATCAATAAATTAAGAGTAAAATGAATCCATATAAAATTTAATATAAAACAGATAGTGCATAATAATAATATAAATTAATTTCTCATTAAATTAAATTATTAATTATTTGACATCATTTATCAGGGAAATAAAATCCTCAACTAACAAGATCTATCCTTCAGATAATTTAAAACTATTGGTATAAGCATGTTTAATTTGAACAATGTTTTAGGAGACCCGCTAATGCATCAAAGGGATGTATAATTTCCATGCCCATCCCATCACTATATTACCAATAATTATTCAAATTGAAAATAATTTAATTAATTTATTAACAATATGAAATATCATACAACATTCATTTTGAGTAAAGTATAAGTATTTTTCAATATTTCCATTTATTATAAAAAATTAATCAATGTAAAGAAAATATGAATAAATGGTATATAGTTTAGGTAATAATCATATTTCCGAAACAAAAATATTAATATTTAAGATAAAGTTGATGACTATGGAATTTTTTTACAATATTGTGATTGTTTCAAGAAAATGTAAAAAATCACATAAGAAGTTAGATTTTACAGTAACATTTTTCACATGGAATCTTTCTAATCAAATACCATCTGATGGAATTGTTCAAAGTGGAAATTAAATAACATGAAGGATTACTTTTCAATGATATGTAATTTAAATGGTTAATTATATACAACACATCAATGAGAATTGGGGAATTATAAGAAACAAATCACAATGGAAGGTAGATTGAGATGAAATCACTTACCTCTTGTGTCCCTTTGGATGAACATTGTTTAACCTCATATATAGGGTTCTTAAAAATGTTATTATTTTATAAATGAACCATATTAGTATTAATGATATCATATATGTTCCTTTGAGATATTTTTAACACTAGTTAATTAATAAGAATTCTATATTTTTAGTATTTTATGTGTTGAATCCTTGTTTTAAAATGCATTCTTTTTTCACAAATGTTATTTTTCATTCACATAATATAGAGTATCATCAAACATAGAATAAATATAATGAAATTATTTTCATATTTATATATAATTTATACTTCTAACATCAATAATTAATGATGTTTCTGAAAAAATATGTATGTTACGATCAAAGAAAACGTAGGTTATATGTACGCTTGTGTAATGTTATCCTTTTTCTATGATTATTATAGAACGTCGGTTAATAAAATATTACATTTAATCAATAATAATGGCCTCAAAAATTATATACTATATACTTAAATATTTCAACCATCGTGGGAGGGGTTGAAAAAAGAGTCACATCACCTGGTGACGAAAGTGGCCGACACATACATGATTGAAGTTATCATCATTGCAAGAGTGAAAACAAAAGGAAAAAAATGATGAATATCTTTATTAAAAATGGTAAATATTTAATTAATATCATAAAATTTTCATTTATCTCACATAAAATTAGTTAAAAATTATAATATCCATCAAATGATGTGTTAGTGAAAGATGAATTACATTGCTTTGTGAGGCATTAGGTTATCGAACACACAAGTGATATTATTGTCTTGCCTATGGAATAGATGATAAAAAAATATATATGATATAATGACTCCATAGGTATAATAATGTGTTATATATTATATATATACCTTCTATCCGTAAAAATAACCACCATTTTGAGGTTATAATGGATAAAATAATGACATCATTTCATGGGGCAGTAGTTTTCCACACACACAATCAATGACTTGGTAACCTATTTGTTGGAACTCTACAGGGATTAATTTCCTTTACATATTATAACAACATCCTAGTATATTGGATATAATTATTTTTGCTATATCATAACATTTTAATAAAAATTAAATTATATGGAAAACAATGTAAAATTAATAATGTTTTTATAGAACATTAATTATTCTCTGGGTATCTTTCATCAGTTTGTGGTAAACCCTTATTCAGATTTATTTCGCTAAAAAATAATTCTACAGGGATGAGTGGATGAAATTTCAGGAGTTTTTTTGGAATTTTTTGGAAGAGATAAATTTTTTTGATTGGTGTGATGAAATAAGAGGATTGAGTTCCCTTTATAGTTGAGAATAAGAGGGATTTTTTTGATAACACAAAATTATTCTCTATTTAAAGGTCAATTGTACATCAAGATGAGAAAAAGGATAATTAATTTTGATAAGAGTTTATATGATCGATCTCTATCTACAATGTTCTGCTAAATTTATTTTTATACATTTTATTCCAAAACATCTACGTGTCCCTATTTATAAAATTTTAGGTGTTAACCATGGTAAATAAATTTATAACTTATTTAATATATCAATTAAGACTAAAATAATGACATATTATAATAAATTTTGGAACCACATGTTATAAATATAATATATTATATATAAAATAAAAAATTAATGACTTTTTTTTATTAAAATAAACATAAATTCTTGTAATGCGCAAGATCACTACTTCATGGTTAACAGTGCTAATACAACTTTTTCAGGATGCAGATGAATATAAAATTATAAAAAAACAATTTTGCCAAGAATATACCATACTTAGTATTTGTTAACATAAAAATTTTACTTGTATATGGATAATAATTTTAGTGATTTTAAATCAGTAAATAAAATATCAATTATTTGGAAGTAACATTAATTTCATTTTGAAATTATTTATTTCATTTGAATTTAAAAAAATCAATAAAATGATGGAATTTGAATATATTTTGTTAAAATATTTTTAAAAATGTATATTATTCTAAAAAATTAATGTACAATAATAATTTCTTCAATTTAATTCACATTTAATATTTTTAGTGTAATTTATTTTAGATACTTATTTAATAAATAATTACATTATTCTATTTCTTAATCATTTTATGTAACTAATTCATCTAAAAAAAATTGATTGTAAAGTATTATGAAAAAATATATATTTTTAAATTTCAAAATAATATGTATAACTATAAAATGATGTATTTTTCCACATCTCAATACATTATAGATATTAAAATACCAAAAGAAATATTTCTTATATTTTTTATTTTTTAACATATAATATGAGTCATAGTCATTTTAAATTGAAAAAAATTTCCTCATTATTGTTAAATTGGTTTCCACTGTAGAACTAAACTCATAAAATAAAATAAATATTATATTTTAGGTCTTTTACACTCTAATCCTTTTAGTTTAAGCACTATGAAAACATATGTTTAACATATTTGTTGTATTTAATATTTAAAATTTTCTCTATATCCTATGATAAAATAATTTATTTCACCTTATTATATAATTTGTATTTTTAGGATTACAAACATGAAATATATTTTAAAATATTAAAACAACATAACTCGGATAATTATTTTAAAATTAATCTTGTAGATGTGATAAAAATTATTGGCCTTTTAAATTGAAAATATTCATGAAATTGAAATGGTTTTTGATGATTATTAAGTATGATGATGATTCAAATTATAATGTACCTCACATAAGTGCCACTAAATCGTTACAATGTGTTGGGTTTCCACATGAACAAAACCATGCCTCCACATAAACTAGAGGTTTCTGACTATATGTGTGTGTCTAAACAGTCATATGGGGATACTATACACACTCTACTAGAGTAAGTAACAACATATGACAATATAAACATAAAAAAAGAAATGACCATGTTACATATGTAAGAGACATATTCCAAATTGGGTACAACCACAAACTAAAATAATTATTATTTTTCATGCTTGTTGTGTCACATGTGAAGAAAATCCAAATCAAAGAAAACATCCTAATAACCAAAATGGTTTTAAATCCATGTCTGAATCCTCATCCATTGTAATCCCATGCCCGAATCAACTCTATTGTATAAGGACCTTGTCTTTATCCTGACCTACAAGTAAGATGTCTTATCGGTTACACAACGGTTTCCCAAGAAGGGTGAGAGTAAAACATAGTAGGCAATCATCAATGGTGTAAATAAAATATCTTGTAAAAAATAGACATAGCATTAAATTAAAAAATAAATGAAAATTATATAAAATAAAATTGGGTGATTTTTGTTAAAATTACTCACTTAAGTCATTCTTATCATTATTAACAATTTCAATACTTATACTATCTTCATTACTTAGTTTTGTTTCATTATATTATTAATGGGTTAGGAACATTCAACAATCAAAATACAAAGGGGAATTAAATAATGATCCCTATCTATATATTTATATTTACATCATCACATATACAATGCACTCACCTTGAATCCTCATTATAGGATTTCTCATCAAATGAAACATTTAACAAAATATTACTCTACCCCCATTACTAATCTAGGCATTTTGGGGTTGAGTTTAGAGCCTCAGACTATCTCAACTGCTAAGCGTAATAAACTCATCTAAATACCCTACTCTACCCTGTCATGTTCACATGATTAATTTACTATATACCACACAAATACTATATCACAACCTAACATAACCAAGCCAATTGAAATAACATTCTATAATAATTGACATTAGAATAACAATATTCCATAACCCATTAACACCATTGTCATTTTCATTACATATCCCATTAACTCATTTAACAATTCTTATACATAACCCACTATAAATATTAGCTAATTCCAATACATTAACCAATGTAACAAATTCAAACAATTCCATATGTTAATTCAATTTACCCCATTATTTTTACCCAAGTATTGTCTAACTTTTTCATTATATTTAAATTTCATAATTCATTCAGAATGTTACCACAAATACCATTTAACTCATTATCATGTTTATGAAAAAGTACCTTATCAATGAACCATATCTAAGAACAAATATCCATAATTCATTCATAATCATCACAGTAATCCATTAACATGTTCATCTCAGGATCTATTAAATCAAAATTCAATTTCACAAATAAAAATTCTATTAACCATGTATGTGAAGGTTGACGCACCCCTTGAGTAGCCCTACATCGGTCAGGTAAACCTCAATGGATCCCATGGGGGACATTAAGGGTTCAAATTGTCATTTAGACCCCAAAATTATAAAAAATCAATAAAAAACCAATAACACAAAAAATGAATGAATGAACACAAAATTTTGTGCACAATTCCACATTTAAATATGGGATATAACATATTGACCACGTACCTTGAATTCATTGATGAAAACACTCTTAATTATTTCCTTATATGACAATAAAAACGTACATTTAAGTCATAACTAAAATGACACCATAAAAGTTGTTTTTATTCATTTTTATGAACATTAACTATGATAAAAACCCAAATCTTGAAAAGAGAACAGATGAGAGGATTAGACTTACCCGGAGCCTCGATATGAAACTGACTATGCTCCAAATCTCATAGAAGAAAAAGATATTTATCTCTTGGATAATTTGGGAGACATGGTTCATCCCTAGAGTTGTGAAGGATGGAATTTTAGAGAAAACAGGGTGAGGATTTAAAATCCCATAGTGTAATTTTTGAAATTATACAAACTTTTATTTGGGCGCATGATTTACCTGCATGATTTTCCAGTCAATGTGAAAACCACGTACAATCCATTGTCAAAGGGGAATTCGGTCACTCTATTATCTTGGTGGGACCATACGATTTAGAAATCATGTGATAACATTGTTATTTCCTTCTATATATGGTAGTATGTTTTTTTGTGAAGATAAAACAGTTTAATAAATCATGTGCCAACCGTGCGGCTTGAACAATTTGTCTTGGTTTTCTGTCCTTTCATTTTTCAAATGCCCAGAACACCCCTAAGGCCCCTCATTGACCCGAGAAACATATAATTTGACCAAAATATGATATTTAAACCAAAATATAAATAAATTAATACCTCCTTGAAGTCTCAAATCTTACAAACACCCCACCATATATTGGATATTCCCCAAACCGCATCAAAAAACATCACTAGTCCACCGAAGAAATAAGATAGGCCTATTGGGACCAAATATTTGATCACACTTCTATGCTTCTTCGGTAATGAAACCGTGTTTCCATAAAACATTTTTCAAATAAATGGTCCTGCCTCACAAGAGATCCTTAAAATTATTCAAAAAAAGAACCACATGATCCATAAAAGACACATCAACTTCACACCACACATAAAACTCTAGAACACCATAGGGAACACTTGGATACACTATATAATTATATAAACATTGAAAAAATTATAATAGGATTATTAAATTTTAGATGATCCATTCAATACACCATCGGTCTAACCCTATTCAAAGCTCATGGTCCAGATCATTTCAATCCATTATACCCTATTAGTAAAAAATTAAATGATTACCCAGACATGACACCACCTGAAAAAAACCCTATCATTCTGACAACAATTTCTAACGTATAAAACACTACAACACAATTCCTTTCTATTCCATTCCATAATCAAGCATCCTTGACACAACCAAAACAAAAAAATAACAGAACTAGAAAAACATGATAAAAAACACACTATCATGGATGAATCACCCGAATAGTAAACACTCTAGTTCCTCTACCCAAAGACTCCCATCAACTAATCAACCAACAAATTTCCCTTTGTGGTTCTATCCCACTATATATCATTATGTGTCACCTCCCCTATTGTTGAATGATCACCTGAACCTCAACTAAACGTTCAAGAGAGAACTAACACATTCTTAACTCACTATGCACCAATATTTATATGGACTTAAGAATCCATTGAAATACTATCTCATTTTTGAATCCATCATGGAGGGAATTGCAACACTATACATTAACTGAATAAGAACAACATTGACTCACTCATGCATGTCATCGATTTTTTAACGAAGAATCCCCTAAAAACATTTATCTATTGGTGGGTCCTACTTTGCACACCGATTCCTTTTAACATATCTCATCATATCACCCTACACTGACCTATCCTAGATCATCCATTCTCTATTATTGAATCTTACCCCTTTTTCACCTTCCCATGTTGATTAATATCTTGAGTCCTATCACTATTATCCAATGCACCTACCATGGTCACTCCGTGACTTCTATTAGAAATCCATAGTCATAGTTTCAGCTATCCTTCAGATCATAATCATGCTCCACCACACCCATCAAAATTTCCAACATGAGCATAATTATTGTACAAATAATTACTAATGATGCATAAGACCTTACTCTATATCACTAAAAAATTTGATAAGTACTTTTGTTTCACTAATACAGCCACTAGAGTCGGTCTATGACTCACATCATTTATCTTTTTCTCCTAGATTTGTCGAACATTCTCAAGATGAATCATCTTGAAAATATATAGAATCATATTTTTCTTGACACTATACCACCTAGAGGAGGTTACTTTACAACTCAAGACATTAAAATTTCATCCAACGACATAAATCCAAGTCCATGCATGGTTTAAATGTTCTCAAACCAAACTTCCCTTTCCATGAACTTTTTCATGACTGAAAACACCCTTCTACGACAATAACATAGTAATCATTAATTTAATTAGGAACCACCACGATCCTACAGAAATTGAATAGTACATTTAACCACCAGATACATGGACCATTGGTCCCTTTTAGAGGAACCCAATGTGAACCGAATAGATATCTTCATGGAATTCCAATGTCACCACATTTATTGTATTATCTTCACAACATATCCAAGAATGAATTTCCACTCCCACCTTAGGAGTGTAATAACCATATCTTTTAAGAACGAATTCCATCCACCATGGCTCAGTCTTAGATCATAAACATTACTCTAAATCTTTTACATCATCATCTAGTCTTTTCAAATCTACAGTATATACATCTCCCAATGCATGTTCTCAGGTCATGTGGATGGCACCCATTTCATTCATAGACTCCATATATATCCCAAGGACCTCATCCAAAAACATTTTTTGGTGTACATCCCACCATCCACCTTTACATATACCACACTATAAGGGTAAATTATTTATTTTCCTCAACCAAACAAAAGAACTTCCTATCTATTGAAAAAACTCTATAGCATTCTCAACCTACTCGACATGATGTCAATATTTTGGGCATGATCCTCAATGATTGAAATTATGATGAGTTGTTTTCAATTAACAACCCCCCAACATATCTTTCACTGATGTCACCTCCCACGATGGGATATATTGAGCTAATAAGGATATTGAACTTCCCTTAATATACACATCTCATCATCACTTAGCAGCCACTATGTGGGTGTGAATCCTAAATAAAAACTAATACTGATCCATGACCCTTTATGATGCATTCGTGAACTGGTGTTCCTTTTGGATCTACATACACCACATGACTCAGGCTCATTTGGCATGATCCTAAAAGTTAACCATTGAACAAAATGTTCTTCCAAACCAATCAAACCCAATGGTTTAACACATATCCACAATTACCAATTTGTTATCATATAAAATGGCATAACCATATCCCCAGACAACTATTTCTCAACCTGATCGGAATCATTCCTTTCCAACAGGTTCCCCCATCAAGACATTATCTGATCTAAGAAGGTCTTACACCATCCCATGAACACACAATTAAATTGACCTTATATCACATAATCCAAACCTCACCGGAACCTTTTCTAATGAACACTTACTCTCATAACCATGCCTTGTAGAATATATGGGACATTAGACTCATGAAATTTCCATCATTTCACTAAACAACCAGAACATTAATACGAGAAATAACAACCACAAGGCCACCCCACATCATGTGTCACCTTCAAAATAATGAATATAACATTGGATCACTCACCCTTACCATTCCTACCTGAAACTCACAATAGGTATTCCATTAGTTACAATGAAAATAGATGAGTCAGTGATCCTGATGATAAATACAATGGAATATAACATTACAACCAACCAAAAAATCTTATGTTACCTTATAAAGGAACCATGGACAACCATTTCAATCCCACTTTGAATGCATCTCCCTTAAAAAATTGATGTCACTTGACACACTGGGAAAAAAATCCGTGAGGTCAACGTTGATATTTTTCAATACTATTGACTAATTTTAAAAAATTTAGTTTTGCCTTACAAAACCATAGACCATCACATTAATCCATCTAGTTAAATATGTATGATTTTCATATCCAACCCACCCACCTATGGATCATTAACCCATGAGAATTCACACAACTACTGACTACTCTCAATGTTCGATTTCAAGGGTTGAATGACACAAGTATTAAATTAATGGTTTTAAGTAACAATCCACTCATCCCTCTCCATATTCCATATACATCATTATTATAAATATGTTCCACTCATGAGGGCTATTCTACTACTATTGAGGAAAAATACTTTCAACACTCCTCAGTAAACATCCACTCCATGTTTCAAACCAAACACACACACACATACATCAGAACCATGATCCAAAACCCATACTCTAGGGTCCAAAACACATCATTAAATTTTTAAAATACATGGGTCATCAAAACAATAACAAAACACCAATCACTACTGATTCTACAACCAAGTCACTCATTCTTTATGTCAAATTTACGATTGGCAGAAATAATACCCACAATTGATATCATATTCACATTACTAGGTAACACATCAAAACCTCAAGGTCATAACCCATTTGAACGAATGATAAAGAAATGACTTATATTTACACATCAAGACACATCGGGGTCCCCAAAAATACAACCAAGGTCTTGTACAAGGTCCCACTCAATGCCAAATACCACCCTTACAAATGACCAAATGAGAAATGCATAGAATTCCCAATACCATTCTTCACCAAAAGTAATTATATTAGGAGCTATTTTACAATATACATAACAATTTTAAATCCCCCAGGATCATTCTTAATAAAATATTACATACCCAAAATTTACAAAAACATATTCCTACATAATGATATTAATATTTCAATACAACTCTTTCATATATATTTCTAATGAAATCCAATCATTGTTGACCACAAAGATATGTAAATTACCTACCATAATAAACCCAATCTACACACACTATCCCAATGGACATGATAACATTTCTAATACTACCCTCATCCATTCCTACTACAGGTCATGGTCAACATGGGGTGAAATAAATTACATTTCCAGAGTCATTCAAAAGATACCTTTGTAAAACTATTTTCACACATTCACCATTTAAATCCTTCCTCTAGGGAAATTTTTCCATTTGAAAACATTATACTGCAAATAATTTATGCCATTTACATCCCTTCATTAAATAAAATTCATTAATTATTTAAAAATCATTTGGTTTTACATATTTTCATTAGTTTTTGTACATATTTTTATTTAAATTTCATGAACTTCACATGCATTCAACCATTTATTTCCCACACACCCATCTCGTGTGTGTGTATGAATACCATGATTCATGTCACATATATAAATAGGTTCTTGAAATGATGGTGGAATTAATAACATAATTCTATTCCATACATGAGAAAAATATAATTAAACTAGTTGGTGCAGAAAATGTTCATCCCCCAATAGTGAAATATCAACTAATTTTACAAAATACATCAAGTACAACAATTTACACCCATTGTTAATTGTGTTTTCCATCATATATAGGATAGCTACACAAAACAAGGACATAATTTCCAAGCCCAAACACAATGATAATCCCCCATATACCATCCCTAAATAGTAAGTAATATATAATGACTAATTTCTTACTAATCTGTAACGTCTGCATCGTGAGAGACACTGAACAGGTACTCTAGGACAAGTCATAACATAACCTCAAGCATTTGTCCCCATTTGCTGGAGGATTCCAATTGTTAGAGAGAGTATAAATTGTTCCATGGGGATACTATACTCTCCTTTCTAGAGTAATCCACAATAAATAAAAATATAAACAAAATCAACAATAAGATATAACCAATGAACATACGTATAAATTTTCTACCAAAAGTGGTTACAACCACATTCTAAAGTAAATATGCAATGAAATTATTGTAGTGTCACAAGTGCAGAAAACCCAAAATAAATAAACCAACGGAAATACAAAAATGGTCCTAACACCATATTTGCAGCCTCATCCATGTACAGCCCAATCCCGACTCAAATAACACACATAAGCCCGTTTACATTGTGTTGACATGCAGAAATGAAGTCTACTAGGGTACCCAATGACATCCCGAGCTGAGTGTGAGTTCTACTTAGTAGGTCACCCCCTATGGTGTCTTCAAAATATCATGTCCAATAATAGATACCACATGCAATGACAATGTTGAATAACAAGTAAACAAAATCAAATTTGGTTTTGTTAGTTAACAAGACATACTTATGTCATTACAACAATTAATCACAATTTTAATACTTATACAACCTTTATAAGAAAGATCACATTCATCATGTTATCAATGTACTAAGAACATCTATCAATGCCAATACATAAGTTAGATAAATCATTTTCTTTATCTATACAGTGATAATGACCACATCACATATTCAACACACTCACCTTGGAGCCCTGATCATTGTGGTCTCATTTAATGAACCAATTAGAGGAATACAAATTTTTTACATTCCTTATTATGTGGATTGTGGGGTAGTGTTTAGACACTTAGTCTAACTCAAACCTTGGGCGTATACCCTCATAAGAATACACCACTATACCAGGAAATATAAAATTTATTAAATTTGAATCCACTTCAAATATACCATATCCCAACACAACATATCCAACCCAATAGAAGTCACATTATTGAAAAACTATCATTGTAATTACATTAAGATATGTCCCACTAATACCTTTACAACTTTCTTTAAATATCCATTTAACCCAATTCATATTTCTTATGCATAACCTAATAATAAGATCAACTAATTCTGTAACAATATACCAATTATAATAATAAACCTTTATGTATTTTAATTCAATTCAGAAATTTAATGTTTCACATGTATTATCCAACATGTGCATTTCATGTAAAACCCTTCATTCATTTATTACTATATCACGAATCCCACTTAACCATTATCATGTAAATATTAAAAATCCATCATCAATTATGCACATATTTGAATAAAAACCCATAAATCCATCATAATAATCAGATTAATCAATTAACAAGGATGTATCAGGCTCTATTAACTCACCATTTAATTTCACACTTCATATATACATTAACCATGTTTGGGGAGGTCATCGCACCCCATAGCTCGTCCGAAAATAGATCAAGACATCCGCTTGGTGTCACACAAGGATCATGAGAAGAAAACATCATCATTAGGGTGCACATATTATCAAATATCACTAAAGGAACATGAATTCAATATGGAAATCAATAACTCAATCTTATTTGCACAAATCCATATAAAAGCTATGGGATATAACATAGAGACAAACTAAATAAAATATATTTTGAAACACACTCTTAATAATATTCTTATATCTCGATCCAAAACTCTTTTGATTCCTTAACTTATATTATACTAGAAAATTATGGTTTTAGGGTATCTGAAGAAGATCTCTCATGATACAAACCAAATAAAAAAAAGTGAAGATTTGAGTGGATTTGACATACACATATAATTAACCCCCAACCAACAACACTATGAATATCCTTAAAAATGAAATATATCAATCTATTTGATGATTTGAGATCCATTATTTATCCTTAGGGTTTCAAGGAATAAATGAGAAATAAAACTGAGGGAGGATTTAAAATCATGTAGTGGCAGTTTAATAATTTTCCAAACTTTTATAGGGGATCATGGTTTTCCCGTATGGTTTCCAAAACCATGAGAAAAAAATCGTAAGAAAATATTTATGGGGAGTTGGGTCACATGGTGACATGGGAAACCCCAAATTATGTACAAACACTTTTATTTTCCACTATCCAAGGTTGCATATATTTGTGTGGAATGATGCATAATTTACATAACCATATGCCAACTGTGAACCTTGCATAGTTCGGCCCATTTTTTTACATTTGTGTTTAAATCCACCATAACACCACTATGGACCCTCAAACACCTGGTAAAAATCTCATTATTCCAAAATAAGTGTCTAACTCTAATATTTAAATAAGTACATACATATATGTAGTCTTGGATTTTACACTAATGAACTAAATTGATTTAAATTATATACAACTGAACAGATTTTAATTTAAATTAAAATAAAATTAAAATGTATCCTTATAATATAATATAATAAAACGACTTATTTAAAAAATACTTTTCATGATTTAAAAAATATAAAATTTATCTGAAGAAACCAAAAATCATCCTATTATAATTTTTGTATTCAATATTCTAAAATTAGACTTATTTAATCAATTGATTTTTCTTAAAGTGGTAAAAAATATGTATTGTGTTTTATACTAATTGTTAAACAATATTTATTATAATATTATATTTATAAATAATATAATTTTCATTAAAATGATGCTTAATAAATAACTAATAAATATATAATAATGTAGCCTATGTGAAATATATATTTTAATAATATATTTTCTCATATTAATGCCCTCCATTCAAATATAAAAGTGGTAATTTTCATATTAAATAATAATATTAATAATATATATTTTCTGTAAAAATTCATCCCTTGCGTAACATATGATTTCAAAGAATCCCATTGTATTTTGTAACCTAAGAAAAACTCAATGATTAATTTAAAACAAGATAAAAAAATTGTTGAAATTAAGAAAAAATAAACACATTTAATGGGTCTCATAATTTAAATTATAAACTTTTTCTCTACAATAATGTAGAATTGTTACATAATTAATTTAGATAATGCATATACTCATTTCATCTATGCCACTAATGTGTGAGTAGATTGTTTTGTTAATCCGTCATTACTTTATTAAATTAATTGGTCTATTCATATTTCATAGAAATTTTATTTATTTATTTATTACTTCCCACACTTGAAAAATGGCATCATTCCTTTTAAGAAATCACCTTTGTGTTCCTTTGGATGCTTTTTGAAAGCATGATGATGAAACATTATCTTCCCTCTATCTTTTTTTATTATCAGAAGAACCATGAGGCTTTATGGATTCCATTTAATGAATAATTTCACATATAATGATTTCAAAATTGATACCAAAGATAATTATGCCTTATTCTATTTGAAAAGATGATTTCAAATAGCTCAAGAATCAATAAATATTTTTTTAACGGGTCTTTATTAACTAGTTGTACACTAAGATTGTATTGTAATTTTATCTTTTTATGTTTTATCATATTCATCATCCCCCATCTGATTCATAAGTATTTCATTAATCTTTTTTATCATTTAATATTAGGGTATTGAAAAATAAACAGTATAGTTTTAATCTATTCCACTTAGATAGAGTCACCATCTTCTTCTTTAATTGTATCATTAATAATATTCAATAAATGATATTATATTCCTTAAAATTGATAAATGTATTGGAAAAAAAATTTATATTCAATAAATGAATAATGTAATAAATATATTCCATCACAGTAGTCCATTTCTCAATAACTGGTCGATTTGGAGACCTATAAAATGAGGTATATTGTGACACATAAAAGATTAAATGGTGTGACTGAAAATTATTATTATTTTAAATTAGTGTTCTTATTTTATTATCAAAACACTTTTAAGGGGAACTGAGAAACCCTAAGTCCATAAAAAGGAAAAAACCGCAAAACTCCCAAGAAAAAACTGGTCCTACCTCTACCCAGTATCTCAAAATTAAAAGGCCTCCACCAAAGCATGGGACTCGGCAAATAGTCTCGTGCAAGGATGCACGGGCATGGAACCAATGGCCCAGCCATACCCTCTCAGTCTTCCACTCCAAGTGATATGCAGATGTGATGGAATTGTGCTCTAAACCTCATCTAAGGCATGACCATAAAACTTGCTGGAATTGAAACACCGAAAAACACCTCCGGACACACAAACTGAAGAAGAACTTCCTCATATCCAAACATCTAATGAAGAATAGAGCACCCCAACATTAGTCAGAAAATGGTAAAGAATAATTACTGAAAAAAAATTTAACTCTACCTGTTACCGTATCTCTAAACAACCTCCAGGATATAGAGAATACCTGGGAATGTGGGTCTCCTCTTATCAGGACTTCAAGCATAGAGGTCAGTTTTTCCCAGACCTCTATGTACTCCTCCAGTATGATTATCCCCTTATTGAAGCCCCAAACTAGGATCGTGTCCTGTTTGTTGACCCAAATATATTTTATTTCATTAAGCTTTACTTAAATGTCCCGACCCATCATCTTGGACGCTTCCTCTTCCGACGCATTGAGAAATAATCCCTACTCTGTCACCTCATCATATGAACATAAAATCAACTCCAAGGTAAGTGCAGAATGGCCAGGTGGTTCCAATTGAAACCTGACCTCACTATTAAACTTCTCATCCAATTTATTTTTTGTTGACTAAGTATTCATGGGAGGTGGTAAGGATGTGTAATCCTTCCTACCCATCCTCCTCCAATTTCTCCTATTGCTCCTCAGACTGGATTCCCCTGCAGATAAAATCTTGTTGTTTTCAATGGGTTCCTCCACCCCACATTCAATAGAAAAATATAGAAAAACATGATCAATTTGTTTAAATTCCATTTTATGGCCATCGACATTATTCCTATTAGTCTCCTCTCCCTCAACCGCAACCAGTGCTTCCTCTCCCGACCCTACCTCCTCCAGACCTTCAAACCTATTTCCCAAAGTGATTGGGGAACGAATTGAGGAGCCCGCACCCCCTGATATGGGGGGACTTGTATGGTCCTACTGCAACCGGTTGAACACATCAAAAACCTTCAGATTGTATTGATGTGTCGCGACTGTCTTCCCTGCACCATAACGCATGCCAACTTCCAAGTTTTAATCCAATGCCTCATTGATGGATGTTTTCTTCACACACGATCCCACTAATCTATCTTCGATGCCGCTACCATCTCCTCCTGTTTCCTTCTATCCCGTTCCAACCGCCTCACAAGTTTCCGCAGCCTTGCTCAGATCGGGTGCCACCATCCTTGACTGAACTGGGACCTCCTGATCATCCTTCAATTGATTTTTAGGTCCCCTGCCCGCCTTCGATGGACACTCCTGGTAGTAGACATCCATGGAATGACCTAGCCGAACACACAAACCACAAAAATCCATCCAACTCTAATAAACGACATGCTGCATACATCTGTACTCTTCTTCAACCGTGATCCAGAAAAATTTGAAGGGAACTCTAGACACATCAACCTATACACAGATTTGTAGATTTACAAGATGACAAACTGAATCTGTGCGGCTGTCCGAACACAGGTACCTACCGATCATATTACCTAGTAATTTTATAACAATGGGATTCTGAACGGGTAACGGAAAATTAGGAAAACTATCCCAAATTGCAACGGAGGTCAAGTCATGCTTCATGTGGAAATCGAACGACCATCGGAAGAGAATGATGCGAAGGCCATTGCTGCATCATGGAGCCCTCGCCGAGGTGATTATGAGGTCCTCCTCTAAAGAGAATCAGATCATAATGTGGTGATTGTCGAGTAAACCCAATGTCGCCCGATCTTGCAAGTCATAGTCATCTAAGACGAAGTGGTCAAAAAGGTCGACTGAGGGTCTTCTCTGTTTGAACAGCACCACTAGAGTGAGCTTTAAAAGCGCGTGGGTAAAAATAGTAATAATGATAGATCATATAATCATTAAAATACATTCATTGGTTGTATTTAACATAGAATATTCATTTCAATCTAGGAAAACATTAGAATAACATAGGACATCCTTGGTTTATATCAATGCAAATAATTTATAATTATTTAAATAGAAAATGCCAGTTATTCAAAAAATATCGCAAGTAGTGTCAGACATGGTTCCTAGTAAGGGAAAACTTACTATGAACCGGAATGATGGAAAAAAAATACTAAACAAAATACTTTTGGTTTTTTTACCCTCAATGCATCTATTCCAAAAATACATCCACCCCTATTATGATATTTCACTATAAATAGGCATATCCAAATGGTTTAAACCAACATTATGTAATCATTATCCCCTTATATTGATTAAATCATATCCTGATAATATCAATACTGAACATAAATTTTATATTTATATATAAAAATATTATTTATGAATAATACTCAAATTACATTAAAATACATGCATGAAATATAATTGGTTTGTTTGTTTAGACACTAGATAAATAATCCTATAATTTAAAAAATGATCTTCAATTTTAACCACATAGTACACAACATAGGTCTACCTAATAAAAACGTTATTGTAATCATGGGAAACGAACATATAAAAATGTGTGAGATCATGTGATCAGTTAGGGTACAAATATGAGATATCAAAGAATGATCACACATATGACTAATATAAGCGTAATCTTTTTAGATCATGATAATAAATTAAATTTTTATACAATATCATTAAAAAATTATAATAATGTTTCATTACATATAAAATTATTAAAATAATACACAAAATCCATATGTGTTTTGAATCTGAAATAATTTTTGATGGGATATTAGAGAATATCATTGACATATTAATGTGGAAAAATCATTAGATTATAAAATTATTAATTAATATAAATTAAAAAAGTTATACACATTAAGTTAATTAAATGCATTGAGGACCTCCTTAATATATATACATATAATACCATGTTGATTCATAATAATAAGTACTTGAAAACCACATCCATGAATAATATTATGTAAATAAAAACAAAGTATCTAAATAAATTTTTGAATATGAAATGATGGCCACGCAAGAAATATTTATCTCTTGATGTGTCCAGATTTATGAAATTTATTGGTGTGTTATATAATACTAGACCCACTAATCACATAATAATAATATTTTCATATATGATTTGTGAGATCATAAATCATTCATCGTATATCAATAAATTTGGTTCGTAAACATGTCTGGTTATAAACTAATCATTATAATTGTAAAAAAAATAGAGATTGAATATAAAAAAATCGATCATAGATATTGATTCTTAATTAAATAATAACAATTAAAAACATTTTTATCCTTTCAATATTTTTTAGGACCTCGGTATTTGGAAACATGGATACAACAACAGTTGGTTTATATAATATATACAATCCACCAACATATTTCATTATAACTAGAAAAATTTATTAATATGTCATTTACAACACATTTATTTATCAGTAAGGGAATAAAAAAAATTGGGTGAGTCCATATTATTAATAATGATAAAAAAAGTGGTTTTCATCATCCATGTATAATATGAGAAAAAGGTTATGAGATTATGATTTTAAAATTTAAAAACCATTATTATCATATCCTTGACAATAATCATGATTCATGGTATATATATTGAAAATTCTATAGACATTAATTATTATGGAATCAATGTACTTAATTAATGGGAGAATAAAATTCGAATATGACATTATTTTTTGGCAAAGTCAAAAAAATTTATCATTGTGAATATGTATAAATAGAAACTAATTCAATCATTATGTAAAGGGAATAAACTTTTTTACTTCACATAAAATTATGCACATAGAAATAGGTCAATACATAATCTTATAGGAATGAATAGAAGGTCCGAAATAATCATATGTACATTAATAACAAGATTACAAATTAATTAATGGACATTAATTTATTTTTACATATATAATTTTATGGATATGAAATCCATTTCCACACATATAATTGCGAACACGAAACAAGGTTCATGAATAACATATTTATTGAATGAGTTATCCATATTTGGAAATTTTGTTGGCCGTTTATGATTTCCCCATCAAGGATATAATTAAATTAATAACAATCTACTCGACAATACCATAAATTATTCATTATATCAGAACCCATTAGAATAAGGGTGTTTCATAGATATTTCATGATAACATAACCAATAGAAACATATGGATTCAAATAATATTTTGAAAAATATTTTTAATAAATTATGAAAATAACAAAAATGGTATCCTTTACTCAAATCCACGAATCATCACAAATGAAATTAAGGGTTTTTTCCATGATAAATATAATAAAAATATTATTTAAGTAATAAATTCCAGAGTAAAATGACATTTCCATTTTAAAATTATATATTCTTTTATAAAACAATTCGATTATATATTAATAAATTTTCTCCAAAATTAATCTTTTAAAATTATAATGTTATTATCAATAAAAAAACTAACATAAGAATATGTGATAATTTTTATATTATATATAAGTGAAAAAATATTCCTTCCTTATTTTTAATGGAAACTCCAAAAAATACCATGTTTATAATATTTTAAGAATATTTCAATCAATCCATTTTGAAAAATGTCAATCATTATTAAAAACGAAATTAAAATTTGTAGGAAAATTATCATAAAATTGTACCCTTTAAAAAAACATAGACATGGAAGAAAAATATTCAATATCAACATCTTACAAATAAATAATCCCACATATTGATGGGATTGTAAAATAATACACTTTCTTTAAGTTAGTCTTAGTTAAAAAGTATTATAACATCTTTATAATAAAATAATGTATTGTTATTATTCAATAATAGATCCATTTGTTTCTTATAATATCATATATGATCACTTTTTAAGATTTATACTCCCCTTTTATGAATAATAATTTATTAAAATCAGTATTTCTAAGTGTTAACTACTATGTTTACCATGATTACTTCATTTTGGTAGCTATATTACTCATAAATTTATCAAGGTCCCATCACCTATATAATATGATTCAATAAATGAGAATATTTTATATTCAATATATACTTATTTATATTAGTGCATAAATGTGATAAATAGAAAAATTAATTCCACCATTCATGAAGATAGTTGGCCAAATGTCTGCAAGAGAATTTTTCAATTTTTTTCAACAGATAGAAGAAAATAATGAAATATTTTAATTGATTTCTAAAAAATAATTATCATATAAAATATATCTTATAAATTTATCAAATTAAACCTCATTACTATCAATGTAAAATAAATGAAACGAAACACATCATGTCATGGACGTTGAAGTCTATACGTAGGCATGAGATATATCCTATTTTCTCAATGTATTAGATGATAATAATTTCTCTATTATATTATCATTTATAAATTAAAAATTCTCATAAATTTCATATAAAAACACTAAAACCATCATAATAAAAATAAATAAAATTATGTGATAAAAATAAATTGTATTGGTATATGGATATGGTAAGTCATAATTTTTCACCAGAAATACATTCAGTTATTTTTTGATGAGAATGATAGTTTATAATTTGATTATAAATTAATTGTATAAAACAAGGATATATATGATTCAAATTTTTTTATTATAAATGAAATATATTTTCTATAGGTAATGAAGAGAAAAAAAAATGACTGGAAAGGGGTACTAACACTTCTACGGAATGACTCCTTTATATATCATCTAATGTGTTCTATTGTAAGTGTTTTGGTAAGGCCAGCTTATCAGGTACAGTTCTATGGATGTTGTTAAGGGTAATTTTATGATCATTTATAATTTATAACGATCACTGTAAAGTAATGAAGTTAGGGAAGTGGTTCCCATTTATAATTGAGGTGTGGGGACCTTAGGAAAACATGAAAATATTAATTGATAATAAATTCACTGTCAAGGAAAAATCATCAAGTGGACATGGACTAGAATATATGATTGGAAATGGTATCAATAATATTAAAAATATTATTTATATTTTTATTGGTTAAATTATAAATCATTTTATTTTAATTAACCCTTATTTAACCTATATTTATTTTCATTATAGTGTAAACATTAATTTTAATAATGATCGTAAATAATACTTATAATGAAAACTATTACTATAAATAGTCAATTTATGATATTTTAGAACATATATTACACACCATTCCAAATTTATTGACTTTATGATTTTTATGTAATTAAAAAAAAATTATTTTTATAAAATATAATTATTCACAATTTTGGCAGTATTTCTTTAATTGCACTTTAAATGCATCTAGAAAAATAATAATTAGAATCTATAACTTTCTCACATCAGGAATATGTTATAAATATCTCTACAAATCGTGGGAAAATTCACTCATTCGAATTTAGTCACTTTTATTATTTATAATATAATTTATTATAAATTCATAGTAAAGAAAAAATACAGTAACTTTGTTTCATAAGAAATTATATTCATTATTGAATTTCAAAAAAATTAAAAAAATATAACCTGAAAATTATGATATTAATTTTGACAAAAAATCATAATTAATTCATAAATATCATTTTTCCTATATTGAAACATATAATATATTAGAAAAAGAGAGTGGAATTTTTTTCATTCTTTGATTTAAATAATATATAATTTATTTTCTTGAACATGTCTTAATTTAATTAATAAATATAAATAATAAATAGATATGGTTTGAATTAAATTCTTCCAGTAATTATAAATATAAAAAATTATGGCCTTACAAAATATTTTTAATAAACATTAAGCAAATATACCAATTACCTTAGTGAAAAATTTGACATGGTTACTATTCATACTCACTGAAAATGAGGACTAATTATAAAAATTGAACCTATTTATTATAAATATTATATTAAAATCATCTAATTTGATACCTATAAATGGAAGAAATTAGTTTTAATTCATAAGTATTTAATGCATTTAAAATAACTTTTTATAAAGTTACATTTTAATCATAATATTCTATTCTTATTATCCTATGAGTAGAAATATTTTGGTTAAATATTAAAAAAATTGTATGTAGTAAATAATATATTAATTTTATTAAAATTGTCCACCATTACTATTTAGATTATCATAAAAATACATTAACTGAATAAAAAAAATTAATAAAAACATGACTTCTATTCTAAATTATTTTTTTTAGTAATATATATATGTTAATTATTTATTTTATATAATACATTAGTAGAGAGTATATTTTTAACAGTATAATTATTATTTTTCAATACCATCCAATATTCCCGCTATCCAATAACATTAACGTAATAATTTCATAATGTTATGTGGTTTATCAATAGTTGGTGTTCTCTGTAACATAAGCTATATATATAATCAAAATATTTCATTAAATATTTAGTTGTTAAATTATACCTGATGTAAAATGAATTTAAAAATACAAATTCATAACTATTGTTTAAAAATATATGTATAATTCTACATAAATACATACATAGGTTTCTATGTAGCTTCCTTAGATCATTGGGTTTTTTACAAATCATTGACCAAGTGAGTTGTCTTGTTTTATAGTAATTTCATTATAAAATGTAGAATATCTACCAATTGTTAATTATAATAATGATATTTCTATTTCAATTTGTCATTAGATATTTTTAATTGCAATTTATTTATTATGATCATACTAAGGAGAGATACATGGAACACATCAATAATAAGGGAATTACTCATTGGAACTGCCATTCAATCAATTAGGATAATGATATGATCAAGAATTTCTTAATGATGAATATATCATAGGCTGAGTATTCCCTTATTTTCGAATATCATCACCCAATTATGATTAATTATTTGGAATATTACATTTTACCCAACATCAAAAATCATATCATTTAAATGATTATCTCGTTATATTTTTAATCTACTCTGGTCCGCACATATGTGTTAATGGATGGCTCAATCATTCTCTTCCATTTCCAGGGCTTGATGAACTCTCAATACCTTTCTATCTCCAAATTCATTATATTATATTCATGTCCTTCAATTATTATCATATAAGGCTTTATAATGATCCATAGAAATACAAGAGTGACAAATAATTTTGTTTGAAAATTCTGAAAATGGATGTTTTTATCCCTAAAATCATTGAAATTCATATCAAAATCCCTAAATATTCCTTTTAGGATTTGAAAGGTCCTCCACGAATTAACATACATCTATGGATTATAGGAAATTCTAAAACAAAAATTTGTATCTAGATTACGTTGAAGACTTCTCTGGAATATTTAGGTGAACCTAGAATTATGATTAAATACAATAAAAGGTTGTGCATAATGGAATGAAACCTCTACCTTAATATATATTTTGGAAATATGATCAAGAGATAAATATTATATTTAATCAGTAATATGTGTCGAGTTCATAATAATATTGACTATATCTATTATATCATTATATAAATTGTAGTTATTTTCAAGTGACACAAAAAATTCCATGGTGATCATTTCCATTTCCATTCAGGTATGGATAATGGTTGTATCATCCCTTTATACATCTATCTCTCAGCTTTAAATTCATCACAAAACTAGGTACTGATATAAATATTTTTCAATTTCTCAATTCATTAAATGCCACAAAAATACCCATTTAAATATTTACAAATCATTTATATATTGATGATTAACAAAGAGTGGATAACTATGATCTTAGTCCATTAAATCCTTCTGTAAATATATAACAAAAGGAACCTTACATAGTTCCAAAACCATATTATTCCCTGAAAATCTTGGATGAACTCAATAACATATTTTACATTATTTTTTAGTATCCCCACATCCATATATTCTACATTAATATTCACATAGATAAATGGTAGAAATCAAATTTCCGAAAGATAATATTTTTTTTCATTTATCAATATTTCATAATCAATATGTTTCTAAATAAAAAATATCAAATACTTTTTTGATTCTCGTAATATAGAAACTAGTATGATATTTTTAACTTCGTGAATCTTCTAATTATTTTTCATTCATATAGTAGTAATTTACTGATTAATATTATTATTTAATCATCTCAAAGCATAATATACATCACATGGTCAACACTTTTTCAATAAAAATATTCATAATTATTTTTAAAGTATATATGTCCAAATTTTATCTGCAAATATATTCCACTATATAATTAATGTTATAATTTTTGTAGATAACTATACTTCATGAGTTTGTAATTTCTCAAACATACAATCAATTTTTATGAGGGTAAATCGATAATCAAATCTCTTAACATAAATACGCATTTATGTCACCTATTTCATGAATTATATAAATCAAATAGCTGTTTCCACTACAAGTAATTTTAAGTAGGGGATTGTTAAATAGGCGTATATTTATTTCTTTCAAACATCCCTCACCTTCATTTGAATAATGTAATATGGATTTAATACATATTAAATATCTTTTTGGTTTTTATAATCATGTAATATTTTCTACAATGCTTTGAAAATATCCATCCAATCTAACATATTAAAATATTCATTCCTAGGGGTTTGTTTGCGCTAATATTAAAAAAATAGTTATTCAAATGGTATCTTTGTATTCCCTCACATGTAATTATATGACATAATAACAAAACAACACTATGAAAAATGAAATTTGTTAAATTTTTCATAAATCATATCCATCATCTATTTCATCATCACAGTACTCATGTTATCTTCATATAGATCATTTCTAATTGAAAATACATGAATTTGATATATGTAATGACTGAAAAAAATAATCCAGTTAGTCTCAAAAGAGTCTATTCATTAAATACTTCCAGATAATGGAGGAATAAGAATTACCAATTGGCATCACTATAAATTCGTAGATTTCTTACCATGTAAAATATCTTTTACTCTTTGGTATATCATTTTTAAAGACCATAAAATAATGATATCAATAATTTTGGTCAACCCTAGAAATGTATTGAGATCTAATATATTGATCAAACAAGTCCTTAACATGAGATATAAGATATGTATTATTTATTTTGAACCATTTATGTTTACTATAATAAAGGATGATTTAAAATTATATATCTTTTATATTGTCCAACATATTAGTTTAACCTCGAGGTGATTAAAATCATCAACTGAATACATTGTCATGATTTTTTTTGGATTCTATTCTTCAATTTTTAAAACACTGTTGATTAAAGTATATATAGAGGATTCGAATTTGGTTTAAAACCATGTATGTGTTCTTTTTAAAACACATATTCATGGTTCATAGAAGACTAGGATTCCTATCCAAAAGGAAATCAATAAACTCTCACTATATATTAATATAAGTGATGTTTAGTACTTTACCAACCATCTGTGAAAATTTCACCTTTTGAATAAGAATAATGACAGATATAATCAATCTAATTTCTTTCAGATGGTTATATTTGTCATAATACTATTTGGCAATAGTTTTTTTAGTTATAATATCAAATAAAAATACCTATCCTTTGAAATTGATGTGGGAATTATGTAATGAATGGTAGTTTGTTCCCAAAATTACATTGTATTCAACTATTTGGATAATGATGTATTTTTCAGGAAAAACATACCCAGAAACATAAATCAGTGGAAACCACTGACCCTAGATTCCATCATCATTCCATTTCATGTATTTAACAATAACTCATTATCTAATTATTTACACAGTTTTATGAAATTGTTATTTATTTCGTTATATTTAAATATTGTATAGATAAAGAATTTATTAAAAAAATTATGATATACATTGGATGTTATGTGAACCTTGAACCATGTAATTATCATAACCATTATCAGTAATTTTTATAAAATAACATATCCATTTATATCTAGGATTAAGTTGTTGTTTACATATTTCATCATTAGCAACCTTTGGATTTGGTAACTAGTTAAATTAATTTTGATACTCATTGAATAAAAAATAGTTGAGTGTGGGTGGAGAATATTTTAGAGTATTATCTCTATTCACATCATAATATATCTTCTTCCTATCACATCATCATTTTATTTCTAAATAAATGTCTTTTACTCACATTTACATTTAATAGATCCCTCACGTTAATTTACCACTTGTTTCCCTTCAAAATTCGGGCATATAGTATTTATAATATTATTCTCTTCATGGTTTTTAGAATTACCTTTTAATTTAATTTTTCATTTCTTATCAAAACCTTGACATTAATGGGTAAATCCAACCTTTATATCTATCTTTATGTTCCCTTGAATTTTTTTTATAAAGATACTAAATCCCATTATAGGTAATTCTCATTAAATACATGGTATAATTCAATTGATCAATATATTAAACGTATATTCATATTGGTTTGTAATAGTAGAAGTAGACATCACTTGACGAGTAAAATGTTCCTCATAGGTACCAATAGATACATTATCATTTTATTTCAACACAAAAAACATTATTTCTATTTTATATGAAAAATAATTTCTATTTTAATGTTTTTACAAAATCACTAATATTTTTACCAAGTGATAGATTTAGTTAATTATAATTCTCCCAAATATTTGGAACGATTCCATGAAAGATATATTTATCTTTATAAAAGATAAATAGAAAAAATAAAATTTTCATGTTCCAAACATTAGAGGCCATTAAATATATTTTTCAGGGTACTGTTCCATTTCTCAATGACTATTTGACTAGTAGACCCACTAAATTATGTTGGTTGTTACCTCATGAAGATTCAATAGAACGTTGTTCCCTTCACTTCTCATTTGGAATCATTTCATGATTCACATCTTTATAATGTTTTCTATGAATAAAAACAATATTTTCCATTTAATATCATATAATTTTAGATATCTCATGAGGAAAATAATTTATTTCTACATAACATTCAACATTTACTTAAATTTACCAGGTTATAACAATTGAGTAAAACTAAATAAAACCTTTTGAACAAAAATATTCATTACAATAAGTTATATTATAAGAAAATTTCATTTCTTGGTGTTCAAAATTCAGAAAAATTATTTTCTGAGTAGATAGGTTTATTCTAGGATATTCAGGATCATTAACAAAAAATTAAGATTTTATCCTTTACATATAAATATTCCAAGAGTTATTAATAATGTTATCTCATTCTAGATTCCAAAGGATAACTAAACCATTACATGTTTCCAAACCATGAGACCAATACAATTCAAATATAATTATTATATCTTTTAAAGATAAATATCCATTACAGAACATTTTGATCAATGATAGAATATTTTAGGGCTAGTTACATTGAAAACATGTAAATATAATCAACTGGTTCCTAAACATTCTATACATCCCCTCAATTATTTATTCATAACTTGCACCCTTATATGTCAAATTTTTCATAATACAGTTTATCATAACCTAGGGAAGGGAATGATTGTATATAGTGATATCTGATTCTCGGTAAGGGTAAAAAATGGTGATATCAATGATCATATAATAATAAAACTAGAAAAGGGTATGAAAACATTTTCATTACATTTGGAGACCATACCTATAATATAATATATTATAATAATGATTATTTATATAAACCATTGTATTTCATAAAACATAAATCCTAAAGGAATCAAATATCATGATCCATGAGAGAATAACATCATCATAATACATGTACATTTCTTATACACAATACTACAAAATATTGGGAACAAGTAAAAACAAAAAAAAATCAATCATTATATAATGGAAATTAAATCATATCCTCCCATAAACTTGTGGACATGAAAATAGGTCCACACATATTCTTATTCACATGAAATCAAAGTCTACTCCTTAAATTGTGAACATGAAAACTATACTGACACATAATTTATGGACATGAAATACATGTCATAATAAAATGTTGTGGAAATAATTTTTATCCCTACACATATTATTATAATCAATAAATGATGTTCACTGATAATATATTTACCTCATTTGTAATCTACATTTTCCTAATATATTTGTGGGATTAATAAGTCCCCCAAGTAACATAATGAAATTCAAACATATGTGTTATATAATATCATAAATCATTTTCCATACAAGAAACCATTAAAATAAATTGGCTTCCTAAACATTTCATCATAACATACCCCATGGAGAAGTAGTGGGTCTGAATAACAATTTTTCTTCACATTCAATAACTGTCCAGTTAAAGAATAAGGATGATATCCTTATATCATATCCTTAAAAATAATAAGTCAACCCGGTTTTTTATTCATTAATGAATAGAAATAACATTAATATATCATTAAAAAACCATTTTGGAAAATAATCAATAAATTTTGAAATCACTATTTGTTTGAAAAAACACACAATTATAAAAGAAACATTTATCATTTTGAATAAACTTATAAACATGTAAAAAAAATTAAGTGAAAAAATTTCTTATGATGATAAAAAACCATTTCATTATTTATAAGAAAAAAATTCATAAGTATTTTTTTAATAAATTTAAATTTTATATCATTGATAAAATTATATAAATATTTAATTCAAATCATTTTTTATGAAGTCAATCATTGGTAAAAATAAATGTACAAATCCGAGGAGGATGGTAGAAATTTTTTTATTAATTTTTTTGAAAAATAGTTTTAGAAGAAAAATATTCCGCATCAGAGACTTAAATATAAGAAATAATGATTATAAATGAGATTGTTAACTTATACATTCATCTTCAGTTTTCTTGCTTCAAAATCACTCAAAATTCCTGAATAATAAATTTAAAATTATTATAATATTACACTATAGCTAATATTATTATTCTAAAATATGATATGATCCTTTTAAATCCATTAAAAAAACTCTTTTCAAATAATTTCATATAAAAATCATTAACTATTGGTGTTAACTAATCCGTCTAACAAGAGTAATTCAGTTTAGTATATATAGACTATCAATACTAATCTTGTTCACACCAACCAAAAATATAAATAATGATATAAATACTATATATATGGACTATATAAATATATAATTAAAAATATAAATTGTAGATATTGAAAAATTAATTACACAACTCTTAGAGACCATATGACATTCAAACACATGATTTTTTCCATTTTTCAATAGATATAATGAATGAAAGGTAAATTTTATTTCAGTTTTTGAAGATATTTAATTTCACATATATATCATCTTTGTATTTTTAATTAATATTATTTAACATACATGTAAATTATAAATGAATAATTAATCCAATCACAACATTGAGGTGGTAGATCTCATGTATGCATGAGGATCTTTATCGATTCTCAATGGATTGGATAGTATGCAGGATAAAATTATTTTATTATTAAATAATTATTATTTTTTTGTTTAGAATAATTTATACAAATTAATAAAATAAAAATAACCACCCTTAAAATAGGGGTTTATAAGAGTAATCATATCACTATGTGGATATAATAAGTCATACGTTTGAATGAGATATACATTAAAATGTCGATCGATTGGAGAGATGTTGTAAAATGGTTAATTAATAATCATATTAGAATATTATCATATGTAGGGGAAATAATTTGTTATATTATTAGAAGTATCATATAATTATCAGTTTCATATAAGTATATAATTTATAAGGATCGATGAGAGAGATTACCACTTCTTTTTAATGATTCTGTTAGATCTCCTCTAAACAGTTATGGGGATGGACATTTTGGAAAACTATAACCACAAGGTTGTGAATTGGGATGTTTATAAATGAAAATGGTATATTTTAGTCCATATATAATGATCATGTTTTAATAGGAATTTATGTTATTAGGTTCCATTACATTGAGGGGACACCATATACGGAATTTCTCAAATTTTTAAATTATAATATATAATTTCTCAATCCAAATGATGTAAAATTTCCATGTGTTCTATGATAAGTTATAATAGAGTTATAATCCCATCATCAAATATAAATTTTACATTTTCTGTTGTAATATTAAACATTGTAATTTTTATTAACAATTAGTTAACATATTATAATTTTAACTATTGTAATATATTTTTTAAAAATAATGGTTTTCATTTTTACTTATATGTGTAAAATTTCATAAAAATAGCTAATTTATTACACTTTTACAATATCCTATTCAAATTATATATATATATATATAATTTAATAATATATTATTTTGAAATATATTATTATTTTTAAATTAAGGTAACTCAATTAGTTTAACCATTAATGCATGATGAAAAGGGGGTAATTTGATTATAATTATTTCACACCTCCCAATTTTTTATATAGTTCTAGAAAATTCATGGTTCTTAATATGTTAGTCATATTATAAAATATATTATATTGTAAATATAATTTATTATATATTTTTAAATGGAGTAATATTATATAGGAGTTGAATAAGCATATCTTGTCATTACTTAATTATTAAATATTAAAAATATTATTTCTGACATTTAATTTATTTGTAATCTATAAATATAAGTATAAATTCATTCATGAATTAATATTTTCCCAATTTTCACCCAGCAATAAAAATATAATCAAAGAGGGTGACATTTTTTATCTTTCTTATGTAAATAGTATATTATCCATTTTCATGTAAATTTTTTACATTGAAATACTAAATTCATATATTATGTTATTAATGTCAGAATTAAATTCATCAAATAACAATTTAGATGAATAATTAGGTCCATAACATTTATTTATAATCGATAATAACCCAATATACCCTTTAGTGTGGTCTAAAAGTTTACTATTATAACTCTTCATATTAAAAAAACACAATATTTTTCAAATTTTATCATCATAGTTTGAGATATTTAAATAATTTTATAAAATTTAAAACATAAAAATTAATGAAATTAACATTAATTCAATTTTGAAAAAAGTAACATTTTTTTAGAAAGAATACATTTTAATTACTAAAAAGGATTTATTATTTTCCTATGCCAATAATTTTATTTAAGTTTTTAAAAAATATTCATTTAGAATATCATATATTATTTAAATTAAAAACATTAACTAACAGTGGATAATTTAATATAAAAATAAATTACACACATAATTTTTTTTTTCAAAAATACATCAAATTTATTTCCAATAGAAAATTTATTATATTTCTAATCATCTCATAAAAAGTTATTCATTTTATAAATTCATATAAAATATATTTTTATTTATTTATTTATTACTATAAATATCCACCAATATAATTTTTATTTGATAAAAGACAAATGATAAATAATTTATATATTGAGTTTCATCATAACATTGTATTTTTTTATGGAATTATTTTAATAAAATCAATATATTTCATAATATTTCAGGTTATTAAAATCAATAATGAATATATAATTGGATAAGATAACAATTCAATCAAAATTAACAGTAATGGATATCATTTTATATGGATATTCTTTCAAAAGATTGCATTTATTTTTTTCAGAAGAAATATCCCTTATTATGATGAAATAAATTTTGTAATATATAAATAAAATAAATAATATTATAAAAAATAAATTATTTAAAAAAACCATGTAAAAAATATAAAGTAATTTTCAAATTATTTATTTTTATTTAAGATAAATTATTTAATTATTGTTCTATACATTAAAAAATAATCCTTTAATAATCCTGATAGTAAAGGAAAATAAATTTTTGAAAAATAAATTAAGATTCCATTAAAATGATTTGTTAAAAAGAAAAAAATTATAAAAATGAAATTAAAATTCCATTATAATATAAAAAATATTCTTATAATTATTTTTAGGAATCATAGACTTGTAAGATATAGTATTTTCATCCAATGATTGAAATAAACATAATTTCAATAAAAATATTTTTTCTGTCCATTGATTACTGAAACAGAGGAAAATGGATTTAAATTATTTAATAAACATGATTAAAATTTTTAGAAGAAAATATTAATATCATTGAGATATATATCCTACAATTTCATCATTTCAAATATAATCTTAGATAATATTGATAAACAACGAAATTATAACATAAATACCAAACCTCATTTTCCAATTGCATTAGAAGAGCTCTAGCCTCATATATAATAAATTTATGAATATTATAATTATATAGATGAATCATTAAAAAATTTAAAATATCATATATAATCCAGATATAACAATTAAATCCACATTTATTGATAACATCATATAAAAAACATTTTTCCCCAGTGTTCTCTATTTCATTCTTTATAAGAATTTATATATGTTTTCCAGTCATTTTACAAGGATCATGGTCCCTTAATATTGAAAATATTAACCGTTAAATAAATTTAATATATATTCAATAAATATAAATTTTGATACTTCCACTAATGTTATTTAAATAAAATTTTATTCCATCTACAACAAGTCAAACATAAGCCTAATTTTGTCTTCACTTTTTGATCGATGAAATGAATTAAAGGTAAATATTTATAAAATCGTGAAAATTTATTATAATATAATATATATAATATTATTTAATATAATATTAACTTATTAAAATCAATTTATAATGGAAATGAAAAATTCACGACATCATTACGTTGATGTGGTTGTTCACCTGCACACATGGGATACATTATCATATTCCAATGGATTAAATGGTAATATAAGATATATGATATTATAATTAAAAAATAATAATTATATCATAAAATTATATATACACAATAAAAAGATCAATAAACTATCCATGAATTATTGTTATGGAAAATTAATTGAATATATACGTAGATTTGTTAGTACACACATACACATAAGAAATATGTCCACATTACATTTTATGAAAATGTGGGTGGATAATTTTTTTTAGGATCATATAATTATTTTAGTATATTTAGGGTACATAATTATTTTATTTTATGATGAATACTGAATATTTATATTTGATATATAATTACATAAAATATAATATTTTGGGTCATATGATTTCCACTTCATCTATATGCATCATTTTCATAATTTATTAATGACTCTTATAATTATATTATATGAAAAATATAACCTATAATTAATATATATGGTTTTTTATAAGATAATTTATGTGTGTTTGGTCAATTAATATGCCTCATGGTAAGGTAAAGAGATAAACAAAATGGGTTTCCTTTTATATGGTATTGAATAGACACACATGGAATTACAAAAAACAATTAAAATATAATTAAGTTATTCTTATGAAAAATGATTTTGAATGAATATATATTTGTTAAAACAGAGGTCCAAGATTTTATATCCTCATAAATAGTAATTAATAATGGTTGTGGTTACATTTTAAATATTATCATTTTTTAATAAATTATATCATTTGATATTATACTTAATTGTGGTAATATAATTTTGAATATTAATATGATATAGTTTAACGTAAAAGAAAAAATATTGTTAATAAATATACACATAATGAAATTTTATAGAATTTATCATTATAAATGTTCTCATAAAAATTTAATTCATTTTAAATAATTTAATTATATAATTTTTCCAAAAAATAACATTAATGTAATTTTTTACAATATTAATTGACTTTGACATTAAATTTACAAATATATTTATGGATTTAAATGATAATCCATTCAAAAATCCCAATAATTATATATATATATATATATATATGTAACTTAATAAATCAAACAAATTTTATTATATTTAGTCTTTTGAAAATAAATTATTTTTTTTATATTAATTCAATAAATTTTATTAAAAAATTATGTATGATGTTAAAGTAATTATTTGATAAATACTAATTATAAAAAAATTACAATGGTAAAAATAATTCTATTAAAAATATTTTTTACTAAATATATCTTTATTATATCCATATGAAATAATATTTGAGAAATTAATGTCAAGAGATCCTATTAATAGAATATTGTTTTCCTAAAATAATAAAATTTCCTTTATCATAATAAATTTCCATAAAAATTATATATATTATAACATTTGATTATTGGGTCAAATATATTACATATAATGAATGTAAAATATTGATTTTTTTAAAAGGTTATGTCTGATTGTGTATATGATATGACACATCATGTTTACATAGACAACTAATATTATTATTTAAATGTTACAATTATACCATAGTTTGTAGGATAGAGGAAATTAATAATATCAATTTAATTATATATTTATTCTTTACACATGAATATATAATTAATTATTTGGTGACCAATAAATTATAAATGAATTTAATCTCTTTTGAAAATAAAATAAAATCATTTTCTAAAAAAATTGTAAAATTTGCACAATTTTGTTTTATAATAATAAATTAATAAATATATCTTTTTAGCTTGTATTGAAGAAATATATATATATATATATATATAATCATTTAAATATTTCACATTCATATTTTTTGTTTTCTATATATTTTATATGAATTAATATAGTTTTATGGATAAAAGGATTAATTTTCCCAAAATACAGTTTTGACATATTTTTATAAAAATCGGACTTGAAAACTAGTTATTTTTACTTTAATAAATTGTATTTGAAAAAAAAACTTCTTATCTAAAATCATTTTAAATTTTCTTTAACTTTTAAACTTTTTTGAATTTTTTTTAAAGCTTTTTCTTTTGGTGAGTATCGAAAAATATTTCATTTTATTTAAAAATTGGATGTTTATTTAAATAATTATTTTAATTTAAAATTATTTTAAAAGCCACAATAAATCATTAAAAAAAATTTCATCAAATTTAATTCATTGTAATAATTTTTATACTGAAATTATTTATAAAAACTCATTGATATTTTGAATGTCTCTTTTAACCGCCAAACGATAGCCTACGAACGGTGACTCGCGAGCGTTGCCACATCCAGTGGTTTGTCATGAAGAATTTTTCACATATCTTCTAATTTCTCCCCTATAATAATTTCATTGAAGTTAAATAATTTTAAAATCATAATTCAATGTCATTTTGAATGATTCAGACCCATAAATCTTGTAATAAATTCCCAATTGTCCTGGAGCTTTTACTCGATCAAAATCCATTATACTGACCAGATCTAAATTTTAAGGGAAAATCAAAACCACTTCTAAAAAATGATCTATTTATATATTTCCATGGACAATATATATTTTTCCCTTATTCATCCATCTTGTTTTCTCAGGATACGAGACACCCCAAACCATTATTCTTGTACAAATCATGTGACCAAGGTTAACATTTTGGTTCATGATGACATGGTGCTTTTCCTGCTACCTGGGTGATGATATTTTTGTGTAACCAACAGGTGAAGAATTTGTCTTCTTCCATGTAGTTTTCATTCATCCATCGTAATTGTGTACTATGTAGGGTGGGTGTACGGGTGTTTCCCCTATTAATATATTTGAATCCAAATTAAATAATGATAATCTAATAATTTAATTATCAGTGTATAGGGGACTAGTGAAATGTGATATATAATATTCCTGCTAATTGTATTTTTGTTATTTTTTTTTATTGGATAAAAACCCAATGAAAATCGTGTTCATTAGGGGCCTTTATTTTTTCTCATAATGGTTCTTGGGATTCATGATATTTGTTTTTCGATGAATTACTATATATGAAAATTGTTAACCCCATATACTAGGATAATAAATATATTCCTAGAAGCATCTTATTTATATGATAACCCATAAATTAATATGTGGAATTATATAAGGAAATAATTTCTAAATATGAATACATCATTCCTTGGTTCATGTAGTACAATGGTTGTGGGCACCGTAGTGTACATGTTGTTGGTTCTCTAGATGTTGTGTAGTATGTTTGTGTAGTGGGGCTGCAAATATGGTTATGGATTTAGTGAAGTTACTTCAGGTTGTTGTTAGTTGGTGACCATCATGTTTGACAGTGTAACACCCCAAGCTACCATATTATGCTTCTCTTTAAAAAATACAATAGTGTGCGACGTACGCTACACAATGATCAAGCACACCACGACCAATCAAGCTTGTCGTTTTAAAAGAAATTATGAATAGTAATCCCACTTTTACAAATGTTATAGATTTTATTTTTCAATTTGGACTTAATTTTTGGATTTGGAATATCAAAATTATCTTCGAATGAATTTTTCTACTTTTCTAATAACATTCATATTTTTATGAATAGTGAACAATACTAAATTGTAATTAATGAAATTTTTTTTAATATAAATAATTTATAGTGTTAAATTATATATTTTTATGGTTTTAATGTATCCTTATATTATATTTTTATCATTTAATGTAATGTAGGTCATTGAAATTAATTTCAAATTTAAATTATGCATAAACACATGATAATATTTTAATAGTTTTGACTTCATAAAAACCATATTTTTGGTTTTGCCAAGAGAAATTGATATTAAATTAATTTCATCAAATTCATTGTTTTGAATTTAAAAAATGGATTTCATATTTATAATCATGGGGTCCCAATTTTTTAAATAGATAAATTTTATTTTTAATCGTTATGAATAGTTACATCAGTAAATATTTTACATTAAATGGTTAAAGGTTAAATCTAGTAAATAAGGTTAAAAAATAATATTATAATAATATTAAATTAACCTAACACGTGTCATAAGCATATTTGATGATACATGTCTGACCATGGGCATCCTTGGTTCGATTTTGGGACTAAATGGTGCCACCTAGGAGTGATAATGACATTTTTTATTAATTAATTTAATATAACGACAAAAATAACATAAGCATGTATCTTTTAGTAAAACATTTATATATGGGGTTATATAATTGATATCTTTGACTATAAATATTCATTTTAAATACAAAGTATTTCTTACATCATTATATTTATTTCTTATTTCTAGACATAAAATAAATATATTTATTTATGACATAATAATAATGCAGTATATTGTTTCTTTATTAATGAATGAATGAAATAAATGATATTATAAACATTAAAAAAATTGAATGTCTTGATTCCATAAACTAATTTTTCAAATGTATAAGATATTTTTGGTTTTATTTAATGTATGTTATTCGAGATAATCATGTTTTTTATTTCCTTTTAGAAAACTAAAATACAAAATATTGTCAAATTTGACATAAATTGGTATTTAAAAAAAATACTATTTTATTAAATGAATAAATATTAATAAAAATATATGGCTTGTCCGATGGACTCATATAATGATATATATGTAATTAATGAAACACATGGGGTTCTATATAAAATTTATAGTATGTTTATTAACAATTTATTATAATAAAACAAGAATACATGGTAAAAGTTAAACTATTTATCTAAAAGTTAAATCTAATAAATAAGGTAAATATGGTGACCTAAACATGTATAAAATCTATTTTATGACCCTCACCTCTCTTATAATATTGTATATCCCCTTCTCTTAATTTCACTCTTCCAAAGTCATTTGGCTCAGCAAACACCTTCTCAAATCTCCCCCAACTACCCTCAATTTACCATAGAGGCCATACATTGATCATAAATCCCTCATATGGATCCCTTTTGATAAAATCATAAGGAATCGCCCAAATAAGTGGTAATAAATTCTTCACCTCAATCAATGTTCTTTTCTTCTTCCACATCCATTATCATTGTTGTTTCCATACAAGAATAATAACTCATGTACAATCTACATATTGAGAGGCTATTATAAATATGGTAAAACCATATTCGTTATTCTATCCATCATTTTAATGAAAAATTCACCATATGTGCGTACGTACGACTTACCATCTCCACGTCGTGGTATAATTTTTTATTCAACACCTAATTATTTGGATGGATATAATAATGAATATAATTGATGTGAATAAAAAATATAACTTGTTAATGATTATTTATATATGATATAACAACCAATTACATATGATTCTACCATAAATAAAGTGGTATTGTTGCTCGTGCATATGTACGGACTATCGTCTCCACGAACGTGATGAGATTCATTCCCCAATGAAACTATTAAAGGATAAATTTCATTTTCGGAATATTAAATAATGTTTAAAAATGTAATATCATTCTGGATATGAATAAAATACATATTATCCATAATAAAAATGACATAAATAACAAAAAATATAATGGAAAATAAATCAGGTAAGAACCAAAATGATGATACTACTAAAATATCATTTAAAATGAAATATTATAAGATCATATATGATATCATATTTATGTGTGTGGTTCTTGTATAATTTAAAATCAATTATTTAACCATTATACAGACGTTTAACCTACCCTTGACTGAGGAAATATACATGTTACGTTTTAAGTCTATAATCTATTTATTATTCAAGTTTTTTAATATGTTCATATCTTTTGTGTCTTCTTTATCATCCATATATTTGTTTCTTAATAATGTATATCAGAACATTTTTACTATTTCCTAGACTATGGTATAAAGTCATTTATACCCTTTTTTACTTTTATATTTATTTTTTAAATGAATATTTCCATCATTTTCCAAAACAAGGTACTTTATGAGCTTTTTGAAAAATAAAGGAAAGAATGTTTTTTTATCTTATAGGGAGGTTGCGTCTATTTTCCATCGTTATATCACCTTCAATGATTCCCTTAAAATATTTTAAGAATATTTTCAAAATAAATGTATTATTTACTTTGGAATTATTTCTATGTTTAGTGAAATATGTCACTAAAATAGTTTTTGGATTGAGTTTATATATGTCAACATCCTCTTATAGATTTTATAGTTATTTAAAGTTGATTTATATTGATAAAATAATCCATTTTTATTGAAGGTTTTGCGATATGTTTGGCTATAGATGTGTTATTTTTATAGCATTCATTTTTATGGTTAACATATTAACATTTTGTATTCTATTTTTAATACGAATGTTTAGGTTGTTTTCAAAATTTTCTTTATGACGAATGCATTGGACTTAGTTAGGGATGGCTGGAGCCCGCTATAGCTCATTGATGCATAGGTAGGTCTCATGGGTCAAAATAATGTATTCAAACAAGGCATTGAAAAAATATTATTTGTAGTCTTGGCATAATGTCTTGACTATGTGGTTACAATGTACAGTATTATACATTCCGTCAACTAGAAATTATCAATTGACATTATATGTGATTATATGACTTGTAGAATATCCATGTGAATAATTAAATGGAATTATTTGATTTATATTTTCCATATTATTCTGAATGTTATGATGAAAAGTTTTAAGTTTTAGTCCAATACATTTCCATAAATATTTATGCTTATTTCTGAAAGTTTCTACTATATTGTTATCCTTACTGATCATCTAGGGTCAGCCATTTCTTATGTTTTATTTTTTCCAAAATGAGAAGAAGTATATTATGATTGACCTGTAGGTATAGGATATGGGATATGTGTCTATTACAATGGGACACAATATGGTTTTTCCATTTCATAATGTAATGTAAAACTTATGTTTGTACCAATAACTTTCATGTCTACTAAACTAATAATTCATTTAGGACATGATCTATTGTGATCATACCTATGTTATGTAATAATTCCCCAACTCTGGATAACTAGGTTCGGGGCATTACAGTTTGTATCATAGGATTTTTAGTACACTCGATGGAAACTAGATTTATAAAAACACTGATTATAGAACACTACCCTAACATAATCATTGAGGATTAGTATAGAATAAAATCATAACATTTTGGTAATATTGATATTTTGTGTATTTTCCATGTAATATGTACATATATAGATACGAGAAGGTGGATGGGGAACTGGATCATATTTACATTAGAGTGAAAATTCTGACAAGGAGTTTCAGGCTTGACCGGAGGTACATTGGTACATGACAATGGGTCTTGTTGTACTCTTTCTTATGACACTTCTGAGGGATATATATAGGATAATTCACATTTTCATTACAATACTTGAATATGTTTTATGAGTAAATAATTTCTCAAAATTTTTTATAATTATGGATTATATGAATAAACTCTTCAATTTATGTTAGGTATTTTACATGTTTGTAATTAAGTATTTTTATTCATAATCTAATATATTATATGACATTGTTTAGAGATGGCCCCTTGTAAAAGGAATGTAAACCATATCAACATATGTAATCCATGTAGATATTTCCCTTCTACTCACGATAATTTAGTGAAGCTAGTGATGCAACTAGTGGTGGACATCTTATAACCATGACGGGTCAACTCACTCCGGTTATGAATAATTAGCATACCCTCATAGAACACACTAATCCATAACATGGAGGATCACTATTAAACCATTTCTTGTGAAAAAAATACACCAACATTAAATGGGACTACAAATCCATTTTTAGGTTAGTAATGGATAAGTTACTTAGAGAAAATATTTAATGATTTCGGGAGTAGCGAAAGGGAAAAAGTTTTCATGTCCATAATTCACCTCACAAGAGATGTAGATCATTTTTGGTCATTAATCCAAAACACAAATGAGGATGAAAAAGTATCAGATATGTAATGTAGTGAGAATAATGAAATTTTCATAGAAAAATACATTCCTCTTGACCATCGAGCAGATATGGAAATATAGTTTATGATTCTGAGACAAAAGGAGGATGTAAATGTCATAAAGTATGAGGATAAATTTACAAGGTTAGAAAATAATGTTAAAGATTATATATGTAACCCAAGGAGTAATATTGATCGATTCTTTGATGAGTTAATACAATTTCTTTGTCAAGCATTACTCCCAAATCCATCCCATCATACGAATATATAGTCTCATATTCGATCAATTAAAAAATGTAATTCTCTATGTCTTATGATATTAAAGTAAAGTAACAGAATAAGAGATCTGGTGAACACTATAGATATAGAAATATGGGGAATAAGGGTCATGTTGAATTTCAATCCTACTGTAAATGTGTGAAGAAACACCTTGGTACTTTCTTAATGGGAATTTTAGTTTATTACAAGTGTGTTAAAATGTCTACTTGGATCATGATTGTAAGGGAAAGAAAGAGGTTGTCAATGTTGAATGCTATAATTATATATAAATAGGGAATTTTTTAAATGAATGTCTGAAGATTAAATAAGACATTCCTCATAAAAGTCCAAGGGAGAAATGCCAAGCTTATGCGATCACTATAGTTGAGGTTAAGGATCAGAATAACATGGTGGCTGGTAATTTAATGGTTTCATCAAATTTATAAAATTCTTTATTTGATTTTGGGTCATCACATTATTTCATATATTCCCTATTTTCTAAGAATATTAGATATTTCCAATTTGATTTAATAAGGGAGTTGTCATTCAAAACTCCCAAGGAAAGAATCATTGCAATAATGTTTTTTCAATCAGTTCCCATTAGGGCATATAAACATGCTTTATCCGATGATCTCATTTTCATACCGATTATTTAATTTGATATAATATTCGGTATGGATTGGATTTCAGAACATGATGAAAAAATGTAATGTTATAAGGAGGAAATATTTTTCAATGATGAAAAAGGGTACCATATCATTAGATAATAAACATAGCCAACTAATTATTATCTGGTTCCACCCCCAACATCTCTATGAAAATAAATTATTGGGGAGGAAGAAAGTGAAATAACTATGGGTGAGGAATGTAATGTTTAAATATCGGATGTACCTATTGTTCAAGAATATGTTGATGTGTTTCTAGAGGATTTACCAGGACATTTTTCCAAAATGATAAATTTTATTTCCATTTATTTAATTACAGGTTCAAGGCCCATATCAATGAACCATTATTGAATGACCATCGTGGAAACAGAGGAACTAAAGAAACATCTAGAGGAACTAAGTAATAATGGATTTATTCACCCTAGTATTTATCCAATGGGAGCCCTTGTTCTTTTTGTAATGAAGAACGATGGATCTAGGATATTGTGCAATGATTATAGGGAGATCAATGCTATAACAATAACGAACATGTATTCCCTGTCTCACATTGATGATTTATTCTATCAACTTCATGGATCTCAATATATTTTAATTATTTTCCTTTGATCTTGATATCATTAATTGTAAATGAAAAAAGAATACATTCTAAGGGATACATTTTAAACCATGTATGGGCATTAAGAGTTTATTGTACTGCATTTTAAACTGACTAATTCACAATCTCTATTCATGGATCGAATGAATAGGTTTCTCAAGGAATGTCTTGATGAATTTTTAGTGATATTAATTGATGATAAATTGATATACTCCAAAAGCTACTAAGATCATGAATGTCCCAAACGTACTATAGTAGATACTTTTAGAAGAAGTGAGTTATATGGGAAGTATAACAATTGTTAATTTTGGCTTCATGTGATTTCATTTATTGACCATATTGTCTCTATAGATTGAATATCTATTGATTTTTCAATGAAAAATTCAATCAAGGAATGGCCAGCACTATCAATTATAACTAAGGTACCCAATTTTATTGGTTTAATAGGTTATTATCAGTGTTTCACCCTGAATGTTTCTCTATTGGCTAACCCACTAACCAATATCATATGTAAAGGGGTTAAATTTGTTTTGAAAAAAGTGTTTGAATACTTTTTTTAATAACTGAAGTGAAGATTAATCAATGGTCCTATCTTGAATCTACCATTAGTGAATGATGGGTTTGTTATTTATAGTGTTGCATCAATAAAAGGACTTGGTTGTGTCATTATGTGGAATGATAGAGTTATTGTCTATGAATAAAGAAAGATAAAAATTCATGAACAAAACTATCTCACTAATGATCATGATTATGCAGCTATAATCATTTCTTTTAAGATATGGAGACATTATCTCTATGGTGAAAAATGTGAGATATATACTAATTACAAGAGTTTGAAGTATATTTTCACACAAAAAGAACACAATAAATGGAAAATTTATGGGGTTTAACTACACAATGATTATGATTTCACTATACACTACCACTAGGGAAGGAAAATAATGTGGCATATTCTTTGAGAAGAAAGATCCATGGAGTTCTTGACATGATGGGAGTTGAAAGGGATCCTATGTTCATTGATATTGTAAAGATGGATATTAGAATAATCATGGAAGGAGAAACTTCAATACTTCTTTAAATGGTTGAAAAAAAAATATTTACTATAAAGGTTAAAATGTTCTCAGATGGATGATGAATAGTTTTAAAAGATAATTCATGTTTTGTATGATGGGAGATTGATTAACATTGTATATGAATATGGAATTTTGAAATCTGGGAGGAGGATTTGTGTGCCTGATATACCTGATCTAAAAATTGAATTGTGGGATGATGATTATTGCTCTAATTTCCCTATACACCCTGGTATATCTATGATTATTCGATATTTGAAGGATCATTTTTGGTCGGATAACATGAAGATGGATATTACTAATTTTCTATCAAGATGTATGGTTTTTCAATAGGTTATGGCTAGAAGAAAACATCCTACCAGAATCATGAATCTTATTTCATTTCCTGAGTGGAAATGGGATGATATTATAATGGATTTTGTCATGGGACTACCATATACTCCGATAAGGAATGATGCAATATGTATTTTCATCGTATTACTATGTTAGTACATTTTATTTCTATAAGAGAAGATTAAACACTTGACCGATTAGAATGAATATATATTAATGATGTAGTATGTCTTAATTGTAAACCCCATATCGATTGTTTCTGATCGTGATCCCCATTTTACGTCATGATTCTAGAAAATTCATCAGAAATACATATATAATGAACTTCGTTTACGCACTGCCTAACACCCTCAAACTTATGGACAATAAGAACCAATAATTCAAACCTTAGAAGACAAGTTGATATCTTTCCTACTTGACATTCAATGTATGTGGGATTAGTATTTATCTATGGTTGAATTTTCCAATAAAAATAGCTTCCATTCAAATATTCATAATGCACCATAGGAAGCGTTATATAGAAATAGATGTCATACACCAACTTGTTGGAATGATATTGGTGAAAGAAAACTCGTAGGCCCAGAACATGTTGTGGAAAAAATGAAAAAGTTGAAGAATATCCAAACCCACATCAAAGTAGCTCAATGTAGGAAAAAGAGCTATGATGATAATCAAAGGAAGGATTTATAATTTCATGTAGAATATCATGTTTTTAAGGTATCTCCATGGAAGGGTGTTATACGATTTAGTAGTAAGGGTAAATTAAGTCCTAGGTACATCAGACCTTTTGAAATTCTATAAATAATTTGTATTGTATCTTAACATTTGGAAATGCCTCCAAGTCTCTTGAAAGTTCTTGATGTGTTCCATTAATCACTGTTCAGAAAATACTTGCCTGACCCAACGCATGTACTCATATTTGATGAATTAAACTACAACCATATCTATATTATTTGGAAGAGCATGTCATGATTATTTATACCAGAGAACAAGTACTGAGAAACCGGACGACATGTCTGGTAAAAGATCCCTAAAAAACAATATTATTGAAGAGGCAACGTGGGAACCCGAGGAACTTATGATAAAGAACACACCTGAATCTTTTTATGTAGGAATACTGTAGAAGTTTCAGGGATGAAATTATTTTGAAGGAGGAAAGAATGTATCATCCCCTGTTTCCATGATACACATGTCTTGGAATAATACAATATCGTGTGATTTATGCAACAATGAGTTCAGGTGCACCAATACATATCAAACTAGCAATTTTAAAGTAGTTATGAATATTAATACGCACCATTTAAAATTTTATAAATTTTATTTTCCAATTTGGACTTCATTTTTGGATTTTGAATATCAAAATTTGCTTACTGTGAATTTTTTTTCTTTTCTGATAACTGTCATATTTTGATGAATAGTGAAAAATACTAAATTCTAATTAAAAACAACATTTTTAATTGAAATAATTTTTAGTGTGAAATTAAAATTTGGGGGGAATAAAATTATCTTTATAATTTATTATTATAATTTAATATAATTTATGTAATGGATATAATTTTAAATTTAAATTATACATAAACACATGCAAATTTTTAAATAGTTTTTACATCTTAAAAACACACTAATAGGTAACTTTTAATTTTAGGCATTATGAATATTTATTAAATACATAAACACATGGAAATTTAAATGTAATTCATATTATAAATAAGGTTTTCCAAATTTATTTAATAGGAAACTTTTAATATTAGGCATTATGAATAGTTATTTCAGTAAATATTTTATTTACCAAGTTGAAAGGGTAAATACAGAAAATAAGGGTAACAAAATAATAGTATGATAATATCAAATTACAATAACACATTTCTTAAACCAAATTAATAAAAATTACCATCAATCGGAATCCTTGGGTCAATTTTGGGACCCCATAGGCCAACTTTGGAGTGATAATGACATTTTATATTAATTAATTTAATGTAAAGAAAAAATTACAAAACCATGTATCTTTTAGTAATACTTTTTTATATGGAGTTATTTAATTGATCTCTAAGACTATAAATATTAATTTAAAATCTAAATATAATTCATACATCATGATGTTTTATTTATTATTTTTCTTCACTTAAAAAATATATTTATTTATGACACAATAATGATGCAGTATTTTGTGTATTAATGAAAGAAGCAAATAAATGATATTATAAATATAAAAATAAATATAATTTGAATGTTTTGATTCCATCCATGACTTTTATAGGTTAATATTATATGTTAAGGTTGAAATAATTTATATTTTTTGATGTAATAATGTTTTTTTATATTTATAAAATCCAAAAACCAAATTTAGTCCAAATTGACATAAATAATTTATTTAAAAAATACTATATTATTATATGATATAATATTACTAAAAAAATACGGTTTGGAAAAATGAATAATATAATGATAGATATGTTATTAATGAACCACTTGGAGTTCTTTTTTAATTTTATATAATGTAATTAATACTTTATTAAAATAATACAAGAATATATCGTAAAAGATAATCAATTTAACTAAGAGTTAAATCAAAAAGATAAGGTTAATATGGTGACATAAACTTTTCTAAAAACTATTATTTGAGAGGATTTATAACAATACCAACCTTATCCTGTAAATAAATTAATTTGGAGCCATTAGAAACTAAAAACTATTTTTTAATAAAATAACATTTCAAGATGTTCCTAAAGTGACCCTCACCTCTCTTATAAAAGGGTACTTTACCTTCTCTTAATTTCACACATCCAATGCTTTCTATACATAGAAAACCCATTATCAAATATCTTCCCAACTACCCTAAATTCATTTTAGAAACCTTAATATTATCATAAATCCACCCTATGGAGCTATTATGATCAAATCAAAAGAAAGCAATGGAATAAGAGGTAATAATTTCGTTACATCTTTCAAATATCGTTTTTTCTTACACCTCCTCTTTTGTTATTTTTTCCATACCAACATTATAATTCAAGTGACATCTTTATAATTAGATTTAATTATAAAATTTTAAAACCATTTTAATTATTCTATCCATCCTATGATGGATGTTGTCACCATACGTGTGTATGTAAAACTTACCTTCTCCACGTCATGGTTTAGTTTGTTATTCAACACATAATTATTTTTATGGGTATAATAATGAGTATAATTTATGTAAATAATAAATATAAAATTTTAATGATTCTTTATATATGATATAACAAACATGTACATAATATTCCACCACTAATAGAAAGGTATTGTGACTCATGCGTATGTATGAATTACCATCTCCATGATCACGATTAGATTAATTCTTCATCGTAACCATTCAAGAATAAATTTCAATTTATGACTAAAAAATAATGTTTATGATCTTAATATCATTATTAATATGAATCAAATACATTATATCCATTACAATCATGACTTACATAACAAATAATATAAAATAAAATGACTCAGTTAACTCCCTAAATGACGAGACTACTGAAAATCATTAACCAAGAAATATTAGAAGATCATTAAAGATATCATATTTATGTATGTGGTTCATATAAATTTTAATAAAAATTATTTCACAATTATACACTTGGTTAACCTATCCTCAACAAAGGAAATGTTCAAGGTAACGGTTAATTCTATAATATCTTTATTTTCTTTTATTGTTTATACATATGTAACTACTAGGCTTTCAATATCATCCATATCAAGGTTTCTTAAAAAAGTATTTCAATACATTTTTAATATTTCCTAGACTATGGGCTAAGTTATTTATAATATTGTAGGAATTTTTATAATTTTTTTTAAAGGAATCAATCCATTGTTTTCCAAACAAGGTACTTTGTGACCATTTTGAAAAAAAAAGAATATTTTTTAAATTTATACAGTGAGTGATTATATTTTCTGCCATTATACCACGTTCGAAACTTCCCTTAAAATATTATAAGAAAATTTTTCAAAATAAGATAATCCATTACTTTTAAATTATTTCAATGTTGAATAAAATATCTCACTCAAATAGTTTTTTGATTGATTTCATCTATGTCAACATCCTTGGATGGATTTTAGAGTTGTTTAAGGATGGTTGATTATGATACAATAATCTATATTGTATTGAACGTTTTTTTATATGCTTGACTATGGACATATTATTTTTATACGAATCATGGTTTATGGTTAAAGTATTAACATTTATTATGCTAGTTTTAATACGAATGATTATGTTATGTTTCGTTGTTTTCATATATGGAATGCATTGGACATAGTATGTGATGATTGTATCCCACTATAGCTGTTGGATGCATATGTATGTTCCATGAGACAAACTAGTGTCTTCGAACAAGACCATGAAAAAATCTTATTTGTAGTCTTGGAACAAGGCCTTGACAATGCAGTTATGATGTTCGGCGTTATGCATTCCATCATTGTGAAAATATCTATTGATATTACATGTGTTTATTCGAATAGTAGAATATCCATGTGAATAAATAAATGGAATTATTTGATTTATATGTTCCATATTATGCAAAATTTTATTTTTAAAAGGTTTATGATTTAGTCTTATACATTCCCTTAAATGTTAATGCTTATTTATGAATGTTTCTTTTATATTTTTATCCTTACTGAGATTCTGAGATCAACCCTTTCTTATGTTTGATTTTTTTTCATGGATGTGAAATAGTATATAATGATTTACCTATAGGAATAGAATATGTGATACATGTGTGTTAAAAGGGGACACAATGTTGTTGTTTTTCCATTTCATAATGTTTTTTAAACTTATGTTTGTATCTAGTACATTCAATGCTACAAAACTAATCAGTCATTCATGACTTGATCTCTTGTAATCCTACAAATGTTATGTAATAATGTATCGGCTCTGCGTAACTGGGGTAAGGGAGTTATATAGAGATATGTATTGGATTAAGTATGGCAGTGGATGGTGTTGGTTCTTTTCCATTGAAAACATGACAAAATCATTACCACATATATTGATATCGGTATACAATATATCATGAATGGTGTTAAATAGAGACAAAATATAATGTCAGATAACTTTTTATTGTTCAGCTTCCTCTATGTGGCATTTGGGGTACTTCTTGATTATCATCATGATTATAAGTTGCTCGATTGGTGGTGGAAAGGATAAATGTATTTTAAAATTAATTTTGATGATGTTTAAAAAAGTATGGTTGTAATGTGTAATGGGTTTTATAGATAATTTTGTTTTTTCATCTACATGTGGAGGAAAAAGTAGAATTATTGTGAGTTTCATGTCCATTTAAAAACCCATTGTTTGAGATTGATTTCATGATAATAAATTTATATATTCTATATTTTTAATTGTGATGTCCATGGACATCACACCCTAGTTAAGAACTATGTTTTAAACACCCCCAACATTTTGGGATAGGGTTTCATTCCCAAAATCTAGTGAGGAGTAGAGATCGATGGGTTCCAGCACCTTTTCATTATCACTTACAATTAATGTTTCTTTGGCACATGCTATGATGGACAGAATTATCTGAGTTTCAATAGATAATGGATTGTATGGCCTAGGCTTTTTTAGGTTAGGTGGTTTGTGTTTTTCATAGGTATTTAAGGGGTGATTGGTGACTTGTTTTCACAGGTATCATCAGGATGAGATGTGATGTGATGTGGATTGTGGACCAGGTGTGTACAAGAAGTATGTGATGTAGTTTTTGAGGCCAACATGTGTACGAGTATAATGTGTATTGATGTGCATATTGGGTCAATGAACTAGGATGTCTGACGTTCGATAATTGTTTGATAACCATTGGGAAAGTTGTGTGTCATACTCAATCATCGAATTGATATATATCACATTTTATCAATTGAATTTTTTTGTCATCATGCCTTAGTGAGGTTGGGTTGGTTAGTATGTATTCTTATCTGTTGTTTGTCTCTGTAGTTTTTTCATATATGAATTAGAATGGATCATTCACATGTGCAGGATAGTCTTTGGTTTTCATATTCATTATACATGTATGCTCACCCTATGTATATAAAACAATTTTCTGGTTTCATGGAGGATTTTGCGGACCATGCTTAACATAACTTGCTCAAACATTAGGATTTGTAGTGTTGTTTCTTAGATTTACATTTTCTTACATTGGATGATTTTTTAATTCTAACAATTCTATTTTAACAATGATTGTAGTACAGATTTGGATTTAATATATATATATATATATATATATCAAGGAGTTGTTTTCTGATGAACCATCTTATCACACAATTCATTTTATTTAAAAGGAAAATGCCTCCAAATTTTTGAGACATGTATACCCTTGGTATGGCTACCACCCCGTGGCCTACTAGGGGTGGGACTCGGGGTGGGGAATGGGGACATTATTTGTTTTTCATCATTTCCGTCATAGAATAGAAATCATTTGATGGAGGGATCATGATAGTGTTCTATTAGTGGTTATAGATGAGAGATATGATGGAATTTAGAGTAACCACATTGAGGATTTCCTGGGATGGTATGGAAACTGATCCAATTGACATTAATGCAGGAAATATGTAAGGGAGAATAAATATGATAGTGTTTTTAGTGACCATTTGATCTAGTGAACAAACTCTGAGCCAATTTAATAGCAATGAGAGATGGTTATGCTTTCCAGATAGAGATTAAGTTAAGGTAAATTCCTCATAATTACTAGTGTTCTTATTTAAACTGGGTTATGTTTTAAAAGAGAAAATTTTTACTTTACATTAAATCAACTGAATAAGATAACATGAAACATAAATTACATAATACTCAGGCTTCAGAAATCTTTTTTTACCTTCTCATTTAAGGATCCATGAGGTTTTTTGCATGTGTCTTAGACAGTGGTCGTATAGTAAGATGATCGAGTTGATTATTGAATGGATTAACCAATCGTGGAGTATGGTTAGTGGTAGAGTACTTTGATTTCATTACAATGGTAGACTATGTGAAATTACGTGGGAGGCATTTCAGATGTACAGATAGAGAGCTAGTTAGAGGAGCATGAGGTCGTATTCAGTTTGATATGAGCCGTAATGGGTATTGGGTCTTTTTTAGAGGTCTATCAGATGAGTGGAGTTGTGTGTCAATGGTGGAAAATATTTATATGGGAGTGGAAAGAAGCATACATGTTTTTGGTTTACTTTTAGAAGGAATTCTGGGTGGAGTTCCTTTTGTCAACTGTAAAGGCGGATAAGAGGAAGTAACAAATCTACCTCCCACATTAGTGTATGTCATTTTGGGAGGGTTGGATCATGTTCAAGGATCTTGTTTGGTTTTACCATAAATATTTATATAAGAGGAGTCTCATGCGGGATCCCTTCAAGAGGCACTACGTCCATCTATCTAGTATATGGTCACTCCATTTATACATAAAATTTATCTTGAGGTTAAAGAAGAGGTACTTATTATAAATAAAATTCACTCATGTTATAATATATCATGAGAGGGAGTCAATAGGGTTTTCTGAGATGAAGATTGTCTATGGTAGGTCACATGCACCTGGAACATCATTGTTCTTACCATCAGGGAGTCATCTTCAACGTTCTCCATTTCATCTTCATGGTGCATGTGTTTTCTGTACATTTCACGAGAGCTTCCATCCAATTTTATTTAGTTTTAGGGATCATGGTCATCACTATATCTTGTTCATAATGGTTCCCCAAGATCATTTTGGAGGAGGTAGTCAATTTCAGTCTCATCTTCAGCAGTAGTTTCCATTGAGACGATTTTGAAAGTATGGGCAGTAGGCTTTCACCCTTATGATAGGAGGTAGGGAATGTAGAGAAAGACAATAGGATGTTACTCAGGATTAAAGAAGTTAGCCTGATCATGTAAATGTTGGTGGCCACTAGTAGAGATGTCGATGAGTCGGGTGTGGTTTGTTTCACATAGCCGGGAAAATAGTTTCAGCAGGACCAGAGATCGTTAGAAGTACAATAAATTTCTTCATTACCCTTTCTTGCGTTTTTTTATTAAAGATATTGTCACTCCATCAATGAAACCTCTATTTCCCATGAACTATGACTATATATATAGAGGATTCTCATTCCGTTGGTGTTGACTAGTCCATGCGGAGGCCAAACCACTTTCTATGATGTGTTTTAGCGGTATAGACTGATGATGGGACCACATCAGTCTCATGGGGATCTATTCTTATTATAGATTCATTTATACGATCTCATCATCGACATTGAATAGTTTTATTCCATGTGATGTTATAGAATTTATTTTGAGAAGATTCATGTTTTTAGATATAGACGACTGGCATGTGACTATTGTTGTTGAGCAAGGTTGTCATCTGGCCTGTCGGTGTGTGGTGCCCCTTCCCTATTTGTGGTTTAAATGTCTATAGAATCAGTAGGAATTGAAATATTAGAATATCCAAGTGTGTCTAAGGAGTTCCTAGATGATTTTACATGGAGGTTGTGATGCTACCTCTTCGACGTGATGTTGAGTTTAATATAGACTTACAACCAGGCGCTTCTTTAATTTTGATGGATCATTATCTTGTGACACCTTCTATGTTGTAGGAGTTGTGGATTCATATAGACTACCTGATTAAAAGTGAATTATATGACTTAGTGTTTCATTTTGTTGTGCACTATTTTTTTATTAAAATATAGAAAATGGTGGACTGAAGTTATACAATGACTACCAATGGCTGAATCAGCTGTCAGTCAGTAATTGTTACCCTCTCCCTAGAACTGATTATTTCTTTGAGCAGCTGAGTGAGGAATGTTATATTTATATGATCAATATGTTGTGGGGATATCACTAGTTAATGGGGATTGAGGTAGATATCTCAGCGGATTATATTAGATGTAGGGATTGGACTTCGAATTCAAAGCCATGACTTTTGATGTTACAAACATACCATTCATGTTCTTGGGAATTATGAACCATGTTTTTCCTGAGTTCCTATATCAGTTCGTTTCTATATTACTCGATTAGATATTAATCTACATGATATTTGAGGATAACTTGTAAAGCATCTCTGAACTATCTTGTATGTCCTTTAACACCACTATTTCTATAGAACCTTTTCCATGTTCAATTTATAGACATTATAGGTGCTTTCACTGGTCATGGGTTATATTAATATTGTGTGGGAGTAGAACCGTATAATTTCAAGATGTTGTTTATTGGTAATCACACATTAATGTGTCATACATTTATAGTTTCATTTTCCTTGTATTATATTATCAGATGTTTGTGCTCAATTTATGTTGATATGAGGCTCTATCATAATATTTGACAAAGAAAGACCAAATTTTTTTTTTCAGAGTGAGAAGTTCCAGGCTGCATTCGGTTACCAGAAGGGGGATTTGGAAAATACTATAGTTCTTCAATTTCCATAGGAAGGAGTGATGTTTGATGTGTTTTGTGATACTTTCCATCTAGGTTTGTGATGCATGTTGATGTAGAAGCAAGAAATTCTATCTTATGGGTCTATGAAGGTACATCCCCATGATCATAACTATACAAACCATGATATAGAGTTAACAATATTTCTTTTCATGATAAAGTGATGGTGGAATAACTGTTTTTGATAGTGATGTGTGGACTTCATTGTACGCAATATATTTAGGTATATATTTTCACACCATGACCTAAATCTATGTCATGGAATTTTGTAGGAATTTCATCAAGACAATGATTTTTTGATATCCTACGCCTCATGAGAATGTAATTTTGTGGCCAATCATTTGAGAAAAATGTCGTGGGGGATGTTCTTCTCGAATATACTAATGTTTGGAGGGAAATATGGGGTTTGTAAACCACTGGATTAGAGGTGAGGTTGGATAGCTGTAATGTATGATAATTTTATACTACAATTGAATCTTGTCTGATTCAGTAGGTGGAGGATACTCAGTAGGGAGACTCCAAGGCATAGGTGATGCCTGACTTTGTTGAACATGTGATACTTCAGATTAATTCATGGAGGATGGTCAAAACCATGTGTTGTTTACATATTATATTTTTTTTCTAGTGGTGATGCATGATGGATTATTCTTAGAAATTCATAGGTCACCCTTGGTGGTGAATCTATGAATTTCTATGATATTACATGGATTGAGGATGCATTTTTTATTGCCCGGTATGGAATGGGAAGTGAAGTGTTTATGAAAAGGTGCATGGTCTTTCAGTAGGTGAATAACCAATGCCATGATAATGGTAGTTTTTATAAGGAATTGATGTTCCAGAGTGGGAATTGGATGAAATATCAAAGTATTAATTAAAAGGGTTACCTAGAGTATATGGAAGTTTTGATTCTATATAGGTTCTAGGGGATTGGTTCAAAATATCATTCCACTTCATAGTGATCAAAGAGTTGGTTAGAATTATTTCATTTATAATGAGGTCTATGTATGAATTGGTATAGTTTCACAGTGTTCCAAGGAACACTGTCACATATCCGGATGCATGGTATACCTCATGAGTCTTAATTGGAATGCATCATGATTTTGGAACCCAGTTAAACATTAGTACATCCTTTATCTCTTAGACATATGGGTATGTAGATCATACGATATATATGATAGAGGATATATTTTTGGTGTGTGTGTTGGACTTTATTGGACAATAGGTATGACATTTAACCATGGTAGATTTTTCTTATAATAAAAGATATCACTCATTCACTGACATAGACCTATTTAAAGCATTGTACGAAATGTCGTGTCATTCTCCAGCTTGCTGGACTGAGTTTAGGGAGGAACCTGTTCTTCATCCAAATGTGGTGCACAACATGACCAAATAGTATCTTTTGGTTCACGAGAAGAATCAAGTAGTTCAAGGACAGCATAAGTTGAATTCTGATCTCATAAGGAGTCCCCTTGTGTTTTAGTATGGGGACCATCTGTTCTTCAATATATTTCTTTGACATGGAAGTAGATTTCGGAAAGAGGGAGTAATAATTATTCCTTGTATGTTGGACCCATTGATGTGTTGGGGAAATATGGTGAGGTGTCATAATTTTTGGAATTTCATCCATGGTTAGATTGGATCCATTATGACATTCACGTCTATCATCTTCATTACTGTCTTCACAATGACTCTCATGTCATTGGATGGGTAGAGTTTGTTATCATGGATGATGCAACATTTGTAGAGTTTTTATTAAGGATCTAGGATAATTAAGAGAAATTTATGTGTGGGTGGACCATTCCAATGGTTCATGTGTTATGGATGCATGGGCGCTCGGAGGATAGTACTTTGGATCAAGAATCAAAGATGTATTTTTTGTACGTGTAGTTGTTTCGAGCATTATTTTGTATTTTTTCATTGTAATGTCATGTTTGAACCATAATTTTTATGGGATTATTTGATTGCTTACATTGTAATGTGGGATAAATTCCATAAATGTGAAGATGGGATGACCTAATTACTAATAGAGAAACATTTATTATGATGTTATTAATCCTTTGCGGGCGAGTCAGTGCCACCTAGTGCAGATATTATATTAACAAGGAAAAAGGAATTCACAAGTCTGCGTGATCGAAAAATGTCGTTGTTGTGATGGTGAGGTGTATCTGGGTTTCATTTTTGTTATAAAATGTAATAGGATGTGTCCATAGATGTGGAGGTGTCCACTTAATCTTTTGAAAAACACTATGTAGTTTATCATTGGTCATTGATGTCTTTAATTTTTAGTCCGGATTCTAGTGTGGAAAGTACCATGACCCACCTTCTAAAAAATGATGGAAGGGAAAGGAATGTTCCATGCCATTCCTTAATAATGATTATGTATGGATAATGACCATTGATTCCCACCTTGAATATGCCCTAGAGTGGAGACTAACACCAAGGATATATAATTTCACAAAAAATGAAATGAATTACTTGTTTTAAGGAAAACTAGTTGGGGAGATAAGACAGTAAAAATCCTTAAAAATTCGATCTTTTATATATAGGAAACCAAAATCCATCATATTCACTATATAAATGTAAATTGTTAAAAAAGTACAACTAAAGAACCAATGAAAGTTCAAAACTAAAGATACTATGTAGAAACATAACAACTAACCTGATGCATGGGCTAGTAACGTATATAATGGTCCTAGAATTCCTCTTAGAAATATGAAAACAGTTAATATCATATGCTGAGAAAACATGTATACTCAGTAGGAGGACCATTGTCACTCATTCATAAGTTGGAGAAGAAAACAAATTCCCCTTTGAGAAAAATAGTAACCAACTACACCTACCCTGGAAAATTAATAACCATACCAACCACACTAAGGAACACTCACCAAATATCACTATATAACGAGGGTCATAATATAGGAAAAACGATGATTTGTTTACCCCATAAACCTTTTACCAATGGTGAACATCTAATTCATAATGGGTAATGTATTAATACAACCTCCCATCACCCAATGTAGTCCAACTGCCTCAACATCCAACACAATCCTAGGCCACAAACCACGCATATCCGGACCACATACACCTGGGTCCCAAGAAAAACATATCTCAGCCAAAAAGACCTTGGCCTCATCATAAAGTCACCTGAGAAACAAACCTGACTCGTAGACACGTGGACATGGCTATCACTACACATCCTTCCCAAAGGATCTTGTGTATGGTAAACTCTAAGAAATTATAGCCTTACTGAATATGATGGAGTACTAAGAACCTCTAAGGGGTGTGATAAAGTATTTCAGCATCTTGTCATCCATCCTCCCACTCAGATCATGGGAAAGACACCCTCCCCCAGGAATAGGCGTTGTTCTGCATGTAATGAACAACTTGGGTGGGGTTCATATTGAAAATAAAAAGGAAATACAATTTATAAATATTGGTAATCAAGAACTGAACCCAACCTATGAGTTTCAAAAAAACTATTGTCCCACACAAAACCACCATTGTAGTTACCCCTATATACGCATCCACACAATAGCCACAATCAAAGTATAAAACCAACCACTACACAAATAACACATAACCACATTACCGTCCCTCAACACAATGTCTCTGGATTTCCACAACACAAAAAAACAGAGTTCCACTTATTACGTGTTCATAACTTCCAAAAAAAATAAATCTCTCAAGCATAGATTCCATCACACCTCCTAGCGCACCCCATACAAAATTCCCAAAATATAACACCACGAAATTGTAGCCACACTGCACAGACAAACCATTCACCCTATACAAATTCATTATCACTATGAAACCCAATATCCATAACAATGCAACCAATAGGAACATCACACAACCCCCATGAAGTACAGAAACCCAACCAAACAAAGAACACAACCACACCATTAAACCATTCCAAATCATACTTGCTATGAGGGGTTCTTTAATTCCACATTAAATAATATGTGTGATCACAGAACATGTTTGATCATAGAAAATCCATTTACATAACCCAAAGCACATGATTAAATGTATTAATATTTTTAATTATTTATAGAGTATCAACAATAATAACAAGAACATCACAAGTGCACAAAAACATGCCACATTCATCCCCAAATTTCTACAAGCCATACAACCACGAAAATTTATTGCTGGAAAACAAGGATTTGAGTAAAAAAAACTTTCTTAACATTCATGCACCATAAATTTCCTACTTGTTATCATATTAGGTATTGTTATATTTTTATCATAATCTTCTCCTTTAATTTATTACTCTTATTTATGAAATAATTTCTTCATTCTCTCCTGAGATGCATTACTACACCGACCTCGCATGATATAGAATTAATGAGATATGACAAAAAATATCTACCTGGAACAATAGATGATCAAACATCATCCTTCAACCAAGAACATGGGGTCGCATGAGTAAAGGAGGACTCTAAAACACCCGATCATGGATGACACTACATCAAAAGAGCATGATTCATTGATGAATATGGACCCTAAGAGAACCAAGAGATAAAGAATGTGTCTTTCAAAATAAGAGAACTCTCCATAAGAAATAGTGAAATTCTTATAACTGGGGATATTATTTCAATGTTCGTGAAATTTATATTGTTTTTTGACCACATTTTTATGAGGTTACATGGTTTTTAAAAAAATACATATATTGAGAATTTAATTTTTCTACTTCGATATGGGGGGAACTTCAGTAAAAGGGACAAGAGTTGACATGTTCTCATTTAATTATGAAAAAAAGCAATGAGGCATGAAACAATGAAAACACATGAGAAAATTAGAAATGAAATCGACACTGATATCAACGCCAATGCTGTAATCGAAACTAATGACTATGATGAATCTCATTCTTACGTTGATGCTAACACTGTTGCCGATTCGGATAGTACAAAATTACTCACCAACACTAATAGTAACAAAAAATAATCTCTGGCACTAACAATACAAATAGAGTAACTATCACCAATAGTATAAAAATGTATTACTGACAATGACAGCAAAAAATGACTCACTCACACCAACAATACAAAATTACATGTCGAGACCAAGATTACAAAATGAATCATTGACATTGAAATTAAAAAATTGAATCTTTGACACCAACATTAGAAAATTATATATCAGAAAACAATTGTACATTGTTACTCACTAACACAGATGGTAGAAAGAATAATTGTCTGAACCTACAATACAAAAATGTCTCACCGATAGGAAAATATGATTTTTAGGATAAATATTTAATGGGTTAATTGATTATTCCAAGAACACACAAGTCACTGGATTTTCACAATGGAATCTCTGATAGAGGTATGGACATGAAATGAGATACCTCTAAATCAATTCACACTTTTGAGAATTCAAAACCAAACCAGAATAATGAGGTTTATGAACAACCACAAAAAAATATACATCTCAAGGACAAACCACTCTTTTCTAATCCAAAAAAATAGTGAAAATCGTAGCATCCAAAAAATCCTCCACATTATCTACTTCCCCAAGCAACAAGGCAAAACTCAAAGACCAAACATTCCTGACAACTAGATAATGGATCTCCTTCATACATGTTATGATATAATCGTTTTGTGGTGGAAATGACCCACCTAAAAGGGTTTAATCAAATCCATAATAAGGAATCATTATTATTAATTTGTTCCTCCCCTCCTCTTATGTCGGTACTTCTCACACGTTAGTAAAAAGAAAATTAATAATTTCATTATAATAATGTCAAGCATTACAACAAATGAAAAAAATAAATAAAAATATAAGAGAAAAACTTAGAAAAACTACATCTACTAGGCACACATCAATGAATCATGGTCCCATGTACTATAATCGAGGAGATAATTCCTCCACAACATAGGATCCAAAATAATTTTCCATCCATGATGATCATTCTCCCAATGGACCCAGATCTATACCAGACACTCCATGAATGTTGAATCATGTTTAATATCAATGTCTACCTAATTATTGACATGGTTGTGATCATGTGGATACTAAAGAAGCTCAGAGAACTGAAATATGTTGTGAAACCTCTCAAACCGTGACGAAATAACCCACATATATGACACCACACCAACTAGTCCCAAATGTTCGAAGGGCCCGAGGGACCAGGGAGAAATCTTGATTCCTTTATTAAACGACCTCTACCAACATCGAGGAGAAACCATTTAGAATACATGTTCAAGTACCTCATACTCCAGGGGCCTCCTCTTGTTATTGTAAAATGACTTTGGCTAGACCTGAGCCACCTTCATCCTCTCACGCAAAAGCAGAACCTGCTCTGTTGTGCTCTGCAGTACCTCATGTCCAAGAAGATCTACTTCCCCATCCTTTTTTCAAACACAATAATCCATGATAATTCATCCCTTGTAATTCCTCCAACGGTTCCATGCTTATGGTAGTGTGATAGATATTATTGTAGGAAAAATAAACCTGATGAAAGAATCGCACCAGAGATCCTTTGAAGTCCAAAACACACGGATGATGCATATCCTTTAATGTCTGGATGGTCCTCTATGTCTGCACATCTATTTGTGGGTGGAAAGAAATGTTATGGTGTATATGGGTTCCAAAAGAATGTTTTTATCTCATCTAGAATCATATGGTATTCTGTGTATCAACATCTGAGAAAATAGATCTGGTAACCCCATGCAATTGTTCCACCTAATGTACATACATCCTTTATAAGTAATCCACTACAATCAACTAATTGATCACTAGGATGTGAGCTAGTTTCATCAGATGGTCCACCACTAACCAGATAGAATCATAGCCTCCATAATCCATAGATAGTCCTACAACAAAATCCAAGGATATGTCATCCCACTTCTACTTAGGGACAAATAAGGGCTCCAATAGACCATTGAGAACATGGTGCTCTGCCTTCACCAACAGAAACCCGAGGAACCATCTCACAAACTCCGCTACTGGTTGCTTCACCCTATTCCCCAAAAAACTATGTTCTCATGAATTGGGGGAACATGTAAAATTATGATTCAATCGCTAGGGGTGAGAAATGGAACTCACAAAGAACACCCTCATAGATTTCCATTAGGACAAACAGCTTCCCACCTATGAGAATATGATTCTGACAATCATCCCACCATCCCACTAGTTCATTTCTCCATTCAAAGCAATCACTTATAACATGTGTCTCTAAGCATCCCCATAGAGGATCATACACCGACCGTATCAAGGCATAATATAAATCCCTCAAAAATAGATTGCCTCTACTAATATCCAAGATAGAATCTCTTTCCAAGGGAGATAAATCCTCTATCACCTTCCATGTATCCATAGATTCTCAAACCACTTCCATGTGTGACTTATTGCCTAGGGATTCATCCACAATGTTTCCCTTACCATAGGTGTAAGATATCGTGAATACGTTGTCCAAGAGAAAATCCATCCACCTCAATTTCCATAAGATCATGTTCCACTGGGAAATAATGTACCTCAATCTCTTATGATCTCTGAAGACCACAATGTGCTTCCTCGTGAGGCAATGTCTCCATAGATTCAGTGAGAACACTGTCATTGTAAGAACCAAGTCATTGGTGGCATAATTACTTTCACAGAGAAGTAAATTACTAGTCCCATAAAAGATCACACCTCATTACTGCATCTATACACACCCAAAACCTAAGCATGAGGAACTACATAACACCTAAAAATCCACTCCTCCCTTAGGCAACCTGAGTAATAGATCAGTGAAGAACCACCCCTTTAGAGAGAAGAATTCTTCCTCACACTGCTCACTCCACAAAAAGGCATTTACATTCCTTTTCAAGTATATCAATGGAGCTAAAACTCATAATATTTCTGGTACGGACATCTTCAAATTTTTTTCAATATCCAAGAAGTTAAAAACATCAACCACATTCCATGATGATTCCTAGGATTCAATTGCTTAGACCATTGGCATGTCCACTTCTATCCCCTACTGAGACACCCCATGTCCAATAAAATTAACCTCTCACATTCAGAACATGAACATGGACAACTTCCCATAGATGAGGTGGTGTTGAAGGAATTGAAATAATGTCCTCAAATTATAAGCGTTCCCCTCCTATTTCCATGAGATGATCACGATTTCATCAATGAACATGAAGAAGAACAAATATATGAATTCACAAAAAAAGCATAGTCCATGTGCCCCATAAACGTATTTGTTGGGTTTGTGACAGTGAACGACATGACCACGAACCAAAAGTGCCCATACATTCACCTGAAATTAATCATCAAGGTGTCACTATATTTCACTCGTAACTAGTGATGTCCATCTGATAGTTCAATCTCATAGAAACATCCTACACCACTAAGCTGGTCCAAAAAATCATATATCCTCAGAAGAGTATACAAATTCATGAATGTTACTTCTTTCAAACACTAGAATTTGATGCACATCTACATACCACAATCCTCCGTATTTGAAAACAAGAATGAGGAAAGACACATTGACATAATGGGCTAGATGAATCCCTTCTTCATCATATCATTAATATGAATAATCTACTCTCACTATTTAGAAGGCTCTAACCAATAAAAAGCAATCAAAACCGTATGGGATCGGGTTTCAAGTCTATTCCAAACTCAAAGTCACATCAAGAGGATAGATCTAGAACCTCCTCCGAGAAGTCATCTAGGAAATCTATGATAACCCATGGATCCTCCACCATCGGTGTATCTACTAATTCCACTAACATCATGAACGATAAATGGATATGAGTTTCCACACACTGTCTATCCACCAAAAATCTATGATTGCTGAAAAAAGATAATTATTGGCCATCAACATCATAAAACATGACTCTTATCTATAAATAGTTTATAACATCATGCATTGTAATCAACATTTTCAATTGGAAGAACATATTTTTTTCATTTGGCGGCCACATTATCCGGGTAAATAGTGTTCTTGTTTCTATTACCATGCATGTAATGTCCACCTTGATGGTTCCCAGTAGTGTTATCACAATCATGGAGAGTATTATGGTGTCTTTTATATGGGATAGACATATGGAAGGCATGCATCATTGGATGTCGGGAAAATTTCTTGCAAAACCCCTCTCTGAAGGGGGAATCAATATGAGGAGTGTTTCTTTGACCATGCAAGGTCTACATGCTAAACTTGCATGGGAGGCTATGGAAGGAAGAACTATTTGGGGTAGGACAATGCAGGACCGATATGGCACAAATGTGAATGAGAAGAGGGTATGACCCAATAAGGTTTGGAAACTGATTCACCCTTACCTGGAGGTTTTGTTTCATCACTCTAGATGGATGGTTGGATGTGGTGATATTTCTTTCTCGCTGCAATATTGGGGGGCTGGAAGGTTTTGGTTTCCAGGATTTCCCACACTGAATATATCATTTCGTGAAGCTAGCGTCCATCCTGGTTTTATTCAGGCCATCTTTGATGATAGTTAGTGGTCTGTCTTCAATAGTATTATTATCAATAATGAGAATGATAATCTTATTTTTATAGGCTTTTCTTCAGGTGTGTTATCTTTAAAGGCTTTTTCTCAGGTGAGGAGGGATGAAAATGTTGATGATACAAAGGGGGAGACAATGTGGTGCAGGGAGGTACCCACAAAATTTAATTTCCTTGTGTGGTGGGTAAGGAACCAAGCTCTGACTACTAATGATAATATTCAGAGTATGGGTGTTAGCTTTGCCTCTAGGTGTTGGTGTTGCCATGAGCCCAAAACAAAATCATTGGGGCATTTTTTTGATAGTGAATGGGTTGGATGGATATGGCCGGTGTTCGGTGCTTTCACTAGGTGGAACGGGCAGGAAGGGACGATGGAAATATTCTTAACTGCATGGTTTCAAGGTGCGGGCGATCAAGGACCTGAAACGAAGGCACAGACTATTCTGATACTTGCAGGATGCTAGACCCTTTGGAGCGCAAGGAATTGTGTGTGGCACAAAAACATAAGAGGTACACAAGCTAGTATCATTTTCATAATGAATAATTCTTTCCAGGACATGGTTCGGGTGCGTACTGGTTTCCAGGATGCGCCATCGGTGAAAGCTATTATACCAATCTATCTTCTTTCCAGCCGATGTGGGGAGTTGGGCCGTGGGAACTGGGTATGTTGGAATCCACTTAACTTCGGCCTAAAACTCAACATGGATGGATCACATGTGGGGGGAGATGAGAGGTGGAGGGGTTATCCGGAACTGGGCAGGGTCTGTTGTAGCAGCATTCTCTACATTCTATGGTAGGGGAAATGTTTTCCAGCCTGAAGCGTAGGTTATGGTCATGGTGTTGGAGACGTGTGGACTGTGGGAAATCACTCTCAAAGAGGTTGAAACAGATTCGTTAATTCTCTTCAATGCATTAACAAGTAAAGTTTGGCTTCCATGGAATAGCGTTTATATTATCAAGATGTGCAAGCAGAATATGGGTAATCTTATTGATATAACTCACACATGGTGGGAAGGGAACCAGGTGGCAGATTTCTTGGCGTCCAAAGCTTCACCCAACCAAATTATGCCTCTTTTCGTTAATATAGGTTATTTTCCTATTGAGGGAATAAAGTTTGTGATTAATGATGCTTTGGGATTGCACTTTTTTTGACCTCTGTGATTTTTCTTTTATCATCTTTTCTTTCAAAGTCAATAAAAATTTTAGTTGTCAGTCAGTCATAGTAGCCAAGGCATTGCTGCCAAGAGCATCAAAGTGGACAATGTTCATTATTGAACCGAGTTTACATGGCATTCCACCCCTGTATTACTAAACTGAATTCAGTTGCCATTCCAGCCATGTCTATATCATTAGATATAAATATTTACACAATGCATTGGAGGGAGATATCGGTCCCACCCATCTCATAATGAAATAATTTTTATTGTTCCACAAAATAAACATAAATCATTTATCATAACCCAAAGAATAAAATGGGTTTCATAAACATCATTGTTGACACCGAAAAAAAGTCTGTAACTCTCAGAGGAATTTTTAGAATGACGAAGAGAAGTCATATTCAGAATCAGAGGCCCGATCTGGAGGCCCGAAATGTGGTGCGCGAAATAACGGAGGCTTCGTGCGAAAAAATTTTATGCGCGCATAGAATCACTGGGTTTCGCGAAATTGAGCCGATGTTGCGCGCAATCTTTGCGCGCCCTAGTTCTGCGTTGCGAGCTTTTGCGCGCCGGCTGCGCTCGCGCGCGAATAATTTCACGTGCCGCCTGGATTCTGTGCCGGAGGTCGCCTATAAATAGAAGGTGACCTTGAACGGTTTGTGGGTTGAGGAATCTGAAGCGACTCCCGTGCTCAAAATTCGGCTCCCCCCACGCGCAAGATGACTTCGAGGTAAAAACCTCATTTCGCGCAACCTTGCCCCGGAGTTCGCCTTTGCGCGAAACTCCACCGGCTTCAGTGAATTTTCCCCCTCCTCAGTGTTCCAGCCTTGCGTGCAATGCGTGTCTCATGCGTGCAATAGGCTGCCGTGCGTGAAAAACCCTATGCGTAGTTCCCTCTCCGCGTGCAATTCCATTGCTCCAATTGTGCGTCATCCCAGAGTTTTGTGCGCAAACCATCCCTTTTGCGCGCAAATCCCGGGACTCCTAACCTTGACGCCCCATGGCTGCCCCTGCACCGGCACCTGATGTATCCCCTGCCGGGCATGCACGCCATTTGTTGTTTTCCCGTACGGCCTCCCAGGCTCATGCGAAGTAACCTCAAGGCCCTTGGGATGTGTTTCCCATTGCGTTGCTTTGCCTTATGCTTCTCCGTATAGGCACGCTAACGGCTATTGCTTCTTCGCATAGCCACACTAATGTGGACCCCCCGGTGGTTCGCCCTGCGGCCCCCTTCATCATGGCCTTGCCGATGCCTTCCCTCCCACAAGGGGTAGAGGGCGTTGGGAATGTAAGCCCTAGGGGTGTGGAGCAAACCCACCTCGTCCAAGCTACATGACATTAAACTACTAAGCACATCGTCCTTAACACAAGACGTTAAACTGTGGTCTGACCCCGTGCTTCGCACGCAGGGTCCCCCCAGCTAAGAAATTCGTTATGCCCACTCATCTCCACGGGAATGGACTCTTCCTCACATGGAATGAGATCCTCCTTGTCGTTGTGGCGTTTGTCCGCGGGGGAAGGGCCGCCTCAGAGCGTAAGCCCCTAGCCTCTCTTACGGATGATTTCACCCGTGCATCTCCGTACTTCCCCCTGCCAAGGCCAGTGGAGTCCTTTTCCCACCACGTTTTGTCACACCACAGGCCTCCACCCTAGACTAAGTCCCGAAACCAAGGTTCGCTAACCACACGTAATCCCATGTTTCCTCTTTGGGCCGCTCAACGCGTAAGACCCATTCCACTTCTCACGGACGCACCCTTCACGACGTGATCGTCTGGTCCCTGCTGCCTCTTGTTTCTCACACTGAGCATGACTCATGTGGGCTTAGAGTGCGCATCGACGATGACATCCTCTTATGGGCCGCCCCGGAGAGTAAGCCCCATCCCAGCGAACTACGCGGACTTTGATCCGTGCTAACACATGGTACGTAGAAAGCCTCCACTAGGTTCAAGCCCACCACCCGGTCATCCCGACCTCTCCATGTCGGTTCCCCGACCACCTTGGGCTGCCTCAGAGCGTAAGCCTCAAATATTCTGTCCCGCATGACATTAAACTGTATTCCTTCCCGCATGAAGTTAATCTGTATTCTGTCCCGCATGACGTTAAACTGGATCGCGTCCCGCATGACGTTAAACTGTATCCCATCCCGCATGACGTTAAACTATAATCCGTCCCGCCTGACGTTAAACTGTCATCCCCCGCTTGGGCCGTCCCAGAAAATAAGACCCATGTCTCACTCCACCATCCATCCTGATCCTTACCCGGGCCGCCACATCTCGGTGAGGTCTTGCCACCCCATCCCAATCCATGACACCTGGGAAGCTGCCCTCGTGTTGGCCCCAACATCGTTGTTCCCTCCTAGGGATCCTTCAACCCGATCCGTCTCCGCAAGACGTTAAACTCACGACATACCCCGTGTTAAACATGGGAAGATGAGGAAAACCTCAGAAGGTACATATTCCCCACGTTCGATTTGGATGCCTCAGGCTTCTGTGCCCTCGAGAAGCCCTGTGATGAGGGACCAAAGACAGACATGCCGACGACGCCCCAACATGACCATTCTCCCCACCGAAGGTTTCTGCCCCGACAATACCCCTTGGAGCGTCCTGACGGAAGCAGCATAATTAACTGGCATCCATGTAGATATGGCACCACAAATGAGCTTCACGAACCCGTCTAAAATCTAAGAGGGAGACCCGTACTAGGTGACGAGTTCCGAGGAGCAATCCACGGAAGGAAGAACCGACATCCCATCATCCCGGTTTCGATCAAGGAGCAGACGTCCTTACACAAGGAATGGATGTCGCCCGCCATTGGAAAGCGGGAATGCGGGGCAACAAGCAGCGCGTCCTCCCCACAGACGGATGTGCGTGCCCCGGCGAAAGCGTCGGAAACAAAAATGGTGAACCCGACGTGAATATCTTCTCCTCAACATGAGGAATGGTAGCCGTTTGGGGCATCAGATCCACAAAAATGGTGAACCTGACGTGAATCTCTTCTCCTCAACATGAGGAATGGTAGCCATTGGGGCATCGGATCCACAAAAATGGTGAACCCGACGTGATGCTCTTCTCTTCAACACGGGGAATGGTAGCCATTGGGGCATTAGAATAACAGCATGTCACCAGGTCCGGGTAACCCTCACCAGGACGTGAACTTTCCAGGGGTCGAGTCCGTCAGGACATTGACTACTTTGTTCTGTGACGTCGCAAGCGTGGATCCCTCTCGCTGACCATGGAAGACGGAATGACACTGGGCCATGGTTGTTGATCTCCTCTCTTGTTGATATTAATGGGTTCATCTCCCTATTTACAGAAATCAGATCACTGCATTCGGAGCTCGATCACCACCTGCCCACCAGCGCAGGGGCAGGGGCAGTACCGACGCAGCTACCCCGCGCAGTCCCACCTATTCGGTGGTCGCTCCGGCTTTGACTGTCGTAGCAGCCAGGCGCTTGCTCCCCTATCCCCGTCTGAAATCATCCAACGGAGGGTGATCAAAAACCTGGTTCGTAGGTATGATGAGGATGGGGTCATCCCGACTTGGGGCATGGCCCGCTTGGATCTACAGGCGGCTGCGCCTCACCACCATCGCCTCCCTCGAGGGCCACGCAGGGAGCCGCCGCTCCCCACGCCGACATTCAACCGCTTCGGGAGCCTATCCCCAGAGCGCTTTGACACATCCCTCCCCTATGCCAATGATGTGGGGGATGTCCGGGTCCACCAGATCGGCGATCCATCCCAGGGGTTAACGGCAAGAACCCCCGCCAGGCCGCATCGGCGCCGCCGCCCGACTCCCTAAGCCGAGGAGCAGGCAATCATCATGCCCGCACAGCCAGTTCCGACCCATTTGACTCGACACCAGCGTCGGGCGGGAGCAGGAGAGAATGCCCATCCTAGGGCACCAGCATCAGCAACCACTATGGCCCGAGCCACTACTGACTCCTGTTGCCAGATCCCTGTGCATGTTGAGCAGGGGCAGCCGCGTGCCTGACTTGGATCGAATCCACGACCGCCTTGCAGGCAGGTTGGGTCGAATCTCCCGGTTGCAGACACTGGCAATGGCCACTGCGGACCAATCCGCGGTAGTGCCACTCACCACGAGGGCTCATTCTGTGCCACCGATCTGGGAAGCCAAAAGCTTCTTCTCAATGGCTATGCTCCGGGTATGACTCCTTCCAGCGCCCACTGCATGGGTTATGAGGTCACTCCTTCTACTACCAGTCACGAGCATGGCACCATTGTGCATCCAGCCACTCACTCACATGGAGGTCCTCCCCATGTCCCTTTCGACATCTATCCCGGTGCTTCTCGCACCCCGGCCTTCGGTCCCCACTTCCCCAGCTCTATTGTGGCTGGGGGACCCCATGACAGAAGTCGTCCTTACCCTAAGAAGCTACCCAAGGGCGGGAAGGCCGGGCGTCGTCGTCGTAGGAGGAATGTCAGGGGAGTCCATACGGGAATCAGACCAGTCCGTTTCTCAGATTCGGAGGCAGAGTACGACTCGACGATGAAACCTCCCCGCCAACCCTTCGAGCTGTGGGTAGGGGGGGAGACACGGAGCGTCAGTCTCGTACTCCCCGAATGTGAGATCCGTATGATTATCTCCTCCCTTCGAAGGTATATCCCGGAGGACTAGGACTTGGTGTACCGCCAGGGATCAAGCCCGCAGTCGCCGCTGACCTCCTCATAAGCACCTCCCGCCCCTGTTAGGGAGGGTGAGGAACTTTTCTGGGGACCGACCAAAGAATCGCGAGGCGACACACCCTCGGGAAGCACCGATGATATGAAAAGAGTCCCATCCACCAGCCCATCCTATCACGACGTGGAAACCAGGGCACTGTAACCCCTGGAGGATGACCCAGGGATTGGCGGCCAATCGGCATGTTCGCCGTATTCCCCGCCGGCCAGCCCACTGCCCCGATGGTCTGCCTCAGCGCCATTTCCAATTCCCCGACATTCCTTGGTGGACGAGCAGGGGTGGCAAGTTCTGGACCCCGAACCAGATCTGTGGAGCTTCTGGACCGTTCTTCCAGCGAGCCACTTCCCTGAGAAGTTTTGGCTGGTCGCAGAAATGGGTTTTGATGTGCCAGAGTCACTCACCTCGGGAGAGTTTGAATGCTTCCGCCAGATTCTTTGGGTTACTCACCCCCTCCTCCACCATTAGTTAGCGCCTTATCCCAGGAGCCAAGCGCATCTCGAGGAGATTGGTGAGCAGTGTCGCCGGGTCGACCTAGCAGCACTCCACGTGGTCCTGCACCCCGAGTCGCTGGGCCACCACAAGGCCCTTCAACAACAATGCATCCAGAGTTTTCATGTAATCCGCAGAGTTATTGAGGAGGCCCCCACCCACGCACACGTCCATGGGTGGGGGCAGTACGCTACTCTCCTCTTCTGTGTGATCTGCCGGCAGCCCGATCCACTGGGCGGCCCTGATGGAGCATCGCCAAGTGCAGTAGCAGTCAACCTGATTGACCTTTTAGATGAAGGAAACATGGTGGAGCCCCTCAACGGGGACTCACCCCCCGAGGACAGGCCGCTACTGGACCCATCATGGAGGATTACTCGCCAACAGAGGGGCCTCCTAGGCCTTCCATTACCCACGGAGGCACTAGCGTTGGGCCGAAACATCGGCAAAGTTTAAGAGCCTATCGGTTCTGTCAAACTCGCCGACCCATCTACCTTAGTGCAGAAGGTAGAGGAGGATCCCGAGAAGGCCACACTGTGCCAACAGCTATTCGAGAAAAAGAGGCTGGTTGATGATCTCCTGGGCGAACGCATTGCGGAGCGGCGGCCTGACTATGGGAACCCTAGACCAGGACAGTAGGGGCAGGAGCATCTACCCCTTGCTGAGACCCCCCTGGGCAACCGAGACAGTGTCGTGTTCGCCGACAGGGGAGACACTGGATCCCATGGAAAGATGGAACGATATTTTTCGCCTAACCCTCCCGAGCGGTGAGACAACCTGGGGGAGCCTGCGCGATTTCCTCCCGCCGCTCCGAGAGTCGCTCCCCCAGCTGCCCCCCGAGCCGCTGAGCGCGACTATCGTGTTGAAGAGCCTGGCAATGCGCTTGTGATTAGAGATCCCCATCAGGACAGGAATCCACATCCGGATGATCTGATGGAAGTACTCACCGCTCGCTTGGAGGCCCTGGAAACTCGGCAGGTGGCGATCCCACCGGATGGCAAGCCGTACCCCGCATGGGTGGATGACATGTCGGCCCCGCCGGGATTTGGGAACCCCACTTTTGCCCCCTTTAACGGGACTGGAGACCCACCACAACACTTGGACCACTTCAACTCGAGGTGCGGGACCATGTTAGGGACTCCAGCGCAGTAGGAGGCTCCCAAGCTCCGGTACATCGTTCAGACACTGGAAGGACCAGCATTTGTCTAGTATAGCCAACTCCCTATTGGATCTGTGACTAACTGGGAGGACCTTTTCCGGCAATTCCTCTACCAGTTCAGTTCCACAACCCGGAAGACGAACATTGCAGAACTCTTCAGGTGCAAGCAAAGGCCCGACGAGCGAGTCGCAGACTTCTTCGCCCGGTGGAAGGGGCTAACGTACTCCCTTGACATGCCACTGACTCAAGAGAAATTTCTGAAGATGTGTGTGGGGAATGTCAAGGCGGAGTTGGTTCCTTCCCTGATCATGAAGAATTCCCCTGGAGGGTTCCGGGACTTCTCGGATAAGGCTCAACGCCTCGAAGAATCCCTGCAACAGGCCAGTCATGCATGCCCACTACCTCCTGTGATCTCTGCAAGGAGAGCCGCTAGAGCCGAGCCCGCTGCTGTGGCGCAGATAGAGGCCCCCAGACAGCTAGAGTTGTTGCCAGTTTGGCCAGCTCAGGAAGTTCATATGGGTCCACCCCCACGGGCACAACCTCTGGCCCAGCAGCGACCGCCTCAAAACCGGCAGGCGCCTCCACGTAACGCACCGCAACCACCTAGGTGAGGTAATCCGTCTCCGCCTCCTTGGCCTGCTCCTCCGGCCCCTAGCCATGGTCAGCCCCCAAGTGTCCCCTTTCCAAATAAGAGGAATCGTGCTTACTCGTTTGTCAAGGCCCAGGTCCCCGGTTATTTCCGTAGCGCCTTGGAGTAGAGGATTGTGTGACTACCTGAGTGCCGGAAGCCAGAAGAGGCGTGTCTCACAGATCTCCCTAACTACTGCCCTTATCACCAGTTCCTGGGACACACCATCCAACAATACTATGTGTTCAAGGACTGGATCCAAGACTAGATTGACAACAACATAGTTAGGTTGGGCCCAGCCCCGGCACAGGTGGCAGGTGTCTTCGTGGGATCACATGGCAGTAGTGACGATGGGGATGGGTGGCAACAGGTTTCTAACCGTGGGTCCCGGAATTATAACGACTGGATGGCCCACAGGATGGTCGCCCATGCCCATGGCATCATCTGTGCCCGCCTGGATCAGCCAGAGCCCTCGGAGTCTGCGAGTTCTGCTTTGGCATCGTCGTCCCAGGCTTCTACCCAGAAGAGAATGCGACGACGCAAGAAGAAAGAATGCGCCCTGCCATTGCCATCATCTTCTCGCACGCTTGGCGATTTCATGCCCCCGGAAATGGGGATCCCTTCGAGTCCCCGACCGGTAATGGATGACTCCTCGACCGAGAGCCCAGGGTACGCTTCGTTTAATACCGTAGAGTTGGTAAATCCCTTTGTGGCTCCCGACGACGAGGAGCACCAGGAAGACCTCCCCGAGAGCCCGGGGTATTCTTCGGTTAATACCGTAGAGTTGGTAAATCCCTTTGTGGCTCCCGACGACGAGGAGCACCAGGAGGAACTTCCCGAGAGCCCGGGGTATGCTTCAGTTAATACCGTAGAGTTGGTAAATCCCTTTGTGCCTCCTGAAGATGAGGAGTGCCAGGCGGACCTCCCCGAGAGCCCGGGGTACGCTTCGGTTAATACCGTAGAGTTGGTAAATCCATTTGTGGCTCTCGGCGATGAGGAGCGCCAGGTGGACCTCCCCAATGTCCCCAGCCGTCGCCAACGTCGACGGAGCCGTGGCTACGTGAACCGCCGAGGCACGACAGTCGTCACCTCCATTCAGGCCATACACGCTACCCAGACCAGGCAGCAGGCCCGGTATAGAGAGCAACACTCGCGGCTCCCTCACCCGGTGACCGCAGGTTCGCTTCCACCCCCGTTTGTGTTGCTAGATCAGGTGGAACCGCCTTTCCTGCGTCGCAACCATCCCAGCCCTGCCACTGGCCGACTATGGCCTTCCGGTCCTAGAAAGGCGGCCATCTCTCGGGCTTCAGCCGGTGAACAGCGGGATGCGCCTAGTACTAGTTAGTAACCAATCCCGCCAGTAGGGCCCGTCATTCCCCCAATCACATAGCGACCTCCTGTAAGCAGAAGCTCGTGCTTGGTGCGAAAGTATGACGTCTTGAAACATCTGGCTGGCATTCCGGCAAGGCTTTCCATCCTTGAGGCCCTCCGCCTGTCGTCTCAAATGCGTGAGGTGCTCGCCGAGGCTCTAAGGAGCCCCCTCCAGTTTGAAATGGAGGTAGCGGCCGTGGAAGCCTTCAACACCGAGGTGATTGAGGATGCCGAATGTCAGGCGTTTATCTCATTTTCCGATGAAGATGAAGACCCTCCCATACAGGGGCACATCCTCCCGTTGTACATCACTGGCCAGTTCAATGGCGTGGATGTTTGTCGCTATCTTGTCGACATGGGTTCTGGGATTAACTTGATCCCAACTCGGACGCGGTGAAAAATGGGGATGTCCGAGGATGATTTAACTCCCTCCGACCTCAGAATCCAGGGGTATGACAGGACGGAGCAAATTCCACATGACAGGATTCGTCTAAAGACCCAATTCGGCGGCTTAATTGCTAATACTGAATTCATGGTTGTCTCTCAGGACACTGCCTACAACGCATTGATGGGCAGGCTGTGGCTCTATCTTCACGCAGCGGTTCCCTCATCATACCATCAGGTCCTCAAATACTCCCTTAAGGGTTGAGTGGGTGTGCTCCAAGGAGATGCGTCTCTGTTTGCCTCTTGTGAAGCTCGTTACATGGACGCTGACTATTACAAGAGCAAGGACAAGAAAATCATGGTAGGTGAGGATGAGCCCGCCGCTTTCGCAAGTGATCCCTGGGCAGGTTTGGATGACGCATATGTCTTCCCAATCCATCAGTTGGTGGCCAAGACTCTCGATATGGGAGAGTGATTTGTTGTCTCGGGTACTAGAGGAATGCATATTTCCGGGTCTAAGCAACGATGGGAAATTACCTCGAACTCTTACACCAACCAGGCTCGGGTGATCCCCGAGCCTCCTACCCCCGTACGATATCGGGACGTTGGGCTCATGGCAATGACAGTATGTCATACGTGCCTGTTTCGCCAAGCCGGGATCGACCGGCTCAAGCCAACGCGTCACCACTGCTTTGATGTCGTTAAGCGTGGCCCCTTGGGCCGCAGGCCAGATGGGATTGGGTCAACCGCCTTTGTCGCTACGGTCTCCGCGGTGCATCAGTCTCCAGTCGTGATGACCTCTGCCGCCCAAGCCGGCGCTAGCTCCCCATCAGGGTCGAGGAGCCCTGAAACGGCTCCCCCCGTGGACGATCCTTCCACAAGCGGAGAAGAAGACAAGGAAGATGATCCTACTGCCATTGAGGAGGGCGTCTCTACCACGGTTGACGAGCTCGTACAGGTGAACCTCGGTAGTGAGGCGGACCCGAGACCCACGCTGGTCAGCGCTGCTATGCCTCCCGAGGAATGGCAACGGTACATAGACTTCCTCAGACAGCATCGTGATGTGTTTTCCTGGAGTTATGATGAGATGCTAGGACTAGATCCCTAGGTAGCCGTCCACCGCCTTGGCCTCCCAGCAATCCATCGCGGGTTCAAGCAGCCTCCCAGAAAAATGCACCCCTTTCACGGTGCCATGGTTGAGGCTGAAGTTGATAAACTCATTAAAGACAACTTCATCAGGGAAGTCTAGTACCCCAGGTGGCTAGCCAACATTGTGCCCGTCAGGAAGAAGAACGGGCAGATCAGGGTCTTCATCGACTTCCGCAATCTTAATCGCCACTGTCCGAAAGATGACTTTCCCCTTCCTGTGACAGAGCTGTTGATCGATGCAACGACCATGTTCCAAGCCCTCTCCTTCATGGATGGGTACTCTGGGTACAACCAGATCCGGATGGCCCCCAAGGATGAAGAGTTCACTGCCTTCAAGGCCCCCTAGGGCACTTTCTGCTATCGGGTTATGCCTTTCGGCCTGAAGAACGCGGGTTCCACCTATCAACCGGCTATGTACCGCATATTCAAGCTGATCCTCAGGACGCCGGTGGAGTTCTATGTAGATAACCTGGTGGTTAAATCTCGTCAGCGCCAGGACCATCTCAAAGACCTTGAGAAAGTGTTCAGTTTGCTCTGTTCTCGCCACTTGAAGATGAACCCATTGAAGTGTGTCTTCGGGGTCACCTACAGAAAGTCTCTTGGCTTCATCTTCAGGTATCGAGGTATCGAGATCGACCCCGAGAAGATCATGGCCATCAGTCAGATGCCTCCCCCAAATAATATTCGGGAGCTTTGAGGCCTCCAAGGCCACTTGGCCAATATACGCCGATTCATTGCAAATCTGGCCGGCAAGTGTAAGCCCTTTTCTCGGATCATGAAGAAAGACGCCGTCTATGGGTGGGATGAAGAGTGTCAGACAACTTTTGAGGAAATCAATCAGTATCTTCTTCAACCTCCGGCCGTGATGCCACCTGTTCCCGGAAGGCTGCTGGTCCTTTACGTGACCGCACTGAAGCGATCCCTCGACGCCCTTCTCGCCCAGAAGAACAACGAGGGAATGGAGAATATCCTCTACTACCTCAGCTGCATGCTCCTCGATGTGGAAGTTAGATACTCCCCCATCGAGAAGAGCTTCATGGTGCTCATATTCGCCATACAGAAATTGCGGCACTACTTGCAGCACCACAAGGTATAGCTGGTCTCTCAGGTAGACCCGTTGAAATACATCCTGAGCCGAACTATTTTGACCGGCCGATTGGCACGCTGGTCGGTGGTCCTCCAGCAGTTCGACATTAGGTTCGTACCTCAGAAGGCCGTCAAAGGACAGGCGTTGGAAGACTTCTTAGCTGCACACCCAACCTCCGTGGACCAGCCACTGGATTTGGTCTTTCCTGATGAGGCAATCCTCTCAGTCTATCACGAAACCCCATGCTAGAAGATGCACTTTTATGGCGCCTCCCGAAGCCCTACCGGTAGAAGGCACAACGATCCTAGGCTTAACATGGTTGGCCTGGGTATCGTCTTCATCACCTCGGAGCAAGCCGTTCTGCCATATTCTTTCTTGTTGTCACAAGGCTTCACCAACAATGAGGCAGAATATCATGCCCTCATCACTGGCCTCGAGCTGTCCCTAGAGGTTGACGTACCCCACCTGTATGTAAAAGGAGACTCTGAGCTAGTCATCAAGAAGGTTAATGGTGACTACGCTGTCAGGAAGCCAGAACTCATGCTGTTGCTGGAGTGCAACCTCCGTCTAATGGCTATGTTCCCATCCCGACTAGATGTCGTTCACGTTCCCCGGTCGCAGAATAGTCGAGAAGATGCTTTGGCCAGCCTGGCCGCATCACTCGCGGTGCCCGAACAGGATGACCTAATCATCCACGTGGCGCACCGAAGAGTCATTGCTCCTGTTATCCCGGAGGGCGATCGTGGCCCGCGAGTGAACCATCTCACCGCTGGTGCCCCCGCGTCAGGACCCCCCGGGACCTCAGGCGTAGTGATCGAGACAGTTCCTGACTGGAGAACACCCTTGGTTGAATATCTCCGGCACGATAGTCTTCCAATGGACCGTGAAGAGCGGGAACGATTCCGGCGCCGCGCGCCGCAGTTCTCCCTTCAACGCGGTCCTAGTCGTGAGCAGTTCTTTTACAGTCATGGGTTTGACGGTGTTCTCCTCCGTTGTCTTCAAGGAGTTGAGATCACATAGGTCATGCAGGAAGTGCACGCTGGCTCTTGTGGCACCCACCAGGCCGGGTCGATGTTGTCCCACCAGATTCAGAGACTGGGATACTTCTGGCCCTCCATGATCCACGACTGCATCGAGTATGCCAAGAGGTGTCATGCGTTCCAAGTTCATGCTAACTTTGTGCATCGGCCACCGGAGCCTCTCCATACTACTATGTATTCTTGGCCCTTTGCAGTCTGGGGGTTGGATGTCGTAGGGCCTTACCCGCCGGCAACGGCCCGGCAATGTCTGTTCTTCTTAACCGCCACAGATTTCTTCTCAAAGTGGGCAGAGGCAGCCCCGCTTAGAGAAGTCAAGGTTGGTTTTATCACCAACTTCGTGAGTTCCAATATCATTGAATGGTTTGGAATACCTCATGCTATCCTCACGGATAACAGAACCAACTTCCGAGCGACCGAGCTGATAAGATTGTACGCCAAGTTAAACATTCACTCTAACCACACCTCCCGCTATCATGCGCAGGCGAATGGATAGATTGAGGCGTTTAACAAAACCCTCTCTAACATTCTGCAAAAAATGGTTGGTCAGAATAAGAAAAGTTGTCCGGACAAGCTCCCCAATGCCCTCTGGGCTTATAGGACGACGACTCGCAATTCCACCCAGGTGAACCCGTATTCCCTGGTATACGGAGATGAGGCCAACCTTCCCATCGAGGTCCAGCTGCCCTCTTTGCGCACGACGATATATGACCAGCAAGCACCAGATAGAGTTGCCGAGAACCATCTAGCCTAATTGGAAGCGTTGGACGGAAGTAGGCTTCACGCTTTACATAACTTGGAAAGGCATATGAGCATGATGGATCGAGCTTTCGATAAGAAGGTTTGCCTCCGCTCCTCCCTACAAGGTGACTTGGTATTGGCTCTTAGAGCGCCAATGATTCCCGGTAGGAAACCACCCAAGTTGGAACCCTAGTGGGAGGGACCTTTTATTATCCACAAGGTCTATCCCAATGGAGCGTACTCCCTGGTGACGATGGATGGTGAGCGTATCACTCCTCCCACCAACGCCAGGTTCATCAAGAAGTACTTTGCCTATCCAGTATGGTCCTGCATGACCTTAAACTGTATGGTCCAGCACAACCTTAAACTACACTATTCCCTACATTTGGGCACCACAGTCTGAGCTCTAAGACCTAAAACTAAGATCCGTATTTCATCCCAATTGACGTTAAACTGTATTCCGTCCCGCATGACGTTAAACTGTATTTGAGGTCCGTTGTCGCGTCTGTTTCACCTTTGGGACTTCGACCACAGGGTCGCGTGGCGTGATGTGAGATTATGTCCCCATTCACATCGAGTTTGTAATGGTTGCACCACACGCACCCTGTTCTCAGGGTTTAGCCCTCCTCTGTCCAATGTCATTTAAAGACGCACCCCCTTTCAAGAACTATTTGTGGCTGGATTCCCATCCTTATGGGATACGTAGGACCTCCTGAACACCTAGATGTCAGGTCTAGCCCCATCTCTTAAGAGATCCCACGATCTCTCGGTGCCCAGGGTGTTTTCCATTACGCCTCTTTTGCCCAGGGATCAGCCATCTTTTGGCCGCTCTCGGACTGAGCCCTCTAACCCTTTCCAGTGGTCTGCTGTTGTGCTCAAGGCACTATGGTCTAGAACTTGGAGTGCCAGATTCGACTAGGGAAAGTTCCATCCACTTTCCAAGCTTCGTGTTCCCCTTCATTTGGGCCCCCGTCATCCATTATACCCGGAGGGACCCCCAAGAATGGCCTGGATACAACACCCAAGGGCTCTCCTACCATCATGGGACAATGCCCTCGAGGGTTTCAGACAACGAATCGATACAAATCCTTCATTGTGAACATGGTCAACGGTTGATGCGCATTTTCTTGTCCCCGTGGCTAACACGATAGGATGCTGCATTGCGAACATGGTCAGCAACAATCCTCAGTCGTCACGCCGGCTTCCCCGAGCCCTGAATGTTGGTGGCATGGTTCATGTCATGTTCCGCCCCACCGAGTCAAGGTGGAATATCGACACTCCTTGTAATAACCCTCAGTACACCCCCGCACATCAGACAGACCGAGCTGCATAACGGTGTCTCTCAGGGCTCCCGCGATCTGAGCGCTAGAGTATGTGCTTGGGTCTCTTTTTTACGGGTTGCGCGCGGCTTGACCATCACCCCCTTGTGGAGTGAGGAGTCGCCCAGACATTGCGTTTTGGGCCCAGCATAGCTGGGAGCTAGCATGTCCTGCCCCTCCCTGATTGTCGAACCCTCGTAGGCGTCTTTTCCCGAGGTTCCTCTCTCGGTTGGTCCAAACCATATGACCTTAAACTATGTTGCTGGTCCAAACCATATGACCTTAAACTGTGTTGTTGGTCCAAACCTTATGACCTTAAACTGTGTTGTTGGTCCAAACCATATGACCATAAACTGTGTTGTTGGTCCAAACCATATGACCTTAAGCTGTGTTGTTGGTCCAATCCATATGACCTTAAACTGTGTTGTTGGTCCAAACCATATGACCATAAACTGTGTTGTTGGTCCAAACCATATGACCTTAAACTGTGTTGTTGGTCCAAACCATCTGACCTTAAACTGTGTTGTTGGTCCAAACCAGATGACCTTAAACTATGTTTCTGGTCCTATCACACGACCCTAAACTGTGACATTATCGTCCTGGCCGCACGATGAAAAACAACACTTCATTGTGGTGACCTCGTTGTAGAGGAAATCACGTTGGGTATTGGTCTTTTTCCATGCCATTTGTCAACACCTATCACGGCTTGATGCTTGTGGCGACACCATGTCCTACTACTCTAGGTCTGTCGCTTCACAACAAAAAAACCACTCACCTTAAAGGAAAAACAAGATTTATCAAATTCCGCTTCTTTTAGTGTAAGGGCCACGCCCGTGCTCCCCTTTTCCCTTGGAAATGGTATCATACCATGTCACCTTTCAGAACTACTTATGGCTTGATTCTCATCTTTATGAGATATGTAAGAGTGCCTGGGGAACTTCCTCGCGGGCCAAGCCAGCCTACCTTCGTGTTCGTTCCCTCGACTAGATCATTTCCCTGGAAATCACATGGTAATTAGGGCTTAGGTCCTCATTCACGTCGTATTTTTTAACTATCATTCCATGTGTTCGTTTCTCCCTTTTCCCACCTCACGGTCCGAGCTCTAAGTCCTAAAACTAATATTCTCACCGTCCGAGCTCTAATACCTAAAACTAAGATCCTCACTATCTGAGCTCTATGACCTAAAACTAAGATCCTCACGGTCCGTGCTCTAAGACCTAAAACTAAGATCCTCACGGTCCGAGCTCTAAGACCTAAAACTAAGATCCTCACAATCCGAGCTCTAAGACCTAAAACTAAGATCCTCATAGTCGGAGCTCTAATACCTAAAACTAATATCCTCATGGTCCGTGCTCTAAGACCTAATACTAAGATCCTCATGGTCCGAGCTCTAAGACCTAAAACAAAGATCCATATTCTGTCCCGCATGACGTTAAACTGTATTCCGTCCCGCATGACGTTAAACTGTATTTTGTCCCGCATGAGGTTAAACTGTATTTTCATGAAATACGTGTGGCTTGATTCTCATCATTATGAGATATGTAGGACTTCCCAAACATCTCGTCTCAGGTCCAGCCCCAAGGATTACTAAACCACATCCCTCCTTATTGTTGGCCCCTCGACCCTACTTCATGGGAAGTGGTGTAATCGGGATATCTACCCTGAGCATGTTCGGGATGCCCCATGGTAATAATGGGAAGCGACAGTTCTCTCTCCAAAGAGGTCCTTCCTAGAAATTGGGACGACCCGTGATCAGGTTGGTACGGCTGCCTAATGCGCCTTCACCATGGTGGCACATTTTCGGGAGTGTTGGACTCTGTTCGAACAAACCACCACTCCACCTTCCACGCTTTGCGTCCCCCTTATTCAGATCCTCATTTCCTTTAGTGTTTGACGGGACCCCCTAACAGAATGGATGCTCGACCTATGGTCCGCCTACTGTCCTGGGCCAACATTCCGAAGAACAGGTCATGTTTGATGGGACCCCCTAACAGTATGGATGCTCGACCTATGGTCCGCCTACTATCCTGGGCCAACGTTCCGAAGAACTGGAAATGTTTGACGGGACCCCCTAATAGTATGGATGCTAGACCTATGGTCCGCCTACTGTCCTGGTCCAACGTTCTGAAGAACTGGTCATGTTTGACGGGACCCCCTAATAGTATGGATGCTCGACCTATGGTCTGTCTACTGTCCTGGGCCAACATTTCGGAAAACTGACCAACAATATCTGAGTTAAACCCCGTGTTGCAAAAATGTTCAGCGGTCAGCCCTCGTTTATTTTCCCCCCACTCTAGGCCAACGTGATGTGGATGATGTGTTTCCGCCACGGTTGACAGTTATCCTCTATGGTTGCGCCCCATTGGGTTCCGAATTTGGGCAGCGTGATTTACCCTTCCTCTCCATTCCCCTGTGTTCGGATGGATTTCAATGCCCCCGGAATTGCCCCGCTTGTGTGTAAGAGCACAATGAGAAGTCGACACATCAATCGGCTCAGGGGTCTCCTCAGAAGTCCAGGCCCAATTTTTGATGCCTGAAGCTTGGTCAATGCCCCACAGTTGAACGAAATGATGGTACGAGCATCTTATGCTTCTTGTGTTGGGCACGACCCACAGGAGATTAGGGATGAGTTGTTATTCATTTTAGAACTATGGTTGATTGCATGAAACCAAGGGTACAAATGAGTGGATTTGACCACATATTGGATTGAGATGATGAACAGTACAAGTAGAAAGTTCATGAGATGGAAAAACACAAATCCCTTAGGGATTAGTGTGCTGAAGTGATATTTCCAGTGCTATTACCCTCTGGCTGGTAGCCTCCAGGACTTCTTCTTGCTCTCTGAAGACCCTCTCCTCATCAACCACCATAGAGCGCAGCTCGCCAGCCCTAGCTTGTGCCTGCTCCCGCTCGGTTTGAAGTACGTTCATCTGGTGAATCGCCTCCACCAGTTGATCATGCGCATCAGCCAGCTGGGTCGTCAGTTGCTCCACGAGTTCAGAGCATGTGGCGATGAAGAACTCTTTATCTGCTACCTGCCCTTCGAGGTGCCAAACTTCCTGTTCCTCCCTCAGTAGCTCTTGAGCACTCACCGATCCTTCTCGGCACTGGGCAATGTCAGTACGCCGGCTGCTCTCGCATATCTTCTCGGCCATGTAATCACAGACCGTCAGATGAAGGCGCTGAGCATCGGCCCCTACGGCGCACATGAAGCGCAGCCAGGTCTGAAGTGATCCCATCCGCCTCAGCCAATCCGGCTGGGGCTGCCTGAGGAAGCCCTGGATACACTTCCACCCTTTGCACCGTGTCATCCGGCTCTCCTTGACAACCTATGAGTCTGAGTCATCTATCTCCTTAGGGTCAGCGGGTCGGTATATGGGGATGACCGCCAACAGATCGGCAGCAGTATCCACCCCAGTTATGTCTTCATGAGGAAAAGAATCCTCGACGTCCGGGCGACCTTCTCTCGCCCCAGCAGCAATGATGCCTCCACCAGCATCCGACCGCATTTCAGGAACAGCACCACAGATGTCCACCGCCCCCTGTTCATCAATTGTCGGGGCCAACTCATTGCAGAAAGCATGTTCCTATCGAGGTGGTATGTCCACCGCTAGTCCACTCGCGGATGACCTGGGATCCATAGCCTGACGTGCCTCTAGTGTTGAGATCACTGCGTAGGGCATACGCTGGTCAGACAAGATCTTTTGACACCAAGCACCAGTAATGAAGCGTGAGGCTTACAGGAATCCAGAGTGTCGGTCCCTAGTGTTTTGGCCACTGTAGGAGCCGCCAAAATGGGAGACCCCTCTGCACTGGTTAATGGAATGATGGGTGTCGGATCCCCATCATGTCCCACTGGTTCCTCTCCGCCCTCCTCTGGTGGGGACGCCTGTCCACCGCTCATGTTCTCTTGAGTAGGATGTGAAAGTGAGTTAGAAGTTGGAAAGTAGAATGAATGAATGAGGGAGGTAAATGAAGACAAAGACAAACCTCGATAATCTCGGTTACATCGAGATCAGAGTCGGAAATCTCGCCGCTCTCTCGGAGACACCCTTGGTAGGTCGCCCCTTGCGACCCCTCACCTTCGGGCTCCTCTTCTTCGTCTTCTCCCTCGCCTTCGTCCTGTCCAGTTTCCTCCTCCCCCTCCAGCTCCTCATCACTGTCACCTTCTCCCGACGACATCGCTTCTGGATGATGCTCCTGGCTGAGCATCACTTTCACTAGGAAATTTGGCTCTGCACGCCGCCCCCTTTGGCGTGAGTATGCGTCCATGGCCGTCAGATAAACAGGTCGTCGATGGAAATTAACTCGGTCGGTAATTTGAACGAGCCCGACCTCCGGCAGTTGGATCCTGTTTTGCATTAACTTCTGCCATATGGCTTCGACGCTCAGTGATTGCCGCAGGGTCATCCAGGCCAACCACAGTGCCGGGAGAATTCCATCTTGGGAAGGTTCGAGCAGATATCTTATCTACTTCTCAGGCAGTTTCCTTGCCGCCTCATGTGATCCCCTTGCGGGTAACGAGGACGTGGCAGCACCATGTGATGTTCCCGCTGCCGAAGTCCCGGCCTGCGCAGGCCTCATTGCCTGACGCGCCCTTGATTCCCCCCTTCCGATGGCACCGTGCCTTCTTTCTCGTCGCCCGGTTTCCGCCCGAGCAACCTTGAGTTGCCGCATGCACTTGCATAATAGCCCCTCAGGGTACGCAATGGTCCTGTTTTCGGCATACTCGGTTGCTAGGATGGAATCGACCCCGATGGGAGGAAGAGTAACGACATCGCCAGAGCCAAAAGTGGTAAACATCAACCACATCTGGCGCAGGACGCATGGATTCGTCTCCTTCCAGACAGCCGTGAATACCTTCTTCGACATTCGTTGGAGGCACCCAAATTGCCTGGAGAATCGGGATGGCACGTAGGTCTCACAGATCACATTCCCATCAATCCGAGCCACGATCACCCTGCCCCGAATTGTCTGGAAGTATTCCTGTTGTTCCAGAGAGCCTCGCCCGTTGTCCACTACTTGGCCGACTGGGGTGGGGAACGAGCTGAAATTGAAGTTGGTGTGGTTTCCAATGAGGATCCTCATGCCCTCCTCATTGAGAGTCAATGGCACCACCCCTGCGATGTTTAGTAAGGATGATAACAAGCCATTTACCGGAGGACGGACGGCGTTTGGGAACGTATACCCGCCGAGATGAGATGCCACCCAGCCATGGAAGATATGGAAGGGACCACATACTCTCCCAGGCAACCCCCCCCCCCCCTCGTGTGATGCGCCCCAGGATGGTATACAGCTTGGCCAACATGGGGACACCCAAGTTGAACCGTTTGTTGTTGTCCATGGAGCCCGCCATCACCAAAGTTGCTGGACGGACGCCCATCCTTGCGTCCCGCACCGGCAGGAGCCACCCGCTCAGGAAGGCGGCAAGGAACCCGACATACCGGACGTTCGAGTCCCGGGCCTCGATGACGCGGTAGACCTGTGATTGGTATTGCCATGCCTCTAGGGTCTTCCATTATGACCCGTCCTTGATCCTCTGAGTTGAGGTTGGGCACCATTTTCCCTGCCCAGGCATCTTGACGGCGAGATCCTTCTCATGGAACAGGCTGAACTAGCCCTTGTAGGCGATGTCATTCAGGAAGTCCTTGACCCCCAGCCTCTCCTTGGCCAGCTGCAGCTGGTGCCATGTCAGCATAGGCGTCCCTGACCTGTCTCCCCAGGTGTTCTTTGGAGGAACGAACTCGTCGTATTGGTAACCCTACAGTGGGATACCTCTGATGTAGTGAACGTCCCAGAGACTGATTCCGACTTCCCCATGATGAAGGTGGAACGTGTTGGTGTCAGGAGACCACCAGGTGAATAGCTCTGGTCCGAGTTCTGGCTGGCGGTGGAAACGGAATTGCGATGTCCATACCGCCTCGAACAGGCCAATATACCACAGTTCGTCCCCGAACTGGTCGCAGGTATGGAGAACCCAAAATGCCCAGGCCCATTCGCTGTTGAAGTTGCCCCCGGACCGCAGGTCCCAATCCTTTAACCATCCCTTCATTTCATCTGTGATGCTTTGACGGAACGTGCTCGCGTAGAGGGCCGATGAATCCTCTTCCACAAGCTCCTCCCCGGTAATGGTTCTAGTCCTCGGGTTTAGGATGTAAACGTCCATATGTTTAGTTTCCCTAGAAGGATAGTCATTGTTGGTGATGTTTTAGCGAGGAAGTTCATCCTCCCGAGTCACCCAAGACCGTGGCGTGCCCACTTCGAAGCCCGGCAGGGGAACCTCCTCCAGGATGCCAAAATTCCAGAGTGGGAGGTTGTCTGACAAGTGATATGCCTTCTGGGCCAGTGTCTGCAGATTGAACAATGTCAGATTGTTGGAGACAATCACCTTGGTGTCGTAAACCTCCTCATTTTCCTCCATTTCTGTCCTTCGAGCAGCGGCTTCCCCCTCATCAACTCGGTTTGCAGCCATCTCAAATTTTTCGGGAGTTGAGTGAAATCAGGATGCAGTGCACGGAATCGGAGAGTTAGGCGCGAAATCTGGATGAGTTGCGCGGAATCTTGGAGATGAGCGCGCAATCAGCACATGAAGTGCGAAAAATTTTGAAGAGGCGCGAGACCACAACCGAATTTCGGATGGAATTCCGTGCTGCCAGTGCGTGATTACACGCAGACGCGGAAGCAATTTCACGCATGAGAGCGATAAGCTTATCACATGGAAAAAGTGGAAATATGGATTTGGGACCCAGCACCCCTTTTTATAGGCGAGACCAGGGTTTCGCGCTACGTGGAAAGAGGATTTCTCACACACCCGTAGGTTTTACGCGCCCCATTGGAATTTTGCGCGCAACATGATCAAGAGACATGGCTGTATGGTGTTTCGGCGTTTCCCTTGGAATCCGATCATTGCGACCTCTTGCCGATCCAATTCCAAGGGGGGGCATTGTTTGACGAAGAAAAAAATTCCGTAACTCTCGGAGGAAGTTTCGGAATGACTATGCGAAGTCATATTCGGAATCAGAGGCCCGATCCGGAGGCCCAAGATGTGGTGTGCGAAATAAAGGAGGCTCCGCGCGAAAAATTATTCTACACGCGTAGAATCACCGGTTATCGCGAAATTGAGCCGATGTTGTGCGCAATCTTTTCGCACCCCGGTTCTGTGCGGCGAGCTTTTGCACGCCGGCTGCGCTCGCGCGCGAATAATTTCGCGCGCCGCATGGATTCGGCGCCGGAGGTCGCCTATAAATAGAAGGTTACCCCGAACGGTTTGGGGGTTGAGGAATCTGAAGCGACTCCCGTGCACGCAATTCGGCTCCCCCCGCGTGCAAGATGACTTCTAGGTAAAAACCTCATTTCGTGCATCCTTGCCCCGGAGTTCGCCTTTGCGCACAACTCCACCGGCTTCAGTGAATTTTCCCCCTCCCGAGTGTTCCGGGCTTGCGTGCAATGTGTGTCTCGTGCGCGCAATAGGCTGCTGTGTGCGCAAAACCCTGCGTTTAGTTTCCTCTCTGTGCGCAATTACATTGCTCCAATTGCACGCCGTCGTAGAGTTTTGCGCGCAAAGCTTCACTTTTGCACGCAAATCCTGGGACTCCTCGCCTTGACGCCCCTTGGCTGTCCCCTGTACTGGCACCTGATGTCTCCCATGACGGCCATGCACGCCATGCGTTGTTTTCCCGTACGGCCTCCCAGGCTCGTGCGAAGTGACCTCAAGGTCCCTTGGGCTGTGTTTCCCATTGCGTTGCTTTGCCTTATGCTTCTCCACATAGGCACGCTAACGGCTATTGCTTCTTCGCATATCCACGCTAACGTGGACCCCCCGGTGGTTCGCACTACGACCCCCCTTCATCATGGCCTTGCCGATGCCTTCCTTCCCACAAGGGGTAGAGGGCGTTGGGCATGTAAGCCCTAGGGGTGTGGAGAAAAACCACCTCATCCAAGCTGCAGGACGTTAAACTGCTAAGAACCTCGTCCTTAACACAATACGTTAAACTCTGGTCCAACCCCGTGCTTCGCATGCAGGGTCCCCCCAGCTCGGACATTCATTACGTCCACTCGTCTCCACGTGAATGGACTCTTCCTCACATGGAATGAGATCCTCCTTGTAGGAGCAGCGTTTTCCCGCGGGGGAAGGGCCGCCTCAGAGCATAATCCCCTAGCCTCTCTTACGGATGATTGCACCCGTGCATCTCCGTACTTCCCCCCTTCCAAGGGCAGTGGAGTCCTTTTCCCACTACGTATTGTCACACCAGGGGCCTCCACCCGGGAGTAAGTCCTGAAACCAAGGGCCACTAACCAAGCGTAAGCCCCCGTTTCCTCTTTGGGCCGCTGAACGCGTAAGCCCCATTCCACTTCTCACGGACGCACCCTTCACGACGTGATCGTCTGGTCCCTGCTGCCTCTTGTTTCTCACACCGAGCATGACTCACATGGTCTTAGAGTGCACATCGACCATGAAATCCTCTTATGGGCCGCCCCAGAGCGTAATCCCCATCACAGCGAACTACGCGGACATTTATCTGTGCTAACGCACGGTATGTAGGAAGCCTCCACGAGGTTCAAGCCCACCAACCAGTCCTCCCGACCTCCTCATGTCGGTTCCCCGACCACCTTGGGCTGCCTCAGAGCGTAAGCCCCAAATATTCTGTCCCGCATGACGTTAAACTGTATTCTATCCCGTGTAACATTAAACTGTATTCCGTCCTCCTTGACGTTAAACGGGATCGCGTCCCGCATGACGTTAAACTGTATCCCATATCGCATGACGTTAAACTGTATTCCATCCCGCATGACGTTAAACTGTATTCCCCCACTTGGGCCATCCCAGAACGTAATCCCCATGTCTCACTCCACCATCCATCCTGATCCTTACTTGGGCCGCCACATCCCGGTGAGGTCATGCAACCCCATCCCTCGCGATGACACCTGGGAAGCCGCCCATGTGCTGGCCCCAACATCGTTGTTCCCTCCTAGGGATCCTTCAACCCGATCCATCTCCGCAAGACGTTAAACTTGCGACATACCCCATGTTAAACATGGGAATCTGAGGAAACCTCAGATGGTACATATTCCCCGTGTTCGATGTGGGATGTCTCGGGCTTCCGCGCCCTCGAGAAGCCCTGTGATGAGGGACCAGAGATAGACATGCCGACGACGCCCCAACGTGACCATTCTCCCCACCGAAGTTTGCTATCCCAACAAGACCCCTTGGAGAGTCCTGACGGAAGCAGCTTAATTAACTGGAATCCATGTAGATATGGCACTGAGAATGAGCTTCACGAACCCGTCTTAAATCTATGAGGGAGACCCGGACTAGGTGACGAGTTCCGAGGAGGAATCCACGGAAGGAAGAACCAACATCCCATCATCCCAGTTTTGATCAAAGAGCAGATGTCCCTGAAAAAGCAACAGATGCCGCCCACCTTTGGAAAGCAGGAATGCGGGGCAACAAGCAGCGCGTCCTCCCCACATACGGATGCGCGCGCCCCAGCGAAAGCATCGAAAATAATCATCCCATCATAACATAATCAATATAAAACAAATGGATATCATTTCATCATAAGAAGAATCAAAACTTGTAAATAATAGAGACATTATACTTGAAACATAATCATACTAAATAACGTCATCTTAGATGGAAAATAGTTTTTAAAAAACACTTGAAATGAATTCTTGAGAAAAATATGTTTTCTTCATAAAAATCATCTTCACTTCACAAAATGCCATGAAATTTTAAAAGAAATTTATTTTGTTGAAAATAATCATGAAATATTTTAGAGTAAACTTCATGAAAATTAGGCATTATGAAACCGTAAAAATACATTCATTCTGTATAAGTTAAAAAAAATTCCCCACGTACTTTTGCTAGAAAGTCAAAAAGTTCCTTGTATGGTAAAAAAAGAAAGATTGCAACTATAACACAATGTAAAAGTAAAATAGGGGTAAACCTGACTTTAAACATACATGTAAGAATATTAAAAACTTTATAAAAAACATTTTTATGGACATGGATAAAAAATATAACCCCAGTAAATACTTATGTATATGCAATCTCAGATAAAAATTAGATTGCAAAATATTCCCTTACCTGTTGCCCAATTTCTTTCATATGTGTCTGAGACTCTTTTATAATGGGTTTGAAAATTTTATTAACTTATAAGAGAACCATAATAATATTTATGATATCATATATGATTCACTTAAGACTTTATATTACCCGTTCATTTGTCAATTCAATTGTAAAGCATCATTTTGGGTAACATCGTTTCATTTATCATCCGTTTTTGACTTGTAATTATTCATATGATTACATATATCATGATTACATACTTCAAGAATGTAAATAACTATTTATGTATAATATATATTACGAATATATTTATATATATATAATCGATCGATAAATGGAAAGAAATGTGACATTCGTGGAGATGGTCGGTCATACGTACGCACGAACGTTGTTTTCATTTCCTTATTAAATTGAATTAAAGTAAGTAAATAACATATACATAATCCCAATATCATTTATATTTCATGTATTTCATGATTAGTTATTATATATACTTTATAGTCATTTTTGAATGATTCACTTGGAGAATGAATCTAATCATGTCATGGACACAGTAATCCGTATGTATACACGAGCGATGATATCGTTCTCATAATTATTGAATTGAATTATAGAGGATGATATAATATCTAATAATTAGTATCATATTATAATAACCATATATAGTTATTCTTTACACCATTATACCCATCCATGTAATGTGGTGGTGGAAAAACAGACTACACCACATCGTGGAGACAGTATTACGTACTTACGCACGCACAATGATTTCGTTTTCCATTGGATGGATAGAAGGTGAAATAGGGTTGGATAATATTTATAATAAAATATCAGTATTTTATTGATACTTATGATCTTACATTATTATGAAACAACAAAATAAGTAGATGTATAAGAAGAAATGATCTTGAAAGAATCGGTAAAGGATATTACCACTTCTTCAACACGCTTCTTCTAAACCTCCTCTTATGGCACAAATCATGGTCTTTGACGAATAAAAGGACCTATAGTATGATTCTAGGGAAGTAGAGAAAAAACATTTCAGGGGTTTTCTGAGCATGAATGCTCAAAATGGTGTGAGGAGGAGATGGAGGAGGTAACCTTTTATAAGGGAGGAGACTGGCAGATTCGGAAACATAAGAAATATTAATTTATAATAAATTCAAAACCCACATGAAAACCTCCAAAAATGACTCAATTCGAAGATGAGATGAGATAGGGTTTTAATATCATCAACCAATAAAATTTATACATTTTTTGAATTATATTAAACCTTATCAAATTGATTTATCCTTTTTTTATATATTTAATTTTATTTGTGGTAATAATATTATAAATTTTAAATTGTTATAAATAATTACTTATGTGTTCTGAATTGTTGAGAATTTGATACTTTATAACATTATAGACCATATAAATTTCAACTTATAATTTTTAAATATTTTTGTGATTTTTTAACTATTTTATAATATGTTACTTTTATAAAATAACAATAGTATCAATTTTGACACTATTCATTTATTTGAATTTAAATAAAATCCACACATAGGATATATTCAAAAAAATTTATTTAATATATTACTAAAATGTCATATTCATCTATAAAATTATTAGATCACATTAAATAGTTCATATAATATTTATTTTATTATTTTTGTAACCATTTATTTGATATTTTAATCAATAAAATAATTTCAACGTCACTATTATGTCATCTTTAATGATAAATATTTCATCCTTAAAAATTATAAATAAATTCACATGATGTAGATAATCTTATTATATTTCTGTAAAATATTCAGGTTCAATGTTTTATGACATTTATCACTACATTAAGATTATTATACTTATAAGATATAAGAGAGTGACTTGTTGTCACTTTCTTTGGTTTTAATTATAATTATGTCATTTTCTTGGTCAATAATCCCTGAATTGAATCCATTCTGACCCTTAGGTGATATGGATCAACATTTATTCATCTAATATAATTTTTTTATTTGTTAGGGTAATTTTATAATATTATTTCTACCCTTAATTACCTAATTTAACTTTAACTGGGGTAAATAAAAATTACAGTAGTTACTATTCATAATGTCAAAAAAATAAAAGTAACCTATTAACAAAATTTGGACCCACTAAATCCAAATATGGAATACCTTTTTCAAAAATCAGTACAAAAATGTTTCGTTACTTAATTCAAAATTATTCCAGTTGGTAAGAAAACGGGTTATAAAAGATAAAACATTGTCAAAGATTGAAATGTTTTTACCTATGAATTAAATGTAAATTTAATGTCACTGACATAAATTATATTAAATGGTTAAAATATATTATATTTATACTTTAAAACTATTCAATATTATAATTTAACCATAAAAATTTTCATGATGAAAAAGTTATTTTTTATTAAAATTTAGCTTATTTTTAATATTCATCAAAATATGAATGTTATCAGAAAAGTATCAAAAATTAATCCAATATAATTTTTTATATACTGATTCAAAGGAAGAAGTTTATTTTTTATAATTGAACTTATGAACTTGTCAAAAATTATATTTAAAATTGGTGCTCCATCAAAAGGCGGTAAATATGCATTTTTTGAAAAATAGTTCTATTATCAAAAAATTGATTGTGTTTTCATATCTCATTCTAGAAAATGTGTAAGATGAATTATAATTTTATAAAATTAAAAATTCGGTTAATAATATTCATAATGGATAGTTCATAATATTATAATAATATATCATTGTTTAGTGAAACTCGGTATTGCCTACGACACACGCTATCGAGGAAGGTCACTCTTGCATACAACACAAGCCAAGAATAGTGATTGTGTATACTAAAAGATAATATAGTGTTGCATACAAATCAAGCTAATCTTGGTGTAGAGTACAACACAAGACATCAAAGTAATAAAAAAATTATTTCTCATAAAATCTCGGGGTGTTACACTGGTATTCTCAACACATGGGGCACAAAAAGTCTCTATATTTCTAGCCCAATTCATGGGATAGAATCATTGCAATTACAATGTGTGAAGAACCTGAATAAAACAAATAAAACAAAAAAGATCTAAATATAATGATTTCACCTCGAACAACCTATGACAAATTGTAACTGCTTACATGAAGGCGGGTAACTACCCATGCCTAGCTCCTTTCCCCCTTGGTTATCTAACACATCCCCCAACATGACCTGGTCGAGGTCCCTATCGATCACCCTATGGTAGGCCTCCTTTGGCACCATCTTTCTTTAGTGGAATGGGATCTGGAAGTCCCTATAGATTAAATGGTATACAAGGAATCTGTTTTTTAGGTGGGTTATGATCCTTCCCACCTCCACCATACTGAACTCGAACTGAGAAGTAGCTTCAAGGATGTACAAAGCCTCAATATACAATTTACTGTGGCTCCATGCCCATGGGAAAAGGGTGAGGACCAGGAGACTCAAACCAGAACATTTGATTCCCAATCCCCGCTTGTCGAAACATGGATGACCATGACGTAGGAGACTTGTGGATGACTACCTTACCCTTTAACAAACTCATCTAGAACCCCTCTTATGGTACACCTCACTATGAGTATATCCTCTCTAATACCTTATCCTTATTCTGAAATTATATTTACATCGACAATGTAAAGGGGGTAACTGTATACTACTATGAGGCTCGAAGGGCCTCCTCCAAGAATCTAACTTTAGACTTTTAATCCATGAATTGGACTAGTGAAAAATAGAGAAGATACTTGAACATTATCCCTAGTTCTATCACTGACATACTTCCGTCCTAATGGGAGGGAATATTCGGTCTCTTCTCAACCATTATCATTGAGGAGAGTAACTTAGAACGAAACTAGTTCTCAATGTCAGCCCAAAAAAATTTATTGTCATTTCTCTCTCTAAGGTAATGTTTCTAACAATGATGTGCCACTCCTCACATATGTCTCACTGCCAGAGAATCAAAACACTCTCTTATAACTTTTAATAAGGTAATGTTAATCATAATAACATTAATCTAGACTCCCTTATCATGTTTGGAGAAAATTTCTTCGTACTTACCCATGGTCTTCCACTGTAAAGCACGAAGGTTCTTCCGCCACACGTCATATTCCTCTTGTCAATCAAACCTCTGTGTGCCAACCAGTTTGGACAACTGGAGTCCAACTGTGTATACTACATTAGGGAGGTTTTCCGGTTCAATTCATGAAAATTTAAACAAGGAACTCCTATTACTGGGTAGAATGAAATTTTCATTTAAGATATATTTTAACTTTTTATTTATGATAATTTCCCAAAAGTCCCAAAGACACACAAGAAAAAAACCATCAGGATGCATGTACCATTCCTAGTGTCTCAACCCTACAATAAACATAGCCTCACTTGGTCATTTGGTTGGCCTCGTGTCCTTACATTGGATCATGGTAGGACTTAAAATCCCATGTCCTAGCTGGAATTCCCTCTGATATTTCACACACCAAGATCACCCAATATTGTTTCCATTTCATATCTTGAAATCCTCACCTTGCCAAAATATGAACACTACCTTGTCTCTAAACCATCACCTTTGATTGCATTCTTTCATGACACTCCTTCTTCATAGTGAGGGATGGGACAAAAATGGTCCTTTCCCCTCATTCCCCAAGATGAAGGAGATATAATTAAATTGTAGTACCACATTCAATAAGCCCCTGAGTGGTGAATGGAAAAAATGGTAGAGGATATCACACAAAATTAATGGAATTACACTATTTAATGAAAACATGATAGGGAGACAAGATCATAAAAATAAAAAAACATTATTTTATATAAAGGAAACCAAAATCCAACTTATGCATGATTTAAATGTAAACTGCGAAAAAAATAAAACCAATGCCCCAATGAAATTCACAAAAGAAATTGACTAAGAAGAAACACATCAACTATCCTGACACATGAGCTAGAAAAGTCCATCATAGTCCTCATTTTCCTCCTAGAAAATTGAAAATAGTTTATACCACAGGGTGAGCATACATGTATACTCATTCAGGAGAAAATTTTCCCTCGTGCACAAGTGGGGAAATCATACTAATACCCCTGTGAAAAAAATGAAACCATCCACACCTAGAAAATAAAATTACATACCAAACTAACCTCACCTAGGTATTCTCACAAAATAATGTATGTCATGTAAGGTAATAATATAAGCACATCAATGATCTGGGTACCCCGTAAGACTTTTCTCATTGGTTAACTTCTCATCCCTAAAATCAAGCGTCTTGACCCTACCACCATTCCGAAAATGTAGTCCCACATCTTCAACTAACAAAAAAACATGGTCCAAAAACCAGACATATCCTGACCACAAAAACTAGGGTCACATAAACCACACCTCTCACCCAAAAACCAATAGTCCTCCTCCAGAAGACACATGGGGAACAAACCTGCATGAAGACACCTAGTACCCTCAGTTACTAAAAAACATGTATGAGGTATCTTAGGTTATAGTAAACCTAAATCCATTATATCTAGACCAAATACGCAAGAGAATTAAGAAATCAGATGGGGGTGGAATGAAGAAATTCATTAACCAGCTATCCATCCTCTCTTTAGAATGTTGGGAATGACACCCTCCGCCATAAAAATGGGGGTCTTTGGTATGTAGTTCCCAACATGGGTGGGTTGAATATTGAAAATAAGAAGGAAAAACAATTTATACATATAGGTATACAAGAACTCATCCCAACCTATGGGTTACAAATAAATAACTAGCAAAAAAAGAATCACCTTTACTGCTACCACTATTTGCAGAACCACACAAAAACCACAACCAAAGAATAAACCCGAACACTTTTTCATTTAATCAATGGTCATCATTGATTAAGAATTTACCTATAATTAATTCCTAATCCACACTGGAGACCACTATCCACAACCATTCCAAACACAACAAGAATTTCAAGTTGTAGTCCCACTACAAAAACATCACGAAACCACATTATAGTCCCACTACACAATGGTGTTCGATAGACACAATATAAACAATGTAAGTCCCACATCGTAAAATTTCATCCATTTTAAAATAAATTTATCCCTCAAAATGAGATTCCATCACACCTCTTATTCCATCCCATACACAAATACCACAACAAAACACCACCAAAAAGTAGCCCCTCTTCACAAACTTGGATTACCCCAAACAGAAACACAATCCCTCTGTCAACCCTTATACACCTCATTACCTATAACCAGGGTACCAATAAAAACTTCACACAACCCCCACATAGTACAAGTCCAAACCAAACACAACACATAAACACAAAATTAAGCCAACCACATTCAGATTTGGAAGGAGGTTTTCTATAATTCTACTATAAATAATAGGGGTTTTCACATTACATATTTGGTCCTTGGTAAACCGTTTATTTAATCATGTATACTTGATTAAATGGATTTATATTTTCAATTATTCAATGATTATCATAAGAAAAAACAATAACATCACGAGTATGCATGGAAAGCCACAAATGACTGGGTTTTTCAAAAGGCCTTACTGCTAAAAAAAAATTTAGAACATGAATAAAAGTATAATAAAATAAATAGATCCCAACATTCACCCATCTTCAATTATCATCATGTTATCATTATAGGTCATGTTATCTTCTTATCATCATATTCCCCCTCATTTGTATCAACTATTAATGAAATAATCTAGTCGCCATCTCACACGAAGAATTAATACACCCACCCCACATGATACACAATTAAATAGAGATGAAGGAAAATCCTTACCTTGAACAACTGTAAGTCAATGGTCCTCAATGCGCCAAGAACATGGGCTCGCATGAGCAGAAATTGCTTCCATGAAAAACCAAAACTGAGGGCCTAAAATCACAGATGCATGACTCTACAAGGAAGAGGGATGCCAAGAACACCAAAAGATAATGAAAGAGTCTATGGAAATATGATACATCTTCTTAAGAACCGGTGAAATCCATATAATCATGGAGAGGATTTATAAGTTATTCAAAATCAGATCATGGTTTAACCACATGTATAGATGGTCACATGGTTTGTGGGATATAAATGAAATCAAGAATTTAATTATTCTCCTTGGAGATAGTGGTACATTAACTAAAAGAGAATGAGTTGATAGCTTCTCATTTAATGTTGAAAAACACATAAGAGGTAGGCAGGGTGTCGGGGAAAAACACTATAAATCTGGAAATGACAATGATTGTGATGTCGATGCCGACATTGACGCTAACTCAAATGCTGATTCTGACACTAATGTTGACATTGAAATCGACGATGAAACAATTGTTGATTCAGATGCAGTTTCCAATAGTACACAATAAATTTGTAACATCGAAAATATAGAATCTGGCTTTCCGACATCGATAGTACAAAAATGCCTTTGTGACACCGATATTATTAAATTACTCACCAACATAAAACATGGTTTTATTTGGAATACATAGAAATGAGTCCCGCCACATCCCAGAACACCCTAGACACTAACTTTTGACAAACTAATGGACTAGAGAGATCTGGGTCATTATAGTGTGAGACACGAGATTTATCTCATTGTGTGGTTGTTCAGACCCCTCTTTTATAGGATTGGTTTTGAATTCTCATAGTTTGGGGAAGTTTTAGAGGCATTCAATGTAATGGTATGAAACAATTTTGTTCATTACATTGTGATAATCTAGGGTTTATGGTGAATGAGGATATTGAGGTGACTCTACTGGGAAATTTGATAAATTTCACTTATTTACATATTTTCTAATAGTGCTTCATGCCAGTGTTGTCACCCTGGAGGTGATACAATGGTGGTATCACACGGGATGTGTCAAGCTATAAATGTCATCCTAGAAGCTTCTCCCTGGTGTTTTTACATTGGAGGTTTTAAGATGACAGTGGATGACCTCGATAGTGAATCGCTGGAGGAGACTTACTTGTGGTCGCTCATCCTGGTTGTCACTAACTAGTGGTGCCTTGTAGTATCCCCAGCTAGTGCTTGTTCACTTGTAGTCTCCCACTAAGTGTATCCTCAATGAATAGTGACTATCCAAATAGTGACAATGTAAATGGTAACATGCAAAATAGTGTCTCCCATAATAGTAGCTCATGGATGGTGTCTTGTGAGCGGGGCCCCATCCTGTGGTGATTCATAACGAGTGTTTCTAGCTTCCTACAATATATCCTCTTTGACTTTTTATTTTATAAAAAAATATTTATTGCAAAATTTTAAAATATTTCATTATAATTCAATGAATATAAATCACATATTAGGTTCATTAGATTCTTGTGTGTTTTACATAGTCATAAAATATTATCATGACTACAACTGCCATTAATGGAAAATAAAAAATATTTCAATAACAATACTCAGTTTATATCAATACATGGACCAGATACCTTTTCCCCTTGTTCTTCCCTCTTTTTCTATCATTATATGAGATTCATCGAAAAATTAATTCATTATTAATAGTTTGATCATGGTGTAACATTTGTTTTGTGTTTCTCGAGTTCTTTTCCTATAACATGATTGGCCCTATTTTGGTGCAACAGAAATTACTAATCATATCTTCTTCCCAGTATGTTTTCATTATCCATCATAATTGTGTATCATGCAGTGTTGGTGTATGAATGTATCCCATGTTAAGATATTTTAATACAAATTAAATAATGATAATCAAATTGGATTACAATTAGTGTACATGTTATGGGCGAAATTTTATGTATGATATTTCTGCTATTTTTTGTTTATTATTGTGATTTGTATGTGGGAGACTCCCACTATGAATTGTGGAAATTGAATGTACTTATTTGAACATAGAATGTTTAATGGGATGCATGGTGTTTTTTATTCATTGGAAGACTTTATAATAAAATTAATTACCTCATATATAAACCCAATAATAGGATACATGAGCACCACACAGTTTATGTGGAAATCGCTAAATTAACTGGTGGAATAAAATAAGGAATACATTCTAAATTTATAAAAAAGTATTCTATGGTTCATGTGGTATTCTGTTTGAGGGAATATTACTATACAAGGGGTTAGTTATATGGATGAGGTTTGGTATGGTATTGTTGTTGGGCTACAGATCTAGGTGGTTCTATGGTTTGTTACTAGATATAGTTGTGAGTTGTGGGAGATCATTATTGAGTGGTATATCATTGAAGAAGAATTAAAGTAGATAATGTGGGTTATACACCGTTTATAACATTCATATGACTTCCCCCCATATATCAAGATCGATATATAGTATATCTTGATAGGGGGGAAATGGAGATGAATCGTGATGTGGGTAAATGATTTATGATTCTTCTTCAACTACGTGACTTTTTTTTGGCACTCCTTAATGTGGTTTGGGAATAGTGATTCTAGAGTGGTAATGGAATGGATAAATAAATTGTTTAATAAAGGTAAATTATGGTTAAATAATTTTTTTGGGAATGTGAAATGGATTTTATATCTTGTTTTGTGTTGTTAGGCATCTAAATGTGGAAGTAAAGTCAGTAGTCTTGTGAGTTGGTTTTCCATGGGAAACCCATAGGTTGGGTTGGAATTCATGGTAATATATGTATATATACATATATTTTCCTCATATATTTAAATGTTCACCCCCATACATTTGAGAACTAGTTTCTAAACACTCATATAGTCTTGGGGGTGTCTATCCCAACATCTGTTGATGAGTACGTATGGTTGGGTTCCTGGTACTTTCTATACTCTCTTCCCAGACATGATGTGATGGATGAAAGTCTATGATTTTCCTTATATGTTTGATACGATGTCCTAGGTGTCTTCAAGTAAGGTGTTTTCCATTTCCCATGTGTTTTATAGATGAGAGATGACTTTTTTTCCTAGGAGGTTAATGATGGTATGATCATTCTGGGATGATAATGTAATACATAGCTTCTTGCCATAATGATCAAAGAGAAATGTAAAACATTACTCATGCGTATGAATGTCCAAATATATCCATGATTAAAAATTTATTCATATTCCATAACCATAAGTATCATATTTATTTAAATTTATAATAAATTTATTAAATTGGTTTTTAGGTCATGAATATTTTTCTGGATATGATCAACTTATGACCACATGGACTGTTGACATCAGACCAAGTTCATTTTCATCTCAAGTACCGAATTTTAAAAAACATTCGATTTAAACACAAATAATTATGAAATTTTTGGTTGTGGTTGTAAGTGATTTAAAAGGATTATTAAACTTGATAATGATCCTATATAATGTATTAATTAAACCATTTTTTATTCAAGAAGATAATAAATGGATGAGAATTGTTGGACTCGATGTAAGGGACTTTATTTAAATCTCCATTCCTTGAGGTATATTTTTATTATATAAAACTAATTTATATACATTGTTTAATCAACCCCTTTAAGTTATTAATTCATTAAAAATATTAGAAAATTAATATTTTAATACAAATCATTTTACTAAATGATAAAAGGAATGCTTTTTATTTTATATAGAGACAATGGTGTTTCCACCAATGTGTCCACTATTTAAAATTTCGAATCCTATAAAAGAGATACTATTTTTAAAATGAAATATAAATACCATATTCCATACTCAGTTATAATAGTATTAAAAATTGTTTTTGAACTAGATTTGTTATTATAATATCTTGAAATGATATATTTAGATTGTATAGTAGAGAAAATTATTTTTCTATTATGGTTGTTTTATGTGATACAGTTATGTTATGGTTCATGGAAATGTTATATATATATAGGTGGTTACATGATAAAATAAGGGTGGGCGAGCATGTGGTAGCTCTCAAATGAATTCCGAAATGAGATGTAGTTAAATGGTGGGGTATATCGTATGCTATTTTGGGGTTAAAATGTGATATGTATTATGAATATTACCATGATGGTTAATCCCTATAAAGACATGAAAGCTTTAATATAATAAAGAAATGGATTCCACAAGATTAAATTTATGATTTATGATTTATATGATATTTACATGAAACTTGTAATTTCATGAGGTATGCTAATGTTTTTATGTTTTCATGGTGAAAATTATGAATTTGTGAAAACATTCTCATGATCTAAAAATATACATGGCCTAATAGTTTCAGTTCTTATTATATAAACTTAACTAAGATTTAAGTTCCCATCCCATGATTTTGAAATGTTATTAATGAGTTTGAAGGATGGGTAAGATAAATGAAGAATTTAAGATAAATGATATGATTATTTTTTATCATGAAAATGAATTCAAGTTTTATTTTAGAAATTTTTACATTGTAAATAAAATAGATGGTGACTAGAGGTGTATGCATTGTAATATTTGACTTCTTATGTAATTTTTATAGCATAAATTCTCTAAAGCTGCAATCATTAAAATATCCTCAATATAAAAGAATTTAAAATCATGACTAAAACTCAAGATTATGTATTGTTTTAGGATGATGCCTCATTATTTTTCTCATTATTAATGTTTATAAAACATAAGGGATTTTGAGTTTTGGTTAAACCTATGGAAAGTTTCTATGTCTATTATATTATTTAAATCCTAGATATATAATTTTTTCAGTTCAATTAGTTTTTTTTAAATTAGATGGAGGAATATATTAAATACATTACAAAATATTCTCAATGACTTGATTGTAATAATTATATCAATGTAATGTATGAATTATTTTGAAATTTTTTCAATCATATAACTGACTAGAAATTTTTTTTATGATATATAAAAAACCCCCTCTATACCTCGATACCATCACAGATCATGTGTTGTCTTTAAATGAATACTTTTCTATATATATTCACATATTTTTTTTAAAAGGTAAATATTGTCATGGAATATTAAGTTATTTTATCTTAACATAAGATTTTAAATCATAATATGAATATGTAAAGGCTTCTTAAGAATGTGTCCCTTGTAATATATATTTATATTTTTTATTACTTTTAGTCTTCCAGCACATAATTATGGTATTTTAAAAGAACAATTGATTGAATGTTCCAAAAAAGTTACTCTGAATGATTTATAAAAAGAAAGTTTTATCTAATTTTTTGAAATTATATGCCATAAATATTACATTCCAAAACTATATCTCAATAAAAATCCATACAACTCAAGTTATATAAGGTTGATTCAGAAAAAGGATGTATGTGATTTTGATGAATTTCTAAATCATTGTTGCATTGCATCGACCATCAATCTCAATGATCATATTAATGATAAGAAAATGAGGAAAATATGATCAAGGCACAATTTCCATTCTTTCACAAGTAGTTTTATTAAATAAAATGGATGTGAAATAAAAAATTACAATATATATAAGAATTCATTGATTAAAATGCTGAGGTAATTTTGAGTTTTGTTGAAAATTAGTGGCATAAAAAACCATTGAGGGTCAAATATTTTATGGTTATTTTAAGTATTTATTTATCTTTGGAAATGTTCTATGAATTATATAACTTCTTGAAAAGGGAAAAAAATGAATATGGGATACAACCAATCATGTTGATAATGGTCCTGGGAACTGAACCAAAAACCAAATTGTGAAAATGGTACATCAACGCCCACTACAATTCGTGAAGTCCATTATAAGTATTATTATTTTATTTAAACTAATTGATGGAATAAGAATAATATTATTTTTGGAACATATATTTTATCAAAAAAATATACATGGTATTGTAAAATGATTTGGGGATTTAGTGATAAATGGTATTTTGGAAGACATTCAATATTCCGGGAACCCTATACGACGAAAATAAATAAAACACTATGGATTTTTTTGAGGTTTAATGGTTGAATTTTATTTTGGAAGAATCTATGATATTATTTTAGAGTGTTGGTGATTAATGTTATTTATTGATTTGATAAACCTATCCAATAAAATATGTCTATAAGGTAATTAATTTTTTTAATGATACATCAATAGTACATGATTTTATTTGTAAAAAAATGTAAAAATAAATATTCAAATACTATGTGATAAAATAATTATGATTTTTTTTTCATTCTCTTTTTGGATTATTTTGAGTGATTTATTTCTTGAATGGTCTATGCCAATCTATTGGTACTACAATTTAATTTTGGTGATTAAATGTATTTTTTTCATCCCATAGTTTATATATTTTTTAGAATTGTTTTATCTTCACGTAAATATATTGGTTTATGTTAAATTCTCAGGGTAGGAGATATAGTCTTTTAATATTTTGTGGATTATGTGATTCTCTTGAAGCTAATTATCATTATTCATGCATGAAAAAAAGTATCTTAACAAACCATCATTTAGGGAGTAATATGATTTTATGCTGGAAATTGACTAAAGAATGAAAATATAAAATTAAAACATGTTTCATTATGTCGTTATTCTTGAATGTAAATGAATTCCACAACCCTATGATTAAGAATTTGAATAAAAAATGTAATCTGTTTATTTTTCTTTGTATAGAATCAATGAACATTCCACCAATCAAAAGTAAATGTTTTTGTGATTGATAACATTCCCTTAACCGTGTTTTATATCACCCTACATCAAAACATAATGGTTAGTTCTATCACCCATTTCCAAATTTTTCTTTATGAAAACCAAGTATGAGATATCTCAGAAAACCATCATACATCCTTTTCATTCATTAAAAGTGGATGCCTTTTTTTCCTTTTTACAATGTGGAATTTCAGGAAATATATTTTGAAACTTCAGACACATATTTTTTTATTCGGATTTAAAATAGTGAGGATTCAATTTAATAATGGTTGGAAATGTAACCACAAATTTTTTTCATAAAAAGGCATTGTTTGACTATGTACATGATACACCACCACATGTTTAAATGAACAGTTAAATATAATTATTTTAATGTTTCTATTATAAAATAGTCATTATAATGGAGGCAACTAACAGTATTAATTGAATTAAAAAAATACGGTTTGCACATGATATTATAATTATTTTTCTTGTGAACAATTCATTATAAATGAATGAAACCCCTTTTGAAAATAAAAGCAAATCATTATCTGAATAATATTTTAAATGTGTACAAGTGTGTTTTATACAAATATATTTAAAAATAACCCTTGTCGAATTATATTAATGAAATATACATATAATATATTCAAACTAATTTTTAAAATGTATCTTATGTGTTTTATAGACATTATATATGAAAAAAATACAATTTTAAGGATAAAAGTCGTATTTTTCTTATAATGCTTTATTATCGTCTTTTGATGGAAACCAAATTTTAAAACATGTTTTTATCCATTTTATAAATTATATTTGATAATATAATCTACAAATTTAGAATTGGAGTATCCAAATTTAATTTGAATGATTTTTTTATTTTTTTAATTGTTTCATTTGATGATGAATATGAAAATGATGCAATTTTTTAAAAATATTGTTTTGTTTAAATAATTATCATAACTAAAATTATATCTAATGAAAAAATATATCAATTATAAATGTATTAATCTTATTTAGAAAAAAGATCTTATACTGAAATTATATATAAAAACAAACTGTTGTTGTGAATGTCTCTTTTACCCACCTTCTTACCGCATCTACAAGATTAGTTTCTAAATTAATTAATCCACTAATGTGAGAAGAATTTTAAAATATGAACAATCATGTTTGTAATTAGTATGGAAATTTTGATATAATAAGAATAACAAAATTTTTCATGAACAATAACTTTTGTATTTTATTTACCAAAATTGTGGATAAATTGGGTAACTAAAGGTAAAAATAATATTATAGTCATATAAAATTTTAGTACCAGTTGTGTTAATTTTATATTCTGAGTGGGTATTGGCAGAAATTGACCATATTAAAAAATTATATTCTTTTTATGTCAGTTTGGTAAAAAAATGAAATTTATTATATTTTATGTAAATAAATGTCAATATATCATACTCATATTTTCAATAAGTAAATCATTTTTAATACACAGTTATATAATCGGTAAATGTATCATCCTGATCCAGCTCACCCCTGAACCGGTGGTAGGACTGGTACCACATAACATCAAGAACGTCTGCCCATACAGCTGAGGTCGCTAACTAGCTGTGAGGGTTTTATAATATTGTGTGGGTATAATATACCCTCTTCTCAGAGTTTCATAGTGGTATATTGGAATAAATAACAAACAATAGAGGAAGGCTAATAAATAATTGACAAAAGAGCAGAAGAAAAATAGTACAAATTTTATAAAAGCGTTCATTTCCCATTATACAACAGATGAATGAATGACATATTATGGATACATAATTAAAAGTAATAAACAATACATAATTCATTACATATCATGTTCAATATAAATTAATGACAACTAATCTCTGTAGGATTTCAACTTGAGCATCCCGAACTCCCACTTGGTCTATATCTCCAATCTTCAAAGAATTTTATAAATGAACAAACATACAACCAAATAGAATCTTCTCAGGTACCCTAGTGCATTGGTGGCCCGATTAGGGTGTGAGATATAAATCTCAGTAGGTCAGGACCGATGTTGTCACCCAAAATCAAGACATTCAATAAATAATTTAATGAGTGTGAGAAATGTATAATTAATGTAAGCTGTATTATCTACCTATATTTCCCATGTACATGCAACATCTCTCGAGATGTGTCTCAACCTACATTAAAAAATTTTCATGTATACATAATATTCATGAAAGGTTCATTTTCATTTTCATTTATTAAAGCCTCAATAATTACATAATTCTCATGATCCGACCTAAGCCCGACATCCCTCATATTTGTCACTCACCACAGATGACTCTAAATACCATCTAAGTAAACCAAGAAAAGGCTGAATCCACGTTTGTGTTTAGATTGGATAACGCGTCCTAAGACATTTTATATAATCTTTCATATACAATGTTTGAGCATGTCCACTACAAATATTCATTCTCCCCTGGGTTTTTCCAGTAACAATGATTCACCCAATTCATTGATAAGTCAAAACCCTTTCTCATATTCAATTCACAAATAATTATCTCAAAAAAAATTCATTATCCAATTATTTTATTTCATGTACAACCAATTGGACCCACAGTCTAATGTCAATTAATGGGTGTAGAACATCATGTCTAGAACCCTCATGAGTATTTGGAGCATCAATACTTGCCTCAGAATCCATGGATTTTTGTATTATAAGTCTATTTCCCATTAAAGAATGTTTTCATGTGTGTTGGGTGTATAACACAATTTCTAGCACCCCATGAGTATTTGAAGCATCAATCCCTATCTCAAAACCCATTTATCAATCATAAATATATATTTTTCCTTTGTAAAGAACGCCATGTCTATCATTCCAAACCATTAATTAATCAATTCATGAATTAATTAATTCAATATGTTAACTAATTCAACAACAAATTAATAACCTAATTTTTTTTTCAATTAAGTCAGTAGTTAATTAACCATTCAATATATCAGTAGTTAATAATTAATTAAAAATTATTTATTCTTAGCAGGCCAACTAAATAAATTACTCAACAATAAATTATCCGAATTCATTAACAAGTCTGAACCAATCCACTCAAACTGTGATTCATCTAGTCCATTAAAAATTTACATGCACATCATAATCATCTCAAGTAAAACATGATAAACATGGCGAAGATATTTAGTGACCATCTCAAACAGAATATCATATTATTGACAAATACATCTGAGAAACATAAGTAATGGAAGAGAAACACCCATCAAATGGTACCCTTGTCCTATAGTTATAACAAACAATCAATTCAAAATCTTATATTGTTGCATATAAATTAATGAATTCAACAAATAATTAATTAAATAATATCCCTTTAACCAGTACATATATTAATTATCCATTTACTATTTATCATGTAATAATTAATCAACCCATTAGTTATTACCACTTTATAATTTATATTCCGAACATGTAAAAATATTCAACATTGTAAATATTCAGAAAATTCCCCAATTTTTCCAACAAGTGACTTGATAATTAATTCCTAAATTAATTACTCTTTTACCCATCCAACATCATTCAGATCATTTGAATATTTAATCGTATAACCTTACCCAAATGATCAATACGTGCTTAAAAAACACATGATAAAATCCTCATTTATCTCATATAGGTGGCCTTGTCTAATAACATCAAAACTATCAGGCATCAACATTTCATATATCAGCACCAGAAAGAAGAAATATGAAAAGCCAAACCACAGCAAGCTTGATATGAAATTTCCACTAACCAACAATTTATCATTAATCATGATTTAAAAAAACACATCAGTTCCATAATCTAAGAATCTAACATATTTAAGAAAATAAATAATTATTAAATAAATTGATAGATATTTGGTTCCCTATCTCAAGGTTGCATAATTTTAATTACAGAACGCTTTAATGTACTTGTTGGCATCCATTCCACAACTGGTCTGTAGTCTCTTGTGCCCAAAACATAATATATATATATATATATATCTGTGTGATAATTTTATGTATTGATCAACCAAGATACAATATATTAAAATGGTACCCGGAATCAATGTAGTAATGAACATTACACCTCTAAAATGGTACCAGGGACACATAGAAAATTAACATACCTTAATTTTACAGGTGAAAAACCAAATGATGTGTTTTATAGCCTACAAGAACCAAAAAATCCAAATAAAATATCAATCCCATAAACCTCACCCTTGGTGGAAGATGCTGGAACATGTTCATAGAATTCCATAAACAACATTCGCATATACTTAATAATTATAAGAACACAACAATTGAATAAAACAAAACCTTTGGGTTTTGGCCGAGAAAACCTAGCGAGAGAGAAGAGTCAAATGGTTGATGAAAATAATGAGTTAAACATAAATAGAATCATTTTGATGAGTTATATATGGTTCATGAAGTGTTTGAGAGGAATCTTCGGGCACAAAGTGGAGTCCAGGAGTGGTAGTGGTGTGTTATAGGTTCTTCCCTGGAGAGTTGGGTGTTGTTTCTATTGGGTCTAGCTGAGGGATGCATGCTAAGAAAAAATGTTCATGTGCTGATGGAGGTTTCACCATAGGGAAGGATCAAGATCAGGTGAATCATGAGGGTGTTGCGCACCTAGTGTGTCACTTAAGGAAGGAAAAAATACGGTGGTCGTGCGCCTCACCAGTTTGTTGCACCTCCCCTTTTTATTTTCCTTTTTTCCACTAATATTAATCAAATTATTTCTATGTAATAATCAAAATAAAAATACTCATTTTATTTTTTTTATACACATTAAACACTTATCTAATTATTAAAAAACTGCTCATTTAATTAAAAAATCATCTTCATTTACTATTCTCTTAATAAAAATTCCATAAATAATTATGTATCTCTTTATTGATAATTTAATAAAATTATTTTATCATTTATTTAATTAAATAACCACAATAAAAATAATAATAATATCATTTTTATAATTATTCTAACATTAATTTATTTAAATATCGAACAACCAATTTATTACAATATCATTTATATGATAAAAACTCAACACATAACCCTTAATTCAAATACCATAATAAAAAATATTTTTATTACATTCATAAAACTATAATAATAACAGTCTCATTATTATTATTTTTCAAACCATTCATAAACCCAACACCTCAATTTAAAACATAACTTCATTAAATCCGAAACTACTCATTTAGTTAAACATTTATTTGAGAAGCTCAAAAGACACATTAAATATGTTTAACATTTATTTAATTAAATAAACACAATAGTAATAATAATAACATAATAATAATAATAATAATAATTTTTCAAAATTTCATTTAATCCAAACCAAAAACCCCTTATTTATTACAATGTCATTAATATGATATTAATGATAAAAACTCCAACCATAACCTCAATTTTAGAATAAATGGTCCTTTAATAATTCTACAAATATTAATTTAATTAAAACGTTACTTTGATAAACCCAAAAGACACATTAATTTCTTTATCCAACATTTAATTAATTCCTTATCAATCATTTAATTAAACCACCAAATAATAATAACAACTTTATTATTATTATTAATAAAACATTATTTTAATTAATCACACTCTCTAATAAAATCTTATTTAATTAAAATAAATAATTTATTAAGCATGGTAAACTACACTTTTGGACCGCAACAGTGTGTTGCCAATGAAGACCCATTAAAGTGATCTTTTCCCGATCTGGTGGTCCCGAGACTCATCGGGACATGTGGAAATATTATCGGATAAACAGGCGAGTTTAATAATGACACCATTAGGTGATCAAACACTTAGAATAAAATTCGGGAGATAAATTAAAAAAACAACCCTTTGATGAAAAAAAATCAACAACCATCATATTTTAACCCTATTGAAAAACACGTGACTTTACAATCTACCCACCTTAAATAATTCTCATCCCCGAGAATCCATATGGAAACCTTCTAAAACAACCAACATACCAAGGTCATTTAATCTTGTTAAAACTAACGTGTTACATTCCTAACAAAAAACACACCTTTAACCATTCATAATCCTAACAACTAAGCCTTTAAAACAAGGTCCAAATATCACATTATAGCTTAAACATCCAAAAAAGCTTATAAATAAATCAATTATAGGGAAATAATAAATGAACATAGATGAATCTTGATCAAACAACAGAACAGGTTGAGCATGCTTCCCTCAAAAGTTGTTGTGGACCAAAATCCCATATTTTCTCTTTATATGATGACGTTCCTCTAAAACTATTCAAAACCCATCCACATGTATCGAAAAGTCCTTAATTGAACTTCAGTGAAACATTGAAGTCAATCCATCACAAAGCTATTTAAAAAAAACCATGCCCCAACATGAAAAAATGATTATCCAAACGAAACCATACATCTTGCATACTACCCAGATAATAAATATTCATCAAGGCCAACAACATTTAAACTGTAGTTCTTCGTATGATGACCACTATCGTAGTGTCTCCATGATGAGGTTAAGATAGGGGACATGATCATCGTATTTAGAAGAGCACAATTAGAGAAAACCAATGTCATTAAGAAGATTATTTGATCTGCTAACAGACAACTTATTCAAAAAGATCTGTGTCACCTTCCGTCAAATTTACTGAAATCTATTCGAGACTACCCATGTTTGGATTGTCCATGAAGTCGAAATAAAATAGCATCCACTCACAAAAACCTATTTCCATGCCATAAACCTTGAGTACCATGAATTACTCCCAAGTACTGGGACAAACTTACTTAAATGGAAAAGAACATTCTAATGGTATTACCGACCAATAGTTTTTCCCTTATGAAACATAAAAGTTGACCCTCTCACATGGTCATGCAAAAAACAAAATCATGAGGGTCAAATTTCCCAAATTTATACATCTCAATTAATTAATTTCAACCTTTTTAACGTTTGATAAAAAAATCAATAAACACAAAAGTACTTTTTTACAACAAGTCAATTTTTTTCAAAAAAATTCCTACAAGAAAATATAAATGTTATAATAAACCCCATCTTTTTACAATTCACATATACAGTTATTGAAATATGACCACAAATTTAGCATCTAAATTATTTTTTCCCAAAAAGACGACCTCCAAGGGTCTCATTTATTCAATCTGGGTTCTTCAAAAAGATACCCCAAAATAGTTTATTACAATCAATACTCAGAAGTTTTACATTCATAACCATTTTAAATAATACTATTGTAAATTGTTCTGTCACATGGATATCCATATCCCAGTCGATAAGGAACCCATACACCATACCATTGGATTTTGGATCCCATTTATGATATTTTTTTCATTTAACATTTTAACTTTAGCATCCATTTTTAGTTGTTTAAAAATATGGTTTATCCCTTTATTGCAGTATAAGTCACCCATAAACCTTCAAACTGAAAACTGGTTCCATTGTAATTGGAACCAAATGAATTTATCTGAATAAACCAATCATTTATTAGCATGATAACTTGTCACTATCAGTATCTAACACAAATCAACATGGTGAAATCAATAAAATATGTTATAACACTGAATCATGGAAAATATGCATTTCATATTATTACTCAAGAATGATAATTATATCACCAAAACAAGGAATTTAAAAAGGAATGAAAAATAAGTACAAAACATGGAATACATTCAAGGCACATAACCTATATTAGCATCCATCCTTCTAATGAAACTCCATGAAATGTTATATGGAAGACATGTGAATCTCTATGTTCCTATGATGATGCATTTATGAAACATTATTTCCATATGAGGCCAAGAAGACTATTTTTTCAAAATTCTCAAAATCAATAAGCAATGGAAAAAACACCAATCACTCAAGGTGGAATCATATCAACCATAACCGCATAATCTACAAACATAAATTCCCATCCCTGGACACTTGGTCATTTCCGTACTTGGGGTGATCAGTCAAAAGCATGGATACTAACCCAAGTGACGACACTTTCATAAAATATAGTCTAGAAATTAAAAATATAAAGATAAAAGGAAAAGAAACCCCCTAATACCACTTTATAACATCCTAACCCATCTCACTCCTAAAAATGGGGGCTATACTGGTCACCATATGACCTCAAGCCCATCTCCCCATACACTAGAGGATACCGAGTAGCAACAAGAATCTAAGGATAGTCAGTGAGGAGACTATACCCTCTTATTAGAGTTGAACAGTGGTATATTAGAGTAAATAAAAAACAATAGAGCAAGAAATATTACATAAATGTCAAAACAACAGAAGGAAAATAGTACACATTTTATAATAGTGGCCAACACCAATTATACAATAGATTATTTCATGACATGTTATGGAAATATAATTGAATGAAATTAACTATAAAACATGCATTAAACATAATAAAAAATTCAAATAAAAGACTAAAAAGCCACGAGGGCTGCCAGCTAGAGCCTCTCGTGCTCCCACTCGCTCCTCTGCTCCAATATCCTGAGAATTTATTGACGGAACAATCCTATAATCCCATAAAATCTACTCGTGTACCATAGTGCACTAGTGGCCTTAGTAGGTTGTGAGATATAAATATAAATAGGATAGGACCACTAGTGTCTACCCCAATTCAATAATTTAAATAAATAATAAAACTATTGTGACAGAATACAAAATTATGTAAGAAATATATTGTAACTATATAAACAAGTACCTGATTCAGCTCTCAGATGGGGTCTGAACCTACGTTATACATTTTTCATGTATACCCATCAGTCATCACACATCCGTTTTCATTTATCATTTATTAAACTATGATATATTACCTAATTCTCTTGATTCGGCCTAAGCCCGACAACCACCATATAAGTTAATCAATACATATGTCTCTAAAGAATATCTTCTTAAACAAGGAAAACACTAATTCCAAGATTTTTCTTTGGATTGGATAACCCATCATAAAACATTATATATAAACTTTTATATACAATGGATGATCCTAACAACTAGAAATAGTCATTCACTCATGGGCCTATCCACTAAAAGTGATTCAACCCATTCATTGATAAGTCAGGACCCTTTCTCATTTTCAATTGACAAATCATTATGCCATAATAGTTTCCATTAACCTATTAATTATTTTAATGTATGAACAATTGGACCCACAGTCCAATGATAGTTAATTTATGTAGAAAATCATGTCTAGAACCCTCATGATTATTTTGGAGTTTCATTCCTTCTCTCACAACCCTTGGGTATTTGGAGCACCAGTCACTATTCCAAAAAAAATTGTTTGCAAGAAAGATGGGTGTAGAACACAATGCCATGCACCATGTGAATATTTGGAGAATATTTCCCTATCTCAGAACTCATTTATCAATCATATATATATATATATATATATTTATCATTGTTGTAGAACCCCTCATCTTACCCACCAAAACCATCCATTAATTAATTCATAAATTAATTAATCTAATCTCTTAATTAATTCTATAACTAACTAACAACATAAATTGCGTGTCAAATAAGACTGCAATTAATTAACCATTCAATGTCAAAATATTTAATAAATAATTATCCATTAATTATTCATAGTAATGAAACTAAATAATTAACTCAACATATAATTATCCTAATTCATTAATAATTCTGAACCTGTCTATTCGAAAAGTGATTTGTCTAGGACATTAACAATTTACATGCATGTCATAATCATCTCAAGTCAAACATGTTGAACAAGGCCCATATATTTAGCGTCAATCTAATAGAAAATATCATATTTTTATGAAAATCCATCCCAAAAAACATAAGGCAAAGAATCAAGACAGTCATCCAAACGTACCCCTGGCCAATAGTCGTAACAAATAATCAATTCACATTAGTAAATTAATGCATGCAAATTAATTAATTCAGCAAATAAATAATTAAGTCATATCTATTTAACTAGTTAATAAATTATTTATCCATTTAACATTTATCATGTAATAATTAATCCATCCATTAAATTATTACCAGTTTCTAATTTATATTCTGAACATGATAAAATATTCAATATTATAAATATTCAGAAAATGCCAAAAAAATTTCAACACACGAATTGATAATTAATTCCTCAAATAATATTACCCGTCCATCCCCATTTAAATAATTTAAATATTTAATCATATCACGTTAACCAAATTTTGAATTCAAGCTTAAAACCAACACATGATCAAGTAATCATTTATCTCAGGTTTGTGACATCATTTAATAACATCAAAAGTGTCGTGCAACAACCTTTCATATATGGGCATAGGAATGATGACATAGTAATATATAATCCCCAGTTTGCCTAATATGACATTACCACTAACCAGCAGTTTATCTTTAATATCACTTTCAAGAAAACAAAGCAGTGCCACAATCAAAGAAACTCACATTCTAATTTTCATTAAAGAAGCTATAATTATTAAATAATGTGATAAAGATTTGGTACCCCAACTCATGTTTCTAAATTTTTTATTCTGCAACGCATTAATGTACATGGAGAAAGTAGTCCTTAAATTATCCATAGTCGCACACGCCCAGACCTTTATATATATATATATCTGTGTGTGTGTGTGTGTGTTTGTTGTCTGTAGTAATCAAGAAAAATTAAATATATTAAAATGGAACCAAAAATCATATTAGTAATGAACAACACAACTCTAACATGGTACTATGGAATCATAGAAAATTAACAGACCTTAAATTAACTGGTGAAAAACCAAACATCGCGTTTAAAATCATACTCAACCAAACATTTCCAATGAAAACATCAAGACCACTTTCCTCACCCTATGTGAAAGATGTCAGAACATGGACTTACATTTCCTTAAACAACATTCGCATATACTAAAAAATTATAAGAGTGAAACATCTGGATAAAACCGAACATTAGGGTTTCAGCTGGGAAAAAATGTGAGTGATAGGAGTCAAATGGATAATGTGAATTAGAGTTAAACATAGAAATACTCATTGTGATGAGGCAGACAAAATTTGTGAGGAGTTCAAGAATAATCATCATGCACAAAGTGGAGTATAGGAGAGGGAGTTGCATGATACAGGTTCTTCCCAGGAGTTTCATGCACTGTTGTGAGGGGGTCTGAATGAGGCATGCATGCTGAGGAAAAGGGGCCATGTACTGCAGGAGGTTTCATTGTAGGGAATGTGACGAAGTAGCTGGATTGCGAGGGTGTTGCGCACCTAGTGTGTCGCCTAAGGATGAAAAAAAACTGGGGTATGTGCCTCACCTCTAGGTCGCACCCCCATTTGTTTCCTTTTTCTCATAAAATTAATCTAATTATTTGGATATAACAATTTAAAAATACTCATAATATAATGATTATTATACAGATTAAACAATTTTCTAATAAGTGAAAAACTCCCTATTTAATTAAAAACATTTATTCATTTAGTATTATATTAATAAAAATTGCATAATTAATTATGAAACAGAAAATTGATAATTTAGTTTAATTATTTTAACATTTATTTAACTAAATAACCATAATAATAATAATAATAACATCATCATTATTATTATTCCAACTTACATTTATTTAAAAACCTAACCCCTAGTGTATTTCAATGACATTAATATGATATAAACTCCAACCCACAACCCCAAATTTAATTTGCATAAGAAAAATAATTATTTCCATCATAATACTAAAATAATAATAGTCTCATTAATATTATTTTCCAAACTGTTGATAACCCAAAACATAAATTCAATAAAAATACTTCATTAAATCTGAAACCGCTAATTTGATTAAATGTTTCTATGAAAATAAAAAATGCCACATTAAATTATTTTAACATTTATTTAATTAAATAAACACAATAATAATAATAATAACATCATCATTATTATTAATCCAACTTTAATTTAATTAAAACAAAAAACCCTCAATTTATTACAGTTCCATTAATAAGATAATAATGATAGAAACTATTACCCATAACCTCCATTTAATAATAAATGTATCTTTAATAATTTTGAAACTATTCATTGAATTAATATGGTTCTATGATAATCCTACAATCCACATTAATATCATCATTCGTTATTTAAGTATTCAATATCACCCTATTTATTAAAAAACAAATATAATAATATTTAATTCATTATTATTGTTGTTATCAAAACATTATTTTAATTAATCACACTATGTCATATAATTTTATTTAATTAAATTAAATGTTTTATTAAACAGTGTAAATTGTATGTTTTGGACCACGATTTTGAGCTGCCCGTGCAGATTCACTAATGTGAACTTTTCAGGATCTGGTTCTCCCGATACTCATCTGGAAACCCTCTAAAATTATCGAATAAATACTTGAGTCTAAAAACAATACCTTTAGGTGTTCCAACACTCGGAATAAAATTAAGAAGCTTAGTTTAAAAATCATCCCTTTGATAAATTGAAAACATTTTCCACGAAAACCATTTCATTTTAAACTTGTTAAAAAAATGGACTTTATTGTAAATTTTAATATAAATAGTCATTTGAAATATAAAAATTTCATCTACATGATTAAAATTTATATATTAGTTTTGGACCATAATTAAATAAATTTATTTGTCTCACAATGATGATGGTGTAATGGATTTATTAAATGAAGAATCCAATTAATGATATTATTAAAATTGAAATAAAAATAATTGGAAAATTTTTATGCCATCCATAATATTTTGGATTACATTGACATGTTATAGTTGTGTTTTTTTAGTTTTATTAAGGAATAATGTTTTTATGATTTTTTATAACGTTAAATAATGAATACTTTAAAAATTAATATAATTCAGATCTTAAAAATATAAAATATTTAATTAAATGATATAAAAATTATTAATATTTAGGATTCAGCCAACTATTTGAGTTAATTCTCGAAAGTTCTTTAATAAATCATTAATTGATCATTTATGAATATTTTTGGTAATTAGTATTAACCTTAAATTTTAAATTACATGATAAATGGTAAGAGTTAAAAGGGGTTAAAAGAAAAACATAGGGATTAAAAAATATAAAAAAAATAATTATCATTGGATGATTATATTTTCACCAATACTAATTATATCTTCTATAAAATAAATTTGAACTCAATTTTATATGAAAATTAATTTATCATAAATTTGATCATTTAATAAAACCAAAAGTTCCCCTCGCCTCTCCTATAAAATGAGACCCATTATTCTTTATAACTCACAATATAAAAAAAAATTTGTTCAGAAAATATCATCCTAATGAACATCATTTAATCCCTAACCACATTCATGAAAAATTATTTTAGATAGAACACCCTCCATATGGGTGTTAAGGTGTTATGAAAGGTAATTATCTGAATGGAAGGTAACATTTTTTATTAAGTATATCTTGTTTGTTTCTTATTAATCTTCTATCTAATATAATTCTACCATGATGGAGTAATAAATAAATTATAATAAATATAATGATATGTTATTATATTAATATCATCACCTAAATCCATATCCAATTTTTTCAAATTGGAATAAAATTAGGTCATTGTGTGTATATGTGAACTATCACCTCCATGAAATAATATAATTCATTTTCTATTAACATCTCTCATGAAATGTTATAATTTGTAGTATCACGACCTTAATCAGGTATGGAAAATTTTAACTTTATTGTATTCTAATTATTTAATCAAACTGGGGTGCGTGCATGTGCACCACATTGCGGGTCTAGGTAATCTTTTTTAATAAATTTAAATAATTGAAGACCTTTAATGAAAAATGTCGCATCAAACATTGGCATGGTGTTCAGGTTTTAAATAATTAATGAAGAATTATAGAATAGTAATAATATATTTAATTAATATTTAAAGGAAATAAATAAATGGTAAAAAGAAAATTTCTAATAAAATAAAGAGGGGTTGCGCGAAAAATGAAAATAATTAAAATGTGGGATTCACATTTTTAATTATTTTTATTATTTTCAATTCCATTATTTTGTTTAATATTAACTTTTCTTTTTATTTCCTTTGTTCCTTATCTTATATTTTTCTCTTATTTTTCATTTCATTTCTTTTTCTTTTATTTCTCTCCTTTATTTTTTCCTCTACTCCCTCCCTCTCCCACTCATCACATTGCATCGCTCAATCCCATCACACCAACTAGAAACCATTTCTGAAAGCTGATTCTCCTCCGTTCGACGTCTGATTCCTTCGTCGTCTTGTGCACCTAAAACTATAGGGAAAAAATATCATTGTGCAAGTTGAATCGTTCGATTCTATTGAGTATTCTGTGGGTAGTTCGTCGCAGATGATTTTATCATATTTTGGTATTTTTCTAAAATCCTTCCTTTTTATCCATTTTAGGTAAAATTGAATCCTACCATATATCTTAATGTCATCTATGACTACAACGTAGGGTGCCTACTCTCCTTCCCTCTGTTTCGTTGTGATTTATTAAAAATGAACAGTTGTGTCGTTAGTCAGTGCCTACCAGCTCTATGCAATTTTACCCATTTTATTTACTTTAATGGTTCAGTTGAATTGTTGCAGCCTTAATCATCTTTAATTAATTTTTGGAATGGTTGAATGAAGATCAGACTCCCTTTTGGGTGTGCCGACATTTTCAGCATATTTTATCTATTAGCAGGGTTTTTAATTTATTTAGCGTTGAATATTGTGCAGCCACATACAATTGTTTTTAAATTAAATGAATAGTTGTATGCATTATTTCAAAAAAATTCACACCCCTTTGGGCATAATGACAATATCTATGTATTCATCCATCATTCGAGTTTATTTTTTGATTAATTTCATTTTTTAAGAAGTAAATTTTTATTGTAATGAAATTAAATAAATAGTTGATGGAATAAGGACTTCAATTTTTTGATATTTGGAACTTATTTTGTTGAACTATTTAAGATTTAAATATGCATTATCCACTGAGGTTAATATGATATGTATATTTCCTTACATGTTCTTGTGTGGTAATGTTAAATTTATGCCTTGTAATTTATGGGCGTATCTAGTTAGTTTTCATGCGCAGCATTACATACTGATTATGTCCTAACTCCTGCTATGAAAACATTAATTAAATTTAGGGTAACGAAAGGAGGTGGTCCCATATTAAGTTCCACGCTTAGATCCACTATTCCTGATGGGTTACTTCTATGTTCTGGGGGGTGGTGTCATTGGCTATGCCAGACTGAGACATCCCCAGACATTCTAATACTTTTGAGTGATACCAGTTCCAAAAGAGGCCATCAGGACGAATCCATTAAAAATATGCTGAACTAGCATCAGATGAAACTCGACCCCTATTTGTGATATTGGGACGACTCATGGTAAATCCATACCTCAGGAGATACTTGGTCTTTCTAAATATTTCCATGGACAGGTTTGTTGGCATTTGATAAATTGTTGGATGTTCTGTAGAGATATCTTTTGGACAAGCTCACACTCCAACTCTCAAAATGAACTTTAAATAATGATTCAATTAAGGATTATGTTATTGCTAATTGATTCTATTGAGAATTGGGATATTTCCCCAGATATGTGGAAGTGTGCCTGGTTTACACTGGGCTTTAACCCCAAGTTAATGCACAATCATGGTGTAAACATTTCCCGGGTTTTACATTGATTTCTAGGTTATATATATATATATATATACATATGCATGTCTGTGCAATTCTGCTGATAGGTACCCTTGGAGACTACCATCTTAGGGTGAAGTAGGTGACCAGGTACGTGTTTCATTTGGGACTCAGGCTGTCATATTTATCTCATTACACCGCAATAAATTTAATTTAAATGGTTATGTTATGGCACACTACATTTTTATTTTTGCACGAAATGGAATGGTTTAGACACCATGGGTGCCGACATATGGGATTTTATCTCACACCCTACTCGGGCATCGTCAGCACCTGAGTAGATTACATTCTCTTAGTTATTGACAAGGGGATGTTTGCTATATCTTATGATTGACTATTAATTACTTCTTCAAATGGAGACTAGGGAAGAGGACTAGGAATTTCTCATGATGCAGTTGCTGCATGTGTATTTTATTTCAGTTAAATGTGTGATTGAGTTCTGTTTTCTGAACATTCAGTTTAGACTCATGTCATGGAATGACACTCTTTTGTGTGTTTCAACACTTGGTTTTTAATATTCAGTTGGATTATTTACATTTCTTCTTCTAACGTTTCATTATTCACATCCTTCTACTACTTATTATTTGTTTTTTTACTTCTGCTATGATATTATCTGTTACCTATGAGGTAATATTACCCCCCAAGGTCACAAAAAGGGCCCTCACAATTAGTCAACAGTCTCTGGAATTCTGGGAGATGTGCATGAGGTTTTTTGATGCACTGGTTTAGCCATCGTCTTAAAGGTGTGCCCAGTCGGGACGTTACAAAGTGGTATCAGAGGTGGTTTTTCCTTTTGTCATACTATTTGGGTTAGACAAGATACTTTGATATAGGGATTTGTGATGTACTATGATCTTGGACGTAGCTAACCCATGTATAGGGGAAACTCAAATTCCTTGGTTGGGATTGTAGTCATTGATTATTCCAGTTACTGTTGATATGATTTCACCTTGGGTAAATAACTTTTATGGAGTTGTTATTGTTCTGGAATTACTGAAATAATGGGTTTATCGGTGTAACCCAATGATACGAGGGAAGAACATCCCATGAATCATGATTGGAACTATAGGATTTAAATTCCATGTATATTTCCATACCATATATACTTTCAATGTACATTTTACGGTTGTATGTGAGGGGTGTCATACATATTGTTAAAATTTAGAATTGTTGGTTTATAGAATATAAAGTTGTGTTAGTCTGTTATAGGTTAGCCTAACACAACCTTGGAGTGGGTTATAAAACTATTTAGTAGTAATTTATAGTTTCCTATTATATATTGAAACCCAACTCTTGAAGAGGGATGTATATTGTTTGGTTCCCAATGGCAGTCGATGTTCATAAACAATCTTGCACCCTTATCATTTTATCACCTTCATTACTCCTTATCTAAGGGTGTGTTTTACTATGATAGCATTCTAGAGATAGTCGGTCCTGAAACACCAGTGGTTCGTCTCGTAGATCCTCCAGTGGTGCTAACTCATGTCAATCTTATGAGGGCCCCTGACGCTCAGTTTAGGGATAGTCTCCCTGTATTTATGCAGTTGGTTTAAGAATATTACCAGACATGCCCGTCTATTGAAGACCGTATGCGGGACCTTCTATATCAATACCCTCCCACCATCTCAGAGAGTGGAAGCCCTCATGCTTTAGAATCAATGATTGAAGTTGTATGGTCTATCATCGTCCACCTTGAGACACCTCCATTGCAAAGGGTCATGCTTTTAGTCTACATGCATCATGACACCGCCAAACGTATGTGGGATGTTGTTTCTCAGGATGAGCAGGCCAGTGACATGGTATTCGCTGATTTCCAAGTAGCCTTCTACACTCACATTTTTTCATAGACTCTGAGAGATGATCATGTGCAGTATTTCCTACATATTCATTAGGGCTCTATAAATGTGTTAGAGTATTCTACTTGCTTCGTAAAACATCAGTGTTTTTTCCCATCTCTGGCTGGTGACGTGCAGACTATTGCAAGGAATTTTGGTGAGTGACTTGTGTAGACTATCTTCTCACAGGTGAATGACTTCCATTTGACCACTATTACAGAGATAGTGAATTAGGTACTGATCTCAGAGCGAAATGTCACGGAAGGTGAAATAGTGATCCAGGGCTGTTATGTTTCGAGATAGTGTGATGGATCTTCTGGAAGCGGGAAACGTCATTTAGAAAGTTCAAGTGGGGGAAATCCGAGCCAAATAAGACGTATTGATAGCTCTATCACATGTTATTAGTGCGTAAGGGATGATCACAAGAAGACACAGTGCACGAGAGATCCAAATGAGTTCCAAGCTTGTGGTAGGATGGATCACCTTCAGCTTCTTTATCGTTCTTTTTCATCAACATCCAATGGAATAGGATTTTCACCAGCACCTCCATTAGGTATTGGATCTATGATTCCACAGTAGGCAGGAAGTTCATTTTCCACAGGTTGATCAAGCTGAGGAAATGGTGGATGTCGTGGTTGAGGAAATCCAGTTCCAAACTATCAGTGTCAGCAGAGTGGACCAGCTCAGGCCAACCAGGAATCTTATGAGGGTTGTGTCTCAAGTCCCATACCAGAGGATAAAGTGCAGGGACATCTACAGTTAGAGGTACTATTCTAGTAGTCTCTACATTAGTTTCATCTCTTTTTGATACTGGTGAATCACACTCCTTTATATATCATACTATTTTTGAAAGTCTTATTTGTCTAATTGAGTACCACTACGGAGTTCTGTCTCTCGACACTCCGTTTGGGGTCCCGACAGAGGGTATAAGCCAGTTCCAAGAGAGCCCCCTGAAGATAAGCGGGTACCATTTTGTTTGTAATTTATATATCCTCGATTGGTCTGGAAATGAAGTCATTCTTGGAATGAACTAGCATTCCCAATACTGTTCCCAAGTGTATTTCTATCATCTTTGGTTGTCCATAACATCCCCTGAGGGTCAAACATATATTCAAAAATTAGAATGGGACCTGCAGGCAGACCGAGCTAAGCCTAAATATGTAGGGTTGGGAAGAGTGAATGCCCAGTTGGTAAGTCTCTTCATGAGTGATTAGGGAACGCAACTCGTTGAATTACCTTCAGTGGTGGATATTTTCATGGAGGTCTTCCATGATGATTTCTCTAGATTACATCTTACAATAGACATGGAGTTCACTATGGAGCACAAGCCAGGTGTGACACTAGTGTCTATTTCTCCTTATAGGATGGGGCCAACAGAGCTACAGGAACTCAAAAAGTAGCTTGAAGACCTTCAGGATAAGTGTTTCATCATACAAAGCACATCACTATGGGGATCACTTCTCCTTTTTATAATTAATAATGACAATACCCTACGGTTATGCATGGTTTATCATCAATTCAACCAAATCATTTTAAAGAATCAATATTCATTGCCTTATATAGATGATCTCTTTGACCACCTTCATGGAGAAACTGTTTTCTCCAAGATTGATCTAAGTTCGGGATATCACTAGGTGCGTGTGCGACAATCTGACATACCATGTACAAAATTCCGAAGTATGTATGGCATGTACGAGTATATAGTTATCCATTTCGGCCTCATCAATGCATCGTTAGTCTACATGGACCTGATAAACTGGGGTTTTCATCTGTATCTTGATTCATTTGTGGTAGTCCTCATGGACAACATCTTAGTGTATTCATGATGTAGACACTACCACAGAACTCATCTTGAGATTTTTCTGAGTACACTGAGAGAGCACCAGCAATACACTATGAAAATTAAATTCCACTTCTAGATTAATAAGGTACATTTCATGGGTCATATTATATATGAAGAAGGGGTATAAGTAGACCCAGAAAAGGTGGGAACCATGGTTTCATGGGAGTAGCCCAAGATTTTCATCAAAATATGTAGTTTCTTGGGGCTTGATGGATATTACAGGTGATTCAACCAAGATTTCTCCCACTTAGTAGCACCTCTCACGAACTTAACTATGAATGGTTTACTGTTCATTTGGTAAGAATCTTGTGAAAGGTCTTTTTCAGTATTTGAAAGGAAGACAGAACTCTGACCCGATCCTGATTCTGCAGGATCCATGTAAGAGCTATACAGTTTACTGTGATGCTTCATGTAATTGACTAGGTGCAATTTTGATGCAGGGTGATTGAGTCATGGCTTATAGATCCCTCAATCTAAGACCTCACTAGAAAAACTATCCTACTCATGAACATGAGATGGTAGTTGTGGTTCATGCTCTAATTTTTTGGAGACCCTATATTTTGGGTGAGATATTATTTGTTTACACATATCAAAAAAGCTTGAAATATATCTCTACTCAACGAGACATGTACATAAGACAATGATGGTGGGTTGAATACTTTCAGTAGTTCGATATTGATCATTCTTATACCCCTGGGAAGGGAACTGGTGTGGTGGATTCCATATGCCTCAAGACATAGACACTGGATGTACAGGTAGCCAACAGTGAGTGGAAAATGATAGCCTTGTTTTCAAAGATGCATATGGATGTTCAAGAGTTGAGTGGACAACCAGTTCTAGCTACTCTTACATTAACATACTCTATTCAATAGAAAGTCCACAGGCAATGGTTTATTGACCCTGAGGGTCTCGTTTTTAGGGAAAGTGTTACATGAGAGAACCCACCTACTGGTTGGGTTAATGATTGTAGTGAAACTCTCCTTTACCATATTCTTGTATGGGTACCCTCAGGTATAAGGGAAGATATGATGAAGGAACCTCACAAATCTATTTGGGATGTTCACCATGAGATGACCAAGATGTACATAGACATGTTTCTATAGTATTTGTGGCCTCGTATAAAAATAAGATATCAGGTGTCATCACTCGATGTTCCACCTTCCAATAGGTGGAGGCAGAGCACCAGTGACCTGCTGGACTCCTATAGCCTATATCCATTCATGAAGGAAATGAAATGAAGTTATCATGGATTTCATTATAGGCATGCCAAGATCTTCTTAAAGCAGTGATGCAGAATGGGTGGTTGTCGATAGGTTGACCAATGTTTCACACTTCATGCCAATCCAAGAGACCTTTACAATTGATGAGTTTAGAATGTTGTATATCTGGGAAATTGTGGGACGTCATGGTGTACCTAGGTCTATTGTCTCATATAGGGATTACTATTTTACATCATGGTTCTAGAAAGGGTTGCAAAAGGTATTAGGATCACAGGTACTTCTGAGTACTGCGTCTCACCCCCAGACCAATGAGAAATCTGACAGAGCTATACGAGTGTTAGGGGATATGTTACGGGATATTATCCTTGATATTGAAGGTTTATTTGAGAATCTTTTACCTCTTGTCAAATTTACCTATAATAATAGCTTCAAGTAGACAATCCAAATGGATCTGTATGAGGCTCTCTATGGTAGACTGTGTCGTTCGCCTTTATACTTGCTCGAAGCAGGTGAGGATGCTCTATTGGGTCCTCATCTTGTTCAGGAAAATTATGATAATGTTAAGCTAATTCAGATGCATATTTCTAAAGATCAATCTTGGAAAAAGTCTTATAATGATCATCACCACAAACCTCTAGAGATCGAGGAGGGAGATCGAGTCATCCAATGTGTTTCTCTGAGGGTGGGTTAGAGGCAGATCAAGAGATAGGAGAAATTATCACTGAGATACGTCAAGCCGTTCGAGATAGTGGATAGAGTTTGGCCGGTAGCATATCTGTTACTGCTACCATATAGGAAACGTGCCATGCATGATGGTTTCCATGTATCTCAGCTTCGACCATATCATCCAGACCTATCTCATTCTTTTGACCCTGATGACATCGAGCTTGACGATGATGCATACTTTGTGGAGCATTTGATCCGTATCTTCTACAATAGTAATAATATCCCATGAGGGATGTCATTCCCCCTGGTCCAGGTGTTTTGGAAACACAGACACATTCATGAGGAGACCTAGGAGTGAGAGACAGATGTACGTGCACAGTGGTCGGAACTCTTCTCTGGAGACATTCCACTACTCTCAGAAGGGTAACTCGGGGACGAGTTGTCATAAGGAGCGGAAGTTTTAACATCGTGGACTTAATCAGGTATGGAGCATTTTCTAAATTATTGCATTTTGATTAATATAGCGACCCAGGATGTGCACCTGCGCATCTACAGGCGGGTCTAGGGAATCATTTTTATTTAATTTAAATAATTGCAGACGTATAATGAAAAATGTCACATCATGCATTAGCATGAGGGTTGGGTATTAAAAAACTAATTAAGGGTTATAAAATAGTAATGAGAGACTTAAAAATGATTTAAAATAAAGAATGAAAGGATAAAAAGAAATTCTGATATAAAATAAAGAGTGGGCTATGGGAAAAATGAATGTAATTAAAATGGGGGATTCCCATTTTTAAATATTTTTATTATTATCCTTTCCACTCATTTTTTGATTTTATCTTTTCCATTTATTTCATTTATTCCTTATCTTTTACTTTTCAATTATTTTTATTTTATTTTCTTTTTCTTCCTTTTCTCTCTTTTATTTTTTTCCTCTCCTCTCTCCCTCTCCCACTTATCACGTTGCACCCTTCAATCTCGTCACACCAACCAACATCTATTTTGGAAGGCCGCTGCTACTCCATCCAACTTTTTATTTCTTTCACCATCAAGTGCACAGTAAAACATAATGAAAGGTTAACATTTCGCAAGTGGAATCATTCAATTCCATTGAGTAGTCTCCATGAAGTTCGTTGGGGAATATTTTTACCCTTTTTTGGGTTTTTCTTAAATACTTAATTTTCTTCCGTTTTTTTGTGAAATCGAAGCTTACTACAGTTCTTAGAGTCATCTACGACTACAAGGTAGGGTTCCTACTCACTTTCCTTATATTTCATTTCGATTTATAAAAAACTATCCATCGTGCTGTTAGTCAGGGCCTACAAGCTTTGTGAAATTATACCCATTTAAATTAATTTAATGGTTCTGTTTAATTGTTTATTCCTTAATCTTGTTTAATTAATTTTTTGGAATAGTTTCAACAAGATCGGACACCCCTTTGGTTGTGCCTACATATTTAGCATATTTTTCTGTTAGCCGGGTTATTAATCAAATTTGACGCATTTACTATGCAACCCCTTTATATTGGTTTTAAGTTAAATGAATATTTGTTTGAATTATAGCAACAAACTTCGACACCCCTTTGAGCTTACAGACTTTATAGATGTATTCTGCCATTATCCGATTTTATTGTTTGATTAATTTCATGTGTTGCGAAGAAATTTTTTTTTGTAATTAAATTTAATAAATATTTGCTTGAACATGAACGTCAATTGTTGGATCATTGGAAGATTCTTTTCTGAACGTCATATTACTTAAATATTTATTATCCACTTAGTTTGATATGATATGTTTATTTCCTTGCAAATTGTTCTGTTGTACTGTTAAATTTGTGCCTTCTGATGCACAAGTGTATTTGTTTAGTTTTCAAGCTACAACTTTACATGCTAATTATGTCATATTTGATGCTGTGAAAACATTAATTAAATTCAGGGAAGGGAAATGAGGAAGTTCCCATATTAATGGTCATGCATAGATCCTCTATTCATGATAGGTTACCTCTATATGTCATGGCATGGTGTGGTTGGCTTTGCCGGACTGAGACTTCCCCAAAAATTCTAATACTTTTGAGTGATACCGGTTCCGAAAGCGCCCATCGGGATGGACCTATCAGAAATGTGTCTAATCCAGCCTCGGATGACAATCACCCCCCTTTTGTGAGATCAGGACAGACTCATGGTAATTCCATGCCTCAGGCGATACTTGGTCTTTCGAAAGATTACCATGGACAGGTTCTATGGCATTGGATAAATTGAAAGATGTTCCACAGCGATACCTTCTGGAAGGACTCAGACTCCGACTCACTACTTGAAACTTAAATAATGATGCACTTAAAGTGTATGTTATTGATAATTGAGTCAAATGAGAATTGATATATTTCTTCTGATATGTGGATGTGTTCTTAGTTAAAACTTTATTTGAACCCCAAGTTAATGCATAAGCTTAGGGTATACTTTTTCCTTGTTTTATCATTCTTTCTAGGATATATATATATATATATATATGTCCATGTTAATGCATTTCTGATGACATGTACCCTTTCAGACTACCAACTTTGGATGAAGAAGCTGACCAGGCACATGTGCCATTTGGGAACCAGTCCAACTTATTTATTTCATTACAATAATATTAATTTATTTGAAATGGTTATTTAATGAAACACTGCATTTTTATTTTTTCTCGAAATGGAATGGTTTAGACACTGTGGGTGCCGACCCACTAGGATTTTATCTCACACCCTTCATGGGCATCATCGACACCCGAGTAGATAACATGCCTTCAGAAACTGACAAAGGGAAACATGCTGCTTTTGATGATTGACTATTCATTTCTACATAGTATGGAGACTGGGGTAGAGGACCGGGCCTTTCTCACGATGTAGTAGCTACTTGTGTCTTTTATTTTAGTTAACTATGTGTTTGAGTTCGGTTTTCTATACTTTCGGTTTTAACTAATATCATGGCATGAGACACTTTTGTGAGTTTCTTCACTTGGTTTTTATTATTCAGTTGGATTATTTACATTGCTTCTGCTATAGTTTGTTTATTCACTTCATTCCACTACTTATTGTTTGATGTTTTTTTACATCTGATGTGATAATATCTGTTACATATGAGGGCTTAGTCACTCCCAAGGACACAAAAAGGGACCTCAATATTAGTCGGAAACCTCTGGATTTTCAAGAGATTCTCTTGAGGTTATGTAATGCACTGGTCCATCCACCATCCTTAATGTGAGACAGGTCAGGACGTTACATAATTATTTGTCATGACCCGTCCCCCGGGGCCCATACCGTTACTACCCTATGCCCGCCATCAACAGACCAGGGGCTGGCGAGTAGCACCAAAGGAATAAATCCCTAAAAAGGGGAATGAATTGCCTTTATAACCTGAAAACACACACAACATAGAATAATATGGAAGAAAAACAACAAGAAAAACTGAATAACCATCAAGAGAGTACAGAAAGTGAAATGGGTCCAAATAAAAGCTCAAATGGAAAGTACAAGAAACTAAACGTAAAAGTACTACAAAAAGGGAAAACATCGCTTGGATCATCCACTAGGAAATCCTACCTGAAGGGTAGGTACATATAGCATCCACATAACCCCACGTTCATCCGTATTCTTTGTGTATAGTGATGATGTGTGATCCACCTCCGGGTACCATCCATTCCTGGTACGCTCTGCCTCGGTCCGCGCTGGCTTTCGTCTACATCAAACACAACGATTTGTGGCTATAACATGTGCACATGTGTGTATAACTATACTCAGTAGGGATCCCTAGACCCTCATGGTCTCACAAATTCCAAAACGGATAAACCACAAAGTATAAGATCAACAACTAACCCCACTTAGGTATATTCCCATTCATATACCTATGTTATCAAGTAATCCATCTCAATCCTGATGAAAACACAAAGTTACTGATCAAATAACATAGGTATAAAACTTATGTAGAGAGATAGAGATCATCGGATGTAGCCACTAAATCATATATTATGTCAAACCCACACTGAATCCAGGAATAGAAATCATGACTATCGAACCCACACAAGATCTAAGAACATCAAATAGAGCTGTCGAACCCGCACATGATCTAGTAATAGTAATTAGTGTTTTCCAACCCACACAGGATCCAGGAACAATCATCAATTATGTCGAACCCACACATGATCTTGGAACATTCGTCAGTGTTGTCGAACCCACACAGGATCTAGGAATAGTTGTTAGGGCGCATCAAGTCATAGTGTTTCTCACAAATCATGATTTATTTCGGTAGGGTAAAAACCTATTTCCATGTGATTGTACATCAAAATCCATGATGTCCTATGTTTATGTATCCAAAAGTTTTTTCTAGAAAAATTGAACCCAACGCGACAGATGGTGAGTCCATAAGATGCCCAGTTTGAGAGTTGTTAGCATTTCCGTTTGGAGGCCCCAATTGGATTTATGTTCAATACAACCCGGCCATACCCCAACTATTTTCAAATCTCGAGTGGGTTATACAAAATGAAATGTCTCCATCCAAGGATACTGTCGTTACTGGTGGTTCGTCAATCGGACGCCCACAGCTCATGTTACAAGAAAAAGAATGGAAATAGGTCGAACGGGTCCTAGTCAGATCTGGCCCAGTTGGATTGACCCGTCCTGACCCGGGTCTGGAATGGGTTCCATCCCGGTCCGCGGGTCCAACCTAGCCCATGGGTCTGACCCGGTCAATGGAGGTAGACCAGCCCGGGCCACGCAGGCGGCCCGACCCGCGCTGGGTCCGGCCAGCGTTGTGTCCAGCCCGGTGGCCTGTGGGGTCCTCCCTATCCATGTCCAAGGTTGAGGCCATGCCCCCTAGTGTATTGAATGGATTAGTTGTTCGAGTGGTTTTCAAAACCAGCACAACATGGTGATGGTCCGCATCACGTGAGACACGACGATGGGTCCCGATCCTCCCGGCTGGACAAGTATCCAACCACCTACCGCACGACGCAGGTGCGCCACACATCCTCTTGCGAAATAGCATCTCGGGCCACTTGTCCTCCTTGTGTTCAGCCTTGCGCCGACCACTGCTGCACTGCTGTGGGCCCCTTTTGTTCCACCGAGCGGCGCGGTTGTGCCGCACCTTCCACAGCAACCCAGCAGCTTGAGCAGCCGGTCTTCTTCGTGGCCTGGCTTGTGTCGGCCACCGCTGCACCGCTGCGGCCCATTAGTCAGGGGTTACTCCTCTGGCAGAACAGTTGCACTGCCGCCGTCATGCGGTGATGTTCGTCAGTTCCATCATTTGGCGAACATTCTATGGGTCACTGAAAGAGTTCGGGTGGCCCGATTCTCGTTCCGAAAGAAGCCCCGCACTCCTCGGGACGTCGCAGTCGATCCATAATCAGTGTTAATGAGAGTCGCTCATTCCGGTTTCATTCCACATTTAACGTCAAATTCCACAAAGAAAGTGGAGGTGTCAGGCCGAGTTTGTTCAGCCCGCAGCCTCCACGTTATGGTGATAGCATGCGACATCAATTTATAATAATTGATGGAAAATGAAAAACGAGGAATAAAACACAGTTTGAACCCCTACCTTTTTTCGTGGATCGTTGACGATGTCGCGGGAGGCAGACGTCAATTAGTTGAAGATGAACGCATCCTACGTCGAAGGAGGTTCTGAGGAAGGAAGTCAATGTCGAGGTCGAGGTCGACGTTCTTCGTTGGTGGGAGTGTTCTTCATTGGAAAATTTATCTGATGTTCTCTCCTCTTCCATGATCCACCAAAATGAAACTGTGTCCCCCAAAAAAATAATATATTTATCTATTATTTAGTTTTTGGCACAAAATTCAAAAATATTAAAAATAATTAATTGATGCTCAATTAATTAATGTAGTGGGTTTGGCACCATAAAATGGGGAGATCAAGATGTTTCTCCCCACTTAATGGGGATGTCAAGAGGTTTTATCCTCAGGTGGTCCCCACCACAGTAAACACGAAACGAAGAATAGGATTGGGTGGGACCCACATCCATAACCTCTCATAGAAGTTTAAGGTTTGGCAGACCAACCTCTAACCTCCACATGGAGTTATTAACCAAATAATAAAAATAATGTTTAATGAACTATATTTTTATTTAATTCACTCAACAATAAACCAAAAACTGACTTTCATTTATGATCATCTACTATCAAGTTGAAGGTATTTTTAACCGAATACTGGAACTGCGAGTTCAACAGTGCGGTCAAATTTCTTTTCTCAGCACGTGTTCAAAAGTTATAAAAACACCCTCGTACATTTAATGAACATACCCAAAAAACATAATGAATTGATTTTGGCCACACCGGGCCTCTAAATCAAGCGCCGTCAGTTTTTGCAAAGTCATTAAATCCCCATGTACTTAAAAAAATTCCACATAAATTTCGGGTCTTTACATTCTCCCCATCTCAGGGTTTTATGTCCCAGTAAACTACAACTAGAACTAAGGGAATTAATGGGGGGTATTGAGCATCCATCTGAGCCTCCCAGTCCCATGTTCTCTTTTCAAGGTTCCACGGGATGCCAACGAACGTGCACAAGAGGTTTCGACTGTCCATGAAGGACATGCATGTATTGATCCTCAATCTCCCCTGGATCCTCCATAAAAGTCACCCCATCGTCGACGTCCAACTCCCCACGATCGATAATGTGAGAAGGGTAGTGCATGTATCTCCTCAGTTGGGATACATGGAAGACGTCATGTACTCGGTGCATCTAAGGTGGAAGATCTAAGAATTATTCCGCCTCACCAAATCTACTGAGGACCTGAAAAGTTCCAATGAAACACAGAGATAACTTGCCGCCTCGGCCAAATATCTGTAATCCTCATCGCGGTGAGACCTGTAGAATGATGTTGTCACCATCCTTGAACTCTATAGGTATATTTATCCTATCAACATATGAATTCTATCTACTTTTTGCAGTATTCATCTTCTCTTGAATGATCCACACCTTCTCTGTGGTAGCTCGTACCGTCTATGGTCCCAGAAGTGATGACTTTCTAAGGTATGTCCAGCATAGTGGCGATATGCAAGGTCGACCATACAAGGCCTCAAAATGTGCCATCCCAATGGTGTAGTGATAGATTTTGTTCTATGAAAACTCCACCAAATGTAAGTGATCATCCCAACTATGATTGAAGTTGAGGACACAAGAACACAACATGTCCTCGAGGGTCTGAATGGTCTACTCCATCGGGTCATCTGTCTGAGGATGGTAGGCAGTGCTCAGATGAAGTTGTGGCCTGAAAGCCTCCTTCAACCCCTTTCATATCTAGGAAGTAAATCGTGCATCATTATTGGAGATAATAGGAGAAGTTACCCCATTTTTTTGAACAATGTCATGCACATAGAGGCATCGTATGCTCTCTACTGAATCTTGGTCTCTAATCGGTAGGATGTGGGATGACTTGGTGAGTCAGTAAATGATCAACCAAATCGATTCGTGACCCCTGATTGTATGTGGAAAACCTGTCACAAAATTTCTGGATATCTCATTCCACTTCCACTCTAGAGACTCTAAAGGTTGAACCAAACCTGATGGTACCTGATGCTATGACTTCACTTGCTGACAAGTGAGGAACCGTGAGAAAAACTATGCAACTGCTTTCTTCATTCCTGGCCACCAGTGCTGTCGCCAGAGATCCATATACATCATCGCCACTCCAGTATGTACCTCTAGATGGGATGTGTAAAACTCCATCAACACTTCCTCCTGAAGTGAAACTAGCACCATAGTACGTCATATGAAGAGGATGACATGCTCCCCACCCTCAGGATGTCCATCAGGTGCCTGCCCTATGGATATATCAGTACGTTGTGTCTTTTAGTCAGCGTCTCCACGCTCCACGTCCGTGACTCGCTGATGAAGTGGTTGAGTGACTATATGAGACTGAAGAAATGATGAACCATCTCTATTGAGAAAATAATATCTTTAGAGAAGCCAGCTACTCTGTTGCCTTGCCTAGCATCCGTATACCAGACCACCTACTAAGTGCATCTGCAACAACGTTACCTTTCCCAGAAGTATAGACTTTCCGGAAGTCATAGTCCTGGAAGAATTGAAGCCAACGTCACTATCTCATGTTAATGTCCTTCTAAGAGAAGACATACCTCAGACACTTTTAGTCAGAGTAGACTATGAAATACTCGCCCATCAGATAGTTCCACCACATATTCAAGGAAAAAACCACTACTGCTAACTCTAGGTCATGGGTGGTGTAGTATTTCTAATTTTGTCTCAAATGATGAGAACCATAAGTGATCAATAATTGCTACTACATCTGGAAACACTTGAGTCCAGTCCATGACGTGTCGTAGTAGACTACATACCATATGCCCTCCTCTAGAAGCCTCAAGATGGGGGATCTAGTCATCCTCTACCTCAGCTCTTAAAAGATTTGCTTGCATCTCTCTGACCATACAAATGGTTTCCCCTTCTTTGTAAAGTCTAATAGTAGTGTTTTAAATCTGGAGAAGTCTGGTAAGAACCATTGGTAATATCCATAGAATCTTATGAAACTTTGTACCTCTGTCACACTCCTGGGTGGCTCCCAAGCTAGTACTGCCTCAATCTTCGCTGGGTCTACTGAAACTCCACACTCTGAGATGAGATGTCTCAAAAAGTGAACCATTCAGATCCAAAACGGGCACATCAAGACCATACCAAAATTCACGTGCTCTTGGTGTGTGTCTAGTACAACCTGAAAATGGTAGACATGCTCCTCCTTAGTGGATGAGTAGACTAGAATGTCGATGAAGAAGAATACGACAAAATGATCGAGGTATGGATGGAAGATAATGTTTATGAGTCCCACGAACACTTCTGTATCATTAGGTACGCCTAAAGTCATAAACAAGAACTCATAGTGGCTGTATCGACATCTAAAGTCCATCTTTTTCACATGATCGTCTTGAATGTTGAGCTAGTGATAGCCTGATCTATGTTCTATCGTAGATAACCACCATTCTCCCTTCAACTGATCAAATAGGTCGTCAATCCTCGAGAGTGGGTACTATTTTTTCACAGTAAACTAGTTCAAGTGATGGTAGTCAACAAAAAGCCTCAAACTTCCATCCACCTTCTTGGCGAATAGAATTAGGGCTGCCCAGAGAGAAACACTGGGCCGAATGTATCTCTTCCCATGCAAGTCAACCTGCTATACCAGCAGATCGCGAAGCTCTGTGGTAGCCATCTGATACACTCTAATTGATATAAGTGTTGTCCCAGGGTACAGATCAATGTAAAATTCCACCTCTTTTTCCCAGAGAGAAACACTGGGCCGGATGAATCCCTTCCACTAAAAGTTGTCCTATTGTACACGCAGCTCAGGAAGCTCTGTGGTAGCCATCTGATTCACTGGTCTAGATATTAGTGTCATACCAGGGTAAAGGTCAATGTAAAATTTCACCTCTTTGTGAGGAGGTAGACCTGAAATGTTATCATGGAAAACATCCGCATACTGGTCCACCACTTCAGGATGGCTCAGACTCTCCACATCTACTACTCTGAGGTTAAGCCAAGCCAACTGATGAGTGATTGGTTGCACCCTCCTCCGAGTATGTCTGTCATGCGCTGCAGAGGATCACCTTTCCCCGGTGTAGGTGAACCTAGTTCCATCTATGCAGACACACCGCCCTTTTCACCTAATACAGTCGATCTGACCATGGATTGTAGATAATAAGTACATACCCATGATGACGTCGTAAAAGCTCGACGTCAGTACTAGGAGATCCTAGATGAAGCTCTCGCCTCCTATAGTAATCTCACACTACCAGCAACAGTGCATAATCGTCGAATCTACTACTATAGACATCTCTATCCATAAGGATAGAGCGAATAGAACTGTTAGAAACTCCAAGCTCCGAATGAGGGCGGTGGAAATGAAAGAGTGACTAGAACCTATGTCTATAAGAACTGAAGCTATGGTGGTGTAGACAAAGATCATAACTCGAATCATCTTCAGAGTGCCATGATAGTAAACCTCAGCTGCCTGGATCAGAGCTCTCTCCTTTCCACTTGCTCCCTGCGGTTTGGGTGGATCTCATGGTGGTGGTGTTGGTAACACCTCGTAACATCATCCAACCCCAGTTGCACGACCATATCCTCTTCCACGTCTGCATGCGCCCTACGGATCACCTCGATTGTACCTCTGCCTCTGCTTGGGAGGTCCCTCAACTCTCTTTTGATCATTCGAATGATGGGTCAAACAATCACGAGCGATGTGATTGTGCCCACCGCATGTGAAACATTTCTTGTTCCTCGAATGACTGGCTCTATCACGCGTGCCTTGAACAACCGAACATATATCCTATGGTCATACATTAGATGGTTTGGTCTGTTTGGATCTCGGTGACATCGTTCTACTACTTGCTGTAGAGGACTCATCTATGTGACACCCGATGGAGGGTCTCGATGCTGGTGGCCACTCATCAAGGAAACTCTTTGCAATGAGGGATCACTCTAACCCCCCCCCCGCCTTTGTCAGGATGCTGAGTGAGATCATCGAAGTCATGATCTCTTGGATGAGCCCCAGCTAGAAGGTCCAGACCATGAAGAATGGATCCCGCACTATTTATGTGGAGTAGCATGAGAGGACGGTGAACCACTTTGAGGACTGTGCCCCCATAATGTTACCCTTCTCTAGATGAAGTAGATCCTTTATCTACACCGCACATATGGTGGCTAGGACAAAATACACCCGAAACAGGATCTCGAAGTCTGACTAAGGTAGTGTAGCCTCATCATGCACCTAGAACACCAGTTTCCACCATCTAACTACTTCTTCCATAAGGAGACTCATGGAAAGGATCACCATAAGGTCAGATAGTGTCCCTACCAATATGGAGACTCTCACAAAAACCTCCAGCCAGTCCTCAGCTTCTTTCGAGTCTGTCTCTACATGGGTGGCCTCTAGTGCTGGAACTCGTGAAATGCGCTCAGGCGACGTGCACTCTCTGCTGCTGGGGATGGCGGCATCAATGGCCCAACGGGTAGTGGTACCGCTTGAGCCTATGTTTTAATAGGGCCCTGCACTGAGGCCTCATCACTCGGTGGGTTGTCATCTCGTTCAAAGCCTGTAACCCTGGCTAGCTCTCTACGTGGAGGCATCCTGTAAAGAAACAGGTGTGCCACAATCAATATGTTATACTTGTTGATCTGACTAAAAAAACATCACAATGAAGACTCTTCAAAACACACCCCACAATAAGTGTTTTCATGAACTGAGTCAAAAATCAGATGTCAGGGTCCTGGTGTATGCATACGTCAACCGCTGCACCAACACTAGACTCCCTGAACTGAAAACCACACTCAATACACTTAACACTATTTCATAAAAAAAAGATCAAAGTCATAAGTTATGTGGTTGAACTGACTCCTTTGTTTCCCATTTATCACGACCCGTCCCCCAGGGCCCGTACTGTTACTACCCCAAGCCCGCCGTCCATACGCCAGTGGCTAGTGATTATCACCAAAGGCATAAATCGCTAAAACATGGAAGGCATTACCTTTATAACTAGAAAACGCATGCAACATAGTACATACTAGAAGCAAAACACTATGTTAAACAGAATAACCAACAAGAGAGTACAAAAATTGAAAAGGGGCCAGAATACAAGTCCTACCGGAATGTATAAAAATTGAAGGTACAAGAACTCTATAATGGGAAAATAGCTCTTGGATCATCCAATGGGAAATCCAACCTGATGGGTAGGTAGAGATAGGATCCACAGTACACCACATCTGTTCTTCTCCTCTGTGTACATTCACGCTGGGTGATCCACCTCTCGGTACCGTGCAGTCCTATTACACTCAGCCTCGGTCAGCATTGTCCGTCATCTGCATCCAAAACGACGAGATGCGGGCATAGCCCGTGCGGGGGTGAGTATAACGATACTCAGTAGGGACCCAGAGACCCTCAAGGTCTCACAAAATCTAACAATGATAAACCACAAAGTATGAGATCAACATATAACCCCACATAGGTATATTCCCAAACGTATACCTAAGTTATCAAGTAATCCATCTCAATAATAATGAAAACCCAATGTTACCAACTCATCTCACACAGGTATACAACTTAGGTAGAGAAATAGAGATTATCTAATGTAGCCACTAAATAATCTATTTTGTAGAACCCACACAATATCCAGGAAAAGAAACCAAAACTGTCGAACCCATACAAGATCCAGGAACAGTAAACAGAGGTGTCAAACCCACATAGGATCCAGGAATAGTCGTCAGTGCTGGTGAACCCACATAGGATCCTGGAACAGTCGTCAGTGTGCAGCCAGTCATAGGGTTTTGCACACGACATTCTTGATTCGGGGAAGGTCAACTCCTCAAACCAAGTGTCTATACATAAAATGCCAAGAAGTCCCATGTTGAGGTATCCAAAAGATTTTTCTTTCCAAAAGGAACCCATCATGATAGACAATGCATCAATCAGACGCATATTCTAAGAGTTATGGGCATTACCCTTTTGACGGCCTGGTTGGATTTACGTTTGATCCAAATTGGATGTACAACAACTGTGTCCAAACCTCGAGTTCGGTATACCAAAAGCACCGTCTCCTTCAAGGTTCCCATCACCACTAACGGTTCATCAATCGGTCTCATGTAGCTTATGTTACGGGGAAAAGAATGGAAAGAGGTCGAACGGGTCCGGCTCCGGTCCGACCCGCTCCGTGGGTCTGACCCGGTCCGCGGAGGTGGCCCCGACTGGAAGGGCGGCCTGACCTACACTGGGTCTGGCCCGACGGCCTATGGGGTCTTCTCTAGCCACGTCCTGGGGGGAGGTCATGCCCCCTAGTAACCCAAAAAGCTTAGTCATTCAGGTGGTTTCCAAAACCAGCGGCACATGGTGTTGGTCCGTGTCACGTGGGACTGAGCGACGGGTCCTGCTCGTCCCGCATAGCCGAGCGGCCAGCCGTCTCCCTCGCGGCGTAGTTGCAAATATTTCAGTTGACCTAGAGTCATCGTTTTTATTCTATTTGGATTTTTATATGTGGTTATTTAAGTGTTCATTCTTTTTAGAAATATATAAAATAACTTATTAGTAATAATTGCGACTAAATTACTATTTATGTTTTTTAAAATATATATAATTATTTGTAAATGAATATTCACATTTTTATAATATAATTTTACATGAAACCCTTAAAAATAATTTAAATATATTAAATAAGTATATTTATACATTAATATCTCAAAAGATAACAAAATAGCATAATGAAATACTCAGCAAATGAGTAGGAATTTCCCTGGGGTGAACCATTCAATGTTTATAAATTATTTACTTACCTATTTTATGAATAATTCTACTAGTTTTGGTATGATCCATATTCTTGATTCCCAAAAAACAGTTATGGTATATGAATATCCTATACTCTTGTGGAAAATGTATTTTAATCCTTATAATATATATCCAAATAAATGAAGCTCAATATATAAAAAAAATTGATAAAACCATGGGGAACCGAAGAAACCAAAACAAACATTTCAAAACAAACTAGAAAAAATAAAATTGAATCGAAGAACATCAGATTTAACTAAATAGAATAAATAAAACATAACAAATTAAATGAATTTTAATTTAATGAAACAAAAACTATTCATCACAAGAAAATTCAATGAAATCAAACTAACCAAAATCTATCAAAACAAAAATAAACCAAACTCATCCCAAATAAAGCCAAACTAAAGTGGATTATAACGACATGAAAAAATATTAAAATATATTGTAAAAAATTTAATTTATTTAAATCATGTAAAATAAAATCAAAACAAATTAAATTATATAATTATAAGAATAACATAATTAAATCCAATATATCCATAGATGTGTAAGATTAAATTGAACTATCTAGAATAGAAATTACTTGATCCATGATGAAAAAATATATATTTAGTTGTGGAATTATTTTATTTCCTATGCATGTACTAAATAGATTCATTGAACTATCGAATTATGTAATTAATGTATAAAGTTTCAACATTAATATAATATTTTTTTGTAAATTAATGCATAAAAGATAGATATATTATATAAATTTCAACTCAACATTTTTTTCTAATGATGATAGATATTTCTATATTTTACTTTTTAACATGATTCAAATATAGGTATTATAAACTAAAATTTTATTAGTTGTATTGGAATTCAAATTTTTATTTTAGGAAGTAGATTTCCAAAATATATGAAATTTTAGATTCCATATAGAATATTATCATTCGTATAATAATAGAGGAAAAATACATTCTTTGAATGTTCATGATTGAAGTACATGGTGAGGAACATGGAATATGATATTTGATCGGTTTCTGTTTATTCATAATCATGATAGATAATTTATAACTATTAATGAAGACAATATTACTAGAACACATGTTAAAAATATTGAATCAATTGTTGATTGGAGAGAGAAAGAAAATTGAACAATGAAGTTCAGACTCTTTTATATCGATCATGTGGTTAAATGAAAATGTTGTAGTTTTTTATGTGACTGTATAGTAGGAAAAGAATGAATATAAAATATAATAACAAATTTGATTATATTATTACATTTTTGAAGGACCAATATCTTGATTATAGAAATATTACCTCAAATAATTATAGTTAATGTATGTTAATTTGCTAGATTGGATTTTAGACAAAAATGCATTCATTCCTAAATGAATATAGTTTATTCTAGGAGAAACCATTTGTATAAATAATTATAAAAATTTGGTATATCATAATGTAATCCAAATATGGATAGAAAAAATAGGTCATTCCACAAAATGAAATGTGGAACATTCCATTTATTTCTAAGGTAAAAATATTTTAATGTATGATGAAATGTCAATGAATTTTCAATGGAATCATGTTTTGAAAATTATGATTAATTATGGGCCGGTTCATCTCATATATGGATTATCTTGTAATTTTTTTATTTCACATCTACTTGATATTTTTGTTTTAATTAACAATTTTAGGTCAGGTCTATCATGTGATAGATTTAATCCATTTGGTGAGGTGTTTAAAAAATAAAACATATGTATAGTTTTCATTCATGTTTATGAAATTCATGTATGTATATTTATATAATTAATATTAACTTAATTTAGTATAATTATATATGTACCTACAAATATTTATAACGATAATAATGTGTAATAGAAACCATTAATAAAAGAGTTGAATCAGCTTTCAATTGTAGATGTTTTTTCATAATTTTATTCTTTGAAGGACCTACATCAGATGTGTGGTTTTCTTATGTGATGTATAAATTATTTAATTGATTATGATATGGTTATTGTAAAAAATGAAGGGAAGTCTACAATATCATATTTTTTGAGGGATACAAATTCTAAACTATTTAAATGTAATCATAGATTTTTTATCAAGGGTCATATAAGACTCCTTCAAATGGATCTTCTATATAAGAATATTCATTAAAATTTTGAGATCACCATTGAGGCGGAGAATTCCCTTAAATATATCTATAGAACTGATTTTAATAATGAATTACGTGATTTCAATTTCACATTTGGTAAATTCCTTAAAAATTCCAAAAATGTCCAAGATTATATCTACCAAATCCATGTAAATCTGTATTAGAAATGTATCCTCATGAATTTTATTTATTAGTCAAATAATTTTTTATGTTATCTTTTATATTTAATTCACATAGATAAAAATATATCAGAAATTATTAAATAATTTTATCTAAATATAAAAAAGAAGATCAAATATTATATAGAGATATAGAGTAACTTTTGGTATTAGTGTACTGAACTAGAACAACATCTAATGTTTATGAGTAAAAATAAATTGAATTTTCCCTATGATTATTATGTGATAAAAACATTAGAGGACAACATTTCTATAAGTAATATGGTCAATCAATGTTAATAATTATAGAACCCTCTACATATATGGGAGTGAAATTTTCCCAGAGGAATTTAAAACATTGAGTTTAGTATCCTAGCCATTTTGATAAAAGGAATACTAGATTAAATTATAATTTTTTAAAGGCCATCATAAGATGTTTTTTTGACTTTTTATGTGGTTAAAAACAGATCGGGGCCAAATAATATCCTATTGAGAGTCATGGTAGCTACTTCATAAAAATTTGTAGTAAAGCTACCAGTTAGTGGGTTGGAAACACAATATCACTGGTAGTTCCTGATAACAGTAGTTGTTACATCCAATGAAAACTATTTATTTAGTGGCAATAAAAGTGGGAAAATTAAATTAACCACTACTTACATAACTAGGGAAAACCAATCGTCCTATACTTATTTTTTCTTTCTTTTACATGGATGAACCCCCTTTGCACATCATTTATTCCCTTGTTTAATGGGTGTTTTAAGGATCTTCTTTGGTTATTTTAGGTGAGTGGTCATCTCTAAAAACCATGATTCATTAACTACTATATTATATTCTAATTTTCATCTTCTAGGTTTTTGATTCAGTAATATTTTTTCAACATCATCATGGATTCACCTATTTATAGTTGATATTTCACAATTCCTTTGAATAGGTTGAACCATAACACTATCTTCACGCGATGTCATGTTTTTTAATGTGGGAATACGTCGAGTCATTAGTATATTTTTGGCTTTTGATTAAAAATATTTGTTAACTAATTTTTTAATTAAATTTTTTTACAATTAATTTATTTTATAGTCTGTTTATGAGATACAACAAATATATTTCTGATGGTGGATAAATGGACTTTCTGAACATCAGTGAAAGATTCTTGGGAACTTTGAAATGGTATTCCATTTAGATTGAAGTTTCTGGTTCTTATAATTCTAACATACAATATGATTCATTTTTTATTCATGTTATATTCAGGGTTTCTCCAATATCGTTGGTGTGAATCATTAAATTGATTAACTTTTTTTAATTAAAAGATAATTTATAATACTGAATTTAACAATTTGACAATGAAAATTATGGATTCTCGTATATTGGATGGATATCCCAGCCACCGATGATCATGAAAAGAAATTGGATCTAGTGCCTTGGGTTGGGGGAACCCTATTTGGGGAACTAATTAATTATAATGAAATGAATAGGATGGAAAGAACCTATAACCTATAAATATTTATTAAAATTTAATGAATAAAGTGTAGTGTCTATATTGATATGTAACCTAGTGAAAGCTATGAAGAGGTGAGTGATGACCAATAATTCATATCCAAGTGGTTGGCCATGTGATATTCCCAATAGTGGCCAAGATCATTGTAGTGATTGTGGGGTGACTATTCTGACCCCACCAGGATGTGATTCCTTGTGTGGATATATCTTGTAGATATTTCCAGACAGGTTGGGTGTTGGATAAAACTAAGGATCCCAAGTAAAGAGGAAATATTAAGGTCATATATCTACTATGACATGCTTGGGGGGCTGTGAAGGCCTTAATGAGACATATAGGACCCTATTAGGTTCTTTCTTGACTCATGACCCTTGTGAGAGGGAAAATAAGATAATATACAGAGATGATATCATTTTCTACCTTAGAATATTTATCAATTATGTGTACCAGATGGTATATGGATAAATATGACCAGATTAGGCATTTGACAAACCCATACTATATATTTATGATTTCAACTCTTTAGTTTTGATGAATCTATATATTTTCAGATGTGGTTAATGGGACCTAGCCAATGTTCATGATGAGTAGTTATGGTAACAATGGGGATGTCTATAGGAACTTCATGAGATGCATTTTATGACCATCATGTGGTAATATTGTGATATGAATTAGATTTGATGGTGTCATCATGTATTCCCAATGTTAATTATGTGATCATGCAATTCGACCATTTAAAGAATATCTAAGATGCTGGGATTTGAACCTTATTCTATATGGTTTTCCTCAGAATCCATAGGTCCCTAGGATTCATATAAAGTATATGATTTCACAGTTATGGGATATCGATTTTATTATTATCATTTATAAGAGACGTTAGGTTACACCTAGGATCCAGCTAGTAGAGGTTGGTCAAATTTCACATGCCTGAGGTGGATACCTAGGATTCCTAGGATCTGAATGGTTGGAAAAGTGGAATATAGGATAACATAGGTTAAGTAAATGTCTAGGAGTCCTAGGAATAATCTTTGAGAATTTTATATGATTATTTTCTGCTAAAATACCAAGGGTTCCTCAGATCTATACATTGATCCATTCATGATTAAGTATTTTGAAATTGATATTTATCTTCATGAATTATATGGTTATAACCAAGGATCTTGTATTTATATTATTTTAAATATATCATGATTTTCATAGAGACACCCTGGCCCTAGATGAAGCATGTATGGCCAATCATGGTTAGTGGATACCATGATATACATTGGATTTATATGAAATTATCCTCATGTGGTGCACATGTAAGTTTGAGGTTCTATGTATATTATTGGATTATGAATATGGGCATTTTAGTGAAGGTCATATGTTCATGCATCATATGTTTCATGTAGATTTACACAACCTTTATATTGTATAGTGTAATTATTTTAAATGATATCTATGGAATGATTTTTAATGATATTAACAAATACTCATATGTACTTTTACCAAATAGGAACATGGTATCATTGTATTTAGAAATTAAAACATATATATATATATATATTATTTTGATGTGATTTCATGTGGATATATTGTGCAATATATCATGATGAATAAAATGTGGTCCCTATAATAACCCATATTTTAATATAGATTAATTTAAAATTTATTGTTGAAATTTACACATAAGAAAGTCATAGAAAATCATGAGAACAAGTTTATTTAAGAAAGTAGATGCATTAAAAAATTACATAGCACATGGGTATAACAACACTCTTTAAATCACGTTAACATGCTCTTTATATTCAATTGATCTTTTATTACTGTATATAAGAAAGGATATATTTAAAATAACCAATACGGGAAAATTGAAGCAATAGCATTAGAAAAAGTAGTACATGCGAGTAAGAGGAATATCATGGTAATATAATATAGTTGAGAAACATATACTTTTTCATTGAATCAAGATGTAATTTGATTACATTAAGGAGTTAAGGGAATGTGGAAACAACATAAAACATTACAACGTAACCATATGTCAAGCCTAACCATGAAGACAAGAGAACATAGTGTTCTTAGTATAAACACCCACGAAACCTATATAAAATATCATGAAAGTCATTACCCTACACATTGGAGGGCTATATAATTTTAAGGCAACATGTCACATTCATATAATGTATATGCAATGTTTTCCACATAGATCATACATCATAATGATGTCTTTGATCACATATAATCCCATGATTCAGAAAATATGGTCACATACATGTTATTCCACAACATATTAAGTCAATTTCAATATAGATTAATACTATTAAGGGGAAATGGGTATGATTATTCACTATTCAAATGTTAGGAATAGAATATTATAGGATAATTTATGTAGCATATTGGGTGTACATATAGTTTCATGGATGATTATAATTACAGTGAAAGAGATATCTCATCACTTTTTCATCATAAGGATAGTATGAGGTATGATTAAAATATATAACAAAATTAAAATTTGAAATAAAATATAATAATTCAAATAAAGTTCTTGAAAAATTAGGTGAAGGATGTGATCCTTTAAATTGGAATAATAATGTCTTAGGTAAAGGTTAAAATGAGATGTTATAAAAAATTGATCATTGATAGAAAAAAAATCTGATAGTAATGATATAATTATAATGAAATTACCACATAATCAATGTACTTTAAAATCGAGAAATACAAGTAAAGATCTGTAATGGAAAGCAAGAAAGAGATAGATTTCCCCAACCATTGGCGGCTGCATCGAAAAGTACTAGAGGATAATCTTAAGATGTTGTAAAAAACATGGGAGTGATATATAAATGGAAAAAAGATTATATTATTTCCCATAATATTTTATGCGATGATTAATTGGATATTTGGTTAGTTTTATAGAAAGTGAGAGTGTATTTCAATATTAATTTCATAACATATGTCTTGAACTGTATATGATAGAATAATCAAAAACACCAATCACCCCATGGTTATTGACCATGTTTTATTCCAATGTGGTGTGGTTGAAAATATTTTATAATTATATGATCTGAATCATTAAAATATTATCATCAGTGATTTGGAAGTGATTCGTGTTCAAAAATAATGAATTATAAAATATTCTAATATAATATAAGATTTGGAGGATACTTTACAGGTTAAAAACATAATAAAAAATACATTATATTATAGGGGAAACATAATTTCAGAAACCAAAACTCATTATATTATTTATCACATCACTTATAGTCTTTTATGATATCACAATAGAAACCTCATATTTATATCCTATTTAATTTTTACCCAAAAAGTCACTTATCTTAGAAAATTATGATAAATTCACCATCTGAAAAATTCAATTTCATGATTTCAAAAATAATGTATATATTTTTAAAATAATTCATTAAATATGATTTTAACACTTTCAAATAAAAAATATACATTTATAAAAAAAATGGGTTTTTATGATGATAACAATTTTCTAAAACTTATACAAATTACATTTATTTATAAAAATTATTATATGAAATATAATTTTAATTTTTTAATAAGATTAATTTTCTAAAGTAACATTTATTTTAAAAATTATTTAATTAATCCAATAGTGTGTCTTAATTGAAACTATACAATTATTCAAAATAAAATTTGATATTCATCATATCAAAATATATTTCATTGAAAAAACTCCTTATTTACGTAAATATAATGTAAAAAAGACATATATATAAAGTAATAGTTTTATTAAAAATAGTAATAGTAAAATTCATACATTTAATGTATATATATATAACACCATATTACCATAGATAATTCACTATGTGTAATATTTGTGATGAGGACACTTTATTAGGGTTGTTAGGAAAACATGGTTTCAGATGTGATCTTGATAAGATTGAACTTATCTAGTAAATTGTTTTTCTCGTGTTTTTTATCTAATATTGGATTTATTTTGTATAAGGGAAAATCCATGTGATCCTATCATCCTTTTATGCACCAAAAAATGGGCTTCATCATGTACAATCCTATACTTAATGGTCATCACTTCTTATATATGTGTCACTTGGAATTTATCATAACCCCTAACAAAAATTTATCTCAACGATCACTGTATAAAAACTATATTATCAGTGGATATGATTTTTAACTGTCTAATGAATTATATAGGTTATAAGTTGTTATGCTCCAAGATAACGAATTTTGTGAATGTATTTTCTATAATACCGGTACTTCTTAAGAAAATTATTAATTTTAAAAGGTAATTTCATTCATAGAACTTCAGGTTAATACATTTAATGCCTTCTAAAAGTTACCCTTCGTTATTTTAAATCATACACTAAAGAAAATGAGAATAATTATATTTCAATGCTTCCATTAATTCCCATGTTGCATCGTCATACATGTTATTCGACTGTATTGCATTGACTATGTGAGTTTTCTTGTTTGATTAAACTTTATCTATATGATATAAGATATTCAATTTATTTGAATCATATGAATAATAATTAAAAAATTGTACAACATATATATTAAATATATTTTAGGGTCCTGTTATGGATTTTATTTTGTGGGATACATGGAACACATCTTTTACTTGTGATTGGATTGGTGCCAGTTCTAATCAATTAGCTATAGATCAGAAGTGACTAGGGATCTCAAAGAGGATGGTGTATCTCATTCTATGCATTCCCTTCTACACAAAAATAATGTTTTTATTCAACGATGATATATAAAAAACACCTTATATTTGTCCTGTTACTCAATATCACATTGTTGAATATCTACAATGATTTGTATTGTGTTTCCATGTTTTTAATATGATTTTGATGGTTTTAAACTTTCTATGTCATATATAAGACTGGATTAGGTCCCATAATCTTCTTCTCCCATATATTATACTAGAAAGTTGAACATAGAAACTACTTCCCATAAAAATACTGATAATGATCAATTAGAGTACGTGAATGTAATGTGTTATTATATAAGAAATCTAATCTAGGATGGAGATTATCACATCATCATTGGATGTACATTGAATATAATATCATCATATACTCTAAATATTTAATGGTTACCTTAGTTTTAACAAACAGAATAGGCTTATAAGTAGTATTGAAACAGAAATAGTTATCCAATGCATACTAAATTCTTTTCTAGAATGTCAACATAACACTCATAACTTGATAAGATACAATGGAGGGTTAAATTCCATGTATTTTTACCTCTTCTCTTGTATATATCATGGAATTTTTTTCAAGAGGGAAACATAAATTGAGAGAAACTAAAAACAATGACATTATAAAAATATTGAATAAAACCTAGATGTCTTTATTTCAATTAGTTTTAATAGGAAGTCCTATTATAAAATCCAATGTAAATATTTTGCATTTATATTCTAGTATTAGATGTGTTTGTGTCATAACCGTAACCATATCTCATTTATCATTGAATTTTTGAAAAACCAATAGTAAAGAAAAATATTCTTTAATATCCATCTTCATGTTCCCCCATGATGGTTTTTTTCATATCTTTATGTAACATAGTGGTTACTAGATGAATAAATAGGGATAATCATTGCATATCATCTAGCAGTTACCTTTTCAATTATGATTTTAAGGGACCCATATCCTAGTTCTAAACATTATAAATCCATAATTCACAATGTTAAACTCTAGAATACTCTCTACCTTTTTTCGGTAGCACCACATAATCTTGATGATTCTCCTTGATCCTATCAAGAATAGATAGTTGGATTATTATTTGATAATGTTAGGATGGAGATATTTTAATAAGTCCCATGTCCATTATTGTCATGTCAAAGAAGATTAGATCCTTGTAAACCCTAAAAAAAGTATAGGGTTTCATGATCCATTATATATAAAGGATCTTCCACTTTGATTGTTTTCCTCTTATAGTGATGGATTTAAAAATCATAATATTTAATCCGGTCTAACCACTTCTATTGGAATACATTGATGTCCTTTTCTTTGAATATATATTTGAATATTTTATGATATATATATACTTCATACTTCTCCCTATAAAGACAATGTATCCTAATCTTCAATAATTTGATCACCACATAAAATAATTGATAATTATTTTTGTAGTTATATTATTGAATCATTAAATGGTGTCTTGAATTGTTTATCACATTTTTATCTTTAATTAGTAAACAACACAATACCTTTTTGGACACGTCACCATAGATCACAAGTACTTCCTCGCTGGCAGTTAATGTGATTATATGTTCAGGGATTGGACACAATTTTATCTCAAAAATATCTCTTCACATTAAATTTTCAAGAAAATATTGACTCATATATTAGTTATCTTATCTAGTGGGCTTAAAAATAATTATATTATTCACACCAATAGATGATAATAACTTAATAAACCAATAAATCTATGAATTTTTGATAAATATGTTTGTCTTTAACATCGATCAATCACCTCTATTTTGATATATCCATAGATATACCTATGATAGGGACAACATTACATAGTAATGTGATGAAATCCATACAAAAATAAAATTTATTGTTGTTCCCATTAAACATTTCTTTATAGAGGGTCCTCAAAAAAAATCTCTTCATATTCCTCCACAAATTTGGTGCAAATAAAAATGTTGTCTATAAATATTACTAAAACCTTTTATAGGTAACCCATAAATTATGTATCAATAATGACCATAAATAATTATATAGAATTATTGAGTCCAAATGTATTCACTATGAACTCAAAATTCCCATAACTTTTATGAAAGTTAGTAATGATGATATCATCCTTCATCAAATACACTTGATAATAACCCAACTGGAGATCCACCAAACAAAGTATTGACATTCTCATTGATGATCTATCTAGTAATAAATCTATGGAAAAGGATTATTTTAATTTATTGTGATCATGTTCAGATCATCATAATTTACAGAGAGGATAATTGACCTATCTTTATTCCCAATAAAAATGACAAGTTCACACCATGGTGTAGAAGTAGGATATATAAACACTTTATTTATATTCTTAAATAACTTCTTTTTTGAGATCTTCATGTTCAATAATAGACATTATATATAGTGTTTATGAAATTGAAAAATATATGGGTACAATTTCCATCGAAAAATCAACCTATCTATTTGAAGAAAGACCATACAATTATTCAAGAAAAACATAATTGAATTCCCTTACAATTTGAATTCCATCAAGTTGGATATTTTTTATAGTCCTAACCATTTTTCCCAACACAATTTTATATAAAGACAAAATATCTATTCTTGAGGTTATGATACTTAAGGATATTCATCCTACTTATTTAACTTGTTTAAATTAGTGAAAAATTTCTGATATGTAGGGATATTTCCTTCTCATGGAAATTTATTTTTTATATAAAAAAGGAAATTTAATCCATTCCAATAATAACATCAATGTATTATATATGGGGCATCACATAGGGTTTTTAGTAAAATAAAGACAGTTTTTTTGTTAGGGGTTGAGTTATATGCTCTGTGAAACAATTGAAACATTTTATATATTTACTAATGACTCAACATACATGTTATGAGGCAGTGTTTGAATATGTCTACAAAATGTACATGACATAAAATAATTCATAGCGCCATGGATGATAAGCTCACCCTTCAGTATTTTAATCTAATTTTAAAATTTTAATTAATAAAATGATATTTAGATATGAGAAATCTTTCACTATTGAACATATTAAAGAGAATCCTTGAAGATTAAGGGGAATAATAATTAATGGAATATATTGGATCACCTGTGAGTTTTTATGATTCAATCTATATTATTCGTGATCTATTTTCTAACATCAAATATTACTGGAATTTTTTCCATTAATAATGGTTCATAATGATCTTGTGAATTTGAAAATGGAAATCTCATGGTAGTGTTAGACTAGTAGTTCAAAGAGGCCTCTTTATGATGCATCAGGCGACAAGAAATTCAATCACAATATTCACTTTTCATGAGTTTTACAGCAAAGAATACTTGTGATAGATCCACATCCACATATAATATCAAAACAACGATGTATTTTATTGGAAACCACTTAATCTCTAATTTAATAAAATTTATGGATGTTTTCCCACGTTTAGTCACCAACTTAAGGATTCATTCAGTTTATAATCACAGTACCAAAACTAAATATACTTACCTCTAATACCAACTATAAAAAACCATTTTTAATTTTACATTATTTAATTATTAAATACATAATGTTATACATAATGAAATCACAATAGATGATAAGGCCTACTATCTATGGATAAATAGTTACACAACATTATAACTTGAATCATAGGTATAACAATATTTTTATGTCTCTATAAAATGATCATTAAAGTAAATTTTTATTTAAAAACACCCTAAGATAATCTAGGTACGTAAATAAGAAAATAATGATACATAAATCATAGTGTGTGAATAATCGTATCATAGAATAAGGAAAAGTTTCTCATGGGAGTCAAGAGACATATCATGTTAATATAGTTGGGGAGATAATCATAAACTTTATAATCAAATCATGATATAATATGATAATATAAATGAATCATGTTAAATTTAAAACACCATAAAACATAAAATCATAAAAATAATTGAATGATAACCACTATTAAATTATAATATATTATAATGTGGATAGAAACCCATGAACCATACATTGTATCTCATGATATAAAAACATTACCCATGTAATTGACGGAAAATATAATTCTATTCCTACCTATAAAATTTAAATATTGTACATGGAAAAGTGTGGAACATAGATCATGCAGAATAAGGATGAATTTCATTACATTAAATCCCATTATTAAGGATTATAGATTACATACAAGGAAGTCTTAAATTAATGAATTTTGTTTAAATATAGGTTACCATCCTTGAGTGGAAATGTGGATGGGAATTCACAACACAAATATTTGGAATGAAAAATTACAAAAAAAAATTGAAAATATAACAGGGGAAAAGTGATATTTATAATGCAATTAAAAGAAAATTAATTGATATTAAAAATACTTAATACAGAAAATTTGATCAAATGGAAAGATGAAAGATATATCCTATGCCTTGGGTGGTTTATTTTAAATGATTAGGATGATCTTATTAAATGATTCAGAGAAACATTCCATGTATGCAGAGGGGAAAAAGAAGTGTAATAATATAAAAAATGGTATTTTTGTGGAGAGCATTGGGATGTTCATTTTGTTTTAATTGAAAAATATAGGGGAATTCTTAATTAATTTATAAACTTGGGGATTGGAATATATATGATAAAATAATACAAAAGATTGTCCATCATCCGGGTTTCCCATTATTTTTACCAAATACGAGTTTTTCTCTAAATATTAAATTTCTAATAACTAAAATTATCAAAATAATATAGTTGGTGATGTGGAATTGAGTCTAGTTCATAATGAATTAATTTTAAAAACATAAAATATAATATAGGTTTTAAGGGATTTAACAAGTGTTTATAAAAGTATTAAAATACCATAAAATGAAATTATTTTAACAGGGAAACATAATTTTTGTCATGAATTCTCTTTATGATTTTTATATATTAATTTTATGAGTTTTAATGATGTCATAATAAACACCTTGTTTTTGTAAATTATTTATTTTGTGGCCAAAAATACGATTATCAGAGAAAATTATGAATAAATATCCATTGTATAATATATAAATTATGAATTTAAAATAATATTTATTTTATAAAAATAATTCTATAAATATGAAAATTTCCACTATTAAATAAATACTTCATCTATTAAAAAATTGTTTTTACAAGGATTATAGTTTTATGACCTTAATTAAAATTACATATGAATTTAAAAAATTATATTATCATTTATATTTAAATAAAAAATATTAAATTTAATTATTTTAATAAATTATCATTTTTATAAAAAATTATTTAATTCATCAAAATGAGTCTCTTGATTTAATCTATATTCATTGAAAAAAATACATTTTTTGTAACTTCATATAGAAATGTAATTTTTATCAAAATAATTATTAAATAATTTATAAAGAAAAAATGGATAAATAAAATAAGGATTTTATTTAAAAATATAATATTTAAATTAATACTGTTAGTGTTTAGATACATAACATGTTATTACACTAGTGTATTCCTTATAGGTAATGCATGTGATGGTGAATCATTCTTGGGGTGGTTCTGTGAACATGGTCTGGGTTGTGATCGAGATTATGATGAAATTATGCCATAAATGAATTTTTGTGCTTCAATTATTGATTTTAATATTGGGATTGGTCAAGAGAAAAGAAGAGTTATTCCATATCAAATGGAATCTCTAAAAAAGGCTACATAATGTATGATCTTATTGGTAAATGCCATCACATCTTCCATATGTGTTAATTGGACATTATAATAACACAAATATTTACTAATCTTAAATATCACTATACAGTAGAGATATTATCAATTTGTATTATTATTCCAATCATTCTTTTAAATCACATAGGATATAACTTATAATGTTTTAAAATAACCTGATTATTATGTGTCTAGTGAAAATAAAGTGATCCTAAAGTTGGGTGAATCCCTTATATGTAATCTCAATGGGGATATGTTTGGTATTTATGGTTATCACAGGGTAATACTATATAGAGAAAAAATTTTAGGATTGTTACTCTTATAGGTTATTTTTTTTCATGTGATGTGTGAGACCTTTAAATGAGACCCTAGAGTTGGTAGTTATTGGAAAAGAGATTATGTGTCGTAGTTTAAATGATAAAATTGGGTTTTTTCTCATGAGACAATTTTTATGATAGATATAATCCTTATCTTTGGCGGGAAATCATTTTTCTTTGAGATAAGGATTAGGGTGTTAGTGGGTCAGATATTAATAATTAAATGGAATGAGATTCACAATTTTAACCTATATGTGGGGTTAGTCCATGATTGTGGGTTATTATGAAATGGAATTAAAGGGTAGATTTTTTGGGATAAGCATAGTGCATGTGTGGTTCTCTTGGGTATGTGATATGGGAATTAGAGTTCAAGTATCTCAGATATTCATGTTTTTTCTCTATGGTAGGATAAATTGTTATCTCCCCATTTTTTGATTCATAAAAACGTTTCATTTTAGAAATAGTGTATGGATGGATGTACACAATTTTGGTAATGACATACGAGTTGTGGTGTGTGTGTGTGATAACAAAATACACTCATAATGTTCCCAATTTTGAGGAGGAGTTTGAACGGTAATCCTAGTTTGATTAGAGTGACAAGCTGAGTAGAATAGATAGTGGTATAACTCATGAGAGTGGGAGTCTGAGTTGGGTGATGGATTATTTAGTATGGGATTGTACACCAACTACATTAAAAAATATTGGAATGGTACATGTCATTTTTATGCCGTAACTAATTAAATTATATATTAGTGAGTGGATATATGAAAACCCATAGCTTATTAAAACAGAATTCATGATTTATTACATAAAGAACCACTAAATACAATCATAGAAGGAAAATAATCCTTGTTTATTTGGGTAATTAGGTATCCAGAAAAATAACATGAATAATGGGTACACCAACATTATATAAAAACTATAAAATATTCCATTATATTCCATTGATATTCTAATACTGGATGGGATAACAGGGGTATGCACATAAGAATTGGGGGAGATATAATGACTAGTAAAGGAGTACTAAAATAATTACATAATGAATGTAATAAATATCAGTCAAGAGGAATATAAAGGTAAAATAAGAGGTTTGAGAATAATAAACATATATATATAATATTATATAGTCTAGATAAATCATTTCGATGGGTCCCCGATAATTTATGACTATCATGTGAAGGAGGATTATAATAATTGATACTTCTTCTCATGATGTTTTCACTTTTGTATCTCTAGAAGGTGAGACCAAGGGAACTGATCCTCCAATTAGGAAAACACACATTTTAGTTGTGTCTGGTTGTTTATTTCATCAAAACTGTGTATTGATCTCCATATTGAGATAATTATGAATGTGTATTCTTTTATCACATTATTTGATACAAGGAAAAACCATGACATTGAATTCATAGTGAGGTAAATTTTATTTGGCATGTATCTGGTGGTAAGAATTGGTTGAATGACCACAGTATATTCTATTGATTCAGTATCATGTATGATATATATCCTTTGATGAGGATTACTAGGATTGTAGTACCTAAATAAAATCAGAGACCATAGAACAAGATGGTAATTCCATCAAATAATGTCACGAAATATATAAAGCATCAAAAGGATGATGATATAAGTGTGCATCAATTTTGATGAGATATCAAGATACAATGTTATTATATTACAAAAAAATTGTTCATATGATGATTTAATGCAAAAAAATTTATTATCTCTCTAAGGGACATGATAATTTACTAGACTCTACTCTCTGTATTTGAGTTCAACTCATTTCTAATAAGAAAATGACCTACATGGGAACACACTAAGTAGAGAGACATGATCCACCTATTTAGATGAATAGAAGTTTAAAATAAAGTGGGACCCATGTATGGGGACTGTTGATTGTTCAATTGTGATCACTAACATGTAACATAACTCAATTATATTATTCATGTATCAAATAAATATTATTCAAATTAGTTCTAATGTCATTCAAAATATGGATGAACATAAAAGTGAATACGGGAAAATATAATTTCATGAATGAACAAAACCCATTAAAAATTTATTTAATTATTTAAGGAGAATATGAGATTAGTTAAGGATTTCGATTTTATCACATGATATATTTTAATGTGTTACCTATGATTGATAAAATATTTGTAAAATTTATGACATTATTAATTAATAATTAAGTGTGTATACGTTTTAAATTGATGAATATTACTTTCCTAGGACAAAAGTGAAATTTTAGAATCTATACCCTAGGTATGAAAGCTTATTTTAGACAAAATAATAGTTCTATCCACCATTTTGGATAATATATAGAGAGAATAAATCCTCTCTTATTCACTCAATATCTTAGAGGGAGATTACGAAGAACAAACAAGGTATGATCAATCCAGCTTTATTGATTTAATCCTTTTTTCACATGATCCAAGAGACATTGTAAAGAATATATATTTTTCATGCTATCACAAGATAATAAATAAATTATGATATAAATGTTTTAGTTAATTTATGGATGATCTATTGGATTCCTATTTAGTAGCCTGGGATCTATGAAATGATTATTGTTAAAGAACATATGTAATGATTTCAAATCAATAAGATACTGCTTACAACTTCTCCCTATTTTTTGTGCTTTATTTTTATTAAACATGATCCCTTGAGAAATACAAGAACATGGTTATTTGGATTAATTATTTATAACATGAATCTAAAAGTAAAATTTTAAATATAATATTTTTCACACTTCCAATGTTCCTTCTGTTCCATCAATTGATATCCAAGGGAGTAGAAAAGTATATAAGAGAAGATTTTTTAAACATAAAATAATTATATTGTTTGAGAATAGAGTTTCAATATAGTCTCACATCAACTGATGAGCCATAGATTAGAGTATTATCTACATTATATGGATGGTCGAGGATTGATAGGATTTTTATACAAATTATTATGTGATTTATAGGTTTGATAAATTTTTAACTTTAATTAATTCTGGTGTGAGAGTTTTTAGAAGAAGAATAATGTATCCATGTTTTGTAATCATCATAGATACCAATTTATTGATGGGTATTCCATTGGTTAAAAAAATTTTGTGTGAAATATTAATTCATAACCCACAAGATAAATATTTAGACACACACACACACTCATATATTTCATTCAGATGGAAGTATAATATAAAATTTAAATGAAATTTAAAGGATTGTACACCCCATAAATTGGGCATGGACTTGAGGGATCATCCCTTTTATGGGTGAGATATTGTTTTAAAAATAATTATAAAAATTTATTAAAGTAAATAATAAAATATATATTATATAAAATATATATTATAATGAAAAAATCTCAGTTTATGGGATGAGATTCATGAAGTTAAGAGATAATGCATCAATATAGGTTCCAAATTATTTTGACCACAAAAATGGTATGGGAAACACAAATTTTTATAAGGAGATACAAAAAAATTATAAGTCAAAAACAATTTCTAATAAGTGGGAGAATGTCTCTGATACCGAATGAATGAGTTACAACTCCCCCATGATGATTGTGATTCAGGGTAAAAACTCATTTAATGATATTTTCAGACATGGGAAGAAAAAGATAATTAAAAATATGGGATTCACCTCTGATCCCAAGAATAGAAGGTCAAGGAAGGACCATTTCAGTATTCAAAAGTCTATGTCTAACATATCATACACAAATGGGCTAAGAAGAATCACTACTAATATCCTTATGATCATTAAGCAATGTAATTCTAATTAGTAATGGGAATGTAACAGTGAGTATGGTTTTGGAAATGATTTTTCGTACTATAATTTTAATGTTTTCTTATGTTGGATGTGGATAATCCTTTCTTTTTTCATATCTACATTCCCTGACTACCTTTTCATTCATTTTAATAAGTAGCATAATATTTTCTTCTTATTGGACTTCCCTATAAATATATTATAACATTATACATATTATATACATACCCTCAAAAGGAGGCCCTTATGTTACTTGTATCAGACTAGGTTTATTGTGATCAAACCTTTCTGAACTGTTAACAATTTAACATGCCCTAAATTTATAACTCGGGATATATATAAAGTCCAAACTGTCTTGAAATATTATGAAAACATTTATGAAATTATATTCAATAATGTTGAATTTAATAAAATTATTTTCTTTGTGTTGTAACATATATAGATAAAAAATTAAAATTAATTTAATTTGTGTAGGAGAATTGAAAATACCCTCATGTTTATGCTTAAAATTATTATTATTATTATACAATATAATTGTTTTTTACTTATCAAGATCCTATACCTACACGTGTGTTCTTTGAAATTAATAATTGAATTTAATTATTTATTTTGAGCTCAAAAATGTAATATTGTAATTATTTTGATGATTTACAAATTACCCCTCAATATTTAATATGTAGAAGAGAATACCTTTCAAAATTTAAGTAATAAATTTTAATTATGCTCCTCAAGTTCACCTCAATAGAGTGTGATTATAAATTTAAACTGATAACGTTCTTAAAAAGATGGATGAGTTAAGACATGACATAATCCAAACATGTGAAGTTGGCATTAGTTTTGGGTAATGTTATTAATTGGGTTATTGACTTAAAGATCTGTTATAGGGAATTATTTAATTCATTATTTTCTTGATAGATTTACCAATAGTAGATTGTTCATGATAAAATAATTTTTTTTTTAATTTTATCATATGCATGTTTTATTATTTTGGGAAAATTTATTTCACACACATGAAATCATAGTATAAAAATAAAATCCATACATAAATAATATTAAAATATTGGGTTTATATTTTCTATTTAAAGAATGGTTGTGTTGTGTGTGTGATTATATAGAACAATATTGTGAAATAGAAAAGTATTCCATTTTTTTTGATAAATTAAAAAATACATATAGGAATATAATATGTCATTAAGGTTCTTCCATCGATTTAATTTCAATGAATCAAATTAATTAATGTGACCGTCAACCATTGTGGAGGGTGCCTAATAATATATGTTACATCATATCAGTTGATGTTTACTAGGATTTGATAAAATATAAGGTGTAATTTAATAATATCAATTTGAAAATGTGAACTAGTAATCACGATAAATTACTAATATGTTATTTATATTAGTTAATGAAAAAATGAAAACCTCCACCAATTCAATAAAACAATGATCAATATTGGATAAGTGGAATCTTTTGACTAGCCATATTTTCTCAGAGGGGTAAAGGTGATTGCACATAGTACTTTTCTAGTAGAGAAATCATTATATACTAGAATCCCTACATCCTTATGGTCAAACCCAATGAGTGAGAAATTTTTATAAAGATAAATACAGGAAGTATATCGATGATGCAATTGTTGTTCAGTGCTTAATGTAGTAATCTATATCAAGTGACTATTAGAAAATTAATGAAAATATAAATTCATTCCAAATTTCGTATTTCCATTAGGAGAAATATCTAGAGAGAGATTAGTAAGAATGATATGAGATATCTAGTACTCCATATAAATTAAGGATAATAGAAGGGAATCAAGAAGGACCTCATTTACTCAATAATATTAGTACATTTAGAGATTGGTAACCCTTATGTTCAAATGAAACCGAGAAATAAAATTTGATCTCATTCTTCCCTCTATTCTGATTTGGATCCCAAATTTAATATCTAATAATAAAAGGAATTTCATGAATAAGTAAATGCATGATTTATAGGCTTTATTTCACAAATAAATCATTGACATGAATAATCTAATCTCTTCAGTCCATATGGTGAACAAGATGTATAATGGTAAGGAACACGTGTTATATGATATGTAATATTTGATTAAATTAATGAAACACCCTTTAAATAAGCAATATATATAGATATATAGATAGAGAGAATTGATATACAGTTAGTCATCATTTTATTTGGTAATAAATGAAATAGTAATAACAATTCAACTAATGGGAAAATGAATCAATGTGACACATATGCTTCAGTTAAATTTTTCATTTAATAAAATCTATCTATTTCTAGAAGCTATGTCTTGGGTAATAAATGTGGGTCACATATTTCTATTCAAATTTAAGAACCAACAAGATTCAATTTGATTGAAAAATAGGAGCATGTACTCTTTGGAAAAAATGGTCGGAGGAAAAAACTTTATATGTAGGATATTATCATATTACATTCCCTAGTGGAATGATTATTTTACTAAATAATTGTAATTACGTACTATATATTATCAGAATCATAATCTTAGTGCCATAATTACATACTAGGTGATTTTATTTCATGTTTAGAAATAAATGATGTTGTATATAAAAGGAAAACAAGTGGTACGTTATAGGACATCTTAATAATGGTTTACATATACATGAACTAAAAAAATAACATTTTTTAAATTAAAAATAGTAATTAAACATTCCCTACCTACCTATTGAACTTTTCCAAGGCCATGTAAATGTGAATGTGTTTAAGAAAACTAGCTCGATATTTTTATTTATAATTCATTGTGTTAATAGGATTGGATGTATGCATAGTTTTTTACAAGATATAATGATCATATAAATTTTTACTGGGAAAGGAAAAGTTTCCAAAGAACCATTACAATCACTTAACACTAATGTATGTGGTCAATTTTTAGTAAACATAAGGGCTGTGTTTTCTTACTTCATTACATCTTAAAAAGAATATACAATACAAAGATATATCCAAAAACAATTCCTAGATCTGGTCTAATCCATTTTTAATAAAATATTATAAAAAGGAATAGTGAATGAAACTACAATAGAAACAATGTATTATGACAAAGATATGTATATATTATACCACACATGTCCACATCAACCAATGGGACATAGTAATTGGGGTCTTATAGGACCAAAAAATCATAATTTCTTACTTCTTTGATGTGGCATCAAACACCTGATTTTCTTCTATATATGAATGTGAGAAATCCAATGTTAATCCAATGACCTTACCAAGACAATCAGTCCAATAAGGTAGTATTTTGAAACACATATTATGGTTCTTGTTTGCAAGGAATTGACATCAACTTTGGAGTCAGATTCAATCCCCAAGCATTCCCTCTTATTTTTAATATCATACCATACTACATATAGAATAATCCATAATTTCACTTCTTAGTACACTAAAATTATAGAGTTAAAAAAAATTATCCCCTTAATAAATCCATGATGTTTTTTGAAAACAACTCCAAATCCCAAGGTTCATAGAATTCTAGATGATGCACCATCAATTATTACATTGATTTGCAAATTGATTAGTGGAATCTATCATTTGTGCTTGAATACTCTGTGTTGTCTCAGCCCGCTCGTCACAACCAATATCTTAAGAGTGTTTAGATCATTAAAACTGTTATTCAAACCTCATTTTTTCACCACCTATGTAGTGTATACCTCCTTGTGTAGTGAATGAATTCCGATATAAGTGGTGGGTTGTTGTTCGTAAAATTGCTAGGAATTTTATGCGTTATAGAATGATAAAAAATCAATTACACTACTCACATAATGAAATTTCTGACCATTTATCCTTGTCCAGTATTGGAAATACTCACCATTAGATGAGGTAGTTTAATATGTGTTTCTATATCTATTCCAAATAGGTATCTAGCATAGTCCCATTGATTCTAGGAAAATCCACATGCCCAAAAGATGTGTTGTAAACCCTATACAGCCTTCAAACATAGATTATTGGATGACACAATGTGTTGTCAAGTGATTCTAATTTGATAATGTGTGGAAAAACTATTCATGCATATATTCCAAAGGAAAAAATATCTGGAAGGCTCGATGAATGGTTCCTTGATTTTCATTTTCCAGGATGGTAATCTATTGGATCCCCAATATAACAATCCTTAAATTTAATTCAAATTAAATAATCATTTATTACATAATATTTAAAAAATACAACCCAAATGTTATATAGGTTTAGTTTCTTTCGGTATTAGTTACATATAATAAATCCTTTAACATAGGATACAACCACATTGTTGAAAACATCATTATCATTCTTCTAAAATTCCTCATCTTTTAAAACTACACGGGATATCTGTTGGATCTACATAATAAATGAGGGAGATAAATTTCCCTTATTAGGGAATAAATAGGGAATAAGGAAATACATGTTATACAATAGGAATATCAGTGGTAAATAAAGGGGTGATAATCATAGACATGAATAATGAGACATGATATAGCATGATAATCATAAAGGAAACATGGGAAATGTGGGAACATCTTAGAACACTTTATAATAAATGTAGGTCAAGGATTACAACCAAAAAAATATTGATTTTAAAATTACCATACTGGAATCAAGTTCACTATCTATATCAATAAGACATGTCATGAGACTAAACATTACCCAATTCATTAGAGCACTATAAAATTCTGGGTGTACTTGTCACTTTCGTTTCACTCTCATGGTTAAGCGTGCCACATAGATCATAAAAAATGGATTAATTCATCAACATATTTTATTTAATGATGAATGAATGTGGAATAAATACATTTATATAAAAGTAAAATATGTATAATTTTATAATGGTGAAAACCCTTGAAATTAAATGTTTATGGTATTCACAACATAATTGTTTTGTTTGGTAAAATTTTATTGAAATTGAAACTTCCCAGGTAAATAAAGAATAAAACATTATATATATATATTATATTTTTTAATGAAATATTAATTTCATCTTAAATGGGATTCTATTATCGATGGAATACTTAATACGCAATGACATGTTTCATTGAAAACTTACGTTGTACACAACATTTTGTTTTACTGAGAAATATTAAATTAATAATATTATTTTAAGTTGAAATTAAAGAATTGCCATTGTATTGGTGGGAATGAAAAAACTAAAAATATTATAATTAAGTATTTTTATTATATTTTTTTACTTTTATTCAAAAAAAATAAGATGATTAAAATAAGAAAGAACCCGATTTTAAGCATAAATACTCTACTATTCATTAAAAGGTCGATTTACCACCCTTTGATTAATAACCCTATTTAAATCTAGTTTTGGTCACTTTTAAAAATTCCATTTGATAAAATAATTTTATTCATTAGAATATGGACATCTAAATTTACTTTGGATAATTTGAATTGTATTTTTCTCTTAATGTTCAATTTTTTATTAATTATGAAAAATACTGTATTTTAATTAAAAAATGCCTTATAATATAATTAATTTATAAGGATAGATTATCTATTTAAATTTTTTTAAGTTTATAAATATTATTTTTTTACTATTTAATCCCATGATGTTCATTAGAATTATTTTCACATTGAAATTGGTCCAAAATAAGTGTTTATCTTTGGATAGTTATTATTTCTAAAAACAGGTTTTTTGTTTTGACAACAGAAATTATTTTTTAATTAATTTATACAACTTATGTGTTTTGAATTTTTAAAAATGGATTCCATATTTGAAATCATAATTTCCATATTTTGTAAATAATTATCTTTTATTTTTAGAGATAATGAATATTTACTTCAGAAAAATTATTTTCCATGGTTAAAGGGTAAATTTGGTAAATACGGGTAAACAAATATTATTATAATAAAATATTATTCACCATAACATGAGTCCTAATCCTATTTTTTTCAAATTTTCTGACCATGGTCATCCTTGGGTATTTTTTGTGACCCCATGGAGCCAATGGGAGTGATAATGGCACTTTATATTAATTAATTTATTGTAAAGACAAAAATAAAAAAAACATATATCTTTTTGTAAATAAATTATTAAATTGGGTTATATAAGTTATCTCTTAGAATATAAATATTCATTTGAAATTTAGATATATTTCCTACATCATTAATTTTTTTTTTATTTTTAGACATTAAATAAAAAATATATATAAATGACACAATAATGATGCAATGTTTTCCTCATTAATTAATTATTTAAAAAAAGAAGATTAAAAAGTTTTAAAAAATAAAAAAACCTCTCTAATTAATATTGAATGATTTTATTTAGAATAGTATTCTTCTGATAATCTACTTTAATGAGTTTTGGAACCTTACAAACATAAAATCATTATATAATAATATAAAATATTCAATATTTCTTAAAGAGTCCCTCCTCTCCCTTATAAAAAGCCCTTTCTTAAAACCGATTCCTCACAATTCTCAAGCCCCTTGTCTCATCCAACCTCTACCCAATTAATCTACTGACATAAATCCCCTCCTCCTTGAGGCCTTACCCTAGGCATAAGGAAAATCATGTAATCCATGTGGTTCAAACCATAGGGAGATACCTGATTAAAAGGTAACATCTTCTCTTATGTTCTTCTGTTTTATTTTACTTCTCCAACCCCATAAACTCTTTTTATTACTTTATTTTATAACAAAATTAGTATCCTAAATATATTATATTGTTTTTATGAATAGTATTCTTACTAAAATTACACACAACTCCATCTAATAGGTAAAGAACATATTATTTCGGTGGACAACGAACTAATGACTCAAGAAACGATGATTGTACAATTTTATTCCACTACCTGTAATGGTGGACATTATGATGGAACTATATTTATATGATATATATATTATATTTATATTGTTTCTTTTTTTCTTTATTTTCCATTTATATCATTCCTCTATGGTTTCCATAATGGGTAAATGTGATAATTTCATTAAAGGATGTGATGATTATCGCCCGCTCAAAAAGATATGACTCGTTCATGACATAAATGGAATGTATAATGGATGCAGATAATTAAATTATATATTATATTATACAAGAATTATTATATACCTATTTATCATTATATATTCATTCCATTAAATATGAAATAGAAATCAACGTAGCGTTCATGTGAACGTACGACTTACCGTCCCCATGAACAGTGTGTTTCATTTCATATATCCAAATGTTATGTAATATTATAAATACATATATATAATGTATATATATGATATCTAAATCATTAATTTCATTCTGGAGATAATTGAATTTTTATTTCATGGATAATTTATTATTATAACAAGTTCATTTTTAACTCAAGTTTCCAACATCGACCAAATATCCGATATAAACTCAAATAATTATAGAGTTGTTATAACAAGGTAATGATTCATATAAAAGGGATAATAAACTTGAAAAATGTTATTAATAAAGTATAAATAAGCTTTATTTCATTATTCAGGAGATTAAAGATCGATCGAGTCAAGTCGGATATGAGGTAATGGGTTTCTTATCTCAATTTTAATTTCGTGAGATTTCCATTGTTTGCAACTTATTTATTGAATGTTGTGAATTTTGTACTAAAATTTGATATATATTATCATTATTATCTTTATATTAATGGTATTATATGATTCATTTGGTAGTTATTAACTTTTTTACATATGACTAAATTGACTACAATGTGGTAAGGGGTTTTCATCTCACTTCTTATTCTCGAGTGATTCATGCTATATTTGTCACTATTTCTTTTTGTGTGGTGTAAGTACTTACCATTATTGTATTATTTATGTAGTATACATTAATTTATGTTTATTTAAAATTTCATTTTATGATCCGTCTTTTATGGGGTGTATGTTTTGTATGTTTCCAAATTTGTAAGAGAACCTTTCACCCTCCCCTTTTTAAAAAACTAATTTTTTTTGTGTTATTTAATTTACATATTGTTATGTTGGGATATGTTCTTCTATATCCTTATAGCTATAAATATTTTACCAAGTGATGATATATCATTTTATCTCTCATCAACTCATTTATGAATTTTAATGTGACGTTGTTAGGCTGTCGAATTTCTGTAGGGGAACTTTTTAACCCACTTTCAATTCTTTGGGATAAACTTGTAGTTGTTGGTTATGTCATGATATGAATATTTCTGAATGACCTATGACTGTTTTACACTGAATATAATATCATATTGAGTATATTTATATTTTTCACACATAATTATGTCATTTCTTTATAATTAATATAGGGATACTATCCTTATAAGGGATTTCATCTCAATTTACATTCTATCGTACTTCATTGTTTCTATGCACCAATTCACTCTTATATGGTGTATATAATGTACTTTGGTATATTATATCATGAATCCATTTATTCACATGATATAATAATGTTCTGTTTAAATGATAATCCTCAATTATTTGTACTCAAGCATCTCTCATTTTGTAAAAAAACTCTTCAACTAAAATATCATTTTCAATGTTTTAAAGAATCATTCTTCTAAATATATCTCATTAATTTCCATGTTATTAAAAATGGGTTTTAGGATATCTTTATATGTACATTTATGTTTTCAAATGATAATTCATTTAAATGTTTTAATGATGTATGGGGAATTTGATTCACAAATCTATTTATTAAATCTTATAAATGGTTTTAAATATAATTTTGATATGCATTGATTACGTTAATATCTTGAAATGTTTTTAGTGAAATGTTTATATTTGAAATATATTATGTTTTATGATTTTATAATGGTACATGTAAATTTGATAGGTGGTTACATGATAAACCAAATGACCGATGGTGCCGTGATAAACCCAGATGGTTGGTTATGTTATAACCTCCAATTCATTGGGTTTACAAGTCATCCGTATGGCTATTCCATTTAGTAAATATGTGGACGTCGACCATATGGTTATTCCATTTAATTATGTTTATGTCCCATGTTACCTTTATTTATTATGTGTTAATTCTAGCATTTTTATGGCAATAATTTTGTTACAAAACGGTAAGCAAAGATCTTTTATTCATTGAAGAGTATTTACAACTTCATAAAGATGAAATTCATTATTTATGATAATGAATTAATGGTTTACTTATTGTTTTGAAAAACTAATAGTTTTCCTTTTTGGAGGACCCCATACTGAGACATTTATTCTCATACCATTTTTTTGAAATGATTTTTATTGGACATAAAGATGAATAGGGTCAAGGATGAGATCAAAGAAAAAGACATGTTATTTGAAACATGGATGTAGACATGTTAATTTTATTCAAGTGTTTTTTTATGAAAAAATGGATACTGAGTAGTAGTGTCTAAATTACATTTTCATGTTGACATGTCAAAGTTATGGACTAATTCTCTAAAACTCTAATTTTGAAAATATCCTCAATGCAAATTATTCATTTAATTAAATATTATATAATGTTTTTAGGAAAGGTCATTATAGTTGGTATCAGAGGACGGTTTAGATAACATTAAAGGTTTGGGTTTTGTTTAAGAATTAGTGACATGAACATAATGGTTAGTATATTAGAAAAAGTCATAGTTATTTTAGAGGTGAAAATGGTAATTACATTTTGTGGTGAAAATGAAAGGTATTTGATAACCTTTGAGGAATAAATATGTTACGGTTATTTTTAAAGAATTTGTCTGTTTTTTTTGGAATGTTAGGAAATTGTACAGTCTTTGAAATAGAACAACATGCAGGCTATGTGACAACCCATCACATCGGACAAAGCTACGGGAATCGAACCCACAACCAAAGTGTGATTGGGATTTATCGCCAACCATAGACTACCCGATGTCCCTAGATAATATTGCTAATTATTTGTTGTTGAAAAATTTTATGGATCAATAATATATTTATTTTGTAAATTATATTTTATCAAATTTACATCCTTGGTATAAGAAAATAATTTGGTGATTAAGTAATAAAGGTTATTTTGGAATAAATTCTCTTTAATGGGAACACTATATGATTAAGGAAAATAAAATGGGGTATAATTTGTGGAGTAATGGTTGAAATATTATTTTTGAAGAATCTTATTTTTATTATGGAAATACTGAGATTTTTTATTTATTTAAATGATTAATCTTTCATAGATAATATGTGATTAGGTTAATTACACTTATGTATGTGACTTTAAGAGTAGTTGATGTTTTTGGAGATAAATGTTATGATTTATGTTGGAAGACTATGTGATTAAATCATTCTAAGATATGGGTTTCAATATTAGTTTGGATTACATTGAATAATTTTATGGACAGTTGTTTATTGAATGGTCTTTGTTGAACATTGTGTATTGTTTGAAATTTTTTTGAGATTAAGAGTAGTTTTTCATTTAATAATGTATTATAATTTTTTGAGTATTATCTGATCTCGTACTAACCATTTTTGTTTTGGTTCATGTCTAAAGACAGGGGAAATATATAGTTCATCATTTATGGATTATGTGATACTCTAGAATTTGATTATAGCAGTTTTAATTTGAACAATTCATCTTGAATACTCATTGTTTGGAGAAAAGATGAGTTTGTGTTAGAAATTTAGTAAAGGATGTATGTATACATGATAAGTAAGTATGTTCCCTTAGGTTTTTATATAAGCTCATAAATACATTCCTCAACATTATAAAAAGTAACAAAAAACAAATAACATTGTCCGCTAACTTTTCATAATGGGGAATCAATGAACATTTAACCCATCACAAGTCTGTTATTTTCTTGTGGTTAACATTCACCTAATCATGTTTTCTACCACTCTCCATCTAAAAATGATGGTTTTATTCTCTTCCATATCAACGTTATCTAACATGGAATCCTAGTATGGGCTAACTCTGGGTACCTTATTTATTTCTCTTTCATTAATTTAAAGTGATATTAATATTGACTCTTTTTCAAATGTAGGACTTTCAATAATGTTTCCAATCCCGAATTTAAAATTGTGAGGAATTAATTCCCAAAAGGGGGAAGGATGTAACATCCCATGTTAATGAATAATATAACTTTTTTTATATTTATTAAAATATGTGAATTAAATATTAATTTCACCTTAACGGGGATGCTATGTTCGCAGGCATATTTGATACACAACAATATGTTTCCATTGAAAATATACATTGTACACAACATTGTGTTATACTGACAAATATTATTATAAAATAATTATTTTAAATTGTAGTTAACGCATTGCTATAGCATCAGTTATAATTAACAAAACTAACCATATTATAATTAAATATGATTCTTTAATGTTTTTACTTTTATCCAATAAATTTTAGAGGCTTAAAATAAAAAAAATTCTTATTTTTAGTATAAATACTATAATATTCATTAAAAGGTTGATTTAATGCCTTTTGATGGAGAACCCTAATTAAATATAGTTTTGGTCACATTTATATATCAAATTTGACAAAATAATTTTTTTCATTAGAATCGGGACATCCAAATTTACATTGGATAAAAAATTGTTATTTTCCTGATAAATTTCATTTTTATGAATAGGGAAAAAATGAATTTTTATTCAAAACTAGGTTTTAATCTAATTTATTTATAAGGATAGATTATATTAATAATTGAATTTAAAGAGTAATTATTTTTTTTTTGTAATATTTCATCCAATGTTGGTCATTCGAAGTATTTTCACTTTGAAATTGGACATAAAAAAGTGTCAATATTTTGATACTTATTATTTCATAAAAACACGCATTTGGTTTTGACAACTCAAATTAATTTTAATTTAATTTCTGCCACTTTTTTGTTTTGAATTTGAAAAATGGACTCCTTATTTTGAAACATTAGGATCATATTGTGTAAATATGTAAATTTTATTTTAATACATTATGAATATTTACTTTAGTAAAAAATTTATTTACCATGGTTAAATGGTAAATCTGGTAAATAAGGGTAACTAAATATTATTATTATAATATTTTATTTACCCTAAAATGTGTCCTAATCCTATTGGTTGATACATTTCTGACCATGTGAATCCTTGGGTAGATTTTGGGACCCCATGGAGCCACGTGAGAGTGATAATGACAATTTATATTAATTAATTTAAGGTAAAGACCTAAATAACAAAAACATATATTATTTTGTAAATCAATTATTAAATGGGTTTATTTAAGTTATCTCAACAACTGTAAATATCCATATTAATGATAAGACGATTTCATATATGATGATTGTTTTTTATAATATTTAGACATCAAATAAATAAAAATATTTATGACACAATAATGATGAAGTGTTTACCTCATTAATGAATGATTTCAATAAATAAGATTAAAATGATTAAAACAACATAAAAACCCTATTGAATTTTTATTTTATGATTTTATTTAGAACACTAGTCATATTATATTTGACATTAAAGAGTTTTTAACCCTTATAAACAAAAAATCATTTTATAATAAAATAATATTTTCATGTTTTCTTAAAGACCCCTCCTCCCTATTATAAAAATCCCTCACTTCTAACCCATTAATCCCAATTTCAGGCCTCTTGAATCATCAATCATCTACCAAATTAATCTCCCTACATCCCTCTCCTTTTCCATGAAGCCTTTTTCTTTTTATAAATCAATTCAAGTAATCGTTTTGGTTCAAACCAATGGGAGATACCTGATTTAAAGGCAATGTCTTCTCTTATGTTCTTTTATTTTATTGTATTTATTCAACTCCATAAACACTTTTTATTACTTTATTTTATAAAAAAATATTATAAATATACTAGGTTGTTTTTATTAGAAGTTTTCTAACAACACCTACACACACATCCATCTAATTGGTAAAAAATATATTGTTTCTGTGAAAGATGAACAACTACATTACGAAACAATGATTATTCAATCTTATCCTAATGCATTTAATGGTGGCCATTATTATGGAACATTATCTATATGTGATATATATTATATTTATATTATATCTATGTTTCTGTATTTTCTGTTTATAGAATACCTTTGTGGTTTCCACAATGGGAAAACTTTATAACATCATTTGAAGAAGTGTGGACAACCGCCTCCTCAAAGTGATATGACTCATTAATGCCATACATTGAGAACATAAAGGGTGGAGATAATTAAATTATATATTATATAATAATGGAATTATAATATAAAAATTTATAATTACATTTTCATTCGATTACATAGGTTATAGAAATCAACGTAGCGTTCATGCGTACGTACGACTTATGGTCTCCATGAACGATGCATTTCATTTCTTATCTCCAATAATTATGTACTATTATAAATACATATATTTACTGAATTTATATGATATATATGATATCTAAATCATTAATATCATTCTGTAGATAATGTATTTCGGGCCACAAGGACTATTTATAATTATAACAAGTTCATTTTTAACTCAAGTTCTGAATATCGACAAACTGTCTTATATGAACTCAAATAATTAACAAATTGTTATGAAAATATAATAATCGATATAAAAGGAATAATAAATTTGAAAAAAAAAGTTTTTATGAAAGTAGGAATTATCTTTAATTTATTATTATAGAGATTAAATAACGATCGAGTCATGTCGGGAACGAGGTAAGGGTTTTCTTATCTCATTTCTAATTCAGTGAGATTTCCATTATTCAGAACTTATTTATTGCATGTGGTGTATTTTGTACTGAATTTTGATATACATTATCATTATTCTATTTTTTCATGGTATTATATAATTCATTTTATGGTTATTATCTTTTGGTTATACGACTCAATTGATTACAATGTGGTAAGGGGCTTTCATCTCACTACTTATTTCATTGAGATTCATGCTATATTTGTCACTATTTACATTTGTGTGGTGTATGTACTGCCCATGGTTGTATTAATTGTGTAATATAATTTAATTTATGGGTATTTATAAATTCATTGTATGATCCTTCTTTTATGGGGTGTATGTTTCATATGATATCAAATTGTTAAGGGAACCTTTCACCCTCCGGTTCTTAAAAGACTTATTTTTGTTATGTTTTTTAAATTTACATATTATTTTATTGTGATATGTTATTATATATCCTAATTGCTATAATTATTATGTTTAAGTGATGAGATAACCTTTTCTATCTTTTCATCTCATTTTCCGAATATTAAAGTTACTCCATTAGGATGTCAAATTTCTGTACGGGAACTTTTTAACCCTATTTCAATTCATTGGGTTGAACTTCGACTTGTTGATTATGTCGTGACATGAATATCTGTGAATGACCTCATATTTTTTTACACTAAATTCCAAATAATATTGAGTGTGTTTATATTTTTCACATATAATTATTTCATTTATTTATAATTAATCTAGTGATATCGTCTTTATAAGGTATTTCATCTCAATTTACATTCCATTGAGCCTTCATTGTTGTTATAAACCAATTCACTCTTATATGGTGTATATAATTTCCATTGAAATATTATTTATGAATCACATTTTTATCATGACATAATTATATTCTTATTAAATGTTAATCTTCAATTATTTTTATTCAATCATCTCTCAATTTTTTAAAAACACTTTAACTAAAATATCATTTCAAATGTTTTATTTATTTATTATTCTAAATAGTTCTCATTAATGTTGATGTTTTTCAAAATGTTTTTGAGGATTCATTTATATAAACATTAATTTTTTCAAATTATAACTCACTTAAATGTTTTATAGTGGTATGGGACACTTTGATTCAAAATTATCTTTATTAAATGTTTTAAATGTTTTTGAAAAACATTGTGATAATGCATTGATTACGTCAATATCATGAAATTTTATTACTGAAATGTTTATATTTGCAATATTTTATGTGTTATGATTTTATAATGGTACTTTCAAATCTGATAGGTGGTTACGTGATAAACCAAATGACCTGTGGTGCTGCGATAAACTAGGATGGGTGGTTATGTAATACCCTCTAATGCGTTGGGTATGGAAGTCGGCCGTATGGATATTCCACTTAGTGATATGTGTGGAATTAGATCGTATGGTTATTCAATATTAGTATTTTTTAGGTCCGAAGTTACCTTTATATGTGTGGAAATCGATTGTATGGTTATTCCTATATACAACGGTTATCTTGGTGTCCTTCCGTACCTCACCTAATGAATTTCCTCATTCCACATAGGAAATTTTAGTGAACTTCTTTCAACACCCATGACATGTGGGATTTTTACATTTCATTTCACTGTTAAATTTATCCTTTCGACTGATATAATTAAACTCTACATTCCTATTATTGTCCTAATGATACAATTGAAAATCACCAATCTCAATTTCAACATTGTAGGATGATCGAAGAATTTCCACATTTCTATCAATGTCATATATTTCTAGTGGTTTTTGTAGAAAAGATTGTAGCCAACTAAAGAGGCATTCAACAAAGCATTCAGTGGTATTGAAAAATACAGAGGCATATCATGCATGTATTGTAATGTTTTCCTTGTACAACTTGATATATTCATATTATTTTGGTTGAGGGAATGAAAACAAATTTCTATTATAAAATAGATTGTGTGGGGAAAATATTTACTGAATTTTTTAAACATAATTACTTGAGCCCCATTGCATTGATCTATTCCTTAGGGATTGCAATCCTGATCGATGTAAACCATTGACAAGCATATTAAGGGTTTTTACCTATTTTTCCATAATTTATTACATATGATATAACTTATTACTACATAAAAGATAAATTGGTTCAATTTTTTTGTATTTGGTACGTATCAAAACAGCATGAACATGGGATACAACAACATTGTTGAAAACATTTTTAACAAGATTCTAAAGGATAAAATGGTTTTATGAGAGATAAATGGGTATCTCGTAATTTCGAAATAAAATGCGTCATAGTAGGGACACAAAAAAATATCCAAAAAATAGGAATTGGAAATAAAATACATAACATCATAATGAGACATGAATAAATAAGAGAAGGTGAGGATACCATACTTGAGTGTGGGAATCCAAAATCATTATAGAAGCTTATTGAGTGAACGAGGGAACCTTTGGAGGACTGTAGAGATGATAAATAGGAGTAAGGATGTGATCAAAGGATTTGGATTAAAGAGTAATTTTATATTGGGTGTTTTTATATTGAAAATGAATAGAGATTTATTTATTATTTCAGAAACATAGGTTTTTGGCCCTAAAAAATATAATAACAAAAACCAAAAACCTTAATATGGTTGTCCCCATTACTTTTTCCAAATGAGTCTATTTTCCATTATTTATTAAGGCCAAGGGCCCAACTTAGTAAAATAATTCTTTTTTCTTATGTGTTTGTGAGTCATACTATTCATGAAATTATTTTAAAAGAATTAAATATATTAATAAATTTAGAGGCTTCATAATGGATTTATAAAAAAAAAAAAAAATAAAAAATATGATTATTTTAAATATAACATTTTTTTATCATAGATGAAATTTATATTATTTTTTACATCACCCTTTTGTTCATTATGATGTCATAATACACAAATTATATTTTTACAATTTATAATTTTTACGAAGTAAAATGTTTTTCATAAGAATTTTTTTTAAAATTAACAATTGGATTATATTGAATTTCCAATTCGAAAAAAAATATTATTTTATATAAATATTATTATAATTATGTGTAATTTTCACATTTAAAATAAAAATAATCAATTATTGACAAATACTATGTTTTTTTTATAAATTTTTTTCAAACCTTTACAAAAATTGCACTTGATGTCATACACATTGTATTATCATTTCTATATAACAGAAATCATTTATTAAGAAAAATTTATTTATGTAATATTTATTGTCAAAAAAATATAATTCATAAAATTAAATTTCTTTATTGAAATTGAATATAACCCAAAAAATTTATTCGTGTTTTATTGTATCCAAATAATAATCTTTTATGAAGTAACAACAATGATGAAAATATATTTACTATTTTATAAAATTTAATGTACATACTCATATTGTTAGGATGTTGATAAATTTCCCTTCATACACTAGAATACTCCCTGAGAGTAAGGTACGAGATGGTGAGACCTTCATTGGGTGGTTCCCCTGACATGGTTTGGGCTGTGATCTTGAGGATCTTGAACTTCTCCCATAAAAGGTTTTAACTCATGTAGATGTTGTCGGATCTTAGTTTGGGATTGGAAAATAAAAAATCCATGTTATTCTATCTCCCTTAAAGGATCTGATAAATGGAATTCATAGCCTCTGATCCTACTTGTCGAGGCCTCCACTTCCATTATCTCTTTCAATTAGATTTATTAAATCCATATATTTATACTAATCATTAATCACTATTCAATAACTATTTTAGTAGTGGTAATGATGATTAATTGTAATTTAAATATGATTGGATATAAAAAACAATAAAATTGTATTTTTTTCTATATATTAAATAAAAATACATTTAATTAAATTACAAGAGAAATTTTATTTATAATAGTTCTAGTCATTACACCCTACATTCCATCTAGTAATCTCCATGATGTTGAATTATCAATTTATATTGTGCATCCTATTGGGTGTATCACAATTGGAAAATGATTAATTCAAAAAATCTATAACAATTCGGGTAAGAACCACATGTCCAGAGTTTTGATGTTTTAGAGTTTTTTCACTAGTCACGATGCTAAAATACACCAAAATATTTCTTGAAATAAAAACAGTCCAAGTTAATGAAATTTATAATATTTTTTTCAAAACATAATTTTTATATGGGGAGTAGGTTGATTAAATCTATATGAGGAAATTAAAATGGATTATTATTTTATAGAGCTATAATAATGTATTCTAGCTATAAAAATCCATTTATGGATTGAAGTAGGCACCATGACTATAGAATGTCCATTTTGATGAGGCCAAAGGAGAATTTGGTTTAATTAATAATAAATATATCAATTTTTTTAGAATTATTTTGGTGGGAGTTCCATTTTTTCAGGTATTATTTCTTTATAAAACATTATTAATGGAAAAAATAGAAATTATTACATTCAGTGAAGTTTTGGTTAAATGAAAGATTCTCAATGAAGAAAGGAGGATAATAAGAATATATTATATGAATCAATATCTATCATTATAGATATTAGAGACTTTATGGGATATGTCAAATAAGTATATTGGAAAGGTACTCAAAATGTACAATATAGAACAATTTAAGTGCGTTTTCGTTCGATTATCACAATGCATTATTCATTCTATGAATATGTTTCCACAATAAAACGAGAAAAATAAAATAATAAATATACTAACATGTTCTACCATAGTGTGATATGTCATGTATGTCATTATTTATACAGGGTTTATTGTTTTCATTTCTTTAATAATGGTGGGTTGATATCAATCCCATCGAGGAGATTCCTATCGGGAATATGATAGAATTATCCTCATGTACTTGAGACAAATAATGTAAATATTCCTAGTGTATAGAGGATATGTAAAGCTAGTTATGATGGTTTAATGTAATTCAATATTCTATATGGATTATAATGATCAGAAATCACTATTAGGCTTTCTCTTTTTCTCGAATAGTTGCGAAGTGAGCATAAGGATCTCAATGCAATCTATAGATTATGATTTTACATTATAATCCATGTATATAGAAAATTTTGAATTCACTAAGTAAGTTGTATCGATTCATATATTTTATTGTGATATTCGCATTGAACTTATTAGAATAAACCTTGTTATAGTATTTTGTGATAATATTGCGGTAGTGGTTCTTGCCAAGGAGGCAGAGTCACCCGAGATGACATAATATATACTTTAAAAGTTTAATCTATTGAGGGCTTTTATCAGAGTTGTGACATCACAATTTTATGGTATCTACATAGAATAATGTGGAAGCCCACTTGAAAAAATAAATTTATCTTATAATAAGCATGATACTCAAGTGAGATCTAGTAGGTTCATAATTGTTAACAATTGTCGCTAGTGAATGTTGGAGTGTTGTGAGTGGGAGACCAATAACCAACAACCTTATAAACATCTAATACCATTAAAAGTATACATTTTTATATATGCATATTTCTTTTCTTACCATAATTGTGTCCATACTAATTTATTCAACTATTTCAATGGAAATGTACATAGATTACGTGTAATATCAAACTGTTATAGTAGTTCCCATCTATAATGATAACTTTAGGATACTATTACAGTAATGTTAAATATATTTTATACAGTATAGATACATCATACTAAAGACACATAGATGAAATCTAACTATTATGTGTTGGGGTCTCATAAGCATTGATCATTGTTTTGGTGAAGTTAACACTTGGTGATATGGAAAATATGAGACCATGCAGACTGGACTACCAATAAAAACACCACATGTTTCGGCTGTCTATGGTTGTTCTTATATGTATAAATGTCTTTTCATATCAATATGTGAGATCATTATCAATATGTACCATTTTATTTTTTACTTTAATGAAATGAAAAAATACATGACATTGATGTCATGGTGATGTATATTTTCTTGGTTGAATCATTAGTGGTATAAATTGGTTGAATGATAAAGACATATTGTGTCTCTTCTGTGTTAATGAAGAGATATCTCAGGGGCACATATCGACTAGTATGGTAGTACCTTTATCAAATATGGGACCATGGTACAAGAAGGTACGTCTATCTAGTAAGTTAAAAATAAAATATAAATCATCAAATAGATGACGACAGATGTGTGCATACTATTTTATGAGATATCACAAGGATAAGTGATTACATTACACAAGAGGTGTTCATAGAATGTAGTCATATATATTAAATTCCATATCTTCTTTTAATCTTTGATTTATATCCATACTCCACTCATATTCTAGGATTTGGGATCAATATAATTTATATATAGACCTAGAGTGTTACACAGAAAGTGTATGCTCACGTTTGGCCTATTCGGGTGAAGATGAATTTTGTTTTGTGTTTTCCCCACATGTTCTGTCTATTGATGGTATTATTTTGATCAATCACATGTAAAATAATTTAATTTAATTATTAATTTTAATTATAATGATGTTTAAATTTATTTCCTATTTTATTCAGATGTTTTTTGATCATAAAATTGAATACAGGATTTTTTCCAATAAAAATATCACAAAAATGATCATTAAATTATATGGGGGAACCTACAAGAAAATTTAATGTTTCATTTTTTATAGTTCAACATAATAATGTGTCTCAAGTGGGGGATAAAATTATTATGAAATTTATGAAAATTTTAATTAAGTTATATGTTTTCAAATGTCTCTACAATGAAGGTTCTTAATCTATAGGGACAGAAGTGAAATATTATAAGGTATAACCTTGAAAAAAAGTGTATTTATACACAATAATAGAGGTACCATCTATTTTGATGAATATAGAGTGTGAATATTCCATATCCTCTCATATCATGTTCTTAGTGTGGGATTTTAGAGAGTGAAAAAATTCAGATCATTCCCACTTTCTCAATCAAATCCATGTTCTTAAAATGATATAAGGGATATCATAACCCCTTCAATATTCCATGAAAACACATGGAAATCCTATATCATTGATCCATGAGTTGGGGTTCCCAGATTTTGGCCAAGAGTATTCATATCATGGAATCATTATTCTGCAACATGCCGATAGTGCAGAAATCATACATGTTCTTTCAAATAAAACATACCATTTTTGGTTTCATTTAACATTATTTTTTATAAATAAATTGAATTAAACATAATATGTTAAAAATATGGTCATGGGGTTTTATGGATTCAATTTTTTCTTCCTGAATCAAAAAAAATTTAAATAGCATTCTATTCATTTCTCTTATGTTTCTCATGCTCTTTCAAAATTCTACATAGTATGTTGACTATTATAAATGTTTCTCTTATTAAATCCCATTATTTCTATATTTTCATTACCTTTATTTAGAATTACCAAACATTGTAATATAAATATTATTAATCTATATAATATTCATAACAAACATGTCACTTCTGATTATATATCATTTTCATAGAATGTTTATGTCAATAATATGAATTTTCTTTGTGGAGATGACTCATACCATGTTTTTTAGTCATGGAATCTTTATTGACTTTATGGGGAAAATAATTTGATTACTAATTATAATTCAAAATAATTAACATTTTCATCAAAATTTCTTCATATATAATTATGAAATAAAATATATGATGGCCCAATATATGATTAATTATCTTAAAATTATTTAGTGTTATGTATGTTTTTACCAAATGTGTATAATGTGATTTTTGGAATGATTTTTTTTAATTATCCCCATGTTTCTTTTCTTGAAATGTTTCACGAGTTATATGTTTTGGTGATTTTATGACGTCCCAAAACTCTCACCACTAAGTTAAATTGTGTTTTCCCTATTTATTCATATTTATTAAAATTAGATCATTTAAAATAATATTTTTTGATATTAAAGACTAAAACATTTTGACCACACCCCCAATAACAAGACAAAGTCGTTTATCCATTCATGATCATGCCTAAAAAGAATTTGTAATATTATCTTTGTCAATTTTTAATAATTTTCAGGTGTTTTCATACAATTTTAATGATGTAGTAGTTTTTTTATTATTACAATTTTGAAATTGTTTATATACTTTCCCAAAAATTTCACATGAGTCAGAGTCATAATTTTTATTCTCTTGGGATTATGATATCAAGTAATCTAAAAGTTCTTTCAATTTATAAATATATAAAATAAGTTTTTAGTAAGAAATAAAACTACATTCCTAACCAATTTGTACTTTTCTATTTATATCCAAATTTTTGTTAAATGAGTATATATCTTTTCATAAAATCATTTTTAATGACCCCCTTAAAAAATAATTTAAATATATCAAATAAGTCTATTTTTCCATTAACCTCTCAAAAAATGGAATTACATAATTAAATACTTAGTTATTGGGTATGAATTTCCTTAGGGTGAACAATTTAATGTTGATAAAATGTCCACTTGACTGTTTTGAGGAATTATTCTACAAATTATGGGAAGATCCATAATATTGATTCCCAAAAAATAGATAGGGTATATGAAGATCCAAAACCCTTTGTGAACATGGATACTAAAAAATATAATATATATGTAATAAATGAAACTGGATAGATATAAAAAGATAATTAAACTATGGGGGAACTAAAGAAAACAAACAAAACTATAACAAAATAAAAGAAAACATAAAATTGAGTTGAAAAAAAATAAGTTAAACTAAATAGAATAAATAAAACATATCAAATGAAATGAAATTTATATTAATGAAACCAAACGAATTCATCCTAAAAAATTTCAATGGAATAAAACTACCCTAAATCCATTAAGAAGATTCAAAACCAAACTAAACCAAAACCAATAAAAATTATACTGGATTACAACAATATGGAAAAATCATTAAAATATAGCATACAGAAATTTAATTGATTTAAATCATGTAAAATATAATAAAATCACATTAAATCATATATGTACACGAATTACATAACTAAATCCAAATTGACCGTAGATGAGAAAGACTAAATTGATCTTGATAGAATAGAAAATACTTGATCCATGATTAAAATATATTTTTTAGTTGTTTACTTATTTTGTTACCCTAAAATGTATTAAATATATTCATTAAACTATGTAATTATATAATTAATGAATAACATGATGAAATTAATATAAACATTTTAATTTTTAAATTAATGGCTTGAAGATAGATATATGATTTAGAGAGAATGTCAACTATGTTTCAAATGATTATAAACTTTTTATATTATTATTTTTAAACATGATTCATTTATAGGTATTATAAAATAAGATTTTAGTAATTGTATTGGAATACCAATTTTTTTTTTGGAAGAAGCTTTTAAAAAGTTATGAAATTTTGTTTTCCATTTAGAATATTTACTTTCATATAATAATGGAGGAGAAATACATTCATAGAATGTTCATGATTGATATAAAAGGTGGGAATGGGGAATATGATATTTGATCGGTTTATATTTATTCGTCATCATGATAGAAAATGTATAACAATTAATGAATTCAGAATTACTAGTACAAATGTAGAAACTGATGAATTTATTAATGATGATTGAGTGAAAAAAATTTATCAATGATGTTAGAACCATTGTATATCCTTGATGTGGTAAAATGAAAATTCTAAAAAAATTTATGAGATTATATAATGGGAAAATAAAGTCTGTAATATCAAATAACAAATGAGACTATATTATTACTTTTTTAAGGACTTATATATTGGTAACATAAATATTACCTCAAATCTTTATAGTAACGTATTTTAATGGATTAGATTAGATATTATACAAAAAAATACATTCATTTGTGAATGAATATAATTTATTCATGGAGAAACCAAATGTATAAATAATTTTAAAGAATATGTTATATCTAAATATAATCCAAATATAGATAGTAAAATATGGAATTCCACAAAATGAAATGCAGAGAATTCCATTTATTTCTAAGGTAAAATATTTTAATTTATGATGAAATATCAATAACATTTCAATGGAATCATTTTGAGAAAATTTTGAATAATGATGAGTTGGTTCATAGAGTAGATATATTATCTTAGAGGTTATTTAAGTCCAATATTATTTATATTTTTGTTTCTATGTTTTATTTTAGGTCAGGTCAATAATTTAATATATTTGGTCTACTTGATCCAATGTTTACTCCCCATAACACATGTATAGTTTTCATTGTTGTTGATGAAATGTGTCTATTAATTTTTATATAAAAACTATTCACTTAATATTTAATAATAATATATTTGCCTTCATAAATTTCTAATGATAATTTTTTTACAAGAAATAAAAAATAAAATAGTTGAATCACCTTTCAATTGTTGGTGTTTGTTCATATATTTTATTATGTGATGGACCAACATTATATAAGTGGTATGATATTGTTATGTATAAATGATTTCCTTGATTATGAAATGATTCATGTAAAAAAATATAGGAAAAAATAGAATATATTATTTTTTGGTTGGATACATACTCAAAGCTACATAAATGTAATCATAGATTCAGTTTTAGGGGTTATTTATATATCCTATGAATGGGTCTTCTATATAAGAATAATAATTTAAAGTTTAAGAACACCATAGAGGCTTACAATACATTTAAATATATGTATAGTAATGATGGAAATAATGAATTAAGTGATTTCAATTAATCGTTTGTTAAATTCCAAAAAAAATCTAAAAAAGTATTATATTTCATCAACCAAATCCATGTAAAGATATATTAGAAATTTATCATCATAGATTTTATTTATTGGTCAACAATTTTTTAGGGAATCTTTTATATATAATTCTCATTGTTATGAATTTATGGGAAATGATTCAAAAATTTCATCTAAATATAATTCAGAAGATCAAATATGATATATAATCATATAGTGGCTTAGTGGATTAGTGAATTATATAGGAAAAACATCCATTGTTTATCAGTGAAAATAAATTGAGTGTTCCCTATTATTATTATGTGATAAATTATTTAGAGAAATAAAATTTTCAATAAGTAATATATTCTATCAAGGTTACTAATTGTAAGAACATATGCATATATGGGTGTGAAATTTTCCCAGAGGAATTTGAAACATTGAGTTTAATATCCTAGGCATTTTGAAAAATGGGAATCTAGATTTAATTATAAGTGATTAATGGCCAATATAAGATTTTTTTTTGAATTGGTATGTGGTTCAAGAAGATATAGGGTCCACATAATATACACTTGAGAGGCATGGTGGGTACTTTATTAAAATCTATAGTAAATCTACCAATTATTAAATTGGAAACACAAAATCACTGGTTGGGTCTGATAGCAGTAGCTGATATTACTATTGGACAATAGTTAAAAGGGGGAATAGAAATGAAAAAATATACATTATCCCCCACAAACATAAATATGGGGAATCCATTCCTCCCCTACCCTTTTTTCTATGTATACCATGGATGAACCCCCTTTATTCCTCCTATGTTCCCTTTTACAATGGGAGTTTTTAGGATCGTATTTAGTAATTTAAGGTGATCCCTCATCTCTAAAAACCACCATTTACTATGTACATTATTTAATTCCAATTTCCATCATCCATGTTTTGTATTAAGTAATATTTTCACAATAACATCGTGAAATCACCTATGAATAGTGGATATTTCACTATTCATAGGAATATGTTGAATCATAACACCATCATCACATGGTGTCATGATTCTAAAGGTGTTGAATATTGAATAAATAGTATATTTTAGGGTTTTGATTAAAAATATTTATTACATAATTTTTTAATTAAAATTTTATTGCAATTAATAGACATTTTATTTTCTATATGATATACAACCAATATATGTTTGATGGTGGATAGATTGATTATATGAACATCAGTGAGAGATCCTATGGCACATTTAAAATGGGATTCCATTTAAATTGAAGTATCCACTTCTTATACATGTACCCTATGATATTATTCATTTATTTATATTCATGTGATATTCATGGCATCCCCAATTTTGATGGCCTATCTATTTAAATTGTTTAACTTTTTTTTATAATAAAATTTAATTCATAAGATTGAATTGACCAATTTTCTAGTGAAAATTTTCTATTCATGTATATTGGATGGTTATCTAAGCAACCTATGGTCAAAAATATAAATTAGATCTAGTTTTATTGCTTGGAGGAACCCTATTTGGGGTGATAATTAAATATAATGAAACGAATAAGAAGGAAGAACTATATATTGTTTGTAAATTAATTAAAATGAAATTAATATTGGGCAGTGTCTATATTTATATTTAACCCAGTGAAAAATACATAGAGGTGAGTGATTACTAGGAATTTGTAGCCAAGTGATTGGCCATGTGAGATTTATAATAGCTGCCAATATCATTGGGATGACCGTTGTGTGAGTGTTCTTAACCCACACGTATGTGATTTATTTTGTGGTAATATAAGGTATATATTTCTAGATGAGTTTGTTGTTGGATCCAACTAAGGATCCCTAGTAACGTGGAATGATTACCGTCATAACTCTAGTCTGGCATGCTTGGAAGGCCATGTTTTCCTAAATGAGACATATAGGACCCTATTATGTTTTTTGACTCATGAACCTAGTGAGAGGGAAAATATGGGAATATATAGAGATTTTAGCAACTGAAACCATTGAATTTGAATCAAATATGTGCGCCAAATGGGATATGGGGAGATGTGATTGGATTAGGCATTTGAATAACCCCTACCTTGTATTTATGATTTCAACTCTAAAATTTTGATGAAGATATATATTCCCAGATGCGGTTCTTAGGACCTAGCCTATGTTATTGATGATTGGTGATGATAATAATGGGGATGTCAAGTGGTACTTCCTTGGATTCATCCTAAGACCATCATGTGGTAATATTGTGATAAGAATATGACATGATGATGTCATTAGGAATTCCCAATGTAAATTAAGTGATCATTGTATTCTACCATATAAATAATGTTTATGATACTATGATTTGCCCTTGGTTCTATATGGTATTCCCTAAAATCCATAGGTCCCTTAGATTATGATAATGTCTATGATATCATACTTAAGGATTAGGGATTTTATTAGTATCATAATCATTAGATGTTTAGGTTACTTCTATGATCCATCTAGTAGAGGTTCATCAAATTTGACATACCTCATCTGGATACGTTTCATTCTTAGTATCCAAATGGGTGGAATGGTGACATGTAGGAAAACATCACTTCAGTAACTTCCTAGGATTCCTAGGAATAATATTTGAGTTTTTTATAAGATTATTATTTGGTGAAATACTAAGGGTTCCAAAAATCTATACATTTATCCATTTATGATTATGTATTTTTACATTGATCATGATCTTCATGGACTATATGGTTATAACCAAGGTCTGGTTTTTATATGGTTGTAAAAATATCATTTTGTTCATAGAGACACCCTAGAACTGGATGAAGCATGTATAGAAAATTAGGGTTAGTGGATAGAAAGGCATACACTGGCTTGGTTATTTAATATTTTTGAAGTCCATTATTAATATTTAGAGCTTTTAAATTGGAGACACATTGAATTTACATGTTATATACAAGACCACGTAAGTGGTGACATAATTAATTTTGAAATTACATCCCTATCAAGTAGTCGTGACACCAGGGTACCCAAGGAGACATCTCAATCATGTTATAAATAGTTTGAACAAAGGCCTAATATGATGTTGATGATTGATCTTAGTAGATCAAGTGGGATCAGATATTTTTCTAGGGAGATTCATGGTGCTTTAATAGAGGTTTTGGTACTATTATTTTATATTTTCATCATTTTATTATGTGATTTGAATTCTAAGAGAACTTTAATATATGACTGTAGGACATCTACATCATATATTATTTTGGTGGGGGTTTTTTATTCATTATATATACTATAATTTTTATAATTGAAATATGATATGTGGTTCTTTTATTAGTTATTTCACGCTCAAATTAGATGGTATAGTCTCCTGGTGGTACCACACATGCTCGACACGTCATGTTGATACCCTCTTGAATACAGGGAGGGGCACCTATGTTCACAGGGAAATTCTAGTCTGGTCATCGGTCTAGTGGAATATTATAAATTATTTGATTATATTTTATCAGAGCATTAATTTTTAAATTCTATAATTATTTGATGGTATGATAGATAGGTGAAACTGGAATGTGTTTTATATTGTTTGAGGTATTTTTATGGTTGTTTTTTGAACACATATTTTTTATAGGTTTTCTATGTTTCTAGTGATATGGGATTTCTATTATTGTATAAAATTTTATAGTTTCATAAAAAATTAGCCTCATGTGGTGCACATGTATGTTTGAGGTGCTTTTTATATTATTGGTTTTTGACTCAAGGAGTATTAGAGAAATGCATCTATTTATGAATCAAAATTTTCATGTTGATTTACATGACCAATATGTTTTATAATTTATTATTATCTATGATGAATAAGGATAATGTTTTAAAAATATCAACAAATAATCATATGTAATTTTACCATATCTGTGCATGGTATAATTCTGATCAACAATGCCATCTTTTTTATATTTTTTTAATGTGATGTCATGTGGATCTATGGTAAAATACATCATGATGAAAAAATGTGGACCCTATGACAACCCATATTTTAATAGAAATCAATTCGATATTTATTACAAAAATGTAGACATAATACAATAATAGAATATCATGATGAAAAGTGTATTTTTAATATTAGATGCATTAAAAAATAACATGGAACATGGGTAAAACTATACTATTTAAATTACATTAACATGCTATTTATATTACATTGATCTTTTATAACTCTATATATGAAAGGGCTTATCAATAGTACCATGTAAGGGAAAAAAATGAAAGAATAGAATAAGACAAAGTATTACTTGTGATTAAGATGAAAATGATGGTTATATAATATGGATGGGAATAATAAAAATTATTATTGATGCAAGATATAATATGGTAACATTTAAGAAGCAACGAAATGTGGAAACAACATAAAACAGGACATCATAAACAGATGTCAAGCCTAACTGCCATGACACGAGAAACTACTGCTCTTAGGATAACCACCCATGAAACCTACATGGTATCTCATGATATAAATAAATTACAATATGAATTGGAGGTATATATAATTCTTGGACCTCCTATAACTTTCATATCATGTACATTCAATGTTTTCCACTTAGATCGTACATCATAATCGTGTCTTTGATCACATAGAATCTCAATATTAAGAAATTAGCATTACACATATGTAATTACTGAATAAATTAATTATATATAACTATTGATTAATACTAATAAGTGTAAATGGTTATGATTATTTACTACCAAAATATTAGGCATGTAAAATCATAGGATAAATTTAGTAGCATATCGGGCGTACATACAGTTTCATGGATGGTTTTAAGGAGAGTGAATGTGAAATGTCATTACTTTTTCATCATGAATATAGTGGGTGGTATGTGTAATAAATATTAACACAAATTGAAATTAGAAATAAAATGAACTAATTTTAGAAATGTTCTTGAATATTGGTGAAGTATATGATCCTTTACATTTGTATAATAATGTGTTATGTAAAGTTTAAAAGAGATATTATTAAACTTTTATCATTCATTGAAAATAAATTTGATATTAAAGAAATAATTATAATGAAATTAAAAAAAATAATAAATTAAAATTAAAATTGATAAACAAATATAATGTCCTTAAATGGAAAATAAGAGAGAGAGATCCCCTAAAGACATTACCCAATGAATTGGAGGTATATATTCCAAATATGGTTTTCTGTGAATATGAATGGGAGTTATGGTGGGATTTATAGAAAAAAAAAATTTATTTTATTTTTAATTTCTTAACTTATGTTTTAAAGTATACATATCAAAATAATCAAAACCACAAATAGTCATATAGTCATTTACCATATTTTCCTCCAATGTGGTGTGGTATAAAATATTTTATAATAATATGAACTGAAGGATTTAATATAACATCATTGGTGGTGTGGAAGTGAGTCATGATCATAAATAAATATTTTTAAAATATTATAATATAATATATGATTTGGAGGACACGTTACGGGTTTATAACATAATAAAAATAACACAAAAAGAAAGTTATTATATAGGGGAAACATAATATTGGACACTAATAGTCATTATATTTGTTATCAAATTAGTTATGGTCTTTTATTATGTCATAATTGAATCCTCAGATATATATCGTATTTAATTTTAACCCAAAATTCACATATCTCAGAAAATTATGATAAATTCATAATTGGATAAATTCAATGTAATGATTTCAAAAAATATATATATATTTTAAAATAATTTTATAAATTGAATATTTATACTTTCAAATAAAAAATATACATTTATTGAAGAATATTGGTTTTTTTGATGATAGCCATTTTCAAACACTTAAAAAATTATATTTCATTTTAAAAATTATTATATAATTTATAATTTCAAAAATTATTTCATAAGAATAGTTTGGTAAAGTAACATTTATTTCAAAAATTATTGAATTCATCAAAAAGTGTGTCGGAACTGATACTACATGTGGATTTAATATACAATTAGTGTTTTTTCATATCAAAATCAATTTTTTTAACAAACTCGTTTTTTAATCCTTTATAATGTAAAAAAGACATATATATGAAATAATATTATTATTAAAAATAACAATAATAAAATTCATACTTTTAATATATATATATATATATATTGCATTATTACCCTATCATATTCCCAAAGGGTAATATGTGCGATGGTGACACACTCTTAGGCTGGTTAAGAGAACATTGTTTTTGATGTGATCGTTATAATATTGAAATTATCTAGTAAATGTCTCTTTCTAATATTTGTGTAATTGTTTATTGGATTGGTTCTTCACAATGGAAAATCAATGTGATCATATATTCCTTGGATGAACCAAAACATTGGCTTCGTCATGTATGATCCTACATGTCATGGTCACCAGTTATTCTATATGTGTCAATTAAATTTATCATAACCCATAATATAACATATATCAATGGTGACTGTACAAAAACTACACAATAAATGGTTATGAATATTAAATATCTTAAGAATTATATTGGTTATAACTTGTAATGGTCCAAAATATCTAATGTTGTTCATTTATTTTCAATAACATCATTACTTATTGTGGAAATTATTCATTTGAAAAGGTAATTTCATTCATAAAACATCATGTTAATAAATTTAAACCGTTATAAAATTTTCCATTAAAAATTTTATGTTGTACACTAATGAAAATTAGGGTAATTCTATTTGAATGCCTCTTCTAATTCATATGTTCCATCCTCATACATGTTATTATTCTATACTATATTTACTTGGTGAGATTTCTTGTTTCATTAAACTTTATCAATATGATATAAGATCTTAACTGGATTCTCGTCATATGGAAGATAATTCTCCAATTGCACCTCATATGCATTTAGTATAATTTACTGGTCTGGTATGTATTTTCTCATGTGGTATATATGGAAAAAAAATTAATTGTGATTGGTTTGGTTCAATTTCTAGTAAATTAGATAAATCTCATATGTGACCAGGGATCTCAAAGGTGATTATGTGTCTTTGTCTATGCATTCCTTTCTTCACAAACACCATGAAATATTTCCATGATGATATATAAATAAACTCATTATATTTGACCTATTATTCCAGGTCACGTTGTTGATTACCTACAAAGAGTTTTTATTGCGTTTTCTTGGTTTTCATATGATGTTGAAGGGTTTAACAATTTTATGTAATATCTTGGATATTATTATGTACTATAATCTTCTTCTCTCCAACGTTATCCTAACATGTTGGAGTTTGAAAATTCTTCCCATGTAAATCCTCAAAATGATAAATTTGAATACAAGAATAGAAAATTTTGTTATATAAGGACTCGATTATGGGATGGAGATGGTCCCAACATCATTAGAAATACATTGAATATAACCTCAGCATATACTTTAAATCTTGAATGCTACCCTTATTTTTAACAACCATGAGAGAGTGAAAAGTGGTTTTGAATAAAAAATTCTTATACAATGCATACAGAAGGCTTCTCTTAATGCTTAATGTAACACTCATAACTCTATAAGATGAAATTGATTGTTAAACTCTATATATTTTTAATTATTATCTTGTATATATCAAGGAGATTTTTTTAGAGGGAAACATTAAAACCTAAATATCGTTATTTCCATAAGTTTTCTTGGGGAGTCCTATTATAAAATCCACAGTCATGTATTCCCATTTATACATTGTTATGAGAGGTTTTTGTATCATAACCATAGTCTTAACTCATTCATCGTTGATTTTTTGAATAAACCAGAATCATGATTATTATTCTTCAATATCCCTCTTTATGTTATCCCCTATGATGGTTTTTCTTCATATCCATATATAACATAGAGGTTACTGGATGAATAAATAAGTATAATTATTTCACATATTTTATAAGATACCTTTTCAGTTATGGTTTTTAGGGGACACATATCCGAGTTCTAAACCATATAAATCCATAATTCACAATGTTAAACTCTAGAACATTCGCTACCATTTTTGGTTGAACTTAATAATCATTATGATCCTCATTAATTATATCTGGAATAAATAGTTGGTTTGTTAGATGATAATATTTCGATATATATATTATTATAATTCCCATGTCTATTCTTTTCATGTCGAAGATGATTAGATCCGTTGAATCCATCGAAATGGATATGGTTTCATGATCCTTTCTACATGAAGAATCAGCCACATTGATTGATTGTATAGTATGGTTATGTATTTAATAATAATAATATTTAATCAAGTTTAACCACCTCTATTGGATTAAATTAAGTCCATTTTTATTGAAAATATAAATGAATATTTTATGATATATATACGTCATACTTATCCACTTAAATACTATCCATCCAAATATTAAATACAAATATCACAACATAATGTTAATGATAATTATATTTTTATTTCTATTAATTATTATTTAATTGGTGGTTGGTATATTTTATCACTTTACCATCTTGAATTTGTAAACAACACAATCCCTTTTTATACACTTCACTATAGATCACTAGTCATTCCTCTCTGGCAGGTAATGTTATTATAAGTGCAACAATTTAACATGATTTTATCCCTTTAAATATATCCTAACATTCAATTTTCATGAAAATATTGACTCTTATATGATTTATCTTGGTTAGTAGTCTTAAAATAATGAGAATATTGTAACAAATCGGTGATAATACCTTATTAATCCAAGGATGCTATGAATTTTTGTTTCAGATATTGGTCATTAACATATTTTAATCGCCACAATTTTTATGGATCCATAGATATACATTTTATAGTGATAAAATTAATTTTAATGTTATAAAATACATATAAAAATCATATTTATTTTAGTTCAAATTAATCATTTCTTTTTGAAAGTTCCTCAGAAAAAAATTAAATTCTATTCACGTTCGTCCATAAATTTTGTGTAGTTAAGAATATAGTCTATAAATACTACTAAAATAGTTTCTAGGTAACCCATAAATAATGTTTTAATAATGTCCCATAATAATTATATAGAATTATTCAGTCTTAATGGATTCACTATGAAATTAGAGTTCCTATAACAAGTACAGAATGTTGTGCTGAAGATATAATGCTTTCATTAAATATATTTAATAATTACCTAACTAAAGTTCTACCATGGGGAAGTATTAGGATATTCAATGCTGATATATCTATTAATCAACTTGTGGAAAATTATTATTTAAAATTATCATTTTCTTGTTAGCATTATGATATTCAATGAAGAGGTGCATATATCTATCATTATTCTTACTAAAAAGGACTCTTTCACCACATGGTGAAGTAGTTGGATGTATAAACCCTTCATCTAGGTTCTATTATAACTTATTTTTCATCTCTTCAAGCTGAATAATGTACATTATATATATAGTACTTGAAATTAAAAATAATATCGGTACAATTTGAATAAATAAATCAACTTATCTATTTGTAAAAAGACCATAAAATTTTCTAGGAAACAAATCGGTAAATTTCCATACAATAGAAATGTCATAAATGTTGATATTTCTAATATAACCAATAATTTTTTACAGAAACGATTTATTATATAGAATTAATATACATTATTGAGATTATGATAGTGAATAATATTCATCATACTTATTTTATTTCTACAGAATTAGAGTAAAATTTACAATTTGAAGGGTGATTTATATATCCTGGAAATTTATTTTGGATCTATAAAAGGAAATCCAATCCTTTCCAATAAGAACATAATAGTATACTAAATGGAGTGTCATATGGTTTTCTAGTAAATTAATCCCAACTATTTTGATATGTGATGATATATATGCCTAGTGAATCAATTAAACAATTTTATATCTTTATTGATGACTCAACTTACATGTTAGGAGGTGTTGTTTGAATAAGTATACTAAATATATGTGACATAAAATAATTCAAAACACCATGGCTAATAAGCTCATCTTTCAATATTTGATTCTTCTTTGAAAAATTTAATTAATCCATAATAGGTTTATATATGATAATTTTTTATCTATTAAACACATCAAATGGAAACCATGAAGATAAAAGGGATTACTCATAAATGACATATATTCTATAAAATATGAGTTTCTAGTAATCAGTCTATATTATCCATGATATATTTACTAACATCTAATTTTATAGGAATTTTTCCCTTAATAATGGTTCATATGGATCCTGGGAATTTTAAAAAGAAAATCCCTTGGCATTGTAAAATTAGTAGTACAATGAGGCCTCTTTTTGATGCATCGGCTGGTATTTAATTCATGAAAATTATTCCCTTTTATTGGTTATTACTGCAAAGTATACTTGTTCCAGATCCACATCCCCATATAACATCCAAAGGGGGTGTATTTTATTAGACACAACATACTCATAATTTAGAAAAATTAAGGGATGTTTTCACATATTTATTGATCTATTAAAGGATTTCACTCGACTTTTTAATGCTAATTTAAAAAATAACTATACATACCTCTAATACAAACTTTAAAACCCCATAGTTTAATCCACCTTAATTCACGATTTAATACATAATAGAAGATATAATAAAATCATAGATGATCATGAGGCACAATGTCTATGGATAATTAGTTACAAAAAAAATTAACATAAAGCATAGGTATAACAATTTTTTAAATCTATATAACATCCTCATAAAATTCCATTTTTCTTTTAAACAAACCTTGTATAAATTAGGTACATACATAAGAAAATTATGAGACATAATTAATAGCATGTTAATAATGGTATAAAATTAAAAGGAAACATTAGGCATGTGAGTCAAGATACATGTCAAGTTGATATAGGTGGGGTAATAATTTTAAACATGATTATCGAATCATGATATAATATGATAACATAAATGAAACATGGGAATTTTGCAACAACCTAAAACATGAAATCATAAACATATTTCAAGGCAAACCACTAATAAATTATAACATACTATGATGAGGATATACAACCATTATCCATTTATTGTATCTCATGAGATTAATACCTTACCAAACACATTAGGGTACTATATAATTCTTGACCCACCAGTCATATTCATATATTTTACATGCAAAAGTGTGGGACACAGATTGTAAAAAGTATGGACGAATTTAATGACTTAAATCCCATTTTTAAGGATTTTAGATTATATTCATGGAAGTCCTAAGTTAATGAAATATATGTATGTCTAGTTGAATATCATTTAGGGGAAATTTGGATGAGTATTCACAACACAAATATTTGAAATGGAAAATGACACAACATTTTTTGACAAGATAATGGGGGAATATAATTATTCCCGGAAGTGTATAATGAGAGTTAATGGGGTCCCCAATAACATGAAAAATATAAAGACTATAATAGTTATGTATATGAACATATATAAACATGATCAATTTCATGTCAAAAGGAATTATATAAAGAAGTTACTTAAGTAATTTGGCGAAGGATAAGATCCCTTACTATGGAATTATAATGGATCATATGAATGTTAAAATTAGTGGTGATAAATGATAAATAATTCTTAGAACATAAATTGTATAACAACCCAGCCTTTTCATTCATTAATATTACATCATTATGAACACAAGAAAAATAATTGTATTACATAATGAGGATCAACAATTTTAGTGTCTTGGAAAAAATATGACCATATATAACATTTACCGCTTCAAACATACACATTTATTTAATTCATTATTCTCCATCTTCTTATTATCCCTTGAAAACACCTTAATACACTTAATCGCATGAGGATATACATCCATAATGGGTGGGATAAAATCCCAATAAGAGGATAGATATGAACAATATAAAAATTGTTGAGCACAATCATAGCATAGTTAAAGGTACATGAACATTATAAGAAGAATTAATAGAAGACATGAAATGTGGAAATGCACAAAAAATTGAAACATAATGTCTTTTTACAGACCCTAATCATGACGTACATGGAAATTACATTACGTTTGCGGAATACATAGTACATAACAAAAACACACAAACGGACCGTAATAGTTTATAGTCTTTGGAAACTCGGAATATAATCCTTTAATCGTGGTGAAAGATCTTCAACATCTCCCATAAATATCTTCCCTTTTTTTACCTAAAACCTTTCTTTATATCATGGGGAAAATAAAATAAAAAAGGGTGATCTCAAATTCTCAGTATGGGTAAACAAAAGAAATATCAATCACATCATATTCATATGAACATAACATTTTGGAAATCTTAACCTATAAAAGAGATCATAATATCATAACATAGGATAAATCATAGTAGTGAAATGTAATCCCAATAATCATAACATAAAACATGAAACATTTTGGCATACACACATAATCAAAGAGAATCATTTCTTATTAGTCAAGTCTAATTTCCAAGACTATCTTAGTGGACAAAGTCCATTTCTGAACCGAGTTCACTACTCGTTTCAGTCCTGTTTCACTGAACCGGTTTAACCTGCCATTCCAGCCATGTCTATCTAATGAGATATAAAATCTTTACCCAATGCATTAGAGGGAGATATAGGTCCCACCCATCTCATAATTATACCATTCTTATGTGGTTCACAAAATCATAAATCATTCATCATTGCATAACCCATGTAATAAAAATGGGATTTTTAAACCTCCAGACATCATAAAACAATTGATATAAGATAAAGGAATTCATAAAAATAATTCCATCACAACATAATAAAATCAATGTAATAAAATGGATATAAACAGAACCCTATATTATCTATGATGGAAAATACTTTTGATAAAACACTTGAACTCCATTATTGAGGAAAATATCCTTTCTACTTCAAAAACACTTTTCCTTTCTTAACATGTCATAAAATTATAAACTAAAAGAAGTTGATTAAAAATTAACCTGAAAACATTTAAAGGAAGCTTCTTGGAAATAATTTTTTAAAAATCCATTCAAGTCGTATAAGTTAAAAAAACATTCTTCTCATACATTTTTCGGAAAAGTCAAAAAGTACCTCGTACGAAAAACGACAAAAGATTCCTTTCATATATTTTACTAAAAACTCACAAAAGGGTAAAATTGGATTTAAACAATTGTAGGTTAATGGAAATAATATTACATATTGAGGAAACATGGATGTGGATGATAAAATACACCCCAGTAAATTTAAATGTATAAACAATCCCGGATAAAAATGAGATTGTGATATTTCCCTTACCTTAGGTCTGATTTGCTTCGTAAGTGTCTGAACCACCATTATAATGATTTAAATAATGTCATTTTCCTATTCCAGCATCATACTCATTGTTATGATATCATATATAGTCATATTCTTAGCTTATAATTAGTAATATTTCATTGTTACTTGTTATTCGGGTGTTTATTGCTTCTTGTTCATATGCATGTTTTGTCGAATAAATTCTTATTCTTCTTTTAGGTTATAGATACCACATTTCCAGAATGGTATTAGTGTAATATATATCATATTAATTCACTCAGTTCATTTATGTGATAATTATGTAATGAAAATCATGTAGAACGAGTTGCATCACATCGTGGAGACGGTATTCCGTACGTACGCACGAGCAATGATATCTGTCACATGATCGTGGAATTTTATTGGAGTGTATGTATAATATTTCAGAATCAAAATCACGTTAAAATAATCATATATATTCATTATTTACACCATTATACCCATTCAATTAGGGTGGTGGTGGAAAATAGATTACACCATGGTGTGGAGACGGTATTACGTACGTACGCACGCGCGGTGATTTTGTTTTCCGTAGGATGGATAGATGGTGAAATAGGGTTTTTTCATACTTATAATAACATATCAGTATATGATTGATACTGATGTTATTACTTAATAATGAAACAACTAAATAAGAAGATGTGGAAGAAGAAATAAAGTTGAAAGAATCAGTAACGGACATTACCTCTCCTTTGAAGCGCTTCTTTAAGACCTCCTTTTAGGGCACTAAAATTGGTCTTTGAAGAAGACCAGGGCCTCTAGGATGTCTATAGGGAAGTGGAGAGAAAAAATTGGCATGGTTTTTACGATCTTGAAGGATAAAAGATGTCTGAGGAAGAGAGGGAGGAGGTACCCTTTTATAAGGGAGGAGAGGGGTACCTTTGGAAAAACTAAATATATTATTTTATTATAAAGACAAATTCGGTTTTAAATAGATCCAAATTGATTTATTTCGAACTTAAGGTGGGTATGGTTCTAAATCCTCTCATACAATAGAATTTGGACAAGTTTAGTTTACTATTCTAACCTTATCATTTAGATTTAACTTTAAGTTAGATAATTTTACTTTTACCGTGTCTTTTTGTGTTCTTACACTATAAGGTTAATAAACATTCTATAAGAAGCCAAAAGAACCCCAAGTTGTTTATTATTAATATATATATATATATACTTATCTATGTCATTTGTACAAACCTTAGTTTTTTTAGGAATAAAATAACAATTAATAATGTAATATTTGTTTTAAAAACTAATTTATGTCAATTTTGACACTATTTAGTAATTGATTTTTGTGAAAATCATAACAGAATGATTAGTTCGAAAAAAGTTAATTAAATAAATACTTACATGTAATATAAACCTATTAAATTAGTTTAATTCATAAAATGTCTCAAATTACATTTATTTGGGTATTTATAACATCAATTATGTCAATATTTCATTAATAAGATAATTACTGCATCATCTTTGTGTCATATATAAATTATATTATTTAATGCCTAAAAATTATAAATAAGATACCATTATGTAGGAAATATTTTTATCTTTATAATGAAGATTTATAGTCGAATTTCTCTTATGTAAAACTATATATTAAAATGGTTTAGTTTTTAATCTTTGATTTTAACTATTTTAACCCTTCTTTAAATAAATTAATATTAAATGTCCTAATCTAATCCATGTGGTCCTAAATGGTCATATTTTATTCCTAAGGTTGTTTTTGTTCGAATTAAACTTATCCAATAGAAATAGGACATGTTTTAGGGTAATAATAATATCATTTTTACCCTTAATTACCATATTTACTTTTAACCGTGGTACAAAAAGTAAAAAGTTACTATTCACTAAAAATTATTTTCATCTTATTGAACCACATTTTACTTACTGACATCAACCGTGTCTCTTGGATTTTTGAAATTCCACTCACAGAAGTGGAAAAATTATGTTTTATGTAAATTTGCAAATTCTCCTAGGAGATGGGTAAAAGACGGTGAAAAGTTCAATGAAATTTTTATATATCTAAAATTATTATAAAATTACTCAAATGAATTACATTGAACATATATAGGTATTATGTATCAATGTTGACCTAAAATAAATTTAAATAAAATAAATAATTATTTAAATAAAATGTCGGTTTTTAAATAGTAACCCAGTGTTTTCACTATTCATCAAAAATTGAAAGTTTTCAGAAACATACCAAAATTTCACCGTAGGCTAATTTCGATATTCTGAATCCAAAAATGAAGTCCATTTTCAAAAATAGAATTTTTTAAATTTCAAAAAGTGGGTATTAATATTTATAACGACTAGTTTTAATAATATTTTTATAGCATATCGTTGTTTAGCGAACCTCGGTATTTCGTACAACACATGCTATCGTGGAAGGTCGCGATTGCGTGTAGTGAAAGGCAAGTTAGGGATGCGTGTTGTGCAAGCTTATTTTGGTGTAGCATTCAACACAAGACATTAATGAAATTAAAAGAAATATTTTTCATAAAATCTCGGGTTGTTACATTCTACCCCCCTTAAAATGAATTTCTCCCTCGAAATTCGTTGGGGTTATAAATGGTTTACTACTCGAAAGTTTCATTAATAGAAACCCACATCATAGAAAGGAGTACCGAAGCCAATATTTAAAAACGAATGTATGAAACGTAACGGTTACCCATATATAATGATCACTGGGTTTCCACATAGGTTAAAATATGGATATGGAAGGGCAATCTAACCATCATGTTCTGATGGAGAGTGGTACAGAACATGGCTATAGAAAAGCCAGAAATCACAAATCCATAGATTTGTGATGATCTAAGGTACCATTTTATTAATCAGATATAAGGGTACTAGGACAACATTTTTGGTTTTCAAGATCATTTCCCTAAAGTTGAAAATTTGAATTAGAATAAATACTTACTTTATTTTGGTACAATATCATTGTTGTTCATTATTTGAACAATTTACACTTAATCTCATAAAGAAATGAAGTTGAATTTGTTATTCGTGAAGTGTTAACAGATCATTTGATAGAATGATGGGTCATTCCATCTGTTTCAAACAAAAGGTTAGAAAAAGTTATCAAACATACATAAGTCCATCTATGGTGAGGTTAATCATATACGATTCCAAAAATGAACTTATACTTCATATATCGTATTGCGTAATAAAATAAAACTATTTTCTACTAACCAGGGACATCCTGTAGGTCAGTGGTAGGCGATAAAGGCCAGTCTCACTTCAATTGTGGGTTCGATTCCCACAGCCTTGTCCGACGCGATGGGATGTCACCCATCCTGCAGGTTGTCCTTTTTTCTAAAGCTATATTACTATAAAATCCCATCAATAATATCGAAAAAATTTCTATCCTTAAACAATACTAACTTATTTCCAACATAATCCATTCCAATATTTAGGCTTATCTAAAATACTTCGGTCCAAGTTCATAGTATAAAGAAAATTATAATTTGAAAGGTCATATAAAAATCACGTGAATTCCATCATTTATCCACCATATATCATAAGATATATCTTTTTGGTCAAATTATCAACATGTGAATACCTTAATCATGTATTCTCTTGAATAATGAATACCCATTTAACCTTAGTGAAAACATGAATGTAGTTAAAAGTTAACACTTTCCACAAACCAAAATCTTCAAAAAAATTATACTCAAACAATGATATCACTTTGTCCTTATATCAATCATGAGCTCATGAATACAATCAATCATCTCATTATCTTCTTATCCCTTCATTATGCCCATATCATTTTCTTACCAAAAATATCTCAATCACCTTCCATGGTTACCGGTACCATAAAATTATTGAAAACCACAACAGACCAATACATAAATATTCCAATATTCCACGATACTATATACAACATTATTTGGGAATCCAATTACATAAACACTTAATAATTTCACCACATTGTTTTCATATTCAACATTTCCAATAGTGATTGCATGTGACTTACCTTTGTCCTTTTCCTTAAGTGGTTGCTCATGTCGATCATCATTAACCCTTGGATTAGGTCATTGATTAGCATAATGCCCCATTTCCTTGCACTTGAAGCATTGAAGTGTTGTTGGTGTGTTCTCTGTAGTATTTTCTTTATTCACACCATTAGAAACACTTTTTCCATTACATCGACAATCATATGCTCGATGACCTTCTTTTCCACACATAAAACATTTTCTAGTCCCTTTAAGAAAATCTCCACCATGCTTTTTTCCACACTTTGAGCATAAGGAAACATTTATCTTCTTTTCACCATTATTCTGAGATTTCTTCTTGAACTCCATATTTTGTTTCTTATCAAAACCATGAGATGGATATGTAACATGAACATCCATATCTACCTTAATAGCACAACACACAATTTCTTCATAGCTACTGAAGTCTCTTATAGCTAATGCCCTTCGATGATTTGGTTTTAATCCATTTAAGAATCGATCAACTTTACTTTCAGGTTGGATGATAAAGCCAGATGTATACCTTGCAAGCCTTGTAAAATTCGCTTCATATACACCAACCGATTCATAATCCTTTTGCTTTAGTTCAAGAAACTCATTCTCCATATTTGTTCGAAGAATACGACGGAAGTACTTATTGAAAAATAACTTCTTGAACATGTCCCATTCCATGGACTGAATTTCATCTCTTGGCCTCATATTCTTGATAAGATTCCACCATTGATCAGCTTCACCTTCCAAACGATATACTACTAAGATGACTTTATCATGTTCAGAACATTGAAGAACTAAAAATAACTTTTCAGTGGTACTGATCCATTGTTCAGCAACAAGTGGATCAGAAGACCCACTGAAAGAAGGTGGATGTTGCCTCATGAAGGACTCAATAGAATATTGTTCCCTTCTCTACTCATTTGGAAGTCCAGAATGATTCATAGCTTGTGTAAGTATAACAATAATATTTTTCAATCCATCTCCCATAACATGTGTTTGTTCAGGAGGACAATCATTTCATTGTCCATTACATTGATCAACATGGTTCCTTCAGGTTCCAGCCATCGTCTAAAAACCAAAAAGAATAGTGTGAGAGGCAAAAAAGCACGCTAGGGAAAAAAATATAATAAAGGGGGAGTACCTTAAATATCTATCATCATAGGTTACCATAATTATATTACTATAACCTATACATATACATAAACTTAGGGACATCCCAATATATTCCTTAGAAATATCTATAGGGATCTCACTAAAGTTCTCGCATCCTAGTTTCCAAAGGTTGACTAAACCTTTCATCTGATCCCAACTGTAGAGACACTAATCTTGACGTACATGGACATTACATTAGTTTTGCGGAATACTTAGTACATAACAAAAACACACACACAAGGACCATAATAGTTTAGTGTCTTTGGAAACTCGGAATATAATCCTCTAATCGTGGTGAAAGATCTTCAACATCTCATATAAAGATCTTCCCTTTTTTTAACCTAAAACCATTATTTATATCTTGGGGAAAAGAAAACATAAAAGGGTGAGATCAAATGCTCAGTAAGGGTAAACAGAAGAAATATCAATCACATCATATTCATATGAACATAACATTTTGGAAATCTTAACCTGCAAAATAGATCATAATATCATAACATCGGATAAATCATAGTAGTGAAATGTAATCCCAATAATCATAACATAAAACATGAAACATTGTGTCATACACACATAATCATAGATAATCATTTCTTATTAGTCAAGACTCATTTCCAAGACTATCTTAGTGGACAAAGTCCATTTCTTAACCGATTTCACACCTCGTTTCAGTCCTGTTTCACTGAACCGGTTTAACCTGCCGTTACAGCCATGCCTATCGCATCAGATATAAAATCTTTACCCAATTCATTGGAGGGAGATATAGGTCCCACCCATCTCATAATGATACCATTCTTATGTGTGCCACAAAATCATAAATCATACATCATTTCATAACCCATGTAATAAAAATGGGATTCTTAAACATCATGACATCATAAAACAATTCATATAAGATAAAGGAATTCATAAAAATAATTCCATCACAAAATTATCAAATCAATGTAATAACAGGGATAGAAAAATAACCCTATATTATCTTAGATGGAAAATAATTTTGATAAAACACTTGAACTTCATTCTTGAGGAAAATATCATTTCTACTTCAAAAACACTTTTCCTTTCTTAACATGTCATACAATTATAAACTTAAAGAAGTTGATTAAAAATTAACATGAAAAATTGTAAAGTAATCTTCTTGGAAATAATGTTTAAAAAATCTATTCATTCCGTATAAGTTAAAAAAACACTCTTCTCGTACTTATGTCAGAAAAGTCAAAAAGTACCTCCTACGAAAAATGACAAAAGATTCCATTCATATCTTTTACTAAAAAATCACCAAAGGGTAAAATTAGATTTAAGCAATTCTAGGTGAATGGAAATAATATTTCATATTTAGGAAACATGGATGTGGATGATAAAATACACCACAGTAAATTTCAATGTATAAACAATCTTGGATAAAAATGAGATTGTGATATTTCCCTTACATTAGGTCCGATTTTCTTCGTAAGTGTCCGAAACTCCTATATAATGATTTAAATAATGTCATTGACTTATTCCAGAATCATAATCATTGTTATGATATCATATATGGACATATTCATAGCTTCTTATTAGTAATATTTCATTATTACTTGTTATTCGAGTGTTTATTGCTTTTTGTTCTTATGCATGTTTTGTCGAATAAATTCTTATTCTTCTTTTAAGCTATAGATACCTCATTTACATAATGTTATTAGTGTAATATATATCATATTCATTAACTAAATTTATTTATGTAATAATTATGTAATGAAAATCATGTAGAACGAGTCGCATCACATCGTGAAGACGGTATTCCGTACGTACGAACAAGCGATGATATCGTTCCCATGAACGTGGAATTGTATTGTAGTGTATGTATACTATTTTAGAATCAATATAACATTAAAATAATCAGATATTATCATTATTTACACCATTATACCCATCCAAGTAAGGTGGTGGTGGAAAATAGATTACACCATGACGTGGAGATAGTATTCCGTACGTACGCAAGCACGGTGATTTCATTTTCCGTAGAATGGATATATGGTGAAATAGGGTTGTTTCATACTTATAATAACATATCCATATATGAGTGATAATTATGTTATTACTTCATAATGAAACAACTAATGAAGAAGAAGTGGAAGAAGAAATAAAGTTGAAAAAATCGGTAACTGACATTATCTCTTCTTTGAAGCGCTTCTTTGAGACCTCTTTTTAGGGCAATAAAATTGGTCTTTGAAGAATACCAGGACCTCTAAAATGTCTCTAGGGAAGTGGAGAGAATAAATTGGTAGGGTTTGGCCGAGATTTAAGGCTCAAAGTGGTGTGAGGAAGAGAGGGAGGAGGTTCCCTTTTATAAGGGAGGAGATGGGTACCTTTGGAAAAACTAAAAATATTATTTTATTATAAAGCCAAATTCTGTTTTAAATAGCTCCAAATTGACTTATTTCGAAGATAATGCAGGGATGGGTCTAAATCCTCTCATAAAATAGAATTTGGACAAGTTTAGATTACTATTTTAACCTTATCATTTAGATTTAACATTAAGTTAGATAATTTTACATTTATCGTGTCTTTTTGTGTTCTTACACTATAAGGTTAATAAACATACTATAAGAAGCCAAACGAATCACAAGTTGTTTATTATTAATATATATATATTTATCTAAGTAATTTGGCAGAACCTTAGTTTTTTAGGAAAAAAATAACAATTAATAATATAATATTTGTTTTAAAAACTATTTTATGTCAATTTTGACACTATTTAGTAATTGATTTTTGTGAAAATCATAACAGAATTATTAGTTCTAAAGAATTTAATTAAATAAATACTAAAATGTAATATTAACCTATAAAATTATTGGAATTCATAAAAAGTCTCAAATTACATTTTTTTGGGTATTTATAACATCAATTATGTCAATATTTCATTAATAAGATAATTACTGCATCATCTTTGTGTCATAAATAAATTAAATTATTTAATGTCTTAAAATTATAAATAAAATACAATTATGTAGGAAATATATTAATATTTTTATGGAATATTTATAGTCGAATTTATCTTATGTATAACCCTATATTAAAAATAGTTTAGTTATTAAACATTCGTTTTAACTATTTTAACCCTTCTTTAAATAAATTATTATTAAATGTCCTAATCTAATCCATGTGGGACTAAATGGTCATATTTTATTCCGAAGGTAGTTTTTGGTCGAATTACACGTATCCAATAGAATTAGGACGTGTGTTAGGGTAATAATAATACCATTTTTCCCCATAATTACCCTATTTACTATTAACCATGGTAAAAAAAGTAAAAATTACTATTCACCAAAAATTATTTTCATGTCATTGAACCACATTTTACTTACTGACATAAATCGTGTCTCTCGGATTTTTGAAATTCCACCCACAAAAGCGGTAAAATTATGTTTTATGTAAATTTGCAAATTCTCCTAAGAGGTGGGTAAAAGACGGTGAAAAGATCAATAAAATTTTTATATATCTAAAATTATTAATAAATTACTCCAATAAATTACATTGAACTTATATAGGTATTATGTATCAATTTTGACCTAAAATAAAATTAAATAAAATAAATAATTTTTTAAATAAAAAGTCGGTTTTTAAATAGTAACCAAGTGTTTTCACTATTCATCAAAAATTGAATGTTTTCAGAAAAATACCAAAATTTCACCCTAGGCTAATTTCTATATTGCGAATCCAAAAATTAATTCCATTTTCAAAAATAAAATTTATAAAATTTAAAAAAGTGGGTATTACTCTTTATAATGGCTAGTTTTAAAAATATTTTAATGCCATATCGTTGTTTAGCGAAACTCGGTATTGCGTACAACACATGCTATCGTGGAAGGTCGCGATTGTGTGTAGTGTAAGCAAAGTTAGGGATGCGTGTTGTGCTAGCTAATTTTTGTGTAACATACAACACAAGACATTAATGGAATTAAAAAGAATATTTTTCATAAAATCTCGGGGTGTTACAGTCTTCGTGGTCAACTTCTACACATTGTTGTGAACAAAGATTCAATAATTTTCACACATAATTTCAAATAAAATCATGAGATTCGTCAGTTTACTCACTGATTATAGTGCTGTATAAATCTAGGCACACCCGTCATATTCAAACATTTATATTTCATTATATAATTCTGGGGGCACCCGTCACATCAAAACATTTAAATTATCATGCAAGCCACATTGGAAGTATTTAAAACGTGAACATAAAAAACAACCCATTTAAGGAAATGTTTTTTAAATCATAAAACATACATTCATAGACATTTGGTTCCTAAAATAATGAGGGAATATCATTCTTGGCATAGAAATGTTATCCTTGGGTGAAGAGTGAAACAATCTTTGAGGAGTAAAAATGGTGTGTTTATTTCAAAGAAGTGTTATTTTGGAAAACATTAGATTTTTAATAAAATAAATTAGAGAACATGTATATCATAGAAAATGTAGTATTTTGATGAATAAATGATTTCTATGGAATATCCATACAGAAAATGTTGTGAATAGGGAAACCCCAAAGTAAGAGAGATGGGTTCGAGAGTTTTGCATAACCTTGTATTCGAACAATTTATTCCCATAAATGTCATGTATAAAGAAAGTAAAATCAATGATTAGAAATTTAATAAAATTATTTACATGAATACAGTTCATTATTATTTCATTATGTTTTTTATGGGCCTTTTGATGAGTTATACAGTTTAAATTCATTTTTCTGGAGTGTTATTTTTCTAATTTTTCATGAACGATGTGAATGGAAGTTCATGTAGAACATGGATAAACATCCAGAAATGATATTGCAAGTTATTGATGAATTTAATTAAATTTAAATGATTTTATAAAAAAAATATACCATGAGAATGAATCGTTAGAAATGAATTTAATGTTGATTGTTTGATTTTATTCGAGCAGTTCTTCGACCATAATGATCTTATTTTGTTTAATAATTTTATAATATGTACATAAGTTACATTTATTAAATTATATAGTATACAATACATATAAAATAATCTGGTTCAACCATAAAAAGGGTTTGATGACCAGATCTGAAGGGGATAATGGAAAATTAAAACATGTCGTTCTTGAAGGTGATAAATTAACACCTCATGAACAACATTTTCCATTGTAAAATATAAACAAGAGAAGAATGTTGATGGATGAGATATTATCCCATTATTATCATACAACTCAATTATAGGTAAGCAATTGGATTTACAATACCATCTGGTTGAGGATAGGTGGGGATTGATTTATAAAAGAACTTGAAATTGAAAGAAATTAAAGGATGAGGGGGGGGGGAATTACCTATTGAATCCTACTTAATAAACATGGGATTGGTATTATGATGAGACCATAATCTATTTAGACATGGGGGAGGGGATAGGGAAGATGTTTAGAAATATTTTATACAAGGATTTAATCTTGAGGGGTGTGAGGAAATGAGGGAGTGAATGGTGGTATTTATAGTGGAGGTGAGATGTGTTTTCTCAATATTATATTCCTTTATTTATTACTTCTTCACAAGAAAATTAATAGTGATGATTCCATGACCAAGAATGATAATAAGTTCATATCAGTTCGAATCAATTGGTCTTACATCAGAATAACATCATATAAGAATATAATTAATTTATTTAGCTTATTTTGTAAATTGAATCATTTCATTATTCATAAAATTTTAGTATGTCAAAAAAATTCATAAATTCACCCTAAATTTTTTTCAATGTGTGGGATCCTAAAATGAACTCTATTTTTCAAAAACAATTTCCTAAATATGATTAATTTAATTTTTAATAAAAAAACATAATTTAATTTTAAATTACATATTTTTAAATTAAAACACATTTTGTAATGCTTTCAAAAATTAAATCTGTTCTAATAAAATTATCATAAAACCAGAAGAAATAGAATCGTTAATTTAATAAAACATTTTACGAAAATTATTATTTTTTAAATTAATTAATTATTATAATTATTTATTTATGGGAGAAAAAAATACCAATACATTTACTATGGTCATATTATCACTTATAAGATGTTTAATTTTTTTTTACCCATTCATGGGTGAGGTTACTATTATTTTGGATGATTTATTATTTATAAGGGCCATATTACTATTTATAAGGTAACATTTGTATTCATAAGTTTTGGTTATAATTTACCAGAAATATATGTTTGTTTAGTTAAACTCCAAAAATCAAGTAGAACACAACTGTGTATGTCATATTTTCAAAATTCAAAAAATAAAGTGGCAAAAATATGTTTAATGGATACATACTCTTTAATATCATGATATATCATTGTGTTTCTTAATGTGATTATACATTAAGGTTTAATTAATATAATAGGATTCCATTGATAAAAAATTGGGTCATTATATTCTTCCTCCTTATGAAATGTCACCCTTGAAATTTTGTTTCACACAAACAAGTGAGGGTACTTCTCCTTCATGGAATTATTCTATTCCCAAGTAGCTTCTTAAAACCTATGGTTCATCTACAACACTTCAACATGAAGAGTTGTCTTGTTGAGTAGGACCTAATCTCTCATATCCATGAACTTTACATGCTACTCCTCATATGAGATATCATCTTCCAATTGTACCATCTCTAATTTTAGTACATGTTAGGGATATGATATGTACTTCATTATGTGTAATAAGTGAAACACATCATTAACATGATCCATATTTGCTAGAAGTGCAAGCTAATAGGCCACAACACCTATGTGGTCAAGTATATCAAAAGTGGTATATGTACCTTTTGATAAGATTCCCATTCTTTTCAAACCGCATCACTCTCTTACATTGTGATATTTGATGAAAGACATTATCTCCAATGTCGAACTCCAAATCCGTTCAATGGTTGTTAGCATAATCTTTTTTTGAATCAGCATAGATATGATATGTTTCTGGATGAATTTAACGTTATCTATCATCAATTTCACAAAATTTGGTCCATGTATCTTTCTTTCTCTAACATCATTCCAATAGTATGGATTTTTACATCGCTTTAAATATAATGCTTCATATAGAGCCATATGAATACTCAAGTGGAAGCTATTGTTGTTTGAGAACTAAAATAATGGGAGATGTTTCTACCATCCACCTTTTAACTCTAAATATAGTTTTGTTAGCATATATTTTCATTGTATAAATATTCCTTTTAGATTGTCCATCAGTTTGGGGGTGATAGATCGTGCTGAAATTTAATTCAATTCTCAAAGCATATTAAATAATCTTCTAGAATTTAGATGTGAAACACAGTTCCCAGTCAGAGATAATTGAGATTGGAACAACACGTAGTCTACCCACTTCCATCACATATATCATTGAAAATATTTCAAGTGGGAGATGTTCCAAAACTACGTTAAAATGGGTTGTCTTGGTGAGTCAGTCAACCACAACCCATATCCCATTATTTCCCTTGCATGTCTTCCAGAGACCTGTGACCAAGTCCATAATGACATTATCCCCTTTCCACATGTGTATGGGAAAGGGTTTCATCATTATTTTGGAATTTTATTACTATTCTTTAACATGATAAAATACCAAGTACCTTGAGATATATTTCAAAATATTCTTCATCATGTTACCCCATGAGAAGGGTTCTTAGAGATCAAGGTATCTCTTGGTGCTACCATGATGGATATATAATGTTCATCTATGTGATATTTCCAATATCTACTTCATTATCTCAGGGTATTAGGGAACAAAAAATCATGTTCCGAACTAAATCACACTATCATCATCGATATGTGAATCTTGAAACTTCCCATCCTTTATTAAAATCCAATTATTTTGTAACTCTAGATCATCCCTTTGTGCCTCCTTAATCTTATTTTTGATATATGGTTATGAAATCTCTTGGGAAAAGTAGGATGTATCCCCTACCCTTATGATTTCCAAATCCATAATTTGAATATCGCAGAAGATAAGGTCTTTCTCAATCTGTAACAGGGATAGAGTAGCAGGTGCATTTCTTCTTATTGCATCAGCTACCTTGTTTACCATTCTAGGAGGATAGTGAATAGTGAAATAGAAGTCCTTGATTAAATATATGCATCTCCTTTGATGCATTTTTAGATCATTTTGTTTGAATATATACTTTAGGATCTCATGGTAATTGCCTTTGTCCCACTTCTCACAATAAAGGTAGTGCCACCATATTTTCAAGGAAACTATCTTGGTTGCTAGCTCATGATCATGTGCTGGGTAGTTCTTATATTGGATCATCAAATATTGTGAGGTGTAGGCGGTCACATTATCATTTTTCATGAATATACAACCCAAGCCATTCATTGAAGCATCATTGTTTATCACAAAACCATATCCTCTTTTTTGTACTGTTAGTACTAATGCATTGATCATCCTTCTCTTTATCTCCTTGAAGATTCCTTCACAATCTTCCATCCAGACATACTTTACCCTTTTACTTGTTAACATAGTCTTCGGGCTTGAAACCATTGAAAAATTTCTCACAAAATATCCATAGTTCTAGAAAATCCATGAAAACTATGGATTTCTATTACACTAGAGGGTCTAAGCCATTTCTCAATTTCTTTTTTGAAGGGTGCACATAAATTCCTTCACCTATGATCAAATTTGCCTTAAATATGACTTGCTTCATTCAAAAGGAACACATTCTGAATATGGAATACATCATCTCCAATCTTAATATCACCAACACAAGTCTTAGACGTTCTCCATGTTTCTCCTTTATCTTGGAGTAGATGAGAATTTCATTGATAAACACTACATAAAATTTGTTGAGATAATGTATAATGAATATATTCATCATATACATGAAGATACCAGGTGCATTATTATGTTCGAAAGGCATCAACAGAAACTCATTGTGACTATATGTTGTACAGAAGATAGTTTTATCAATATCTTCCTTCATCGCCATTAGGTGGTGATATCCCAAATAAAGATCCACATTTGAGAAGTATTGGTCTCCCCTTAACTGATCAAGGAAGTAACCTATCATTGGAATAGGATACTTATTCTTTATGGTAATATTGTTGAGTTCATGATAATCAACACACAACCTTAGTGATCCATCCTTCTTCTTTACAAAGATCACTGGAACACCCTAAGGCGATGCACTAGGGTGTATGAAGGTTTTGTCCAAATTATATTTCGGCTGCTTCTTTTACTCCTAAAATTTTAAAGGATCCATCCTATTAGGATTCATTAAGATTGTTGTAGCTATCAGTATTATTTATATTGAGAATAATACCTCACGATCACGAGGATGTTCGGGTAACTCTTCGGGAAATACATCATCCTATTCACTAATGATAAGAATTTCTGTAAGGTTAGAACTTTCCATTGACTCAACCATTTGGCTGAGGTATTCTTTTTCAAAGGGTTTCAACACCCACACCATTGATGTTCTTTTCCAAGGAGATTCATGATATTCCATTAATATTTATAGGATCATGGGATGGTTCATATTATAAAACAGTGTTTTCTGTTACAGACATTTTATTTGTGATATATATAATGAAATACAATCTATTCCCATTATATAATATAATTCCACCAAGGAATGTATTATGCGATTAGAAGGCAGAATAATCCCACATACATAAATATGTGTTGATTCAAACACTTGGTTTGAAATTATTTCAGCACTTGTGGTTTAAACAGATATATCTTCTCCAAGGTTCTGGGGATTAGATCCTATTGTTCTAGAAAACTTCCCAGTTATAAAGGAATGAATAGAACCCAAATCAAATAAAAATCATTCCATTCTTGAGGGAATAGAAGGTGCACCTTGTATGACTTCATAATCATACTCCACTTCTGCAATAGTTATGGCATATGACATGCCTTGTTTCTTTGGATTTAGTTGCTGTTGATACTGATTAACCTCAAAGACTCGATGTTTAGTGCACTGGCTTTCATAGCTCCCTTTCTCCCTATAGTTGTTGAATTTAACCATGGGTGGCTCCACATTCATCCACTGCATTGTCCTTCATTCTCATTCATGTTAGAAACTCTTGAGTATGGTGGAATTATTTCCCACATAAGGAGAATTTCCCTATCCCTTTGAGGTAGTTCCAATGATGCAACTTCCCACATTTTGATCATGTGGGTCCTTGAGTTATCTTCCATCATTTATCATTATAACCACCATCATGAAACACTATATTTCTTTTCTTATAACCATATTAATGGGACCATTCCAAAACTTCATATCCACTTTGAGGGAACACCGAACAACATCATAATAAATCCCAAATTCTTGAATTGCAAGAGCCTTTTGAAGGTGTGGTTTTATTCCACTATAGAATATTTCAATTTTTCTATCATTGTCAAAATAAATTGAATCCTTCCTTGAAAGCCATGTGAAATTCTCCTCATAGGTCTTTAAATATTCTTCTTTCATTTGATTGAGCATGATGAAATAATTCTCAATAATTTTACAAAGTTTTTTTGAGAAATTCTTGTTAGGAAAAATCATCTTAAGGTCTTCCCATTCCATCTCTTCAATTTCATCACATGGCTTGGTATTTTTAATCAAATCCCACCATTGATCGGCCACTCCAACTAGAGGACTAAAGGCTAGTTTATCCTTCTCTATCTCAAAATAGTGAATCAATAAAAATATCTTCTCCATGGATTTGACCCACTATTCAACAACTTATGGATTAAAATACCCACTAAAGGTCAATGGTCGCTTCCACATAATACACTCGACGGCAAGATTCTCCCTATTAGGTGAAGGAGGAAATTCCCCATTAATATAGTTATTGTTCATAAAAAATTAATGTTGTGTAATAATCACCATGAGGTTTTGAACATAAACTACCAAATCATTGGGGATGTCATTCGGGAAATCATTGCATTAGCCCTTGTACGGGGCGTTGGCCTGGTTTATCTTGGTTCCCATCATTTTCTAAAATAGAAAAGGATTGAACGAAACAGAATCCAACAAGTAATGAATAAATAACATATTCATTTGTATAATTTTGAATAAAATAAAAACTTATGAAATCCATATGTAATGCTTATTTTGTGCATAATTGTACTAGTCTCATACTATATGTTTTCTCAAGGGTTCACTAATCAAACTTCCCAAATTAATGAAACCTTGCCTCTAATACCAAAAATAATTACACATAATTTTTTTAAATTACTATTAAATCCTTATGAAGATAAAAAAATAATAGTATTTCACCATGGGTATATAGAGGTTTAGTGTCTTGGGAAAACTAGGACCATACATAACATTTAAAACATCAAACATACACATTTGTTTAATTCATTCTTCTCCAGCTTCATATTGTCCCTTGAAAACAATTTAGTACACATAATAAATTAATGATAAACATTAAAATGGGTTAGTTAAAAGCCTAGAAATAGGATATATATTACTAATATAACAATGGTTGAGAACAATCATAACCTAGGAAAAGTATCATGAACATGAGAGGAATATTTAATAAAATACTTGAAAGGTGTCAGTGCATAAAAAAATAAAACATCATGTCTTAGTGGTCAACTACCAGATATAGTTGTGAACAAATATAAAATCATTTTAACAAGTCATTTCATTTTAAATCATGAGATTCATCACATTACCCAATGAATCAGAGCTCTTTATAAATCTAGTTACACCCATCACATTCAAAAATTCATATTGTGCTATATAATTCCAGGCACACCAGTCACATCATAACATTTACATTATCGTGCATTCCACATTGGAAATATGTCAAACATGAACAAATAAAATAAAACATGTAAATAAATTGGATTGAAAACATAGAACATCATTCATAAAAATTTCGTTCCCAAAATAAATACGCAATATCATTCTTGACATAGAACTATTAAGGGAAGAGTGAAAAAATAGTCGAGGAGTAAAAATGGTTTGTTTATTAGAAAAGAAGAGTTATTTTAGAAATCATTTTGTTTTTTTATAAAAACAATTAGTGAAAATTTATATCCCACCAAATTTATTATTGTAATGAATAAATAATTTCAAAGTCATATCCATAGTAAAAATGGGTTTAAGAGGGAAAACCAAAATAAAGAGAGTTGGGTTCGAGAGTTTCTCTATACTTTGTATCCAATGATTTATTCATTTTAATTTCATGTATATTGACCTTATATTAATTAATTAGAAATTAAAAAAACTTTTATAAAATTAATATGGTTAATTATGGTTTCATTATGTTCTTTTATGGGAATTTGGATGAGTTATACATTTTCAATTCATTGTTCATGAGTGTTCTTTTTCTTATTTCTCATGAACAATATGAATGGAAGTTCATCTAGGTCATGGATAAAACTCCAGTACTGACGTTACATGTTATTAATAATGTTATAGTACATGAAATTATCTTATAAATAATTTTTCAATATTCCATGACATGTAATCATTAGAAAAAAATTAATAACAGTAATCTGGGTTAATTTGGGAGGGTTTTCGACCACAACGAATTTTTTTGTTTTATCATTTAGTAATATGTACAAAAATTATGTTAAAAAACATTAAATAGGATATAATACATATAAATTAATTGGTATCATCCATAGAAATGGGTTCATGACCCGATTTGAAGGCGATGATGCAAAATGAAGACATGTCATTCTTGAAGGTGATAAATCAACACCTCACGAACAATGTTTTCCATTCTAAAATAAGATGAAGAGGAGAAGGAATTTATATGATAATTTATCCCATTAGTATCATAAAATTACATTATATGTAAGATACGGGAGTTACCATAACATGTGGATGATGATTGCTGGGGGCAAATAAAGAAAAGAACAATAAATTGAAAGGTAAATAAAGGAAGAGAGAGATAGAGAGAGAGAGAGGAATTACCTATTGAATACACATTAAGGAACCTTGGATTGGCCTTTTGATGTGACCAAAAGATATTTGCACGTGTGGAGGGTATAGGGAATATTTTTTTGATAGATTTTAGGCCTGAAATGAACATTTAGAGGTGTAATGAAATGTGGGTGTGAATGGTGGTATTTATTGTTGAGGGGAGATGGGTTTTCTCAATATTATATTCTTCAGTATATTATTTCTCCACAAGACAAGTAATAGTAATGATTCCATGACCATGATTAGTAATAAATGATTTTGTGTTCGAACCAATTGCACTTACATTATCAGAACTTCATACAATACTCTATGATTAATTTATTTAGCTTATTTTGTAAATCAGAGCATTTCACTATTCATAAAAATTTCAAGTACTTCAGATAAATCCAAAAAAACCACCCTAACCATTTTTCGCAATTTAGACTCCCAAAATGAAATGAAATTTTCAAAAATAAATTTATAAATATTTTTTTTAATTAAAATCATAATTTACTTGAAATATTGAAATTTTAAAATTAAAACTGATTACATAATGCATTAAAAAATTACATATGTTATTATAAAGTTATATTTAAACCAGAAGACACATAATTGTTAATTTAAGAAAAAAAATTAGGATACTAAAATCTATTTTTAATTAATTAATTTATTATTATTAATTATTTGTGACTTACACAAATACCAATACATTTATTATTGCAATATTATCACTTATATGATGTCTTAATTTTATATATGTATTTATGGATGAGATTACAATTATTTTGGATGAGTTACTATTTATAAGGGGAATATTAATATTCATAAGGGTATGTTATTAGTCATTAGGCTAGGGTACTATTCATCGTAAATTCAGTTTGTTCTATTAAACTACAAAAATCACTGGGAACTCAAATGTTTATGTCAGATTTTTGAAATTCAAACAATAGAAGCGGTAAAAATATGATTAATGGTATTGTAGTATTTATTATCATGATATTTCATTGTGTTTCCTATTTTGATTATATTTTAAGGGGTACTAATAATAATGGGATTCCATTGATAAAACATTGGGTCCTTATAAAGTGTATTGTAAAGTGATATTTATAATGGAATTAAAAGGAAGTTAATTGACATCAAAAATGAAAAATAAAAATACGGTGATCAAAATGAAAAGATGAAAGAGATAACCCTTTCCTTGGGTGGGAAATTTTAATAGATTTTGAGGATATTATTTAGAGATTTGGAGAAACATTATATGTATCTTGATAAGAGTATGTAGAGTATCAATATCCTAAAAGGGTTTTTTTGTGAGGAGGAATGGGAGGTTTGGTTGGTTTTAATTGAAAAATAGAGGGAAATTATTTATTAATTTATAAAAATTTGTTTTGGAATATATAAGATAAAACAATACAAAACATAGGCCATAAAATTATTTTCCATAGTTTTTACCATAAAAGAGTGGGTTTTTAATATTTTAGAATGATAATAACTAAAATTATTAAAACAATACCATTTGTGATGTGTAATCTACTTATGTTCATATTGAATTAATTTTAAAAACAAAAAAATAATAATATAGGTTTTAGAGGATTGAATAAGGGTTTATAAACTTATTAAAATATTATAAAATTAAATTATTTTAATTGGTAATCATAATATTGTTCAAGAATACTCCATATGTTATTTATTTATTAATTTTTGAGCCTTTATGATGTCCTAATAAAGGTGTTGTATTTATAAATTATTTAATTTTTTACAAAAAATTAAAGTATAGTAGAAAATTATGAATAAATATAATTTTTTATTATATTGAAATTATCATTTAAAAAATAATATGTTATTAATAAGAAAAATTCTAAAAATATTAAAAAAAATTCTTTTAAATAAATAACAGCATTTATTAAAAAAAACATTATAAAAGGATAACAACTTTTTGACCATAATTGAAATTACAATTGAATTTGTATAATTATATTATCATTTGTATTTAAATAAAAAGTATTAAATAATATTACTTTTAAAAAATAACAATTATATTAAAAATTATTGAATTCATCAAAAAGTGTCTCATGATTGAATTTATATATTTTAAAAAAAATCAATTTCAGTTACATCATATGAAAATATAATTTTTATATAAACAATTATTAAATATTTTATAATGTAAAAAAGTGATAAATATAATCATGATTTTATTTAAAATAAAATTATTCAAATTCATAGTGTTGAGATCTTGATACATAACATGTTATTAAATTAGTGTGTTCTCTAATGGTAATGTATGTGATGGTGACACATTCTTTGGCTGGTCAGTGAACATGGTATGGGATGTGGTCTATATTCTCATAAAAATATGTCATAAATGGTTTTAATATGATTTAATTATTGAATTTAATCATAGGAATGGTCAAGAGTAAATAATATTTATTTCATATCCCATTGAATCTATGAAAAATGGGCTTCAAAATGTATGATCCTACTGGTAAAGGCCATCACATCTTCCATCTGTGTTAATTGGACTTTATAATAACAAATATATACTTATATTAATGTTTACTATTCAATTTAAATATTATCAGTTATTATTATTCATATTATTCTTTAAAATAACATCTTATATAACATATAATGGTTTAAAATAACAAAATTAGTTCATGTGTTTTATATAACATCCTTACATAATAAGGAAGTTATTCTTTCGAAATGTAAATTTCATTCATAAAAACATCAGGTCATTATAGTCCCTTGGTTCAAGGGACATACGATGACCCCAATAGTTTGATGCATGAATTTATTTACCTTAAATTGAACCTCTTGTTGGTGGATGTCAAATTGTTTTGGTTTTCCAAATTTACAAAAAGCTGTATAGTGTTTTCTAATATAGATTCTTGGTGGTAGTTTGATCAACCAGATGGGAGATTGTGACTACTCAACATAAATCATGATAAATTGATGAAATTGTATATGTGTTTACAAAAAATAAAGTGATCCACAAGGGGGGTTGAAGCCCATAGGTGTAGGCCCATAGGGGATATGATTGAGATTAATAGTTCTCATGGGGAAATACTATATGTGGATAAGAGGTGAGGATCGATATTCTTAAAGGTGATTTGTTTCCATGCAATGTGTAGGACATTTATATGAGTCCACAGTGATGGTAGTTATTTCAAAAGAGTTTATGTGTGAAATTTTAAGTTAGAAAATTTGGGGTTTCCTATGAGATAATGTTTATGATATATATGACCTACATGTTTGGTGGGAAAGCCTCGTTCTTTGAGATATGGATTAGGGTGTTAGTGAGTGGGTTATTACAAATGAAATTGAATGAGATTCACTATTTTAAGGTACATGAGGGTTTAGTCTAGGATTTATGGTTATTATGAAATGTAATTAAATGGAAGATTCATTGGGATAATCATGGTGCATGTGTCGTTCATCTGGGTATGTGATAATGGAACCAGGGTGGTATTGTCTTAGATATCAATGAATTTTTCTATATGGTTGGATAAATTGATATCTGGCCCATATTGTTTCATAATAAACATTCATTATGTAAATATAGAGAAGATGGATGTTTGAAATTTTGGGAATGAAATCTAAGTGGTGGTGAGTGTGCGATAGGAAAATACACTCATTATGTTCCCAATTTGGAGGAGTAGTTCGAAGGGTACTACTTGTATGATAAGAGTGAAATGATGAGTTGAATAGTTAGTGGTACAACCCATGATAGTGGGAGTGTGAGTTAGGAGATGGACTAGGTAGTATGGGATTGTAAACCCACTACATTAAAAAATATAATAATTGTACAAGTCATTTTCTTGTAGCACTCAATTAAATTATAAATATGTGAGAGGATATATGACAACCCATAGCATAATACCACATAATTCAAGATTTAATACACAAGGAACCACTTAATTAAATATAAAATACCATTATTCCTTGTGTATTTTTGTAATTATGTATCCATAAAAATAAAATGAATAATGGGTACACAAACATTATATAAAATCTCTAAAATATTCCCTTCTACTCCATCTATATCCTAATACTCCATGGGATAAGATGGGGATGCACATAAGATATGGGGGAGCTATAAAGACAAGTAAGGGAATAATAGAATAATAAAAATTGAAGAAAATAGAAATTAATAAAAAGGAATATTAGGGTAATATAAGAGGTTTGAGAATAATAAACATCAACATTGAATAATGATATTGGTGGTAACATCATGTTAACAATGGAATGTAGATACAACCTAAAATATGTAATTATAAGCACACATCCAAGATGACTGCCACAATATAATAATATAATGATATTAGGATACAATAATTCTATCCATACATGATATATCATGAGATTAGAACATTAACTAATTACATTGAGGCATATAAAATTCTACTCCCGCACATAGCAACCTTATCATGTACATGCATTTGTGTGTCGTGTAGGATATACAATATAATGCCCCTTCCCCCCTTTTAACCCCATAATTTAAAAGTGTAGGGTAAATACATGGATTTACACCATAAATGTATTAATATTATAAAAAAATTACACCATTGAGTAGAAATTGTGATGTGTTTCTACAATACAAATTTATATCCTGAAAATTTAGTGGAAAACTTTAGTTGGATAAGGTATTTACATAATGATTTATTGAAGGGGTGAATGGGATTGAATGATGGTCTCTAATTTCATGGTTTCATACAGATAGTAATGGTATGTGTAATATCACATTAAAATATTTATAATTTTCCATGAAAAGGGATTCATAAAATGAAATTTCTGAACATAATATGAAACGAAGACAAACCCTTACACAGAGAATACACTTATAAAATCATGGTAGTAACATCATACAAACTTCAGAACACCCTGGTAGGGATTTATATAAGGAAGATAAATAGTAAATTCATGATAAATTTTATTTTGAGTGATGGGGAATGAGAATATCAGTGTCTGTTTATAGAATAGGAGGGTTAATTCTTTATTAATTTATAAACATAGGTTTTAGACAATATATGATAAAATAGTCGAACCATAAATATTTTTCATAGATTTTTCCAATGGATTCCAAAAATTAAGAGTTTTTTAAATATTTCATATGTCTAAAATCATAAATCTTTAAAAAAGTGTTGTTGATGAAAGAGAAGTTAGTGATGTTTATAAAGAAATGTTTTCATATCCTTAAAATATAATTTAGTTATTTGGAGGATTCAATAATTTATTATAAAATTTGTTAAATAACATGAAAACACATTTTTATTAAATTAACAATATATATTTGGTCATGGATACCATATATGTAATTTATTACACAACATTTTGGCTATTTAGATTCCATAATGAGAATCATATATTTATACCATATTATATTTATACCCAAAAAAATCATTATTTCAGAAAATTAAGAAAATTTCTCCATTGGAAAATTTCAATATTATGATTTCAAAAATAATATTTATTTATTCCAAAATAATTTCCACAATATGGTAATTTTTAATATTAATATTAGTCAATTTTTCTAAAAAATAAAGGTTTTTTTATATTTACCACTCTTTGACTTGAATAAATATTACATTGAAATCCATTAAATTATATTATCATTAATATTTAAATCTTTATAATATATTAAAATAATTTTATGAATATTTTATTTTTTTAATAAAATAATTATTTTATCAAATTAGTTTCGTAATTGAAAGTATATATTTCTCAATAATACAATTTTGATTTCGTCATTTCAGAATTTAATTTTTTTTTAAAATTAATTATTTTATCTTTGTTAATGTATTAATTAAAAGGAATAAAAATAATAAATTTTTCATTAAAAAAAATATATAAATTAATATTTCTAGGGTCTAGATACATAACACTTTATTATGCCAATGAATTTATTATGGTTATGGTGTGTGATGGTGGAAATTTGTTCTGGTAGTTCATCGAAAAAACGGTTTGGGATGTGATCTGGAGAAGATTTAACTTCACATATAAATAGTTTCATTCAAGATTTAGCTGTTAAATTTATACTTCTTCTTGGTTAAGGGAAAATTATACTAATTATATCTACCAATGAAGCACTATAAAATGGAATTCATAGGTTATGATCTTGTTAGTGGAGACATCACTTATTTTATCTATTCCAATTGGACTATAATCATATACTTTAATATATATAGATATTATCAACCTCTATAATATGACTATATTATCCATCGTTCATATGCTTAATATCCAATTATATATGCTAGGATATAATTTATATTTTATCAAATGAAGAAAAGTAATTTAATATAAGGAACCATCCTTAAAAAATATATAATCACCATCTTTTGATAAGACCACACATTCTCACACATTGAGGATGTTCTCAGGTTTAGTGTTTTTGAGAACTGGGACATATAACATAACTAGCATCCTATAATCATATATGAGGATACTACTAATATAGTACCCTCCTTTTCCAAAATATAAAACTTTTCAAATAAAACATGATTTATTTGAAAAATATTCATAACATTTAATATTTCTTCAATATATATGTTAAAAATCCTTATAACAAACCAAAAAAAATTAATAAGAAAAGATGTGCACAAAAAGCTCAGAAATGGATACAAAGAAATAAATCATTACTCAAATGATAACATAAACACTATTAAGAAAAATTTCATATTAAACTAGTTATCATTTGTATAAAAATAAATTAGTTTAATCGGTACATATTTACTATGTCACTCATAAAATCACCATTAGAAAAGGATTAACCCTTCAGTCAACTTCTATCTTCGGATTACCCAATGCATTAGTGAGCTATAATGGTGCTCACCCATCATATCGTGAGCTATTATGGGCTCAACGCAATATATATTGAGTAATAATGGGATCAACCCAACATAAAAATGTATAAGGAACACATCCTATTAATAAATCATCATGAAAGAAGGAGAAATCACTTATTCTGTATATATAAACTAACTTTTTTAATTTCATTAAATATACTTTTAAATGAATTATAAATGCAAAGTCCATTGCAAATAGAATTGGAGTGAGAATCAATAGAATGGAATGGGTATGCATATAATATCTAAATACACATTATAAAACATAATATAATAAAAAATTAATCACACAAATAATCATAACACCACATAATGAATAAAGTAGAAGGATTACCCAAAGAATAGAAATTGGTTTATGAAATCTCAAACCTTGGGTTTGTCTTAATTAAAACGTGATTAAGCCTCCTGTATAATGGTTAAAGAAATATTATTAATACTTTAATAAAGAATACTAATATTTATGACACCTTATATGTTAATTTTATAACATTGTTCCACATATTTACTAATAATATTTTGTTATTTATATTTATTGAAGTGCGTTAATTACATGGTTTCCATGGTCTGTTCGTAATATATTTTCTTGTTGAATGGAATAAAAACAGCAGCAATGAAATGAGATGTAATTTAAATGTTTCCATAATATTATATGATTTATTAAATCATTTTGGTTATATGGTATGAAGATGAATCATTAGATAAATAATTAGTGATAATTATTAGTGATAATCGTTAGATTATTTTGGTGAATTTTGATCATTCCAAACAACTTTTTTTATTAATTAATAGTATGCATAAACACAGGTTAAAGATCATAATATATCATATATTATTTATAATACTATATTATTGAGACATATTAATGGTATTATGCCAATATTTGAGGTAATTACACGAAATTGAATACACATAATCCACAATGTTTGTAAATAAACACATCACAAACAATATTTCTTTTTTTTAATTAATGGGAGAGGAGAAGAAGTATGATGATGGGTTGTTCCATAAACTTGATAAAAATACAGCATATATATGATGATATAGCATCCATCCCTCTTGAATATGATTAGGGTAGTATTTTATAAGAAAATAAAATAATTGAAAACAAAACACAAGAAATTGAAAGAGGATTTTTTTCATTTGATCCATTCTCCTTGATATCTTATTTAAGGACTTTGGTATTGGAATTTTGGTTAGACCAGCTTGTCATAGATATGAGGAAGAAACTTGTGCAGAATATTGGTCAGAATTAGACAATTCTCAAAGAGAGAGAGGTGTGAGAGGAAGAGGGGGTTTAGGGTGGTATCTACAATGGAGGAGAGAAGGGGGTTTCAATTATTTTATTCATTAGTTTAATATTTTTTCTTAAGACTGTGAATAGTCTTAAATAATGTGATTAAAAATATTAATAAATAATTTTTAGTTTGAACCAATTTCAATTTACGTCATCAATGACCCAACCATTGTGTATAAAGTCATTTATTTATCACATTTCGTAAATTATCAAATTTCAGTGTTCATGAAATTCAAGTATTTCAGAAAAATCATGAAAATTAACCCCAACTATTTTTTGACATGTAGAATTCAAAAATAATATCCATTTTATCAAAATAATTTTATACATATGTGAAATTTATTTTATAATTAAAATCATAATTTATTCAAAAAATAACAAGTTCAAAAATTGTAACAAATTTTACAATACATTAAAATATTAATTAAGGTATCATAAAATTATTTTATAACCATAAGAGAATAATTTATGACTAAATTTCATGAAAATAACATTTCATTTAAATTATTGATTTAATCATAAAATTTTAATTAAATATTTATATCCTACTATAATAACAACACTTATATCATTATAATATTGTCAAATATAAAATTCCTTTTGTTATACATTCATGGGTGAGCTTGATATACATTTGGCAGATTTACTATCCATAACGATCATAATACTATTAATAAGGGTATGTTACTATTCATAAGGGTATGTCATTAATCAACACAAAATTATGCTATTCTTATCAATCTCCAAATAAGTTACCAATTTCAACTATGTTGGTTCATTTTTTGAAATTAAAAACACATAAGTGAAAAAAATTATAACTAACAACTAGTTTATAACTATCTCATTATTAAAATTGTCATTATATAGAGAATCATTGTTTAATTCATGAAAATAGATTTATTTGTTAAACCACGTGGTGTTATATTCTCCCCACCATCTAGAAATTGCATCCACCAAATTTTTATTTACTTATTAAACAAGTGATGGTTCTTATCCCTCATAGCACTTTTAGATTCCCATGATGCATTTTCAACCATGTACTTTCTCAACAAAACATTTACCTGGTGGATTACATTATTCAACAATACTTGCGAGCTACGATCAAGAATCAAAATAGGTCTCTCTTTATATTAATGGTTCTCTTCCAGCTAAAATAGTTTTGGGATCAAAACATGAGATGAATTAGGAACATACTTTCTCCCCATCGAAATGTGACAAACAGTATTTTTCAGAGATAAACATGGAGGAAAATCTACATGGTATGAAACTGGTCCATCTTTTTCTCGGATTTCATATTGTCTATTGAACTGTGTAATCAGTTTTATTTTCTCATGAAAACCCAAAACCCTTTTTCCCGGAACGATTCTATGAAAAATATGATCACCTAACTCAAATGAAATTTCCTTCCTCATATTATCTACATAACTATTCTTCTTATATTGAACATCCCTCACGTGTCACAGAATTATTTTAAAATTTTCACCCACTTCCTCTACTAATTATGGTCCCATAAAATTACTTTCCACGACATCATCCCAAAATGATGGAGTTTGACCTAGTTTTCTATACAATTCATCAAAATTTTAAATCTATACACTAGAATGAAAAATGATACTATAAAAAAACTCAACTATAGAATTATTTTGATCCCAAATTCCCTGGTAATCCATTGATCTGGCTTGAATCATACCCTATAATGTAAGAATTGTTCTCTTAGTTTGTACATTAGATTAAGGGTGAAAAGGTGTGCTGAAATTTAATTTTGTGCCCAATAAATTCTTAAGGCCTTTCCATAGGATTGAAGTGAACATGGGATCAGGGTCAGATACATTATATAGAGGAAATACATGTAACCTTAGAATCTATTTGAGTTATTGTCAAGAAATATGATCCAAATACATAGTATCTCAAACAGGATGGAAATGCGAATATTCCATCAGTCGATCAATAATAACCATGACTTTATTGTTACCTCATGATTTCTTCGTTAGCCCCACAACAAAATTCATGGATATATTTTCCCATTTCTATATCGATATTGGTAAATGACGATGAAAAACCTTTGGTAAATGCCTCTATACTTTAACATGTTGACATGTCAAACATTTCACGATAAAATCAACAATATCTATTTTCGTTTAAGCGCACCAGTAATACTCTCGATGTTCTCTGTACATATTTGTTCTTATAAGATGATCTTAATATAGAGAAATTTGATATTCACATTATTATTATTTATTCAAATGAGAATCACAAAGAACATATAATATCTTACCAATCCACAAACATAATCCTTATCGAGGATAAATTATTCCATCTTATGCATTTTATCCAATTATACCTTTTTCTATAACTCACCAAATTCGTCTCATGCATTCTTTATTATTTATGATAGAGACAAATTCAGTGAAACCAGAAAAATAAAAGATTTATTTCCTACAACAAAAACATCAAATCCAAAGTTTATCGGAACATTCACCAAAGGTTCATTTTATAAATGTGTCTTGTTTAATGTAAGAATACTTTTATAAATCAAGGCATTGGCCACCCTATTTTATTTTTCAGGATGGTATTGAATTGGGAAATAGAAATTATTTTTTAGTTCCATACATCATCGTTATATCATGTTTAATTCTTTAAATGAAAATTTATACTTCAAACTTTTCTGGTCAGTATATATTTCACATTTTAATCTACTAAGATGATGCCACCAACTTTTTTATTCAAAAACAATGACTAGTAATTCCAAATGATGTGTAGAGTAATTTAACTCATGATTTTTCAACTGACATAAAGCATGAGAAATTACTTGGTCATTCTGAATTAGAACACAAACAAGTCCCTTCAATGAATCATCACTGTAGATGAAAAATTCACCACTTCTAGAAGGTAGGGTAAGAACTGGAGCATTTTAAAATCATCATATCAATTAGTGAAAACAATCATCACATTCCTTTTTCTAGGATAATTTTACTCCTTTTAGAGTTAACTTAGTCAATGGGATAGATAACCATGAAATTTTTTTAACAATCCTCCAGTAATTTCCTTCCAAACCATGAAAACCACGAATCTCGGATATATTTGTGTTTATTTTCCATTCTTTAACAACTTCTATTTTAGCAGGATCAACAGTTATTCCATCATTATAAACAATGTTTCTAAGAAAAGGAATTTCATACAAGAAAAATTCACACTTTCTGAATTATTCATACAATATATTTTCTTTGAAGGTTTTAAAAAAACCCTTGGCTGTTTTTCATGCTCATATTTACTTTTTGAATAATCTAGTATGTCGTTAGTAAAGACAACCACAAACATATCCAAGAACTCATGGAATAATCTTTTAACAATATCCATGAATATTGAAATTCCATTAGGTAACCCAAAAGACATAACTACAAATTAATAAAGACCATATCTAGTATGGAATGTAGTCTTCAGGTTCTCTGCCTTTGTTACATTAAACTGATGGTATTCCCAACTTAGTTCTACCTTCAAAAAATAACATGATCCCTTGAGTGATCAAAAAAATAATCAATATGAGGAAAATGATACTTGTTTATAAAAATGATGTTATTTAAGGATATATACTCAATGTAAGGACTCATTGAAAAATCTTTATTTAAAAAAACAAGATTGGAGCACCCCGTGGAGAAGTGGAAGGTCAAATGAAGAATTTATCTAATAAATCATATAACTTATTTTATGATTCCTGAAGATCCATTTGAGAAATTTGATATGGGGGTATATAAATTTGCATAGAAAGAAGAACTATTCTAATAGTAAACTCAACCTCTCAATCATGAATAACACTAGATAAATTATCAAGAAAACAAACAGGTATTCCATTACCACCGGTACATAATTAATCTAGATAGTTCCCTTATCATCAAAAATATGAGAAATATACCTTTTGATTTCATTTTTTTTCATTTTCCAAGATTTAGGATATGTTATCAATGGTATGGGTAAATTATTGTACAAAAATGATTTTTTTTAAAAAGAAACTTATTTTTAACTGTAATGAATCTTAAAATGATAAAATGAAATCCATTCCCTACCTAGAATAACATAAAACTCCACTAGGGGAAGTACAAAAATGTTTTAAGGTAAAAACATTCCTAAGCCAAATATCGGTAGATTATTATAATTTCTTTTAGTAAAAATATTTCTTATAGGTGTTTTTACCATGAGTTTTGGTTTCATTTCATGAGGTCAAAATCACAATTTTATAGGAAATTTCTAAAAAATAAATGAATGTATAGACCCCAAATCAAACAAAAAATTTGAAAAATATATAAAGGAAACAAATTTACATGATATGACCTAATTTTATTACTCAACATCCTCTAAATTGGTTGCAAATGTTTTTTCCTCACCCTTATGCTTCAAATATTTCTGATTTCCTACTTGAGTGACAATTATTAGACACACATAAGCAAATTGGCCCAATTTCTTACAGTTAAATCATCTCACCATCGAGTTCTAATTAATTTTGTGGATAATTTTCCATGAAATCCTAGGACATGTGCACACACATTACACTTTGTAAAATTCCCTAGAATTTAAAAGACATTCAATAGGATGTGTTTTACCACACTGTTCTCAAGAATAGAAAATAATTTCTTAACTATAAATTTTTTTGATGAATTATTCCCTAATCCATTTCAATTAGACTGCTTCTTAATTCTTCCATCATGAGGCACATATGTGGTAGTGATCTCCATATCATCATTTTTCATCATAATGGACAAGTTTCTTATAACTTTTAAACTCTATTCAAGACAGCGATCTTAATAAAAAGGTTTTTAAACTATAGTAAAATCTATTAATTTTAATATCAAAATCCCATGTAAAATCTAGTATGTACCTAGAATGACTTGTAAAATTGGATTCACATGCTGATACAAAATAATTATCATTCAACCGCAGTTCCATGAACTTTTTCTCCATTCAGATTCGAATTGTTTTACGAAAATATTTTTCTAGAAAAAGACAAAACATAATCCCATTCAGATGATCAAGACCATCTCTTTCTCTCGTATTCCTAAACGGATTCGACCACTGATTTGATTCACCATCAAAATTATAAATGGGTACTATTAATATTTTATGTTCCAAATATTTCATGAAATCAAATATTTATTCATGAAAATTGATAAATCATTGGACTATCAATAGATATGTGATTCCACTAAATCCTTAAAGAAGTTTCCCCATTAAATGGTCAATAATATACATGTTTATTTGTGTTATATCAGGTTCCTCTCATGTGTGGATACCACCAATATTTATATCTTGATTCAACCGAGCCATTATTATCACAAACTACATTGTTCTAATTCCCACCATTCCATGCTACAGATTAGGAAAAATATCTGCCTCTTGGATCCTCCCTACTACAGTTTCCCTATTTCTTCTACATGAAACTATTTTGAATAGACATATCATAGATAAAAAACAAGATTATCTTTAAATACTACATCATTTTTAAATTAAACATAATATTTGTCACGACCCCCTCCCCACAATGTGTACCCCTCTTGGGCCGGAAATGTTAAAAGGGAGATAATGACCCCCGAGTCCCGCCTCCAGTAGGCCCCGGGAAGGTGACTAGAACCAATGGTATAATAAACACGCAAATGGGAGGAATTACCCTATAAGGGAACACATGAGGAAGAGAGAGATAAGATAGACACCAACTAACTCCAATTCAGAACTAATGTATAAAAGAAAACCAAAGTGTACATATATAATGTATGAAAAAGTACCACAACTGAAAGTGAAGAAAAATAAAGGTACCCAAAATAAAGTAAAACAGCAGCGACCACAAGCCCGAACAGCTCCTGCAACCACAAGCTAGTAGTAACCAGACTGATCTCCAACCAGCTTCATGTGACATGAAAAACAGTTTATATATACGTAGGGTGAGTATAATAGTATACTAAGTAAGATCCTATCTAAAGCCTCTCGTGCAAAAGTATAGAGAGTATGCTAAATCATAGTGTACAACCAGTGAAACTAACTCGTCACCTAAACAGGTATACTAAGTTCCCAACGTCACCATTACTACTCTCACCAAGTTACACATACAAGAATATAGCATATAGTAAAGAATATCAAGGGTAACCCGCTACTACTTCCCTAATGGTTTGCCTCTTTTTCCCAATGACATATGCACTGTTCATCTCTCACCAAAGGATTGACCGTATACACCTAGGCTATGCTCCACAATTTTCACCACGAGCACCACAAAGGCTTTCCTGCAGACACCTCGGCCAAGCACCACACCATCCTCATAACCAAAAGTAACCAGGTAGTTTCTGGGAGACACCACATCTCGCATAACGTGTATCATACATCAGGTATTATTCCTCAAGCCATTATAATCCATACACCGAGTAAGGATCTTCAAGCCATCACAACCTATACATGTTACAACTATAGTAGTCCATAGGATACTATATCTAGAATATATGTGTGTGAATAACCACAATCCATTACAGCCCTCTACACACATATATGGGGAATGCTAAGTGCTGTGCCTCGTGGCACTATTATCAACCAAGAGAAGAGAGCGGGGTCAAAGGGGGTAGTTAGCCATTCATCTTCCCACCAGAATGTTGGTGAAAACACCCCCTCAGGGATTAGAATCCCTGGGGTGTCAGTCACCCTTACTGACAGGGTGGAGTAGCATGTAGAAACAGAAAAATCACAGAATATAATATAACTCACAACCACTCTATGGGCATAACCTAGTCTTAGGCACAACTATAGCTAACATCTCTCGGACTACATGATACCACTTCTAAGACTAGTTATCCTATAAGAACAGAACCATTTAAAGAGGTTTATTAGATTACATCATTCCAGTTTTATCAATTCCATTGTACATTAATTAAATCTTCCAACATTAACTAACCATGAACAAAACCATATTAAATTCAATTAGATTCAAACCAAAATCCAATTGTTCTTTCAAAATATTACAACCTCATCATAATGTATTAGTGAACACCAACCCCATGGGTTAACATCATTTATTCCAACACTCATTACAGAATTACTTTCCAATATTTCCACGCATTCTAGAAAAGAAACCTATGCTACTAAACACAAGGGGGCACAACATGGTTTGTAGATATACTACCCATCAAGTATTTTCCGCATATAGCAAGAGCGTAGACCCATTCTCCCTTGAGAGGATAAACATGGAAAGCTTGTTCCATACACCGCATGGTGTTGCCTCCTTTGGAAGAAGGGTAAGCAAGACCAGCTAGATTGAGTATTTGGGAAATGTAATGCAGATAAACATCCAAGAATCAACAAGTATCTAACAATCACATCCAAACTATTCCATCATCCCCGGTATCCTCCCTGACACCCACATGCATAAACCAAAGCATCTCGCCACTCTAGGCATCATCCGCTTCTACAACCACAAGGCCTTCATGACATCACATATCACAACACCCATCCAGGGTCACATCACAACAAAAGAAATAGGAAAAACAAACATCACATCAAAATGAGCTCTTGGCCCTTTTACAAGGCATCTAGCCTTCAAAAAACAAGCACCAACCGATTTCATTTTTCAAACCAACTGAATAAATCACGTACATTGGCATCAGAATGGTTAAAATCAATTTGGATCAACAACCACAACAACAACAACCAGAATTGTTTACATGCCTCTTTATCATTAGACAATTAATTATCAATTAATTCTATCTTTACATTCTTTACTAATTTCATCATGAACGCCATGTTAACAATAAGGGCATAGATATCACATTATCTAGTAAATCAAGTGGAAAACCGTTATCACGGTACAAAGCAACAACATGCAATCAAACCAATTATTTTTAATCAGGTTCAAGTATTTAATTAGGTCAATTCCATTGTGATCCAAAGGGCTAAATCATGTTAACTCTAAGATTTCACATAAACAATTAGAGAAGACATGAATCCCATACCTCAATGGTTTTGACAGAAACCTCAACGGTTGAATAACGCCCAAAAAACCAGGTTGATTCTCCACGAATCCTCCTTAGATCTCCACTCCTAACAAAACCATGACCAAAGCTCATAATATTCAACATCCACAGGCTTAGATCTACCCACAACGAGTGTAGATCTATGAAACAGAGATAAGAGTAGGAGTATATCTACGTAGATCAAAGAAACCAAGAAAGAACGACCACAAACCTCAAGAAACCGTCTTATATTCTCTAGGAAAAGCCTCTGGATCGCCTCCAAAATGCCTGGACAACTGCTTCTACCTCCAAGGAAGGGTAATACCGAGTTATGGCTGCTTGGAGTCTTAAACGACTCATTTAGAGGCAAAAGAGTTCAGATCCAAATTTTTAGGATCTAACTTTAAGTGACAGCATGGTTAGTCCGCACCGTTTAACAAACCATGCCCTAACCATGCTTTTCTTCTGCTTCGTCAAACACTCCTCGCACAGTTAGTCTGCACGGTTAGACAACATGTGCACTAATTGTGCATTAGCCACTGCCTCCAAGACCATCCATGTACGGTTTAGGCAAACCGTGTGCCAACCGTGCAGAATCTATTACCCTTTATATTTCCTTAAAATTCTACCCAAATGAACCCCAAGTCATCTTGTCCTCCCGGAACACCTCCAACACCACATTTTTACAACGGAATGGTCTGGAGAGGTCCGGACCTCTACATTAGATAACTCTAAAAGCATTCTCAGCCTCGAGAATCCAAAACCCACCTAAACAGAAAACAGAATAGGGTATGAACAACCACCCACCGAGATACCTCTCAAAAGAGAGAAAGACACCAAAGAAACAAAGAGATCCGTCTCATAAACATGAATGTTTCATAACCACATCATCTACAATGATACATGGAAAGAGTTGAACATTAAACAACTCTGGGTACTGAGCACTTATTTGTGATTCATGTTCCTAGGTACTCTCTTCCATGCCACCGTGTCTCCACAAGACACAAAATAAGGAGGTGGAATGGCCGCGCAACACAATCTCATTACGGTCTTCGATCTCCACATGTTGCTCCTCAAAGGTGGCATCATCATCAACATTGATCTCTCCCCAATGGATGATGTGGGAGTCGTCATGAAGATGACACCGTTGCTGTGATACATGGAAAACATCATGTATCCAACTCATCTGAGAGGGAAGTGCTACTCGATACGCCACAGATCCAACACGATCTAACACCTCGAAAGTCCCAACAAAGCAGGTAGAAAGCATACTCCCACGACCAAACCTTCTCTACCCATGATGGGGATTCACCTTCAGAAACACATGATCCCCAATATCAATCTCTATGGGTCTCCTTCTTTGATCGACATATGATTTCTGACAATCATATGCTTCCATAATCCTCTCACAAATCACCTGAACCATCATTGTTATATTTTTCAGTAGTTCCGATCTGGAAATTGCTGACTCTCCGACCCCAGTCCAACACAACGGAGAACAACATGGTCGGCCATACAAGGCATCAAGCGATGCCATACCTATGTTGGAGAAAAACTGTTATTGTAAGAGAACTCCACAAAGGGTGAGTGCCTCATCCATGAACCTTCGAAATCGATAACACAAGAGCGTAACATGTCTTCAAGAGTCTATATGGTTCGCTCCGTCTGACCATCCGTTTGATGATGAAAAGCAGTGCTAAGGCATAGCTGAGAACCAAAAGCATGTTGGAGACCTCTCCAAACCATGGAGGTCAAATGAGGATCTCGATCCGAAATGATCATCCTTGGGACTTCATGAAGTATCACCACATCCTCTAGATTATGTCATGAAAAAGTACTACAGCTGAATATAAAGAAAACTACAGGTACCCAAAATAAACTAAAATAGCAGCGACCACAAGCCCGAACAACTCCTGCAACCACAAGCTAGTAGTAACCAGACTGATCTCCAACCTGATCCATGTGACATGAAAAACAGTTTATGTATACGCAGGGTGAGTAAAATAGTATACTACGTAAGATCCTCCCTGAAGCCTCTCGTGCAGAAGTATAGAGAGTATGCTAAATCACAGTGAAAAATTAGTGAAACTAACTCGTCACCTAAACAGGTAAACTAAGTTACCAACGTCACCATTACTACTCTCACCAAGTTACACATACAAGAATATATCATATAGTAAAGAATATCAAGGGTACCCCGCTACTACTTCCCTAATGGTTTGCCTCTTTTCCTCAATGACATATGCCCTCTTCATCTCTCACCAAAGGATTGCCCGTATACACCTGGGCTATGCTCCACAATCTGCATCACGTGCACCACAAAGGCTTTCCCTTAGGCACCTGGGCCAAGCACCACACCATCCTCACAACCAAATGTCACCAGGTAGTTTCTGGGAGACACCACAGCTCGCATAACGTGTATCATACATCGGGTATTATACCTCAATCCATTACAACCCATACACCGAGTAAGGATCTTCAAGCCATAACAACCTATACATATTACAACTATAGTAGTCCATAGGATACTATATCTAGAATATATGTTTGTGAATAACCAAAATCCATTACATCCCTCCACACAAACATATGGGGAATGCTAACCGCTATGCCTCATGGCACTATTATCAACCAATGGAAGAGAGAGGGGTCAAAGGGGGTTGTTAGCCATTCCTCCTCCCACCGGAATGTTGGTGAAAACACCCCCACAGGGATTAGAATCCCCGGGGTGTCAGTCACCCTTACTGACAGGGTGGAGTAGCATATAGAAACAGAAAAATCACAGAATATAATATAACTCACAACCACTCTATGGGAATAACCTAGTCTTAGGCAGAACTATAGCTATCATCTCTCGAACTCTGGGCTACCACTTCTAAGACTAGTTATACTATAAGCACAAAACCATTTAAAGAGATTTATTATAATACATCATTCCAGTTTTATCAATTCCATTGTACATTAATTAATTCATCCAACATTAACTGACCATGAACAAAACCATATTAAATTCCATTAGATTCACACCAAAATCCAATTGTTCATTCAAAATATTACAACCTCATCATTATGTTTCAGTGAACACCAACCCCATGGGTTAACATCATTTATTCCAACACTCATTACAGAATTACATTCCCATGTTCCCACGCATTCTAGAAAAGAAACCTACGATACTAAACACAAAGGGGCTCAACATGGTTTGTAGATATACTACCCGTCGAGTATTTTCCGTATATAGCAAGAGCGTAGACCCATTCTCCCTTTAGAGGCTAAACATGGAAAGCATGTGCCATACACCGCATGTCGTTTCCTCCTTCAGAAGAAGGGTAAGCAAGACCAGCTGGCTTGAGTAGTTGGGAAATGTAATGAAGATAAACAACCAAGAATCAACAAGAATCTAACATTCACATCCATACCATTCCATCATCCCAGGTGTCCTCCCTGACACCCACATGCATAAACTAAAGCATCTCGCCACTCTAGGAATCATCCGCTGCCACAACCACAAGGCCTCCATGCCATCACATATCACAACACCCATCCAGGGTCACATCATAGCCCAAGAAGCAGGAAAAAAAACATCACATCAAAATGGGCTCTTGGCCCTTTTACAAGGCATCTAGCCTTCAAACAACAAGCACCAACTGATTTCATTTTTCAAACCAACTGAATTAATCACGTACATTGGCATCAATATGATTAACATCGATTTGGATCAACAACCACAACAACAACAACCAGAATCTTTTACATGACTCTTTATCATTAGCCAATTAATTATCAATTAATTCTGTCTTTACATTCTTTAATAATTTCATCATGAACCCCATGTTAACAAGAAAGGCATAGATATCACACTATCTAGTAAATCAAGAGGAAAACTGTTATTAAGGTACAAAGCAACAACATGCAATCAAACCAATTATTTTTAATTCAGTTCAAGTATTTAATTAGGTCAATTCCATTGTGATCCAAAGGGCTAAATCATGCTAACTCTACGATTTCACATAAAAAATTAGAGAAGCCATGAATCCCATACCTCAACGGTTTTGACAGAAACCTTAATGGTCGAAGAATACCCAAAAAACCAGGTTGATTCTCCACGAATCCTCCTTAGATCTCCTCTCCTAACAAAACCATGACCAAAGCTCATAATATTCAACATCCACATGCTTAGTTCTACCCATAACGAGTGTAGATCTATGAAACAGAGATAAGAGTAGTAGTATATCTACGTATATCAAAGAAACCAAGAAAGAATGACCACATACCTCAAGAAACCGTCTTAGATTCTCCAGGAAAAGCCTCTGGATCACCTCCAAAATGTCTGGACAACTACATCTAGCTCCAAGGAAGGGTAATCCTGAGTTATGGCTGCTTGGAGGCTTAAACGAATCATTTAGAGGCAAAAGATTTCAGATCCAAATTTTTAGGATCTAACTTTAAGTGACCGCACGGTTAGTCCACACGGTTTAACAAACCATGACCTAACCATGCATTTGCTTCTGCCTCGTCAAACACTCCTCACACGGTTAGTCTGCACGGTTAGACAACATGTGCGCTAACTGTGCATTAGCCACTGCCTCTAAGACCAGCTATGTACGGTTTGGCCGCATAGTTTAAGAAAACCTTGTGCCAACCGTGTGAAAGCTATTACCCTTTAGATTTCCTTAAAATTCCACCCAAATGCACCCCAAGTCATCTTGTCCTCCCAGAACACCTCCAACACAACATTTTTACAATGGAATGGTTTGGAGAGGTCCGAACCTCTACATTAGATAACTCTAAAAACATTCTCATCCTCGAGAATCCAAAACCCACCTAAATAGAAAACAGAATAGGGTCTGAAAAACCATCCACTGAGATACCTCTCAAAAGAGAGAAAGACGCCAAAGAAACAAACAGATCCATCTCATAAATATGAATGTTGCATAACCACGTCAGCTACAATGATACATGGAAAGAGTTGAACATTAATCAACTCTGGGTACATAGAAATTATTTGTGATTCACGTTCCTAGGTACTCTCTTCCATGACACTATGTCGCAAAAGGCACAAACTAAGGAGATGGAATGCCCGCGCAACACAATCTCATTACGGTCTTGGATCTCCACATGTTTCTCCTCAAAGGTGGCATCATCATCAACATTGATCTCTCCCCAATGGATGATGTGGGAGTCATTATGAAGATAACAACGTTGCTGTGATACATGGAAAAGATCATGTATCTGACTCATCTGAGAGGGAAGTGCTACTCGATACACCACAGATCCAACAAGAGCTAACACCTCAAAAGGACCAACAAAGCAGGTAGAAAGCATACTCCCACGACCAAACCTTCGCTACCCACGATGGGGAGTCACCTTCAGAAACAAATGATCCCCAACATCAAACTCTAAGGGTCTCCTTCTTTGATCGACATATGATTTCTGACAATCCTATGCTACCTTAACCCTCTCACGAAACACTTGAACCATCTCTGTTTTATTTTTTAGTAGATCCGGTCTGAGAATTGCTGACTCTCTGACCCCAGTCCACCAAAACAGAGAACGGAATGGTCGTCCATACAAGGCTTCAAGCGATGCCATACCTATGGTGGAGAAAAACTGTTATTTTAAGAGAACTCCACCAAGGTTGAGTGCCTCATCCATGAACCTTCGAAATCGATAACACAAGAGCGTAACATGTCTTCAAGAGTCTGGATGGTTCGCTCCGTCTGACCGTCCGTTTGATGATGAAAAGCAGTGCTAAGGCATACCAGAGAACCGAAAGTATGTTGGAGACCTCTCCACACCATGGAGGTCAAATGAGGATCTCGATCAGAAATGATCATCCTTGGGACTTCATGAAGTCTCACCACATCCTCTAGATAATTTCCTGAAAACAAATTCCACTGTGCTCAACTCCTTGATCGCTATGAAGTGGGCTGATTTTGTTAAGTGATCCACTACCACCCAAATAGCATCATGTCATCCAAGATCTCGAGGTGAACTAGTAAAAAAGTCCATTGACATGTCCTCCCAATTCTACTGAGGATTCTCTAATGGCTTGGGAAGACCACCAGGAACATGGTGTTTAGACATCACCTTCAAGAAGACTAAACATCGAGACACAAACTCTGCAACAGCACGCTTCAGCCCAGGCCACCAAGACTGACTCTACAAGGATTGGTACATCTTTGTCACACCAGGATGCACCACTAAAGGAAAACCATGGAAATCTCTGAGGACCATCTCATGAATTTACAAGGGAACAAAAATACTTCCATGATACAACAATTGGTTTTTTTCATCTTTCGACCAACCATCAGGGGCCTCAATACAAACAACTCGGTCTCTCTAGACCTCCACCTCATGATCCCCCAACTGGGACTCTTGCATCTTCTGCACCAGGGATGACTGCACCATCATCAGAAAAAGATAACCGCTAACCCCAACTTCTCCCATATCAAGAAGTAATGCAAAAAGTTCTTCCATTACTCTCCAGGAATCTTTATATTCACGTCCATCATCAATACATGACTTTTGGCTCGGTGAATTAGAAAAACATTCCCTTTCCAGGTGTATAAGATATTTCGACATTCTATTCCTATAATAACTCCATCCACCGACGTTGTCTTAAGTTCAAGTCACAGTGGGAGAAGACATACCTCAAACTCTTATTATCGGTGAAAACCACAAAGCACTCACCAATGAGGTAAGTCACCACAACTTCATAGAAAACACCACGGCTACCAACTCAAGATCATGGGTAGCATAGTTGCGTTCATGGGGACGTAACTGCCGAGACCCATAAGAAAAAACATACCTATGATTCATGAGAACACATCCTAACCCCAGATGTGATGCATCATAGAAAACAACAAATTGAACTCCCTCAGTTGGAAGACAAAGGACTGGAGCACGTACTAACTTCTCGTTTAGATACTTGAAAGCTACCTAACAGTGATCAGTCCATATGAAAGCCTGATCATTCTTGGTTAAAGTTGTCAGAGAAGTCGCAACCCGTGAGAAATTGGGTATGAACCTCCTATAGTATCATGAAATACCAAGGAAACTTCGCACATCTGACACTATCTTGAGATCTTCCCAAGACAAAACTGCTTCAATCATCGAGGGATACACAACAAATCCATATTGGGACACAAAATTCCCCATTAAATAGACTTCTCGGGCCCAAAATATACACTTCGACAACTTCCTGAACAGATGATGTCAACGAAGAACTCCCAAAATGGCTAACAGATGCTCTGCATGCTCCTATTCAAATGTGGAGTAAAAAAGGATATCATCAATGAAAGCTACCAAAAACATTCATGGAACACATCATTAATTAATATCATGAACACAGCTATAGAATTTGTCATGACAAACAACATTACAACAAACTCATAACTCCCATGGAGACAACGGAAAGCAGTCTTTGAGATATCCTCATCCTTCACACGCATTTGATTATATCCTAACCGCAAGTCGATCTTTGAGAACCAACTTGTACCCTTCATTTCATCGAATAAATCTCTTATCCATGGAAGAGGATAGCGATTCTTTACTTTCACCTTGTTCAAGTGATGATAATCGACACACAACCGCAAACTGTCATCAGACTTCTTTACAAACAAAATGCGTGCACACCACATGGACACACTTGGTCAAAAAAATCCCCACTGAAACATATCATCAAGCTGCATACGCATCTCTTTTAACTCAGAAGGGGCCATCCTATACGGAGACATAGAGATAGGATATGCTCTTGACTATAGTTCAAACCCAAACTCAATCTCTCGTCGAGGGGGTAATGCTAAAACCTCTTCTGGAAAGACATCAGGGTACTCCTCTATGAATCTAGGAAACACCAACTACTGAACATTTTATGAACTCAGCATCATCTCAGCCATAATGGATGATAAATATCGAACAATCCTGTGACCCATCCAAGGTTCTCTCTCACCAACAAACACCACAGGCTCTCCATCAGCACCAAAGAAAACAACCTTCTTCCTGAAGCAATCCACGATAGCCTACACCGAATACAACCAATCCATGCTGATGATAACATCATATGGTTATATTCTTAATCATTGGAAATCTCCCCATGAGTGGTGTTTCCCCAACACTAGCTCACAATCTCTACATATGTCAAACAAGTCATCTCAACCTCCAACTGGCGTAGACAACACCAAGGGCACTGGAAGCCTCTCTACCTCAAGTCACAAAGCATGGACAAGGGTAGGTTATATGATGGACTGTGTCGCTTCTGAATCAAACAAGGCATACAATAAGGTAGAAAAAAAGAAAAGGGTACCTCAAACGATGTCTGGATCGTCTGGTGCTGGAAACACTAGAGCATGAAGTTGACCACGACCTCCTCCACGGACACTCTGACCCTGAGGATGACCACCACCACGGTCGTGCTCTTCTCTTTGAGGATGGTGAGCGTCAAGGGGTTGTCCTCTTCCTGCTAAATCTACCCTCTGGTGATCTAAAGCTGGTGCAACCTGCTGATGCTACTACCTTGGTTGGAACTGCCTCAACGGTGGAACCTGGAGCGTAACACCTCCTGCACGATGGCTGCTCTGAAAGGTCAGGCACTCCCGCTGCTTATGACCACGACCACCATAAGAAAACAGGAGCCTGATCACTTGGCATATGAATGAGACTTTCTGCCTTCGGAGAAACAAGATGTGAAGGGATGGGACCTACCCCCGTCTGAACGGAAACTCGTCTGCCAAGAAAACCAGGAACCCCGGACCACAGCTATGCTTCGTGATGAATCATGCTGATTCCCCTCTCATGATGATCTGGTCCTAGCCAAAGACCTCTCAACAACATCTTCCCTCTCCAGCACCTCATGATATGTATATAGCATAACTGGGTTGACCTAGAGCTGGATCTCTGGAAACAAAGCCTCCTCAAAATATCTCGCCCTGGCCTCCTCATCTGGCAACAGTCTGAATCATATTGTAAAAGGTTTTTGAAATGGATTCCAAACTATCGAACACTGGAACTCCCCTTTCGATGGGTAAGAAGGTCCTGGAAATTGGACGCCTTCGCAGTCGAGGAAAGAAACTCGACTCTAAAATTGTATCGAAACTCCTCCCATGAGATCGCTGACTCCTCACAATCCCCGAGGAATAGGAACCACCACTACCTCGCCGCTTCACGTGGCATCATCACAGCTAAGGACACCCAATGCTCCTTTCGAGCACATATCAAACTGAAGCCTATCTTGACCTCCTACAACCAATCTTCCGTGACTGCATCTGAAATAGAGCCCTCATACATCTACAGACTCTGGCACTGAAACACTCGGATTGTCTTCCTCCAAATGACATTGTTGTCAACCTCTACCCTATGGCGATCTTCTAGAACAACCTTCTGGACATTTTCTGTGCAAACCTGATGAGGACGTCGACCTAGAGCCATACTTATAAAATAAAAAACACTTATAGATCCTAAGACTAGAATATGGAAGACTCAACATTAATTAATTAATCGTTTTCTTTTATTCTTTTTAGGATAACCTATCCCAACATCTACCCATTCAAACGCAAGCACAATGAAGAATGATGCATGATCCTTTCATAGTTCTCTACCCTGCAACCCGTATCACCCTGTTTAGTAGAAATGGTAAACATAATGGTCCGTACATCAGAAAATAGGGGGCCCTAAACACCTATGTCTCAGACGATCTCCAGTTTTTACCTCACTTGCTAAACATGAATGACATTGTTGCCCTACCAAACCATGAAACCTAACCTGTGCCTAACTCCAAACTCCATCCTATCTCCCAATCAGACATCTGATACCACTTTGTCACGACCCCATCCTAACATTGTGTACCCCTCCTGGGCCGACAATGTGAAAAGGGAGATAATGACCCCCCTGAATCCCACCTCTAGTAGGCCCCAGGATGGCAACTAGCACTGAGGGTATAATAAACAAAAAAATGGGAGGCATTACCCTCTAAGAGAACAAATGCGGAAGAGAGAGATGAGATAGACAGCAACCAACTCCAACTCAGAACTGAAGTATATAATAAAAACCAAGTACACATATTTAATGTGATGAAAAATTACTACAACTGAATGTGATGAAAACTAAAAGTACACAAAAGGAAGTAAAACAACAGTGACCACAAGCCCAAACATCTCCTAAAACCACAAGCCAGTAGTAACCAGCCTGATCTCCAACCTGCTCTATGTGACCTGAAAAACAGTTTATATATACGTTGGGTGAGTATAACAGTATACTCAGTAGTATCCTCCCTGAATCCTCTTATTCAAAAGTAAAGACATCGTGCTAAAGCACATTGAACAACATGTGAAACTAAATCGTCACCTAAATAGGTATAGTATGTTCCCAACCTCACCATGGCTACTCTCACCATGTAACGCATAAAAGAATATAGAATATAGTAATGAATATCATGGCTACCCCGCTACAACTTCCCAACTGGTTTTCCACTTTTCCCCAACGACATACGTCTTGTGCATCTCTCTTCAATGGCTTTCCAATATACAATTTGGCTAAGCTCCACAATCGGCACCACGTGCACCACAAAGGCTTTCCCACAGACACCTGGGCAAAGCACGACACCATCCTCATAACCAAAAGTAACCAAGTAGTTTCCAGGAGCCACCAACACTCGCATAATGTGTATCATAAGTTGGGTATTATACCTCAAGCCATTACATCCCATACACTGAGTAAGGATCATCATGCCATCACACCCTATACATGTTTCACATATAGTAGTCCATATGATACTATATCCAGAATATATGTGTGTGAATAACCACATGCCATTACAGCCCTCTACACACATATATGGGGAAAACTGATCGTTGTGCCTCATGTCACTAGTATCATCCAAGAGAAGAGAGCGGGGTCAAAGGGGGTAGTCATCCATTCATCCTCCCACCGTAATGTTGGGGAAAACACCCCCCCTGGGCTCAGGATCCATGGGGTGTCAGTCACCCTAAATGACAGGGTGGAGTATCTTATAGAAACACAAAAAAGTACAGAATATAATATAACTCACAACCACACTTTGGGCATAACCTAGTCTTAGGTACGACTACAGGTAATGTCTCTCAGACTACAGGCTTCCACTTCTAAGACTATGTATCCTATAAGCACGCAACCAGCTAAATAGCATTATTAGATTACTTCATTCCCTTTTTATCAATTCCACTGTACGTTAATTAATTCTTCCAACATTAATTAACCATGAACAAAACCACATTAAATTCCATTAGCTTCACACCCAAAGTCAGTTGTTCTTTCAAAATATTTCATCTTCATAATTATGTTTCAACAAACACCAACCCCATGGGTTAACATCATTTATTCCAACATTCCTTAATGAATTACTTTCCCATATTCCCAGGGATTCTTGAAAGGCAAACTATGCTACTAAATACAAGGGGGCTCAATACAGTGAGTAGATATACTACCCTTCAAGTATTTGACACCTATAGAAAGATAATAGACCCATTATCCCTTGTGAGGCTAAACACGGAATGCATGTGGCATACCCCACGTGTCTTCGCCTCCTTCGGAAGAAGGGTAAGCAAGAACAGTTTCCTTGAGCAGTGGGGAATGTAAAGTAGATAAACAACCAAGAATCAACAAGCATCCAATAATCACATCTATCCCATTCCATCATCCCTGGTGTACTCCCTAACACACACATGCATAAACCGATGCATCTCACCCCTCTAGGCATCATCCACAGCCACAACCACAAGTTGTACATGACATCACATATCACAACACCCCTCTAGGGTCACATCACAGCACAAGAAGCAGGAAAAACAAACATCACATTAAAATTGGATCTTAGCCCTTTTACAAGGCATCTGGCCTTCAAACAACAAGCACCAACCGATTTCAGTTTCCCAACCAAATGAATTAGTCACGTACATTGGAATCAATTTGATTAACATAAATTTGGATCAATAACCACAACAACACCAACCAGATTCATTTACATGCCTCTCTATCTTTATCCAATTTGTCACGTATGTAACCTATTCTAGGGTTATTTTAAATTTATTTTCCACTAATGATTTGTTTTGGGGGTTTCCAAAGGTTTTATTGAGAATAGGTGAGTTTTCATGAATTGGGCCAAGCTGCGAGCCCAATTCCAGATTTAAAAATAAATTTTGTTTCATTTATAACTTTTTCAATTTTTAATATTTTCGACTCATTCCAACTCCTAATTGTTCTCCCATGATATATTAACCCCAAATTTAAATTTTGGGCCTTTATAAATCCATAAGCATGGGGGACTTTTGTTTTTATTTGAGAGTTGGGCCAACCCGAAGGCCCATTTTCCAGTTTTAAATTGTTTCATTAATTTATTAATATCTTATTCATTAAAATGGATTTGTCGGTGATTCCACCTCCCTATCTACCCTAACAAGCCCAGGCGCGACCCCATGCCATCCTCCCACAATTTTGAGCTCGATAGAGTCGCGAAAATAGTCGAAACCTGCTGGATTTCAGAAATCGTCCAGATTTTGGAGAGGTAAATTGATCTTTTCATAACTCCTTCTATTCTTAATCTTTTACCTCCATTCCAATTCCTAAATGACCTAATAATTCTTTTGATACCATCACCTGAGTTTTGGCCGTTTTAAATTTCAGATACAAGTGTTTTGGCGAGATTGATTCTAGATTTCTCAAGTAAGTTTGTCCATTTCTTTTCCCCTTTCAAATTGATTAGGGTTTCATTCTATTTTTTTATGGTTTCCTCCATTTTTATTGAATTGAAAAATGACCAGTGGTTAGGGGTTCGAACCTAAGGTTTAACCTTGGGTTTTCTTGGTCCAATTTTCTATTTTTAGGTTTGATCTACCCTTCTTGAGGTGTGGCGGTGGTGCGTTTGTGTTTTCGCACAAAGGATTCAATGGTTTCATTTGATTTGGTAGGTGATTCCAATGTTGATGAAATCTTTGTGTATTAGCATGCTGTATTTATCATATTTTCAGATTTATATAATTTTATTATTGCTACAAAAATTGGTTCTAATGATGTTTCCATTGAAATTGAATTTAAAATGCCAATTTGGTGTGAAATTGGGGGTTTTCCAAAGAAGTGTTTTGTTTGTTTATTTGGGGATGCCCTATAAATACTTAGTTGTTTTTATTGATCTGTAATAAGTCATAAAATACTGTTTATAATGTTTATCCCCTTTGGTAATTGCTGCAAAAAAATGGGTTTTAATTGTGTTTGTAAAGAAAGTGATGTTTTGGTTCCACTTTTGTGTGAAAATGAAGGTTTTACAAAGATAACACTTCCTGTTTAACATAAGGATGCCCAAAAATTGATTTGTTGTTTTAATTGATATTTATTGGGCTGCCTTTACTGTTTTGGTAACTTACAATTGTGAACATCATGTAGAAGTGGGTTTCATAAGGGGTTTTGTGTGCAAAACTACACGAGATTTTGTGAAATTGATTTATTCAAATTCAAAGAGTTTGTTGTGTGTTTTAAGTGGTATAAAATGAGATAGCTACTGTATTTGTTGTATGTGACTAGTAGTGGTGTTTTAAATTAAAATTGATGTGTGTTAAATCCTGAAATTGTTTGAGCACAAAGGGGGAAGCCCGGGTACCTAGGTGGGGCGGATTTGTACTAGTACGGCTAGTGGACCGGATGGGTTTTGTCCCTGTTTCACTTAGCATTTGGATAACGACAACTCTAACTAAACTTTGTGGATGATGATTGGGGACCACTAGGTTATGGGTATGTTCCCTACTAGTGGCTCGTGCATGAGAAAGGATTTTACTATGATTACATTACACTGAGGTACGAGGTACATGGGGCCTGAGACTATCTAGTGCCTAGGGGTGTTCCCGGTTTTGTTGCTCAGTGGATTTGTGGTATTTGCCCTTGTTTTTGGGTGTCTTTGGAATTATAATTCAGTATCCAATATTCCTATTTAAATGTGTTAACATTCTGAAAGTTTTATCTTGAAAAATGTTTTCAATTTAACGTTTCATTTTGTGAAATTTTTCACCGCTTTTAATTGCATATTAAAACTGCTTGCTTTTTCACCTTGTATTGCATGCACCTTGGAATCATAGGGTGGTATCCTATTGGGCTTAGGCTCACACCCTACTTACACCCCTTGGGTGTAAGTAGACATTTCATTTACCCGGGTAAAGGAAAGGTTAAGGGTGATGGTGGTTCAGGATGTAAGTCCTCATCCTTGGGGCGGAGTAGTGGAGACGACTTGGGGGTGATGACCCCTTGTCATGTGGAGTCCATGGGGCTGTTTTGTTTCTGTTCCATTGGGTCTTTGGACCTTTTGTATTGAATCTAAACCTATGTATTCCGTTTTGGTTTTTTTTAAACATCATTTGGTATAAATTTTCAGATTCAGTTTATTGATTGTTTTTAATGGTTTATGACTTCATATTCGGGTAAATCGTTCCCAAACCTAAATAAATGATACCCGGGCACTTGTGCCAGCCCGTGGGGATCGGGAACGCCCTTCGGGTCATGTCACGGGCTGGGTTTGGTGCCGGTTTGGGCGGCGACCAGATTTGGTTCGTGACAAAATGGTATCAAAGGAGGTTCGCTCCATTTGAGTCATGTTATTTGGGAAATAGTCAGGATAGTCTAGAGTTATGATTGTTGGGACATGGAATTCTGGTTATGGGTAGTGTGCTTGATCACCACACCTCATTTCAGGATTCAAGTCGCCAGGGGAAGTTGGGATTTGTCTATGTCTTTGGGTTTTCTTGGTTTGATGATGATTAGGGGAAATGAAAAGAGAGTTGGGTTAATGGTCTCAGTGAGCTCGCAGGGTCTGGCAAGCCATGTGGAGCCGGGGATATTCCCTATAACACTCTCTATGACAGTGAAGTGATTGGAATATGGCCGCCAACCATACGTCCAAGTCACCCACTGAAACTAGTTTCCTCTCGCATTGTCTAGTGTTCTTTAGTTTTGAAATCTTGGCATTTTGGTTTTAAGGTGACTTGGTTTTAAGATGCGTAAAGTTTTTATGAAATGATTTTCAAATTAAGAGGGAATGGTTGGGTTTATGAAATGGAAGAACTGAATTTTCATAATTGTTTTGAAATATAAAATGGTGTGCTTACACCTCTTTGAAAGCATGAACTACATTGAAGTTGGTTTTGAAAAGTGTTTCCAATAGAGTTTTCTAAACAATCAGAGTGTGTTTTAATGGGATGAGATGTTTTGAAATTGATTTGAATATCTTGAAAGTGAGTTATTTTCTAAATGGTTGTGACTTTCTGAAATTTTTTTTAAGATGTGAGTTGGGATTTTGATCTCGTGGTTAGCGATTTTGAGAAAAAAGGATGTGTTGGTTGACCGTTTTGGTTTTGAAAAGTGGAACAAATTTTTGTTTTACCCTTTGGTATTTCCATAAGTGACCACATGCAAGGGGTTATATGGGATGATGGATGGTTGATGGCATGACTGGATGAGTGCTGGGATGGTTATGAGGAGGGTGCCTGGTGTGACACAAAAACATGCATGTGTGAGGCCCATGGGGTACCATTGATGGATACGTTTACTGCAAAACCGTTTGTTTTCAAACAAATAGTTTTTAATAAAAACATGATGTATTGATGAATAGTTTGGTATAGTTTTTATTATGGGTTTTTGATAATGTTGATGTTGTGGGATGTTTTGAGTCCAAGAACCCCTCCTGTTTGAACTGTGTTTTGGGTTTGTATTTGGTCGGTGAGCTGTGTTGTAGGGATGATTAGTGGTCTCTTCTGAAAAATGTTTTGGGATGCCTTTACAGTGGTTCCCTTCATGTGTTTAGATCTGGTTTGAGGCATGTTTTGACTAATGGACCAACTTGGTTGGGTCCTTGGGTTCTCTCATTGGATAAGGTATGCCCCCATTAAGGGTTAATGAACAGCTGAAGTGCAATCCATATTGTTTCTCCATTTGAAAATCCTCCAGTTGATCAATATAAGGAATATTTTATTGATCATTGTTGATTGAGTCTACACCCATTCATTTCGTTGATTTTTTGATCCTCTTGTAGTGGTAAAGTTATTATGGAAGGTTGAAAGAAACCTTAGTTTCTAAAGTTTCATGATTCGTCGAAGGTGGAAGTGTTCTTTGGTTGTAAGTGTGGATGAGTGTCTCGATGGTGTCTAAGAGGACCTTTGGGTTCTTCAAGGTTTCTTTAAAGCATGAGTTCATGTTAAACCACCAGTGTGAGAAATATGGTCACGATAGGATATTGTGGACACATTATAGAATTGTGTGTTGTTTGGGGATGTTGTATAAGGTCCCTCTCCATGCATTGTTTATATCAGTCACAATGGCCATGTTCGGTGATGCCTTATGATGTCATGTGCTAGATTGACCATATAGGTGAAAGTCGTGAAATCCTCTGAGAGTCCCTATTATGTTGTGAGAATGTCTCCCTTGGAAAAACTTCAAAATCATCTATTTTAGACGAAGGTGAGTGTTGGTGTTCTTTACTTCTATTGTTTCTCACCTAAAGAAACAAGGTGTGATGTGTGTGTATCTTATTAGCCCTTGTTTCAGTGAAACGTCGGGATAGGTTAAAGTGAGTTTGGAATGTGTTATGTCTGGAAAACTTATCTGGGATTGCGTTGTAGTTGTTGGTTTCATTGAAAGAAGAATTATCGTTCATGGGGTTTCCAAAGCCTAACTGCGAGGCTGAAGATGCTTCAATCATTTGAGCTCCAGCCATAGGTCTCGGAGAGAAGCTGGCGCGTAGTCAGGGGAAACTCCAGTTTCATTTAAACCCTTGTACAAAGTCCAATCCGCAGTATGAAAGTTAAGAAGATTTTAAACCTATAGTGTCATAATCATTCTTCTGTTGTCCATGTTTGGTGGAAATAGGTGGAGGGTTGTGTGCCCATGTCATCAACCAATGTTATTCCCTCCCCCTTTTGGTTGTCTACACTGTTTGTGAACACACTTTTCACTTGGATAATAGTGACCATGCCCCATAAAACCATGTGGAAAGAAGGATCCCAACTATTAGTGTATGGCTTTCCAAACCATGCAAACTAACTATGTGGTCTCCCCAACTCTTTAAATTTTGGGGTCTCTCTTTACCGGCCAGTGCTGGTTGGTTAAGATGATTGGTTCTTGTGGTGGGGAGACCCACTATGAGTCTTATATAATTTATTTTGTAAATTTCTGATGGAAGTATATCCTTTGTACCGGTGAGTCCATTTAGTCCTCCCCTGTTAGTCTCTTGATTATGTCTCAAAAAAATATTGGTTGTCTCTTATGATGGGGAGCGTATTTGTGTCCCCCCCCCCCGTACCAGTAACATAGATTTTTCCATGGTCTTGGATTGGTGTAGATAGTCTCATTCAGATATATATAGCATCCAACATCATTCTTGAGTAATCATTGGGACTGGAGAGCACCCAATGGTTTAGTTAAAGTAAGGTAAGTGTAACCTTGTTCAAAGTTGTTGTTCGTTTGGGTGAATTGCTTGAGTATTGTTCAGATTGTGTTTGAGGAGTTTTTATTTCGGATAAAGCCTGAATGTTCTTGATGGTTTTAGGAAAGTGGTGTATGTTTGATTTTTGAGAGTATTCCTTCCTTCATTGATCATTGGAGGTGTTTTGACCTTTGGGGGTGAAACCTGGAAAAGGTGTACCTATTGGTTTCTCAGTTGGGTTTGGTTATTGCTTTGACCTTGCTGTGACTTTCCGGGGCGGATAGTTTTCAAGGTGGGGAGAATTGTCACGTACGTAACCTATTCTAGGGTTATTTTAAATTTATTTTCCACTCATGATTTGTTTTGGGGGTTTCCAAAGGTTTTATTGAGAATAGGTGAGTTTTCATGAATTGGGCCAAGCTGCGAGCCCAATTCCAGATTTAAAAATAAATTTTGTTTCATTTATAACTTTTTCAATTTTTAATATTTTTGACACATTCGAACACCTAATTGTTCGCCCCTGATATATTAACCACAAATTTAAATTTGGGGCCTTTATAAATCCATAAGCATGGGGGATTTTTGTTTTTATTTGAGAGTTGGGCCAACCCGAAGGCCCATTTTCCAGTTTTAAATTGTTTCATTAATTTATTAATATCTTATTCATTAAAATGTAGTTTTCGGTGATTCCACCTCCCTATCGACCCTAAGAGGCCCAGGCGCGACCCCATGCCATCCTCCCACAATTTTGAGCTCTATAGAGTCGCGAAAATAGTCAAAACCTGCTGGATTTCAGAAATCGTCCAGATTTTGGAGAGGTAAATTGATCCTTTCATAACTCCTTCTATTCTTAATCTTTTACCTCCATTCCAATTCCTAAATGACCTAATAATTCTTGTGAGACCATCACCTGAGTTTTGGCCGTTTAAAATTTCAGATACTAGTGCTTTGGGGAGATTGATTCTAGATTTCTCAAGTAAGTTTGTCCATTTCTTTTCCCCTTTCAAATTGATTAGGGTTTCATTCTATTTTTTATGGTTTCCTCCCTTTTTATTGAAGTGAAAAATGACCAGTGGGTAGGGGTTCGAACCTAAGGTTTAAACTTGGGTTTTCTTGGTCCAATTTTCTATTTTTAGGTTTGATCTACCCTTCTTGAGGTGCGGCGGTGGTGCGTTTGTGTTTTCGCACAAAGGATTCAATGGTTTCATTTGATTTGGTAGGTGATTCCAATGTTGATGCAATATTTGTGTATTAGAATGATGTATTTATCATATTTTCAGATTTATATAATTTTATTATTGCTACAAAAATTGGTTCTAATGATGTTTCCATTGAAATTTAATTTAAAATGTCAATTTGGTGTGAAATTGGGGGTTTTCCAAAGAAGTGTTTTGTTTGTTTATTTGGGGATGCCCTATAAATACTTAGTTGTTTTTATTGATCTGTAATAAGGCATAAAATACTGTTTATAATGTTTATCCCCTTTGGTAATTGCTGCAAAAAATGGGTTTTAATTGTGTTTGTAAAGAAAGTGATGTTTTGGTTCCACTTTTGTGTGAAAATGAAGGTTTTACAAAGATAACACCTCTTGTTTAACATAATGATGCCCAAAAATTGATTTGTTGTTTTAATTGATATTTATTGGGCTGCCTTTACTGTTTTGGTAACTTACAATTGTGAACATCATGTACAAGTGGGTTTCTTAAGGGGTTTTGTGTGCAAAACTACACGAGATTTTGTGAAATTGATTTATTCAAATTCAAAGAGTTTCTTGTGTGTTTTAAGTGGTATAAAATGAGATAGCTACTGTATTTGGTGTATGTGACCAGTAGTGGTGTTTTACATTAAAATGGATGTGTGTTAAATCCTGAAATTGTTTGAGCACAAAGGGGGAAGCCCGGGTACCTAGGTGGGGCGGATTTGTACTAGTACGGCTAGTGGACCGGATGGGTTTTGTCCCTGTTTCACTTAGCATTTGGATAACGACAACTCTAACTAAACTTTGTGGATGATGATTGGGGACCACTAGGTTATGGGTATGTTCCCTACTAGTGGCTCGTGCACGAGAAAGGATTTTATTATGGTTACATTACACTGAGGTACGAGGTACATGGGGCCTGAGACTATCTAGTGCCTAGGGGTGTTCCCGGTTTTGTTGCTTAGTGGATTTGTGGTATTTACCCTTGTTTTTGGGTGTCTTTGGAATTATAATGCAGTATCCAATATTCCTATTTAAATGTGTTAACATTCTGAAAGTTTTATCTTGAAAAATGTTTTCAATTTAACGTTTCATTTTGTGGAATTTTTCACCGCTTTTAATTGCATATTAAAACTGCTTGCTTTTTCACCTTGTATTGCATGCACCTTGGAATCATAGGGTGGTATCCTATTGGGCTTAGGCTCACACCCTACTTACACCCCTTGGGTGTAAGTAGACATTTTTTTTACCCAGGTAAAGGAAAGGTTAAGGGTGATGGTGGTTCAGGGTGTAAGTCCTCATCCTTGGGGCGGAGTAGTGGAGACGACTTGGGGGTGATGACCCCTTGTCATGTGGAGTCCATGGGGCTGTTTTGTTTCTGTTCCATTGTGTCTTTGGACCTTTTGTATTGAATCTAAACCTATTTATTCCGTTCTGGTTTTTGTTTAAACATCATTTGGTATAAATTTTCAGATTCAGTTTATTGATTGTTTTTAATGGTTTATGACTTCATATTCGGGTAAATCGTTCCCAAACCTAAATAAATGATACCTGGGAACTTGTGTCAGCCCGTGGGGATCGGGAACACCCTTCGGGTCATGTCACGGGCTGGGTTTGGTGCCGGTTTGGGCGGCGAGCAGATTTGGTTTGTGACACAATTAATTATCAATTAATTCTGGATTTACTTTCTTTACCAATTTCATGAATAACCCCATGTTAACAAGCAATGAATAGATATCACACTATCAAGAAAATCAATAGGCAAACCGTTATCATGGTACAAAGAAACAACATGCGACAAAACCAATTATTTTTAATTCGGTTCAGGTATTTAATTATGTTAATTCTATTGTGATCCAAAGGGCTAAATCATTCTAACTCTACGATTTCACATAAAAAATTAGAGATTCCATGAATCCCCTACCTCAACGGTTTTAACGGAATCCTCAACGGTTGAAGAAAGCCCATGAAACCTAGTCAATTCTCCATGAATCCTCCTTAGATCTCCTCTGCTAATTCAACCAAGAACAAAGATCTTCATATTCGACATCCAATCACTTAGATCTACCCATAACGGGCTTAGATCTATGAAACCAAGAGAAGAGGAGGAGTAGATCTATGTAGATCGAAGAAACAAGAAAGAATGACCACATATCTCATGAAATCGGCTACGATTCTCCAATAAAAGCATCCGAATCACCTCTAAAATTATTGGGAGAGCTCCTTCTACCTCCAAGGAAGGGTAATCCTGAGTTATGGCTGCTTAGAGGCATAAACGATCCATTTAGAGGAAAAAGAGTTCAGATCCACATTTTTAGGATCTGACTTTAAGTGCCTGCAGGGTTAGTCCACACAGTTTAACAAAACATGCGCTAATAGTGCACTAGTATCTTCCTCATAAAACACTCCTTGCAAAGTTATTCCACAAGGATAGACAACCTGTGCGCTAACCGTGCGTTAGCCACTGCCTCCAAGACCATCATTGTACTGTTTGGCCGCACGGTTTTGGAAAACTGTGTACCAACCGTGTGAAAGCTATTACCCTTTAGCTTTCCTTAAAAGTCCACCCAAACACACCCCAAGTCACCTTGTCCTCCCAAAACACCTCCAGCACCATATTTTCCCAAAGGAATGGTCTGGAGAGGTCTTGGCCATTAAAATATAAAAAAAATTTATATTGTTCTATTAACATCATCTTAATCCATAATGTTTTCTAAACCATCCTCTAATACGAACTGTAAGGACATATCCTTAAAACATTATATAATCTTGTGTTTTTGAAAAGAACATACATTATTACACATTGAGGAAAATTAGTATGTATAGAGTTTAAATGAATCATTATATAAAACATATATAAAATCCTATAATCACGCATGAGTCTAAAACTAAAAAAGTATCCATTATTTCTAGAATATTAAAGTTTTCAAGTAAAAAATAATTTCATTAATAAATCATTATAACATTTCAATTATATCCATTATTTATCTTAAACATCCTTTTATCATGTTAATAAAATTTAAAAACTCTTGATGAAAACAAAAAGCCTGGTAAGGAATATAATTAAAGAAATCATTTTTCAAACGAATACATGAAAACCAATAAAACCCATTTCATATAAAAAATGTTAGTATGAGAAGAATCATAATGTATTTTGTTGAGAATATATTTTCCATATCACTCATAAAATCATCCTTACACAATGAATGACTATTCTATCATCTTCCATCGAAGGAGTACTCAATGCATTGGAGAGCTACAATAGGGCTCAGCAGTCAAATATTGAGCTATAATGGACTCAACCCAACATATCTTGAGATATAATGGGTTAAAACCTACATATCATGATCTGTAACAGAATAAAAACATATATATGTCCATGGGTCATATTATAGTAATAATTAAGGATTAAATCATTAGAAGTCAGTCATTCTATATATATATATAACTATCTTTTTGAATTTCATAAAAGTGACTTTGAATAGAAATTTAAAAGGAAAAAAACATACAAATATAATTGGTGTGAGAAAAAAGAGAATGGAAAGGATATGTGAATAAAAAATTATTAAATATAATACAACAAAATATAAACAAAAACTCAAATCATAAAAAATATATGCACCCCATAATGAATAAAGTAGTAGTTTAACCCAAAGAATAGAAATTGGTTTATGAATTCCCTTACCCTGATTTTTCCTTATTTCAGACATGAGTAACCATATATATAATTGATAAAATAGTATAATTAATACTATAATCAATAATAATCATTTTTATAAGACCTTATATGTTCATTTTATAACATCATTACACAAGTTTATAAATAATATTTTGTTATTGACATTGTTTCAATTGAGTTCTTTACATGGTTTCCAAGGAAATTTCATGAAAGATTTTCATATTGAATGGAAGGGAAACTCAAGATGTGAAATGATATTTTATTAAGAATTTTATATAATATTAAATTATTCCATAAATCATTTGGTTTATATGGTATAAGGATGAATCATTAGATAAATCATTAGTGATCATCGTTAGATTATTTTGGTAAAGATTGATCATTACAAAACACTTAGGTTTCATTAATTAATAGTCTTCATAAACAAAGGTTCTAGATCATAATATATCATATAATATTTATAATACAATATTATTTAACCATATTAATGGTTTTATGACCATATTTTAAAAAAGTAAAGGAAATTGAAGACACAACATCCATGATGACAGGAAATCGACACATCAAAAATGATGTTTTTGTTCTTAGAATAAGTGGAAGTGGTGAAGAAGTATGATGATGAATTTTTACATAAACATGATAAAAATATATTATATATAATATAATTATTATTTCATTCCTCTTTTATAAGGGTAGTAAATGATATTATAAGAAAACAAAATTGAAATAGAAATGCAAGAAATTTAAATAGGATTTTTACATATTGAACTCTTGTTTTTGAGATACTCTTTAAGGCCTTTAGTATTTGATTTTTGGCAAGAATAACATGTATTGTACATGGGGAATATCCTTGGGATGAATATTGGATATGATTTAGATAATTGTCCTATTTTGAGATGAGTGAGAGAAATAGGGGGGGTGATAGTGGTTTTTATAGAGGATAAGAGGAGGGATTTCAATTATTTTATTCATTACATTAATATTTTTTCTCTAGACTAGGAATAATCTTGATTCATGTTACAAAAATAGTAATAATTTCATGAGAGTTTGAACCAATTTATATTTACATAAATCATGACTCAATCATGATGCATAAATTTATTTATTTATCACATTTCGTAAACTATCGAATTTTACTATCCACAAAAAATTCAAGTATTTCAGAAAAATCCCAAATTTTGACCCAAACCAGTTTTTTACATATAGATTTTGAAAATGAAATCAATTTTATCTAAATGATTTTTAAAATACAGGGAATAATATTTTTAATTAAAATCATAATTTATTCTAAAAATCCCAATTTTAAGAATTATAATTGATTTTATAATACCTTGATAAATTAATTTAGGTATTATAAAATTACCTTATAACCATAAGATAATAATTTATTATTAAATTTAACAAAAAAAAATTCATTTAAATTGCAGAATTAATAATTAAATTTTAATTATATAGTTTGGATTTACAAAAATACTAATACTTATAGAATTATCATATTGTCCCTTATAAGATGCCTTTTTATTATACATTAATTGTTGGGGTTAATATACATTTGGATTATTTACTATTCATAAGGGTCATATTAAGATACCTAAGGGTATGTTACGATTCATAATTGTATGTTACTTGTCACGAACTGAATCTGGTTGCCATCAAACTGGCACAAAACTTGGCTCATGGAAAGAACCTAAGGGAATTCCCTATCCCCACAGGCTGGAAAAAGTTCAGAGGTATCATAAATATTCATTTGGAATGATTTACCCGAGTTTGGATTCATAAAATAACCAAATACAAAAAACAAATCGAATCTGAAAATTTATGCAAAACAATACCTAATAAATATTTATAACTGAGTATATGGGTTTACAAAATACACAAGAGGTCCAACGGTATAGAAAAGTAGTAGAAAAAATTATCCCATGAGACTCCACACGACAATGGGACATCACCCACGAGCCGTCTCCACAACACCACACCAATGAGAGAAACTAGCAACCTGAACCGCCATCGCCCAAGGCCTTGACTTTCCCTATGTCAAACACGATCTTGTCTACATACACCCAAAGGTGTAAGTAGAGTTTGAAACTAATCCAATTAGGATATCACACAATTATTCCAAGTGATAGGCATTATAAAATAAAAAACTTGAAAGAGTTATAAGCAGAAAATGGTAGCATTTATTTCTAAAAGTGGAACTTTCAAAATAAAATAACATTCAATGGGATGACATTAAAAAATTAGTGAATTTGAATAAAAACTAAAATCTACTGGTTTTCACATCCCAAAATATTAGAAGGAAAATATTACTGCCAAAAAGGCCACGAGCACCAAGCATAGGAATGCCCCTTGGTACTAGTTAGTTGTGAGCCCCAAGTACCTCGTACCTCGGTGAAAGTAACGATAATAAAATTAGTTCCTTTGAACGAGAAATTAGTAGGAAGAATACCCATAACCTACTAGTATATAATCATCTCCATTATAGTTTTGTTAGTGTTATCCATGTCAGACTTGCTAAATGAACCATGGTCAAAACCCCTCTGTTCACTAGCGTACTAGTACACGTTAGCCCAACTAGTTATTCAGGTTTCCCATCTTGTGCTCAAATAGCTACCACATGCTAAAAAAATCAATTTTCACATATAAAAATCAGTTCTGGTCACATACATTCAAAAAAGTAGCTACACATTCTTCGCACCTTTTATATAACTCAATAAACCACTTATAATTTCCATAAAACAATTTCAAGAAAAGTAATAAAAATTTTCACATTAAATTACTCTAAAATCTAACATTTAAAACCTAATGGATACCAATATTATACCAATACATAAATTTCAGCATCAAAACAATTTTATAAATCCAATCCATGAATTATAAAACTACACCAAGAGGCACAACATGGGTTGCACATGTAAAACATCCATTTTCACACAAAATTGGCACTTAAAAATCAACAGCTTTGAAAATGCTACCCAAATAAATTTTCTCAATAAAACTAATTATGGAGTAACATAATGGAAACATAAATACATAAATCCAATTCATTCTACAATACCTACAAATGAAATCACATACCGATAGAGTCAAAACCCCAAAATCCTTATGTGTCACTTCAACCGCACCTCCACCGCACCACAAGGGAGTAATATTGAACCTAAAACCTGAGTATTGGACCAAAAAACTCAAAAATAAAACCGTAGGTATGAAGCCCAAGCGTATGGAAATTTGGGTATTCAATAAAAAAACGAGAAACCCTATTAAAAATGGAGGGGAAAGATGGGAACCAACTTACGTGAGAAATCTGGACGTTTTTTTGGATCTCGAGATTATAGGCCCTAATTCAAAGTGACTCTGAGCTCTAAAGAGGGGAAAAAGAATAAGGGGGTTATTCTGGGTTTAGTGGTAACATTTCAGAGGTGGAATCACTGAAATAGGATAAATATTGAATATTTTATGAAAGAATTAACAAAACATTTTAAAACTGGAAATGGGATTTCGGGTTGGCCCAATACCAAATTTGATCAACCAAATCCAAGATGCTAGTAAATTTTTAAGGGTCCCAAATTTATTTTGTGGGTTTAATAGTTAAATTAAGGTCATTTTGGATTTTTAATGGGCGAATATTGTTGAAAAACTAAAGAGTTAATAAGTAAACAACATTAATTTTTAAAATTGGAAATGGGCTCTCGGGTTGGCCCAAATTTTGAAAACCCACCATTTCTTTCAAAAATTCATCAAAACCCCTAAAAAAGAATGTAAATTAAAATAAAAAAACGTTAACATATGTCATGTATGTGACAATTCTCCCCACCATGAATGACTTTATGCCCCGGAATTTCAACCTGATTCTTGATCGGAAAATAGGTCCAGGTACTCTTCCTCAACCCATGACATTCTCTTCCGTGTCTCGTGTGTATCACCCCCATGCTGCCAAAGAAATAGTACCAGTGGAATAGAATTTCCCCTAATCACATTCTCTTAGAATCCCACTATTTTCATTGGCCGCTAAAAAATTAATAAATCAGGCTCTATATCCAACTCCTCCCAATTCAGCACATCGGACGGATCTGAGTTGTACTTCTTAAACCGGGAGACATGGAAAAGATCATGGATGGATGTCAACTGAGAAGAAACATCCAACCTATATGCCACCTTACCAATATGCTCGGTGATCTCAAAAGGTCCGAAATACCTCTGCATCAACTTTACCTGCTTCCCCAAGCAACGTTGACCCAGACGAGGGGCCACTTTCAGAAATACCCAATCACCCATAGAAAACTCTAGATCTCGACGCCTCTTATCACCATATGATTTCTGGCGACTCTGAGCTATCAACAAACACTTCCTGATCAACATGACCTTCTCAGATGTCTCTTGCACAAAACTCGGTCCCAAAAGTGATGTCTCACCTACCTCAGCCCAAAACAGAGGGGACGAGCAAGGCCGACCGTAGAGCGCCTCAAAGGGAGCCATTTGAATCGAGGATTGATAGCTATTATTATAATCAAACTCGACCAATCATAAATGTATATCCCACGAACCACCGAAGACCAATACATATGCATGAAGCATGCCTTCTAGGATCTAATTTTTCCACTCTGACTGACCATCTGTCTGAGGATGGTATGATGTGCTCATCTTAATTTGGGACCCCAAAGCCCTCCGAAGGCCTCCCCAAAACCGAGAGGTGAAGCGGTGGTCCCTATTTCATTCAACATCTAATGGAACATCATGAATCCTTACCACCTATTGAATATACATGTGGCCCAACTCATCCACTTTAGTTGTATCTCTGATAGGAATGAAGTGGGATGATTTGGTCAGATGATCAGTCATCACCCAAATAGAATTATTACCATGAAGAGTACGAGGTAATCCAACAATAAAATCCATGGCAACCTCATCTCACTTCCATGTAGGAACGGGTAATGGCTGAAGAAAACCATAGAGCTTATAATGTTCTACTTTCACCTTCTGAAAAATATTGCATCTCGATACAATGTCAGTAATGTCTCGTCTCATACCTGGCCACCAGAACTGTCGACGAACATCATAGTACATCTTGGTGGAACCAGGGTAGACTGCCCACGGTGACTACTGGCTATCTTGCATTACCACCTTCTTCATAGATAAAGGAACCACTGAACGGCCCTTGAAACACAATATATCCTTGGGGGAAGAAGTCCAATCAGAAGACATTTCCACACCATGATGAATCTATCTCGATCGCTATCAATTCTCATCATTGGGCTTTTCCCATTGTATCAACTCCAATTGAGATGGAGTCAACTGGACGCTCACCAAGAATGCCACTCCACTATGTTCCCTGGTCTCCATATGCATCTTTGAAAAGAGCCCCATCAATGTCCACTCATCACTAAACTTACTCAAAGCCTGCACTGGAACTCTTCTACTCAAAGAGCCAGCCACCACATTACCCTTGCATAGGGTATAAACAATGTAAAAGTCAAACCCCAAAAAGTAATCGACCCAGTGGTGCTACCCCAAGTTGAGGTCCTTCTACGAGAAGATATATTCTAAGTCTTTGTGATCAGAGTAGACTAAAAACTTCTCCCCAAAGAGGTAGTGACACCACGTTTTCAAATCATGCATCACCACTTCCAACTGCAAGTCATGGGTGGGGTAGTTCTTTTCGTTTGGTCATAGTTGGATAGATCTATATTCCACCACATGATCATCTTGAAAAACTATACACCGAAGAAGAATACCTAAAGTATCACAATCGACCACATAAACCATTCTAGCATTTGGAAAAATCAGCACGGGGTCAATATTTAACCGCCTCTTCAGCTCCTCGAATGATTCCTGACATTCTAGACCCTATACAAATTTCACCCCTTTCTGGGTGAGTGCTGTAATTGGTGAAGCAATAAGAGAGAAATCCCAAACGACTCCCCTATAATAACCAGCTAGGCCAAGGAATCTCTTGATGTAAAACACAATTTTCGATTTCTCCCACAACATGACTGCACTAATTTTCCCTGGTTCCACTAAAACTCTGTGCTCTGAGATCACATGCCCTAAAAATCTCACCTCCCTGATCCATAAAGTGCACTTCGACAACTTTCCATAGAGGCGGTGATCCCGTAATGTACCCAAAACGATCCTCAATTGATGTTTGTGTTCCTCCTCAGAGCTTGAGTATACTAGGATGGCATCCAAAAACACCACATCAAAGGAATCGAGATACAGATGAAACACCATGTTCATGAGTACCATAAAAACTGCTAGAGGATTGGTTAATCTGAAGTGCGTGAACAAATACTCAAAGTGTTCGTACCTGCTTCGAAAGGCTGTATTTGGGATATCTGACACTTTCACCAAAAGTTGATGATACCCCGAACGTAAGTCTATCTTTGAGAACCACTTTTCCCCCCATCAACTGATCAAACGGATCATCTATTATAGGAAAATTGTATTTATTCTTAATTTTCACCTTATTCAGCTTCCGGTAGTCAATGCACAACTGGAGGGATCCATCATCCTTTTTCACGAATAACACAGGAGCGGACCAAGGAGAGACGGTCGTGCAAATGAATACATTAGATTCTAAGTCGTCCAGCTGTATATTTAATACCCTCATCTCGGTTGGGGCCATGCGATAAGAGGGAAGAGATATCAGCTGTGTTTATGGTGCCAGATCAATCGAAAACACCACATCCCGCTCTTGAGGAAAACCTGAAAAATCATCCGAAAATACCTCCGGAAACTCAATCACTACATGATGTGGTGCACCTTCAAGGGAAAGTACATCCTCTAGAATGAGCGAAGATAACTGGAAGATAACACTTCCCAACTCTGGGAGTAGAGGCCCTTCATGACCTGACCAAGGATCCCATTCTCCATGAAAAACCTAATGACTCCCATCTGGTGATGTGAAACTCACACACCTTCTGTAGCAATCAATGTGTGCCTGGAGGTGTAATAGCCAATCCATCCCGAGTATGATTTCAAAAAGTTCTATATCTAAGACCATGATGCCCCAGTCTATCTTGACTGCTGACATAGAAAGAGCAGATGATGGGCACCTGAGACCCTGCTCCTTCTTCTTTCCCAACGGTGTCACCAACTCCATCGTGAAAGACATAAAATCAGTTGAAAATTCAGCATGTCCAGAAAACATGCAGAAATAAAGGAAAAAAAGGCACCAGTATTAAAAAGAGCAGCATCTATAGAAGATGCGATCAAAACAGTACCTCAAACTATCGAGGGTCCTGCCTCTAATCCTGGTGGTGTCTGATCCACCGCAAGGAGATGTCTGATCTCTGCCTGAAGACGGCCGCTAGTATGTGGATGTGCTCCAAACTGGCTCTACCCAGATGATGACCAAGCCTTACCACCACGCATTCCAAATCCAGATCCCGCAGTCCTCGATGGCTCAGACTGTGATGGCACTCCTCTGGGATCCATGGATCCTACTGCACATTGAAGTGGATGCACTATCCCGCAAAAGGGTTGCACGTGTCCCATAACTCCACATAGGAAACAGGTCTTCGGAGGATGAGGGCATGCTGGATGGATGTGCCTGGGCTTCCCACACTGGTGGCACACGACCAATCTCTCATCAGAAGCTGATGATGAAAAATACTTGGAAGAGTGCCCTAAACTGCCTCCTCCTTTCTTCACATGATCCCCCCGCATCCCTTTCTTCTCTGAGGAGATTCCACTTCCCACAGCTGATACTGAACCATAGAAACCAGCCCTTCCATTCCTATCAATCTACACCATGCACGCCCAATTAACAACCTCAGCATATGTCCTCATCTTAAACAAAAACACCTAGGAGTATATCTCTGGTCGCAAGCCTTTCTCAAAACTTTGGGCCTTCTATTTATCATTAGAGACAATTTCTAGAGAATACCGAACCATCTCAGTGAAATGGTTGGCATAATCCATCACATATAGATTCCCCTGAACTTGTTCCATGAACCCTCTATACCTAGCATATTCCAACACCTCAGGGATGTAATGTTCAATGAAGACAACCGTGAAATCTTCCCAGCACATCTGCTCATTCTTCCCATCCTGATGCATGGACTCCCACCACTTACGGTAGGGACCCTCTAATAGAAAGGAGGAACACTTCACATTGAGCTCCTCAGGTGTTTACAGGAACTCAAACATATGCTCTATCTTTTCAAGTCATTTTTCTGCTTCCTGAGGTTCTGACCTACCTTGGAAGGTAGGAGACGTGAATTTCATAAACTCTTGTGCTTTATCATTTCTAGGACCTGCCTCTTATGCACTTACATGAATATGATCAAGATCTAGTCCATGTCCCAAAGCTTGGATATCTTGAACCACATCCTCCATGAGCCTCTGATCAATTGGTGTGGGAGGACTCTCCCCAGCTTCCTCATGTGGGTGTGTGGGAGCTTTCCGGGGAGGCATATTGCTACAAAATGCAACAGTCACAAAACAATAGTCAATACCACATCTCAGAAAATTGTAATCAAAGACATAATATATAAATAAACTAAACAAATTTTACTAATAAATGAAACAACTACTCCACATCCGCCTGATGTCCACATGTGGACTGCAGCCCACACGTCTCACCTGGAAGTGAAGTCAATCCGTAAATTCCAACATCCCCTAGTGCCTCAAGGTCTGCCATGAAAGGTGCGGGCCAGGCAGCCTACTCACAACCAAAACCCCAAGCCCCAACAGTCATATCTACTATCTTTCCTGACACATCCCAAAATAGAAATATAACCCAAAAACATTAACCTCCTCTAATTCCATTTTGTCAAGAAGCCAATATTGTCTCCATGAAACTGGCACCAAAACCAGCTCATGGGAAGACCCGAAGGGAGTTCCCTATCCCCACGGGCTGGCACAAGTGCCCAGGTATAATACAAAGTCATTTGGGAATGATTTACCTATGTTTGGATTCATAAAATAACCAAAAACGAACAACAAACCAAATATAAAAAATTATGCCCAACAAGACTTAATAAAAATTTAGAACTGAGTAGTTGGGTTTAAAAAAGACACAAAAGGGACAAAGGTGTATAAAATTATCCGAAAAAATATCCCATGAGACTCCACACGACAAGGGTTCATCACCCACGATCTGTCTCCACAACACTGCACCATTGAGAGATACTAGCAACCAGAACCGTCATATCCCGAAGCCTTTCCTTTGCCGATATCAAACATGATCATGTGTACTTACTCCCAGAGGTGTAATTAGGGTGTGAGAATATGCCCAATAGGTTATCACCCAAGGATTCCAAGTGATTAACATTATAAAATAAAAAGAATTCAGGAGTTATAAACAGAAAATGGTAGCATTTATTTCTAAAAGTTCAACTTTGAAAAGAAAATAAATTTCAATGTGGATAACATTAAAGATTGAGTTCATTTGAATAAAACATGCAATATACTGGTTTTCACATCTCAAAATACCATAAGGAATGGAAAATGACAAAAAGGCCACGAGCACCATGAATAGAAACACCCTTAGGTACTAGTTAGTTTGTGAGACCCAAGTACCTCATAACTATGTGAAAGTAACCATAATAAAATTCGTTCTCATGCACGATCCACTCGTAGGGTGCATACCCATAACCTAGTGGTCTCAAAAAATCTCCATTATAGTTTTGTTAGTTTTATCCATTTCAGACTGGCTAAGTGAACCATGATCAAAACCCCTCTGTTCACTAGCGAACTAGTACACGTTAGACCAACTAGTTACCCGGGTTTCTCGTCTTGTGCTCAAATAGGTAGCACATGCTACCATAATAAATTTTCACATATAAATAACAGTTCTGATCACACACATTCAAAAAATTAGCTACAAATTCTTTTCACCTTTTATATTACCCAATGAACCACTTATAATTTCCATAAAACAATTTCATGAAATCTAATCAAATTTTTCACATTAAATTTATCTAAAATCTGACATTTAAAACTTAATGGAGACCAATATTATACCAAACTAGAAATTTTAGAATCAAAAAATATTTATAAATCCAATCCATGAATAATAAAACAACACCAGGAGGCACAACATGGGTTTCACATGTAAAAGACCCATTTTCACTCAAAATTTGCACATAAAAATCAACCGCTATGAAAATGCTACCCAAATAAATTTCGGCCGCACCACAAGAGAGTAAAATTGAACCTGAAACTAGAGGATTGGGCCAAGAAACTAAAAACTAAATCCATAGGTATGAATCCCTATCTTCTGGACATTTTGGGATTCAATAAAAATGGAGAAGCCCTAAGAAAAAGGGAGGAAGAAGGAAGGGAACCAACATACTTGAGATAAATGGAAGTTTTTTTGGAGTTTGAAACCCTCAGCCCTAATTAGCGTTGATTCTGAGATCTAAAGAGGGCAAAATGAATTTCAGATGTGTGGATGGGTTTAGTGGTAACATGTGAGAGATGGAATCACTGAAAAAAGATAAATAATGAATATTTTATGAAAGCATTGAAAAAACAATTTAAAACTGGAAATGGGATTTCAGGTTGGCCCAATACCTAATTTGATCACCAAAATCTAAAATTTAGATGAAGTTTTAAGGGGCCCACGATTCTTTGGTGGATTGAATAGTTAAATGAAGGTCATTTTAGAAGTTTAATGGGTGAAAAGGGTTAAAAAACTAAGGAGTTATTAAAGAAACACAATTTATTTTTAAAACAGGAAATGGGCTCTCGGGTTGGCCCAAATTTTGAAAACCCACCATTTCCTTCAAAAGTGCGTGGAAACCCCCCCCCCCCCCAATAAAGAATTTAAATTAAATGAAAAATAAAAATAAAATATCTCATTTATGTGACATTATTATTCACCAAAAAAACTCAATTTGGTCATATTAGACTCCAATTAACTTACTGATCGCAACATTGTATGTCCATTTCTTTGAAATTCAAAACACAAAAGCAAAAAATATGTTTAACTGGTAGTTTATAACTATCTACTTAAAAAAGAGTCATTATTATGAGACTTCGTGTTTAATGAATTAAAATAAATTTATTTATAAAACCTTGGGGTGTTACATTTAATATTTCTAAATCTATATTACTTAATAAGGAATTAATTTATTTTAATGAAATTTCATTTATAAATGTTTGTGTCCTTCTATTGTTCCCCATTATAAAATTTACCCCCAAAAATTAAATTCCATAAAATAATACTAATGCATATATATCATTTTATCTCTTATTGTAGTCCCCATGTTTCTTCATATTACACCATTATATGTTATGTAATATTTCTCTTTAATTAATTTTATTTCATCGATTTGTTTGGTTATTGGAAACATTAAGTATAAATGAACAAAAATATACTATTAAAATGATATTATTTTTGGCATTTTTAACAAAGAAATTATGATTTATTATATTAATATGATTAAATACATTACTATATATATATATAATAACTAGATAATATAAATTTATGGATATATTCTAAGTAAATAATCCCTCAATTTTTAGTGATGTATTTTATTCTTCAAAAATACATTTTATTGGCAATATTATTTTATTTTATTTGTGAAAAATTATAATGGTTAAATATTAAAACTTTTAAAAAAATTATTTTATAAAATAAAAATCATTTTTTAAACAATCAATTTAAAATTACCTTACGATGATTTCTTGAGAATTTTAAAAAATGATTGATTTTCCTTTGAAAAGTAAAATCTTATTGAAAATAGTATGTAGATAGTTTCATTTTGTTTTATAAATTTTTCAAGGTAAAATTTTTTTTCATATAATTTAAACAATCCAATTAAATCTATTTTAATGAACTTTATTTTTAAATTTATTATTAAAACATGTTTATTGTTAAAATGTCATTTTCCTAAAATGTTTTTATACCCACAACTATTACTTATATTAGTACTTTAACTTGATCAATATAGGATAGTTATTTTAGATAAATTTACATATTATATATCCAATCACATGTTTTTAACATTCAACTAGTATTATTCTACATAAGACATAAGAACAAATCTGGTTTAATGCTTAATCCACTATTTTTCTAAAAAACTTCATTCATTGCATTTTGATTACATACTACAAATATAATTTATACGAAAAATAGGTATTGAATATGATAATAGTTATTCCATATTTTGAATATATAGGTTTCAATTTAGTTAATATACATCATATTTTGGTTAATATTAATTGAAACTATTGTAAAATGTTTTACCTCTGTAATGGGTAAATCATGTAAATCGAGGATAAAATTAATTATTAAGGCCATAAAATTTCACTATAATTTCTATTTGATGCATTATATTCTACCATAATATCTGTAGGCTTAAAATTTTGTTTTTAATGGATATATGTCTTTGTAGATAACATATATAAAATTTAAAGAGATGAATGTTAAGAAATTTCACTCTTAGTTTAAATGGATATTTTATGTCTACATAGAGAAAAAAGTAAGTTATGTATGGATATAAATATCTATATTTTTATAAGTGAAATTATTTTCATGATATATGTTTATTTATAAATTTCAGGATTTATATATTGAAAATCAATGCGTGTTAAATGATAATACAATATTTTTAAATTTAAAATAGAAATGAAATAAAAGAGATTTTAAATATTAATGTGATATAATTTGAATATGTTAATATTTTCTTTCATTTTTATTGATCTATATGAAATTATATAATTTTTTAAAATATTTATATTAAGAAATACCCAATTTTCATGATGTATTTATTGTCAAATGAAATGAGTATCATTTAATAAACCATTGATGAAATTTTATAATAACTAAAATTCAATTAAATGATATAAAATTAATAAAAATATAATATTAATAAATATTAATGGTAAATAGTTTTAAAATTCAGTCATTGATTATTTATGTGTCATTTTAAAATTTATAGTATCATTATTAACCACTACAGTGTATATGGTATTAATATTATGATATTTGTCAAAAGGGATAATGAAGGGTTAAAATAATATGATAATGGAATGAATGTTATCCAAAATTATGAAATATTTATTATATTTATTTAAATAAACTGATTTAAAACTAATATTTTTATCACACCAATTTTAAGTCATTTTTAAATCATAATTAATTTAATATTTTAAGAAATTACATGAATACCCTCCATTCAACTATAAAATGGAACCAATACATTTAAGTGTACACACCAAATTGAGCCTTATATATTAATAAAAATCTACCAAATAATCTAATAAACTGCCCTATAAAGATTATATATGTTCATTACTTCATTAAATTATAATCATAAGGACCTTAAGTAGATATCTAAAGGGGTTGTTTCAAAGTGGAGGTAATCACCTCAACTGATCACATTTTTTTAAATTTTTCATTTAAATCCCCTAAATATATTATATCCGAGATAAAATAATAAATTATGTACCATAAATATATAAAAATATAAATTTTATTATGAATCCTCCATTATTCACCCTTTTTCCATCAAATGGGATGTGAAAATGTCAATTCTGCGTACACACGACTTACCGTCTCCAAGTAATAATGCAATCCAGTTCTCATCACCATAATTTATGGATGGGTATTTTAAATTGTTTAATTTTTATATATGGTAATTATGACAAAATTATTATGCTGGAATGTTAATATAATACATAGCTTTTTACTATCCAAACTGTTGGAATGAAATAATGTCAATCATGCGTACATGTGGACCACCACACCGAAAAAGTTATGTGATTCATTTTTCATTTCTATTTACATGGATGGTAATAAGGATATACATAATGATTATTTATGATATAATAATTATTTTATAAATAATTGTTATTTTTAACAAATCATAAGTTCAAACCAACAAAATATTGAATCATCATTTATGAATATGTACAACCTATCGTCTCCCGAAACCCTACAATTCATTTTTCTATCTATATATTTTATTATTGAATCAAAACATCTATATAGTGAATATATATGATAATTATATAATGATAAAAATTACTTATATGTTTTAACCTTGATCAAAATTCTAGGACTAAATCTATTGAATATGAACCTAATTAAAATAGAGTAGATATCACCTGAAACAATGATTTCATTAAATACGTATTAAAAAATATATGAAAAAAGTTATAAGAAAATCATATATTGTATGACATAAATGTGTATTTTTATATGAAAGATTTATAAAAAGTAAATATTTATTATAAAATAGATTCTTGTGCTTATTAATAAGTCATACATATGGTAATGGATTTCTTGTGTCACGTTAATTTCTGGGATATTTAAGCCATTTTGACCACTCATGTTCTTATTTTGGTGTAAATAATGATAACATGAAATTTAATATTATTAATATAATTCATGTTGTTATATTTAATGTTTTAGTTGAATTTATTCTTTCACGGGTCTTTAGATTCAATGGCTACCACATTGGTATGGGATTCCCATACCACTTATATTTCAATGGGACATATGCCTTAGAGAACAAATAATTCTTTTTTTGTGGGGGTATATATATACCATTAATGGATTTAAATATTATTCTTATGATAATTATTCAAATTAACATATCCATATAATGGTAATTTTTTTATGGGACTTATGATTCAATTTTCAACAAAGTGGTTAGGGTTTTGTGTTACAATCTCAGAGTTTATCGAGATTGTTTTTGATTAAGTTTAAAATAATGATATATTATGATCTAACTCTCATGAAACTCATAAATTATATTTTCATATGATTATTACCATTAAATAAATGTTTCAATTTCCACCTAACTTTATATTCTCAAGATACTAAAAATATATTTTTACAGAAAATTTCTATTATTTTACACTTTGGCTGAAATACTATTTTCTTCCAAAAAACTGTTTTCTAAAATAAATACATAATGTTGTTACTATTATATATATTTTTTATAATGATATTTTTTCCAATGTTTTGAATTTTATAATAAAATTTATATGTAATATTGTTCTTATTTTCCAAATGATATACTTGTTGCCATTTTTTATATAAAGAATGAAACAATATGTTTAATTTACATATATAACCTGAATTGAATTTCCTACCATCAAGACTGATCAATTTTTTGAATCTTCCATTAAAAGTTTCCAATGATATTTTCAACAAAATATTTCCTTAGTAATTTCTAATTTGTAATGTTTTAAATAGGTAATTTCAAATTGAAAAGGTTATTTTCCTTAATAAATGTTCCCTTTGACCTTTTATAATCATTTTACATACAATTTGAACTACGTATATTTTACAGATTTTTAATGTGATGATTATCCTTTGAAACATTCACTATTCATTCCCAATATGGTTCATATTTATTATGACAATATGTATATAAAAACTATTCATTTTCCATTGGGTATTCTATGATGAAATGATGAATTATTTACGAAACACATTCCTTTTCCTCTGGGTTTGATATGATGAAATGATTATGAAAATAATTCTATTTAGGGGATCTAATATGAAATTTATTTATGATCCTATTCCCACATATGTATGATTTTAATTATGTGATGGTTGTTAAATTATAACTATGGATGATGGTTAGTTTATAACCATTGGTGGAGGTAATGTTATAACCAAGGTCGATGGTTATATTATAATCGAGGAAAGATGAAATGTTATACCCAAGTACATGTGGGACTTATATCTCTCTCCAATACACTAGGTGAAGGTTGATATCTAATAAGATAAATGAGACTATAGTTAAGAGTGAACCTAGTTTAGTAGGGGAAATTTTCTACTATTATTTTCATGGGAGGGAACCTTGAATTCTATGATGTTTTGTAGGAGTGAATATATTCAACTATGGTATTATTGTAAATAAACCTTTAATACTTGTGAAATTATTTTCTATATATATTTCTATTCCAAAAAAGTATTTTTAATTTTAATTATATGCTCTCATGGATCATATTCTTGAATTTCAATATAATCCAGTTCTTATTAACTTTTAGGTTTATTTCCATGACTCAATATTATGTTCTGTGATATATTGGGTATGTTATTTCACTGTTTTTCTAATGTTAACATACCCTAATGTTCCTGTAATGATAATTTGATAATTGAAATCATCCTTGATTACCCTTAATGAGAATAAATTCCCATCTATTATTATGTTTCCTTTCCAAAGGTAATGAAGGAATGTACTATGTATGGTATTTAGAAGAATATATCTAGTAATAAAGAACCCAGTGAGAGATGATGTAGATCATTTATGTACCATTTGATTATGTGTTAACTTTTCCAAGGTTGTATGCCTATATGATTAAGGAATGGATCATTATGTTAGACATACTCGGCTAAAAAGCTGTCATAATTATGTATGAAAATTCAAATTCACTATATTTGGTATTAGAGAAATATTTATATTATCTTTGGAAACTATGATGATAAAACATTAAAAAGAAACCAAGGTATAAGTCAGTGAATTGGTTAAAATCCAATTATTTAGGGAATAATCGTGAATAACCTTAGTTAAACCTACAATGTCATAGAAGATGCGTTATGATTTAGAAATCATTTTAATTATATTTCATAGTTATTTTTTAGGTTAGTCTGATTGTTAATGTTTTAAACAATACAATTTCTTTATTGTAGTAATCAATTGCTAAACTAACTATAAATATTGCTAAAAACAAATTCAATGGACAATGAAATGATTTCCTTCCTAAGAAACTAAATTAGACGAGATATGGAAGTTGAAATATTGTTATTATTCATATTTATTTATAATGATATATTCTTAACAACATAAAATATGTGACATTCAGAGTAATTCATATAAGAGGAAAATTTAATTTTATGAAATCTTATATGGAAATAATCATTGATGTTATAAATTTACATTTTCTTATTATCTTGAAAGTGGAAAGAAGCCTCTATAAGATTATCTCATATAGAGGGGATGATGTTTTATATGTTCAAATTAAGGTTATAGAGAAATGTAATTCCATGGAATTAAATGTCTTATATTTTGGTTCTTTGGATTTATCCAATTCTACAACTTCATCTAAATGTTATCTCAAAGAGTAAGGAAGAACCTATGAGGGGTCAATATTTAATGCGAAATTATTTATGTGTTTATGTATTGGGATAAAATAATAATATCAATGATATTTTTGATATAAAAAGCATTAAACATCAAAGGATTGTTCATTATTTGTTTTGTAAAATGATATTAGAACATATCTTCAATGGCTCCAATAACCAAGAAAAGTGATATTTTTTAGTTGGAATAAATAAACGATTGAAATTGATGAGATAATATTTGCATCCTTATAATTGGATAGTGATTTATTGGAAAAGTGATTTAGGTCATCATTGTTAATGTTTATTTCGTTTTTAGAAATATGGAAATAGTTGGTGACTTTATTTAGATAATAATGATTATTTTCCTAATTGAGGATGACTTATGGGATATGAATACCAGCAAATACTTATAGATTGATCATATGTTCAAATCCTTACAACACATTCATGAGGTAGTATGTGATTGGATTTTGAGGTAATTTGATACATTTAATAGTTTCAAGGAATAATAAACTATTGTTGTTTAAATAACCCTTTGGTATAGTATATAAATTGATTTTGTGGTTATTATAGTATATTGTACAGAGAGATATAAATTATTTATATATGTGAAATGTGATTCAATGAAAAGGAAAGACATTCCATGATATTTATTTGAAAGATAAGGATTTACTTTCAAGTTTGTATCTAAATCTGATCCATGATAATATGGGTGAGGTTCAGTATATTATATTATTATATAGTTGTAAATCATTGTGTATATGGATATTTAATAAGGTGTTTTTTTGGGTTGAGGAGTAGAATGTTATTCAACATGAATGTCTATTTGGTAAAAATGAAATTAAAATTTTAAAGATGCATATTAAAGCGTAGGACACAAAATTAAAGATTAAAAAATTTATTAATCATGAATTTATTGAGGTAATATAGGATGTAAAATTATATATTGAGTCGAAGTTGGGATTCTATTTTTATTGTTTTGGAGAATAATGTAATATTTCATCATATAATGTGTTTTATATTATAAGTATTTTCTTACAATGTGATATCATTTTTTCGTATTTATAAATCCCATTTCCTAGGAAAAATAACATTATATACTATTTTTATATGTGTGATATTTATTTTAGTTTGTTAGTACTAAAAAAATACATCTTGAATAATCATCATTTTGGAATAAAAAATTATATTGTAGTGATAATTGATTAACAGATGAAAGTATACTTGTTGTGTTGGTATATTTCTTATGTTTATAGTATATATGTTAATAGACTTTACAAAATCATGGAAAATATCTGTAAATAATAGATCTATCATATTACCTTTATTTCCAATGAATCAATATCCTTTTCATCCATAATAGATATATTGTTATGTAGTTGTAAATTTATATTGACTATGTTATTATCACTCTCTTGTAGTCACTGTGTTTTATTTTTCTTCTATATGTCCATATTTTTACTTCCCAACAATGTTTTTCTATTTGGACACTTATTTTTGTGGTGACCGGTGTACATCCATTTCCCACATATTGCGGTGATCTTTTTTTAAACCTTTTTACAACGTGGGATTTCAAAAAAATTTCTTTAAAATATCTGTTAGTTTATTATCTAGTAAAACTTTAGATGATTAAATTTATTAAAGTGGTATAATGAAACAAATTTAGGTTTTATAAAATGTATCTCCTTAAATAATTTTATTTCAGTGATATATTGTGGTACAAGAAACATCATGTTTAAGCAAACTATCATGAACTATTAAAATAAAATTATTTTTGATAGTTATAATGAATCCCTTGGATTAGTGTGTATCGATAAGATAAAATACCTCATGAAATATATATAAGAATTATAATAAATTTAAAATTTTTATAAATTCTCAATAAATAATCACTCAATATTTAGTACTGTCATTTTATTCTTCAATAAAACGGTTTTTTCCAAAAAAAATCTTCTTTTTGGGAGAAAATATTTTGATCATTTTATGGAACATTAATTTTTTTTTATAAAACTAACATAATTGATTGAATCATCATATTTATATCTTCTTAGAAATGGGTTTAGATAATTTTATGGAACAAGTGACTTTTCTAATTAACAGTATAAAATGGCAATTTGATTGAAAACTATATGTACAATTATCATTTCGTTTTAAAATGGTTTCCATGTAAATTTTATTTTATAAAATTTCAAATAATTTAAGTAATCCCACTGGATAAATTCTTTTATGTATTTAGTATAAATACATTTTTATTGCTTAAATGATATTTCTTGAAAAACTATTTTTATGTGTTCAATGTTTTTTAATCATTAAAAATTAAATTTATCACAATTGGTTAATTATTTTACCAAAATTTATATATTATATAATCAATAAAATTCATTAACATTCATGTTATATATTTATAGTCATGAGATACACATAAAAAATGTTTTATATTTAAAACTGTATTTCTCTAAAACGAGGGTGTTGTCGCTATTTTGCATAATTATATTGAAAATAATTTTTTTTAATACTATTTATTTTGAATTAGATAAAATTTATTCCATATTATGTATTACGAGGTTAATATTTGGTAAATATTACACTTTTATTTCTATTTTATATGAATAGTGACTTTTCTAAATTTTATCACCTCAATTAAATGTAAATAGGGCTAATATTTTTAACATCTATGTTATAAGGCCATAAACATTCATCATAATTCTCATATAATGAAATATATTTGACCCTTATAATATTATTCTCGGTATTTAGTTTTTTAATCGACTCATTCAATTGAAATAAGAGTATATAATATTTAAAATGAAGAAAGATACAAAATATCATTCTTTTAGTATAAAATATGATGTATATATACAATTATGAAAAAAATCAAGTTATAAATGAATATAAAAGTATATATTGATATTACTAAATGTAATTTGATGAAATTTTTTTTTTATAATTTTTCAAAAATTATATAATTAACTAAATTTTATTACATTACTAATATAGTATTTATTTTATTATATGAAAAATAAAATAATACATATTAACAATATCAACACTTATTTAATTTAATTAGAGTATATATATAATGAAGTTATTAGATATATATGATATATTATGTATATTTTAATAAGTCAAATAATAAACATTACTTTGTATTTATGTGTGTGAATTTAAATTAAATAATTGGTTTTAAAATAAAATTAATAATTATTCACAAAAAATTACATTTTGTTTAATGATATAAAAATCATAAAAATATTATATTCAGAAACATTAATAGGATATGGTTTTTAAAGTAATCCATGATCAATTTATTGGTAATTTTTTTATTTAATTACAACATTATTAACCATTAAATTGAAGAAAACTTTAATATCATGGTATTAGTCCAAAAGAACAATGAAGGGTTTAAAAAAATCGGTAACTGTAAAAATGTGATCTAAAATTTGTAAATTTTTTATGATATTATTTAAAATATAATTCGTTTTAGATAATTATATAATCATTGTTGATCCATTTAGATATTATAACTAATCTATATTAATTAAATATTTTATGATCTTTATGTGTTACCCTCCCCTCAATTATATAATTATACCCCTCATTTCTCTTCTTCAAACCACATTAACCATTATAAATTTACCAAAATATAAAAAATTAAATTATACAAACCTCTACATGAATTATATAGTTTCCTTTTATCCCAAATTACCTATACTAAATCCATTAACAAAATATCTAAAAGAGTTATTTCAAAAAAGAGGTAATTTCTATAATCAATCAGATTAGTTTTAAGTATACTTTTACCTCATACAAATATTTATTTTTATTTTTAAAATAAAAATAAAAATATAATAAATATAATTTAATTTTCTTAATATTATTAAACAACATTTTTAACCCTATTATAATCAAATGGAAAGTCAATATATCACTCGTGCATTTGTACAACTTACAATCAACATGTCAAGAAATTATTTATTTCTCATCAGCATATTTTATGGATGGGTAATGTGATGGTTTTAGTATTAATATATGATAATTATAAAATAATTACACTTATTTATTTATAATATCATATCTACATTATAACCTTTTAAATCATTAGAAAATAATAATGTCGGTTGTGTGTATGTTTGGAGTACCATCTCCATGAAGCAAAGCCATTATTATTTCATTTATATTTTAATTGGATGGTAATAATGACGGATTTAGTGAATATATATAATATATATTAAATAAATATTTTTTAAAATTTTATTTTTATTATCCATTCTTTTTTCCATCCGTCAAAAAATTGAAACAACAATAACACATGCGTACAACCTGCCATCTCCGTGAATAATGTAATTAATGTTTTCATCTATATCTATTATTAATGACTAAAAATAATTATATAATTAGTATATAAGAATTTTACATAATTATTAACATTATTTATATGATGTAATCTTGATCCAATCCAAAGGGTAAATACTATCGAAAAAAACATACATAAAAATGAGGCAGATATCACTCAAAAAGGGATTTAATAAAGAAACGATAACACATTAGTGATAAAAGGTATAAGTAAATAATATATGGTATGACATAAATGAGTATTTTTATATAATATATGTATAATAAATCTATATTTTTTAAACCAGACCTTCCAACAGTTATTATGAAAGTATGCCCTAAGGTAAGGGATTTCTAGTCCCCATTTTTTTCCTAGAGACATATTCATAATTGACCAGTTATTTATTTTTTGTTGTTTTTTACGTCCCATTTGGCGTGTTATATCATGAGTATAATTATTTTAAAAATAATTAATGTTTAAAACAATTCTATTATATCAAATGGCTCATGATTCAATAATTACAAAAGTAGTAAGGGATTTTCATCTCATGTTTATTTTTATTGGAACATTCCTTACTACCATATTTTTTATTTTGTGTAATGAATATAATAACCCTGAATGAATTTTATGAATATTATTTTGAAAATTTTGGGGATTTTAATATCAAAATATTTAAATTAATTTCATGGGACTTATGATTCAAAAGTTACCAAAAAGAAAGGGTGTTATGTTACACTCACATTTTTTGTCCTGATTGTTTTTTATTAATTTCCATATGATGAAATATTATGATCCAATACACAAGAATCTCATGAATTTTCCTATTGTGTAATTATTTCTTTAAAATTTATGTTTTCATTTAATTGAACTCTCCTTATGTAACCATGATACTTAATATGTGTTTTTAAGGAGAATTGACATTATTTCAATCTTCAGTTTAAATACCTTTTTAATATATATGCATGTATTCATAAGGGATTTTAAAAAAAATTAGATTAATAAAATGATTATTTAAATTCATTTTTACCCAATTACAAATTTTTACAAAATTAGTGAAAATGAATCTTCATATAATCTTCCAAATGATGAAATTTTTGACCTTTTCAACTAATCTATGAAAGGAATTTTTTGTTATAAAATATATGGTTTAAAGAAATTTATTCAATAACGAATCATCAATGAATTTAATGTTACATTAAAATTATCCATGTTTAATTTCAAATAGAATATATTCATTAATAATTTGAATAACATTATTTTATAAAAAAATTATTTTCAATTGAAAATTATATTTTCCTACATAAATTTTCCAAGTGAGATTTTAAAAACATTTTCTATCAAAGGTGAAATCCTTTGAAGTTACCTAAGACTTACATGGGTGATGATCTAATGAAATATTCAATATTCTTTCCTTATAAGTTTTATTTTTTGATTAAAAGGTGTTTATGAAACCTACTCTTTTTCAATGGTCAATCATGTGATGATAAAAAGAAATGGGTATGTAAGCCTCATTTTCCATTGGATATGAAATGATGAAATTTCTATGAAACCCATTTATTTTAATCGGATATTATATAAAAAATGATTTATGATATTTTAGAACACTTACATATGGTTTTCATTATGTGAATGTAGATATTTTATATCTAAGTATGATTGTAATGTTATAACCAAGGATAATGGTTACGTTATAATCAAGGGTGGTGGTTATATTATAATCAACGAAGATGGTCACGTTATAACATTGTATGGGTGGGACTAATATCTTCCGCTAATTCATTGGGTAATGGTTGATGTCTAATGATATTAATAAGCCTAGAATATACAGTGTACCAAGTTCAGTAAGGGTATTTGTCCACTATGATTATATTGGGAGTAATCCTAGAATACTATGATTGTTTCGGGATTTAATGAATTCCACTATGATAGTATTTTCAATCATACACGACTATTATGGAAATGGTTTTATTTTATTTTTCTATTCCATATACTAATGTAATATGACAAGGTTATGATCCCATGAATCAGATTATATGATTTCTTTGGGATTCAAATGTTATGTAAAACCATATTTTATAATATTATTCAAGATTAAGATCTATGATATGTCATGTATGTTTTTCCAATGTCATTATATTGTTATCATACCCTTATATTCTGTTTATTCCCATTTAATCATTTATATGTCCCTTGTTTATCATTACTGAGATTCTGAGCTCAAAATTTCTTATAATTCAATTACCCAGGTTATGAATAATTGTACTATGTGTGATACATCTTAGAGGGGTTATTGTTATGAATAAAAAAGTGGGAGATAATTAAAAAAATTACGAACCAATTCTCTATGTGTCTAAGTGTATGATGAAAATTTACATATAAGATTATATTTTGGATCATTATTTCATGAATATTCATAAAACATTATGTGATATCTTGAAATTAAATGTTCATATCACTATAATTACTCTAACATATTGTTTCTTCATAGTAAATTGACAGGTGAGTTGTATTATTTCATAGATCCTTATCTCAAGGATCTAAGACCGGAATTATATACTCATGATATGAAAGATAATTCTCTAAGGGCACTGCCTGAAGATTCACTATGTGTAAGGGGGTGATATTTTCTTCATCCAAAGGGATAAATGGAACACATAATGTACTTGAGATAGGATAAGTGGGAGTTTTATTTTATATTCTACTTCCACAATGCTACCATTGATTTAAAAAGGGATTATTTAAATTGGACTAACCATTACATTAATTACAAACCTCATGGATTTATTCTGTAGTCACATATAAAGGAATAACATATCTCTATCCTCAAACCGTAAGTCTCATCGATTATTTTCTATAATTAGTTTTGGTTGACAATGTGAATATTTTATATAAGGAATAATGTTTTTAAATTTCTCTATAATCTCATGGATATGATTATAACTGATTATATTCCACTATTAAACATAATCTAAGAATGATGAAGTCTGAAAAAATATCCCTTACAAAGCCACATAATGTTATATTTGAAGGAAAAATAGAATTTTTTTTTATATTTTAACTCAACTTGAGTAATATTTTAATCCAACCATCCTTGTAATTCAATTGAACACATTCTCAACTATTCCTCTAGAGTTTAAATTGTTCTCTCCGAGTGAACATATGTCTGAGGGTGATTAGTAGTACATAAGTTGATCTCTTTTTTAAATGATTACAGAATGCTTGACTAGAACCTTGATGTAAACATGAGATAATGATGAAATATAATGGAGTTTGTAACTCCATGTGATCTTCAAAAATCAATTATGTATATATTAGAATAAATCTTTAAAAAAAGTTCCATAATATCAATGAAATGTGAAAAAATTATTTGGTGATGGACTACCACTTAGACGACATTTTTCAATTTAGATTCCTTTGGGAGTTCTATAATTAAATCTAATGTTATTTTTTCACATTTGAAATATGATATGGAAGATGGTTTACACATTCCATTGTACATATTTCATCTATCGTATAATTTTTAGAATATAAAGAATCAAGATATAGATTATTTAATATAATACATTATGTCATCCCAGCACTTTGTCATCTTTCATTCGTACACACACCAAGTCCTTTTTGTATGAACACAAACATTAAATCAACATCATGAATGTATAAATAGGATCTGCCAACATATGTATCAAATTAAGGAAACATGATTATACAAATAAAAATAGAAAATAATATCATCATCAGACAAATAAGCTACAAATATGATCATAATAAAATGTATTTTTCTAGTAAATCAAAGCATACTCATGACATAATTCATTATATATAGTCAGGTGGCTTATCCATGAACACAAAACTGATCTAATTTCAAACATGGTATTATAGGGAAAAGTAACCATGTAGCCAAAAACACACAGGTATCAATGTATTTCATGGTAGTCATTGTTAGTCATGCCTTGACCATCAACAACAGACATTAATCTAATGAAAAAGTGGAAATCATGGCCTTTTTTAATTAGTCTAATAATATTAGGAATAATCCATTAAATTAATTAAGGCACATATTAATTAGTCCTTAATTGTTATTCCTAGCACATTATGAATTTATGGTTATTCACCCAACATAGAAAATCTCACATCTCATGCCAATAAAAGTTCGTAATAAAAAATAGTTGGGGATAAAGGACCACCCAACTCAAATAATGGAATCTCTAAAAACCTGAAATTCCCAATAAACCTTTTGGATTCTTTGAAGTCCATTTATAATCCATCGATGACCAATGGTTATAGCTCCTACCCAAGAATTCAAAAATAATTAATTATAAATAAATTATAATTAATTAAATATATATATGAAACCCCCTTAATTAGGGTAAAAATAATACATTCTAAAGGATCCACCAGATGTCACCATAGAGAATGAACCTTCACCAACAAATCATTTATGGTCAATAATTGTCTTATATTTTCAATCCTGAAAAAATAACTATTTTACAACAACATGCTAATCGATTATTCAATAAATTAAATTACAAACCTTATGTAAGAGGGTCTATAACTCTCTTACATCAACAATCATGAAAAATAACTATCGTGTGACAACCAAAAAATGGATTATTCAATAAATTAAATTTAAGACGATAGGAAAAAATAGCCTGATGATATACCACCAATAAATTACATTCAATGGAACACATTCAGCAAAATATGATAACATTTATCTATAACAATCAAATTTTTCACTATCTATGGAAAATTATGAAACAACAAGTCAAATTGTAATCTAATTTCTATAATAGACTATTTCTATAGTTGATATATGAAAGGGAATTAAAATAGAATTGGTAACCTCTTGGGATACTAAAGGATGAGACTTACCATATGGAATCCATTGTAATGAATGAATCATCAATCAGTAATGAAATGATATCAAAAGATCTCTTGCATATAAAAACTTGTCATTACCAAATCAATTATCATAAGTGATTTTGGAGAGTAAAAAGTGATGGTTTGGGATAGATCTCATCACATTAATACATCCATAAAACTGGGAAATGATAGTTTTTGAACTGAATACAAGTGTAAAATTGTGATGATTTATGATGAAATTTTAGTTTAGGTTGGAAATGATCGTTCAGGGTGTGAAACATAATTTCATTTTGTGATTCCTCCCTGTAGTACCTAGTTTTGGCATGAAATTCACTGCATTCACCATTATAACTCCATGTTCAATTAACATCCCTGGCCCTCATAAAAAATACCATAGAGGCATAAGAACCCCATATTATATAACAAATATTGGATTCCTGAAAAGACCCATCCACCAATAGGGAAAACAAAATTTTTTCTATGTATTTCTAGCTCGTGAAAACACCAAACGTTATTGGTCTACTTCTATAGAAAGATAAATTAAAAAATATAATCATAATTGTTAAAATTACACACCTTTATTTAAAACACTATATAGTTCAATAACTTCAAAATATATTCTAAAACTGTCATGACCCCTCCCACTAAAGATGTCACTATGAATGGAGACATATAATGACCCCTCGAGTCCTTCCTCTAGTGGGACCTTGGTTGGTGACTAGCACAATGGGTATAAAAATAATAATATTATTATAGGTATTACCCTCTATAATGACACCATTATATGAGATAGGATAAAAATTCCAATAGATATATAAAGATTAACCCTAAAAAATCGACAATTCTAGGATAAATAAAACTGATACATGTAAAAGTATCTAATTTAAATACCAAAATGACTTGTTTATGACAACGACATAAAAAACTACATCCTAGATACTACTGTCCAACATTGATCAAAACATCCAATTGAAGGCCTAAAAAATGATTATATACATATGGTGATCATAACTGATATACTATGTAGGGGAATAACCAAGGACTCAAGTGATCATGTGAAAAGAGCATGGAAATGTTCTAGTGAACAGACATAAAAACCAACAAGCACCTATACTAGTCTTCTAACTAGTGTCAGACACACCATCTCCCACTCACCAAATCATGAATACAATATGGTAATATAATATCAAGATTATAACAATGCAGGGAACCAAGATGCCTCATCCCCATCAATTTTCAAATCTCATTCCACATTGTTGATTGACTTATGATTCAATACCTTCAACAAATATCATGTAACATACCACCCACACTCAAATGGGTCACACAACTTATCACATTCTAACCACACAAACCTGGTCAACACATCACATTACATCCTGCATACACACACTAGGTCCCCACATCACATGACGCCACATCCCATCCTAAAGAAACATGATACTACACATAAAACTCATTCTAGAAAAACATGGGACCACGCGTCAGATAATATTATGAACAGACCAGGGACCACACATCCCGGATCATCCTGATGACATAGGGGACCACACATCGTATCCCATCCAGAAGAGACCTAGGAGCACTCATCATAGTCTATCCTGAAGACATCAGGGACCACACATCTTGTATCATCCCAAATAAACTCGAGACTACACATCAAAGCTCATCCCAATAAATGATGGGACCAAACATCACAGCTAATGGAAGAGAGGGATAGAGGTGGTAGTCATCCATATGTATTAATACAATCTTGGATATTGGGGAATACACCAGAAACCTAGTACATTTAAGCATTTTTATGTTTATCAAAATTGAGTGGGTAATATAGAAAGTAACATAAACATACATGAAACATTTTCATATTAAAATATACAACCTAGGGGTTTACATAAATAACACTATAACACACCACATTTAAACAAAATACCACAAATAAAATTTTACAACTTCTACCACTCACAATATGAAACACACCATACAACTGCCACACAAGCCACACAATATTTACCACTTTCAACATAAACGTTCCACCACTTTTATTCGTTAGAGATTTTATTTTTAAATAAATGACTCAAATAATTTATATTTAATCAATTTATCTCATATCAATTACACCCATTATAGTTAATTACCCACCCATTCATTTATTCATTTTATTCAGCATCATATATTATCCACCTACTACTTGGAAAACTAACACAAGCACGATAAAAAAATAGTTAGACAGACTCACATAACTACTTTTTAAAAATCACACACCGAAAATTATATTCACATCACATTATCCAAGCCATATCTCCCCAAAAATACACTACTCAACTACCACTAAACCAAATCATCATCACACCACAACAAACAACTTATCACACATGTCTATGCTAACCAAATATCACATCAATACCCCTCACACCACCAAACCCAACCAATCACAAATATCATCTCAGAGAAACCACAAGACACACAAGGAAAACCCAAAAATCAAAAACACAAACAATATAAACATATCCCAACTTCAAAATCTTTTAAGGAATTTATCACATCACTACATTATATTATCATGGGAATTGTCTCTTTAACAGACATCAAGGGGAAACCAATTATTCGTAAAATATACATTTTATATCCTTTTATATAGGTTTTATCCCAAAACTACACAACAAGGTTCATCACATAAATCAACTATAGAACATGAAAGTCTTCCAATAGACACTATTCATATAACTGGAAGATGACATGCATAACAACATAAACAACGTTTAAAAAAATAAAAGCATAAGATAACTCCCATACCCCACAATTTTAGCCATGTTGATAAAATATATGATTATGTCGAACATAAATATCCACCCAAGGAATAGAAAATCATTAAATTACCACTTGTAGCTTATATAAAGGGTGAGAAAAATAATACACTAAAATAAGGGTTCTTTTTCGATCATGTTCTCCACCACAGGGTAAAGAAGAAACTAACCAAAAACCCCCATTTGAACAAGAAACGTGTGGGTGAACCTACACCACACAATATGATCATAAAAGAGTATCCCAAACATATATCCCAAACCATGATTCAGCACTATAGTGAACTCTGATGAATAATGGAAGGAAATAGATGAGAGAGAGGATAAAACAAACCATGTATCAAAAATAGGATTCCATGGATCGAAGACGGGAATCCAAAGATAAATACCCCTCAAAGGAATCCAAACACACCTTAAGAGAGTAACATCAACTTCCTGGAATGAGAGTGAGGGTGTAGGGTTTGAGGAAAAACTGAAGGCACCTCAACATTAAAAGGCACACTGCATATGGTAATTATATGGTAACTAAACCATTTATAGTTTATGTAAATGTTAGGAGTCAGATATTAGTAAAAACATGTTACATATTTTATTTTAACATGGAAATGTACACATCCTATAGCATCCCCGGAACATCCATAAAAAATATGTTAACCACATTCACATGTGGTGTACACATTACACCTAATGTATTCGCCAAAATTCAATCATTTAACATCCAATCGTCTATGGAACACATACATGACTCCTAGGTGCACCAGGAGCCTTGGAAACATGCAATGGGTAGGTCCACATAGATCTAAACCCTTACATTAGACACCACCCAGAAAATTATCATCATAGGGAATCCAAAAACAAGTTCTTATATAAAACATTAGTCATCTATATAACCACAATATCAGATACCTCTCAAGGATCCTTTCATATATCAAATACTACCACATGTAGAACACAAATTACTAATTAACACAAAAACCATCACAACCACATCACCTCATCTCATATGAAATAACATTGCACCAACTAATACCTTCCAATGAAACCACTTTTCAAAACATACACTACATGATTAGAAAACTTCCACACTCCCCAAACCAATAAGACACACTACCATAAAAAATGAATATGGTAAATATATCCTTAATGTGATGATACTATCCACTCTGGGTGACTCAAACTTTCCCACGCATGTTTAATCACATTATAGTTAATTTGCCTCTATTATGAATCATGTACAACCCTTTTCACATGTTAGACATTTTAAAACACATCACAAAATAATTAATATAAGAATATATGATAATATACCATGTTCCAAACATTATATAAAAATAAAACAATTAAAAAAATAGAAAAAATGTTTTGGTATTGGGAATGAATCAACATATCTGACTCCCAAGTACTCTCCTCTTGGAAACCATTCCACCATAACACTAGAACTAATATAATGGTTCATCCACATTGAAACTTCTCTTGGTGATCCTAGATCTCCAAAAACAACTCCATTTACATCGAGTCATTAGCGATATGCAATTCCCCCAGTTAATAATATGTTATTCATTATTATTACATTGATGAAGCTAAGAGTTATGGAAGATGTTGTTGATAGTCTCTAACCATGGTGAAAATGAAAACTAACATGCAACCTTCCCAACATGCCCTAATACATAATAGGCCCGAAAAAATGTGGATTAAATTTTTATCCATCTACCAAAACATGGATTAACAATCTAAGGGGATACTATTAAGAATACATGATATATATTCAAACTCAAGGTGACTTTTCCTATGATCATTATAGGACTTCTTATGGCCCGACACCACGCACATCTACTCTATATTACCATCTTTATGAAGGTGGAAAGTAGTGATAAGGCACAAGAATGTTGAAAATATTTCTAAAATACTATCTAGAATCATGAGGTACAATTTGGATCCTAATATTCACTACTAGAATACTGGTCTTTAGTGACTGCCAAAAGCGGTCGATATAGGTCTTTAGCGACCACCTTGTGACTTATTTTGGTGGTCGCAGTTGTTTTGTCAGTAAAAGCCAAAAAATACTACCTATATCAGCCACTAAATGTCCATTTTAAAAACACTATTGTTCGGGTGGTATTTGGTTTTTGCCGACATAGCGAGGCACAACTAGGGGTTGGGGGATGGAACCAAATGCTTCTCCACCAGCCATGGAGGATATGCAGTGGCCAGAGAGAATCAGCTACACCGACAGACATCGATGGGTGGCTGGGGAATGTCATGGGAATGAAATAGGACTACTCAGAGTTGTTTGGGGGTGTTCAGTTGTTATCAGTGGGTGTGATAGGTTAGAAAGGGTGTCATGGTCGTGACAACGTAGCGGTTGGGGCAGCGGGGCTCTTGTTGCAGCGGATTATCAGGGAAGAAGAAGATAGATGCGGAATAAATCCCGCGTTAATTAATTTCATCAGTAGTGACCTCTTTTGAAGGTTGCTATTATTGGCTTTAGCGACCACCGTTGGAGGTCACCTCTTATGCCCGACATATAAGCTCAAATCTGTGGTAGTGATTAGATGATAGACCAAATTACATTGTTCATCCTAACCAAATAATTCTGGTAATTCCTCAATTAAAAAACCAAGACTCTCGACACACAGATCTACAAAATAGTAATCCAATTTCATCGTACAAACTTATATCACCCAAAATATGTCACAACCTCCTAGGGTTGTGGAACATTTTGACTAAATTCATCGAGATGCCTCCCATTTTCCATTCATAATAAATAGGTAATGAACTAAACCTCCCAGAATATGGTGTTCCACTTTCACATGTTGGAAAACATTACATCATTCCACAAAATTTTCCACCGACCATGTCATCCTTGGCCACCATATATATCTCCTCAATATATGATACATCATTGTCACACAATGATGTACTAACAAGGGAGACCAACCAAACTGATAGAGAAATCCATCTTGCATCACTTCTATGATAAAAAACTACCCCTAGAACAACATTCCATTGTGATCATCCTTTGACCATCCCCCAGGTGCATTAGCATGTCCAAAACAATCATGTGTCTCCTATGAATCTGAGTCTCTCCACTGAGACTCATCCACCTTCTTTATCACAGATGACTACATGTCCATCTTGTAAAAGAAACCTCGACCACTTCCCTATTTAATTTTAAATTACAATGCTATTAGATCCTTCATTCCATTAAAAAAATCCACACACTCCTCAGACACAACAAATCCAGACTTTTGACTAAACACATTGGTATCTAAATTACCCTTATTTATATTGTAAGAGATATTAATAACATAATCATAATGAAACTATCTCCACCACTATTAGCTTTGATTCATATCTGGTTGAGGGAAAAAAATATTTTAGTCAGTTTTGGTCTGTAAAAACCATAAAACACTCTTCAATGATCTAATTATTCCCTACTAGTTTCTTGAAAAAAATGGTTGTAAACTCTAGATCATTGATGGAATATTTATGCTATTGGGGAAAGAATTTACTAAACCCATAATATATCACCTCTCTCTTATACATAAATATTCATCCCAACACTATATATGAAGAATCCCAAAAAAACTGAAACAAATCACCCTCATTAGTTAATAGAAGAAATAGAAAACTAACTAACATATCCTCAACATAACAAAATATAGTCATACATTGATCAGTCCACACAAAATCCTAGTCATTCACTGTTAATGTTATCAATGGGGCTAGAAATCAAGAGAATTCAGGTATAAACCATGGATAATATCCCGTTTGACCAAGGTAACATGGAACATCAAACACTTTATTGAGTGGTACCAATGAAAAAAATAGTATTATACCTTTGGTTGATACACATACACACCTACCAAGCCACTATATTTCCACAAAAAAACATCTTATGTTCATAACTCACACTTGGAAAACATCCTGTAATGATGCTTGTGTGGAAAGGCATGGAAAATTAATCTGACGTGATTTTAATTATTATCCAATACCATAGAGTATACAAAGATATAATAAAATGAATAAAATCACGATAAAGTAATGTAACACATAGAACATGGAGTTAAAAATCCCTTGAACATGACTAGCATGTTCTTTACACCATATAACATAACCTATATCTAGATGTGAACATATCTTTATCTGAAGGTAGTCTCTCGAATATCCTCATATTTCACCATAAAATTTTGAAATATATACCACATATCGATATTAAACAACTAACTAGATCCTCTCAACTGATCCAATAATTCATATATCCTTAGAATAGGGTAATGATTCTTTGTCATTACATAATTTAATTTTTGGTATTCCATGTCCAGCCATAGAATATCCTATGCCTTCAGGGAATATGATAATGGAGTACCCTATAATGACACACTGGGAAAGCTAAAACCCCTATTCATCATATCACCCATCCACTTCCTAAAATAACCCAACTTTGTGAGATCCATCCGATAGGGATCTGTCATTATTATAGATGCACACAACTACACCTCTATGTTGAAATTGACATCACCTCATGTATGTATTTCCATAAAAACATTTGGGAAAAGTTCAAGGAACTCCTCCAAAACCATATGAACAATCCTAAACTAAGATTATATAGATAAATACACCAACTAAAAAAAGAGCTTCCACTTTATTAACACCCAACTGATAACCTTCCTCACCAACGAACACCGCTTACAAGTCCTCCACATTGGAAAATGAAATGCTTCTTCGGAAGAGATTAATTATTGAATGTAGGGATTGTAGTCCATCCATAAAAATGATAATATTGTTAGATATATATGAAACTAGAAGTATTATATAACAAATTTGAACTTCCACATCACTATACTACATTCCAGAAACACATCAAACATGGAATTCTGCCCTCCAAATAGCGTAGATGCCAACAAGGGAACTATATGCCACTACAAATTCTCTCCCAACAAGAAAAGAAAAATAGAAAGAGAAAAAGTATTGTGATTCTCTTGAGTGAAACAAACAACACACAGTGGTATATGGTAAATTGTTCGTACATAGATCAACTACTGGCTTTTCTGGTACTGCTACCTCTAACGCATGCATCTGATGATGCTCGACTCCCCTACCTATCACTCATAGCCTCATTAGATGTGCTCTATCCCGGGTACCTTTGATGGGAACCATCATGAGGCCCACCACTATGAATATTACATGTTATTGGTCTCAAGAAAAGAAATTGTAGGACTTGTTTAGGAACTATCTGAAATGAAGTTGTTGCTACTAAAAAGGGGTCGGACTAACTAATAAAAACCAGCCTCCAAGACAGGTCTGGAAATGAGTCTTGAGGTTCTAGTATATACCATATATATGAAACAAGAAAAGAAAACCAAAAATGTGATCAAAAAACACCTTTCCCTGATAGTTGGGAATGATAATGTCAAGAACTTCTCCCTATTCAATAGAACATTGTCTTCCTAAGAACATATGGAACACTGCCCAAAGTTATTCTCCTCAATACGCAATACATGACACTCTAATGAGGTTCAAATTCAACGAAAATAATTATTTTGATAACCTCTGTTTTGTATGCACAACTAGATAAATCAAGTGTGAGAAATGAGTGACCACATACCTAATCACTGGATGAAAATCCTCCTCCAAATTTCATGCCATGGAATCCTCATCATGGAAAACATCTGGAGAAAAGTGAACGATGACATTCAACCCAATCCCAAGATCCCACACACTAACACTACCCAACTAAAGGAAGATTAGGTACTTCTTATTAGCTTCCCACATCATTAAAGAGGGAATGTCTTCCCAAAACCCCCTCTTAAGGTTAGGCCACAAAAAATGTACCTCCATTCAATAAATAGAAACCAGTGTCTACCACTAATGTGTTACTCCCTACATCTGAAAAACATATATTTTTTCCCAAAACTCATCTCAAAATTTGATCATACTAAAAATGATATTTATCTCCTCAATTCAGTGCTCTGACTATAGTTCCAAGAAACCCCTCTCATACATAGCCAAATTATACCTTTGAAAGGAATTAAAATCCATCTCCCTTGCCTTATCCTACTATATCAGGTCAACCCTATGATAATCAACTAGATCATCTTATTAAACCTAAAATTCTTGAGTAACTCATTGATGAAGAACATGAACCATAGCTAACAAGAAAACCAGAACGACCAAATCTTAGTAGCATGAAATTTTATTAATTATTATTAAATTAATAATTTTATTTTCGAAAAACTCACAATTTCAACTTGAAGACAAGTAGTTAGGATCCATCAACCTCTCTTAGGTCACTACCCTGAAAATAGGTCCACCTCACATTTTCATTCAATAATATCGTACTGCATGCACATGACCATGAGGGGCAAAAAAATCATGTGTCTTTGGTGGTATCCATGACCTGTGTTATGCTCCATGTTCAACTAACAGTACTTCCATACCATCCAATGAAATCCACAAATCTTCTCAACTATAAACTCTACCAAATCAATCAAACATCCCCTTTGATACTACTCTATCATGGACCCTCACACCAAATATAACAAAGGTAAGGAAGAGAGATAATTACCCTCATGTCCCACCATATGAATCCAAAGGGTTGGTGAATATCAATGAGGGTATAAGAAATCTTATAGAATTGAAGGCGTTACCCTCTATAAAGAAACCATATCGGGAGGAAGGATAAATTAACACCAAACCAATCAAGACAAATATATAAATTTAAACCAAAAACCACCAAACAATTAATAAATAAAAAGATGACATATATAAAAATCTCTGATGTAAGTACCCAAAGACAACTCTACACCAGTAACTCAACAAAAATTCCAACTGATCATGTAATGTCTAGATCCATCCCCAATGTCATCCTAAAAACTAGAAAATAGTTTATATAAATAGGGTGAGAATATTAGGTATACTCAATAGGAATATAACAGATGCCTCACGTGCACAAGTGAAATTTTCATTCTAAATAACTAGTAAACAAACGAAATTAAAAAAAAGCACTAATACCTGCCATCTATCAAATTCTATCCACACCATGAACCACTCCAAAAATCATGCATATAATATAATTAAATAATATCATGATCATAAAAAACAATGGAACACTGCTAAAACCTTCCCTAATGATTATACACTACCATTCCCCAAAATCAAATGTCCTATACTCACATCCCTTCCTCATATACTATGTCACATCCAACTCACACACACCTGGTCTACACAGCAAATTAGATCCCATATGCACACACCTGTTACATACATCACACCAGATCCCACCTACACACACCTAGGCCACATATCACATCACACCCCATCCCACACCGAAGAAACCTAGGACTACACATCACATCCCATCCCAAATACACCATGTTCCACAAGTCAAATCTCATCTAGAATAAACATGGAACCACACAACCCAGATCACCTTGAAGACACCTGGGACAACACAAAATAGGTTACCCCGAGACACATGGGACAACACATCGCATCTAACTTTGAAAACACATGGGACCACACATCATATCATGGCGTGAAGACACATGGGAACCAATATCAGAGCTCATCTCAAAGAAACATGGGAACACACATCATATATTAAGGAATAGAGGGGGTATCCACCTTTACAAATTACATATATCTTAGATGTTAGGGAAAAAACATGTAACCCAGAACCTCTGATCCTGGTGAAAGGTTATCCACATCTGGTGGGGCACATATAAAATAGCATAGACATACATGATACATAGATATCACAAAATACCAAACCAATGAGGTATCATAAAAATTATTATCACAAACCACATTACAAACATGTACCAACCATGATCTATTATAACATGTACCACCACTATATTTAACACACCACACAACCACCATATAGGAGAAAAAATATTTTAAACATTATACATACATGTTCCACCACTTGTATTCATTAGCCTTTTCATTTCACAATATTCCAATATATTAATTATATTTATGACATTTTTAACATATCAATTTCACCTATTAAATTAAATTATCAAACGATTAATTTATTCACTATATTTAGAATCATAAATTATTCCACTGCTACATGGGAATCTAACAAAAACAATCCACACAATTGATATCCAAACTCACAAACCTACCATAGCAACACTATAATCCTTCAATTGTTATTTCATAAAATCATTCAAACCATCATACCCCAACAATTTCACCAAAACCAAAGTTCTAGAACCTCAATGAACATCACCACACAACTGCCCACATAGATAGATTCTACCCAACAAACACATCACTCCAATTAACACCACACATCCCATATGGTCACAAATATTATCTCACAACATCTAAAGGCCAAAAATATCACCAAAACAGGCCAACCCACATAGAACAAGAACACATCATAACATAAAATTTATTCTGGTGATTTTTCACATAAATTCATTATATTGTCATTGGTTTTTTTACACATATTGACATCCAGGGAAAACAAATTATTAGCCAAATATAAGTTCCTTGGACTTTCTTTTAGGTGATATCACAAAAATACACAATAAGGGTCATTAAATATATAAACTATAGTATAAGAAAGAAATACAACAACCTCTATTTTACTAATTGGCCACATGATTTCATTAAAACATAAAAAAATATAAAAAATTACAAGGAATATGATAACTCACATACCAATCCTCTTAAGAAATGTCAATTAATTCTTTGATTATGTTGACACTTATAATCTAACGAAAGGTAATGAAAAGAATAAATTCAGACACGTATCATATAAAAAGGTTGATAATTAAGATCCCCTACCTTAAAGGAGATTTATAGTCTCACTACACACCACTATGTGAAGAAAAAATCAACTAAGAATCACATTCACACAAGAATCATAAATTCATACCTGCACGCCACCCAAATATTGACAAAGAACAATGTAAACACATAACACAACCCAAACATTTCCACTGCAGTGACCTTCAATGAAGAATTGATGGAAATAAATGCTAATGTGGAGAGAAATAACCAAAAAATGTTTAAAGGAATCCATGGATCAAAGACATGAGGACACAAATAAATACCCATCAAAGGATTCCTATGATTCCTCAATAGAGAACAATCTTACAGTTGGAATGAGAGAGAGAGGACATATGGTTTACAGAAAACCTATTATAATCCAACCCTTAAAGATGCACTGCATAGGGTAATTACATGGCATGTAAAAAATTTACATGTCAAATAAATGTATTTGGACATATCTCACTATAAAATGTGTCTCGTTTTACTATTTAAACCCAAAAATGTAAACATCATTTAGTATCCCATGAAACAAAAACAACAAGATGTAAACAACATTTACACATCATATACACCTTATATGTCCTGTATTCACCGTGATTCCATAATTTAATAGCCAAAATCATCCAAATGACTTCCATGCCTCCTCTGAGAACCATGCACCTCTGAAACAAGCAATGTGTCAGTCCACATCGATCAGAGGCATTACCAAAAAATATACGATACCCTATAGAAAATTAATAATGGACTGTGTGGGCAAGAAATCCCCATAAGGGAATAAAATATATGAATTGGGTAAGAAAAAATTGTTAGTACTGCTAATTATAAGTGATAACAATAATTTACCAAGAGTGTGTATAAGATAAGTATATGGGCATGAAAATTTAAGAATGTAACATGAAAAATAAATATTGAATTCATACCCCCAAACTAAAGAGGTTGTTTATAAGAGTGAAAACACAACATATGGGAAATTCCATGTAAGATTCAAAAACCAAAACAACATGGAAAAAATATAATGCAAAATTCATAATCTTATGTCAAGGATAACCACTTAGAAAATATAACATATGATAAATTTCACTATTATCATTACATGTTCAAGTTAACTGCTATCATATCATAGTTTAGTTTTGGCAACAACATATAAACCATATAGAATGTAATTACGATACCCACTCCTTCACCATAAAAGGTATCTTATATGAAATTAACATTACCTAATGCTTTTTAGGGCTACATAAGACCCAAAAATCACATATTAATATGTATATTCATCAATAACCCATAATAGAGAAAATGATTCTATTCAAAATTCCTTATCAAGATATTACATAGAATAATGAATTTAGATTTATAATTATTTTTTATGATATAACCAGCAACTATATGATATATATTCTAAATAAAAAATGATAAAAATAATTTTATATATAAGTTATTGAAAATAGTATACTAACATGGAGTTACATTGATGTAAAATATTCATTAAAAAATTGAGTTGTAAGAATATAAACAAACCACTTTGGTTAATCATTTAAATATGTGAAATGGATCTATACAGAATCATTTTTTCGGTTAAACATTTTAATCTCACCAAAATGGGTTTTTTACATAATGATTGTTTTTAAGATAATATACATGATAATTCAAAACAACTCATGGGGAGGTACTAGAAATTAATTTAGGCATAACAGTGTTCCCCCCAATTTGGTTCATATAAAATATATAATTTTGATGGGAATATAAAAATATACATTCACCAACAATGAATGGTAAATTGAACTCTGATTATATATAAAGATAAAATATATTCTAAATATAGATGATATATTTGAAAATATTATAAATGATATGTTAGATATGGATTAATAATGTATAGCCAATAGGTAACAAGGTTGGTTTGAATGCTCCAGTATGACTTATAAAATAATCTACTAAATCCACATGAAATAGAGACCTATTGATGGTTATGTAATAATACAATATATAAATAAAATTTGTGATATTATATAAATAATATGCTATATACACACTATTTAAAATAAATTAGGTGAATAAATGAAAATCTCTCTCAAGGAAGGATATTTTCAAATAAAACCCTTACTTATTTTGCAGTGTTTGATTCAAAATTCATTGAATGTTGAAAAATAAAATGTTTCAATAAATAAAAATAAATTATTATAATATTAATTAAATATAAATTAATATATCATATATATTCACTATAAATAATAAATTCGATTATACAATTAAAACATGTCTCAGTTAAGGGAAATCAGAAAAAAATCTCATATCAAATTCAATATTTCTTTTGAATTTTACATACAATCCCAGATTATTAAATTATGTTCGTTATAGAAATAAAAAATACCATATTTTAAATTTTATAGGTTAAGTCTATTGTATTTTACATAACCTGTTTTCATTACATTGGTTTCTTTGGTTTTTTTAGGTTTCTTCCTACATAACACTATCCGTTTGTGAATCATGGTCAATGGTATTGTAAAAAAAACCCCATGATATCCATAATTATGGGGGGGGGTTACATTTAAATTCAAAATAATGAAATCCTTATAAAATTTCATAGTTTATTGAAAAACATTTTTGATTATGAAATAACTTTTAGATATTCATTTACGGTAGTTATAGATAATATTATAATATCCCTCTACCTACACTCTCAGATATACTGACGAAATAATAAAAAATTACATTTACAGATTTGATACCAATAATTTTGACCCAATTGATTCCCATATTAACCATAAAACTTCAAAAGAAAAAATAGATAAATTAAAACATGAAGAATGAATTAGGTTTATTTTTTTGGAGAATTCAATAAAAATCATATAGAAATAATACCTGGTTTTTTAGATGTGATACTCACCACCAAAACAAGATTTTCTTATTTCACATTAAGTCTACTTCATCATCTACATGAAATCCCTTGTTGACATAATTTTTTCAACATCATTTCTTCATAACCCTTGATATAGGAAATATAATAATGGTGAGTTGAAATGATCACTAAGGGTAAAAATAAATATTAACATGTGAACATCATCCATTAACATTAGAAGTGCACAAGGGAATGGTGACATATTCAAAGTGCATGGGAGACTTATAAAATAATACATAACCATGAATACTATAGTCATCAATCATGAAAACATGAAATAAGGATTTGACAAAGGAAGGAGTCCTAATAATAAATAATCATGAGCCATGTTACAACAATATTTATCAAATGAAACACTATAAACTATTGCAAATCATATATTAAACGTGTTTTATTCTTGGATCATTATCATCATAGAACACTAATATAATCGTTAAAAAACCTTTATAATTGGAATAACCATAAAAATTAATTCTAATATAATTATCTATAAAATATAATAATTACCAAATTCATTGTAGCACTATTTGAACCACCCATCAAAAAAGCTATAATGGACTCAACAAATGCTATCTGGGCCACTACATCATATAAGATGTAATGGGATTAGTCGGTTTTGTCTATTACACCCATCGTATAAGATGTAATGAGCTCAATACATACTCTCTAGGCCACCCCATCATAAAATTTATAATGGGATCACCAATAGATCTCTTGGATTCCCCACCATATGTGGTATAATGGGCTCACCCAGTGTTATCAAGGTGCACCCATTGTATATAATGTCAACGTACCTCAAGTATATAGATATTATAAATAATCTCCAAACTCATAATCAATACCTTTATTATATTAAAATTTAGATTTACCAATGAAATATAAATGGGTTCTATAACAATCCCTTTAAAAATGATTGTTCGTTGGAAAAGAAATGGGTGCTATAAAAATTTCATTTATACACAATTAACTCATTGAAGAAAAATGTGTTATATAATAATATATTTGAAATAATATTTATCCATCCAGATAATGAATGAGGATTGCATCAACATAAAATATCTCCCTTGAATCATAAATAACCAGAAGTGTTATATACATTGATGAATAAAAATACCATTTTGATATCATTTAAGGAAATTTGAAAAAATATTCTTATTTTTATTTTTAATAAAACATTATTATAAATACTGATGATTCATAATATATTTTTTTAAATCATTTACTTTAAAAAAATCCTTCTAAACCTATAAATAAAGTGAACAAAATCATTTCAAATATTACTTGATGAAATTATCCTTTACAATTTAAATACACATTCTATAAAATTTTGAAAATAAATTTTCTTATAAAATAAATTAATAAATTCTAAAGAATGTCTTTCCTAAAAGTAAATTGGATACTACTAAAAAAAATTTGATTTTTTTTGAGAACATGGTTTTTGAGGAAAAAGGGATTTCGATGAAGTGAGAAATATATATTATTTTACATAAAATCATTTTATCATTTATTTTAAGTAATAAACATGGTAAAAATGATAAAATAACATTAAAATATAATTATACACTATATAATAATGTAATTTATGAGTTTCATGAGATATGGGTCTAAATATATCATTATTGGATACATAATTATGAACAATCATGATAAATAATGATATAATAACATAAGAGTCTTACCACATAGGAAACATTAATTCATAATTCATGTGAAAGAAAATATTTTAATGAAACTAAATAAATCATGAAAATAATTATATTAATTATATAAAATGTTAATGGGGTAGTATAAACATATAATAAAATACGACCATTGTATATCATAACATAGATATCAAAGAAAAAAAATAAGGCAAAATATCTTACATCTTTGGTAACATTGAAACTCTAAACCCCATTAAATAGAGATACTGAAATTGATTTGTAAATCCCAATAAATTTACATATAATAATTTTAAAACAATATAATGGACATTTTATACACCTCAATCAAAATAAGTTGTTAATAAGGAATATATCTCTCATAAATAAAAGTGAGAAGAAAAAACCCTTACCATATGCTTCCATTAGGATAATCATGATATAAACTCTTTTATAGTTACTTTAAACATGTTATTTAATTACTAAATAAACATATTAATATTTAATATGTCATATATAATTATTTTATATAATCTTATCACCCCATTATTAATAATGTATCATTATTTTCATTCTTTGAGGAGTTAATTGCCTTGATTTCTTTTTCATGATTTGTTATGAATGTTTTTGTTATTGAACATATTATATAGTTCCTTCATGTATTGAATATTAATAATTACACCATTGTAATATTTATATGTCAATAATACCATTTAAACGATTCATTTTTTATTTATAAAAAAATTAACCAAGTTTATGATCATTGAGATAGTAAGTCGTATATACACAAGAGTGACATTTTCATTTAAAATTGATCATTACAGAAACAAGGTATGAATGGTTTTATGTTAAAATATTTATAATTATATTTTAAATATTATATTATGAAATTATATATACATATATATAGAATTGTTTCTTTGTGGTGGAGAAAAGATACTTACATAGCATTGTAAAGGTAGTAGTCTATATGTACACAAACAATGTTTTCATTTTCGATGTTACTAATAAATTAAGAAATAAAATTATATATTACATTTAAATATTATAAGTAAATCATGAATATAATAATTATTTAGTTTATACCACATATATTAAATATCATTACACTGGTTACCATCCATGTAACACGTTAGTTAAAAACCAATCACATCGCTTTGTGAGGGGGTAGTCCACTGCACAACGAATTTATGTAATCATAACCCCTATATAATTGAATTTAATAAATTATAAATGATATAAAATCTGTAAGAAATAATTATGTTATAAATATCATGTATATAATTTTAATATATCATTATACCCAATTGTGAAAGGTTGTAGTCGAAAAATGATCGACATCAGTTCACGATGTGGTTGTTCGGTGTACACACAACTTATGATTTCATAAACCATTTTTGGGATGTGGAAGTGGTTTTTTCCATGAAAATATTCTAAAAATAATAATTTTATATGATATAAAAAAAATTTATTTGACCATTGTTTAAGAATAATTGATGGATAAGGAGAATGAAATGAATGAAAAGACCATTGAATAATGTTACCACTTCTTCAGTTATGATCATTAGGATTACACCCAAAAATTACTAGGATGGATTAATGAACAAAATAATGAATCTAGGATATGATTATAGAAGTTAGTAATTGATTTTTTATTTATTTTTTGAGCCCATGATCTTGTAAATTTTGATAAAGGGAGGATGCTTGGTGGCCTCTACTAGTAGGGTGAGTGGCAAACATATAATTGTTTTGAAAGAGTGAAGTCTACCCTTGTTTTTCAGGTAATGGGGCCCCAATAATAATATCTTATAGATAATATATTTCAAAATATCATTTTATATATAGAAAACTAGTTTTGTAAAAGTATATAGGTCTTTTTACCCCTGAAGTCTAATGTTCAATACCTCAGAAAAATCATTTTCACCATAATCCCTTTGATTAATTTTAAATGGTTTCACTAATAATTATGTTCAAAAATTAATTTGGAGTTATTATAAATAATAAATTTCTTGATTCATTACATGGAATATATTTCGATAATTTTAATTTTACAAAGGGATAAAAATTAATTTAACATTAACTCTATAGACACGTTGGTGAAAGTGGATTTTTTAAGACGTGTACTTTTGAGAAAAAATTAATTTTATATAAACTATATGGAGAATAATATTTTTTTTAAAATAAATTAATATTTAATGATATATATTCTATAAATTTCATTTAAAACCTTCCATATTAGAGATAATTTTAAATAATATAAATGGATAAACCTCATGCATTTTAATACAGTATTTAGGGGAACCATAGTTTTAACTCAAGAAAAAACATCTAATGATAAAAATATATTTTTGAAAAATTAGTTAAGTAGATTAAATAAAAAAAATTATACTTATTTAAAAATTAGTGGGAAATTTATATTAATCAATTTATTTAAATTAAATGATATGTTTACAAGAATTATTATTTTTCACTATTCTATGAAAAGTCAATATATTTTTAAAAGAACTAAAATTGAACCCAATGTAAATTTGGATATTTTTATATGAAAAATGAATTTATTTTTTAAAAATAAATCCTATATGTTTTTATAAAATTGAATATAGTATTTATTTTAATGAAAATGAATAAGAAAACTTTTTTGAAAAAAAACATAATTCTGAAGAATAATATCACATTAACAAAATTGATTGATTATTTAATAATCATTTTTAAAAAATTTATATTTATTAGAATATATTTATTCATAAATTTAATAAATTAGTTAATAAAATTCATATAGATGATTTTATTAGCTATATTAAAATGTTTATATATATTATGGGTCATTTATGCTGGGTGTTGTGTGTTAATTCATATATTGAGCATAAAAAATCACAATATTTCATTAACTACAAGTTATTTAAGAGATTAAATTTATTTAAAAATAATTATATCAAAATATCATAGTGATTTTCTTTATCATATATGTTTATTTTTTTCATTTTTATGCTATCGAACATAATTTTATTCTTTAAAAACATAGGGTGATAAATATTCCACACATTAATAAATTATTACCTTATAAATTTAACCCTATCTTGATAATCAATGTTTAGAAATTTTAAAATACCATGGTTGTAATCCCATATAAAAAATATGGAAAATCATTTTTATAATAATAGAAAAATAGAGGTATGAGGGTCATCATGAACAACACATAACATGGTTTCTATATAGGTGAACATTGGTAGGATTTAATGATATTGAAATGGTGGAAAATAATAAATATTTATATTTAGTTTTATTTTTCATTGATAAAAAATGTGAGTGACCAATAGAAATTTATAGTATTAAAAACCATAAATCTATGAAGATTTAAAAGGCAAAAAATTCCTCAGAATTAAAATTACAAGGAAATCATTTTTGTTTTAAGATAATTTTCCTAGAATTGAGGAATTATCTCACCACCTTGAGTAAGAGTGTTTTGTGATATAATTACTTGATTAGTGTAATTTCAACATTTCATTAATTTTTAAGACAATATCATATTTTTCTCCACATGATGTGTATTAATAAATAAATATTCATGGTTGAAGTACCAAAATAAAAATATTATAGACCACATAATACCTTAAATAATAATATGATATTTCTATGATACCCAAATTTCAATCCAAATTTCTTCATTAATAATTATCCTTAAAATTCATTTAAATTTTCCCAACTTAGTTTGAACAATAAATTTTAAAAGGATTTGTTCATATATTTTTAAAGGAGAAATCCCAAAATTTTCCAATAATCAATTACAATATTTTCAGTAAATAAACATAATATTTACATGTAAAAAATGTCACACTAATAAGGACATCATGTTGTCTAGCATTAAGTGTTACACTTTTTTCACACTTCAATTTTGGGTTCCAACCCCGTGGCCTTTCCGAATTTGATGGGTTGTCACCTAGAAATTAATTTTTCTTTAATGGAATTAATAATACTTCCCTAAATAAATCATTATTTTGATCCTAAGAGTTATAATTTCGGCATCCCAAAAATTTCTCCCAAAATTTCATTAATAACTTTAAAATATTAACAAATTAAAACATAAAATGGGGTGTCTAAGACATTGGACTCACAATCAAAAATATTCTTATAGAATTATGATGATATCCACTACTCATAATATTACCTCATATGAAAACATACTAATCCACAAAGCAATCTGACCTGACATATGGTTCTATATATAATAGACTAGAACTCACACTCCAGGATCCAGTGGTGAAATCCTAAAATTTACATTTTTATATTTGATACTGATAATTGTTATAAAATTTCTCGCAATCCAAACCATATAAAATAAAATTGTAAAATAACATCAGTTATATCATAGAGGAAATTTTTGGTTTAGTGTTCTATAAAAATTACAAAAAAATCCTACATAAAAAATACTCATGTTGTTAAATGATCATTTTCCCACTTAACCAATATTTTATTATTTCAAATTAATTCATCCTCATCCACATGAAATCCCTTATTGAAAATTATTTCTCAATACAATTTCTTGACAACCTATTAAAAAAGAAACATAAGAAGGATGAGCTTAAAATCTTAGTAAGGGTAAACAAAATAAATAATAAGCTAATGTCAGCAATGAACATAAGAAGTAAATATGGGTATATTGACATAAATAGAGTGCATGAAAAAATCATAAAACTATTCAGACCCATAAATACGAGAATAATCAATCATGGAATGATGCATAAGGATTAAAAAAATAAAAGAGTCATAAGAATCAATAATTATTCACTGTATGATATCAATAATGATCAAATGAAACATTATAAACCCACTCAAATCATAGGAAAAGTAGGCTGGTATCATGAAAATTCCTCATCATTGAACATATATAGTACCGTTAAAAATTATTTTAATTTTAATAACCAAATAGAAAAAATCTCATATAATTACCTGGATGAAACACTCATTGCCCAATGAATTAGAGAAATATCTTGTTTAACCCTTCATATAATCTATAATAGTCGCACAAAATTTTTTCTGGGATAAAAAATCATATAAGATATAATGGGATCACTCGACACTATTTTGGCCTCTCCAAAATTTACGTCGTAATGGGATCAGCAAACACTATCTATGCTACTCCACCATATATGATATAATATGCCCAAACGATGCTATCAAGGTTTCCCCATCATATATGATGTAACAAGATCACATGAAAATATCTTTTTGAACCCATTGTATATGATGTATAATATATGAAAATAAACTATATAGATCTTTTATCTCATATGATAAATCATAAAAACAACCATTATTCATTTCATAGTGTTATTAACCCTCATAAGGGGGATGGGTTCTATAATAATATCTATGATACATGATTATCCCATAAAACGAAATAGGTTCCATAAAATTCTATTTGACATACGTTTAACCCATGGGAAGGGAATATGTTCCATAAAAATCTATTTGAGACAATCTTAATCTATCCATAGAATTAATTATGATAGTATCAATATAAAATATATCGATTGGAGCAAAAGTAACAACATGTGTTCTTGACATTGATTAATGGAAGTACAATTTAAAGAACATAAAAGAAATTTTATGGAAAATAACATTTTCAATTAAAAACACTCTACAATTACTATAGATTCAAAATATATTTCAAAAATACTTTTCCTTTAAAAATAAATTAGAAACATATAATGTATGCGTGAATATCTATTTAAAACATTTCTTGAGGAATATTTATATATGTATATATATATTTGGAAAATAAATTTGAAAAAAAAATTTAAATCCATTTTATTTTAAAATATCATTGAAAAAATATAATTTGTGTTTTTCATAAAAACTATTTGAATGATTATAAAAATATTTTTGATTTGTTAAGAAATCATGGGTCTGGATAAAAATGAGTATTCGACATAAGATGGAAATAAACACAAGTTTCCTTATAATATTTTCATCTATTTAAAATTCCATAGAGTGAATAAATGGTAATATAAATTTAAAATATCATGAATAAATCAATTATAAGAATTTTTTTTAGTTTATTAAGATATTTATCACTATATCTTTTAATGTGAAGAATATCTGTGAATAATCCTGATGAATATTGATATTATAACATAAGGATCTTAACACCGTGGTTACTTTTAATTGTATTTTAAAATAATTTAAATAATTAAATAAAAAATTAAAAATCAATAAATTATGTATATTAATGATATAAAATGTCAATGGATAAGTATACACACCACCTAAAATAATATAGGTTTATAATGTGACATACGTATGAAATAAGGAATATTGGGACAAAATCCCTTACTGCTCTCGTAAATTTGAAATCGTAAACCCCATGAATGTGATATACTAAAATAGAAATGTTAATTCAAAAATATTTAAGTATTGGAAACCTAAAATACACTCATGCGATGTATATAAACCACAAAAAAATTATGTTTTTAATAAGGCTTATATCACACATAAATAAAAGTGAGATAAAAAACCCGTATACCACATGATTGCATTTGGTTGAATATGGTTTAGCCTAATTTATATTGGTTTTAGAAATTTTATTAAATTATTAATGTACCATATTTCTGTTTAATATATCATATATTATCCTTTGAATTAATCCTATTACCTAATCATTAACAATCCTGTATTATTTTCATTTTTTCGGGATTAAATTTCACGGTTTTCATTTTTCATTATTTTTTATGAATGTCCACTTTCTTGTAAATATTATATAGATAATTCATATAAATAATAATAATAATTAAATATTTATCATATTTATAAGTCATTTTTACCATTAAAACAAATCTTGAAATATGGTTAGGAAATATGAACTATATTTATGATCATTGAGAAATTCCTCCAAACGTGCGCATGAGTACGTTTTCTATTGTACATTGATCATTATGGAAATATTGTATGAAATATTTAATATTTAATGAATTATAATTCAATCAGAAATAACATATTATTTAATTATAAGTACATATATATATCATTATTGGGTTGTGGTGAATAAAAACATCATGAAGGCTATAGTCAACATGTACCCAAACGATGTTATCAGTTTTTTAGTGAGAGAAATCATAAAAATGTAATTTATATATTATATTTAAAATATGATAAATATTTAAATAATAAAATCAATATTTCATGTATACAATGTATATTAATTATATTTAAAATTTTCACTTTCAATGTAACACATTAGTGAAAAATGAATCACAACACTTCATTAATAACGATGTTACTAATTTTTTAGTAAAAAATATAAGTATATTTATTATTATGTTTTGTAATTAAATTACTCTTATTCATTAATAATAATTAAATGAAAATAAAATAATAGTATAAAATATTTAGGATTTTATTTTTTCAATGTTTCATGTTGATAAATATTTAAAAAATATTTGACTTAATTTGGGGAAAAAATGTGTAAAAATGTCGGGTTGTTGCAGCTCTCATTATTATAAAAATTCCAAAATCTTCCACTAAATTCTAATCACTTTTAAAAAATATTACCTCTAACAATATCCACTAATTTATCCCTCCCAACATTCATTTCCATGTCATAGAGGTTTCATTCTGACCAAGATACCATTCTAAAATCCGTATGGATTTGCCTATGATATTAAATAAAAAGAAATATGTAATATTATAAAATTGATTGTCACGTATGATCATACTAGATTAAAAGATAACTGATGGTGTGAAATATGGTGTGAGTGTAGACATATGTCATGAAACTTGATACATGATAAGAAACATCTGAAAAGTAGTATGCAGACTAACCATCATTACAAAGGCAGGAGTATAGATGATAGAAATGTTGGAGGTCCTGTTCTAATGGGAAATCATTCCTTTTTATATTAGGATGTTGTGAAATTTATAGGATCCCTATCAATATAATAATAAGAGGTATTATAAAAAAATAAAGTAATATTATAATTTGTTTTCAATCTAACTCCATAAAATTATTTACCACATATGACATTCATAAATTTATAATACCCAACATTGTGTAATTCAGTTAGTTTTAAAAAATACTAAAATGATATTATGAATTGGATATATAAATATTGTAATGTCCTATATTATATTCTAAAATGAAATCATAAAAAAAAAATTTTCCCAAAACCTCCATTGATGATGTATTCCATTAGTCATTACTACATTCATGGATCTTTGTAATAAACACAAAACTGAGCGTAAAAGGATACAATTAGGTTAATTTCATTTGTTTTATATTATTTAAAGTTTAAATAATAATAAATTTTAATTAATCCAAATTACTTAATGATGGTAAGAAAAACCACATAAATGATTTAACCATATAGTGATGACTACAATACTTTATAAAGTAATTTTTTTTCGGGATACTATTTGATATTAAGAACCTTTAGATCTTCTTATTGGAACTGAAAATAGTATTGAAACATAGAGAACGTGTTTAACCTCAATAAATGGTAAAAAAACCACAAATATCATTCTAAACCAATTCAGGAATTTTCAGGAAACGTAAATAATTTTCATCAAACTACCACATTTGCCACACAACTAGCTTTATTGAATATGATGGAATGAAACCCCATGTGTTAAACATAAGCCATATATTACTTAATAATATAAGAAGGAGGATACATACAATATTATATAATTTAAAAAATCACAATATTATGAGATTCATGGGAAATGTGTTGTCACACAACGGATTTGAATCCGTGTCCGTCATAAAAAAAATTCATGGGTGTCACACAACCTTAATTTGGGAATGCTAACTTCTTATTATGAGACACATGATTAGTTTCTTGACACAATTCACTATGAGGCCAGAAAATTTATAAATATATCATCACACCAATTTACATGAAGCTCACACAACTATAACCTCCTTTGGATTAAAATATATAGTGAACTAGTCCCTTAGGCATCACGTGGTCCATAAATTAATTCTTCTTTTGTAAGATATGTCTTCAAGAAATTTCTACTAATATACAAGGGAGTTCAAATAATTTGAAATACCTTCAAAAAAACTGAGGCCACATGTAACAATAATATTTTCTTTAAAACATGGCTCCACCATCCATACATCAGAGATTCATGAAAATCCAATGTTGAGTAACTGAACATTCCTTATATGAAATAAATGTTTCTTTTCACTCATATTTCATACTATACTTCTAAAATTTTTTATTCTTTGAATCCCCATTCACACAACTGGTACAATGAAATCTCATTCTAGTGACAATTACTTAAAACATGGGTGGGTCAGCCTTGCTTACTTATTCTCTTAAGAATAGGCTCTCTAACCTCATGACCCATACATATTTCCTAAAAAGGTATGTTTCTATCCATTTTTATCTTCATAAGTGTCTGTTAATAATAAAATTTGGTCGGATTTATGGAATTTTCATGCTAAACTAGAGATATTTCTCATCGATGATCATAGTTGGGGTCCTAATAGAATTATACACACTGACAATACCTTAGAATCAGAATATAAATTATTAAAAACAAAACAATGTATGAATTTTTTTGCACTAAACAACACATCCCAATAACCTAGTCACAATACATTATAATTCATAACAATATCCTAGTCACAAAAAATTAAACCACACAAAAATTACAAGTTAAATTACAAAATATTAGATGAAAAAATACTTAGAATATAGAGAGAAACAATTTTTGATGTTTTGTTACATGAATGGGATACCTCTTCTGATGGTAAGGAGATTACATAAACATATCCCCTAAAATATCTATGATAAATCACCACACTATCCCTTATTTTCGTTTCTTTCCTGACTTTGTCATCATAAATGCATGACATTAAACTACATAGGCCTATTTTGTCAAAATTAAAATTTGATGTTCCAACAAAATACATGAGTTTAGACCATTTTTTCCAAATTGGTCAAGTATTATTCCTCACTTAGGTTCAATTAAAACACCGAACCATGACTACAAATTCATCTTCCCTCGGAGTGGTGGAAAATCCATTTTCTAATCACCTCCTAAGAATAAACGCAAACTATCATGACCAAAACCTGATATTTATATTATAAATTGTAATCTACATATGATGTTAACCATCCTAGACCTATACTTGACATGCATATATGAGAATTTTCTCCAACACGATTTGATCTCATAACTCATGTATATGATTTTTATGAATAATTAGGGATAATGGTCTGTAACGAAATCTAAGTATTTGATGCTCCCCTACTCAAATTTAAACCCAAATTTAAACACATGAATCCAAAAAAGAAATAAAAACCTATACCTATGTGATGATACAATTTTACATTATGGGAAGAGAATATTAAGTGTAATTGGAAAACATACAATACCATTCTCCCTCATTGGGGATGAGCACAAGTCTCTACCTAGTGCGACATGCCAGATATACCTTAGGAGGAGAGACTAGGAATCCCAATGTTATGATAATATGTTTTATGGTGTGATGATAAATTAATTATTCATATAAAAAATAGTATATGTTATTTTCCTTGGGTGAAAATTACATGACACCTGACGTGACTATATTTGGATTCCATAAAAACTCAACATAGGTTTCCACTAAGTGATCATGGGACATCTCAAATTTTTCCAGTAACATGCCATATTTCATGAGAATAAGATACACTATCATTATTAAATGAGGTATAATTTTATATATATATATACAATGTACCCCACTCCATCATAGTCCCCTTCAATACCCAGTTTCATCCACATCCCTAACAACTAGTAGTTTCCCTATTATTGTAGAAATCGTCATAATTAACTAGTGTCCATTAGAATTGGGAGATTGGAATGAGATTCTTGAAAATATATTATATATATGAGAGGGGTGTGTAAAACCCCAATATTTTTGAAATATTTTTTTCAATTGAATTTTAACTTCATGAAGTTGTTTGTTACATGTAACACCGAGTATTTATTTCATTACACACAACCCCGAGTTTTAATGCAACCTCTCATAATATTATAATGTTATTATTTGATAGTTGTCACCTAGAAATTAAACTGAAGGGTGAGAATATGAATTACTGGTTTGGAATATATATTATTCATAAATCTTTATCAAATTAATTCTATGGTGACAAAGTAGTAAAAAATGGATATACGAAGATTATTTATAATAAATGTAAAATGTTTTAAAAATATTTTTATACAAACAAACATGTTTCATCACAATAAATAAATAAAACCAATTTGTGTGATTTATATAATTTAAATGTATATAGTAAAACATCAATCAAAATTTTAACATTTCACTATTTTTTTACACAATATATAACAATTATTCCGATTTCATGCTTAATAACTGAATTTTTATAAAAATAAATTTTTTCATATTTGGGGGCACATATTTTAAAACAAAATTTCAGAATTTATATAAATATATTTTAGATTTTTTTTTTCATATTATAAATTGTGATATCATAATTATATTCTATTTATTTTTTGTGAAATTCATGAAATGATATATTTTTTGATGAATAGTTAAAAATTATAAATTTTAATTTAAAACATCTATTTCATATAAATTATGTATGATGATAAAATGCATATTTAAATTAAAATAAAATAAGATCCATTATATATGTTTTAATCCAAATTAGGTAATTATAATTAGTTTTATATTTAATTTTTTTATAAAAACAATTTAAAATTTTAACAATTTTCAAAATGAAGAACATGTTTTCTCAATGAATCTAAGAAATTAATTTAGACATAAATTTTGTCGATGTTCTATGTTAAACTTGAAAAAATTATAGAATAACTGGAATATATATTTTTTATGTTATCAATTAATTTCGAAAAATTGTTTTAGCCAAAATGAATATTTAAATATTAAAATATATTTACTACGGGTAAGGTAAAATATGATTTAAAGTTGGTTAATATAAATGAATATTGATTAAAATGAACTAAAATAAATCCTAAAGTCTATTTTATGGATTTATTTTAACATTATAATGTCTCTTTCATAATAATTATCCATTTGGGATCCTTTTTATATGACCAAAATGTGGTTACATCTTTTTCATTTCAAAACATTACAAGTGTTCCACTCACATCACTTATCGATGGCTACCCATATCCTATAATAGGTACAACATGAATCCATTTTTTTATAGTAAATATATTCCCAAATAATTTTAAAATATATATAATATCATCAATGAATCGTTATTTTTTATATAAATCTAAACTACGAAGGCTTTTGGGGAAAACCTAAGGAGAATACCCGAATAAAAGGTAATGTTCTTCAGTGAGTATTTTAATTTTATTTCTCCCACAATATTAAAATATTATTTTTAGATCATGAATACATAATAAAATCATAAATATAAATATGATGATATGTTTTATATATTATTTTGATGTTCTAAAATCATCTTAAATTGCATCAAACGGGTTACAAAATCATCATTTGTCTATTTAGCGGACTACAACATCATGAACTGATGTCATTCGTTTTTACCGTTACCAAATCTCACAGTTGGACATGAAAATAAATATAAATCATATATATTATATTTATAAAAAATAATACCAATATATTTATTATATCATATATAAAAAAATTTTAAATTTCATTTTTTAGGGAAAATGATAATGTCGCTCGTGTGTATGACAGAGTATCGCATAACGAAGCAATGTTATTAATTTTCCAACAATGCCTTACATGAAAGAATATAAGGATAAATTGATTTAATATATATGAATTAAAAATAATAATTATATTATTCATGACATATTTTTAATTTTTAAGAAATAATATATCATTTTATTTCATTCCATTTCCCTCACCGAAAGATGATAATGTTGTTCATGTATGTGTGGACTAGAGTGTTCCGAAAGTGACATGACCCTATATTTTTATAACCAAATCACATGGATGATATTTATAAGTATATTTAAAGAAATTATATTTTATATATAATATAACCATAATTATTTAATTATAGTATACCACTTCTATCATTTTCATAATGATTATCGAAAAATGGAAGTGTTACTCACATGTACGTATGACATATCATATCCACGATAGTAAAAAAATAATTTCTAAAAACTGAATTTAATTATTTGAAATTAAATTATTATTGATATATAAATATTATAATTATTTTTTGATTATTATTTTGTAGTTTATTAAACAGTGATGAATGTAAGAGTAACAAAAATAACAATACAAAACATGTTTGAAAAACAATGAGATTATTACTTGAAAGAAGATTTTGATAAGTAATTGGTAATAATCTGGAAATGAATAGTCATAAGTAAATCCTATATGGTATAACATATATATATATATAAATGTTTCTACAATAGATATTTAATAAACATATAATTATTTTACTAGAGGTTTAAACATTTGTGAAGGAATTCGATACGAAAGACATATGATTTCAGTTGTCTCTTTTATTTCATGGTGAAAAATGAAAAGTCACAAATCATAAATTTTTTGTTGTATAATTGCATCGCCATTTTAATATTATATCATGAACATATAACTTTCAATTATATTAAATATTTCGTTTGATTATATGCTTCATTAGGAATTACAATTGAAAATATTACTAAAGCCGTAAGGGATTTGCATCTCACATTGTACATCTGTGAGATATATCCCTTATTGAACAGTCAATTATAATATTTGGTGTATATAATTTTTATTAATGTATTTCAAATATATACTTAGGAAAATTATGGGCATTTAAATTTCTATTTTAGGACCTTTCTTTTTAAGTTTTTATGGTTGAAAAGACACCCAAGTCTTATGGTTTTTTTGTCACAATTTTTCTTCTTTGAGACATATGTAATGTTATGAACCTATCTTCAAAATGATGTGTATAAACAAACCATTTTATAGGTAATATCATTTCATGAAATATTATCATTATATTATAAGTTTACTTTAAAATTTTTCACTCATGGTGATTATTATTCAATGTTTAAAAAGTGGACGTTTTTTATTTTACAATCACATAATTTATCAAGAATACTCATGACTATTAATACAATGATGTTACTATATAATATACCACTCAATAATATGATATCCTTTATTATCTTATTTTTATTTACAGTGAATTAATTTTTTCCCTTTATTTTAATTTATTTATATATTCATGTGTTTTAAATAATGTTTTAAAGAAAAATTCTATTTATTTCTCTCTTCGGCTAAAAAATAAATTTTCTTTAGAAAACATGTTTTCTAAAATAATTTCAATATTTTTATTAACATTATTAAAATTAATAATTGAATTCATTTTTACCCATTTTTATCATTTTTTTCAATTTTTTTTTATAGTAATATTCATGTCATATTCAAAACAATTCCCATTAACATTGCCTGAATACATGAAAGGAATACTTATTCTAATGTGTTAGACATGAAATGGGATTCACACTTATGAATATTAATTTTTTTGAATATTACATTATAAATTTTGAAGTTATTTTAAAATAAAAATAATTTCAAAATTATTTAAAAAGTGTTTTCCTAGTGATTTATCTATTTCAATAAATTTCTATCTATGGTGAAAGATTTTTATGGAACTTTGGACTTATTTTGTATATAATCTAAGGATTCCATTATGGTTATTTCTAAGAATTACTTATTTTTATGATGAAAAGTTGTTTATGAAACCCATTTCTCATCCAAACATTATACCATGTTATAGTTATTATGAAACCTTCTTCTTATTATCTAGGTTATGCTATGATGGAATTATTATTAAACATATCTATTTTACACATGTAATATTATGAATAAATTTTAATTAAAATCATTTAATTTAATGGAATATGATAAGTGGAATATTTTACGATCCTATGGAACACATTTGTATGATATTTATAATGTTATGGAGGATTAGATATACTAAAGGGAACTTGTTACATTATAATGAAGGATTGTGGTTATGTTATAACAAAATATATCATGGGAATATTTATCCCCCCCTTTCACTATATAAAGACATATATGGCATGATATTGAAACCATTAGAGTGGGGAGTGAATCCATTTTAGTAAGGGAAATTTTTTTCCTATAATGTTCTAGGGAGTGGACTATGACTAATATTATTGTTTAAGGAGTAAACCCATTCCACTATGATACCCTTGATAGTGAGACTTTACTACCACAGAAATGATTTTATATACTTATGTGTATGAAAAAATTCCATGTCTTATGATAACATTATACTCTAATGTCTCATGTTCTTTTATTTCCTTCTGATTATTGTATTTTTAACTATTGAATTTTATGCCATGACTCAAGATTAAGGTTTTTGATATGATGAGTATGGTCTACAAATGTAATTATCACGTTATAATATCCTTATGTTCATGATTTGGTTAAATATCTCCCTTTTTCCCCTTACTGGTCATATGAGCTCTCCCATTCATTTAATTCACTTCTATAGTTAATGAGGAATGATTTTAAGTAGGGTATGTTTGTGAATTTAACTAAGGAAAATATCTTTATAATATATGTCAATGACTTTTCAACAAATTACAAGAATATGTACCTAGTCTCTAATGACACTAAACGATTATGATCCTTAAGTGTGTGTTTTTGAAATATTTTGTTTATTAATACAAAAATATGCAATATCCTTGTAATAAAATATTAGGTCCTTATAGTTGTACTCATATAAAAGGTTTAGTTTCACTTTTTAAACTAAAATGATAAATTCATAGTGATATCAGTAGAGGAATTTTAATTAATATGTCTATAGTTGTCTCTAAGGATAATTCTAAGGATGTGTATATGCATAGGTAAATTTCCTGGAATCTTGCTAAAGGAAAGGGGAAGTGGATTCTAAAAAATTACATTGCTATTTGGATAATACATGTGGATGTGGCTCACGAACTATGGTACCTCTAATAAATAAGTCTAAAAATGGAACATAGACGTGGAATTTATTGTCACATGGTGCATGAAACAGACCATACAACACACCAAGATTGATACTCCTAAGGGGTATTATTTGGAAATTCGAAAAAAATTAATGTACCATAGATAAGGATTCAATCTAATGATGGATATGAGTGACCAAAGATAAATATAAGCTATGATAGATTACAAAGAAAGTTTTATGATTTTAAAATATTATAGCTGATTATATTCAATATTTTGTTTTCCTACACTATTATTATTGTTTTTCACAATATGATTTATTGTTTTATTCAATAGTGGTAGACTGAAGGAATTGGGTTAACATTGAATGTGATGTAAAATTTGATGCCTAGATGAAAAATTGGATGATGACTAGAGTGAAGGATATTGTGATAAATCTGAATCATATAACATGAATTATGATTAAAAATGTTCACCATAACTAACTCTCATACTGAACAAAGAATAAAATAAAAGAGCTCACTAAAGGTTCAGTTAGTGGTGACAAAGGAGGAATGGAGTTTTATTTTCCTATATGTCAAGAATGTGGGATGACGAAATCAATGGAATGTATTAGAAGTATGAGAAAAATTTTTGGGTGTGAAAAATGAAGGAAATGAAGAATGTAACATTCGATGAAAGAAGAAAAATATAGTTATTGAAATAGATGAGAATAAATGTATCAAAAATTTATAATCGAATGTTGATTGTTTTAAATGTATAATTTATGGGAACTATGGAAATCGATGTACGAAGGGGAAATCACGTCAATATAGTCAGTAAGGTTATACAAGTAATGATTTTTTCATGATGAAGTGATCATTAATATCATATGAAATTAAAACGATTTTGAGGAATAATATTATGAAGCCTTGTTAATGGTTGTAGAATAAGTTGGATGATTGATGTATTAATGTATTTTGATTAATGGTTTATATTCCAACATTCATGAAATATATAAGTATTGTTCCATAAATGTTTTTATGGATTAAAAAAATGGTTCTGATATATTAAAAGTGTGATTTTATAGAAAGGATAGATTTTTATTAAGTGAATAAAAAACATAATATGTTTTTAATGTTGAGATAATTATGATGGGATAAAGAGATATTTGACATGAATATGTAAATTTGGTAGTACTAATTATTTTGGAACTGATTACTGATTTGTTGACAAAGTTGTTTATTCCATTATTGAATGAGTATATAACATTTTTACAATTAACGAATGCTTCCAACAATCTGTGCTTCATGGAAGGGATAAAGAATCATGCATGTTTTCAGTATGGGTTTATAAAAATTTAGGATACTTCAATCGTATAAGAGAACTGATAATGATGGTATTCACATGGTTTATATGTGATCATCAAAAAGTATATTAGGATATATAGGGGATTAATTTTAAGTTTATTTAAAGGAATTTAGTGACATTATTATTTAATTTTGGAATATTGAAGGGTTATATGGTTAATGATATATGGATTGGTAAAATTTGAGCTTTCTATGATGTTTTAGATTTTAAAATTATAAGTACTGGTCCTTAAACATTACATAATATTGAATTAAATGAATAATTTACATTGAAAATTTTTACAAGTTCCGTGTTTTAGAGAATTAGGACCTAACTATTACATCTCAAAAGATTACAAAGTAGAAACTTCTACATTGTTTTCCTTTTTTTCTTAAAATAAAAATTCATGAAAAAAAGAGTCATGTTTAGTTCCATGTTTTAGACATCATGCCTTTTCCTTTATACCATCCTTGACCCTATATAACTTTGTGTACTATGGAAACATTTCAAAACTTGGGATGAGCATTAAAATCATAGTAAGGGTTATAAAAAAATAAAGAAAACATTAGGTCTTAAATTCATACAAAACATAAACTCTTTTACTTTCTTCTTGAAATCATATGTTTTATGAATAACACATTGAAATCATAAATCATAACGGTAACTAGTGGCATCTATAACATAATTACATTGTATTTATCACAGCTACATAAAGAGTAACTTTAGAATACCAGTTATAGTATATTCCCTAAATATCTTAGGAGAAATATTCGTGTTTACCTCTATCACGTTATGCAATTCATTTGAGTTCTATCTCGAACTCACCCGCCCTAGGTTTATCACAGAACCACTTGTATGTGTAAATAATTCCCAATAACCATAACATGATCATAACACATTGCATAACCATAAAAGAAAGATAACATTTCCACATAACAATAAATATATAACATTTCCATATATTAACATATAAAAACCATTATCAAAACCATTATCAATACAAAAAATATATAAAATAGTATATGATATTTATTTTCCTTTTAGAAACATCAAGGCTTGTTATGTATGCAAAAGATCAAATAATACTGGTGGCGGTGAAAAGGTCATTGTCCCCACTTACGTTAAAAAGAAACATTATTTTTTTGTCGTTTAGTAAAATGATTCATAAAAAAAATCCTTTGAATGAAATAAAAATTTAATGGTGTTTATACAGCGCATACAAGAAAGTCATGTATTATAACAAAATATGCCTCAAAGAATGGAGATTGAGAGGAAGTCTCTTACATCGTGTCCGACATGACTCGATCGTTATTTAATCTCCTGAATAATAAACTAATGTTAATATCTTCATTCTTTAGTACCTTTTTCAAAATTTATTATTCCTTTTATATCATTTATTACCATGTTATAAATATTATGTAATCCTTTTCGTTAATAACGTTCGTTTTGTCGTTATTTGGTACTTGAGTAAAAAAGGAACAACTTATATTTAGAAAGTGTCAATGTGGTCAATAGTCCATTATATCCAGAATGATATTCATTATTTAGATATCATTTATATTATATATATCTAGTATATATATATTTATACTTATAATAGTACATATCATTTGGAGGTATGAAATGAAATGCATCGTTCATGATGACAGTAAGCCGTACAAACGCATGAACACTTATTTCATTTCTATTTATTATTTCAATCGAATGAAAACATAATGATACACATGTATATTATAATTCATGTATAATATCATATATAATATCATAAACTACATCCTATATACTTCTCACATATGGAATTAATGAGTCATATCATTTTGAGGGGAGGTAGTCTGCACTTCCTCAAATGAAATTATCGCGTTTACCCATAATGAAAACCATATGTGTATGATATAAAAGAAAAATACATAAGAATAATGAAAACATAGACATAATATATATCATATATAAATATCAAGTCATCTCAATGGCCACCAATATAGGTAGTAAGAGATAATCGAACAATCCTCATCTCGTGAGGTGTTAGTTTTCCTTCCACAGAAACAATATATTCTTCACCCATTACATATAGGTCTGTGAAAGCGTAGTTTTAATAAATATCATAAAAAAATCCTAGTATATTTATAATATTGTTTTTGTTATAAAATAAAGGAAGTAAAAGAGTTTAGTGGTTGGAGAAGTAAAATAAAAGAAAAGAAGTTAAGAGAAACTGCTACCTTTAATTTGGGTAACTCCCTTGGTATGAACCTAAAGGGTTTCTTGATGTGCCTTCTGCCAATGGTAAGGCTTCTAGGAGGAGGAGAGGGATGTAGGGAGCTTAATTTTTCAGAGTTTGTACGTGCCAAAAGTCTTGATTGGTGTGAGAAATCGGTTAGAAGTGAGGGCGTTTTATAAGGGGGAGGTGGTTCTCTTTAGGAAAGTGTGATAATATTATTTTATTATATAATAATATTCAGTTTCTAAAGGTCCAAAACTCATTATGGTAGAACCTATGATGACTCATGGTCAAAATAAATTTCTCTAATAAGAAATGGATAGGTTTTGGATGTTATTTTAATATTTATAATCATATTTATTTACATCATTTATTAATGAGGTAAACAATGCATCATTATTGTGTCAAAAATAATTTAATTTAATCGATGTATAATAATTAAAAAAACCATGATGTAGGAAATATTTTTATCTTTCCAATGAATAATTATAGTCTAATGGATAACTTATATAACACCATATAAAAATTAATTTACAAATAGATATTTGTTAATGTCACTTTTGCGTTTACTTTATGTTAATTAATCTAAAGTGTCATTATCAATCATAAGTGGCACCATGGGATCCAAAAAACGACCAAAGGATTCCCATGGTTGGCCATTACTCATCCAATAAGGTTAGGATTATTGTTAATGTAATTTTGAATTAATAAAATACTTACATTACCTTGAATTTCACTATTTACCTTTAACCTTGGTAAATAAAAGTCAAAAGTTACTATACAACAAATATTATCTTAATCTTATTGAACCAAATTATACTTACTAATAACAACAATGTATGTCATATTTTTTAAATTCAATCCACAGAAGTGGTAAATTTTCATTTAAATGAAAAATTCGGTTTTATTAACTACTACTAAGTGGTTTCACTATTCAAAAAAATTTGATGTTTTTTTTGAAAACAACAAAATATTCAGCCAAGGATATATTTGATATTCCAAATTCAAAATTAAAATATATATTAACAATTTCAAAAAATAAATTTTTCATTAATTAATATAAAAATAATTCCCATTGATAAAAAAAATATCATTTTTTTAAGAAACAATAAAAATCAAAAGATTGACACACATTTATGTCCAATCGCAAAGTGAAATTAATTACAATAACCAAAATTAGATTAAATAGTAAAAATATATTATAATTATTCTTAAAAAAATTTAAAAAATAATATAACAATATAAATAAATTAGATTAAAACACAGTTTTGAATTAAAATAAAATATTTTTCACTGTTCATTAAAAAACTGAACTTTATCGGAAAAATCCAAAAAATTTACAAAATGTAAATTTTAGTGTCACCATTATAAAGAAGGATTTCATTTTGTCAGAAAAAATGTATTAAAGTGACCAAATATATTTTTTAAGAGTGTTCTCCATTAAAATGTGGTAAATCGACTTTTTAATGTAAACTATGCTTAAAATTAGATTCATTCAAATTTTAAGCCTCTAACTGTTATTGGATAAATGTAAATACATTTAAAAAACTTGTATAATCATACTTTAGATAGTTTTGTTCATTATCGCCAATACAACGGCTTGGAGTTAACTACCATTTAAAATAATAATAATATATTATTTGTGTGCAATGTAATATTTCATAGAAACTTGTTGTTTTGAATCGGGTAGGCTATTGAACATAGAAAACCATTTAATGTAAAATTAATATTTATTTCAAAAATACTAATAAATTTAAAATGTGTATTATTAATTATTTACCAAGGATGTTAAATCCTTCCCTCTATTGAGAATTTCATCCCCAAAATTTTACATATCAAAATAAGTGGGGGTATTTATCCCTCATAGAATTTTAAGATTCCCACATTTACTTTTCAACCATATGGTTTTTGCACGAAACCTTTACCTGGTGGATTACTTTATTTTGCAACACTTTCTCTCTACAGTCAAGAATCTGTACTGGTTGTTCATCGTAAGAGATATTCTCTTCCAAATGAACTACCTATTGGCTCAAAACATGAGATGGATCTGGAATATACTTTCTCAACATCAAAACATGAATTAAATTGTGTACCTAGGATAAACATAGAGTTAAATCCACTCTATACACAACTGATCCAAATTTCTCCATGATTTCTTATCGTTCAATGAACCTTATACTCAAATTTCCCTTCTTACCCAAACGCATCACACATTTTCAAGTAGAAACTTTGAGAAAAAATTTATCACTTACCTCAAAAGAAATATCCTTCCTCCGGTTATCTGCATAACTTTTCAGCCTGCTCTGAGCTGTTCTCATGTTCTTTTGAGTCAACAGAAGTTTTTCTGCCATCTCTTCTACCAATTCTAGTCTCATCATTTTCCTTTCACCTACTTTATCCGAGAAAGCTGGAGTTCAACAATGCTTTCCATATAATGCCTCAAATGGGTTCATCTATGTACTAGAATGAAAACTACTATTATGTGAAAATTTTACCAAAGAAAGATGATGGCCATAACTACCCTGGTAATCTAGTGAAAAAGCACGTTCTGTATCATCCAGGGTCTGAGTTTTTTGTTCTGATTTCCCATCTTATTGAGGATGAAAAGATGTACTAAAATTTAATTCAGCACCCAGTGACTTCTAAAGGCCTTTACAAAAGATAGAAGTAATCATGGGACCACGATCAGATACAATGGAGAGGTAAACTCCATGCAACGTAACTATCTCTTTAACAAACAACCATGAAGATGATCTAGAGATAATGTATCTCTAATAGGAAGGAAATGAGCAGATTTAGTCAATAGATCAAAAATAACCCATATTGCATTATTACCTCGAGATGTCTTCGGTAATCTCACAATGAATTCCATGGATATATTTTCACATTTTCACTATGGCACCAGTAATGGATTTAGCATCCATTTCGGTAACTTCCACTCTACATTAACCTAGTGACAAGTCAAACACATCATAGTAAAATCACAAATATCTCTTTTCATTCCATCTCACAAGTAATACTCCCAATGATCTCTATACTTCTTAGTACTGCTAGGATGAACTGAAAATGAAGAACTATGAGCTTCAAATAACAACTCATTATTCAATTGTGAATCACATGGAACACATAATCTCTTTCCAAATCTCAAAACATAATCATTATCAATGTTAAATTCAGGAATCATCCCATTCTGAACCAAATCTATCATTCTTTGATACTCACTATCTTCCTTCCATGCTTACTTAATTCTGTCTGATAGAGATGATCTCACTAACACATGAAACCAAACTAGAGAATTTTTTGCACCCAAAAATTTTCTGCCAATGTTTGTCAAATCAAAAATTAAAGGATCATTTTCCAAACATAACATGTTTAATGAAGAATTACTTTTTTGACTCATATCATCAACCACTTTATTTTCATTTCCTGAATGGTAATGGATCGTGCAATCATAATCCTTGATTAATTCCATCCTTCTCCTCTGTCTCATTTTAATTCTTTCTAAGTGAATATATACTTTAAACTTTAGTGGTCAATATATATTTCACATTTTACTCCATTAAAATGATGCCTCCAAATTTTTAAAGAAAAAAACAATAGCATATAATTCCAAATCATGTGTAAGGTAATTTAAATCATGTGGTTTCAACAGACGTGAAGCATAAGCAATTACCTGATCATTTTGCATTAGGAAACAACCATTTCCTTTCAGAAAACCATCATTGTAGATAACAAACTCATCATATCTAGATGGAAGTTCCAAAACTAGAGCATTCAACAATATCCATTTCAATTACTGAAAAAAATTATCACATTATTTTGTCCATATGAACATAACACATTTTCTAGTTAACGTAGTCATTGGACTAGATAACCGTGCATCATTTTATAGAAACCTCTTATAGTAACCTGCCAAACCAAGAAAGCTACAGATCTCGGTTATATTTGTGGGTATTGGCCACTCTTCAAAAACTTTTTTTTAGCAGGATCAACAGTTATGCCATTTTTTGAAACAATGTTGCAATGGAATCAAATTTTTAGTAACCAAAACTCACATTTTCTTAATTTTCTAAATAGTTTCTTCTCTTATATGGTTTACAAGAAAACCCTTCAATAAATTTCATATTCCTTTTTACATTTGGAATAAACCAAAATATCATCAATGAACACAACCACAAACTTTTCGAATAAATCACGAATAATTATATCCATAAGATCAATGAATAAAATAGGTGAATTGTTTAACCCAAAAGGAATAACTATAAATTCATAATGGTCATATCTAGTATGAAACACTGTCATCGGAATGTCTTCTTCTTTTACTTTGAAATGATGGTACACTGACCTCTAGTCAATCTTCGAAATACACTGAGCTCCCTGGAGTTGAACAAACAAATCATCGATATGAGGAAAAGGATACTTGTTCAAAACGGTGATGTTATTCAATGATTTTGATTAATTGAAAAGTCTCATTAAACCATCTTTATTTTTAACAAACAAGATAAGAGAACCCCATGGTGATGTGCTAGGTCGCATGAAACCCTTATCTAATAACTCGTGCAATTGCTTCTCTAACTCTAAAAGTTATATTTGAGCCTTTCTATAAGGTGGTTTTGAAATGGGCTTAGCATCGGGAAGTAAGTCAACAGTAAATTCAACTTTATGATATGGTATAATAATAGGAAACTCATTAAGAAAAATATCAAGGTACTCATTTACCACTGGCACATCATTAATCTGAAGAGTTCCTTTGTTTCAAACAATATGTGAAATGTAACATTCATTTTCATCTTTTACCCACTGGGCATAGGTGAGATGGTTCAAGATTGTGGCATCCTGACCCCGAGGTTCCAGGTTCGAGTCCTCACAAGGCAATGTGCACTATATGATAGTGATCCTCTCATGGGAACCTCTACTCCGTTGGGAACTAGCCTAATCCCATGGGCTGGCCACCTTGGGCCTCACTTCGGACGTGGAGTAGGTCGGTGGGCATGCCTCCTCAATACCTCATAACCCAAAAACATGTTTTTTCCAACAAGCTTATACCCTAGTGGTTCAGGGTCCTGCATGGCATCCAAAAGCCCCAGGATCTGATCCGAGGAGAGGAGAATTTATGCGGGAACTATAGCATGTGGCACTATAGTAGTACAGTAACAGCAGAAAAACTATGGCAGCAGTGACACTATAGCGGCAGAGGGACTGTAGCGGCGACATTACTGTAGCTTGGACTGTAGCAGTGTGGTTACTATAGCAGTACTATTCACTGAGGGGTACTTTGGGCCAAAATTGGATTTTAAGCATTGTATTCAGGCCACATGGCCTTGGGCCTTTGGGCTATGTAATTGGTCTTCCTCTACCCAGGCAAACGAGGTCATTGATTTAAATAAAAAATTGACGCTTCAGCCCCAACCTTAAAAAAATATCCATCTTTTACTAGTTTCTGAGTTTCTAGATATGTAATCAAAATTAAGGGTTCATTCTTATATACAAACTAAAAAGCATTCTAGAAAGAAACCTCTTTAGCTCTACAGTAAATCTTAGAATGATAAATAGATAGCCAATCCATGCCCAAAATAACATCAAACACTACAAGAGGAAAAACAATAAGGTTTGTATGTAGATTCTTTCCACACACAAGGACAAGAATGTTCTTATATTTTCTTTTTGTCTCACAATTTCCTCTAGGTACTTTTACCATAAGTTCCGTATTCATATCTTGAGATGGAATTCCCAATTTAGTAGACAAAATCTCAGAAATGAATGAGTGTGTAGACCCTGAATCAAACAACACATTGGCATAATATGAACAAATAAACATTGTAACTGATATTACTTCATTTGATGGCCCAACATCTGCTGAAGTAGTTGGGAAGGATTTCACCACCACTTTTTTCTTGTAGTCTGGAAGCTATCCCTAAGTTGATTTCTTTCATGGACACTCATTTTCATAATGACCAATTTCATTGCACATAAAACATTTTACTGAATGTAAATCAGATTTTGTTTTACCATTACCCTGATTATTTTCAGTGCAATTATGAGGCTTATGTCTCATTTTACAACATCTGTAACACTTACTAAAATTAAAAAGACATTCCCTAGCATGATTTTTACAACATTTTTCACAAACTGAAAACATAAGTTTCTTACCATCATAATTTTTTTGAAGAGTTCTTCCCTTTTGTATTCAACCTCAACCTCGTACTCTGTTGTTTGTCAAAGAAAACCTGATCATCGGAAAACTCCATTTCCACCTTCTCCGCACAAAGAACATGTTTTTCATAACTTTTTAACTCATGAGAAGCTAAAGTCCTTAAATACTCTAGCTTTAATCCTAAGTAAAAATGGTTGACTTTACAATGAAGATCTCGTCAGAAATTTTGAGCATACCTTGCTAGTCGTGTCAATTTTTCTTTACAAGTAGCCACTGAGTCATCCTCCTATCTCAATTCTAGGAATTTTTTTCGATCCTAATACGAACCAGCTAAGGAAAATATTTCCCAAGAACCATTCCTTTGAATTCATCTGAATAAAGAAAAACAATATCCTCACTATCCCTGATATTTTTCACCATCGACCACCACAGACCAGCTTCACCTTCACAACGGTAAACAACAAGACTGACCATGTGATGTTATGAACACCCCATTACATCAAAAAATTTATCCAGTGCTTCTTTCCACCCTTCTACTAGCACAGGGTCAGTTTATCCTCTAAATAATAGGGGATGTTTCCTCATGAAATTCTCTACAACTAACTCGTTCCCCCGTGGTTGATCGGGCTGATCTCGTGCTTGGATACCACAACCATTTATAGCCTGAGTCCACTATGCCATCACTACAACAAACTGTTCAGTTTCGATTCCGACCATCTCAAGTTTCTTATTTAGAAGGTTATCTTCTTCCTGGTGTTGTCCTAACATAGTTGTCATGTTTCCTCTATGGAAAACCATTCTGAACACAGAAATATATTAGCCGAAGCAACATGGTAATCTGTAAATTCTTTATGATATTATATTATCATAAATTACTTTATATATATTAATTTAACAATACCCTATCCCCTATAGTTATATATATCGACCTATGATACCAAATATAATGACCCGGCCTTAAACATTACAAAATGTTGAATTAAATGAATAATTCACATTGAGGGTCTTTTCAAGTTTATAGTTTTAGTGATTTAGGACATAACTATTACATATAAAAAAATTACAAAGTATACACTTCTACTCAGTTTCCATTTCTTTATAAAATAAATACTCTGAATAAAAGAGTCTTGTCTAGTTCTAGGTTTTAGACAAAATGATACTTCCTTGATCCCATCCTTGACCCTATTCATCTTTATGTCCTATGAAAACATTTCAAAACTTTGGATGAGTATAAAAATCTCATTAAGGGTTATAAAACATAGAAAGAAAACATTAGTTCATAAATACATACAAGAAATAAACAATTTTACTTACCTCATGAAATCATATGATTTATGAATACAAATATAAATCATAAATCATAAATTTAACTAGTGGAATTCACAACATACTTGCATTGTATCTATCACAACTACATAGGGAGTTACTCTAGAATACCCATAAAAGTATATTCTATATATCAATTAGGAGAAACATTCACGTTTAACTCTATCAAATTACCCAATGCATTGGAAAGAAATCTCTGGCTCACCCGCCCTAGGTTTATCACAAAAACACATGTATATGTAAATAATGTGCAAGAACCATAACATGATCATAACACATAATATAATCATAAAGGAAATATAATATTTCCAAATTTCAAAAACAATATGATATTTCAATATATTAATGTATTAGAACCATTATCAAAACAATTTTCAATAGAAAAAATATATAAAATAGTATATGGTATTTATTTTCCTTTTAAAAACATTATAGCTTGTTAAGGAAGCCAAAGATCAAATAATACTCACGGTGGTGGAAAGTTCATTATCACCGCTTACGTTAATAAGAAACAATTTTTTTTAGTCTTTTAGTAAAATTCATCATAAAAAGGATTACCTTTGCATGAAATGAATATTCAAAGGTTTTTATACAATGTATAAATGAATGTCGTGTATTAGAACAAAATATGCCTCAATGAATGGATATTGAGAGGAAGTCCCCTACCTTGTGTCTGACATGACTCGATCGTTCTTTAATCTCATGAATAATAAAATTAAGGTAATTTCTAATCTTCAATAACATTTTTCATGTTTATTATTCTTTTTATATCACTTATTACCATGTTATAAACATTTGGTAATCATTTAAGTTAATAACATTCGTTTTGTTGATATTTTGTACAAGAATAAAAAATGAACACCTTATATTTACAACTTGTCCACGTGGTCAAAACTACATTATATCCAGAATTATATTCATTATGTAGATATCATATATATAATATATATCCAGTATAAAAAATATATATATATATTTATAATAATACATATCTTTTGGAGGTAAGAAATGAAATGCACCGTTCGTGGAGTTGATAAGCCGTACGTACGCATGAACACTTCTTTCATTTCTATTTCATATTTTAATGGAATAAAAACGTAATGATACAAAGGTATATTATAATTTCAGTATATTATCATATATAATATCTTTAACTCCATCCATTATACAACTCAAATATGGAACTGACAAGTCATATCAGTTTGAGGGGGCGGTAGTCCGTACTTCCTCAAATGAAATTTTCGCATTTTCCCATAATGGAAACCATAATGGTATATTATAAAAGAAAAAGAAAAAAGAAAAATGAATAAATAAACATAATATATATCATATATAAATACAGTGTAATATTAATGGACACAATGATAGGTGGTATGAGATAATTGAACAATCATTGTTTTGTGAGGCGTTAGTTTTCCATCCAGAGAAACAATATCTTCTTCACATATTTGATAAAGGTGTGTGTATGTTTAGAACTAATCCTTCACATAACAACATCACAATATATATAGGATACTGGTGTTGTTATAAAATAATGGAATAAAACGAGTTTAGTGGTTAGAGAAGTAAAATAAATGAAAATATGTTAAGGGAAATTGTTATCTTTAATTTGGGTAACTCACTTTGGTATGATCCAAAAGGGTTTTTAAAGCTACTCCTGCCTATGTTAAGGATTCTAAAAGGAGGATAGGTATATAGGTAGATTAAATGGGCAGATTATGGATGATAAAAATAGGGTTGAGAGGCGTGAGGAATTGGTTATAAGTGAGGGCTTTTATATAAGGGGGAGGAGGGGAATTTTAGTAAAGTGTGATAATATTATTTTATTATATAATGATAATTGGTTTATAAAGGTCCAAAACTCATTATGGTATAAGATAAAATACCTCATGATCTATATAAATTGATCTAATACGAATTGGACATTTTTGGGTTGTTATTGTAATATTAATAATCTTATTTTTATATATCATTTATTAATGAGGTAAACACTGCATCATTATTATGTCATAAATAATTTAATTTATTTGGTGTATCAAATTATAAAAAAATACTAGTATATAGGAAATTTAATTATATTTCCAATGAATATTTATAGTTGATATGTTAACATATATAACAACTTGTCAAAATTAATTTACAATGAGATATTTGTTTATGTCATTTTTTCCTTTATTTTAAGTTAATTAATCTAAAGTGTCATTATGATTCATAAGTGGCTCCATGTGGCCCCAAAACCAACCCAAGGATTCCCATGGTCGGCCATTACTTATATGATAAGTATAGGACTAGTGTTAAGGTAATTTTGAATATTCATAATATTATTTTTACCTTGAATTACCCTATTTACCTTTGACCGTGGTAAATATAAATAAAAAGTTACTATTCACCTAAAATTATTTTCATCTCATTGAACCACATTTTACATACTAATAAAAATAATGTATTTCAGATTTTCCAAATTAAATTAACATAAGTGGTAAAATTTCATTTAAATGAAAGCGTCAATTGTTTTAACAACTACTAAGTGGTTTCACTATTCATCAAAAATTGATTTTTTTTCTGAAAACTAACAGAAATTCAGTATAAGCAATATTTGATATTCCAAATTCAAAAATAATGTCTATTTTACCAAATTAAAAAAAATTATGTTGCAGTAATTAGTTTAAAATTAATTCTCATTGTTAAAACAAATAGTGTGTTTTTAAGAAACGATAACTATCAAAATATTTACACTTTTTTATGTCCAATTTCAAAGAGAAGTTAATTCAAATGACAAAAATTTGATTATATGGTAAAAATGTATTCTAATTAAACTTTAAAGGAAATTAAAGATATAAATTAACCACATAAATAAATTAAACTGAAACACAGTTTTGAATTAAAATAAAATATTTTTCACCATTCATTAAAAAATTAACATTATCAGAAAAATTCCAAAAATTTAGACAAAGTAAATTTTGATGTCCCCATTTTAAAGAATGATTTTATTTGGTAAAATATATTGTATTAAAGTGACCAAAACTATATTTAAAGATCTTTCTCCATTAAAAGGTGTTGAATCCACCTTTAATTTTAAATTATGCTTAAAATTAGATACATTCACATTTTAAGCCTCTAACATTTATTGGATAAATATAAATACATTTAAAAAACATGGATAATAATATTATATTTAGTTTTGTTCATTCCTACCAATACAACGTCTAGTAGTTAACTACCATTTAAAATATTGAAATTTTATTTTTAGAGTGAAACACTAGATTTCAATGAAACCTGTTGTTCCGTATTGGGTGCGCTATAGAACATAGAAACCCCATTAAATTAAAATTAATATTAAATTAATAAATACTAATAAATATTAAATATGTCTTATTTTTTTATCTGGTATGTTACAATAATATTACTCCACTATATGAAGATTTATACTTATTGGAAAAATCATGTTATCCTTTTTTACCAGATATAGAAGAAATTAGTTATAATTTTATTATGGATCATTATGTGTTCTTAATCCTTGAAAAAAATCATATCCGTGAGTAAGCAATTATGTGGAAATTAATAATAGAACAACTAAAGAATGACTTTTTTATTTGGATTATATAATATAACAGTTTTTTACATTTTCATATGTTCTCATCCGAGATGGAAATGAGATTATAGAACATGATAAAAATGACCATGAATTAATTTTTTTATTCTATAATCATTATTATGATATCATCGACCATTCTCACAACTGTTTGGTGTATAGATTTGTGATCATTTAATTTATCCTGACCATGTTTTTTATAACTCTTTATCTGTATTTGAGTGATTTTTTTCTCTTTAGTATTATTTTTCATTAATTCTCACATATAATCTCTTATTCGAATACATTGTTTATTTTATTAAAAATGACATTCACACATCCCTTTTTTTGAAGAGGATGATTTATTAACCCTGTTCACAATGTGGGATTCGATGAAAGAATTGTGAACTATTAAAGGATTTATTATTGAGAAGGTTATCATGAGAAAAACCATTTTAAAGGGGGTATAATTTAACATAATGAGATTTTTGGATTTTTTCTCAAATTAGTATAATATTTTTCATCACTTTTCAGTTCAAATAAAACTATGTTTATATTATTGATATAGTCAGCCGTATGTTCAAATGAAAATCGTCATATTATTAAAATTTTATTATATGATACTTATCACATGGACTTTGGAATGGAGTGTGTGAATGTTATTATGTAAATTATGAAATTAAACACTTTACAATTTTACATTAAATGAATTGTTTTGTGGCCAATTAATTAAAAATGAATATAAAAATTACTACTTATTAAAGGAAATCATTATATTGAAAACTATTTTTATTGGGAAAACAAAATTTTACGTAATAAATTAAAGAATCCATGTTGGTGAATGATTTTAATGAAATATATATAGTAAAATTTACATAAAATATTAAAAATTCATCTTATGTATTTTCTATACAAGATAAAATAATAAATCCAATTTTATACATAAAAACAATATTTTTCTAAAAATATTGGTTTAGTAATTTTGTCCACATATATTAAAAATAACTTCTGACGATTAATGGAAATATATTTGAAAAATAAAAATTATTTTAAAAATAATAATTTCAAAATTATCTTAGTTTGATATTGGAATATTTCATGAAAATATTAATTAAATGTTGAATAGAGAAAAAATATAGCATTTCAATTGAAACATATTTTTATTTAAGTTAATTATAAAGTAAAATGATATTTATAGTCAGTTTTAAATTTAAATTATATCAATAATATTTCATTTAATCAAATTTAATTCATTAGAATCATTTTCATCTTTAATTTTGGTGTAAAAACATTGTATACACTTCAAAATTTTCTCAATACGTAACCCAATTTCTCATTACGTTTGTGGGAATAATTTAAAAATATAATTATTCACATTACAGAATAGATGTAGTTAAAATATATTCCATATTATGAATATTAATTATTGATGTTATCTAATATGTTCAACTTAATTTTCCACCAAAATGAATAATGAAAAGTGTAAAAATTATTTATCATGGTGAAGGTACAAATTAAGGGGGGTTATACTAAAGGAAAAGGGTTAAAATGAATGAAAACTATTATAAAATATATTGGGTTGACTTATGTTGACACTGCCTTGTATAATTATAGATAATACTCTATTTTTAATCCCTTTAGCATAATAAAAATGTGATTACAACATTTCATTTTAAAAAATTACATGTTTTCCACTCACCTCACTTATAAATGGTCACCCACCCTACCCTCTTCATCACACCATAAAACAATTTTTTTTTGAAAACACACAACAAATCCATCCTAAATTTTGTAATCTCATTATAAAATCCGTTTTTTCATTAATATAACCTTGGATTTATTTTGGTGAAATCCCAAGCAGGATACACGAAGAATATATATTATAATTCAATGAGGATTTTTATTATATTTATTTATCCAACTCCTTAAAATATTATTAATCCATGGTGAAATAATATTATTATTATCATTAATATAAAAATATATATATTTTTTTATTTTCCTGTTCTAAAAACATATCCATTTTCATTAAATTGTTTACATATTCATCGGGCATGTATATGGTGGACTACCGCTTCGTGATCCAATGTAATTAATTTTTCTATTAGAAACTATCATGGTTGTTGGAACCAGACATGCAACAGAAAACCAAAACAGATGGGTTTTTTAAAATTTTCCACTGACATTTGACGTAAAATTGTAAACGTCGGAGAAGAGCAGCCTAGTCTTAGTTGAGGACCACGCGTGGAGGAATTTAATAACAAACATATACCGTAAAATACCTTGTCTAGATCCAAAGCCACGCATGATGTCTACTCATCATTGGTGATTGCTGCTAAAAGAATCCTAATATGAATTACTTTTTATTGTCCACACGTGCTTCAAGTAATATGTGGGAGGCCATTCGTCGTAGTCTGGTGCTAGTGTGGATCACTGACGATGCCTTCAACGTTCCAACGATCACTGTATCGCTTATCTAGTGATTCCTGAGAGAGATCTGAATCCGAGATCCTTGGATCCAGAGCATCATTCTCTAGAGTGTGGGGGAGAGGAGAGGAGAGAGATGCTCCATGAATAGTGTCTAAAAAATACCCCTCCACTGCTATTTATAGTTCTCAATTAAAATACCCTATATCACCAGGCTGGCCCCAAATACATAACGCACTATCAATGACATTTTACGACTACTTGTCTGAGTCATAAATATTATTATCACATACTTGTAATATATTCAAATATATTACATGATAATAATTAAGTCATTAACTCGACTCATCTCCCCAAATATATTAAATCAATATTGATTAATTTAATATTCATCAATTAATATTTTTTTATATATTTACTAAAAACTCAGAAATTCATATAATAAATAAACTCAATACTCGTTATCCTAAAAATGAATAATAGGAAGTTATTTATTGCATTGGTGATCATTTAACTTTGGAAAAATCCCAGACCTCTGTGGCAGGGCCAACCATGTCCAAAACTCTTATTCAACTGAATATGGAAGATTCTTGAATACTCTATTATGTGTAACCCTCTAGGCCCTTATTTCGATAGTCATGAATAGTATTCACATTACAAGATCTAGATCAACCAACCTGTCATGGCCCTTGAAATAATAAGGATTGTCACGGAAGCGACAACCAACCTATGAACATGCACTATGTAATATAATCTATTTGTCTGTAATATCTCATAATGTAGGACGCACTCATGTGTCATCACCCTTTTCTTTCTTTATGGTTTGTTGATTTAACTAGATGGATTTACCCTTAACTGTCATTTCCATGGTCTTATAAATGTAATTCCATCAATATCAATGTTGCCTGAGATATATTACTTCCATAACCCGGAAGCGACAAATCCATTCTTGACCATTCATCCAATGTCATCCCACCATTGACACAACAGACACATACTACCTCACCACAACTTCATTGCCATGGTTTTCATCCTGCATCAAAGTACATAATCAAATGACATTAATTGATAATGATATGTATTCAGGAGACCATTACTCATGATCGTAGATAGGAACATCTAATGACACCTGAAACATGTGGTGTTATTGTTGGCAGGTCAGTCCTCATGACCTCACTACTAGAGATCAGCAATTGTGAACATGATGAGAATAATTATCAATTATTATGAGCCCCCAACACCTGATAGTCAAGAATTTTCAATGTCCAATCAGTAATATTTTCTAGACTATAGAACATATATATAAGATTACTGTCATAGTATCTAGAGGTTCTCATTATATACTAGGATCAGATATAACCTTTAGATACGACAATTAATATGTAGAAATTTCCTTTTAATGTGTTGAGGTAGAAAATCATTACACTATAATGGTAATATGACATAATGCATAGCTTACTGTATACATGATACTGTAATCAAATTCACTGAATAGTTGGGTCTAGGGCACCCACTATTTCAACAATGGTTTTGTATAATGATGTATATAAATTATATATCTGTCATATATAAAATAAGTATACCTATCATATAATTTTATCATCTAAAAAATTTTAATTTTCATTTTATAGGGGATAAATTAATTCCTCTCATGTGTACGGTGGACTACCATCTCGTAAAGTGATGCGATTTGTTTTTCACTAACAATTAACATGAAGGACAATTGGAATAATTTTAACACCCGAGACTTTTATGTTATATAAATCATAAAAGGAATATTTTTCTACACAACACTTTCTTGGCTTTCTTTACACGCAATCGCGACCTTCCTCAATAGCTTGCGTCGTATGCAATACCGAGTTTCACTAAACAACAATATGCTATTAAAACTAGCCGTTATGAATAGTAATAACCACTTTTTGAAATTTTATAAATTTTATTTTTCAAAATGGACTTCATTTTTGGACTCAGAATATCGAAATTATCCTAGGGTGAAATTTTGGTATTTTTCTGAAAACTTTCAATTTTTGATGAATAGTGAAACCACTAAGTGGTAGGTTAAAAACTGAATTTTGCATAAAACTTAATTTTACCGCTTCTGTGAATGGAATTTCAAAAATACTAGAAACACGGTTAATATCAAGGACTAAAATGTGGTTCAATGAGATGAAAATAATTTTTTGGTGAATAGTAACTTTTTACTATTTTTACCGCGGTTAATAGTAAATAGGGTAACTAAGGGTAAATATGATATCAATATTACCCTAACACATGTCCTAATTCTATTGGACAAGTGTAATTCGACCAAAAACAAACTTAGGAATAAAATATGACCATTTAGGCCCACTTGGATTAGATTAGGACAATTATTATTAATTTATTTAAAGAAGGGTTAAAATAGTTAAAATCAAAGTTTAATAAGTAAATAATTTTTAATATGGGGTTATACATAAGATAAATTCGACTATAAATATTAATTAGAAAGCTAAAAAGATTTCCTACATGATGGTATTTTATTTGTAATTTTTAGACATTAAATAATTTAATTTATTTATGACACAATGATGATGCAGTAATTATCTTATTAATGAAATATTGACAAAATTGATAATATAAACACCAAAATAAATGTAATTTGAGACTTTTTATGAATTACACTAATTTTATAGATTACTATGATATATTAGTATTTATTTAATCAACTTGGTTCGGACATATAATTCTGTTATGACTTTCACAAAAATCATATATCAAATAGTGTCAAAATTGACACAAAATAGTTTTTAAATCAAATATTATATTACTAATTGTTATTTTATTCCTAAAAATCTAAGGTTCGGCCAAATGACTTAGATAAGGATATATATATTAATAATAAACAATTTGGGGTTCGTTTGGCATGTTATAGTAAGTGTATTAACCATATAGTAAAAGAAAACAAAAAGACACAGTAAAAGTTAAATTAATTAACTTAGAGTTAAATCTAATTGATAAGGTTAAAATAATACCCTAAACTTGTCTAAATCTTATTGGTTTATAGTATTTCGACCCATCCCCACTTTAGCTTCGAAATAAGACCCTTTGGAACCATTATAAACCGATTTTTACTTTAATATAAAATAATATTTTGAGATATTCCTAAGGTGCCCCTCTCCTCCCTTATAAAAGGGCACCTCCTCCCCCTCCTCCTCACACCATTTGAGCACTCAAGCTCGGCCAACCCCTTCCATTTTCTCCTCTACACTTCCCAAGAATAATCCTAGAGGTCCTGGTCTTCTCCAAAGACCAATCTTAGTTCCTTAAGTGGAGGATTCAAAGAGGCGTTCCAAAGAAGAGGTAATATCCATTACCGATCTTTTCAATTTCTTTCTTCTTCAACTTCATCTTCTTTAGTTGTTTCATGATAAAGTAATAACATAAGTATTACTTACATACTGATATGTTATTATAAATATGAAACAACCCTAATTCACCTTCTATCCATCCTACGGAAAAATGAAATCACCACGCGTGCGTACGTACGGAATACCGTCTCCACGCCGTGGTGTAATCTATTTTCCACCATCACCTTACAAGGATGGGTATAATGGTGTAATGAGTAACTATATATGATTATTATGAAGTAATATTGATACTGAAATAATATATATATACTCCAATACAATTACACGATCATAGGAATGGTATCATCACTCGTGCGTACGTACGGAATACCATCTCCACGATGTGATGCGACTCGTTCTACATGATCTTCATTTCATAATGATTATATAAATTGAATGAATGAATATGGTATATACCACACTAATATCATTCTGGAAATGAATTATCTATAACCTAAAGATAAGAATAAGAATTTATTCGACAAAACATGCATAAGAACAAAAAGTTATAAAGACCCGAGTAACAAGTAACAATGAAATATTACTATCAAGAAGTTAAGACTATGACCATATATGATATCATATCAATATGTATGATTCTGGAATAAGTAAATAACATTATTTAAACCATTATACAGGAGCTTCGGACACGTACAAAGCAAATTGGACCTAAGGTAAGGGAAATATCACAATCTCATTTTTATCCGATATTGTTTATTCGTAAGTATTTACTGGGGTGTATTTTATCATCCACATCCATGTTCCATCAATATGTAATATTGTTTCCATCCACTTGCAATATTTTAAATCCAATTTTACCCTTAGGTGAGTTTTTAGTAAAGAATATGAAAGGAATCTATTGTCGTTTTTCCGTACGAGGTACTTTTTGACTTTTCCGACAAAAGTACGAAGAATGTTTTTTTAACTTATACGGCATGAATGGATTTTTAAGAAGCTTCCTTTACAAGTTTTCAAGTTTATTTTTAATCAACTTCTTTTAGTTTAATGTTTTATGACATGTTAAGAAAGGAAAAATGTTTTTAAAGAAGAAAGGATATTTTCCTCAAGAATTCATTTCAAGTGTTTTATCAAAATAATTTTCCATCTAAGATAATAAAGGGTTCTGTTTTTATCCCTATTATTACATTGATTTGATCATGTTGTGATGGAATTATTTTTATGAATTTATTTATCTTATATGAATTGTTTTATGATGTCATGTTGTTTAAGAATCCCATTTTTATTACATGGGTTACGCTATGATGTATGGTTTATGATTATGTGGCACACATAAGAAAGGATTCATTATAAGATGGGTGGGACCTATATCTCCCTCCAATGCATTGGTTAAAGATTTTATATCTCATGAGATAGACATGGCTGGAACGGAAGGTTATTTTGGTTCAGTGATACATGACTAAAATGAGGAATGAACTCGGTTCAGAAAGGGACTTTGTCCACTAAGATAGTCTTGGCAATGAGTCATGACTAACAAGAAATGATTTTCCATGATTATGTGTGCATGCCACAAAGTTTCAAGTTTTATGTTATGATTAGGGGATCTCATTTTCACTTCTATGATTTATTCCATGTTAAGATATTATGATCTCTTTTGCAGGTTTTGATTTTCAAAAAGATATGATATGATTTTTATTTCCTTTATTTGCCCTTGCTGAGCATTTGAGCTCACCCTTTTATGTTTTCTTTTACCGAGGTCAGGAAGATGGATATTAAGTAGAATATGCTAAAAGGGACCCTATATATGATGAAATAAATGGGAGACACTGTAGAAGATTTATGAACCAGTTGTTTATGTTTCCCAGTTTCTAAAGACACTATACCTATACGGTCCTTTGTGGTTTTGTCATATGTTGTAATAAGTGTGCTTCAATTTTGAAGTATTAACAATGTATGTAAAGTATGGGTCGTTATAGTTGGTATCAGAGGAAAAGGAGGTAGGAATGTATCCGATCCTTGGGAACTCTCACATGTGAGCGTTGGACGAAGCATGGCTCTCCACCCAAGGGCTTCATGAGGAAATGGCTGCCACTGGGGATGGTGGTGTGTCCCGCCCAGGGGGTGTAGCCGCCCATGGAGTGCCCTGATAGGTATCAATTATAGTCCACTGGAAGTAATTCCAGACCGTTATAGTTGGTATCAGAGGAAAGGTATAGTCAACCTTTGGAAACTAGGATGTGAAAGCCTTAGTAAGAACCCTAAGGATAAGTCTAAGCATAGAACACAATCTTAGTGTTTTAGAAATGGCCTTGAATAACCTAGGATAAGACCATAAGCATGAAAATTTTATTCTTGAATTATGTGGTTTCCTATTATAATTAGTGTTTCTCACACTATTCTTCTTGGTTTTAGTCAATGGCTGGAACCCGAAGGAACCGTGTTAATGCGGAATGCGATGGGCAATGTAATGATTGTCCCCCTGAGCAAACAAACGATATGGGAGCTGGAATGCAAAATCTTGTAGCCATGCTCACACAACTTTCTCAAGCTATGAATCATGCAGGATTTCCAAACGAGCAAAGGCGGGAGAAACATTCTGTTGAATCCTTCATGAGGCAGCGTCCACCTTCTTTCAGCGGGTCTACTGATCCATTAGTTGCTGAACAATGGATTAGTACTACTGAAAAGATATTTTCAGTTCATCAATGTTCTGAGCATGATAAAGTCATCCTAGCAGTGTATCGTTTGGAAGGAGATGCTGATCAATGGTGGAATCTTGTTAAGAATATGAGGCAAAGGGATGAAATTGAGTCTATGGAATGGTACAAGTTCAAGAACTTATTTTTCAATAAGTACTTCCCTCGTATTCTCTGAACAAAGATGGAGAAAGAGTTCCTTGAACTGAAGCAAAGGGATGATGAATCTGTTAGTACCTATGAAGCAAATTTTACAAGACTTGCAAGGTACGCTTCTGGTATTATTATCCTACCTGAGAGTAAGATCGATCGATTCTTTAGTGGCTTAAAACCAAGTCTTCGAAGGGTGTTAGCCATAAGGGACTTCAATAGCTACGAGGAAATCGTTCGATGTGCTCTCAAAGTCGAGATGGAGATTGGAGTAACCCATCAGTCACATGGGTTTGATAAGAAGAGGAAGATAGAATTCAAAGAAAAATCTAAAGAGCACACGGAAAAGAAGATGAACTTTCCCTTATGCTCAAAGTGTGGAAAGAAACATGGAGGGAGTTGTCTTAAAGGGACAAGTAAATGTTTTAAATGTTGAAAGGAAGGTCATCGGGCATTTGAATGCTGTGATAATGGGATGAAGATGTCTAATGATGCAAACAAAGGAAGGGATACACAGAATTAACCTACTACACTTCAATGTTTCAAGTGCAAGGAGATGGGGCATTATGCCAATCAATGCCCAAATCCAAGGGTTGATGATGATGGTCGACGTCAAAAAACTCTTAAGGCTAAAGACAAAGGAAAGTCACATGCAATTTCTATCAGCGATGTGGAGTACGATAATGATGTGGTGAAAGGTACACTTACCATCCACTCTAAAGTAGCAAATGTTTTATTTGATTCTGGATCCACCCACTCTTTTATTTCTGAAAATTTTCTAAGGGTATCACCGTATTACCTCAACAATTAGATGTTGAGTTAGCTGTGACAACACCTAATGGCACATCAATCGCATCAGAAGTTTATAATTCTTCTCCGATCGAAGTTTGTGGGAAAGTGCTTCCTGCAAATCTTGTGATCCTTCCTTTAGTGGAATTTGATGTGATTCTTGGCATGGATTGGCTTTCTCTACATGGAGCTCATATCAATTGCCAAAGAAGGGAAGTCACATTTCATATTCTAGATCAACCTACGATCGTCTATCAATGCAAGGATGAACATAACCTTCCAGTGGAAATTTCTTCCATCTTATGGGTATTGATTCCACTAAATGAAGGTTATTTATCTCAAATAGTTGGTGAGAAACTCACGATTAAGAATATGCCCATTGTACGGGAGTTTGATGATGTCTTTCCGGAGGAATTACCGGGTCTTCCACCAAATCGTGAAGTTGAGTTTTCAATAGAACTCGTACCGGGTTCTTTGCCTATTTCAAAGACACCTTATAGAATGGCCCCAATTGAGTTGCAGGAATTGAAGAAGCAACTCCAAGAGAATCTTGATAAGGGATTCATACGCCCTAGTGCGTCACCTTGGGGAGCACCTGTTCTATTTGTTAAGAAGAAAGATGGATCAATGAGACTCTGCATTGATTATCGAGAACTTAACAAGTTCACTATCAAGAACAAATATCCTCTCCAACGCATTGATGACTTATTTGACCAACTACCCGGAGCTCAATACTTTTCCAAGATTGATCTTCGTTCAGGGTATCATCAATTAAGGGACAAATGGGAGGATATACCAAAGACGGCTTTCCGTACAAGGTATGGACACTATGAATTTATAGTGATGCCATTTGGTCTTACTAATGCCCCTGCTATCTTCATGGATCTAATGAATAGAGTCTTTAGAGACTATCTTGATCAATTTGTGGTAGTCTTTATAGACGATATTCTTGTCTATTCAAAGAGCAAGGAAGAGCATGAAGATCACTTGAGAATTATATTGAAGACACTGAGAAAAGAGAAGCTTTATTCCAAATTTACCAAGTGTGAATTTTGGCTTCAAAAAGTTGCATTTTTGGGTCATATAATCTCAAAAGAGGGGATATCTGTGGATCCAGCAAAAACAGAGGTTATCGAAAGATGTTCAAGACCAACAACAGTAACTGAGATCCGAAGTTTTCTTGGTTTGGCTGGATATTATCGACGTTTTGTAAAAGATTTTTCACGATTATCTAATCCACTCACCAAGTTGACTCGGAAAGGAGTTAAGTTTGTCTGGACAGAGGAATGTGAAGAGAATTTCAAGGAGTTGAAAAGAAGGTTATCCAGTGCACCTGTGCTCACACTGCCTTGTAGTGGAGAAAGGTTTGTGATCTACAGTGATGCATCCAAGAAGGGATTGGGGTGTGTTCTTATGAAAAATGATATGGTGATAGCTTATTCCTCACGACAGTTGAAAATCCATGAGAAAAATTACCCAACACATGATTTGGAGTTGGCTGCGGTAATCTTTGCATTAAAGATTTGGAGGCATTACCTTTATGGTGAAAGGTGTGATATTTATACTGATCATAAAAGTTTAAAGTATATTTTCACACAAAAGGAGTTGAATATGCGTCAAAGAAGATGGTTGGAGCTGATTAAGGATTATGACTGCTCAATCCATTACCACCCTGGGAAAGCAAACAAGGTGGCAGATTCATTAAGTCGACAAGACCATGCTAGTTTATCCATGATGAGGATCACAAAAGATCCAATATTTATGGATTTACAAAGGATGGATCTTGGAATTATAATGGAAGGGGTAAAATAATATCTTTCTCAAATGAATGTTCAACCATCTATACATGTGAAGATTAAAGAGGCACAGAAAGAAGATGTCGAGTTACAAAAGAAGGTGAGAAATATTCCTGAATTCAACCTTGATTGTGATGGGATAATAAAGTTCAGGAATCGAGTTTGCGTTCCTCCCATCCCTGAATTAAAGAATGAGCTGCTGGATGAGGCTCATAGTTCTTCATTCTCTATTCATCCTGGAAGCACGAAGATGTATAGGGACCTGAAAGAGTACTTCTGGTGGGATGGCATGAAAAGAGATGTTGCTGAATATGTCTCTCGATGCTTGGTTTGTCAACAAGTTAAAGCTGAGAGACAGAAGTCTAAGGGGATGTTACAACCATTACCCATACCCGAATGGAAATGGGAAAACATCACTATGGACTTTGTCACAGGACTTCCTAATACATCCAAAGGCAATAATGCTATCTAGGTCATAGTTGATCGTCTTATAAAGTCTGCACACTTCAATGCTATTAGAGAGTATTTCTCTCTAGATCAGCTTGCCAGGATATATGTAATGGAAGTGGTAAGATTGCATGGAGTACCACTTTCTATTATATCTGATCGAGATCCGAGATTTACCTCGAAGTTCTGGCAAAGTCTTCAGCATACTCTGGATACAGAGTTGAGTTTCAGCACTGCTTATCATCCCCAGACAGACGGTCAGTCTGAGAGAACAATTCAAACCCTAGAAGATATGTTGAGAGCTTGCTCTATGGATTTCAAAGGAGGTTGGGATCAACACCTACCTTTGGTGGAATTTTCTTATAATAATAGCTTTCACTCCAGTATTCAGATGGCTCCTTATGAAGCTCTCTTTGGAAAGAAATGCAGGACTCCAACTTGCTGGGATGAAGTTGGGGAAAGAAAGCTATTAGGACCTGATCTCGTTGATGAAATGGCAGAAAAGGTCAAATCTATTCAACAACACATAAGAGCAGCTCAGAGTCGACAGAAAAGTTATGCCGACAACCGAAGAAAAGACCTAGAGTTTGAAGTGGGTGATAAAGTGTTCTTACGAATATCTCCCTGGAAGAGGGTTATGAGATTTGGAAAGAAGGGGAAGTTGAGCCCTAGATATATCGGTCCTTTCGAAATACTGGATCGTGTTGGGAAGGTAGCTTACCGATTGGCGCTTCCACCGAATCTCTCTCAAGTTCACGATGTGTTCCATGTATCTCTCCTGAGAAAGTACATACCAGATCCTTCACATGTACTCAGCTCAGAAGTTGTACCGCTGGAGCAAGATCTTTCTTATGAAGAACAGCCGATAGAGATTCTGGATCGTAGCGAAAAAGTCCTACGTAACAAGACAACTCGCTTGGTGAAAGTTTTATGGAGGAACCACCAACTTGAAGAAGCTACATGGGAGCTTGAGGATATGATGAGGGAGAAGTATCCTCATCTGTTTGTTACAAAGTGACGAATTTCGAGGGCGAAATTCTTTTTAAGGGGGGTAGAATGTAACACCCGAGACTTTTATGTTATATAAATCATCAAAGGAATCTTTTTCTACACAACACTTGCTTGGCTTACTTTACACGCAATCGCGACCTTCCTCAATAGCTTGCGTCGTACGCAATACCGAGTTTCACTAAACAACAATATGCTATTAAAACTAGCCGTTATGAATAGTAATAACCACTTTTTGAAATTTTATAAATTTTATTTTTCAAAATGGACTTAATTTTTGGACTCAGAATATTGAAATTAACCTAGGGTGAAATTTTGGTATTTTTCTGAAAACATTCAATTTTTGATGAATAGTGAAACCACTAAGTGGTAGGTTAAAAACTGAATTTTGCATAAAACTTAATTTTACCGCTTCTGTGAATGGAATTTCAAAAATCCGAGAGACACGGTTAATATCAAGGACTAAAATGTGGTTCAATGAGATGAAAATAATTTTTTGGTGAATAGTAACTTTTTACTATTTTTACCGCGGTTAATAGTAAATAGGGTAACTAAGGGTAAATCTGATATCAATATTACCCTAACACATGTCCTAATTCTATTGGACAAGTGTAATGCGACCAAAAACAAACTTAGGAATAAAATATGACCATTTAGGCCCACTTGGATTAGATTAGGACAATTATTATTAATTTATTTAAAGAAGGGTTAAAATAGTTAAAATCAAAGTATAATAAGTAAATCATTTTTAATATGGGGTTATACATAAGATAAATTCGACTATAAATATTCATTAGAAAGCTAAAAAGATTTCCTACATGATGGTATTTTATTTGTAATTTTTAGACATTAAATAACTTAATTTATTTATGACACAATGATGATGCAGTAATTATCTTATTAATGAAATATTGACAAAATTGATAATATAAACACCAAAATAAATGTAATTTGAGACTTTTTATGAATTCCACTAATTTTCTAGGTTACTATGATATATTAGTATTGATTTAATAAACTTGGTTTGAACATATAATTCTGTTATGACTTTCACAAAAATCATATATCAAATAGTGTCAAAATTGACACAAAATAGTTTTTAAATTAAATATTATATTACTAATTGTTATTTTATTCCTAAAAATCTAAGGTTAGGCCAAATGACTTAGATAAGGATATATATATTAATAATAAACAATTTGGGGTTCGTTTGGCATGTTATAGTATGTTTATTAACCATATAGTAAAAGAAAACAAAAAGACACAGTAAAAGTTAAATTAATTAACTTAGAGTTAAATCTAATTGATAAGGTTAAAATAATACCCTAAACTTGTCTAAATCTTATTGATTTATAGGATTTAGACCCATCCCCACTTTAGCTTCGAAATAAGACCCTTTGGAACCATTATAAACCGATTTTGACTTTAATATAAAATAATATTTTGAGATATTCCTAAGGTGCCCCTCTCCTCCCTTAGAAAAGGGCACCTCCTTCCCCTCCTCCTCACACCATTTGAGAACTCAAGCTCGGCCAACACCTGCCATTTTCTCCTCTCCACTTCCCTAGAATAATCCTAGAGGTCCTGGTATTCTCCAAATACCAATCTTAGTTCCTTAAGTGGAGGATTCAAAGAGGCGTTCCAAAGAAGAGGTAATATCCATTACCGATCTTTTCAATTTCTTTCTTCTTCAACTTCTTCTTCTTTAGTTGTTTCATGATAAAGTAATAACATCAGTATTACTTACATACATATATGTTATTATAAATATGAAACAACCCTAATTCACCTTCTATCCATCCTACGGAAAAATGAAATCACCACGTGTGCGTACGTACGGAATACCGTCTCCACGCCGTGGTGTAATCTATTTTCCACCATCACCTTACAAGGATGGGTATAATGGTGTAATGAGTAACTATATATGATTATTATGAAGTAATATTGATACTGAAATAATATATATATACTCCAGTACAATTACACGATCATAGGAATGATATCATCACTCGTGCGTACGTACGGAATACCGTCTCCACGATGTGATGCGACTCGTTCTACATGATCTTCATTTCATAATGATTATATAAATTGAATGAATGAATATGGTATATACCACACTAATAGCATTCTGGAAATTAATTATCTATATCCTAAAGATAAGAATAAGAATTTATTCGACAAAACATGCATAAGAACAAAAAGTTATAAAGACCCGAGTAACAAGTAACAATGAAATATTACTATCAAGAAGCTAAGAATATGACCATATATGATATCATATCAATATGTATGATTCTGGAATAAGTCAATAACATTATTTAAACCATTATACATGAGATTCGGACACGTACAAAGCAAATTGGACCTAAGGTAAGGGAAATATCACAATCTCATTTTTATCCGAGATTGTTTATTCGTAAGTATTTACTGGGGTGTATTTTATCATCCACATCCATGTTCCCTCAATATGTAATATTGTTTCCATCCACTTGCAATAGTTTAAATCCAATTTTACCCTTAGGTGAGTTTTTAGTAAAGAATATGAAAGGAATCTTTTGTCGTTTTTGCATACGAGGTACTTTTTGACTTTTCCGACAAAAGTACGAAGAATGTTTTTTTAACTTATACGGCATGAATGGATTTTTAAGAAGCTTCCTTTACAAGTTTTCAAGTTTATTTTTAATCAACTTCTTTTAGTTTAATGTTTTATGACATGTTAAGAAAGGAAAAATGTTTTTAAAGAAGAAAGGATATTTTCCTGAAGAATTCATTTCAAGTGTTTTATCAAAATAATTTTCCATCTAAGATAATAAAGGGTTCTGTTTTTATCCCTATTATTACATTGATTTGATCATGTTGTGATGGAATTATTTTTATGAATTCCTTTATCTTATATGAATTGTTTTATGATGTCATGTTGTTTAAGAATCCCATTTTTATTACATGGGATACGCTATGATGTATGGTTTATGATTATGTGGCACACATAAGAAAGGATTCATTATAAGATGGGTGGGACCTATATCTCCCTCCAATGCATTGGGTAAAGATTTTATATCTCATGAGATAGACATGGCTGGAACGGAAGGTTATTTCGGTTCAGTGATACAGGACTGAAACGAGGAATGAACTCGGTTCAGAAAGGGACATTGTCCACTAAGATAGTCTTGGCAATGAGTCATGACTAACAAGAAATGATTTTCCATGATTATGTGTGCATGCCACAAAGTTTCAAGTTTTATGTTATGATTATGGGGATCTCATTTTCACTTCTATGATTTATTCCATGTTAAGATATTATGATCTCTTTTTCAGGTTTTGATTTTCAAAAAGATATGATATGGTTTTTATTTCCTTTATTTGCCCTTGCTGAGCATTTGAGCTCACCCTTTTATGTTTTCTTTTACCCAGGTCAGGAAGATGGATATTAAGTAGAATATGCTAAAAGGGACCCTATATATGATGAAATAAATGGGAGACACTGTAGAAGATTTATGAACCAGTTGTTTATGTTTCCCAGTTTCTAAAGACACTATACCTATACGGTCCTTTGTGGTTTTGTCATATGTTGTAATAAGTGTGCTTCAATTTTGAAGTATTAACAATGTATGTAAAGTATGGGTCGTTATAATAATATTAATAAAACTGTGATATATAAATTATATAATTAGGATATAATAGAATTTATTATAATTATTAAATGATAATATATATTTTTCATTCTTACCCTTTCACTCACTGAAAGATGATAACATCGTTCATGTATGTGTGGACTACCGGCTTCATGAATCAATATGAAACTCTATATTTTTCACCACAAAAAATTTATGATATGTATTTGTGTATATAAATGAATAAAATTTTATTTATTATAATATGAGGATTCTAGATTGTTAAAATATTTCTTTCATATTTTTTATAATGATTTTTCAGAAATAGAAATGACACTCATGCTTTTGTACAACCTACCATCTCGATGATCGTAACACACTTCATTACTCGAAATGATATTTAGCGATTTTTATTAAATGTATAATTTATGTATAAATAGAATAATTAATCATGTTTTTTAATATGAGGAAAAAATGTTCAAAGTAAGTGTATCGTAAATAATTAATCAAATCATATACAAAAAACAAAGTGGTTATTATGTGAAACATGATTTAAAGAAGGAATTGCTAATAAATGGGTAATGGATGGTCATAAGTAAATCATATATGGTAAAATATATGTAACTATTATTATATAAAATATGTGTAATTATTTTATATTCATTATATTTGAGGTTCTAAAATGTATGAATGTTGTTCAGACTTATGGTAAGGGATTTTTCTTCTTTCTTTTATTTTATAGAGAAAAATGCAATGTCACAAACCGTTTTATTTTTTGTAATACATAAACTACATCATTAAAATTTTTTATAAAAAAAATCATCATTTTAATGATATTGAATTTTTCATTTATTTTTATTCTTTGTTGGGGCTTACGATTAAAAATATTACTAAACTAGTAATGGATTTCCATATCATTTATACTTATGTGAGATAGAAGCCAAATTCACAGATGTTTTATTATAAATGATGGATATAGTATACATTAATTTATTTTATATATATTCTATAGAAAATTGTTGGTATTTTAATATAAATTTTTAGATTTATCCCCCATGGTTTCTATGGTTCAAAAGATACCAAATCAGTAAGAGACCTTTGCCATAATTTTATTTCATTGATATATATGTTATATAAATAAAATATATTGTGTATGGGGTGTACATATAGAACTATTTAAATTTAATATAAAAATTTATTTTTTATATTGATTTTATAAGTTTCCATTAGTTTTTTTTTGTTTCATGGGGCCTACGATTTATAGTTTCCAAAGTGGTATGGTTTTTATGTTACAATATCTTTGTTTATATATATTTCTCATTATTATGCTTCCAATGATGACATATTATGATATTCCACTCAATAATCTCATTTATACTCCACTAAAATGTATGTTTCATGAGAATATAGGTTTTACCATCAATGTTTATTCACTATGTACTCGAGTGTTAAAAATAATCTTTTTAGGAAAATCATATGTATTTCCTTCTTAAACTGATGTTAAATTTTTCTTATGAAACCATGATTTCAAAAAATAATATTATTTATATTATCATTTTTAGAATGATTTATTGATGGAATTTTTATGAAATATTTATTTCAGTGGGAATTTTTTTAAATCAATCTTCATGATGTTTTCCAATAGAAATCCCCATTCGACATATGTCAAAAATGATAAAAATATATTTGTTTTAACATGTTTGATAGGAAAAAAATTACAATAGTTATGAATATTATTTTTTATAAATATTTTTTTATTTATTTAATTATTATTTTCAATAATAATTATTTTGAAAATTACTTCTGAGATGAATTTTGTTTCCTCATTATAAATTTGAAATTAGTTTTAATGCTTACTTTATATAATTTATTTTTTAGTTTTAAAATAAAATGAATTTAAAATTTTTTTAAAATGTTTTTTAAAAAGTATAATGGATATTTAACTAATTTTGTTTCAATTATTATTAAAAAAACATATGTTTTCATGGTTATTTTGAATGAAAAGTATTTTAAAATCAAATTTAAAACTGTTTTCAAGTTGGAATGTATATTTTCATCAAGAATTGTCTGTATAAAATATCTAAACATCCATTAATAAATTTAAATTTTATTTTTAAAACATATAATTTATAATGTTTTCATGAATTTTTTGATTAAAAAATTGATTTTTAGTGAATTATTTATCCTCTAGAAATGTCATATGTCAATTTTCCTGCAAAATCATTTTCCATCAACGATGGCATTATTTTATGTATCTTTTTCCTTTCATGGGGATATAATCCATGGATACCATTCTCATTATCTTACCTGAATAGTTTTTGTTTATGATGATAATATGCTTATAAAAATGATTTCTCATCCATGGGTTATACCATGATAAAATTCTTATGAAACCAAGTTGTTTTTTTATGGGTTTTGTTTTGATGAAATTAAGAAATGAATATGAAACATGTATTTTTTCTATAGGTTTTGAAAAATTTATATGTTTATGAAAACCATATCATTCCATGGGATATCATATGATGAATGTTTTATGATCTTATTGCACATATATGTATGATTTTCACTATGTTAAGGTGGTTACATTATAATTAAGTGTGATGGTTATGTTTTAACCTCGTACAATGGTAACATTATTAATTGGGATCTGTGGGACCTATATATTCATCAAATTCATTGAGTAAGGATTAATATAAATTGAGATAAGCCTGAAAAAATGGGAAGGTAAAATTATTCAAAAATGTAATTTTTCTTCTATGATGGTATTGGGAGTGAAAATTGACTAATATGATGGTTTGGGAACTGAACCCATTACACCAAAATATACTTATATGTGATCCTTGGCTACCATGTAAATTATTTTGAATTATTATTTGTATTACGTGATTCCATGTCTTATGCCAATGATATTATATCAAAACCCATGTTCTTTTATTTCCTTTTCATTAATGTCTTATGAACTGTCAATCATTATTCCAAGACACATCATTTAGATCTATGATATAGAGGGAATGGTTTTCATATTTTAAGCTCATGTTATCATACCATTATGTTCATATTATGTCTATATATATCCCTCATATCCCCTTACTGAGTGTCTTCTCTCACCAATTATTATGTTTCATTTCCATTGGTTAGGATGTAAGGTTGTATGTAGGTTAATTGTTTGATATGTACTGATGGATATGATCTTCATAGAAGTTATTAAATATATGACACCAAACTAGAAAATTTTGTACCTAGTCTCCAATGACACTAAAGAATTATATTCCTCATTCATGTGTTTGATCAATGCATTAAATATTCATATAAAATATGTAATATCTATGTATTAAAATCTTGGGTCAATATAATGAATTGGACTGGGTAACGAACTCTTTTCCATAATCATTGGATGGATGAACATATATCCCATCATCCCCATCCTATAAAGGTTCCAATATAATTATCCATGGTAGTAGAGGCGTACTACTAATGTAAATTAAGAAAAAAACTATAAATATGGCGTGGAAGGAATTGTCCATGGACTAGGAAAACTCCATGAAATTGATCTACGTACACACCCTGACAGAATTATCAGAAAAGAAAACATTGAACAATATATTGAATTTCTTCTCATGAATGTCTGAGTAGATTATGTATCTACAATTCATGGAATATTTTACATGAATCCAATACCCATTCCTTATAGTATTGGTATCATCGTGTATATTAAAATAATATTCACTAAAAATAGAAAAACTATTCAACAAAAATGAATTATAATACTACTATATCTTATGAATTCCTATCACTTGACCCCAACTATAATACTAGAAGAAGAATCAGTGGTACTGAAACCCTCATAAACCATGCTTCTCTAGTGCCAACCACTACACATGTAGCTTATGGGATTCATCACCCTATATCCCCTATGATTATATCCATAGATGAGTGATAAATTCCCATTTTCTTGGAAATAAAATATACTCTTTCATCTATAGTAGGGACATGGATTGAGAATACATTGAAACCACAATTCAACACCAAAACCACCGCCAGTAGGGATAAAAAATGTGGAATTCTCTCTAGTTACCATGATTAACCATTTCAAAATTCTGTAATGATTAATCCATAACCTATACAGAAGAGATAAGAGAAATTCTACTCTCACACACAACTATCACCATAAAGGAGTCAAATTGGAGGGATCTCACCACATGGAGCTGTTCGAACCATATGTTGTCCCTTTTGGTCGATGATTTGGTTGACCCAATCCTTAATTTTTTTGTCCTAATATATAACATTTGGCACACAATGAGGGGGTATGTCTCGAATCCATCCAATTATAAGGCCAATTTATCATATCTTGTGTCACCTTCGACTACTAATGAACATTCTACATTTCAGACCACTATTCTGGTTCACATCTTCATATCAATTGCATGGTGATCAAAGATACACACTAGGTAGGTTTGGCTAACTCTCCACTCCATGTATTCTATTATAAACCTTCATGGGGCACCATCCCATGATTATTAATTCCATTATGGAGGTTATTTCCAAAAAATATTATCTAACATGGAGTCCCACACTAGGCCAAAAAACCCCCAAATCCCCTATTGTCCTTGTTAAAGAAAAAGGATCGATGCCATCGTAGGGGACCTAAAAATACTGTTGATTGTTAGATGATTTCAATACATTAACATGTGAATCATGGAATTGTGCTTAAATAAATTCCACATCATAATCGGTGAGATGCATGGGGAAATTCCACATCACAGTTGAAATCTCCATGTCCATATCAATGAATGAATCAATGAAATATCTCTACCTCATCCACAAGAATTAGCGGAAGGAGAACATTAGTTGAGGGGGAATATCCTACATGAAAATGTCTATAAGGTTCCCAAACCCCTCTAAATATACCTATATATAGAAGATGTTATGGATTTAATTTAGTGAATCTCATTGCATCAGTTCTTACAACAATCAGCTTCCCTAATCTCCACATCTACTATTGAGATAATAGAGTCATTAAGATCTTTCATAGAACACAGAGGTTATTGTGAACAATATTTCTATCCTCAAGAACATGATGAAATATATAACTAGATAAATTCAATGTATACCCATCCTATAAGGAAATTTCCAGGATGATATATCTCTATCAGAAGGAAAGTCCTTTTTTAGGGAGGGTTTCCATTAGTAACACCTTAACAAGTATATCATCAAAAGAGATGGTGCACACGAGTTCCACTATAATAACCATGAAAATCATTGATATGATATTGTGGAAATAATGGGTAGTATAACCCTTCAGGTTATAAACATGAGTAATAAATCTTGTAGGATATTTGTTTGGAATAATTACCATTTTTTGGACACATGTAACCCAACAAGTCAACATCATGGAGTATCATGTTGGGGTACACAACTAAGTCTCCTCCCAAATCCACGTGAATAAGTAAAAAATATCCAATAACACACGTTGAAATATTTTTGGATCTATGTACATAGTAAGGAAATGAATATAATGTAAAGAATAGTTAACATCACCACAATCCTGGTGGCTCAACGCCCTAAGTCATATAAATACACTTATAGATTCTTGTGAAATGGAATCATGAGTCTCACAGTTATCCAACACATAATGGAAGAGTAATAACATATTTTACAATAATATTCTTTGGGAAATATGATTCCCTCTGATTTCCACCCTCTCATGATGATAATAAGTCTTTCGTACTAATTCACCCTTCAACCATCAATTTACCTCTTTAGAAACATCCATCGCGAATGTTATCTTGATAAATCTTGTCATTGATATGACTAATTATTCTCAAAAAACATATTTCAGGAGAGGAGGCCCTCCAATAGGCGAGGTGGAATGGAAAATAGAAATTCCTATTAGTTTATAAACATAAAAATAGAAAATTGAATTAGACATTGGGATTTTGGTAGAGATACAATTGCATGATTATAAACATCTCAACATGGAAATGTGGAACTCTAATTAAATTGTCTAATTTGAAACTAATCCATAAACAAAGTCATATTCAAGAATGAATTATTTTATTTAGTGTCTTGAGGTTTTAAAAAGGATCACCACCAAACACCACCATTAATAGTTCCCATCATAGGAGAATGATTGGGGGACACTTCCTTTTCCCCATAAAATAAAACATTCCTCCTTGGCTAGTCGCCCATGGTTTTAATGGGTAGTCCAACAAACCCAATATGAGTATATGATAATTGGATCACAACAATTACTATTATAGGACCTAATATTCCTCAAAAATCATTCTATATTCAATCATAACGAGCTCATTATTCTTAATCTCAGTCTTTATACCTCCAAATCTTGTAGATTTTCAATGAATTGGGGACTACCATCCATCTCTGTAATGATTAGATGACGGAACTAACAATCAATATCAATTAATTAGAGATGGAACAACATTCAATCCAATAAAACAGGATGCTATATCTAGAATGGTTGGATCTCATTTTTTATCATAGAATTTGGTAACCTAAGAGAAAACCTATTCAATAGAATTGATAGAATATTTTAATTTATACACCACATTTTATATTCATGTAGTATGATTTTTGGTACTCAAGAATAGAAGGAATCTATGAAACTCTAGAGTTTTTTCCAAAACCACGATGATCTGAACTTTTTCAAGTATGATTATTTATGCCTAGAATTATTCAACTTCAAGTTGGTTCTCTAAATAAAGTATCACTACCAATTCAACATAAATATGAGGAAAATAGCATCACTATACTACCTAAATGAAAAATAAATTATGAGAATGTTAATGACTCCATTTTTCAATGGAAGGGAATTACACACACCCTCAATGAAAATATTTCATAAGAACCATACTTGGGATATCCATGGGGATAGTATTAGATAATATTCCACATACCCTCATATCCATGATATATACTAGAATATATTTCAAATTATCCCAAAGATCTCATAATTTTGAATAATCCTCGTAGTGGACTACTTAGCAGTCATGAATATTACCTCTTCTTACAGTACTGAAAATTTCTCTCCGGAAGAACACTTGTTAAATAATGAAAAATCAGTCCCCATAGTAAGAATTTTATTAGGAACCACCCAAATATATACCTCTCCATGAAAGGCCTCTCTATGAGAACACCACTCAATACCCTTTTTCAAGGCCATACAACCATTGTCCCCTTAATAGATTTAATGAAAAAGTTATACTTATTTATGACTAAGTATTTCATAGGGTAGTTATTCTATGTTTTGTAAAATAAATTATGGAATTTTACAAATACCAAGAGGACCCAAGAGGCTTTCATAATATATTATACTAATGATTTTCATTATAATTGGGTCCTTGGTAACATCATCAAAGAGTACTTCATCATCAATTATTGGCTTCCGTATTTGGTAGGCTATGACCTAGTTGAGTTTGGTGGTTTTAAAAAAATGGATCAATTGTCCTTATCACCCACAATTAGGAAGATAAATACATTAGTGAAGGGAAATGGGTTCATATCCTATATTCAAAGAGGTTTTAAAATTGTGTTCATTTGATGACGATATCCCATAACCACTGCATTATCCATTTTATATTAATAAATCCCTGTCATCCTATGGTCTCCATGAATCCTATATTCTATTCATTGATATCACACAATTATATGTCTCAGATTATCATTTTTTTACAATTCAGAGGTTATAATCATCCACATCCAGTGAAAATATTATGTTTTACGCTCGGTGATTTTATACCCTATGAATTTAGAGAAATAACTAGAACATATATAGTCTTGGATTATTCTTTTGATAAAGAGAATTAGTATGTTGTATTTAATTTCAACATGATGGTGGATTATTTCATATATCCATACAGTGAGATATTTCATAGAAACCCATTAAGAACCTTGAGATTGCTTCATCGATGTGGGGTTAGACATCCGGATACATGGAAATATAAACCGGATGGTACCCTCAAATGTATAGTCGATGTTTAAGAATCTAAGAAAAATGCACTTCTACATTCATGAAAAACACAACCATTATATGCAACAAAATTTATCGCTCCCCAATAGCCTACCATGTTATCTATGGGTATAGATTTTCAACAGTAATATAGGGCTCCATCATAGTGAACCAATCCCCAACCACAATTGGCTAATTCCTAGCCTATATCGTCCCACCCATCAGGGGTCACAACAATATGTTTTTTGAATACAACCCCTCAACCAACTACAATTACATCATTTAATGTAACATACATACCTTTTAGAAATAGTAACCTGGACCTCAATTAATATTTTGATATATTGAAACACATATCCATCATAATAGCATTACTCTCGATCCATGATAAACTCCACTTTTAAAATTTGGTAAGTGAGTATTTCATTAAATCATAAAATATAACATTCCATTTTAAAATTTATGTTTGTTGTGTTGTGGAAAATCGTGTAGAGTTATTTAAGGAAAAATAATTCGAGGACGTCATATTTATTTTTGAAGAGTAATAGGGTTCCCTCTTTCATGGGAACATGAACCCTCTATATGTGTTATTATAGTTTAATGGAATGAAAATAAACTACTACATGGTAGAAACTAACACCAACAAAGATATTTTCTCAAAACATTTTTTTCAGAAGATTGGTATCCATGTGTATGAAATAAGAAATTGGAACTTCAAAATCCATGGATTTAATAAGCGAGTAAAAAAATCACATCATAGTATTTGGCCAGTCATTTGATTAAGCGAGATTCTAGAAAACATTCATTCAACATTGTTTCATATTAAAACATCTATGATGCCCTATTTGGAAGGACATAAATCCATATACATATATATATCCAATATTTATAACATATGTTCCCCAAATAATCCCTTAATGTTCATATAGGTGTACTCCATAATGATATTCACGCTTCATATATAGTGATTCCTATTACCATGATGATACATTTTAAAAATGTGTATAAATGTAGCCTTATATTAATGTATTTGAGGAAATTAATGTTCCCAATAAACTAAAGGATTCCCTAGTAGAACCATGAAAAAATTTAAGAAAACAATCACATTAGAAATTCCCTAGCTATAGCCAATAACCCAAGAATAAGTTAACCAGTTCTTCAACCCTAGGAAGAAGGAATGCATAAAAATTACAATGTAATACTATAAGTGGATAGTTCCATTGATTCTAGAAAACACTCATATTATATACCATGAAGTCCACCCCATGGTCACTAAATCACTCTAGAATCATGTATTCCAAAGGGCAGGTTTATCCCGATGGAATTCAACCCGTAATTATTGTTTCAAGATCAATGGACGAACTCAAAGTCAGAAAGCACATGAAATTGGATCATTATATTTTATCAACATGGTCTCCATAGATAATGGATCCCTTTATTAATGATTCCTTCTTTTTATAAGTATGGTATATAATTACTTCATGATATTAAGCTCTTATTGAGTCATCACCTCCCACTATTCCTCATGTTTTAATGATGAAGTGGATTTAAACAAATCCCCTCCATTATTCTAAGATTGAATATCCACCACCATCAATGAACTCATAAAGGTGACTGTCGACCATAAGGATGAGAGAAATTATAATTCGAATAGTTAAACAGTAGATCAACTATAGTAATAAAAAAAATTCCTGAAAAACACCATGACATTTTCACAAGCGAATATAAGAAAGTACTAGTGATTTATCCCCATTCTACATTCAACCGTCTTGATATTCTTTTTGTGACCACTTATTCAAACATGATCCCTGAAAGAATAATCCCTATCAAGGGACAGTGTATAAGGGTAAAGTCAATAAGATCAGAATGGAAAACTACATTAGGGATGTACAATACCACAAATTGATTTCCATCATCATCCTTTCATGATGAAGAGTAAGGAAATTATAGTCTAATATGACCTTGGGGAACTAAATCAACACTTCATAGCTGAATGATTTCCCATTTCAACCAAGGATAATATATTTAACAGGACTACTATCTTCCCAGACCTAGCTATCAGGGTTGGGTACTCAGTTTATAATCAAATCTTGATGGCCACTGAGGATGAAAAATATCCTTTCATAATAGTGACATAATAAAATTTTTGTTACCAAGTTATATTGTTCAACTTTATACATTTTGGACCCATATATCAACATGACATGAATCAAATAATCAATCCATTCCTCTGGACAATAGTGGAGTTATATGTTGATGACTTAGTGGTTAAATAAGTCCAATTCTATCTCAATCTCAAGGGTCATGAGTAAGTGACCGACCAAATCCGCTCCTGCCTATTGAAGATAAAACCCCCAATGTGAGTGTTTAGTGTTAAATTTGTAATGATAAATGGATTTTTTGATACTAAAACATCAATATACCTTCAGATACTAAAAATTCAACCATCTAAATTCCTCCACCCTCCTACTATTAATAGATAATTAGGCCCATATAGACAATATAGGGTATATTTCACCATATAAAATGAATCATTTACGTCCATTTAATGACTCATTAAAAGAGAAAATACCTACTAATTGGATGATGAATTTGAAGACACCTTCAATGAAAATAAGAAAATATTCCATATCCCCCCATCCTAATACCAAATCTCCCATGATATCATATTTTACTCTATATTACATCCTTGGAATGACCCTTCAGTTCTCTATTGTCTCAAAATATCAAAAAAAGTATGGATAATGGACTTTACTATATCATTCATATGTTTTTATAATCGGAGACTAGGTATTCTCCTATTGAGATTAGTTTCTTCATCTTAGTGATCAAAGTTAAAAATATGAGATAGTACCTATAAAATCAAAAGATAAAAATAGTATCCAACATAAATTTTATGAAGAACATACACAACAACTACATGTTGAATTGGAAACTAGATCCTTGGGATGAAAATTTAAATATTTTTAAAATCAGGTCATTCCATCAAAAAGGTTTTATGGTCCATACACTAGCTGATTTCCTGGACACACATCTAACCCTTATGGAGCAATGCTTAGAATCCATCTTCCAAGATGATTCTATCATCTGTTTTTATCAGTCTACACCAAGTTGGAAGATGTACATTTATAGTTAATCCATGATATTAACTATGAGAAGACTAAATAACCCTAAAACTAAAAGGTTTGGACTTTGAATTGTCTTCATAACTATCACACATTCTCTCATTACCAACTTATTTCTTTTTCCCATGTAAATTATTTAAAAAATAGCTATTATGCCCATATCAAATCCCTTGAGCGAGCTCATGATATTTTTCTTCCATGACTATATGTTAAGAGTTATATAGATATGGTCATTAAGTAGATCAACTGTAAATTTGTTATCAGAAAATTTGATTTCATCCCCCTTCTTCAGAACGCCACTAGGATAATGCAACCATTCACATACATTATAGAGTTGACTCATGATCTATTGTCTCAGAGTGATAAAGAATATTATCTGAAATTCCTATCCCCATATACTTCAGAAACTAACCATGACAGCCACATCATCCATGTGGTACACCAGAGGATCGTCACCCCTATTACCTTTAACATGGAAGACAAACATGTGAACTAAAATACCACTAGCAGATAGTCAGATGAACCCCCAAATTTCTCTATTATGGAATTATCACTATAATCATTGACTATATTTATCATGTGCCGACAAAATAGGACCCTCCAAACGGATTGAGATTAGAATTAGTAAATTAATCGACACGTATGTAATTATCCCTTTAGGATATTCCTAACTAAATTTAGGTTCTCAATATTCATTAATATTATTGATTCATACTTCATTAAATCCAATGAGTGGTTATCCCTTACGCACAACATGATGTTCACACTAGGTCAAGTGGATCCCATCAGTCAATGATAAATATGATTTTGTAAGACAGATGATTCAGGTACTTTGGAAACATAATGGATTGAGAATGAGTTGAGTTCACCAAAATGTTTCATGAATGATATATCCAGGACAACATTATGTATCCGCCATCAGATCTAATTTGTAAGACCATGTAACCACATTTCATTCCAACAATTGTATTTGAAATGGTGAACCCATATTCACTATTTATATATCATCATTATATGATCATTTGGACTACCATAAACTACATTTTAGAGAGGAACAAGCCCATTCCACTAAATGATGCCAAAAAGTGATACATGATCATGTTCATGAAGTCCCACATCATCCATAAATTTTTGATTCTACACACTATCAATATTGAAAATAATAATAACATTTGAGATTTAAATATGTAGAACCAATATGCCATGTATGAAATATGCTCCAATCATACCAGTTCTTATCACTTTCATAAATATGGGTAGATTGAGGTATTAAATAAATAATTCACTAATATTATAAAAATGATTGTGGGTCAAAAATGGATGGATCAACACATTGTCATTTATAATTTGGGGTTATTGGAAAATGTCATGAAATTATACCCAAAAACCCCTTACTACTTGGTTTATGGGAAAAATAAAGTCTTTCTCATCGATGTTTATCCCCCATTACTCTAGATGATCAACCATTATTAGGAGAAACGAAAAATGACAGATGAGGTTCATTTAAATAAACCGGAATATTTTGATGAGAATGAACTCCATGAACAATATGATCTCAAATATATTTATAATATGTAAGAATTAATGAGAAAAAAAGTTATTACTCTTTTGTTTCCTTCATGGGGACATTTTATTAGAATTTGAGACACCCATTATATTTGAGAATAACCTAAAAACAAGGATTGTAAATGTGAGGGACCATATATCAATCAAAAGGTATACTCCAATGTGTCATTAAACCTGATATCCATTGATTTTTGGAATATCACACATCAAACTAGTACTAGATTACCCATACAATACAATTCATAATCCACTATCATCCTTTTCACATGAAATTGAACTGTAGGACAATTTACTAGTCACATGATTTTAAACTATCAAACAATGTCTTAATAACAAGAAATAAAATATAATTACACATTATTCTCACTAGATGATGTTAAAATTCATGTCCAAGATCCCTACAATAAGATGTAAAATTTATTGATCAACATCCCCATCACATGACCAAAAATTGTATTTTATTTTTTACCTCACCTAACAGGACCATCTTGTAAAGAACTAGTTTCTGAAAATGTCACTATCATTAACTATGTCTCAATTTGTTTCATTTCCCAGGATATATGTAGAGATTCTAATATATCACATCCAAAGTCCCAAGAAGCCACTTGGTCTCCTCAAGTCCCTTGGCTCAATAATTAGTTCAAATCTTGATCATATATATTCTCTATAAATACACTTAGGACCATGGATGTGTAACCAATAGGGTGTTGAATCGTCCATAAACAAACCCAATGGTTACCCACACTTTGTTTCATATTTTATTAAATATAAATCATCCTTGATGTCTAAATATTCTCCTTTATGATAATGATTCTTATCCCAAATAACCATTCCACCAATATGGGGGACATTACTTCAAGGGAATCTTGCGACAAGTGATGAATCCCTTGTTTTGAACCTGGTAAATGGATAATATATAATTTTATCCATCGTTGATTGGTTTGGTTATAGAACCTTTTTTTAGAACACAATAAGAAATTGATTTCCACCCATTGTTTTCTACCTTCATGGTACATATCTCAGATGTTAGGACTGGACCCCAGTTTTCTGAAGTGGGTGACAAATTTGATTACATTGACATATAAAAAAGAGAAATGCATCCCAAAATACCGATTGTTTTAGTATTATTGGAAACAAGATTCATACATATGTTCAACATTACAACTTGAAAATAAAAAAATAGAAACTCTTTAGTCAACATCCATAACTCCTAGTTTATTTCAGCTTGTTGTTAATAATAAACGTATGTGTTTCTCGATAAAATGAAATATAACAAAGTGGTGAGCACAAATGATCAGTAAGGAAATCAATAAATCAAAATATATATAAAAATTAGGCAATATTAAAGTCTAAAAACATATTCCTTTAAGAAATTCATTAACAAATTATGGTTGAAATAAGAGCTGAGTAAGCGATTCCATAATAAAACATAATCATGGTTATTCTACTAGTCAAATAACCACATTAACCATCAATAGTATTTCCATAATGATGGAATCCATAATGCGGGAAAATATAACCATACCGTCAAGGCCTCTTTCCATGAACATAAATAATCATTTTTGTCAAGGCGTTGTGCAAAAAATGTAGTTTGACTCATTAGACCTTCTGAGGTACTAATGGGCTATAGTGAACCCCACATGACAATTACTATTTCCAATGAAATCCTCATATGAATGGTGAATACATAATGGTACGTAATAATTTAATTGAGGTAATTAAACATTGAATGTAATCTTAATGAAAATAGAAGTTCAGGTGGAATACCATTACCTTAAGTCCAAAAATGTTACGTTGTAGAAAATCAGATCATAGAATATTAAATTATAATTCTTAATAAATAATTTTAGATCCTATTTGACATATATTTAATTTATCATTATTTTGTTTAGTTCATTTATGTTCTTATTGATAAGTTATTGTATTTAATTCCGTCAATCGAGAGTGTTTGTTTTCTTTATTTTCATAATCAGTTCACATGTTTTTATGTAATGGAGTTCATGTTTAATGGTTGTAAATATCTATAATTGAAATTAAATATTAATTATGAACATAAATATTTGTTAATGTGTGTTTCTATAATTTGGTTACATGGAATTAGGATGAATAATTAGATGACACCCAATTCGATTATATGGAGGTATTTGTATCATTATAAAATATTTTTGTCATATAAATTAATAATATGTATATATACATGTTCCATAATATTAATCAGGTTATAATAAATTTTCATATTCGGTTTCAACCATCTAAATGGGTTCATTACCAGTAATGAAGGATAAATTGAATGATGAAACTTCTTCGTCCACAAAGGATTTAAATTGGATCCTCTTGGACATGGATTTCATTGATAAAAAAATTGGGGGAGTAATAAATTGATTATGGTTATTCAATTAACATGACATTCTTATAGAATATAGATGATAATGGAGTTATCATGGTCATTTGGATAGATAAGGTGAGGTTCGAAAAAGAAAAGAGATGAACTTTAAAATAAAAGAAAAGTTGAGAGATACCTTATGAAAATTTGGTAGTATAACGACGTTGATTAAAACTTCAAAGAATGAATTGATTTGGAAAAAATGTATCTAATCATAGAGAAATAAAATGAAAATTATGGGGAATAAATAATATCAAACCCCAACATATGATAATGGAAATTCAAATAGATAATATAAAAGAAGTGTTGACTAAAATTAAGGGGTGAAAGGTTTCCTTGTATAGTTGACTAACTCCTTGAACATGATGGTTGGGACCATGGGGATTAAAGACACCTTGGAAGGACACCTAGGGAGGAAAAACAACCAGATCTTCTAGGATGTGGGATTTGGAATGAAGGAAAATAGTTCGATGAGTGTGTATTTATAGTAAAAGAGATATAATTTTTATTAGTTCAAAAAGACACCTCATTAGTGGTTTATGAAAAACCATGTTCTTTCCTATGGTATTTTCGCTTGGTATTAGCCTCATGGGACACCTAATATATTATTGTAATGTACACATGTATACCCTAATTTTTTATTAATTTTTTAATCATTATGATGTCATCAAATATACCAAAACTCCAAACTATATTTTTACTAATCACAAAAAATTAATGTATTTTAGAAAAATCCAAAATATTCACCCCTACCATTTTTGGACATGTAGAATTAAAAAATGAGCTCCGTAATTAAAAAATAATTTCCAAAATATTACTAATTTAATTTACAATGAAAATAATAGTTAATTCGATGAATAAAAATATTATTGATATGATTAGTTTTATATCACATTGAAAAATTAATTAAGATCTCATTATCTTATAAACTTAAGAAAATAAAATATTTTCATTATTTAATATTACTATGGGTCAGATTACTATTCATAAGTTTATGTTACTATTCATCAAAAATCAAATTTGTTATATCAGACTCCAAATGACATGCTGGTCACAACCGTAGATGAACATTTTTTTAAATTCAAAACATAGTAGAGGAAATGTTTTGTTTAATTGATATATTATAAAATGAATTTCATTTTTTATTTTAAAACCCTTGGGGTGTTACATTCTACACTCCTTTGAAAAACATCATCCTCAAAATTCACAAACTTTTTCCTAAAACGACTCAGGTATGTCTTCAACATAAGTTCCTCAAGCTACCATGCTGCATTCCCCATCTTATGGTTCCTCCAAAGAAGAATTATCAGACAAGTTGTTCGATTTCTCAATACTTGTTCTTGGGTATCAAGAATCATGATATGTTCTTCACTATAAGATAGATCTAGCTCATTTTCTATTTAATCATAGGTGGGAAAATGTGTTGGGTTTTATATGTACTTCCTTAACATTGAAACATGGATCACATTGTCAACTTGGGAGAGACTTAGTGACATTGCAAAATGGTAATCTATAGCTCCAATTTGGTCCAGAATATCAGAAGGTCTAATGTACCGAGGACATAATTTTCCCTTATTACTGAGTCATATAATACCCTTCCAAGGAGATTTCTTTAAGGAAAGATGTTTTCCTTCTTGAAATACCAAATCCCTCCTTCGGTTATCAAAATAGCTCTTTTGTCTACTCTGAGCTGTTTTCATATAGGTTTGGAAAATCTTCACATCATACAATCTTTCCTCAACAAACTAAGGGCCTACAAGTTTTCTCTCACATAGATCATCCCAGAATGTTGGTGAACAACATCTCTTTCCATATAAAGCATCATATGGTGCCATCTAAATAATTGAAGGGAAGATATTGTTGTAGGAAAATTTAATGAGAGGTAAATAAAAATCCTGCATACCTTGAAAGGCATGTAAACAAGATCTCAACATCTATTCCAAATTATGGATTGTCTGTTCTAGTTGACCATCGGTTTTTGGGTGGTAGGCAATGCTCAAACGGAGATTAGTATCTACGGCCTTTTGAAAACTTTTCTCTAATTGTGGTGTAAAAAGGGGATCACAATTAGAAACAATTGATAATGGTAATCAATAATGACTTACAACTTCATTATTATATATTATTGATAAACGTTCAAGTGTAAAATATTCTCTTATAGAATGAAAATGTGTTGATTTTGTAAGACAGTTAACAATGACCCATATCACATCATTCATTCTTGGAGTATTTGGTAGCCCCATGGCAAAGTCCACTGTAATATGATCCCATTTCAACATACGAATAGGAAGTGGTTTCATGACTCTTATAGGAATTTGTCCTCCAGCCTTCACCTATTGACAAACCAAACATCTCATCATATAATCATAAATCTCCCTATTCATGTTTTCACACCAAAAATGATCTTTTAGATGTCTATAAATCAATGTGCTACCATGGGGTATAGAGAAATTATAGGTGTGAATGCCATCCAAAATTTCCCTCTTTAGCTCAAGAATATCGAGAACACAAAGCCACTTTCTGAATTCCAAAATGCCACCTTCTTATACCAAGTTAATCAACTTACCATAATGTATAAGTTTAATTTTATTTTGAAACACTTCATCATCACCCAGATAACATTTTTCCATTAATGTAATGATGTTTTGGAAACAATTTGAAAATGTTGTGATGTGTTACCTTCCTTAATAATTCTCATATATATAGTTACTAGATCCATTGACAAAGGATCCCTTTTAAATCTACTCTTGTTCATAATTTTGTGGTCCTTTCTACTCATAGAATCTTCTACCTTATTTTTTTTCCCTGGGTGGTAGTGTGTTGTGAAATTATAAACATTGAGTAGATGATTTTATCTAATTTGTTTCACTTTGAGTTCATTTTATGAGAATATATATTTCAAACTCTTATGATCTATATATATCTCATTGTTTTCACTATAGAGGTAATGTCTCAAAAGCATCAGAGCAAATATTTTTGTTGCTAACTCAAGATCGTGAGTTGGATAGTTTTGTTCATGAATTATTACCTACCTATATGCATGGGAAATCACTAAATCATTATGAATAAGGACACAACCAATTTATTTTTTTGATGCATCACTATAGATAACAAACCCATCATTCCCTGATGGTAGGGTTAGGATCGAATAATTCACAAAATTCCTATTCAATTTATCAAAACATTCTTCAATTTTTTTTCCATTAGTACTTAACTTCAATTTATGTGATCTTGTTCATTGGGTTGGATAAATAGGTGATGCACTGAATGAAATGTCGAAAATAACCTGCCAAACCAATACAAATACGTAACTCAGTTATGTTTTTTGGAGTAGTCCATTTCTGCATAGCCTTTTTCTTCGCCTGATCTATAAATATTTCATCCTTAGAGACAATGTGTCCTAGAAAGGAAACGAATTGGAGCTAAAAATAAAACTAGTTAAACATTCTATATAATTAATTTCTTCTCAGAGTCTTCGGAATAGTACGCACGTGATTTTTATGATCATCATAGATTTTAAAGTATACTGATATATGATCAATAAACACCACTACAAATTCATCATGATATTCCTAGAAAACTCTATTCATCTGATCCAAGAAAATAGATGGTTAATTTCTTAGTCCAAATTGTATCAATGTAAAATTGTATAGCTCATACCTTGTTTAGAGTATTTTTTTTAGAATTTCTTCCTTTCTCACAAGAAAATGATGATATCTAGATCAAAGATCAATCTTCAAAAAATATTGATCTCCATGAAGTTGATCAAATAAATCCTCAATTCGTTGTAGATGATACTTATTATTTATTGTACTAGCATTGATTTCCCTGTAATCCATGCATAAACTCATAGAACCATCTTTCTTCATAACCAAAAGAATAGGGGTTCCCCATGGAGAAACACTAGGGTGAAAAAATACTTTATCACTCAACTACTCTAGTTATTTATTTATCTCCACTATCCCTACAATGTTCATTCTATAAGGGGTCATTAATATGGGCCTTAAACTAGGAATCATGTCAAATGTGAAACAAAATATCCCTTTCCAGAGGATGTGCGGGTAAATCATCTAAAAAGTCATCAACATATTCATGCATTACTTCCACATCATAAATTTGAAGATTTATTTCATCGCCCATATATGTTGTGTTTTTTCCCTCTCCATTGATTAAATTTAGTTGAAATACTTTGGGTAGACCCAGGTGAGAAAAAAATGGTGATGTTTCTACCCTAATGATAAGGGATTCCGCACCATTTTAAAAAATTGTAACTTCCTTCTTCTTGCAATTGATCAACACATCATATTTTGACAGCCAATTAATATTCATAATTATATCTAATACAGTCATTGGTATGATGATAAGGTCAGAAAATAAATCACGTTTATATGTCATGAGGGAGACTAATTGACACACCTTTGTATAAATGATACTTCCACTAGGGGGGTTGGACAGATAACTCCTTTATTAAATAAAATTGGACATATATAATTTTCTTGGAAAATGGGAAGATTTAAATGCATTTGATGATCTATAATCAAATAAATCATTCACTAGGTCTGATGAAAGATCAATGTACCTGCCACCGCTTCATTAGTATCATCGACCTCTCTAGTTGTGACCGCATAATCTTGTCCTTACTCCATTGGCGTTCTTTGGGGATCATTTCTCTGATGCTTAGGACATTCATGTGCATAATTTACCATATCCATATAATTGTATCATTGAACATTGTTAACTTCATTCTTCCACAAAAAATCCTGAGCTTGGTGGACTTTTCCTCCACACATGTAAGAGACTCCCATTCCCTTCAGATAAGTGCCAGGGTGTTTTTTCCCACAATTACTACAAGATGTAAATTCAACTAATTCTTTATTCCCCATTTACATATTTCTTTTTCTAGATTTTTCAGCCTCCCTTTTCATTTATTTTTTTTATTTAAAGTTACGAGACTTAGAAAATTCATTTTCTATCCTGATAGCACTTGAGACTATTTCTTCCTATGATTATAAACATTGAGAAACTAGATCCTTTCAAAGAAATCGTTTTAAACCATCAAAAAATCAATCAATTTTTATCCTTTGATTATGTATGTAGTATGTATTATGCCATTCCATACATGTAAAGTTGGATTCATACTTGGCAACATTTCTATCCTCCTTCTACCTCAGATTCAAGAACGTCCTCTCCATATCTTCTCATTGTTCGTGATGGAAATATTTCTGTAGGAATGTTTCCTTAAAATACCTCCATTCCATCACTTCTACTTTTTCCTCATCCTTTGTGTATTGGATTAATGACCACCATTGATCCACATGTACGGATAGATTATAAACATCCATGATAAACTTCTATCTTTTGTCACATCCCAAAGTATTAAATATCTTCTATAGGGAAGATATCCACTTCTCTATTACAAACAGGTTTTTAGTCCCATTTAAAGATGGAGGATTTTGTATCATAAAGAGATCTAAAATAGCTCCTCCTTATTGTGGATATGGATTCTCCTTATGGGAAAGTTTATTATTCATAACCTATTTATGTTTTCCCTGTATAGTTGGAAGATTCTTAGCACCAGTCACAACACCAGAGCCAACATCATTATCTTGAATCAGTGGGGAATCCCTATAGGGGACATGCACATTCTTGAGGTTTACTTTCCTTCCAATAGGAACCATTTTTAAATAATGGAATACACTACATTAGGGATTGATTCATAATGTATAATATCAATTTAGAAAAATAATTAGCATAAATCGAAGTAGTTAATCTCTTAATCATAAACATGGTATCTTTGAAGACAAATTTATATGTAAATCCTTATAATGTCTATTATAGAAAATTTGAATTATATTAAGGATATCCCCCATATTTCTCAATACTAAGAGTGAAGAAAGACCCTTTGTCATCTACCATGATACCCCTAGTCAAGATCGAAACTCCTTATTGGAGTTTTCACTCCTAGGTACATCTATGGCAGAGCCACCTCTACCTATTTGTATCCATACATGGATGTAATTTCTAGGAATATCCATACTATATATTCTTTACCAAAATACTAGAATGTTATTGTATTATTATCCTCAAAAATTACCATAGATATTTATTCCCTCATCGATGTTTCCTAATATAGTTTCCAAGATGTCTATTAAACATTCTTTGATACCAATTGTAAGGACCCGACCCCAGTTGTCTAGATCCAGGACAATATTTGATTACATTGGCATATAAACTAGGAATATGCATCCCTAAATAACCAAATTATTTAGTATTAATGGATACAATATTTATATATAAGTTCAATAATACAACTTGATTAGAAAAACAACATAGAAACTCCTTAGACAACATCTATAGCTCCTAGGTTATTTCCACATGTCATTAATAATAAACTTATTCATGTAATGAGAAAATGAATCATAAAAAAGTGGTGATATCAAATGATCAGTAAGGGTAAGCAATACAATAGAAGATAAATAAACATTAGGCATGTTTTAAAACAAAAAAAAATATGCCGTTAACAAAAATGTGAACACATATTGTAAGGAATAAGAGAAGAGTAAGTGATTCCATAATAAAATATAATCATGGGTACTCTAAAATTCGAATAACCATGTGAACCATCAATAATATTTTCATAATGAGGGAATTCATAATGTGGGAAAACATAACTATACCATCAAGGCCATCTGCAATGACCATAAATAATCATTTATTCAGGGCCTGGTGCTGATACCATAGTTTCTCTCATGAGACCTACCGATGCACCGAGGGGCTATATCGGGCCCCACCCAACACATTCAATGTCCAATGCGTTCCTTATATGAAGGGGGTAAAATATAAACAATATATATATTTATATTTTAACTAATATATAAAATTTAATAACATTCCTCGATCATTAAGCATAAACACTAACCATTCAGAGTAAGTTGGTGAATGGTTATAAGATAGAAAATCCAAATCCAAAAAAATAATAAAACATTAAATCAAATATCAAAGATTATACCATGAAATATTAATCCCAATGATGAAAAACATTAAACATGAGTGTTTAAAGTGATTAAGATACTCTTATAAAATCTTCGAGTAATTCGTGAGATAAATAATCATTTACTTTAAAAAATGTGTTCCTTTGGAAAAATATTTATATATAACTAGATGATAAGTAAGATAGTATTTTAAAAATAAAATAATTGATTATATAATTATCATGGTTTCCAAAAATAGAATATATAGTTCCCTTGAAAATAGCTACGATTTTGAGAAATTCACATGCATTAGGATGGTATTTTGAAAACAATTTTGAATGTTCCTTTTTAAGTGTATAACTATCCATAAAACAAATAAGTGTTATATTTAGTGTAAAAATGTACAACTCTCACACATAATTTTTGAGGAGTAAATAATGATACATAAGAACATCATTGTTGTAATTTGACAAAGAATGTAACCCAAATGAAAATGGAGGTTTGGGTGGAAAACCCTTACCTTAAGTCCGAATGTATTGAAATCATGAACATAAGATCCTTGAATATAAAATTATACTTATTAATAATTTATTTCAGAACCTATAATACACTTATTTATTTATCATAATTCTTATTATTTCATTAATCCTCTCATTGATAAGTTATTATATTTAACTTCATCGTTCCAGATTGTTTTTTTCCTTGATTTTCATAAGCAGTTCACTTTTTTGAAGTAATGGAGTTCATGTGGAATTGATTTAAATCTTCAGTATTGAAATTACATATTATTTATTAACATCCATAATTTTTAATGGTTATTTTATCATTTGGTTACATATAATGAAGATGAATCATTATAAGACAACCACATCAATTATTTAGCAGTATTTGGATCATTGTGAACTAGTTTTCTCTTTTAAATTAACAATATGTACATATACTAGCTCTTGAATAGGAATTTGAATATAACACACTTATTATAGTCGGGTTATAACATCTAAATGGATTCATGAATAGTAATGAAGTATAAATTGAAGAATGAAAATTCAACATCCACAAAGGTTATAAATTGGAACCTCATGGACGTTGATTTCTTTTATAAAAATAAAATTGAGGGGGTAAGAACATTAATAATGGTTATTCCATTCACATGATATAAATTTTTTATATTTATTTCAATGTATTTAACATGTAAATTTGGATAGAGGAGGTGCGGGGTGAAAAATAAAAGAAATGAACTTGAAAATAAAAGAAAATTTAAGTGACCCCATAGAAAATTCGGTTGCCAAACAACATTGCTTAAAATTTCATACAATGAATTCATGAGAGAAAAATGGTATCTCATTATATGGAAATAATAATAATATTAAATAGACTACATAAAAGAAAAACCCAACATATGATAATGGAAATTCAAATAGATAACATAAAATATGTGTTCACTAAAAGAGGAGGGTGAAATGTTCCCTTACCGTGTAAAGTAACTCCCAAAACATGAATGTTGGGACGTTGGGGGATTTAAGACACCTTGTGAAGAATCCTAATGAGGTAAAACAACCAGAGATTCTAGGATGAGGGATTTTTAATGAACGAAAATGAAATAATGAGTGGGTATTTATAATAAAAGAGTTATAATTTTTATTAAATTATAAAGACACCATATTAGTAGTTTTTGTAAAACCATCGGCTTGACCATGGTATTTATCCATGGTATTAGTCATATTGGTCACCTAATATATTATTTTAATTTAAAAAAGTCAACCATAATTTTTTATTAACTATTTTATCATTATGATGTCATCAAATATACCGAGACTCAAAATTGTATTTTTTCTATTCACAAGGAAAATCAAGTATTTTAGAAAAATCCAAAAAATTTCCCCTATTCTTTTTCAATGTGTAGAATTCAAAAATGGACTCCATTTTTCAAATTTAATTTTCTAAATATAATTAATATAATTTCTAAACAAAATAATATTTAATTAAAAAAGATATAAAGGTATATTTAGTTTTATATCACATTGAAAAATTAATTAACATCTCATTATCTTATTCCCATTATAAAATAAACTAAAATAATTATTTACTATTCAAAAGTTTCATATTACTATTCATAAGGTTTTTACTTCCCATGAAAAATCTTTTTTGTTCTACCAGACTCCAAATGACTTACTAGTCACAACTCTAGTTAATGTTTTTTTAATTCAAAACATAGTGGAGGTAATGTTTTGTTTAATGGATACATTATAAAATGAATTTCAAAATTTATTATCATTACCAAGGTGGGTTACATTAGATGTCATTATTGACTTTTTATCTACCTATCCTTATCCTAGTATTTATTTAAAACCAAACAGTTAAACATTTACATGTATTCATGCATGTTGATTAAGAATGTCAATGTCATTAGGACCCTCCAAAGATGGATTGCATTTTCCCCTACCCTGTGATCTAATGTGACATGGGATAATCCTCACAATTCATTTTTTTTATCATAGAAATCATGTCACATGTAGGCTTAATTGTATGGGTACTGACATTTGAAACATGGTATAGACACAAAATCATTCCAAAGGAGGACGTTCCATGGGACCTAGTATCATTATTCAAAAATATGTGAAACTTAGTTCAAGGGTGTTTTTTTAGTAATGGTATTATAACTACCTCCATTCAACCTAGGTTCATACAACTATTTGTGATGACAGAAAATACCTAAAACACATCCAATAGTCTGAGTTCCGTTACCCTAAAACCGAAGAAGCTTCCTTTAGACCATTATTTATAAATATATACTATATGAAATAACCTGAACATATGACCCTAAATTTTTTTATCTCTTTTTATGAGACTCCATTTATTGTTCCAGGAATGTTTTCCCAAACCATGTAACTTCAATTTCCATTGAGTATGATGTTCTTTTTCTGAATATGATCTCTTGTGCCATATAGTACCTATATTATGACCCTAAATGCATGTATTTGGACCCCCTTGGTTGTTTATCCACTTATAGGTAATATCACCAACAGGGAATCAAAAAATGTTACCCCTTTTCTATTCCCCAACTACATGACTTTAAATTGTATGTTGTACACCTCATCACATGAAATAAGTTATGCAACTCATTGAGTACTCAATAAAGTGGACACCACTTTCTATGTTGGGATTCTACATCATCATCTTCTAGAACTACGTATGGAATAATTATCGATTCAATGAGATGCATAGTGAAAAATGGATCTCATATCTCATGCATAGTGGTAAATCATTCCCATTTCACACTATTTTATTTCACTTCTTAGAAATTTCTCGAATTATATTTTATCCTTCTACACAAAGGTGGTATAATTCAAAGATGGAGGTGGTCTATGAATTAAAACCTCAATCTATGTATAAATTCACAAAATGGGTATCCTTGTGAAAATGTTCCTCTAAAGTCATACATTCCCTTTGGGTTTGTATTATTACTCCTAACACAATTTCCCCGCTTGATAATTTTGTTCTAACTGGAATGATTATAAATAGCCTAGGAAAGAGGAAAAAATACACGTCTTAATGAAAAACCATATATGAAACATAAATATTCCAATATTTTTTCATCCAAGTCATAGATAGACATGATACAAATAACAAAATAATTGAAAAATTTACACAACCCATAATAATCTCTAATGGGCTGTGAAAAAATTAGATATATTCTTGGTGATCCCATGAGTTTTGAAAACAACTATATAAATTTATTCACCAATGTGTCCATCCAATCATCTTCATAGTAAAACATTTAAATAAATTTATAAAATACTGAAAAAGTAATTAAACTACATGTTCAATGTCACTATATAAAGATGTAAAATTTCATGACACTCTGGCCCTCTCTAGGGAGAACATGCATTATCGACTGTGTTCTTCACCACACCAATTTTTAAAAATAGATGTTATTTTATTCGTTTGAAAAATATATAAAGTTATTATTAGAACAAATATATTTGTAATAGTAATTAACATCATTACCATTAATTATGTTTCATGTAATTTCATTAGATCCACATGTGTCCCTCGATTCCCATTGATTTTACATTGTCTAAGGCATCAACTACACCTTTTCATGGTCTAAACTACTTGAACATAAATATATGAACCCCCAATACTACCTGTATGACATCAAATTGATGTTCCTCTATGGTTTAATATGAACATACTTAAAAGGAACAACTTTTGTCACTTCTATATGATATTATATTTAGAAACTCTTCGAATTTCCAATCACCTCCTTGGAATAAAAATGCACCTTGCTCTATTTTCAATCAAACAATTGGTATTATCAATTAGTGAACGTGATTAATTACTTTCCATTAGTTTTCTATGATCATATTGTTATGTAATAATCATGATGGTTAAACCTTAAGTTCTGTTGAACTCTCATGACCATCAAGATCCATAATCAACACCTTTGAGACCCTTATATCAAGATCTTCATCTATAATTCACAAAAAATGGGCTCCCCTATGGTGACAATTATTGGAAAAAATAAGATCACCTCACATCATTGGAACACACACCAAAGGATCCATTTCCATCATATCAGAATGTATTCCCCTACCATAATTCAACATGTCCAATATAATATCACCTTATCATTAGGGAACATATCTAGGAAAGTACACCGTTAAAAAATAGTTTTGGAATCCTTGTTTTAAACATGGTTAATCGTTATCCACAACCCATCTACCTTCATTTGTTGATACACCTTTGATAGTCATAATTTGGAAATATCATTTTCCCCCTTTTCTCTTATATAATTATAACACCATTGAGGTTTCTCCCCCTTAAAATGTTTAAGTTCGTAAGGAAATATAAACCACTTTAATCCCATGAACCCAGTACCCCTGTCTACGTGTCCCCAATATTGATCGATGTGACAACCCGATCAAGGACATTCAACCATTATCCACCATTATTTTAAAATCTACCAATAATTTTTGGTGTCTTTTTTCATACATAGAGTATGAATCACATTTTTTTAGAGACTAGTAGTTATGTGTTTGGTTGTTATGATGGATATGATATATGGGACACTACGAGTTCTGTTAAAAAAATAATTTTATTTCATAAATAAAATTTCATCAAGGAAGGATATCCACTGACTGAATCATATCCCTTAAAAAATATGTCCCGATGGATAGTTTTGGGAGATAGATTACTCTATCATGTCATGCCTTTTTCAAAGTCATCTTGGTGGTGTGATACTGGTGGGCTAGCTCTGCCATATTCTCCTCAGCTATTGGATGAAACTCATCAGCATTTAATTTCTAATTACCATATTAGATCAAATACCATTCCTCTAATGGTGTATATCGCATTACCATTTCATCAACCACCACAAACGTGAATTTATATAGCTAATTATTTCTCCCTTGGTAGTGAAGATGATGATTTTATACTGCCCACACTGCTCCAGTAGTGTGATTTTTTACTTGGCCTTCCAAAGATCCTTAGTGAATTCAAATGTATGATGTTATGCAATGGTGTCAAATAATGAAAATATATACACATGATCTCAAAAAATAAGTATCGATCTAGAATATGGAGGATATGATTGTCCACACCACCATTCCCTAGGTTCACCAACTACTAGTGGAGGGATCTAATATGTTATAAGAGGCTAGTTCTTATAGTGTGGGAGATGGATCTATAGATTATCCTCCATTTAATAAGATGTACCATATAATTATATATAGTGAAATCAGACATAGAATTTACAAGATCGTCATTTGGTTAAGGCTGGTAGTCAGGGACTGTAGTGAGTATATCGAATTCATGGTCTCTATTAGGAGCCTGTTTAGATGAACTAGGATCTATGTAAAGGGGGAAACCATATTTTCCAAACCCCTATATAGTAGTGTTTTTCCTTTCAATATTTAGTTTTCAATATCTTATTTATCCCAAATTCTAGTATGATGGATGGTTCTTCATGAAATGAGGTCTAATCCCCCAAAGAAGATATAACATAGTGCCTGGACGGACCACCAGAATCATCCATAGAGCCATAGAACCCTCTATAATTCAAATCTATAGCCGGAATTCATCCTAAAAATCTATTACATAGAAAATTAAAAGGTTATTTCAATCTTTCAACAAAAAACCAAGAGATGGAAAATAATCATAAATTGAGAATTATATAATGATAATAAATGAGAGACATCCCACATTACCCATTGATGAACCAAATCATGTGGGGATACTACCCTGAAAAAAAAATATATAACTATGTATTCAATGGTGAGGTACACCACTAGGGAACCACTAATACATTATCCACCATCACATATGATATGAGATTATTAAAGATTCATTATCAAAAGGACTTCCAAATTAGAGGAATAAATTTATTATAGTCAATTAAAATAGTTGTAATAAAATCAAAAATAGTGGTGGATATAGTTTGATCACATATTTTAGATATGTAATTGATTCATGAGGATTATCCATCTCATCCAGTGCACCCTTTAATGTAGTGACACTATTGAGTTAATAAGACAACCCCCATAGATGAATGGGAGGACAAGAGAGACAATAACATCCTATCCAACCTCCTCTATGGACAATCTAACCGATAACTGAAAGAATATTTTATTTTTTGGGTTCCTTAGTACATGTATAGGTACAAAACCCATTATTAAAATAAACATATTGGTCAAAACATAAGTACAAATTAAATAATTGATAGTCTATGTTATCACTTTGTAAGAATCAGAAATTGAGTCATGACAACCAAAGTCTTGAGTCGGAACAATACCACATGAAATATGAACTTGTTAAAATTATCACTAGGGGTGAATCCCATAATAATTTGCAGAAACACTTTCTAAAAATAACTTCCCCAAAACTCTTCCTCACAAGATCCCTCTGAATCAATTACCTAAGCTAGGGCCTCCTAGGCTGATGCTTTGGTGGTGGTTTCCTTTACTATTTCCCTGTTGAGCATGGATTTCAACCAGGATGTGCAAGAGTTACCTAATTCAATACTCAAAATAATATTTGTCCTATAGGTATAAGAATCTATCATGGTAGTCCTACTAGGTGGTGAATCTAGTGGGATAAACATATATCATCTCAATCCCTTATCTAGTGAGCTTCTACCAGAACTAAATTGAAATCTGATACAATCAAAACATTTCCCAAGTCTCTTGAATCATGATGTGTATTTCATTCTCCAATGATAGATATTCCCTAGATCATACTTATATTTATAGGTTATAATATTGGATCTTTCATCTTTGTTCCATGGTCATTTCTAGGGATCCCTACACCACCAGACATTCCCATTGAAGAGGACCCGATAGAGGAATGTGTAATAAGAGTAACCCATAAAACCTATGATACATCTTCTCTCAAAGAGAAATACCATATACTAACGTAGATAGATCCACTACGTGAAGCACAAATATATCCATTTTACTCATAGGGATACTCTTTGGCATCCATCTATCATATTAGCATCGCTAGAAACAATAATGGATATGCCGCCTCCCAATTATTATCTTACTTTTGTTAATAAAAAACACTTGAATTGTATGTAAATAGAGAAATTACATACCCAAATACATCCTAAGTAAGTATTAACCATTATTTTTTATGTAAAAGTGTTCCTTTAATGTAAAACCCAATTTCATACTTGCATTAAAAGTTGATAGAAACAATCGAACATCTGAGAAAAAATGGATGGGTGGTAAGTTTTGTAAAAGGTGTTTCCATCGATCTAAATGGCCATTATACAACCATAGAATGTCTACAAGTGTTTTACCTTCTAAATAGTCTATTTTATTTTTTCAGTCATTTATTCTGATGGATCTAGTGAGGTCCTAAAGATAATATTCCATATATTTCCCACGATGGATGACACCTTGGAATATATGAACATCACTAGACACTCCCCAAAAATGTAGAGATGACAGATTCATATGAAGGAATGCTGGGGTAATGGAAATACATAATTAATACAAAAACAAGTGCACAATAATCCATTACTGTATAAATTATAATTGACAAAAATTCACCAAGTCATATCTACCTTCCCAAAATTTCCTAATTTGTAATATTGCATGTCCAACAACAGAATGATGGAGCTGAACATGTTCACATAAAATGGGATTTCCACCATCATCTTAGTTACCGTTCATAATTTACCACATTAATCCTTAGCAATTATCATCAACCCAATATGGGAGGTCACTGGGAATACATCATATTTGTCCTTGAAGAGTAGAGTTTCTCTCTATAGACTAATTCCTCACACTAACCCTCAGGCATTGCCATCCTATAATATTCCAGACTCATATGATGTTATTTTCTATGGAACTACATGTGATGACCTAAAATATGTCACTCACGTGTGTTCATGAAATAGATCATTCATATCTTTAAAGTGGTATTTATATAGAAAATTAGATAATTATTTATGATCTATATCAACATGTTCTGTCAGATAATATTTTCATTCAATGTCTAATATTTGTTCCCCAATGTCTTGGTAAATATTTTGAACTAATCAAACTAAAATCCCATAAATGGGATCACATTTATGTTTTTCTTATGCCATATATTAATTATAATCTTCCGATTATGGTGGTGGAATGTGTTGGTCTCTAGTGACCACCTGCTAATAATATTTCAAAATATATCTTGGTAGTGGAAAAAATAGAGCTAGGGTGTGAAAAATGACTCATATATCTTAATATGATATAGACCAACCAAATAATCTTCAAACACGTGGCATACCTAGTACACCAATTCCAATTCATCGGTGAAATTTACATCCAAACTTTGGTCACAATCACCATAACACCCCATATAATTTTTCTGGATATCAGCTTCTATGATTCTAAAAAAAATGTTGAAAACTCATCCTCCACAACAAGCTTTCCAATTACTATTATAGTTCTACCATTGTGTTATAAACAATAGAATCCTCACATTACCTCATCAACATTTATTTTTTGATAATATTCCATCAATGATGTTCATATTAATAAAACAACAAAAATTGTGGAGTGGCTATCTACGTAGGTGAGATTACCACAACATCAAGAATTTTGGAGTTATAGAGTAGACGTTTATTAAAGAGAAGATAATATATTTTTATCCTAATTAAATTCCCCCAAAAAACACATTTCATAATAAAACCATAAAATTATATATGTATTTGGGTTTTACAAATATTTTATCCCTCTTTGTAGCAGAAACAGTAGTGTATGAAACTTCATCCACATGATCATCAATTTTTAATGTGGATTTTTTAGTTTCCAAAGATGTGTCTCAAAACACAAGTCTACCATGCTCATGTCACACTATTTCCCACAACATCATCCTGGTTAATGCATAATGTCAACACAGAAGTGTAAAACAGATTCTCATATAATTATTTTCATTTAAGAAGGGTGGTTGTGGGAATTTCAGTGCATTATTATAATGAGTTAATATAATAGGATGAGTTCCAATCATGGGTGATAAAAAATAGTAAAGGAGAGTTATGTGGCCACACATGGACCCATAAACCTATTTATATGCATATGAACACCCAGTATGTGTGTGTAAAAAATGTGTTTTCTAACCTAGACCCCAGTTTAATGACGCAGTGTAAATTCACAAAATTTTAGCATTTTTGTCGAAATTAAATAGTAAACATCTCTATCAACTCGAAATTTTATGTGGGGTGGGAAAATTTTGCAGGAAAATGAATTCATATTGAACTTGAAAAACATGTTTCTCTAGGTGAGAGGGTATTATTCAACTATAGAAAATATTCTGTATGAATGGATGTTTTTTATATAACATTATTCATTTTCATAAAACATCCACACTAGGCATTTAAATCACTTTAGTTATAAAGGTGATGTATAAGACAAGGTGTTCTATGCTGGTTTGATTTATTTTTTAAAAAAATTTATGTGATTGATCATACCATTCTAAAAGTTCACATAAACATAAAATATATTCAATTGTGTGAGAAATCAGATTTCAAACAACCAAGATCCAGGGGAAGCCTTCTATAGGAAAGGCATGGTCATCATGCCACCCTGAGTTTTCTTCGCTATCAGCATGTTGAGTGACATAGGAGGAGTTCTCTAAGACTACACCCTGTGATTAAAAAATTTCTATAAATATATTATCATATTATTTATTATGATATATCTCTTAAAGATATTGATTCACCCCGCATTATCAAAACACAATTTTCGCAAATCTAATACAACCAGAACCTCTAATGGAGAATTTTTTTTAAATCCCTCACACAGACTACAAATCACTTCTTCTTTAGTAAGAGTTGACTTAGTAGAACATCCTATAAATTGTAGATGAGTATCCATAAGGCGCGTGTCGGGAGCTCGAAGAAGCGGCTCCAGCGGCGATGCCCTAATCGGGGATGACTGTGGCTCCGGTCCCTCTCTCCCTGGTGGAGGGAGGGGATGCTGACCCTCTTCGTCCATCCTGTTCAAGGCCCCACACCTTTTCTCCATTCACTAACCCTGATGGCCTCCCTTCGTTTCCATCGATTCCCCTTGCACCTAAAGTTCCTGACCTCTTCAATGGCTCGCCACAGCTTGCGATTTAAACAAAAGAATTCACCAGAGCCTCAAATCATTATTGGATGATTCTCGTCGTACATTTCAGGAACCTCCACCCTTCGGTTGATGTCTTTGATCGCTTCGTGTCGGAGTCATGGGGCCTTCAAGAACGTGCGGTGGTTGGGCTTCTTGATAGGCGACACATGATGATCCATTTTTCTTTAGAGGATAACCTAATCTCTGTCTGGTCTAGTGCACCGCGATCCCTCAATGGATTCTTCTTCTACCTCCATCGGTGGTCTTTCGAGTTTAGCATGAACTGTGATGTGCCTTCTACGGTTGAATGGGTTAGATTTCCAGATTTCCAATTATTGATCCAAAATATGTTGATTCTTGGTATGCTAGGGAATATGGTAGGCCAGTATTTGTGTTCTGACAGTAGAACTACTACTGTATACCACCTGATAAAACCTCAAATTTGTTTCAATGTTGATGTTTCCCAGCCTCTAGTGGATTGGATTCGGATTGTGGTTGGAGTTGAATTCAGAAGGACGTAGCCAGTGATTTTCGAATCCTGGCCTGCATTTTGCGTGAATTGTCAACGGTTAGGCCACTTGTTTTCATATTGTCATCACATAAATATGTCATGAAAAGGGCACAATTCTATCCCAAGACAACCACTTTTGTCAAAGCCTAACCAAGACTCCACTTCCCAGTTTCCGGTCGTTTCAGGCAGGGTCGAGGGGGTGCGTGGGGCTGGTTCATTGGAGTTGGATCCTCTTGTGGAAGCGTTGTTGGTTCCGGAGTTGGGGTTATATTCAATCGCTAGGAAGGGTGATAATACTAAGGTATCAGAGATGAGGGTCCCCGATGTATTTTCCTATCTAAGGAGCGATTTGGGTGTCATCCCTCTGCCATGATATTCAGGGGAGGTTGTGGTGGTCAGTGAGGTTCAGGAGTTGAATATTGACATTGAGGTGAGGGTCCCTCCCTTGGACTCTGTTTCGGCCAACCAGCTGGTCTCCTCTAGTTCTGCCAATATTATTCATGTGTGCATTGATGCCTATAAGGCTTCAGGTATGGGTGGAAATCCTCAAAGTTTTCTCTAGGAGGACACTAATAAACAACCCCAATTTATGGTGCGTAGTTTTGTATAGACCAAAGGCTCATATTTTCCCGAGGAAATACTGTCGTCTAAGCCCTCCTATGCTGATATGGTGAAATCGGGAGAGATGGTTATACAATCTCAGAATCGACTTGCAGTGTTGGGGAATGAAGAGTTTCAAGCGGTTGATGAATGGGATGAGATGGAGGTTTCTCAAGAGGATATGGATTCTGATTCTGACTCCCTCATTGAGCCCAAAGAAGTGGACATTACGAATGAATATATAAGATCCTCTTCTAAGAAGGGGAAGAAAACCCTCATCGAAACAGAGGGGCTGATTCAGCACTCTCAGAGGCCAAGAAAAAAAAGACTATTCTTTCAAGAAACGCCCTCCCGTTACCAGATTCTCAAGAAAATACAGGCTACCTCCGAGGGTTCCCAAACCGGTGGAGGAAATCTCTTCTAATGATCTTGATCCCCCTACAGGGGAATCATTTTTCATCTACCCGATGAATGCTGAGAAGGAACTTTCAGAATCTTGTATCCTTTAGAAAGAGAATGAATCGATGGAATGTGATGAGTGGGAAGTAATTATTGATGGTAATGATGAATTCACAGACAAGGGTCTAGAGGTCATCACTATACCGGAGAAGATTGACAGGCTGAATGGGAGGCACATAAGGGGAAATATTTCCAAGGAGCAGAGTGACTGGACTCAAATACATCTTGGAACACTGGAACATGGTTTCAATGGGCGAAAGATTAATGTAGAAGAGCTCATCCAAACCTGGGACAAGATGTTCTATAATTTTGAAAGCCTACCCAATGATGATCCAGATGAGAAGGTTACCATCCTCCACTAGAGTATCCTCATAGGTAATGTCTCTAATAGGATGAAACTACAAATCATAGATTCACCTATGACATATTATTTTGCTTGATTGTCTTTGAATACTTTAACAGTTTACCACTTTTCCTTAAAATTTTTATCTTAATAAAAACAATAATATATTATGGTGGTGTAGGTGTATAGTATGGTAGATGAGTGCATGTCAGAGAAAATCCAATATTTAAAATCTAGGCTATGTGTAACACCAAATGTTTCATGAAACAATTATTTATCCATAAATTCCATTACATTGTACTAGAGACTATGGCTCAAAAAAACATTATTGATTCAATAAACTATAATGTTTTGTAATAAAATATTCATGTCCGCCACTCGATTCCTCCTTTCAAAAAAAAATTTCTCTATATGTTGAGTTCTCATGTTCCCTAAATCCATTTGAATTTGGTTTATACAAGAATAACCCATTCCCAAAACTAGTATCATGGACATCCTCTACTACAAACATATCTTAAAACATGATTCAGGGAATCATCGTTTCATTTTCAATCTAATAATAGGAAACCTAACATCCTGGACCTATAATGTCCACTAAAATGGGCAATTTCCATTAAAGTATCTTCCTATAATAACCTACATAGAGGTAACATAATCCCCAATGATGAAATCAATAATGAAAACTATGCATCATTCCACATTAAGAGAATAGGTGCATATTTATATCAGTTTCTCCCCCACCGAACACAGAAATTTCCAGTGTGCATGTCCCTAAAATAGTATAATATTTATGACAATAAACTTAATTTCAAAATGATGTAGTTTCACAATGATAAACATGAAAATAATTTTTTTTCCAAATGAGGTTAAAGTTCAATTTTTTGGCTATATATGATATTAATCTATTACATTACCCTATGTGACATGTATATGAAACTTCTTATGATATCCCTGATATGATACCAATATATTCCTAGAATCTTGTATGTGATATACCCACATAATAATTTGTATTACTACATTATCAACTCAAGAATACATACTATATTAATTTCAACATAATTGAAATGTCTTATCACATGACCATAAATGATGAAATCATAAAATATGGGTTTTGATCAAGTTATCATTGTAGTGTCGGTAGGTTTCCTCACTATAATTCAATCTTGACACCCAAACATCACTAGAATTCTCATTCTCCTTGTTCTTGGTTTGATTCAAATCATTTTTCACCTCTTAGGAATATACCAAACATATTACCATCCAACCCCCTTATTTATACTAGAACCTAGAGTCACCATAATATATTAACCATCTTAGAATAGAATTTGATCACCGTATATAAGAAATATCCCTGAATTATTACAAACTTGTGACTACCCATACATGTTGATAATATACATAATACTCTCCACTGAACTCTAAATATGGGAATATCCCTCACTGTTATTTAAAATCGTGAAACATATTGATTTCTCAAAATAATATCCCTAGGTGATAAGCATAGTGAGCCTTAGGTTTGATCCTATAAAGTGTATTTGAGGATTATAAAATATCATTCTCAAACAATAGTGACAATACTGAGTCCCAAAATTGTTTTTTCATCATGTGGTTACATATATGAAAAAACTAAGAATCCTAATGTGAAGCAAATATCATTTTAGGTGTGACAAGTGCTAAATGCCTCACATGAAAAATGGAACACATGATTTTCAGTGTGTGATAAGCATAGGATTAGTGAGTTGATATTTCTCAAATTCACTATGTACTAAACATAATATTCCCCATTGTGATGATGGTATGCGTCTAGTTGTTCACATGGGACACTATATATAAAAAGGATAACACTTCCTCACATTTTCAAATAAGGAATATGATAAAAATTCATTCCATACCAAATTTCATCCTAATCTCTAACTACACGTTGCATCCCTATAATGATATTACGTGGTACAAATAACCAGTGTACACTAAAATATGGTAGTAGAAATGTGATAGACAAACATATATTTGATCTATGAGGGGATAGTAGACTAGTAGATGAACTCCATGTATGATTCTAATGATTTAATAGCCAATATCCCATCATAAATTTCAGAAAAAATTGTCTAGACCCTCATCCATGGTTGTGGAGGTCAAAAACCTTTAGAAAGTTGGAATGAAGGGCATCAAGGTGGGATGAAAAAAGTCCATGAAGATGGAAAACTAAAAGATAATAAACTATATGAAAACTATAATGAATAAATTGAAAATGTCCTCAATTAAAAATTACCAGTAAATAATTACACTTCAAGTGTTATAGATCATTTTTTAATAATGATAATAATTTTAAAAAAAAAAATTGACGAAAACATGGAACCATTACATGAGAAACCTTATATTATTGAATAGAGGATTATTATGTCAATTACATTTTTTATGATAATATAAAATAAAAATTATAAATGAAATAAACATGAAATAATTTATCTGTCATGTAACTAATAAACAAAATATGGTTATTTAGTTGGTCATACTCATGTACATTCATTACATGACCAATGTAATGGACCTTCCAAAAATCATTACTAATTTATGTGTAATTATTCTAATTTATTATTCATTTTACGAGAAATGAAATGTTCAATATTTCATTTAAACTTATTCACTAATTTTTTAAAACTAAAATTAAGAGGATACATTATATACCCACTTATCTAGTTAATTACTATTAATTTTCCTTACACTAAAATCCTAATTCATGAATTATTATTATTTATACAATTAAAAATATTCAAAATTATAAAATTAGTATTTTTTTTAATGAATCAATATAATATTAAATTTTATTATGATATATGAAATTATTTCACAAACCACTTATTTTTCTTGTGTTTTTACAATTTACAATACTTATGTATAATTTATTATGTTTCACAATTGTTTATGAATATATTAGGTTGTGACAGGTGGCCCTAAAATTATGTATCCACTTAATTAATTGGGTAATGTTTTCTTCTAATGAGATATCATGTATTGTGTATAGATTGTTATCCTAGAACATTATGTAATGTTTTGTTTGTGGTGGGCCTAGAATTATGCTTCTCCTATTGTGATTTACATGAATCAAAAAATATTTTTATGGCATTAAAATATGATGTCATATTCATAATCAATGATTCCATGTGATTATACATCATTATTCTCTATTATGATATCATGATATGTATATTCTCACATAAGTATAACGTAATCTTTATGTTTTAATCTAATTTTATTCACTTACAAATATTTATATCTTACCGGTTTTATTTATGTATATACCAGGTTATACTTTTTCGTAAAAATTTTAACATCCCACAAGCACAAATTCTTTATTAAGTTCCTGGACAAGGGATCTATATTGTACATCATACGCTCCTCCCTTTATGCCATATTCTACCTACGAGAGTTGGGGTGGAATATGATACAATGTGGAGACAACAACCCACATACTTGTATTCACATTAATTGAATAATTATCCGTGTATCATACATCATAATATCAAATAAATTAGAAACAATAAATTGAAATCAAACTATGTAATGTGAAAACTATAATAAGGCATGAACATCCATATCATGGACACACAAATGACGACCCACATTGACAGTGAAATATAAATTCAAGAATTATATAAAAAGACTAAATCTCCATGAACACTCTATGGTAAACATTATCCCATTATACATGTAATAATCTAAGAAACTATACTTGATCAACCCTGTGAATCAACCTAAACTATGCTTATGACAAGGTGTGATTCTACTTGGGTATATTTGTTCCAAGGATTTCCCTGGAGGGTGTGAGTATATTCATCTTCATGGGTCCACCACCATGGTAATTTCCGTACCATTTATATTCATTATATATACATGTGACGTGATCAACTGAAATAAATAAACTATGGTAAAATTGATAAACCAAACAGCCAAAAATACCTTTTTCATCAAGATGTTGAAATATAACATAAGACATCTTGATAATGTTGAAAACTATTATACCTACCTTCTACAAGGAACTTATATATAAACTCATTAAATTAAAATAAGCATCCACAATTATTAAATCAAGTAAACTAATTTACCATACATTCCATGAACATCAACAATGTGTCTCAAAGTATGAACATCACCTTTGGGGAATCATTAATTACTCATTGGGGATCATATGCTCGCACATCTATCCTAAAGTGCCCCAAACCCTAAGGAATCCTAAATAAACCCCATCATCCATCTTCATTCTAAACCCTATGGTATTGCTAGGTAATTATTTATTTTTGGCTACTGAATGAATCCCTAGAGCCATAGGATTGACGCAATCCAATGCTTTTAGGCATGACTGATTCATGTGAGGCATACGTAATCAAAGGGAATACCTTCCTAGAACATAAAGTTAATATCATATGATTCTATAAACTTATGTTTTACTATCTAAACAATAACTAGTGCACCGACTATATCCTTGATGTTTATCATAGGATTCAATGGAGGGGATCTGATAGTCATCCTCGAGATGTCCAAATCTATCACTGTGGATATACGCCATCTCAATATCTCATACCTCCATTCAAATCTCGAGCATCATAATCAATCACTACATTCTTGTGGTGTTTCCATAAAATATCAACACTAGAGAATTAGTAATGATATAAAAATTAATTATAACTCTTATAATCAGGGGAGTTATTATATACATGGAATACAAGATCTAATACAACATCATAGGTACCACCTCCAAGAATCTAATTTTATATTCATAATATTTTTGCATTCGATTTGTGTTTGGAATCCACCTCAAATGTTTTGAGAGACTAGATCACATAAAACTGATAATTTGATGGTCTTATCACATTCAACCAGACATTCTCATGAATTCTAGAAAATCATATCATTATTATGTCTACCATCCAATTCCTAGGAATCCTAGAAAATCATATACATTATAAAACAAAATATAAACACAAAATGTTCTACTCAAATTCCCAATAAAAATCTCATCAACCATGTAATGACCCGGTTTTATTCGGTGTATGAATTTGGAATATTTTATGAAATACTTTCATATTTGAGCATTGTGATGACTTGAAATTCTTAGACCTGATGAGCTGGGTAGTGATATAATAAAAATATTAAAAAATATTACTTCACATACACCTAGTTTTCCTGAAAAAGTGAAATAATTATTAAATTGAGTCTCTATCAGAAATATGACTCCATTTTTGAGTCCTAAATGTGTGTTTTACCCTGTGTCAAACATAATATTGAACGTCTTAAGATTGTTAGATGGTGCAGTAGTTGGTTGGTACATTAAGTGGATTATTTAATTAATTTGTTTACATAAATTATTTTATACTGATAACATAACCCTCTATATGCAATTATAATCTTATGAAAAATTGATAAGTTTAAATACATAACCATGAATGTTTATATAGAGAGAGGAAGATAACATTATTCGTGGAGAGAAATCGCGCATGTGGATTGATGACCGTGACCGAGGAAAATTTCTTGTTTGAAAACAAAAATATAAATATCATCAATGGCATTTCTAGAGGGAATTTTCTCCATTAATGATTTATACAGTATCTTCTTATGTATTTTTATTTTTTTTTATCCCATTAATGTAAGAGTTTATTGAAAATTAATCTGATTTACAAATTAATTCTTGGACTGATATCCACAAGGATGTCCATACATTGAATTTACATCCATGATAAAGGAAGTAGATATTTTTTTTATTTGTCTTGATATTATGATCCTCCATTCATGGATTTTGAAGATTATATCTAAACCAAAGTGACCATTATTTGAGGATAACATTATGTCCCATTCCTTTTACCCTCAATTATTAGTGCTCATTAATGTTAGTCAATTGACAGATCATTTGACGATATCCGATAGTGATGATCATTGTGATTATTGTCTATGTAATAAATGATCAATTTCAAGGGTATGTATATAGATTATGGAGATAATATAGAGGTGTGATGATGATGAAATTAACCTGACATTGGATAATGTATTTATGGTTTACATGAAGGATTGAGAATATCTCTCAAGAGGAGCCGTACATTATATTTTCGAGAAATGGAATGGCCAAAATCCATCCACCAAAAATGATGATACCATGTTTTGATGTTGAAAACAAGGTTACCAAGACCTGAGACATTTAGTTTCAATATATTGACATGATTAAATATGTTTAGTGATGAACGAACAAAATCTGATATATGTCTGGCCGTAGAGGGTGGTTTGAAATTATTATTTTTAATAATATAAACCTGTGATATCAAAAATTAATGATAATTATTATAATTAGTGTTATCCACAGAGGATGGTGTGTTATTAATGTTTTTAATAAGAATAAAAGGTTATATTTAATAGTAATAAAAAGAATAATTTTGATAGTGATGTGAAGGGCCTGTAATTCTTCATGTGGCATAGAGGACGATTTTTCTACGTAAATTAATGATGGAAGTATATAAGTGAGGAAATAATGAAAAATAAATGGGATTTTATTATTAGAAAGAATTGAAATTAAGAGGGATCCAAGTGGACATGTTCATGAATTAGTGGTGAGTTTGGGATTGACCATCCCTCCTAAATTAATGTTTTATAAAAAATAATAATAGGAAATAAGTTTATCATTATTTTAATGGTGGAAGCATTGTTATGGCCATAAATCCCTGATTAAATGTTGGATTTATGATCAATAAGTGGAATTGTGACATTGATAATGATGTGGCATATTCAATAACAATGATGAATATTTGATTCAGACACATGGACTGATCCCATGAACTGTCATACTTACTTGTGATGAAAAAAATCTATTTTTACTTGGTATTTGTTCTGGAAATGTAAATTGCCTATCCAGATTATTTATCCTTGATTATCAAAAATGGTGTGATCCCATTATTCCTTTATTTACATTTTTAGTGACATATCTATGGAATAAAAATTTATATCATTGGATGGATGAAAACAAATACATGTTTGTCAAATATGTGTTCAAAATAAAATTTTCTCCACTAAATAGTATATAAAGAGTATTTTTATATATATAAAGTGATGACGGAATTTTGTTTTGGAATCAGTGTTATGACACAAGGTGATGTAAGTAGGATTATATTTTAATCAATGATTGTCTAGTATTGGTTGGGTGTGTTCCTTCTCTCAAGTTAGCTTAGATGAGTTCTGTTGTTCTAGGATGAGTTCAGTAGTCCACTTTTATGAGGGATACTGTGACATCCAATCATGATCATTGGATATAGAGATACATATGGTGGAATAAAGATGTTATCCTTTATGAGTCTATAAGTTGATCAAAATTTATATTGTTTTCCCTAATTAGAGTTCTTGGTTTCACATAACCAAATTACGCAGGTGTGATCCCCTATCTAAATGGCTAATATAGGAGGGTTGAGGTGTCCCTAGAGGCTCTATATGTGGTCCTATATCTTTTGATCAACATCAATAATATTAAATCATATTTCCTAGGTGTGTTTCTAATAATCATAATTATCAACATTTACCAGCATATCGATCCATTATCTAGTAGAATAATACACTGGGGTTTGGTTTATCCCCTAGAGGACCTCAGTGAATTTCCCACTCTATGTATCATTGAATATTACGTTACAATGTATTATTATTAATGGTGAGTCTTGAAATTCATGATGACTCAAATTATTTCCATCACTGTTATTAGGAATTAATAAAGAATTTATTTCTTACTCACGCATGACATTGAATACTTGAGTGGAATCCCAGTCCATTATGTGGTTTGGTTGAGATCGTTGATAATAGTTTCATATATTGAGAATATCTTTATCGGGGTTTTTAAATCAATTTATCACCTATCCTGATTAAGATATCATTGTTGTTATGTGCTTAATTATATTTGATGATTTCTGTTTTGTGATTTTGTAGTGTTCAACTATGTATGATGTGCTCAGCCTTATATGGGATCTTCCTAAACATTTAATGCCTTATGCAAATCGAATAAATTTTTATAGTCCCTTAGGAGGAACTGATGTATATTGACCTTAGTGATCATGATTATTTGGTTAGTACAAATATTTCATTTTATAGTATTCCCCTTTTTATATTTATCAATTTTCTATTCATTTAAAATTTTAGTGGGATTGTATTTATCCCTTTTTATATTCCAATTTTTCATACTATGATATGGAATATTGTAGACACCTTGAAATGAGTTCCATGCAATTTTATACAAAAATTCCTCAACGTGGCTCAAAATGTTTGTCGTGGGACTCTGAATTTATCATGGGGGTCAGTGACGGTAGTGAAGGCACTGGCCCGAAGTGTCGGGATTGTATCCCGATAGTGAGCTGAAGAAGGGGTGTGAAGGAACAACCCCCTTGGTGTTGAGCATTCGATTTTCTAAGTCCCTAAATCGGCACCCAAGGTACCTTCACGCAAATACCTATGCACCACAATGATGGAGTTGAATGAAACAACAATTTTGGAAAAGTCCTCAAATTAGTGACTGGTTTAGAGAAATCACCAGTGGCCTGAAAGCCTACGTGGGTGCCAATAATCTAGCACGCATCCACTTACATATCAAAAAGTTGGTGTGCATCCCACTTTTTCACCCAATCTCCTTTTTTTACAATGATTTTATTTAATGACAAAGAGACCCTTTGGGCCTTCATTTCTACAGATGAATTTCCCTGAAGCCTAATTGATGCTCTGGTCACCCTAGTTCATTGCCCATGTATTATGAAACATTCATGGAATTTATTTAACACATAAAGTGAATGATTTGAAGGAGGATCATATTTTTATCTAGTACCAATCACTGGTGGCATAGAAGCCTACTTGGGCGCTACCCATATAGAACGTAGCCACTTGTCTGCCAAAATGTTGGCGCGAAACCCACTTGCTCTACCAATATCCTTTCTCCCAGTGTCCTATTTTTTCTATTAAAAAGACTATTGCGTCCTTCAATCGCACTAAAAAATTCCCATGAAGCCTAATTGCTGCTCTGGTTTCCCTAGTGCTTCGCCAAATTCCTCCAAAGTATTCAAGGTTGTTCATTAACACATAGAGCGGAGGAATTGAAGGCGGATCATTGGAATTGTTACCTTTTAATTTTTAAAATCCATAACACTTGTGTGACTAATTCACTCAACCTCCCAAAATCAGAAATACATGCGCGCCACCTATTCCCTTCACAGGAACTTGATAACCCCTCTTTTGGGATCACCTATGAATACACATGATGGTTTGAGATAGGTCTCGCCCAAGTATTAAAATCATGGTTGTTTTTCATTATGGTGAAGATCAGGTCTCCAATGTCTACTAGTGTGTCCATACTGGAACACCAATACCTACTTGTTCACCTCTCATTCATTGACCTACTCTCTTTAGTCAACTATCCATTAAGCCATCTTCAAATCCATTCATGGAAAGGCTTCATTTTTATTTGATCCCTTTTCTAATAGGGATTCTATTGACATCTTAACCAAAGACTCATAACCTATCAAACCATTGGGAATGGAACAAAAATGTGTCTCTTATTGTGGTTTTTATTTCCTTAGACATAGGTTTCCCACATTTGTTTCACAATAGGGCAAGGATTCTTAGAGCGTTTGTTGGTTTATATATCCACAGTCAGTTGGACCTTTCTCCAAGGACTAGTGATGGGAAGTACCATGATTAGAGAATTTGAGTTTGGGTTCTGACCGCCCCTTCTCAACTCTAAATCCCTAAACCTCGGGTCTCATGTAGGGATGGAACATTTCACACTTTCTTTTCAATGCAAGTAAAAGTGAAATCTCTCTCCCCTACCGAGATCCACTAGGGAATCCATCTTGGTGTAATCCCCTAAACATTCAAGTAACAGGTTGAAATATTGATCCTTTCTAATTCCTTCACCTTAACTCCTTCCTTTTATTTGATCCTTGTCCAATTTAAATTTAATAGAAAGAAGGTTCATCGCCTCACCCTCTTCTCGGGTTGACTTGATGCAGTCCACCATAACTATCAAAGGAGTTCCTTCTTCCACCGGAGGAGGAGGAAATGTTTGGGTGAATTTGTTGAATATTTGATATCCTCCTATTACACATACCAAGCATGACTCTCATTGTCTTAGTTATTTTTCATAATCAAAACATTTTTTCAGTCACATGATCTAAGATAACTCTAATTTTAGTTCAAACCAGGATCTGTAGGACGCTTGTTTGAAGGCCTGATCCCAGATTTGTGCCCTTCCAAAAAGGGTTTACCCAATCTTATCCACTCGAATGGGAAGCTCTTATACATAATCCACAAATTATATGCCCAAAACAACAAGGCAACCTTTTATGAAAGTACCCCAAACTCATTTCTCCCAAATGACTATACTCTCCTACGAGAATCATCAAACTACGCGGGCATGGATTCCAATCCAATTGGGATAAGTAGGAAGCCTCTTTGAGGTTCAAACCAAAAAATTAAAATCAACCATGTCCCCATTGGTCCATATTCCCAACAGGGACTAATCATACTAGGATTCCCATATTATTTACATGTTCCTTGGGCTGCTTTGGCATGTGTCCTACACCAATATTTTACTAAGAACCGTTATATTATATTTTCTTATCAAATGAAATTAAAATGTTTCGATAGGTAATTATCAAATGACCTTATAATGTAATATGTGTCACGTTAAGCAGCAGCGGGCTAAGAGGGATAAAATTCCATTCCCAATAATATTTTAATATCCCATTTTAGGGGTACGATCTAATATCAAAACAAAAATTCATCTAACTGGGTGAAAATAAATTCCAGAGGGCCCCACTGATTGGCTAAAAAACTATTATCATCATGACGATGATTAAGATAATTTCTATGTTGTATACGATAAAATACCATTGATATAGAACCTCAAATACATACAAATATCTCTATCTATGTAGAACCTTGAATACATACATAAGAGTCTAAATTTTACACATGTTAATATGTGATTTCAAACTCCAAGGGAAACATAATTTATTATTCCTTAATTAATAAGAATTCATGAAAATATCTTCAATTTATAAGGAGAGTCTTGGAGTAGAAAATAATTCCTTCTCAAAAGGTGTGATGAATCTGACCTCCCATATTATCGACCGATGGATGTTCTTATGTATCGTAATGTTCAAATAGAATGAATTCCTGCATTTGGAATGTAGGAACCTTTAGTATAACAAAATTTTGGGTGCTTCAATTTCTATGAATAAATCCAACAAAAACCTCTTGGAAGTAATGATTCTTAAAAGTAGAACACACGTTTCAAGGAACCAAGAAACAAATATATATTATTCTATGTTTTTTACATAGTTTATCTTTTCATCATTTCCCTAGTGCATGCAGATTTATTCTTGCATATAGGTTCAGTTGGCTAATTACCCACATGTCTGTTATATGCCTAATTAGTGTCGGTTACCAACCCGTAGTTAATTAGAGTCGGGCTATAAGTTTTAGTGTCTCGGCATTTAAATTAACAAGTGTTCCCCAGTGGGTTGGGAATTTGCATAATGATATCAATGATGTCCATTTTAAACAGGTATTGAATTTCATGGTATTGGTTTGGATACTAGGGGAATAATGCCAAAGTGTTTCAAGTTCATCTCTCATGTCAATGAGTCTATGGTTGGTATGGTAGTTGATGTATCCATTCAATAGGAGTCTAGAACATTATTTGTTAAGTCAGTAATTGAATGAAATAGTTTATTGAAAAAACAGTGGTATATGAATCATATAATAATGTGTGGTGGTATCAATGTTCTTCTTTATCCGGCTCCCATGATATACTATTTGACTGTGGTACATCTTGAAAAAATTTATATGTCACCATAATGTCAGCCGTCTAGGATTCTGAGGTAGAGTATATTCATTGACTAGTTGCGTGAAGATAATTCAATTCAAGGGACAACTACTAATTTTTTTTCTTCAATGGATGCATATAGTAGTTATACTATATATTGAGAATTGAATATATCATTCAGTGTATTTTATTGGTGGTCAACAACTTGTTGTGAATTTAATGGATCTAGTTGGTTGGGATAATGATACATGTATGGTGTTCATGATATAAGAGTTCTAGTTACATATAACTCAAATGTTTTGTAGTTAACCACACACTTTATAAGTAGAGGATTTTATTGAGGTGAAGTTCTATGTTTTACTTCTTGTGTAAACCCCTGACTGATCATATTATTCCACAAGAAACACATCTCTTACATAGGAAAATAGTTGTCTGTAGTGGTATGTCTGTAATAATCACATGTTCTATTAGTACTTAAGGATTTATAGAGTTATAGAGCTCTCATAGATTCCTGGTAAGTCAGATCCACATGTTAAGTATTAGAGGATTGGCTTGAGTGAATGGTTTATGTGTCTCAATCAATTATGACAACACTATATGGTGGTATAGTTGCGTGACTTCTCTGTGGGGATTCATAGCATCATTTGAGCCATGTGTCTGTGATGGTTAACACAAAATTAGAAAATTGAGGAAGAGGTACACTTCCCAATCAATAAAGATTCTTATTATGTAATCTAAAAGAAGAAAGTTGAGTTAGTTTCGTTAAAACCAGATAGTATGGATGCGTGTTAGATGAGTTCCTATGACATATGTTATAGATGTTATTTACTGTAAAAAAGGTTTTGAAGCATTCCCTATATTAGTTGAACATGTGGACAATGGAATGGATAGCTTTTGGAGATAGTAAATTGTGACCTAGAGGCGTTAAGATGTAGAACCAGGTATGGAACATGACTTTTATACTCTATATATATATTTCATACAACATCACTAGGGAATTTTTCTTGGACGTATTAATTGTTCCAGACCCATTGGCACAAGTGATGTTTTTTTTGAATCATTTTGGTTGATGTTCTAAAAAACCGGGTCATCAATCACAAACTTTTACTAACCATGTAAACTAACTCTGGGAGTAGATATTATGACATATAAAAGTTCAATCGAAATATGTGAGGCCCTATGATATTTTCTTTAGTATGTAAATGTTTTTGACTATCCATTCCATGATTAATGTTACTAGTGGGGGTTGTTGTGTACCCATGTTTGTGGGATGGATATTTTCATCAGTAGTGAGAAGCAATCCAAGACATTGTGTGATGCAATAATTATAGGGGGACACTTTCACTTAATTAGTTAGCTAGATTAACCCTATCAGTAGACGATGTTGTTGTATTATAATTCATAAAATGTTGGAGAGGTACAAAAAGGACTATTTGTTGAGGTTCCATGTTTACCTCCCAATTGAGAGGCAATTTTAATCATGAACATTCACAATGGGTTACATGAAATTTGTTCTACTATATTAGATGAACCTATATATTTATATGAATTAAGATTTAATTTTTTGGGTCTGTAGAGGAAATGCTCCATATGGCCTAATGTGGTATCCTATAAATCCCAATATGGTTCACTAAAGAGTCAGATGAAGTATTGAGTTTGGTTTTGATTAAGGTCACCTAATACAGGTAACATTCAGGAAGGGGTATCCACTCCATAGATTCAATGTATTTTACTTATAGAGTTTAGAGGTCAATTTGTTCTATGATATTGACCTCAATACATGTTATCACCGACTAGAGGATTTAGTGGATGATTTACCATGCAATACTTCATAGAGATGCTACAACTTATTTTACTAATTGGAGATATTCTTCAGTGTTTGAATGCCCCAAATGAGTAGTGTGACTTATAAATTGGGTACATAAATATTAATTTATTTCATCATGGTAGTATCTATCAGATACAACCGTGTGTAATTGAACATCACATGAGGAAGTCATGATAAAATTTAGGGTGGTTCAGAACGTGTTTTAATAGTACCAGCATTATAGAGAGATGTGGTAGGGTAAGTTCTATATTCAAGTGTACTATTTCATGTGACATTACAATTCATGAATGGGTGTTATAGTGGACCCATCAAGGTTATATGTAGTTTTATTGGGAGATCCTCCCAATGGGTTGTCCATAGTATCTGATTCTCATAGTGATGTTTATCAATCATTTGTTGTTGAAAGAAGAAATAGAATACCTGGAATCTTAGAGTTATCCCATGAGTATAAAGATGATGTGAGATATCTCTAAAAACTGATCCTTACCACTCTTCTAATATAGTGTGTATAGGAGTCACAACATTGGATTATCATTTGTGATATCTTTCAAGACTTTATATATATACAACATAATCAGGATATATTTTCTAACGACGGGGATCACTTCACCATTATTAGAGGATCTTCAATGACACTAGTCATGCAATGATAAAAGGTTATAAGGTGGTTTCATGATTTCCCCATATCCATAAATTTATGATAGGTGAGAATGTACCATATTTATTTGTAATAATGATGGAATTCCAAGTCTATTGTAGCATTTTTCTGATCTTAGTGGATAGTAAGTGATGCATATGAAAACATGAGGTAGTATAGAATCCCGAGATTCCCTTAATGATCATTTCATACTGTTATACTCACATCAAATAATGATTACATAGGGGATATAAGAGGCATTTGGGGATCTTTTGTGGTTGAGCACAATGATCCTAGCCAAACATGATTCCAATTAAATTTGACTATTCGGGTTTCATTGATCATGATTCAGATTATCGAGTTAGTTTTTTTCCAAAGTTGGTTGGATTATCTACCATTGACTTATCAACATACTAGGCTATGTATGGGAGATCCTACAGTCCATCACCATACTGTTCAGATAATGTGGGAGACAAATGTGGTGTCCTAATTTTTGTTTAAGTGATTTTTTAGAGTTGAAGTTCATCTATAGGAAGATGAGGACTTCCTATTGTTTTTTGAAGTACATTGAGGATTGATGATATAAGCCATTGATATTCTGTGGGTATATCATGATTTTCAATAAATCTAACCTCATCAATATATAGAGAGATTTGTACATGGTTGAGGATACTTACAAGGGATGTAAACACTATTAAGAGATACTACATTGAGATAGAGAGGCTTCATTCCACTTGACGCTTGGATAAAATATAGACTATGTGACCAATTATTTCCACTTGTCACAATGGAGGAAGAACATTCACAAATAATTTCATGAGTTAACAATGATGAGATTTATTGTGAGGGTGGACTTCCTATTTGTGGTGTTATATACTCCCTAGGATGTATGAAAATTGAAAAAGAAGAACCATTGTGGGAAATTTTTTCCCTTCAGGTGGATTCTTGTTGATATCATAGGAACCGTCTGCAGAACTATTTGTTGTGGGAGACATAGTTGATGTATTCATTTTATACATATGATTAAACATTGTCTTTTTGGGAATATAATTCAAAATATGGAGAGTTTTTAATGGATCAATTATTTTTCATATTATACTTTTGAACATTTTACGGAATATTTTTTGTCCAGTCGAAGAGATGGTGTGAAATTCTAGGGCTCATTTACCCCGATAGGCACTGAGATAGAGTGAAATTATGAGTCTCAGTGAGCTAGATATAGATTAAAAAAATATTATAATATAGTATATAATACTTTTTCAATAATCATTACAAGTTTTAATAACTCATTAATGGGTCTAGGATCAGATATACGAGACTTCCAGTGAGTTTGGAATGTGGGGCTTACCCTATGTGGAAGCTAAGGTTGGTCGGTGTAGGATGTTCGATTGAGGAAGATTGTGGGGGTACATTATGTTATTTAATTAAATAATTAATCTAATTAATTAATTTGATACCCATCGAACAAACATCCATTTATAAATATCATGTTATAAAAAATTCTCAGGGTTAGCTGCATAATCCTACGATATTAGAGATGAGGAGGAAGAGAACTTCATTGGAGGAAACCCACTGAGTATATGGACTTATGATGATGATTGTGGATAATTTATTAATGGAATATGAACAAAACAATATGTTCAATTACCCTTCTACATATCATTCTCTCTTAAAACGTTGGAACCATTATATAGTTAATGAGTTTTATTTGTTGTTTTACCCCCATTAATACTAGAGTTTATTGAAATTTTATCATTTTTCAAATATATTCGTTGATCGATCTTTATTGAGTTATCTGAAATTTGATTTCTCTTCCTAGATCAAGAAATGTAAATTTTTCCATGGTAATTTATTATTTGTGATATAATAATCAAATGTGAATGGATTCTCTCAATGATGTACACACAAATGATTATTTTTTTTATGCTATATTTATAAATCATGACTTTTCCATCTTTTCATGGAGTTTCTCATCTATAATCAATTGACCAATGAATAATGATATTTCATAGTACATATTATTTTACATTCATTATTTTTCATAAAGAAACATGTTCATGTCTGGAAATTTGGATTTTGAAGACACGTCTTGATTCTGATAATGACGACGTGAACCTGAATTTAGATTTGGTATCAATTGTTTGCAAATAGATCTATCTAATCTCTATAGAGGAGAAGGTATTATTGTTTTTGAGAATTGTGTGTCTAAAATACTGTCACCATTGATGATGAAATTTGTTTTCAGTTTGAAAATAAGTATTCCCATCACCGAGGATGTTTTGATTCCATGAATGTATTTGATATAAAATTATATGATGAAGATTAGTCGGAATATGATTTATTGTCAGTTGTGGAGGCGGTTTTTGATTATTAATTTTAATAATAACAACATGGAATATTTATTATTATTATTAAAATAAATCTTGAAATTATTCTATAGAGGGAGGATTGTTATTATTATTATTATTATTAATAAAATGTGTGATTTATAATTATTAAAAATTTAAATTTGAACGTGAATTGTGGTGTGTTTAATGTTTCTTGTGTCGTGGAGGATGATGGTTTCCATCATTAATTCCTTCAGAATGAGTTAAGTGTGGAATTTATAATAATTGAATGAGAATCTATTTTATGATGAAAAGGGAACAAGGGTGACCTATGTGGACTTATTTGTTTCTAAGGTGAGAGTGTAAAAATTTTTACAACTACTTGAATTATTTTTTTATAAAAAATAATGATGAACAATTATTATTGTTATTATGGTTATGGAATCGTTATTTTGGTTGTAACTTCTTCGTGCGACAAAATAAAGCAAATACTTTTGTTGAATATGACACTAATATTGAGATGGTGAATTAATGATCAATGATGGATATTTAATTCAGAGTTGTGGCATTGGCCCCAAAAGAACCATAGTTATATTTTATGAAAAATTGTGTTATTTACATGGAATCACGTTTGGTAATGTAAATTGGCTATCTTAGTAATTTTTTCTATGTAGATATGAATGGTGTAATCTACTTATCCATTCTAGAAAGTGTTCTTATGTTCACAATTAGGAGGGTTAGTTGGACATCTAGGAAATTTCATCGAATATAAATATCCCCTCGGAAGACTAGAGCCTGTTTCCCTTATGGGGCACAAAGTTTATCCACATTCTAGTTATTATTTCTAGTCACTGATCTTGGATTCATGTGACTAACATGAAAATGAATGAACCCCTATCTAGAAATATAATCTTGTAGGGATTTTCTACCCCCTTGACACCCTAGGATAGATCTTTTATATGTTTATTGAGATTTTATGAACTCCAATATCTTCTCTATATTTGGATTCTAGATTCAGTGTGACGAACATTCAACCATGCATTGATCATTTATCTACAAGTAAAGTCTAGTATGGATGTGTTATCTCATAAATCCCCTAGGTTAGATCCCTTATATATGCATCTTTAACATTGAATTTTCCATGTCTTCTTCAAAATGATGTGGCCCTACGACCATGTCATCTCAGATGAGGTCCATTAGTGTGATGTAGAATTGAGGAGTGTGTTCTACCAAAATAGAGTGTGACCTAAAATTCTTGAGAGAAATCATTTGATAATGTGTTGTTTGGTTAATACCATTAATACTAGTAACATAAATTGGTAATATCTATTTAGTGGTGTTTGTTATCTATGTAACACTTATCCATATTGACTTATATTAATAGTTATGACATGAAAAATATTTTATTCTTTTTTGTTTGGTGATTTCAGGATGTCCTAATTGGAATGTTGTACTCTCTAATATATGGGATCTATCTTATCATATCATGTCATTTTTAGATGAAATATGGTTCAAAAATTTCTTAGGTGGTCCAAGGGTAGTCAGAGACTGGTGACATAGATTAGATGGTTAGTTCTAGTTGTTTATTTATTAATAGTCTCCCCATTAATTTTAGCAGGTTGTACTTCTTCTCAATTTTTTGTGGGAAATTTTTTGGTCCATTAATAACTTTTGTTTATTTCATACTATGATATGAGATAGATGTTATGAAGTCATTTTTTCATATTTTATATTCTCATAATTTCAATACTGTGTGGATATGTGTGCCTATGTAAAGGTATATTAGGGTAATTAGTCCCATTTGTGAGATATGTATACGTAGTTCTAGTAGCCTTCCCTGGACTATTAGATGTAGGATTTTGGTTGTAGAGGCTCATACATTCATTTTCTAGGTGCCCCCCTATGGGTTGGGTGGTTATTATCCATGGTACCCAATTATACATCATTGTTAAAGGATTTTTTATGAAACTTTCTACCAAATTTATCAATACCAAAGTCCACAATATACCTAGGGTAACAAGTAATAGGGAAATATAATAGGGTTCCCATAGGTCCCATCGATATCTCCTAGTCCTTTGAGGCCAGTCACACAAGAGAAATGGACTTAATCCGCTTCATATTTTTTGGTGACTAAGGTTATCTGTAATACTTGATAATTCCCCAGTTTCTTTAGGGTGTAATAGTCCATGTAGTCATTCCATTGTGGGGGGGGGGGGAGGAGGAACCCATTCGCCATGATAATTTAAATAATCCCATCGCTTTAAGGGTTATACCTTGAATGACCAACATTCCATGCATCCTATGTAATCATCCCTCATCACATGGATTCCACAATGAAACCTAAAAATAGGTCCACTAAAACCATAATTTTCATATTTATGACCTCATCAAGTAATGAACATGATGTCTAGATAATACTTGGGGGACATCGTGTCCCTCTACATCCTGTGAAATCCATTCATTTTCATTAGTTTTAGTGTAAATCATTAACAATGAAAAGTTCCCCTACCCCCCAATGTCACAGGGTCTCGCATTCCACATGTATATAAACAAGTTATAATAACAAAATGTAAGTGTATGAGGACCACCACCCATATATAATATTTTTAGTTAAATTTAAATTACCAAAACCGTCTTCCAAGTCCTTTCCATGAACATCATATCTAGACATGACATATCCCAGAGTCCCAAAATCTATGTCACACCAAAGAATAATAGGTAATCAATTAAATCAATAATAATTAGTTATATAATTTAATAGGAATAGGAATATCACATAATTCATCAATATTCATAGTTGCTAACAGAAAACTACACTGAAAACACATTAATCATCCATCTCACATCCATTTTCCTACACCAACCAAACAGCACAACAACCATCTCCACTTTAACAAACACCATTGTCTAAAAAATGAAAAACAAATTGACAATGCAATGTAACATGGTTTAATCGATGGCCCATTTCCTGATGAAGACATCCTGAATCAGCCAGTTCTTACGTACAATAAAAGGACAACCATTTTCAAAAAAATTAACCATGATCCAGTGGAATCAGAACCAAATCCCAATCATTGAAAAGAATAAATTGTAGTGTTAGTGAGTTGAGAACCGATAGGGGATGAATGAGGAAAAATTGTAAATGGAACTAATCTTTGAGGTCATTAAAAACACCTCCCTTGAGTGTTCCTGAAGGGGAAACTAAGGAGGTGGGACCCCTTTGAAATGAACTATAAATGGAATGAGGGATTATTTCCCCATTAAAAAAAGGAGGTATTTTTTCCCTTTAATACCTCTATCAATGATCCTATTCTGTATAATATTTGGTCAGAAGATCCATTAATTCATTGGTTTAAGAATCCTCTTTACCTCACATGAGGCTCATCAAATCCCTTTAGATGTATGAAATCACTCAAATATTGTACAAAATAACACTTTTGAGGTGTAACAAATAAAAAACAATGATTCCATATATCTTTTCTCAAAACCAACAAACTAAAAAATAAAAAATTAAAAATTGTATTGCATTTAAAATGCCTATAATGACACATAGAATTAAAAAATCCCCACCATAACACTTATATTACCCAATAATTCTCACTTTATTTTTATAAAACATCCCAACCTATCATCATTATGAATTTCCACTCAAATAGACACATACCATCCTTTGAATGTCCATAAAATCCAAACAACACTGCATTAAACCATAATTTCATAAAACAAAAAATATAATCAAATTATCTTACCCAATACTAGAATTCTAGGAAAATACCAACCCACGACCATCCTTCTTGTTATTCCCAAACGTCATTGCTGAACCAATCACCCAGTTTAAGGTGTTACAGAAACAATTATCAGCAAAGAAATACTAATTTTGATTCCATGTCAAATATTCTCTTGTAATATTCATCAAAATATCTAAAATAAAATTAATATTTCATTTAAAGTGTTGTTTACCACTCATCATGCATGAGAAGATTATTAAATAAACCTTTTTACATCAGGAATACCAATATTCCATAGTTTTGGACAAAAAAAATTCAGTCTCACCACCCATTAAGAAGAACATTGAACATTATATCTTCCCTAAGAATGGAAACACCAAAATAATTTTATATGAGCCACATCTGGTTTGATAATGTCAGTATGGATTCCCTATAATCAGATTATTTATCATGCATAAAATCTGCATCTGATACTACTTTCTGACCATTATTATAGGTACTCATAATCACCTAATGCATTTCCATCAATCTATCCTGGAGAACTTTCTCTAGAAGACACCACTTGATCGTTTAAAAATGACCACTGAACCCCATGATTGAATTTAAGTGTAACTCTATTTTTTGATACATAACCCACCAAAACCATCATCATGTCCAACTAAATGTGCTATTGGGCCTCTCATCTAACACTTTTTAAAATATCATTATAACACTTCGAGACCAATTATAATTGATAATATTAACACAAAAAATACAAGTTAATTCAAAGTTCAATTTCGTTATGGAATCTAGATGATTTCATAAACCAATTTTTTATCAACATAAAAATTCGATGATGATGGTTGAATGTTTAATCCCACATATTTAATAATAATATTAAACAAAATATAGGTCACTATTAAATAAGATCGCACACCCCACTATAGGAGTGTCAATGAAATTTCTTTAATTTTCTTAAAATGATGAGTAATGGTTCATGACATGTCCATCAATAAATGAAATGACTAGATGTATCCTAACATACTCTTTACTAAGTGCATCTTTAATGAGTTTCATATACAAACACACATTTCATTCCACCTAGTCCAAACTCACTAGTTCCAAAAATATACCTGCAATCCAAAATTAATAGAAACTACAATTTCTCATCCTACCTAGGTCCATCACTATTTAAAGAGTTCAAAAATATTTTCATGCAACCATTTTCATAATCTTGATTTACATTATAACAATGTGAACATGTTCATATAATCCCAATCTAGGCGATGGATTACTTTTCTGTAAGTCAAATACCATTAAAACTAAGTATACCATGCTACATGGTTGGTAAAACCCATCCAATAATGGAATCTAGGTACTTCTATTTAAAATTGGAAACTATATCCATTCCATGTCTATTAATATTATTTTACACCTCATGGATTCATCCTAGAATTTTAGTTCCCCATTTCCAACCAAAAACATCTCAACTTATTCCAAATACAGAGTATCCGCCATCTTCCATTTCCTTAATGAGCATCCACCAACCTCTAATGTGAATGTATAAAATAATACATAAAACAAGAAAAATCCATGTCTCAAATATCCTCTTCTCTTAAAACTAAAATTATACACTGGATGGACCACAACACACCGTGACCATCAACAATCTATCACCATGAGTAGAGTCAGGTACTCTACCTATATAGTTCCTACCATTACATCTCACTTTGTCTTGTTGAGGGGAAGAGAAGTGATTGGGAGGTAGGAGGCATGTCATGGACATGAAAAAAAAATCAACGTGAAAGGGGTGAAGTGGGAAGCCAAAGAAAATATTCAATAGTTGTGCCTACAACCTATTAGGGAAAGGCATAACAATGATTGAATGAATATGGGTAATATTATTATATTCTAATAATTGAGGACACTTAGATCAGATTCAAGGACTGGTGTGAAAGGAGATGGATCGGTCGAGAGCATGGAACTTGGTCATTGCTCCTCTCATTCGTACTCCTTAATGGATGAATGGGAAGAAGATTGATAGAGCTCAGCCGATGGTCGCATGATTAGGACAAGTAGAGATTATAATATAGGTAGTAGTGTTTGATATCTTCAACTTAGAATTGGATGATTTAATAGTTAAGGTTAGGCCGGTTGGTGATAGCAGATAAGAGAATAAGATATGGTTGAATGGACCTAGCATAGGAATCAAGGATTGGTGAACTCAATTCCCCATTAGTGAAGAGAAATGAGATGGAGAGGACGCCTGATCATTCACTTCCATCAAGTTCAAGGAGACTGGTACATATATATAATGTCATTATCAACAGAATGGATGGGTAGTTTGGGTCTGGGAAGGAATAATCAAGAGATCAATATGAATAGATTTCATAAATTAATAAATATGTAACAATGATTGGAATCTAGGTCATCGACGGATTGTTCATTATAGTTGAAATAAATTGAATGGATGCATTTTATCGAGTAATCCACCCATTATATGATGAACTAGATTCATCTTACTACTTTTTTGATTTACTTCAGGAGACTGCTTCCTTCCTCTTCCAATGTGTTGAAATACCACATTAGAAAACCATTCCCACACTCGGTAGCTCCTCAAGTGAATCAATATCATCAATTAATCACTCACCCACCCTTCCTTCCATAAGGAACCCACCAACCGATAAGAACAAAACTCACCACTTACCCTCAAACATTCCATCCAACAACTCACTAACAAATTGAGTCATAACATACATATCCAAAGGGTATCTCTCTAAGACCACAAAGCGACTCTTATTAAGGGTCATAACTCAAAGAAACATACTCTTCACATCACAATGTACATTAATGCAGACATTTGAACATCCATTTTAGGGTTCTATAAAAATATACACACCACATGCCTACTCAATGTGTATCATGACACTAATTCTCTTCCAGAATCATCCAATGTGACATGTTTTTTTAGAATACGCTCTCAAAATCATGGAACACATAACAATGTCACAATATATGATCTATGGTAATGAACTATAATCACATGGATATGTTATATAAAATTCTATTTTAATCAATTTTGGATAATTTATAATAGGATATTACTAGCCACTTTAACTAACAGAACCGTCATGCTACATTGTACCAACATCCCTCTAAAATGATATTTGTTCCACTATCCATTTTTCCATGGTTAGGTAAAGTAGAGTTCCTATCTAATCTATATTTGTGAAATATATATACTCTATACCTATACATTAAATGAATAGACCCATATAATACAAACACATTATGGGTTTTTAATACAAAACCATGTTACTCAAAAACATGCTAAGTACATATCAAATCCCACACAATAAGGTTCCACATCACCGTTGTCAAGATGATGCATGAATTAAATTAACATTCTGTACATTCACAACCCACTCCCTCCGAATATTCCACTCATGGGATGGAAACTAATAAAGGGAGATATTGAACCCCAAATCCCACCCTCAGTAGAGGTCGAAAACTATCTTCAAACATATATATCTTACAATATGGGAGGAATTATCTTTTTTAAACCAGATCAAGAGATATTATTGATCATAAGAATACAAACTCTAGTATATATATAATAGGAAACCAATGACCATCAACATGCATGTTTTAAAATAATACAATTACTAGTAAAAAAGTATCCATGTAAATAAAAAATTTAAATCTATGAAGAGACACAACAACTATCCCAAGAGAGAACCATTATGGTCCATAACAATAAGAGAAATTCTACTAGAAACAGGAAATCAATTTTAAATTTGTAGGGTGAGTACACTGGTATACTCAATAGGAAAACCAATGTCTTTTCTTCAAATGTGAAGGAAGCATACTAAATCCTCCGTGACAAAAAAATAAAGAACTAACCATCACGTAGCAGGTACAATAACCATCCAATCCTTACCAAGGATTTATCACCAAATAGGACAAGTTATGTAATGTAATATAATGTACATCGATGATAGGGTACACAACACCATTTTCCCACTAATTAGATGCTCTTTCCCAATGACAAAAGTCCATGCACTCCAACAACTTCCGAATGTACCACATCACAACCCGCCTAAACACACACGGGCCTCACAAGACACACAACATCCTGCCCATAGACCCCAAGGATCCAATCCACATCAAAACCCAAAGACACCTAGTAAATCACAACTAATATAAACCCAATTAATAATAGGAAATCACAAATCATATCATCTCAAAGACAGCAGAGAATGCAAAACTCTCCCCCAAAAACATGGGCCTCACAAACCACCACCTCCCTAAAGAATATTGGGATATCACCACCCGAAAGAGGGAGCAGGGAAGAGTGTGTGGACAAACATCCATTATTATAATGGTATTTTTTTGTTGGACAACATCCCCCATGACAATGGGTGTGTTCATCACATCATGCTCATCTAGGGTGTGATGTATATATAAATCACCAGATAAAAAAATTATATATATATATATATATATATATATATATTACCAACACTCATACCCTACCTAAGGGTTATAAAACAGACCAACAAGTCATGACACTGCCAATATTGTTAATACGTCAATATACACAAAACCACAAAACATTCATAAAACCCAATACACATTCTAAATGAATTTGTTAAAATAATTTAATTATTTACTAAAATATTATTTTAACCACTCCATAATTGTTGGAGCGACTAAGGAACACATAAGCTATTATTCCTGAAGGTGAAGAGCCTGGTAAATAAAGGAAAATTCACATTAAAGACATATTTAACCCCAAACTCCCCATTTAACACCCATTCATGATATATCATGTATCTATCTCTTTATACAGTTTGATTCTTCTTGAATTTTATTAATGGTGAAGCACCCATATCAATCAAAAACATTATTCTTAAAAGTAATCCATCCAAAACCACCATTTCAACATAAACAACCCCCAACACACAACCAAATCCTTCAACACATTATACCATAATCATATCTCCAGTGCCACTGCATAAACATACCACACCTAGATCACCACATAAAAATAAATTACCCCTTATGCCCAACAGTTCCCACCACATCATCACCACACAAACCAAAGGAAGTCTTATTTATATTTAAAATGACATCCCTCCTTTAATTTCCACATTTAATTCAGGGTTTATATAAAAAAATATGATCTAGGGGGGTCCATTTATTATCCAATATACATGGTTATAAATTTTTATACTTACCTTTTTAGTAGTAAACCAAATGAAATTCCAATGAACATTATGTGTAAAAAAAGGACCTCTGACGACCCTAATTTTTAGGGGGTAAATATCCCATATGAATCATAATGTCAATAGAAAAACACACACTTCACTTTTCTTAGCCCACTATTAATTGGTTTAATGATATATTAATTTCCTTTATTAATCCAAAAAACAACTATATTCCCAAGAGTAACATCCATATACCCACTCCACAAGATAAATATTCAATAAAGATGATGGTGAAACCTACATGGAAGAAAATATGACTGGCACTTCTAGATTGTGCTGAAATAGGGGAACACATGCAGTAAGATAAAACTCCAGGGTGTCCTGAACGAAAGGTTGTAGCCTGACCACATAAATCCTATGGGAAGAATGGTTTCGTCCATCTCATAAGAAGATAATGAAAGAAGTTGGAAAATGGTAAGAATATATGGGGTTTAAAAATATGTAATCTTATTCACAGGTTTAGATACGTTTTGATTTTCATATAAAGGGGTATTTTTTCAAGGCCTCATGTTTGACCAATTAAAATCCTCCCCACTATTAGAAAATTTATGATATTATTAATGGGATATTAATCAGTCTCAAATACTATCAAATAATTCATAATAAACGATTTACAAGAAAAGAGATGTAAAAGTCGGATAATTGTAAGAATGTGGAAATATTGCTCATGAGACACCATTGGGAGAGGCACTAGTCGACAGGGAACCATTTGATGAGGCACTACTAGAGAGGCCACAATTTTGAGCCATCATAGGAATAAGCACTACAGGAAGAGGCCTCATCATACTAAATTCCTTCCCCCACCAATGGGACACCATCAAGAGAGACACTGACAGATGACCTACAACCAGGAATGAGGAACCATAGGGCGATCAACCTCTAATGAACAACCACCAGCGTGAGACACTACCAAGGTGAATCTACCATGGTGAAGGTACCTATAGGTTAATACCACTAGCATGAGATATAGTTGGTGCAAGGAACCTGCAGGGTGACATAGACACGGTGAGCTACCACCTGGGTGAGACTGCTAGCATGGGACACTATTGGAACAAGGAATTAATGGAAAACATTGGAGAAATGTAATTTTTTTCAAATTTTTTGAAATGAGTCTCCTTGATTCCCTAGAACACCTCATACCTAAATATTCTCACATCATAATTTAACATAGAGGTCAGGGAAATTACATCAGAAAAATCTAAAACTATTATCGCCCTCAAGAATTTGAAAACAACACTATTTTAAAAGGGAGGAAGGTTCTGAACAACCATCCCTTGAGATACTTATCCAGGTCCTTGGTATACTTGGAATACATCAACCGACTAAAAAAACCATGTTCAATGAAAAACCACCATGTGTTATTTCAAAGAAGCATTGAGACACCATCATCCTTGAACATGTCCTCCAATATCCAGAATTAAACAATAATCATGTCATCCCAAATGACCACAACCGGCTTACAGAAGAACACCAACCACACCATCCCACACATAGAAAATATGAAATTTGGTCCTCTATGTCTTGATATAAAATATTTTGGGTGGAAATAACTCAATAAAAAGGATTTTATTATACACAATTTAGGGGTATTGACGAGGAAACACGTCCTCACATAATCAATTATCAAGACTTTATAACAAGGTAAGAAGAAAAAATCATCTTAAATAAAAAACAGGGTCCAAACAACTCATTTATGTGCAAAACAAGGAAATTCCGGATTAAAAACATCAACAAATATTGGGTACACATCTTCATATCTAACTCCAAAGTAACCTTCTTATTACCACAATGCCTCCACAATACATGAACTAATGGAATGGTCAGTCTACACAACACATTCTCTCGACGGACAGAGATATATATTGGACGCTCCACGAATGTTGCATTATCCTCACTAACTAGCTCTCATCAGTCAAGAGCATGTGATTCATCATTTAGATACTAGAAATGTTACCAAGTTTAATGGATTTAGTCCAACAAATGTTGAAATTACAATATATATAAAACTTTGTCAACTCACCCCAACACCTCAAAGGGTAAAAAAACTAGGATAAATCTTACTTCCTCTTCCAATCCTCGATTTCCCACATTGACGGGAATCATTCATGAACATGTGGTCCCTAAAAATGAACTCCATGTGCCTCCTTATATGATAGGAATATTAATATTTATAGTTTTGTGCTTATTTCTTACTCTCACAAACAAGATGGACTTTCTCTATTATTCTTTGCATTACCTTGATAATAAGTACATCTGTCTCCCCAATTTCAATCCAGTACAACAGTAAACTAAATTGTCTTCCTACAAAGAATCAAAAAGTTACATGATAATGGATATGTGATTGATATTATTATAAGAAAACTATACCAAGGGCAGGTGTCATACCCATGATCTTTCAAAGTCAAAGACACATGCTCCCAACATTTACTCAAACATTTATATAGTCCAATATTTCTTCTGATATGTCTGCGAGTGGAAAGTAGTGTTGACTTATAAATTGGTTCCAAAATCATGTAGTAATACCCCATAGACTCATGAGGTAAACATGTGTCATGTTCCAGAATTACGGTTATGGTAACACAATGCATCCACACCACTTATTCCATATACCTTTTTTCCAAGGAATCCACTACACCCGACTCCTAGATTGCCATGAAATGTGCTGATTTGGTTAGATGATCCACTACTACCTAGATAGTATTGAAAATTAACTAATATATGGGTAGTCATGGGAAAATCCATCATGATTTCATCCCAATTCCACTTGGGAACAATAATGGGCAGAAACAAACCATTGAGATCATGGTGGTCAACTTTTACTTCTTGTCAGACCAAGATATTTACAAAAACTCTTCCACTGCACACTTCATTCCTTTCACCAAATTGCATAATCAATCCATGTTATATCTTATAAACTCATGTTTGAACTACTAATGATGATATATGAAACTCATGAAGTAATAGCTTATGCATCACCACATGAAATAACAACATTCCACATAACAACATCCTATTCTGACCATCCTTTAGCTATCCCTCTAGAGAATCACCATAGAAAACATGATCACACAACACCTCTTCTTTTGAGTCTCCCCAATGAGACTCTTCCACCCACTACATGAGAGAAGACTACACTATAATCTAAAATAAATAACCATTACTTCCATCCATACCTATATACAAGCGAAAAGTTTCCAACGCCTACATCCACACATGCATCTCTGCTCTCTCACTGTCATAATACTCGACTGAAGGGAGAGTAGCTACTTCATACTCTAATCCATCAAGGTTATTGAAAGGATCTCTTCCATGAATTCCTAATGAATGTCATCCCACAATAGCTCTGCATCCCCCTGATCACCAAGATAAAGCATCCACCATAGAAGCAATGATCCTTGCATCTAAATGACTTCCAAAGGAAACCAGTAATACATCAGGGCCATGATCATAGTAATGGTGATCACAAACTACTTGATCCATCTTTTAATATCCATGTAAAAAACACTACCATAATTATTTCCCAAATCTGTTTTTTAAAAGGAATGAAACTTGATCTTCCACTGGTCATCCTCCTCAATTGGGTCATCCCTATTCTAATCAATCAGATCTGTCTGATGAGCCTCAACAACCCGATCCACACATGGATAGAGACCATGATTCATAGATAAAAGGTAAAAAAATTGGTATTAATATTGAGTAGAATGTAATTATTAACTAAGATTAATTTTATCTTCATTAACTCATTTTTATTCATTCAAACATTCTCAAAAATAACCAATTAAAACCTAAACACAAATCATTATAATCCATGTACATTTATAAGGGTCTCTAACCTACAAGTGGTGTAGCCTCACATGGTAGTTTGGAAGCCTCAGAGTCCATGATACGAATCTCGTGGCCATAAAATCTGGTGTCCTAGACAGTCTTCCCTAGCCTATGTCACACACCATGATAACCTGACACTATTTCCCTACGAACCCACGAGATACTCATTGTTTCTAACCCCAAACTCTTTTATATATATCAACCATCACCTATGGTACCACTCTAGCTGACCCATCCCTCCAATGATTCCCCTTACGTGCTAGAAATGTAGAAAGGGAGATAATGACACTCCAGTCCCTCCCCCAGAAGGCCCCAGGTGAGAAACGAGCACAAAGGGGATTCTAATCATACAACATGGGAGGAATTAATCTTTTTTTTAAACATGATCTATAGAAATTATGATTCATCTCCCATGAAAATCTATGATATATATAAAAGAAATCAAAAACCCAACCTACAAGCATGTTTTATAATAAAACTATTACAAGTACAAGAGTATCCATGTAAATAAAAAATTTAATGCTAAGAAGCGACATAACAACTGTCCCAGGCCCGAAAGTAATATCTAACCTATTTTTGGAAATCCTACAAGAAACCGAAAAATTGTTTTATATATGTAGGTTTATCATACATGAATACTCAGTAGAAAGAAGAAAGGATTTCATGCACATTTGATGGAATTGAACTAATGAATCCGTGAGAAAAAAATTACTAAACAGCACCTATATTGTATAATAACCATCCAAAACTCACCAAGGAACACTCAACAAATAATGAAAGAAAATTAATTTAATAAAATTCACATCATTGATACGGTACACCACCCCACATTCCCACTGATTAGCCACTGTTTCACAACAAAAAAATCCTCACTCTCCAACTATTCTAAACGTACCACATCACATTCCCCCCACAGAAAACTAGGATAAAAACTACATCTCATCCAAAAGTCACCAGGGTACGCACAACTCTTCTCATCCTGAAGACACCTAGTAAAAACAAACTCATATCATCTCAAAGACAACTAGGAATGAAAAATAGTCCCAAAAACATATAGTTATCAAAAACCACCACCTACATGAAGGATCTTAGGTGATCACCACAAGGAAGAGGGATCAGAGAAGAATGGGTGTCCATCAATCCACACTCCCACCTAGTTTTTAGTGAAGACACCCTCCCATGTGAAGATGGGGGTGTTCGGCCCATAGTTAACAACTATTGTGGAGTGAAAATAGAAATCATAGTAGAATAAAATTATATATATATATATATAATATCAACACTCATACCCAACCTATGTATTCTCAAAAGACCACAATGTCCTAAAACTAAAAACTTTATTGCAACCTCTAAATAAACAACACAATAATACACACCACAAAACCTACTTAACATTATCAAATAATTTATTTAACAAAATTTATTGTTAACTAAAAAATTATTTTAACCATTACATCAATATCCGAGAAACTATGAAACACAAAAGTAGTCATTCCAGAATGTGAAAACCCCAAGAAAAAATCCACATTAAAGACACATCGTTCGACAAACTCCTTCAAAACCAATTTATTATATACCATATATCTATATCTATATACAAGGTGAATCTGTATGGATGTTAGTAATGGTGAAACACCATTACCATTTACAACTGTCATTATTCAATGTTATCCTACCCAAACAAATGTGCCACCCCAAACATCCCCAAATCAAAACTACAGCCAGCAGCACATTAAACCACAACCATATCTGTAGCCCCACTATAGAAACATACCATACCCAAATCACTAATTTATTAAAACTAACCCCTTGTGAAAATACATGGCCTATACATAATCACCAAATAATCCAAAAAAATACATATACAGATTTGACATGACATCTCTCTTTTAACATCCAATTCATTATTCAGGGTTTATATAAAACAATATAATAATATGGAATCCATTTATTTTCAAATATACATGGTTAGAAATTTCTATGGTTAATCGTTTAGAATGATAAAAAATGAAATTCCATAAAAATATTATGGTCACCAACAATGACCCACAACAAAAATGATTTTCCATGGTTAATTAGGCCATACAAATCAAAATACCTCCATAAAAAACAACTAAAAAACATACTTCACTTTTCCCAACCCCATATTTATTGGTTTAAAGCCAGATTAATTATCTATATTAATTCTGAAAAAAATATCTTTCACAAGATTAATATACATATACCAAAATGACATGATAAAAAATTAATAATGATGAAGTAGAAACCTACCTTTAAGAAAATTCGAACGACACTTTCGGATTGCACCGAAACAGGGGTGAACATGGAGTAGGAAAAAACTCTAGGGAATCTGAATCTAAAGGTTGTAGCCTGAAAGATCGACTCATATGAGAAGAAAGTTTTGGGTCCTCTCATATTAAGAGAAATAAAGAATTATGATATATGGGAAGGATATCTCTGGTTTGCAAATATCCTAACAGAGTCACGGATTTAGATGTGTTTTTATTTTCCAATTAAGGCAGATATGGTTAGGACCACATGTTTTGACCAATTAAAAGAATCCTCTCTCTTAGGGAATATAAGATTTGATTTTCAGGAATTTAATAAGTATAGAATAATTTAAAATAAGAAATTTTAAATGTTTTACATCATAGGATACAAAAAAAGGGAAATATTGTCTTTCGGGAGATGCACTACTTGGTGAGGCACCATTTGACAAGGAAGTGTTAGAAGATCCATTGATCATGAGTTATCTACCCCAAGAGAATGAACCTTCAAAAAAGGCACTATCAGATGGATCTATGACCACCATTAGTGATACATCATCAGTTGAGACACTTCTAGATGACCTATCACTTTTCTTGAGGCAACACTGTGTGATGAACTAACAATGAGTGACCACTAGCCTGAGATACCTTTAGGGTGACCCCATCACTATGAGATACATCTTGGGTGATAATTTTGGCAGGATACACTAATGGTGTGAAGCACTGCCAGTGTGACACCACCATGGTGAGCTACCTCTAGGGTCCAGGCATTGGCATGAGACACCATTCGATCAGGGCACCATTTGAAAACTTGGGAAATCCTGGAAATATTATCATTGTGAGGAAATTAGTCACCATGATTCCCCAAAACACCTCAAACAACAATATTCTCACAATTTAATGGACTAATGTGGTCCAAACCATTTCCCCCACAATTAGAGAATAAAATAGGTATATGTTGAACCAACTGAGTTGAATTTTTCTATGTAATTGTATTGGAAAACATGATATGAGAAGTTTGTGTCACTAAATGAAAATTTATTAGTCTTTATAAAAACACACACAAGAATTTCTACATATCATGTGAGTTATATATACCTTTTATGAGGCCTATCACACCTATTCCCATTATTGTAAACAATCCAAAATCATCTCCATATATTTTTTCCAATGAGACAAGAGACAAAACCCATGATATTCCAAGAATATACACTATATATGTGAGTATTTTGAAGAGAGTATCATTTAAAAACATAAAATTTCAATCCAAAACAAAAATAATAAATCTATAGTGACATGGAATTACTATTAGAATACTGATTTTTGATGCACCAAACCAATATCAATAATTGGATCTAACACATTCCTATATTGATTCCCTACAAAATAAAAAAATTAAGACAATAAAATAAATAACCTCTAATACCGAATTTTAATTTCTCCCCCTAGATCTTAATTTAGCACCAGGACCTATTTTTTTAATATATCATAAGATTTCGTATATATATTAGAGTATTCCATATAGTAGGAGGTGGTCCATTGTGGTACCACATGGAGAATATACACACTGTATCTGAGTGAACAACAAAAAAAATAAAAAACAATGTATCATACATAAAAAATAAACTGAACCAAAACCTATAAATATAAAAAAATTAATTATAATTGAAATTCATTAATTAATTGTGAAAAATGTCATTGACACAAAATACAATCCCTCCTTAGGCAGGAGGCATGTATATACAAGAGTAAAATAAAACAAATAATTACTCTGACTACATGATAACACTAAGTAAAACCTCATCCAATACTCCATGTACTCATTAGAAATGTCACAATTGATCAATCCCTTCAATAAAATAATCTTATTCAATCAACCATGTGATAGTATTATACGTAAAAATGTTCCATGGAATCACTAGAATGGTTTTAATAGATAACTAAATAGGGTACCACCAACATGGCCCCATACGTAATCATTATTTACATGATAATTTTTTATAAAACATTTAGATGATCTAAATAAAATATGTAATAATAAATAAATAAAACAACCAACTATACAAACTTTAGTAAGATTTAGAAATGTCAATGATCACATAATTAGGACTATTACAAAAAAAACCCAACTTACCTAATGGCACATATAGATAAAGTAGTACATGGTTGACACCCAACATTATTCCTCATGTACATAAACAAAATTGACCATACCTGAAGAGTCCAAGATTAGAGTGTTTTTGTGTATGATCATTATAAAAAAGTAACATCTTTTTACTAAATATGATACCCATAATAAAACATCCATCGTGATAAGTATAAGGCACTAGTTTTTCAACATCTATCCCCCATTATCAATCTCTAATGATGAAGCCCAATGCAGTTTATAAGCATTCTTAATGTCAGGATAATGACTTATTCCTTGGTGGGGAAGGTGCAAGGAAATCCTCTATTTCTAGGAGTAACTAATCCAAAGTAAAGATATTAAATCAATGGGAATACCCCAACTATATCCCAGTATAAATATACTATGAATAAAAAAACTCATGACTCATTTTGGAACCATAACTACTACATCAGATTGATACCATCAGGCTATCCTAGGAATTAATCACGGGGATCAAATATACCTCCTCATTATTTTCAACATCACTTCTCGGGGTTATATTCCTACCCAACATCTCATAAAACATTTTAAATTCATTGAATCATGAGAATATTAAATTATCTTATAGTATCATCCATTAAATCACAACAACAAGGTATTTTCAATGATATCACAAGTGAGAGGAAACAATACCATCCTTGGAATTCATATATATGTGGAACTGACACTATAATATTGGAAATTGGGTACCGTGTATATGAATCAACTATATATCAAAAACATCTATAGTTTTAATCCATGATTGTAATCATCTTCAAATATATCCTGAGACTATACCCCAATAATATTTGGAATCATAGTGTTTCAACAATGTTAACAGGTGATTCCCATGATTTTTAGGAAATTACATCATGGTCAGGCCCAATGGATGATTCTAAAAAATAAATTTAAATAATATACCATTTCAAATATAATTAAATAAAAAAATGTCTATCCATATTACCACGACCAATCTCAACATCAATACCCCTTTGATCATACATAGTATGTACATGATATAAGGTGACAAACATTACTCTCTCTAACTATTCCAAGTTCACCCACCCCCAAGGTGCACAATTAGTATTGAAACATATTTGGTTTCCCATAGTCTCATCAAGTCCTCCTTGTCATCTGAAAAAATTCATTCATAGGATATGGTACAAGGCTCATCCCCATTCCCTAGTATCTTAGTTTTGCTTGAACACTTGACATATTTTATAGACTCTATTTTGTTAGGCCACCCTAGTAGTCATGTCATTGTGGAGGAGGAGTGCCTCCCCTTGATCTTTCAAGTGATACTATGTCTATAGGGTATATCCCATGGAAAAACCATTACCCATTCATCCTATTTCATAATATTCTATACCTATAGGTTTATAATCCACCAATAACTAGGAACACTATACCATAAAATATATAGTCATTATCCTCAGTCATCGGTGACTGATATGCCCAGTAGGTATATAAGGATCCATCGATCCATTGAAACATTGTGAAATAAATTCATAATATTGATTTTTTTAAACAATATCAATAATTTAAATATTCCTACTGCCAAATGAAAAAATGAGTGACATCGAAAATCATAAAACACTCATAAAAATAAAAGAGAAACTCATATTATTTTGAATATCAATTATAAAAATCTATGTGATGAAAAAAATAGCAAATGACCATTCAAGAAACTTTTAGGATGATGGTTCATAACCAATTATATCATAACCAAAGTCACACTAAATAATTAGAAATAATTAATTCTAATTTTTTTAATTAATTATATCACTTTATCCAAATAAGAAGAACAACCAAGGTAATGTCACACATCCTAGTCGAAAAAATATGTGCATGTCCCAATATCCCATTCCAATATAACTAGAATTACTATTTATTTTCAATATAAATATAATATACATTTATTGAAAACATACCAAGGTCAAATCAATATTCTTCCTTGTGAAAATAAAGTCAAGGGTAATATTTTCCCTAGGTAGTGTAAAAACCCCATAATTCATTGACCCATGCACCTTGTTCTGGGAGATTCCTAACCTATTAGGTAATCGAGAGATGAATGAATTATAAAGATACATCGGTGATAATATATGGAAAATGATAGAGGATATTACTTAAATGGAATTTACATTCGGATCTACCAAATAATATCCCTTAAGGGTGATTTAAGGGGATAAAAAGGTCAGAGAGACCCCTATCACATGATCCATTAGAGGTGTAGTGAGGAAGGATTACACCTTCAATCAAGAGGGGGGAACGTATTTTACCATTTAATAATCATAATAGATAGTCTATGAGAACATGTATTAGATTCTATTTCAACCAGACACTAGTATATAATCATTGGTGCCTACTATATCATAGATGAATCTGCTACAACATTTTCATTAGTTTCAACCCAATGACTCGTATTGATCTTATGAGCCCCTAATAAGTATTCCAATACTCAAAAGTTATAGAAATTACCTCTTTTCTGTTGTTCCATTCCTCAAAACTAGATTCTTTGTCTCCATTCTCAAAATAACTAGATTAGTACATAAATAATTTAATCTCATCTGGAATTAAAAATTCTTGTATAGAAATGAGGCCATAGAATAAGATAAGAAATAAAATTTATGAACAATTTAAGGAAATATAAATTTATATGTTTATTATTATAAATAATTATAATTTATTTTATGAGTAATCTTATAGATGAACTAGCAGTAATGATTTATGGGTTTCCTTTATTGGAATTTTATGTTCAAAATGATGTAGTAAAATGATAATTTTTATTGGGTTTCTATTAATAGAAGTCATTTAAATTACTTTTATGTATATTTATGAACATAAATATTATTTATATCTTCTCAATTTACAGGACCATAATAAAAAAACCATTAACATTAATTCAATGAGAGAATAATAGTTAATCAGATATGTGAAACTCAATATAGGAAATTTTTCATAAATTAGTACACATTTTATAGAATTAGAAAGAGTAATAATCACATATATAAAAGATGGGAGGCTATTTATGAAGGAATCATGTTAAAGAGAATATATTTCAATATTCGGGCCATCCCCTATGTTAAATTGAATTAAATTGGTGCGCAATGATTATGTGGAGGGTATACAGGAGTGGGATAAAATGGATGAGTGTTGGTTATTGATAAAATAGGAGTGTGTTGATTAGTAGTGGGGGGTCATGGTTGATGCATATGATAAATGTATAAATATTTTATAAATATTTTTATCAGTGTTGATAATGAGTTATGTGTGTAAATATTGGATTTGAGATAAATGATTGATGAGGATCGTGTGGATTATGAATAGATGATGATGCTTGTAGCCAATGATGAATGGAAAATGTAGGGTTAATTTTTTTAATAAAACATAGTTATTGTTTTAATCAATGTCACTAAAAATTATTTTGTAAAATTTTTATTAATATTTTCATTAATTACATTTTTTAATAATTCATTAAAAACCAATCCCTAAAAATTAATAAATTGTAAATTTATGGTAAATTTTAAATAGAAGCATAAAATATATACTTTCTTGTAATTATTGATTACATTTATCATGGTACATATATAGGTGTTAGTGATTTTTTGTTTCTATAAGAAATATTGTGGTTATATAAAAGTTTGAATGTATATATAAAGGAATGAATTTTATAATATTGATTAAGGCCTTCTAGAATAACTGAAGGATTTTCTTGAGTTTACTTTTGTATCATAAGACGAACTAGGTCTGGTGTTGTCGAAACTTATAAATTTAAATTCATTTGAATATTGCATTTATATATCTTCTTGGATAGATAATTAGGGATAATAACATTAACCATCTTCTAGGATGACATATGGGTACTATAGAGTTTCTATAAATTGAAGATGAATAATTATATATTGTGGGGATGAGGGTAAAAAGATGGTGGGATTATTCCTATAGAGTTCATCTAAATAATCCAATATAGAGAAATCCTAACCCATATTGTTTCACTTAATAATTTCATACAAAGTGGCACTAGGGGATACTCAAGTTAATGTGGCTAGTTATTTTAGGCTGATATGGAATTCCCAATTTTTTTATTATTAAAAATGAAAAACATGTCTTATCTTATAGTTTTATAGTATGTGTATCAATATTTTTTTATTTTTTAAGTCATTAAAATTGGATAGGATAATTTTAGTTTCATTTTCGGTGACTATGATTTTTTTTCAATTGTCCAAAAATTGGTTTGAATAATATACATGACTCGTATTTGTAATGTTTGAGATGATAATAAAAATACTTATCCTAGATCATAGCCTTTTCACAAAAAATTAGTCTCAAATATATTGAGGTTGATGATTGAAACCAATGCTCTCAATATACAAAGAGGCAATGAATTAACGATTTATTTACTATTATTATTAAAAATTGGTGTTTCAGGGAAACATGGATGGCATGTCTAATGGTTAGAAATTGACAATTAAGTCTAAAACCAAATGGATCAAAAATATACGAGAATTGTGTCCTAAATATTATTCAAAATATAAATATTGAAAAGTCATGATAGCTGGCATTATATATCACACAAACATGTCAATGAGAAAGGATCAAGTCAAATAATAAATATGACGGGGGAGAGAAATGAATGTATGTGAAATGTGTCAAAGAAATCCAAATCCCATCTGTAAAAGCTTCTAATCCAATGTGGGAACAAAAATATTTTCCATAAGAACCATGATAAACTGACAATGAATAATGTATCATGATGTATCTAAAAAAACACAAATAAGGTCCTTGTCCAATGTGGTGTCCATGAAAGGTGTGTTCATAAATAAATCATTATTGTACTACTAAACGAGAATAAAAATAATAATTAATAAAGGGTATAACCATGAATAAATCTACTTATTTATATAAACATTGGAAATTCATTTTACAATCCTCATGATGAGTATAATAACATATTTGCAACATGACCATGTAGTATCAACAATGATATTGTACATGCAATCATTGTAACTTCAAGGTTTAAATCACTCTAACCAGATCATCTATACCTATAATACATTCATTGGTTTAATACATGAACTACAAGTTGATCCAAATAGTATAGTTGGGGTTCAACACCCATCCCTTCATAATTAATATATGATAAAAACAAATCACATCAAGATGGAATCATAATACTATATAATTGTTTTTTTTCTAAACTATTATTAATGTTCAAGGACTAGGGATATAGTTATAATTGTATAATAGTCAAAATCTATTTCATTCAATATTATACAACAATGTTTAGGGGATGAAAATGTACAACTTATAAATAAACAATATGACACTTCTAGTTTGAATATCTAAGGAAAATAAAGTATCTAGACAAATGGTATCATTGATAGTGAATTTAGAAACAAAAAATTGATTTATTAAAACAATATAATTGTAATAAATAATATGAAAGGTTTCTTAATATTATTTATAAATAACCATAATAACCATTAATTTTATAACATATAATATTATTCATTCCCAATTTAGCTGACTGTAAATTCATGCAATTAGTGAAATAAACAACATAGATATCATTCATGGAAATAAAAATTTTATAACACAAATTTAAATAAAAATTATAACCTATCAAATAACATGATATTTAATCTAAATGAATAACATGGATTTGACATAATCGACATCCATGATATTAGGTAGATGATCCAATTAATATAGTAAAAAGTTCATTATACTAATTTCAATAAAAAATCCCATGAACCTACGATATTTATAGAATGTGGTATATATCTGTTAGTAATTAGGATATCATTTAAATGTACCACTTATAACAAAGGGAATTTTATTATAAATATATATTTAATAAAATATAATAGGCATGTTTCCTCTTTTTAATAACTCATCATATTTAATGATTTAAACCTCATAATTGATAATATCAATATATTATTATTTACCAATGTTTCATAAGTGGAATGTATATACACTGAAAAATATATTTTTTATGTCATAAATTTTGAAGAAGAAGTGTAATTGGATACTAATTTATGAAATATTTTTCCAAATAGATTCATTTAAAATGTCAGGTTTTAAAAAACATCATGACCTATATTAAAACCCAAATTAGTTGAATGTGACAAGGATATTTAGAAACTAATCCACAAGGGTTTCGCTGTCGAATCACATCATTCAACATCAAATTCCTAGACATCAGATAGGTTCTTCATAAATATTATTACTATAGGTCATGTTCAGTTCATTGAATTATATATTTTTCATGTATTTATATTAATAAGTTATACATATTTGATAATATTTTTTTAAATCATGGTAATTGACCTTATTGAAATATTAATAATATTATATTTTTAAGGATATAGGGATAATGAATATTTTAATGTTTTAGATAATCTAGTTTATATAATTTTGACATTCATATGGATTCAATAATGCTCAGAATTATTATCCTGGAATATTGTCAACATGTTTAGACGAAAGAGTTTGTATAATAGAGTGAATCACATGTAACTCAACTCACATACCAATTATATATCCACAAAATTTTATAAAAATTAAAATCCTGAATAATAACTTATTGATTAATATAATTTATACTGTCTTAATTAAGGATTGTTTGGTCATTATTTAATACCTAAAAAATCTACATTGAAATAAATAAAGTAAATATTCAAAAATATTAAATAATAATTATGAATTATATCTCAAAAAACTAGTAATTTTAATTAGTTTTAAAAATAAAGGGATACATGATTTATATATAAATAAGGAATTGTTTGATGAGTCATTACAATGTACCATTTTTAATGAAAAGGATTACTAACTCTATATGAACATAATATACCATTTCATTAATTATATCCTAGTTCCATAACCCAGAATACTAAATAATATAAACTTATTACTAAATAATTACCAAAAATTAAATGTAAACTCATGAATGTAACCAAAAAAATATAAATATCATACACATTCCCTAATAACAAAAAATCTCTAGTAATTTGACACTAAATTAAACAATTGAAAATAGGGGTCCACATGAAATGTTTTACCTTAAGACATATAACCTAATAGTTTAATGATAATTGGAATCCAGAATAATGAATTATCATTAATATAAGAAGGAAGAAAGTCTATTGATTTTGAATTATTTCAACTGTGGTCTAGTTGAATCAACTTTGAATTACAAGTACCATATTAAATAAAAATAGAGATTAATAGAGATTTATATTGGATTAATTAGTATGTCACTTCATTATAAAGAATAACCTATATTACCCATGTGAAATGAAGAAATAGGATAGAGGAATAAGGATCCATAGGAGGTTATAAGGGATATGTCTATATCAGTGGTGGGGAATTTCACAATTGGGTGAAGAAATGTGTAAATATGATTCAAGGGGAATGATTAATTTTATAATATTGCAATTGAGAATTTAGAATATAACATTACGTTACTGTTTTTTTGACACTTAGTACCTGATTTGTAGTCTTAGAATAAATTGGATTTTATATATGCTGCTAGGTAACTTGTACACTACATCTAAAATTTATACAAAATACAGAACCTTGAAAAAGGTTGTGAAATGAAATTTCCATCCAAACTATGGATTTAACTAGAGAATTTAAAACCTCTCAAAATCCCTAATGTATCTATCCTCAAGCCCCCAGTACCAGCTCAAAATCCTATAATATTTTAGAAAACATCATTGTGGATAAAAATAATCAATCAAGATCATGTTTTTGTACACAAATTCAGTGTATATTACCTTAATGATACAAAAAAATGTAATTGGGATAAGGGATTCCAAAACATCCCACCACATTAATTCTCATCTAGGAGAATCATTGAGAGAAATTTACGTAATGGTTTACTATTCATATTTTCTAAATTCATACATCATTAATGTTTTTAAATTCATCATCAATAAACTAAAATAAATCTAATGTCACCAAATTTTAAAACAATATATATCCCAAATCAGTAAACCAACACATTATTAACTATTCATGACCTAAAAAATCACCAAATTTGATGATTATCTTTCTTAGGTATTTGTTTAAATAAAAAATACATAGTTTTTGAATTTTAAATGATTAAAACTTCATGGTTATTTATTATTTTAACATTGTATATCATGTTAAAAGTGATAGATAAATGATTGATTAAATTATTCAAATGAACATAAAAATCTGGATTTAATGTATGATTCCTAAAATATGTATTTTAAGACTCAAATGTAATTCTCATAATTGAAATTCAAGGGATGTTGGAGTGAAAACACTAGAAATTAGAATTCAAATTATTAATAGGTTATTCCTGATATTAAATTCAATAAGGTTCATTACATGAACCTCACTTAGAAACAATGTATCACGGGGACGAGATATAAATTTTCATGGTGTGGCCCAATGCGTGACACCATGTTAAATGGGAATGATTTCCAAAAAAATTAGAAACTATGTGAAATGTTGACTGTTCTTGCAACTAAATAATATGTAAACCCATAGTTTACACAAGTAGATTTCAAGAAATATTCTATGACATGGGATTACTTCATGTCTACAAATATATGGATAGTGTGATCCAAGAAGTTAATTTCATAAAAAATAAGAGTTTTATATGGATTAAGTGATTCACTATGGAATCATTTACTATTCTTTAGAATTTTCTTCTTTCTTATACACTTTTGATATAGGCCTCTCTTGAAAATCATGAAAGATTAATACAATTCCATGATGGGTAAGATAAATAATGAGGCACAATATTTTTTTTATTTGAAATTTTCATCATTCAATATTTGGTGATTTTATATAACTTGTAATTCATCAATTATATCTTTATTATGATTTAGGGACATTGATATTTTTATTTACGGTGGAAAATAAAACTTGAAAAAATATAATCATTAATATATCTTGACCATTGTGTAATTCAAACCGATAATGATTAAAAATGATATTGACAAAAATAATTCAATATAACATAGATGAACTGACTGTATAAAAAAAATTCATTAAGGATGAGATATCAAGGTGAAGGATCTTTCTTGGTCTCGAATATTCTGACAAGTATGAAATAATAAATTAATTTCTAAAATCCAATAACACATGAACTTGGAATTTATATAACTAGGAATGAGTTCTCATATTTAATTAAAACCACTTTTTGTTCTACTCCCAATGTTAATTAATCTCAAACAATTTAATCAATTATATATCATAAAATCAAATTTCATCAATCACAGGCTCTACCTCAAACACACAATTTTTTTAAATTTTTTAATTTTGTAGTATTATAGTTAGGTTTTATATATTTTTTAAAATTTCATTAATTATAATTGAATTAACAACAATATCTGATCTCATTATATTGTTGGTCTCATTTTTTGGTATATATGAAAAATATATTAAAAATTTTATGAAATTTTATTATTTTATTATATTTAATTTTATATTCCCATTTTATGCTTAGAGTACTTGTTTCATAAATTTAGGTTCATATTATTTATTAAAATCCACTCCACATGGTCTAAAGGAAATTTTATCTTATTGTGAGATGTTAAAATAAAATGAATCCTATAAATGGAAAACAATGTGGATGCAACAATGGATGGATATGAAAAAATGAACATGTTGATGGGGTAATTCCAGGAGATCCAGAGCTGTGAATGCTCACTGATTATTGGAGACAATATTAGAAAGGACATCAACATAGAATCGTAGCCCCACATATCACAACAATTCAATTATAAATCAATCTTTCCATCATCCAATGATATCAATCAATATGTAATTAACTATGATGTAATACAATGATACTAATTTTCATTTGGGTTACTATATTGAACTCTATGATGTTTTTCAAATTTCCAAATTCATCTTGTGACATGGTAATTCTTTGAGATTTTATATTTTAACTAACATATTGAGTATAAGAGTAGATTTAGAGCATGTCAGCCCATTCCATCAACAAATGGGATGAGTTAGGAATAATTTTTTTCAATAATTTATTTCTACAAAAAATTCTATGGTTATTTCTGTAAATATTTTAAATATTATTTATTTTTATGATGAATTCCTATAAATTAAATTGTACGAATTCAAATCGATGTTTAGAACAGTACCGCATCATGGAATTGAGATGTTGTTATTAATTTAATCATTCTAAAATTTTCTATCATAGGGTATATAATTGATTTATTATGGAGAATTAGATGGATCCCAGATGAATAAATCACTAGAGGGATGTTATAATATTCCATGTTAGATTGAAATAATAACATTCCATGGAAATTTGAGGGGACACAATTTAAGATGCATTGACATGGTGAAAAATAAAATAAAAATATGGCCGCTGAAATAGAAGAAACGATGGAGAATATGGATACAATTATGGGAAAAACAATTACAACATTATGTAATTAATATTAAAAAATATAATTATACATATTTCAACCATTGTAAGAATTTTCAAGGTTGGTAGACACAACAATACTATCAAGGTTAACAATAAAGAGGATCGTGATTTCATGAATTTTAATATGGACTATGAATCGAGATACAAATCCATGCCCTAGAGGATAATTTAGATTAATTTATGATAATGAATTGATATTCTTTCAAGGAACTGATGACCTTCTCAAATGATTAGGTAACATAAATTAAGGAGTTTTAGTATAACATAAGAGACCAAAAGGATGAACTCTAAAACGTATAACTTCATGTATGTCATGTAAATAAAAAAATATGAGAGAGACTATGATATTCACTATTGGGACACCCATAAGTCAAACACCGTGAAGATTTGATACACATTACCATATAAAGTTGAAATATTACTGAATAAAGTCTTAGACCGTACATAGTGAAATAATAAATACTCGAAATATGTGAAAAAATATTGTTGATGAATACGATAATAATGAACCCCCACTACTCAATTGATGACTACCATATCCAAATTTTTTGATGAATTGAAAATTTCATTTATAGTGTTGTTTTTTGTTGAATATGCTGAAAACCTATATATTAATATCCCTTTTACATATTCTCTTTCTAATATTCCATCAAATGAAAAATTCATGAATGAGATGGTAATTAATGAGTTGGTGCTACATGAAATTAATATTATCCAACTCATAGGGTATGGGTCATATGTAATTTCAAAAACCACCAAAAATAAATTCAAAAAACCCATGTATCGTTTCAATACTCATAAACAAATTTTTTAATTAGTTAATAAGGGAATTATGTAATTTTAGAGACAATGTGAACATAATTTCCAACATCAAAATCGTGATCTGATCCATGAAACATATAGGATGATCATTGAATGATGTATCTGCCACCAACTCAATATCCTTATGGTCCAATGAATTAGATGGTTCAGGATGATATAGTCAAAGATGAGATATATTGTATATGTCAATCATGGAACAATACTTCTACAGTAACTACTACAGATAGGATACCAGCACGGCAACCTCCACAATCATGAAAAGTGTGACATATTGAGGCAATGAATTTCCCTAACTCTTTATTCTTCTATGAAATAGTCTAGAAAATATTATAGAAAGAACCCATTTCCAACTTCTAAATCTAGTGGTCAATGATGAAGATCAGTATAATACTTCATTCTGGACTAATTTGTAGCCATATACTTATGAATCAGCTATAAATGATCTAATGTATACTGAACAAGACAAGGACCCAATAGATCAACAACACCTACATCTAGCTAGTATAGAGTTTAACAACATGTCCTACATAAAAGGGCATCATATCGAGTCATTTGAATCATTTTGTATAAGTTATTATTGTATGAAAACCCCAAAATTGGGATATGTTTTTACCATGAAACTCCAAATCATGGATACATGCTTGAATCATATCCTAAAACACTCATATAATCTTCTAGGGGTTCCTGTCGATAAGAGGGCGATAAGATGTACTCAAAAGTACCTTTGATCCTAATTTCTTTTCAAAACCTTGCTAAAACCATGATGTGAATCATACAACTTAATATGAGATAATATAATGGGGGAACACCATGAAGGAACATTATCTCATTGATATATGTCCTTCTTATGACATAAATATAGAAGGTATCTTGGATCATTAGGAAATGTGAATCCTTGGAAAACTATCAATGACCACTCATATCACATCACATCTCTAAGGGGATCTCTGAAATCTCATTACCATATCCATGGTGACATCATTACACTTCCACTTAGGAATTAAGAGAGGAAGTATAAGACCAACTAGACACTATTTCTCAACCTTAACCTACTGATATGTGGAGGACCATGTGATAAAGGATGTTATTTTCTTCTTCATTCATGGAAAGAAATACTAATAATGCATGTCTCTATAAATATTGTTGTGATCAGGATGACCTCCCCACACAGAGGCATGATACACCTTCATAAATTATTTATTCATATAATAAGGAACCCAAAAAACCCTTGGGAGAGAAGAGTATCATATTCATCAACAACTCAACTTGAATGAGGGTTATCTCCTATCACATTATCCCCATAAAAAGGACCTATGAATCTAAAATACACCTCATATGAACCCTCTATATAAGAGATTAAGTAACTAGTATTGCTTTTATGACTAGTAACTCATGTTTATCCTAATCCACTGGTTACAACATAAAAATAAAGCCCTCATCTACCACTAATTGTTGGCCTATAGGACAGTCGGGGTCTATTTTTTATGGCCCAAGTTTCTAGCCACTGCATTACCAATACTAGGTGTGTAAGAAAACTCAATGTCGAAGGATTTTAAATATTCCACATACCTATGAAACCTTATATTCAAATATCACTGTTTGGAGACGTATTTGGAACTCTAATGATCTATGTATACAATGAACCATTCACCGAACTATTAGTGACTATAATATATTAGGGAATGAACCATGAAATCATGGCCATGGTAGTGAATTTGGAATTGTTTCTCATGGGGCATCACCTAGAGGTACCCATAAGAAATGGATCAATCAACTTTCATCTAAACTACACCATGTCTGATTCCATAATCATCATGGTAGAATGTATAGCCTCTTTCTCTCTTAGGAAAAATCAATATCACTACTGAATTCATATTTCCTTTAACTCTTGAAAATACATCTCACTAGCTTCAATAAAAATGTATTTCACACCCTTCATGGTCAGGCCCCTAAGTGGAATTTGTAGGCTAGAGAAATTATGAATGGATATTCTAGAATATCTATTTAATCGTAAAAAAACATTATATGTAAAACACGTTCATGGGATGCTACCATCAAAACACAGTGATCACCTTTTATGAGTCTATATATACAAATTCCTCATATATGATATGACCCTAGAAATAAACATTGCTAATCAAAATGGGGAATTTATTGAGCTTCACATATAGATGGTTCTCTCATAGTGTACTCAGAACAATATGAATATGGGATTCATGGTCGTTTCTAGTGTGAGAATACACAATGATATCCTTTACGAAGGCCACCAAAACAGAATCAAGATATAAGTGAAAACATTTATAAGGGACAAAAAGACATCATGAATGTTTTTCAAACCAAATTGTATGGATACATACTCAAAAATATGTTCCAACTCTAGGTGGATGTATTTGATTTGTATGACTTCCTCAGTTTCACATTATTATAGACCAACCTAAAATAAATCATGGAGAAAAAGTTCAATCCTTATATCTTGTTGATGATATCATCTATACATGGTAGTTGATACCAATTCTTCACCATATTTTAGTTCAATTTGTGGTAATCAATACACAATATAGGGGTAGCATCCGAATTTTTGGATAAAAGGACTAGTGAACCCTGTGGTGATGTACGAGGATGAATAAAACCCCTATCCTCTAGATCATAAAGATATTATTAGGTACATTGTGATCTGTAAGAACTATCTAATTTGAAGGAATGAACACTAATGTTGCATTTGGAACAATATTGATAGTGAAATAAATCTCTCTCTCAAAGGGTAAGCTAGTGATATCCATAGGGAATATGTATCTAAAATGATTAACTATTGGAGGGAAATCTATTGTATTTATTCTATGATCACTTATAAGGAGGATATCTAATTGATATATTACTCTAGTTATCTTGGTACACTTGGTACCATCATGACATTAATTTATATCCCATTCACCCCTCAAGATATATATCTTCCCCTTTGGTGATGTGAATGACACTCGTCGGTGATAGAAATCCACTTGGGCATGATAAGCTATGAGCCAGTCCAAAAATTGTAATTAAGTCAATATTGGTCATCTCGAGGATGAATAGACTGGAAAAGAAATTTTACCCACCTATCTCATTGGGTAACTCTCAGAACCAGTGTGTTCCCTCTATTCAGAATCATAACATCATGTCGAGAGACATGATAACAAAAAATTAATCAACTGAATGACCTAGACATTCTATAACAATTGAAAATATAAGAGTGTTATACACCTATATCAAATAGTTATGAAACTAAAAATCTGGATACCATTATAGTGTCTCATAATGTAGATAGAAATGTACTTTTTAACTTGTTCATAGGTTGTAATATATAAATAGGGTCTTACGCAAATCGGTGAGATTTTGTATGACCAGACTGTGACGATGCACTTTTCTAACGCGGAATCTTCGGGGCCTGACTAACATGGACATGACCTATACCAAATCATCCTAATCCAATGGTATATAACCAACTCCCAACCTGATGTGGACCCACATATCATTTTCCTGATGATGGTGTCATTACAGATCCCTGCTCTAATTTTTCATGAGTAAAAGACCGGGAAAAGTGCTAAATGTGACCCATCATGTCGCAATCCTACCACTCAATTGGGTTCTTCATGAAATGCGGATTCTTATGGAATGGAATTCCCTAGTATAGTCACACTATAGAGCTTGATGGATATTTCACGGGGCTATAACCACCACCCATGTTCACCCTTTAAATGGTTATTCCCTCCTTCAAAAGTACCATAACCCTACCACAGATCTAAACAATCATATATCACATTGAAATCATATTTGAGGTTTTTTTTGTAATCAGGTCCTGGTCAACTATGCATTTATCATTATTTTTCCAAATGATTTTCACCTATGAGAGGAACACATAACGAAGATTGTCTTCAAAACACATCACAGTCATTAACTTGTGATCAGTCAGATATAGAGAAATTCGTCAAAGCTCAAAGAAGCAAGTAACGTACTGTAGCATTTTCATAACTCCCTATTAATGATGAATACACTCCCCAGTATAGTACACCATTAGATTCTATAGGAGGAAGTGATCATACAAGGATGCTTGGAAGTCTTCCTAAAGCATAATACAAAACACTTACCCTGATATATTAAGTTCCACCATCACATGGAAGAATCATGTAACATGTATGTAGTGAGAATTTACTTATCCTCTCGAAGAATCCCTAGAAGTTAAAATAATTCTACCATGGATTTTTACAATAGGTAAGGAACCTGGGTTATTCCACACTCAAGAAGGTGGGAGGATGTTACTGATGAATGTCTCGAGTCAACTCTACCATAGTAGGGGAAGGCAGAGGATCACTCTAAATATACTACATGAACCAAAGAAAACTCTCACAGAATTTCGCCCCAATGCCTTCAAAAATAATAGTCTGAGTTTACTCATGTGGAAATATTGGATGTATCATGGGTGGATCAGAGACCACCACATCTTGAGTATTCTCATCACCACTATCTTAGCGTATAACACAATGTCATCAAAGTGGTATAGATTTACAATTTCCAAGTGCACTCCTCATACTTGGTTTATAAGATATTGTGAAAAAAGATTATGAAAGAGATAAATAAGGGGAAGGTTCAAGGCCTTCCCATAAAAAAAATTACAATAATCCATATCATTGGTATATATCTATTTGATAAGGAAATGTCAAAGAATGATCTCAACGATCCACGTGATATTTGACCTACAACCCATTTTCTTATTAGGGTTTTGGGAATGGGATCGTATTAAACACATAAGGTGACCATTTAATTTTTATGGTCGTATTCATTTTAATTCGTATATGTTTTTAACCCCTTTAAATTATTGAATTAGATATTCTCCATTTTTAATTTATAATATCCCATACACAATATAAATTTATTTTTAGTGTCCTCATAATCATAACCATAACAAAATCCAGCCCATGCAACCAATGGTATATTTTCTCAACATTCTATAAACTACTACATAAGATAATTTATTTAATATATAAAAGAAAAAACTATTAGATTATGGAGGGAAATAAAAGTGTTGTTTAATTTTTTCATTCCTAAAAGAAAATTTGGAAATTTTCTATATTTAATAATCATGCATTGAAACAAGAACAAAAAATACAATCAATGCATGTAGGAAAATAGATATGGCATGTGATAATTCATGAAATTTTAAACCTTTGGTGACTTGAATGGTGCATGCTTTATAGACCTTTCATATCATCAGTATATCATAAGATAAATAAAATAATAATAGAATTTTAATCAATAATATAAATAATATAAGGTGTTCCCATCACCAAATGGTGAAAACCATGATACCATATCATTGAAACAAACAATAACATTTACCCATCCTATGTAATTTTGGTTCCCACTGTACAAGGGTTTACTACTCCCATGGACATGATCATTACCAAATTCCAGTATCATATTTTTTTATCTAATAAAAATAGTAACACTTAATGAAAAAGAGATCTTTGACACCACTTTGTAGTGTCCCACCCTAGGTACCACTAACTTGTGCCCGAGACGGTGGCCACAAGACCTCAAGCATTCCTCCCTAAATGCCAGATACTATCTACTAGGAGAAAGGGTGTTGGGATTATCTATGGGGAGAATATTACCTTATTGATAAGCGTGAGACCAATAAAAACAATAGATAATTAGTAGAAGAATTATAAATAAAAAACAAAAAATATTGGAAATAAAAAAAGTAAACCTTCCAAGAGTAAAAATAACATAATTAATATGAAAATAAAATAATATAAATGATGATAATGATCTTTATTATATACAAAATAATAGTACATGAAAATTGAGTAATACTTTCATATAACACATGCTATAAAAAAAATACCAAAATGTCAAAAATCATTAACAACTAACATCTCAAGAAATAGCTTAGCCCTCTACCCCCTACAGTATACTAACACTAAAAATCAAACATTAAAAGTGAGAAACGTCACATTATACATGACAGAAATCATGATGTCTTCTTGTGTACCAAAGGAAGCCTAAGTGTGGTGTGATTCACAATCTCGGTATTCCACCAACAATGATGTCTAGGCCAATCCATTTCTTATAGTAAATAATGTTTTAGTGTGCCAGAGTAATAAATACAGTGTAATAAATAAATAAACAATCACATTGTTCTGAGATCCTAATTAGGTGCATGAATGAAGCCACCTAATATAAATAAGATGGATATTTTAATCAAGGAACATGTATATGTTATAAGGTGCATATATTGGTCATCATAAATAAAAGAGTTAAGGTGGAAGTCCACAGGCTTGTGCATTAGCTTGACAACCACATTCCCTTGATTTCATACTTTCTAGATAATAATATAATTATGAAACATCACATATGGAAAAATCAAGAAATAAATCAATTACAATGATAGAGTCATGAGATCTTCCTAGGGGATCTATAAAGAATCTTAATGGTTTCTACATTAGCCACTAATAAAACCAATACCTTCGATTACATTGATGAAAACCCATACTGGTGTCCCTTGTATCACTCATGGTATACTGACTCTATATCCATACCATGTATCTCACTAAGGGTACCAGGTATCATCTAAGGCATGGTGTAGCCACCATTATAATGAGTCTGTCCACAACCACTCGCCTAGGGAACTAGTGTCACTCATGAGTATTAATAATCCACCAATTGAGCCTGTACAAGCCAAGCCAATGTATCACTATAACGACCCAAAATTTAGTCAATGGAAATTATTTCTTATAATTATTTCATATAGTATAATGACATGAGATCCCAACACGAAGAACAATTATGTACTATGTTAACATTAAACAAAATATTATCACTTCTATGATTTTAATTTTGAAAATCCGTCATACATAGTTGTGATCAGTAAAATGTTTGGATTCTAATAAGACAAACACATTTTCTGTTGAATTGTAACTTCCCCTTATGAATATTATTGTTACTCTTATGAATAGTAATATGACCCACTTAAATAGTAAATCAGCAATGTAAACTGTATCTTTAACAATGATAGTATAAATAAAAATTTTCAATCTTATAAGTGAGAATATGGTAGTGTTGGTTTATTTCTAAGTCATAAATATTTAATTGAAAATTTATGAATAATATAATAATTATAAAAGAAAATGAATTTTCAGAAAATTTATTCATAAGTTATTTATTTGAGGACTTAAAATTATAGGATAATTTAAAGAGACCCTATTTAATTTTTCAATGTATTATAAAATAAGTTATAATTTTAAAATATATATTTTTCATTAAAATGAGTATTTTATTTAAAAATTATATTTCTGAAATTTAAAAAATTATTTTAAAAAAATGGTGTTTATTTTTGGATTCAAAGTGTCATAAAATTGTTAGGGTGAATTTTTGTGATGTTTCTTAAATAGTTGAATTTTTTTATGAATAGTAAAATATAAAAATTAAAGGTAAATGCTAAAACCGAATTTTCTACAGCATTCTTGAGCCATGGTTGATGTAAATTTCCATTGAATTGAACTCACATACAATTGTTACTATTTTTTCCATTCAATGATAATTATATCATTTGTTATAGAAAAATAATAAACTACAGATTAAAATATTGAGAAAACCCTCCTCCCCTCCACTATAAAAACCACCCACACTCCCCTCATCTCTTCACTCCCCTCATGCCTTGTGCCTTACATAAATTCTACTCTAATATATCCCCAAGATCCTCCCCCATATCCATAATCCCGTTTTATCATCAAAATACCATATCTTATCCTCTTAAGTGGATCTCAAGGAATATTAATTCTAAATGAATATTCCTCTTTTCAATTCTTTTAATTTCCAGTAATGTACCATAGTTTTATTTTCTATCCATACCTCTCTGCATAAAAATGTAATGAGAACTCACGTACCATATATTTACTGAAATTGTTTCATGATATGGTAATAAGTTAGTATCATCTCCCCTCTACCCTTATTTTACATTTGTAGTAAAGACACCATTCGAGATGTGTTAATTTACCACATTCAAGGACAATGGGTTTTCAATTACCTTCACCATCATGAATAGTGGTCATAAAACCATTATTATAGTTGAAGAAGAATATAATATATATATTATGTCTCATCATTGGTTCTGGAAATATTTTCATACATATGTTTTATTTATAAAACATAATCTCTTCATTGAGATAAAAATCATCCAATTATCCCAAAAGGTTATCACTGATGTTTTATATAATGATTCATCTTCACTCAAAGTAACAAAATTAAATTTAATATAATGTAACATTATGTATTATCAAAAATATAACTCCAATTATGTACAACCATCATCATTTTACATGATTATCCAATCATGAGTATTAGAAAACTAATTATGAAACAAACGGACTTGAACAATGAAATTGGACAACATTATTATTCAAAAAGGTTATACTAAATATATTTAATGTAAAAGAGGTTCTATTATTACTAATTAATGTACCTACTTTTATTACTTAGGTAATTAATATCGAGTGCAGAACTCCTTTGGACTTAATGTATGGGATCCTCTCTTTCCAACTTTTATTTAAGAATATCCTTTATGTTATGCTCTTTTTTTAAGGCAAAATGACGTGGTATTTTTTTGAACCTCCCACATAACACCATCATGAAATATAAATTAAGGGAGACTTAGTTTTCTCTCATTATTCCCTTGTATGTACACCTGTTACTATTCCAAGGTTTTGTAAGGTATTTTTCACGAACCAACTTTATTCGTTTTGCTTGCTCTGTCAATATTTTTCCCAAATAAAGTTATTTGTTCATTATATGTTCGTATTCTAATTTTTTTTGTAAAATATCCAAACTAAATTATCTAGGTCCATTCATCTCTCTCACTCTCAAGGATATACATGTTTTTTGGTGGTTCCACCCTCAATAATTCTCGATAAGGAAACTCGTTTAAGGGATCATCCTAAATTGTTACACAATTTCAAGTGAACTCTAGAATATATTTTAAGCCACCGTTATTTTTGTGAAACCACTAATTATATTATGAAAACCTTCGTTTTTTTACTTCTTGTTTTATATAAACGGTTATTCTCTTATCTATTTGAGGTGAACTTTAATATTTTCCTTAAACTGCACAAATGTTTTTTAATTATAAGGTTTCATAAATGCTCTTTTGGTATTTTACCACCACAAATAGACATAAATTATCATGATTTATTTTTATTATTCCTTATGAATTTCAATGAATGACTTAATTACTCTCCTTAATGGAAACATTTATGATACACCCATTTTTTATGATTTATGACATGAATATGATAAGAAATTCCTTCCACATGTAACCCTTTATGTTTATGTAAGATTTATTTGGTATGATTTTGTATGCATAAAGAATACTCATAAACATGTTATGATAGGTGATACCAGATAGAACTCCAATGCATTGGTTCCAGTTGAATCTCAAGAGATGTTACATGAAACGGTCTTAGCAGTCAGCCTTGACTTATGCTACCATGTGAAACAGTCCTGGCTATTAGCCTGGACTTGTGATACCATGTGAAATGGTCTTTGTGGTTTGACTTAACATATGATACCCTGTGAAATAATCTTCAAGGTTGACCTTGACTTTTTATCTTCTATGTACAACAAGCCTTGTCTCTTATTAAGGAGCCAATGTTTAATCAATGGAAATCCCCTTCTTATAATTATGTCAAATAATATAATCACATCAAACCACAACACAATGAACTACTATTTACTATGTGACCTTTTTCAAATAATCTTGTCACTTCTATGATTTTAATTTTAAAAATCTCAGATACAAATTTTCGATCTGTAAAATCTATCAAGTTTGATAAGACAAAGATAATTTTTGGGAAATAGTAACTCAACATTATGAATAGTAATGGTATGCCTATGAATAGTAATATAAACTATATGAATAGTGAACTATAAATGAAAATTGTAACCTTACCAATGAATGTATAAAAAAATTTATCCTTCTTATAAGTGACAACAAGACAGTGTTGGTATTTTTATAAGTCATAAATATTAGTTAAAAATTTATGAATATATTAATAATTAAAAAATAAATTTTTTTTTCATAATTTTTTTTGATGTCTTATGATGATAGGATAATTTTATGAGTCATTATTTCATTTTTCAATGTATTACTTAATTAGTTATAATTTTTAAATGATAAATTTTCAAGTAAATAATATTTTTATTTAAAAATTAATTTTTCCATATTTGAAAAATATTTTTCATAAAATGTAGTACATTTTTGGATTCTAAACATCAAAATATTGTTACATTTAATTTTTGGTTTTTTTCTGAAATAAATAATTTTTTGATGAATAGTACAATACTATAATTTATGATAAATGATAAAACCAGAATTTGTGCTTCATGGTTGAGTAAGGGATGATTTAAATGGCCTTTTCTCAATATCACATTCACTTATTACTATTTTTTCTCTGGAAAGGTAACAATTTATTGTATTAAAAAAATAACAAACAAATGATTAAAATACTGAGAACACCCCCTCCCCTCCACTATAAACACCCCTAACACTTCCCTCTTCTCTTTACTCCCGTAAATCCTTTTTTCATTGCCTAAATTCTTCTCAAATCTCTCCCGAAGATCTTACCCCACATCTAGATGGCTTTTTTCACTTGTGAATACCAAATCCCGTTGGCTTAAGAGTCTCTGAAGAAAGATAATTTGAAGAGGTAAATTCCTCTATTCCTTTATATTTGTTTCCTTTCAAGTTCCATTGTTTTCTTTTCTATACCTACATCTCAATATCCAAATGTTATGAAAACTGTAGTAAAATATATATAAAATAAATGTTTTTATATTGTAATATTTTATTTTCTTCACTCGTTTACAATTCTTTTATACTAGTATTAAAAACACCATCTGAGATGTGTAAACATACCACATTCAAGGATGATGGGTTTTCAATTTCTATTACAGAATTCAATTATGGTAATGAAACCATTTTAATCATTTAAAAAGAATATAATATAGTAATTATGTCTCATCCATGGTTCTAGAATATTTTTTTACACATGGGTGTGATTTATAAAAAAAATCTATTCGATGGGAACAGAAAATTGCAATTAACCCAAAATGTTATCAATGTAGTTTTATATAATAATTCCTCTTCACATCTAGTAACCAAATAAAATTAAAAACCACATAACCATATGAATTATCAATAATATAACTCTAATTCTCAACAACCAACTTCATTTTACATGATTACTCAATCATGTATATAAGTAAACTAATCCTGAAATGAACGAACCCAAACAAAGAAATTGAACCTCAAATCCAAACAAAAGGTAATGAATGAACTCAAAATTTATAATAAATCAATTAAATGTAAATTAGGATCTTGAATTATTTAATTAACCAAATTTTATTATTCATGTCATTAATATCAAGTGGAGAACACCTTCAGACATAAGGTAAGGGATCCTCTCTTCCTCGCTTTTATTCATGAACCTCCCCAATGTTATGCCCTTTTATTTAATTCCTAATGAAGGGGTATGTTATGAAACTCCCCCCATACTTTACCCAATATATATATATTATGGGATATCCCTTTATCTCTCATTTACACCTCTTATTTACACCCATCACTAGGACAATATTTTGTAAGAGATTCTATATAAACCTCTATTATTCCTTTAGGTTGCTCTATCATTCTTTCTACATAGATGAGGTTATCTATTATTTTTTATTTAGTTATTATAAATGTTTTGTACATGATTTAGACTCATGTTTCAAGTCCCATTAATCATTCCCTTTTGTGGATATACATGTTTATAAGTGGTTCCCTCATTAATACATTTCAATAAGAAAACTCGTTTAAGGGAAAAACCAGAATTATTATAAAATTTCATGTTCCCACTATAATCTATTTTAAGACACAATTATTTTTATAAAACCATTATTATTATTATAAAAACCTACTTTGTTAAATTATGGTTATATATAAAATATTATGACATTTCTTGTTTTAAGTGATCTTTGATATTTTCATTAAACTACACTAAAATGTTTTATTTATAAAGTTTTTAAAAACTATTTTTTCTTGTTCTAACTTAAAATTGAAATCAATTATCATGATATATGCTTATTATACTTCAATAATTTCTATGAATTATCTAGTTCATTTCCTTCACATACACTTATTTCATGCCCGTTTTTATGCTTTACGACATGAACATGATGTCCAATTATTTCAACAGGTAACACATATGTTTATGTATGATGGATTGTGTATGATTCTGTATGTGGAAATCATGTTCATGAACATGTTCTTATGGGCACACCCAGGTATATCTCCAATTCATTGGTAATGATGATTCTAATGAGATTTTATGGAAAATTGTCTCCGCAGTTAGGCGTGACTTATGAAACTATGTGATATTGTCTTGGAAGATAGCCTTGACATATGCTACCAGGAGCAATGGTCGTGGTAGTTAGGCATGAATTGTGAAACCATGTAAAATGGTCTTGGTGGTTAACATTTACTTGTTCTCCTCTATGTGCAATGATCCTTGAATCATGATTAGTTCATGTATTATTTTTCTTCCACATTACCATGATTCGATGTTTGTTCAATCAAATATTTATATGTTAGATGTCCATAAGTTCCATGACTTTTATATCTTTATGTCATTTCTTTTAACCCATGTGATTATTATTTACTAATATGTTCATTCTTTTATGGGTATTTTAGCTCATACATTTATTCATTTTATCCCCATGTTTTCCAATGTTGGTATTTGATCACAATTAATGTTAGGAGATCAATGTGATGATTAAATAAAATAATATTTCATTTAGTACCCTGTTTTCAAATTTATGTACCTAGTCTTCAATGAAAATAGACTTCATGATCCTTTTCTTATATTATGATGTATAATTATACATAAAATCATTTAATGTTATGTGAAAAATGGTTAGGGTTTCTATAATCACTCATGGCTCCTGAAGTATATCTGAACCAATCACAGTGAGTCCATCCATGAAATCCTTATCTATCAGACCATTTTTCTCCCCGAAACATAGATGAATATGTATAACAACAAAAGAAAATATCACAATGAATTGAATATACCATCACATTCCCTCATTATGAATCTCAATTTCACATGATTAATAGGCATCCAAGTTACTCAATTCATGATATCAATCATGGAATACAAAATTAAGCACAAGCCACCAAACATAAGAAAATTGTGAAAGAAATGAGGCACAAATCCCACGCACAATGAAATGACATATTTCTCAAGCTACTTAATAAAATATAAGGAATTTGGCATCTAAGGTGAGACATTGAGCATAACCATTCAATTTTAAAGTTTGATGAATCATGATCGAGGTTGTATGTCATGGAAAACTATTTATCATAATTCAACATATATATTTAAGGTATTCCATAAAGAGAAACACATAAACATTTTTTGTTATCATCTCAAATAAGGGAATAAAGACCAGTTAATGTTGGAACCCCCAAAGGGGAATCCAAGATTTCGTGAAAACCCCACGAATGTTTTTTATTTCATTATGTCAAGGTCATAACTCACAGGAGTTACCAATTAAATTTATTTACTATAAATAATTAGGGTGTTGATGGAAGGGTCCACTGGACGACACAATAGAACATCTTTTGAATACAGAATGAAATGAGTTGGAATGACCTAGAACAACTACCTTGATGTCGAAGCACTCATGTCATCACTTTTAGACACTTGAATCAACATTTAATTGATGAAATTGAATAAAATCATCAAACACCCTAAAAACATGGAAAATGATGTTGTACCTAAATAAAACCTCATATGATAGAGGAAACTTGAAATAAATTTTATAGGAACAATGATATTACAATGAGATTTACAATAATTCAATTGGATAGTGATTTGGACAACGGACATAAGAGATATCATGAATCCTATGGAGGGAGAAAAAATGATGATGCACAAGGGAGATGGAGATGGTCCATTGGAGGAAAAAATATATAAAAAGAATGTTGAGTTAAATTTTTAAGTATGGAATAATTAGAATTTCACCACACTAGAAAGGACACACGGTTTAGCCTTATAGGTTTCCAAACCTTGCGTCAAATGTGTACTATATTCTACTCTAAGTGAACCCTGCTAGGGATAGGTTCATTGTATTGTTATCTATATTCAGATTGTTGAAAAATAGATCTTTTCAAGGGGTCATCAATCATGCATGACTCTGCTCCTAGGGATGCATGGTTAAATAAACACCATGTCACCCCAACACCTCTTTGTCTGCAACTATACTGTATGAAAAACCATGTGGGATTGGCCACATGGTTTCTCGTAACTGCAAGGCCCAATATAACTCTTTAATTTTTCTATCTCGAGGCTCTAAACGAGCTCCATACTCTCTATATACCTCCTTGACTCCTTTAATCTTCATTACTATAAGAAAACAAGACTTTATAACTAAAAAAAATAATCCTTACTATTTAAAATATCCGAAAAATTACAATGATAACATTCAAATGATACAATAATATATAGGTATTTACCAAAGTGGAATAGGTCACATTAACTTATACCTCTATTAAATCAACCATACATTCAATGTTTAATGCCCATCATATTCTACTTTTCATCAAATATCTGAACACCCTACTCCAATTTCATCCTACTATGGTTATAAATAATGAAATTAACCTTACACTAATAATATTATATCTCATGCACAATTTCTTATGCATTGATGAACCAATTAATTTTTAAAATGTTTTTGACATTGTTGAATAATATATATTTCATGATCATTGTATCTGTGTAGATGAATATTCTCTCAAAAAACATATAATGATTCCATCATTTGAAGGAGTGACCATAATAGATAACTCTAAATAATTTGTTGGGTCATTCATTTCATGGATTCATATTTGATGAGATCCATACATGAACACCCAATCCATCTTCCTTAGAACAACTCACATTCTAATCAAGGACTCACTAAAATATATTAATTAATTGATCCCAGGATTAAGAGTAACCAATGTTAGAGTATTAATCAACCATAAATTCGATTCATGAAAGGATTCATAACAATCACTATTATATAGAAATAATATAACCTAATTTGGAATCTATTAATTGTTCCCTCCTGAAGATGAAAATTCTAATAAAAACAACCTAATATACCCTAATAAACCAATAAATGTCTAGATACGATGAAAATACTAGGATGTTATAAAGAAATCATTGCCTTTCCCTCTCTAAATAAACTAATATACCTAGTTACTAGAACACATGATAAAAAAATAAATATTTTAATTATACATTATATAATTTATGTTCATTCTATAAAGCAGATATGCTCAATGTGCACTCAATACACTCCCGTATTACCCAATATGAAACTCTAGGGTCAAATAGATTACCAGAATAAAAAAAATATAATGATGTGGTGTAGGTCATGGTGGAAAGTATATTCCCTAAAATAAATTAACACCATATTTTCATTCAACAATATAAACTACATTCCAATGTACTTGCACCACCAATACATTCTATACAATTCCATCATCAGTTAATCCAAACCATAACCAGAAACATAAAGTATCCCCATCATACATAGACCATAAATAACAATTGGGTTCCCATTAACTAATTTAATTGGTTATCAATCTTCGACAAAATATAATTTCAACTAGAACAGACCATTGTAAATAAATTGTAGCCCCATTATTGTTACCCTTGACACCTATAAGGGAATTCTACCTAGAAATTTCATCAAAGTGGTACATATTCGACTAGTTTGAATCTAATTTATGAGGCTGCCTCGATGTAGATGGATGCTATTACTAGGAAAGATATTGTACTTTATGATGGTCAGCCTCTTATCTGTAAAAAGAGTAATGAAAGTTATCAGGTGTCTTATGCAGATGAAGTAAATTCAAGTCACTTCTCGATAATGAGCATTGGTGAAATGTCAACAGAGGATAGACCTGAAGGGTCAAAGAATTTTTCTCACTCTAATGGCCTTAGTGTGCTCAATGGTGTGGTAGGGGACGTTCTACCTAGTCAAGATATGAACCTTGTTAATGGAAAGCCCAAAAAGCAGTATACTGAAATTATTAACTAAATTGGAAGCCAAAAAAGATATGTGATACAGGAATCTAAAGATCATACCTCACTGTAATGAGGAAGTTTAAATGAGATAGGTTGTGAAGGGTCTCAGTCCCTAAGAGACAGGTTAGATGAGATAGTGGATAAGAAGGATTCAAATAATGAAACTAGATCTTATGAGAGTGTATAAATGAAATTAGAGGAAGAAAATCAACACTTTTCAATAAATAAACATAAAAAATCATTATTGATTCTGATGGATTTATTATGTAAGTGAGAATATTGAGGCCACAAAATAATTACGCCAACATACCCAGTCCTATAGTTACAATATTTATTAGCAAAGGATACCTTTTTTAGAATACACTAATTTTTTAAAGATACTCCAAAGAATACAGATATTCCTCCCCTTTCTCTTGAAGCATGTAAGATCATGGATAAAAAACAAGTATATTCTCATGTAGAGAAGAATTTTTTGGAAGATAGTGAAAAAAATGAGGTGGACCAAGTAAGAATCCAAGATCTTATCCATCATTTTATTAAATCGTTTATTGAGGAGTCCTTATGGATCAACATCTTAAATGAAGATGCTCACAGAATGTTAGAAAGATTGCTGCAATAGGATTTGATTGAAGAATATACTTCTTGGATCAATAAACAAAATCATATTTTTTTCTCTCTATTTTCAATAACGTTGTAAAAAGATTAGAGGACCATTTTACAAATTTGGAAAAAATTGAATACCACTATTAGGACCATACCAATGACAATCCCAAATTTATGGATGACTCTTTAAAATGGCATTTATACATGTTAAACAATTCATACTCTTTAAATATTTCGAGAATGGTCTACTTATCTTGTTTGTAGTTTGAATTCCGTTTCCTTTTGTGATGTTTATTAGATTCCCAGTTTTCCTTGAAAGTGATTGAAATAAGAAATTTATTTTTCCGCAGTATAACACAGAGTTCTGGGATGTGTTTTCGAACAAAGAGGCAATTAATATTTTTAGGAGGGGTTTGTTTTGTTTTTAGGCATCCTATGGATCATGGTTAGTTAAGGAATCTAAAACAACATAGTTCATTGAGCCTATGTAGTATAACATAATATAGAGAGGGAATGTAGGGGTGTTATGAGACATTCGTCATTCAAAATCAAGTCTCTAGGAGATGTCAAATGTATCCAAATTATGTAAAAAATCAGAGTTTCCATAGTTCAAATTTTTTGTCAGTCTATTGCTGGATGAGGTAGAGTGAAATACAATAATAGTTAGTGGGTCCTGGTGTTTTAGATGACAATGTGATAAGACTAAATGCATTCAATATTTTGTTTATTTGGGATAGGTCATTTGAAAAGAATCCTACATATCTTAGTTATGATAGGAATCTGAGTTCTCATTGTTTACTCAATCCCTTGGCTATGTATCCATTGTAGATGACTATGTATAGAGGAAAATATTACCAAAAACTCATCGAGGATTACATATTATCATTTCCATAGTAATCATACATCCATTCTGCAAATGATATGACTATTTCAACTACCTATGACCATGTGACCTATGCTCGATGTGATATGTAAGGGATAATAAGTTACCCATATCATTAAATATGTATATAGGTCTCATTATATGGGTTACCCATTGAGATATTTAATATGGTGCCTGGGCCACATATAGGCTTCCTATATTTTCTGATCATAAAAGGAATTAAATTTATCATAGTTCTCATGATCAGTACATATATAGTGATGTTGTCTTAGTCATTGTGTATATTTCTCGTGCAGATTATAATACCATTGCATCTCCCTTAGACCATGTTAGATATTCCCACTGTGTTTAAAAAGGGATGGAAATTAATTAATGTCAATGTTTGGGGATTTGAGAGAAATATGTTTGGATTGAATTGAATGATCAATAAAAAACTGAAACATGAATAGAATGAATACATATCCTAAATTGGGAAAGAATCAACGTCTTCATTGTTCACTTTTTTGGGGATTACATACTAACGTTTCCTTATTGATCGGGGCTTACAACTTAAGGATGATCAATTTTATCATGTCCTGGGATGCACTAAAGACCTGGCCTTCTATTTGACCCTTCATGCATTGATTTTCCTCTTAACATGCTCTAACTGCCTACATGACATGTTAGATGATGTTCACCTGTAATTTCCAAATATAATCATATGTTTCAGTTTTCATTTCTAGATGACATCAAATATCATGGATGGAATATTGAAGGGTTGTCACATGATCAGATATCTCTTATTTAGAGGACAACACATGACCCATACATTTTTTCTTGGAAATCATCGCATGACCTATATAGATTTTCTAGAATGTGTCACATGATCCTGATAAATTTCCATAGGTTTCATTGTAAGAGATGGTTGACATATATGGAAGGTTTCATGGGAGTCTGTACGACATATATTAGAGGAAATTACATGTCTTGGCTGACTTTCCATTATTTTTTCAGGGGACATGGCTGACATGATTCGACACCATTATATGATTCATGAAAAATACCTAAATGATATCACAACTCTTAGGGGATTATATTAGAGAGATTCAAAAGAAAAAATAGGAATACCCAGTGGAATCGTATGATGGTTACTAACATTTTCAAACTATATTTCATATACCAAACAAAATGTGCAAGGAGTGTTGCAAGATTGGAGTGAAATTTTTGGTGTTGTGACATGTATTTGATGGTCCAAGAAAAGAGAATGAAGATTAATGAAAATATTTTGGTTTAGATATTCCAATTTTCCTCTTTTTTTCCATTTTATATTCACAATTACTTAGATTTTTCTAGTGCCCGTTGTTTATGGGTGTTACATTATATACTATACTTGTGGGATCTCTTCACTTACCCTATTATAGGACCATAATGTGATATATGAATTACCACACGAAGTGATTATATACATGGAGTATGATCACATCGGCTGTTCTATAGTATATTACACAATGGGACACTTTTTGGTAAGGAGATCAACCTATCTGAGAATTCTGATCTAACACTAGTGTGAAATTCGAAAAGTTTTTCTTATCAGTCATGTCATGTAGTAGAGAATTTTCCATGATGGGTTGGGTGATATTTAGTTCTCCCCACCCCATTTTTCTCCAAATTGTACGGAATATCTGTCATGCATCTTGGATGGAGTCTGAGAAGGGCTCTTGCATCACGCGTCATCATGAGTCTCGATTGTGGACTGCTTCTGAGGGTATCACATGGTTTTCAGCAACCATGATTACCTCCCGCAAATGTCTGCATTATTGGAACATTTCCAATTAATGAGGATTATTGAGTTTTGAGGATATTCCAAGGTACTTCTATATTGTCATATTGACATGACAAAGGTTCTTAGTGAAATCATAGTTCATATTGAAAATCCTTCACAAGACCTTGGGTGACTTGTGTGGGGATTTCAAAAAACAAGGATTGTTTTTAAAGGGGCATTCATAGGATCAGGATGGATTTTCAAGGTGTCTCAAGACATAATGATGTTGACATCCTTTGTGTCTCACAATAATTTTACAACCACGTGAGATCTCACATCCTTTTATTTTATCCCCATTTTTTATGTGACAATCATTTTGAGTCATGTAGAATTGAATGAGTGCTGTTAAAAGAAATTACTCTATTTCCTGGTGTTGCATCAGATGACCAACATGGGTTGTGTGAGGGTTTGTGGGAAATTCATGAATATATCCACCCGTTTATCCATAGGATTCCATAAGGTAAACTCCTAGTTTCTTGGACACACCCACAACCTTTTGCACGATGAGGATGAAAAATCCAAAGGGATTTTTTAAGACGAGGAGGGTCTGTCTCAGGGGACTTGTGTTGTCTTGTAGATCTCCATGGTTTTGTCACATGATGTTCAATGACCATCAGGGGCTCCACCTCCTCCCCTTTATTTCCTTTTATTATTTCAAAAAGGATTTGGGGACATGTGATTTTTCTCAACTGTTGTCTAGGATAATTATATTCTCCATCGGTGATACATCAAATGATCCTCATAACAATTGGGGTCCTATGAATTTTATATATTATTCTACAATTTTCAATAGACTTTTGGATAGTTTTTGATAAATCACTGATGCTGAATTGTGTTTCTTGGGGGAAATTATTGGATTACACCACATTGTCAGCAGTTGTTTAGAGGGACTTCCCATGAATAGGCATGCCTATTGAAAGGGGTTATATGAAATCTAATGTTTGATATACAATGCTTGTAGATTCATCACAAGATCATATAATTCCCATGTGATTGTGAGTCCCTTGATGGTCCATGCAATCTACAGGAATCAATCAAATTCTTATTCAATTACATTTGTGAGGAAAATAATAACCATATTCATGTATTTATTCCTTTGTGAATTTTTATATTCTCATTTAGACGGAATTAAAAATTTAAACCCCTGAGGAACGATGACCAAGTAGAGAAGTACTTGGTTCTATGGAATGTTGATGCCTACCTAAGACATCGACATTCTTGTGAATTAGTGTCATTGTAGATTTCTGGTCTACTGAGAAAAGGCTTGGTATTCCATGAAATTCACTATATATAGGGAAAATAGGGGAATAATTTTGACAATCCACACCTTATTCAATGAACTCTCTCATTTCTTCCATCACATACAAATACCACAAGACTGTTTTGTGAGTCCTGATTAAGCGACCAATTCACGAGACTCAATCAGAATATTTTTTCCACACGGCCTCTTCTTATCATTCCCTACTTAAATTTAATCTGAAGTATTTTTCATTAATTATCTGAAATTAGACATTAGCGATAATTATTGACTTAATTAATTTATAGTATTATATAAATTGATCATATAATCAATCGAGTATCATGCAATTTGCATGACCAGGTGTTGGTCACTCAATCAAGAGTCTCTAATGGGGTCATGCGATTTTGTGATACCATGTATGACTATGTAAACCATGATACATTTGAGTTTATGTGATTTTCAATCTCCTTATACCCTTCACGAATCCCATATTGACTCATTCTATGTGTATGATATTACTAGAACTTTTATGTCTATGTTTTTTATTAGATATTACTCTACTTGTCTGACATATGCCACTTACTTTTTTTGGAAGGATTTTTGGCATAATCAATCTTCCTAAAATATTGATGATACAAAGTCCATTATTTCTATAAATCTCATCATCAACCCTCGATATCGAGTATATACTAAAAATGAGGGTATGAAGAGGCTACTTACATATGAGCTTAATGACAATACCTTATCCCAATGAATTTCCCTATAAGTGTTTGGTATGCTAGATGATGTTATTATTCCCCCTTCAAACTCTATTTTTCTAACTCATTTGGTTTCAACTTCTCTCAACTGTGTTCAAATGAAAACTGTTGAGGAAGGCCGATGAATAACAACCCAGTCTCAGAAGCCATCTTGTACGTTGTATAAATCACTCTTAGGTACATATGGATTTGACTTTTCTCACCATCCCATTGATCAATATTGTTCATGTATAAGAACTTCCCCTATGAATAATCCTACTACTAGATTAGTATTGAAGTGGGATCTCCACCCTAGTGATAATTTTTATAACCAATGGGAATGATCCTTCTTGGTTAGGGAATGATATTTAGAGTTTGATGATTAGATATACAGTGTTTGTCATTATGACTCTATATGGATATACAAGTTCAATATGTATCATCAACCTGGCCTTCATTGAGAGATGAAGAAACAATGGTGCTATAGAACAAAAAAATTCCATATGTACCATGGCGATGTGGGTAACAAACTATGGGATATCTAGCAATTGGGTGGTATTCCCCCTATAATAGAGATGTGTGAGGAATTCCATCTTGATGCGGATATCATGGATAATTCCTTGAAGTCCCAAGTTTTGGTGATGGATAATCATACCATCATTAAGGATAAATTGGGGAAGGAGGTGAAAAAATATTCACATTTTTCCTTCATGTAGTGGATCAATATATTTATTATCCTCAACAGAGATAGGCCAACAATTATACATCTTCATCGGTGCACTTTCTAACATGTCTTTGACAGAACATGATCATACTAGGATATATTGGAATTCATAAACTATACATCATGGGAATACCAAAGGGATTTTTTTCTCACTTCTATCCTTAGGCTGGTAGGAATTTTAGACATGTTTCTGGATGAATGGCTTCTCACGACTAGGGATGAGTTCTCATGGATCTAAGTTAGCACAGTCGTGATTACGACACATCTTTTTGAAGTAAGAAACATTCAATTGGCTATACCAGTCCTTAAATTCCTTTACCGACTCCTAAGAAATATTATACAAGGTAATACCCCTTATAGGATCAGCAATCCATTCTAGTTCTTGTTTGGATGGATAGGGGATCACATTCATTATTATGAATAATACAACACAAGATAGATCCCCAATGATTCATTCAACTCTAGACTATTAAATATATATTTGGTTGGGGGTACATAATTAATACCTATCAAGGTTAAATATTGAAATTCCCCAAAATCAGCTGCCCAGAGCCAATGCATTATTTTAATACATTGGAATGATTAAAAAGAATCAAGTCCCTAAGGACAGATCAGTTTAATAGTATTGGAAAATAGATTACATAAATGAACTTTACATAACTATTTCTAACACAAAAGTACAATATAAAAAAATTATTTGACAATTTAATTATTCTTCTAGCTTAAACCTACATACAAATCATAATACACTTCTTAGCATCCTGGGAAAATAAAACATTTGAAAGGGGTGAGATCAAATGCTCAATAAGGATAAAAAATATGGAGAAATCTATCAAAAATTAATCCTAAACTTTAATAGTAAGGTATAAAATTGAAACACTATAACGTCCCAGCCTGACTTACCATTCAACCCGGTAGCCGGTCTGGTCGGCATATAGACTCAATAGAATTGTTAAACTGAAAGGAAAAAGGATCTATACCTCGTACGAAAACCCGGGTTCTTACAAACACAATCCCATTAAACATAATCTTCAGCATAATATGGAAAAGAAAAATTAAATAATTCCATTTACTTATTCACATGGATATTCTCCTAGATAAATTATCACATGTAATATCAATAACTAATCCCATAATGATAGAATGCATAATGCCGGACATCATAACTCCATTTTCAATGCCTCGTTCCAAGTCTAAAAATATAAATTTTGTCAAGCCCTTGTGCCAAGACAGTAGTTTGTCTCATGATACCTATCGATGCATCAAGGGTCTGTATCAGGCCCCACCCATCACATACTATGTTAAATTGATTCCACATATTAAAAGGATGAAATATAACCTAAAAATTCTTATAAATAATAGCATATGAAATGTTAAGACATTAACCATAAAACATGACTGGTATAAAAATAGAACACCCACAGTCAAACATATCACAAAACCTTTAATACAATTTGGATGATTATATCAATTTGAATCAACTTCAAATAAGGGTAAAATTCAGTAATGTATGTTGACATAGATGAAATCAAAACTATTTGAGAGAAATATATATTTCTATTTTGAAATCATTTAAAAGTCACAAAATCATAAAAGAAAACATTTATTTTGAAAATATTCTTATAATATTGTATGGTAAGTTTCAGAGGTTTTATAATAGTGGAAATTAGCTTCACCCAGCGTATAAGGTAAAAAAACATTATTTCCATATTTTTTTAAAGGTCATAAATTACCTTGTTTGGAAAACGACTGGTGGATTCCATTCAATTTTTTTTATAAAATGTCAAAGAATGGTATAAAGGACTTTAACACATAGTTGAGGAAATATTAACTTTTTTTTAAATACATTGTTAAGAAACACAAATGTGGATGATAATGACTTCCTAGTAGATACTAACGTATAAACAACCTTGGATAATAAAGATATTGTAAAATTAACCCTTACCTTGTTCTTTTCATTGGTCGTGGGTAAGTTTTACCTCTTGTATAATGACCATAAAATGTTATTAAGTTAAACCTAAACCATATTCATATATATGATATCATACTAGATTCATTTATGGCTTTATACATCTGAGTTCATAATAATTTCCATGTTAAAATAACATTTCGGGTAATAATCACTTTCTTTATCATAAGTGTTTTAATTTGTTATTCTTGATCATATTAGTTATATAAGGATTTAAATTATTCCATAATAGAAAAAATTATTTATGTATCAGATATATTCATATTATAAATTTGTATAATAGATAGATATATGAAATGGAAAACACCATTTATGGAGATGGTAGGTTGTAAGCACACATAAATGATGTTTCCATTTTCATATCATATTGAACCGAAGTAAGTTAATGAGATATGAGTATATATATATTCTCAGTAGAATTATTATGTGATATATTACATACTTATTAAAAAAATATATTTTTATAATCATCGTTGAGTGGTGAATATGGAAATGAATACCATCGCGTCGAGAGAAGGTAAGCAGTACGTACGAACGAGAAACTATATCATTCTATTGATGGTGAAATCGTATGTAATTCGATGGTATATTATATATAAAGAATCATTAACATGTATATTTATTATTTACATCAATTATACTCCTTACTATACCCATCCTAATAATGATGTGTTGAATAACAAACCACACCACGATGTAGAGATGGTAAGTCATACCTATGCACTTATGGTGACTTTTTCATTCGTAGGTAGGATAAAAAATTTAATATGGTTATACCATATTTATAATAAAATATAATTATGTAGAAATTATTGGATTTATTATTTATTTATTGAATTAAAAATGAATGTGGATGTGGAAGAATAAAATAACTTTGAAAGAGATGATGAAATAATTACCTCTTATTCAGGTTCTTTCTTTAGATTAGAACAAAAGGGATCTTTATGATGACATTTTGTTCAAAATAAGACCTCTAAGTTGAATTTAGGGTAGTTGGAAGAAGATGGGAGTAGGTTTCAGAAGATTCAAATGGACATGGATGTGTGAATTTAATATAAGGGGAAGTACCCTTTAATAAGATATGTGATGGGCACTTTAGGAAGAGCTTGAAATATAAATTTATTATACAATAATTTTAGGATTACAATTGCTCAAAATAGATTTATTTATAATATAAGCTGGGGATGGGTCGAAATCCTCTAACCCAATAGGTTTTAGAGAATCTTAGGTCACCATATTAACATTATCAATTTGATTTAACCCTTAGTTAAAAAGGATAACTTTTACCATGTATTCTTTTATTATTATTATCCATGGTCAATAAAATTATATAAAATGGCTAGAGAATCCCAACTGGGGTTTTAATGAAATATAGATCAATATATAATTACGTTGGACAAACCATTGTTTTGTAGGAATATTATATCATTTAATAATATCATATTTTTTTTAAAAACTATTTTTTTTCAATTTTGATACTATTTAGAATTTTGTTTTTCTGATAGTCATAACTAATTGATTACTTGTAAAAAAGCATTAACTAAACCCTAACATGTCATATTAAACTAGAAAATTATGGTATATAATCAAAAGTCTCAATTTACATTTATTTTGATATTTATAATATCAATTATTTTAATCATTAATTAGAAAAGTAATTATTGCATCATCATTGTGTCACAAATAAATTTAACTATTTTATGTCTCAAAATAATAAAAAGAATACCACGAAGATGGATATCTTTTTATATCTCTAATTATTTTTTGTAGTTTAATTTATCTTATGTGTATCCCAATTTTCAAAATTTATTACTTATTAAACATTGAATTATACACTTCAGACACTTCATTAAATAAAATAAAATAAATTCCCTAATCTAACCCCAATGGATCAAAAAGATCTTATTTTCGTCATATGGTTGATTTTGGTTGAAATAACCTTATCCAATAGAATCATGACATGTTTTGGGGTATTTTTAATTTTATTTTTAAATTAAATTACTTAATTTTATTTTAATCGTGGTAAATAAAATTCAAAATTTACTATTCACTATAAATTATTTTCATCCTGTTGAACCACATTTTACATACTGATGTCAACTGTGTCTCCATGATTTTTGAAATTAAATTCACATAAACGATAAAATTATGTTTTATGGAAATGTTAAAATGTTCCTAGAATGTGAGTAAATGTTCCAAGAAGGTGGGTAAAAAGACGTTAAGATAGTTCAATAAAGTTTTATATTTCTAATCATATTATAAAATGACTCAATTGTATTACATTGTACTAATATTTTTATTATTTATATATTTTATGATAAATTTATATTTTAAAATAATTATTTAAATGAAAAATTTTGTTTTTATGTATTATGATGTATTTTTCCCTTATCATAAAAAATTGAATGTTTTCACAAAAAATGCAAAAAATTCACCCTAAGCTTATTTTGATATTCCGAATTCAAAAATAATTTCTATTCAACAAAAATCAAAACATTTATGTTCCATTAATTAATTTAAAATTAATTCTCGTTGTCCAAATAAGAATGCGGGTTTTTGAGAAGTTAAAGCTATCAAATGATTTATATATTTTTATGTCCAATTTAAATGTAAAATTATATCCAAAGACTAAAAATGGATTAAATGATAAAATATAATAAAATTGTACCTCAAAACCATTCAAATGTATAATTTAACACTATAAATTATTTTATTATAAATGTTGTTCCCAATGAAAATTTAGTATGTTTTATTATTCCTCAAATTATGAAATTTATTAGAAAAAAACCAAAAATTTATCCAATATAAATTTTACATCACTTTTATAAAGAAGAATTTTATCTTGTCAAATTGAATATATAAAAGTGTCAAATATTTTCTATAAAAATGTTTCTCTATTAAAAGGTGTTATAATTTTATTTTTTTGAAAACACTAATTTTATCTGAAAAATTGAATTTGTTCTCATATTATGTCTAAAAATACATAATATGGATGTTATAATCATATGGAGTATATAAAATTCAAAATTTACTTATTACTATTCATTACAGCTTTTTAAATAGCTAGTTTGTTGAGTTGTGATGTAGAGACTCGATGCCTGACGTACATTGACATTACATTACATTTGCGGAATACTTAGTACATAACAAAAACACACACACAAGGATCGTAATAGTTTAGTGTCTTTGGAAACTTGGAATATAATCTTCTAATCCTGGTAAAAGATCTTCAACATCTCCCATAAAGATCTTCCTTTTTTTAATACCTAAAACTTTTCTTTATATATTGGGGAAAAGAAAACATAAAAGGGTGAGCTCAAATGCTCAGTAAGGGTAAACAAAAGAAATATCAATCACATCATATACATAAGCACATAACTTTTGGAAATATTAACCTGTAAAAGAGATCATAATTTCATAACCTGGGATAACTCATGGTAGTGAAATGTAATCACAATAATCATAACTTAAAACATTAAAACTTGTGGCATACACACATAATCGTAGAGAATCATTTCTTGTTAGACAAGACTCATTGCCAAGACTATCTTAGTGGACAAAGTCCCTTTCTGAACCGAGTCACCCTCATTTCAGTCATGTTTCACTGGACCGGTATAACCTACCGTTCTAGCCATGTCTATCTCATGAGATATAAAATCTTTACCCAATGCATTGGAGGGAGAGATAGGTCCCACCCATATCTTAATGAAACCATTCTTATGTGTGCCACAAAAATCATAAATCATACATCATTGCATAACCCATGTAATAAAAATGGGAATCTTAAACATCACGACATCATAAAACAATTCATATAAGATAAATGAATTTGTAAAAATAATTCCATCACAACATAATCAAATTAATGTAATGATAGGGATAGAATCATAAGCCTATATTATCTTAGATGGAAAATAATTTTGATAAAACACTTGAACTCCATTCTTGAGGAAAATATCCATTCTACTTCAAAAACACATTTCCTTTCTTAACATGTCGTACAATTATAAACTAAAATAATTTGATTAAAAATAAACATTAAAACTTGTAAAGGAAGCTTCTTGGAAATAATATTTTTAAAAATCCATTCATGCCATATAAGTTAAAAAAACATTCTTCGTACTTTTTTTCCGAAAAGTCAAAAAGTACCTCGTACGAAAAACGATAAAAGATTCCTTTCATATCATTTACTAAAACTCACCGAAGGGTAAAATTGGATTTAAACAATTGTAGGAGGATGTAAATAATATTACATATCTAGGAAACATGGATGTGGATGATAAAATACACCCCAGTAAATTTCAAAGTATAAACAATCTCAGATAAAAAATGAGATTGTGATATTTCCCTTACCTTAGGTCCGATTTGCTTTGTAAGTGTCTGAAACTCCTGTATAATGATTTAAATAATGTCATTGACTTATTACAGAATCATATACATTGTTATGATATCATATATGGTTCACTTATGACTTTATATTAACCGTTCTTTTGTAAATTCCATGTTAAAGAGCGTTTTGGGTAAAATTGTATCATTTGTCGTCCGTGTTTTGACTTGTAATTATTCATATGATTTCTTAGATCAAAATTACATAATTACAGAATATAAAACATGATTTATATATATATATATATATTCAGAATATACATATATATAATAAATCAGTAAATGGAAAGAAATACACCGTTCATGGAGACGGTAGGCCGTACGTACGCATGAACGCTGTTTTCGTTTCCTTATTGAGTTGAATGGAATTAAGTATATGACATACATATATACACACATAAATCCAGTAGCTTTATAATGTCATATATTTCATTATTATTGCTTATATATACTTTATAAATATTCTTAAATGGTTAACATGGAGAATGAATCTCATCGTGTTGTGGAGACGGTAGTCTGTACGTACGCACGAGCGATGATATCATTTCCATAATCATTTAATTGAATTGGAGTGGATGATACAATATATCAGATTCATTATGATGTTATAATAACTATGTATAGTTATTCTTTACACCATAATACCCATCCATGTAAGGTGTTGGTGGAAAAATAGATTACACCACGACGTGGAGACGGTATTCCGTACGTACGCACGCGCGGTGATTTCATCTTCTGTAGGATGGATAGATGGTGAAATAGGGTTGTTTCATACATATAATTACATATCAGTATATGAGTGATACTGATGTTATTACTTTATAATGAAACAACCTAAGAAGAAGAAGTGGAAGAAGAAAAAAAGTTGAAAGAATCGGTAACGGAAATAACCTCTTCTTTGAAGCACCTCTTTGAGATCACCTTTTAGGGCACTAAAATTGATCTTTGAGGAATCCCAGAACCTCTAGGATGTTTCTAGGGAAGTGGAGAAGAGAATTTTTCAGGGGTTGGCCGAGCATGAAGGCTCAAAGTTGTGTGAGGAAGAGAGGGAGGAGGTTCCCTTTTATAAGGGAGGAGAGGGCCACCTTTGGAATAACTAAAAATATTATTTTATTATAAAGTCATGTTCGGTTTTAAATAGATCCAAATTGATCTATTTAGAGTATAAAGTGGTGATGGGTATAAATCCTATCATCCAATAGAATTTAGACATGTTTAGGTTCCTATTTTAACCTTATCATTTAGATTTAACATTAAGTTAAATAATTTTAGTTTTACCGTGTCTTCTTGTGTTCTTACACTATAAGGTTAATAAACTTACTATAAAAAGCCAAACGAACCCCAAATTGTTTATTGTTAATATATATAACCTTATCTAAGTCATTTGGCCGAACCTTAGATTTTTAGGAATAAAATAACAATTAATAATATAATATGTTTTAAAAAACTATTTTATGTCAATTTTGACACTATTTAGTAATTGATTTTTGTGAAATTAATAACAGAATTATTAGTTCGAACCAAGTTAATTAAATCACTAATAACATGTCATATTAACCAATAAAATTAGTGGGATTCATAAAAAGTCTAAAATTACATTTATTTTGGCGTTTATAACATCCATTATGTCAATATTTCATTAATAAGATAATTACTGTATCATCATTGTGTCATAAATAAATTAAATTATTTAAGGTCTAAAAATTAAAAATAAAATAAAATTATGTAGGAAAGCATTTTATATTTATAATTAATATTTATAGTCGAATTTATCTTATGTATAACACCATATTAAAAATTATTTACTTATTAAACTTTGATTTTAACTATTTTAACCCTTCTTTAAATAAATTAATAATAAATGTCCTAATCTAATCCAAGTGGGCCAAAATGTTCATATTTTATTCTTAAGATTGTTTTTGGTCGAATTACTTTTATCCAATAGAATTAGGACATGTGTTATGGTAATAATAATATCATTTTTACCCTTAATTACCCTATTTACTTTTAACCGTGGTAAAAAAAGTAAAAAGTTACCATTCACCAAAAATTATTTTCATCCCATTGAACCACATTTTAGTCCTTGATATTAACCGTGTCTCTCAGATTTTTGAAATTCCACTCACAGAAGTGGTAAAATTAAGTTTTATGAAAAAATCAATTTTTTAACTACCACTTAGTGGTTTCACTATTCATCAAAAATTGAATGTTTTCAGAAAAATACCAAAAATTAGGGCTAAGTTATATTTGATATTATGAACTCAAAAATGATAACTATTTTACCAAATTCAAAACATATCAGTTGCATTAACTAATTTAAAAATTAATTCCCGTCGTCAAAAACAATAGTGTGTTTTTAAGAGATAATAATTATCCAAAGATTGAAACTTGTTTATAAGTGGTTTAAATGTGAAATTACATCCAATGACCATCATTGTATAAAATTGTAAAAATATATTCTAAATATACTTTAAAACCACTCAAATTAATAATTTATCACTATTAATTATTTTGATTGAAAAAGATGTTTTTAATTAAAATTTAGTAATTTTCACTATTTATCAAAATATGAAAGTTATCCGAAAATCACCAAAATTTCCCCCTAATATAATTTCGATATTCCGAATCCAAAAATGAAGTCCATTTTGAAAAATAAAATTTACAAAATTTCAAAAAGTGGTTATTACTATTCATACGGCTAGTTTTAATAATATTTTAATAGCATATCGTTGTTTAGTGAAACTCGGTATTGCGTACTACACATGCTATCAAGGAAGGTCGCGATTGTGTGTAATGAAAGGAATGTCAAGGATACATGTTGTGCAAGATCCTTTTGGTGTAGCGTAGAACACAAGACATTAATGAAATTAAAAAGAATATTTTTCATAAAATCTCGGGGTGTAACATTCTACCCCCCTTAAAATGAATTTCGCCCTCGAAATTCGTCAGGGTTATAAATGGTTTACTATTCGAAAGTTTCTTTAATAAAAACCCACATCGTAAAAAGGAATACCAAAACCAATCTTTAAAAACAAATGTATGAAACATAATGGTTACCCAAATAAACTAATCACTGGGTTTCCACATAGGTGAAAATATGGATATGGAAGAGAAATCTAACCATCATGTTCTGATGGAGAGTGGTAGAGAACATGGCTATGGAAAAGATAGCAATCAAAAAGCCATAAATTTGTGACGATCTAAGGTACCATCTGATTCATCAGATATAAGAGCACTAAGACAACATTTTTGGTTTTCAAGATCGTTTCCCTAAAGTTGATGAATTTGAATTAGAATAAATACTTACTTTAGTTTGGTACAATCTCACTGTTGTTTGTGCCTTGAACAATTTCCACTTCATCTCTTAAATGAATGAAGTAAATTTGTATTTGTGAAGTGTTAGCAGATCATGTGATAGAATGATGGGTCATTCCATCTGTCTCAAACAAAAGGTTAGCAAAAGTTATTAAATATACATAAGTCATTCTATAGTGAGATTAATCATATATGGTTTCTAAAATGGACGTATACTTCATATATCATACTGCTTAATATAATAAAACTAGTTTCTACTAAACAGGGACTTCCTGTAGGCCAGTGGTAGGTGATAAAGCCCAGTCGCACTTCGGTTGTGGGTTCTATTCCCACAGCCTTGTCTGACGCGATGGGATGTCGCCCGTCCTGCAGGTTGTCCTTTTTCTAAAGCTATATTACTATAACATCCCATCAATAATATCGAAAAACATTTTATCCTAACTTATGTCCAACATAATCCATTCCAATCTTTAGGCTTATCTAAAATACTTCGGTCCAAGCTCATAGTATAAAGAAAATGATTACTTGAAATGTCACAGAACAATCACGTGAATGCCATCATTTATCCCCCATATATCATAAGATATATCCTGTTGGTCAAATTACAAACATGTGAATAACTTAATCATGTATTCTCTTGAAGAATGAATACCCATTGAACCTTAGTGAAAACATGAATGCAGTTAAAAGTTAACACTTTCCATAAACCAAAATCCTCAAAATTATTTATACTCAAACCATTATATCACTTAGTCCTTATATCAATCATGAGCTCATGAATACAGTAAAACATCTCATTATCATCTTATCCCTTCATTATGCGCATATCATCTACATTCCAAAAATATCTGAATAACCTTTCATGGATACTGGTACCATTAATCATACACATTCAAAACTCAAGGAAAGAAAATAGTGTAACAATCCTTAGATGTCTCTTTATTCCATAGTACCATGAGATTACTTATACAACATTACACATGATAAACATGTCATCATTCCACTACATTCTTAAACCATTGACCGAGCTTCAACAATTCTTTCATCTCACATATCATTTGTAGTCTCTTCATCATCATCAACATAAATACTACCCATACGACCATACTGATTCCCTTCATGAGACTTTCCCTTAGGGAATTGGTTTTCATAATCCACGTACATTTCACATTTAAAACATTTAACCATTGTTGATGTCATAGCAATACCACTATCCTCATCCCTGGTGTTAACTGAACTTTTTCCATTGCACTTACTGGCTTTGTGTCCTTCTTTTCCACACCCAAAGCATCTTCCAGTTCCTTTGAAACATTCTCCTTGATGCCTCTTCCCACATGATTTACATAGGGGAAATTGAACTTTCTTTCCTCTATGATCATCATGAAACTCCATCTTTCTCTTATTAGTCGAGTCAGGAAACTTATCAAATTTTACTTTATTGATCATATTATGAGATTGCTGATTCGGCATAATAATGAAGTTTGGACTTCCAAATCCCATTTCATTTGGTTCCTCATGAAGAATATCATTCCATTGTCCATCATATACTCCATTATCGTGAATCATCTTGTTTCCAGCCATTTTCTAAAACCCAAAAAGAATATTGTGAGAGGCAAACATCATGCTAGGGAAAACAACATAATAAAGGGAAATTACCCTCAATATCTAACATCTTAGGTTAAATTCTATGATCGTTAGCGCAATTCTAGGACTATAACCTATACGTATACTTAACCTTAGAGACATCCCTAGACATACCTTAGAAATATCTCTAGGGATATCACTAAAGTTATCGCATCCTAGTTTCCAAAGGTTGACTAAAATTTTACTCTGATACCAACTGTAGAGACTCGATGCCTGACGTACATTGACATTACATTACATTTTCGGAATACTTAGTACATAACAAATACACACACACAAGGATCGCAATAGTTTAGTGTCTTTGGAAACTCGGAATATAATCTTCTAATCCTGGTGAAAGATCTTCAACATCTCCCATAAATATCTTCCTTTTTTTAATACCTAAAACCATTCTTTATATCCTGGGGAAAATAAAACATAAAAGGGTGAGATCAAATTCTCAGTAAGGGTAAACAAAAGAAATATCAATCACATCATATACATAAGCACATAACTTTTGAAAATCTTAACCTGTAAAAGAGATCATAATTTCATAACCTGGGATAACTCATGGCACTGAAATGTAATCACAATAATCATAACATAAAACATTAAATCTTGTGTCATACACACATAATCATAGAGAATCATTTCTTGTTAGTCAAGACTCATTGTCAAGACTACCTTAATGGACAAAGTACCTTTCTGAACTGAGTCACCCTCGTTTCAGTCCTGTTTCACTGAACTGGTATAACCTACCATTCCAGCCATGTCTATCTCATGAGATATAAAATCTTTACCCAATGAATTGGATGGAGATATAGGTCCCACCCATATCTTAATGAAACCATTCTTATTTGTTCCACAAAAATCATAAATCATACATCATTGCATAACCCATGTAATAAAAATGGGAATCTTAAACATCGCGACATCATAAAACAATTCATATAATATAAATGAATTCATGAAAATAATTCCATCACAACATAATCAAATCAATGTAATGATAGGGATAGAATCAGAACCCTATATTATCTTAGATGGAAAATAATTTTGATAAAACACTTGAACTCCATTCTTGATGAAAATATCCTTTGTACTTCAAAAACAATTTTCCTTTCTTAACATGCCGTACAATTATAAACTAAAATAAGTTGATTAAAAATAAACTTGAAAACATGTAATGGAAGCTTCTTGGAAATAATGTTTTAAAAATTCATTCATACCGTATAAGTTAAAAAAACATTCTTCGTACTTTTTGTCGGAAAAGTCAAAAAGTACCTCGTACGAAAAATGATAAAAGATTCCTTTCATATCTTTTACTAAAACTCACCGAAGGGTAACATTGTATTTAAAAAATTGTAGGAGGATGTAAATAATATTACATATCTGGGAAACATGGATGTGGATGATAAAATTCACCCCAGTAAATTTCAAAGTATAAACAATCTCAGATAAAAATTGAGATTGTTATATTTCCCTTACCCTAGGTCCGATTTTCATCGTAAGTGTCCGAACCTCCTGTATAATGATTTAAATAATGTCATTGACTTATTACAGAATCATATTCATTGTTATGATATGATATATGGTTCACTTATGACTTTATATTAACAGTTCTTTTGTAAATTCCATGTTAAAGAGCGTTTTGGGTAAAATTGTTTCATTTGTCGTCCGTGTTTTGACTTGTAATTATTAATATGATTGCATAGATCATAATTAATTAATTACAGAATATAAAACATGATTTATATATATATATATATATTCAGAATATACATATATATAATAAATCAGTAAATGGAAAGAAATACACCGTTCATGGAGACGGTAGGCCGTACGTACGCATGAACGCTCTTTTCGTTTCCTTATTGAGTTGAATGGAATTAAGTAGATGGCATACATATATACACACATAAATCCAGTAGCTTTATAATGTCATATATTTCATTATTATTGCTTATATATACTTTATAATCATTCTTAAATGGTTAACATGGAGAATGAATCTCATCGCGTCGTGGAGACGGTAGTCCGTACGTACGCACGAGCGATGATATCATTTCCACAATTATTGAATCAAATTGGAGTGGATGATAAAATGTATCAGAATCATTATGATGTTATAATAACTATGTATAGTTATTATTTACACCATAATATCCATCCATGTAAGGTGTTGGTGGAAAAACAGATTACACCACGGCGTGGAGATGGTATTCCGTATGTACGCACGCGCGGTGATTTCGTCTTCCGTAGGATGAATAGATGGTGAAATAGGGTTGTTTCATACATATAATTACATATCAGTATATTAGTGATACTTATGTTATTACTTCATAATGAAACAACGTAAGAATAAGAAGTGGAAGAAGAAATAAAGTTGAAAGAATCGGTAATAGAAATTACCTCTTCTTTAAAGCGCCTCTTTGAGATCTCCTTTTAGGGCACTAAAATTGGTCTTTGAGGAAGACCAGAACCTCTAGGATGTTTCTAGGGAAGTGGAGAAGAGAATTTGGCTGGGTTTGGCCGATCTTGAAGGCTCAAAGTTGTGTGAGGAAGAGAGGGAGGAGGTTCCCGTTTATAAGGGATGAGAGGGGCACCATTGAAATAACTAAAAATATTATTTTATTATAAAGTCATGTTCGGTTTTAAATAGCTCCAAATTGATTTATATCTAGGATAAGGTGGTGATGGGTCGAAATCCTATCATCCAATAGAATTTAGACAAGTTTAGGTTCCTATTTTAACCTTATCATTTAGATTTAACATTGAGTTAAATAATTTTACTTTTACCGTGTCTTCTTGTGTTCTTACACTGTAAGGTTAACAAACATCCTATAAGAAGCCAAACGAACCCCAAATTGTTTATTATTAATATATATAACCTTATCTAAGTAATTTGGCCGAACCTTAGATTTTTAGGAATAAAATAACAATTAATAATATAATATTTGTTTTAAAAACTATTTTATGTCAATTTTGACACTATTTAGTAATTGATTTTTGTGAAAATCATTATAGAATTCTTAGTTCGAAACAAGTTAATTAAATCAATACTAACATGTCATATTAACCTATAAAATTAGTGGGATTCATAAAAAGTCTAAAATTACATTTATTTTGGTGTTTATAACATCAATTATGTCAATATTTCTTTAATAAGATAATTATTGCATCATCATTGTGTCATAAATAAATTAAATTATTTAATGTCTAAAAATTACAAATAAAATACCATTATGTAGGAAATCGTTTTAGAATTCTAATGAATATTTATAGTCGAATTTATATTATTTATATCCCCATATTAAAAATTATTTACTTATTAAACTTTGATTTTAACTATTTTAACCCTTCTTTAAATAAATTAATAATAAATGTCCTAATCTAATCCAAGTGGGCCTAAATGGTCATATTTTATTCTTAAGTTTGTTTTTGGTCGAATTAAACTTATCCAATAAAATTAGGACATGTGTTAGGTTAATAATAATATCATTTTTACCCTTAATTACCCTATTTACTTTTAACAGTGGTAAAAAAAAGTAAAAAGTTACTATTCACCAAAAATTATTTTCATCTCATTGAACCACATTTTAGTCCTTGATATTAACCGTGTCTCTCTGATTTTCGAAATTCTACTCACAGAAGCGGTAAAATTATGTTTTATGAAAAATTCAATTTTTTAACTACCACTTAGTGGTTTCACTATTCATCAAAAATTGAAAGTGCTCAGAAAAATACCAAAAATTAGGCCTAAGTTATATTTGATATTATGAACTAAAAAATGATGTCTATTTTACCAAATTCAAAACATATCATTTGCATTAACTAATTTAAAAATTATTTCCCGTCGTCAAAACAAATAGCGTGTTTTTAAGAGATAATAACTATCAAAAGATCGAAACTTGTTTATAAGTGGTTTAAATGTGAAATTACATCCAATGACCATCATTGTATTAAATTGTAAAAATATATTCTAAATATACTTTAAAACCACTCAAATTAATAATTTATCACTATTGATTATTTCGATTGAAAAAGTTGTTTTTAATTAAAATTTAGTAATTTTCACTATTCATCAAAATATGAAAGTTATCCGAAAATCACCAAAATTTCACCCAAAGCTAAATTTGATATTCCAAATCCAAAAATGAAGTCCATTTTGAAAAGTAAAATTTACAAAATTTCATAAAGTGGTTATTACTATTCATAATGGCTAGTTTTAATAATATTTTAATAGTATATCGTTGTTTAGTAAAACTCGGCATTGCGTACTACACACGCTATCAAGGAAGGTCGCGATTGCGTGTAATGAAAGGCAAGTCAAGGATACGTGTTGTGAAAGCTCCTTTTGGTGTATCGTACAACACAAGACATTAATGAAATTAAAAAGAATATTTTTCATAAAATATCGGGGTGTTACATGTGATGTGCTCGAACTCAGTGTTGCGGGTGGCGCAAGCTACTAAATTTTATTAAAGAGAAAACTTTTAATGAGATCCTGGGGTGTTACATTCTCTACACCTTTGACAAGTTGTGCCCTCTCAATTTCAAATTGTTATTCAATAAAAGGTGGAAAATTTAAAATAAGTTTTTGAAAATCCCACATCGGAAATGTTGTTTCGAAAATTTATTCTTAATAAAAGGGAAAAAGAAATAAAAGAGTCACCAAACAATTAGGGTTTTGAATATGAGAACATTAATGACATCTATAAACACATAATTATAGAGAAAACATAAATATTTATAGGGAGTGATTGAGGTCATCAATCTCAATCAAGTGAATAATAAAAGGAAAAATTGTGGTCCTCAAAGAGAAAAATCTTTGACGATTTAAAATATCATCGGTTCAACAAAACATAAGGTATTAGGATGACACAGTTTTTTAGATACATTATTTTTTTAAGATTAGGGATTAATTTACTATCAATATTAGAACTCAAGAAAAGATACAAGATTTCTTTTCCTGTCATAATCATTGTCTCATCATTTAGTAGTGCTTCGATCTATCTATACTTCAACCCTTATACTATGAAATAAATGTTCAAAATAAATTTTTAATGCCTAAAACACATTTTTTAAATCCTATGTCCGAGAATAATTTCCACAATCCTCTATATTTTTACTGAAATCCCAATAGTTAAGTCATAATATCTAATAAATTATAATTTATATTCAAAAAAAATGTCATGGTCTTAACTTAATCTATCCCAACAATTATACTTATAAAAAATACTAGTGTCCAAAAAAATAGTCCAAAAATTTATATGTTATGTAAAAAAAATGAAGATCTATTTTTTCAACATAATAACATTGAAATACCTTTATCATGTATTCTCTTAAAACATGTTAACATCCTAAATTACCATAAAACCTAATTGATTACATTCATTCTCCCTTATTCCTTATAGAATACTGTATATACTCCTTATATCCAAAAAAGTTTTAATCTCCAACAATTATGAAATAAAAAAATAGTTAATTAGTTTCATGGAAGTTAAGAATATGTAATATAACTTTTCTAAATAAATCATATCTTATTCCGAAATTATTATCTCAAGTTCAGAAACATATTAAGGGTTATATTTCCCCCAGTCATAGATTTTCCAAAATGTTTAACTTCAAAATGTGTCACATTACATGGTACCATAAAATATAAAATACTTAATGAAAACATACCTTAGTTAAATCCTTATATACATTATAACTCTTATAACATGAACTTCATTAATACAAAATTCAAATGACACTATTCTTTAATAACAATATAAGGATAATAATCACTCCCCTTCATTTTCGGTAGTATTATAACCTGATTATTATACAATAGCATCATTTTTGGTATACTCTGATGATTGAGACATTGATTCACATAGTGTCCCAACTCCGTGAATATGCAGCAATGAACATTTGAAACCTTTTTCTTACCTTGAAATCATGATCATGGTTTCCTTTTTCTTCACACATATAACAAACTCCCATTCCTTTCAAGAACATCACATGGTGATTCATTCCATAGTTATTACATATATGAAATTACTTATTTCCCTTCATTCCTTTATCAATATTTCTCTCTGCCATCCTCTTCCTATATATATTTTTTTAAAGACAAATGACTTAGATAATTATTTACTTATCTTGTTAACAGATGATATCGTTTTTTCATATGAAGAAAATATGTGGGAGACTAATTCCCTTCTAAGAGTTCTCTTAAGACCATGAAACATATGATCCTTCTTACTGTTTGGATCATACATATTGATGGAGTTCTCATTCCTTCTACTATGCTCCATTTCTAAATGAATTAATACACTAGGTCAGATCTTATCATAATGTATAATCCAAAAACAAGAGAAAATGTCAACATTAATAGAATAATTTCACACATCTTGTATCATAATCATAAAAATGGTTTATTTCCTAACATATTTACTCATAAATACTTCATAATGGTTTTTAATGAAATTGTGATTTATCCTAAGTATATCCCCTGAGAGTGTCGTAACCAAGAGTGCAGCAATGCCAGTTTTGGTGTGCCAATTACTATTCGAGTCTAGATAAATGTGGTGTTTTCAGTTTTTACCCCTTGATTCATTTGTTCCAAATCCACCTACAACTGCTCATATCCAAACAGGGATGTATATCTTGGAAAATTCACAAAATATTAACATAACCTAACTTATAGGAAGATATTCTATACTAATCCTCAAAGTTTATCTTATGGAAATGTTCTCCAATCAGATTTTATTTAAAATATATTTCCAATGTTGTTTTTAATCATCCTCTGATAAAAACTATAATTCCCCTACCCCAGAATCCCAGAGCTGATTCATTATTTTATTTTATTGGGATGATTATAAGAAATCATGTCCAGATGGAGTGTTCAGTTTAGCAGTCTTGAAAAATATATTACATACATGAACATTACATAAAAATTTCAAATATAAAATACAACATAGATAATCCATTATGAATTACATTATTCTTCTAGCATAAATATGCATATAAATCCTAATACTCATCTTAGCATGCTGGGAAAATAAAACATAATAAATAGGTGAACTCAGATTCTCAGTCAGGATAAACAATATAATGGAAGCTATCATAAATAATAATAATCTTTTATGGAAATATACAAAATCGAAACACAAGCCATTTAAACATAAATTTCAACATAATATGGAAATGATAATCTAAATAATTCAATTTACTTATTCACATGGATATTATACTTGTCAAATAATCACATGTAAAATCAATAAATAATCACATAATGATAAAATGAAAAATTTCGGACATCATAACCACATAGTCAAGGCCTCGTTACAATAATTGAAATATAAATTTTTTCAAGGCCATTTTTCCAGACACTAGTTTGTCTCATGAGACCTACCGATGCATCGAGGGGCTATAGAGGGCCCTTCTAGTCTCTTACTATGTCAAATGAATTCCTCATAAGAAAAGGTTGAAACATAACATTAACATTTGTATTAAAACTAGCATAAGAAATGTAAATATATTAACTCTAATCCATGAATGTTATAAAAATAGAACATACACAGTTAAAAATATCACAAAAAAAATAATACAATAGGAAAGATAGAATCATAATGAATCAACATTAAATAAGAGTAAAATACAATATAGGTTGTTGACATTGGTGAAATCAAAACTATTTGAGAGTAATATATATTTCTATTTTGAAATCATTTAAAAGTAATGTAATTATAGACGAAAACCTATATTCTGAAAATATTATTATAATATTGTAAGGGAAGATTGGAAGGTTTTATAATGGAGGAAAATAGCCACACCCTGCGTATATGATAATCAAACATTCTTTCCTTAATTTGTCAAAAAGGCCATAATGTACATTGTGTGGAAAATGTTGGAAAGATTCCTATCAATTTTTTTTATAAAAAGTATAAAACGGTATAAATTATTTTAACCCATTATCTAAGAAATTTTAAAAATATTTTTATACAAATTTTTAAGAAACATGGATGTGGATGATAAATATATCCTAGTAGATACTTACATATAAAAATCTTTGGAAAATAAAGAGATTGTAAAATTAACCCTTACTTTGTACTGTCCTTTGCTCGAGGGTAATTTTAACAACTTGTATAATGACCATAGTACGTTATTAAATTATACAAAAACCATATTAATATTGATGATATCATACTTGATTCATTTATGGAAATATACTACCCATTAAATATTAATTCCATGTTAAAATAACTTATTTGGTAATAATCCCTTTCTTTATCATACATGTTTTCACTGGTTATTAATGATCGTATCACTAATATCATTATTCAATTGCTTCCATTATATAAAACAATATTTATTTATCCTATATATTATGAAAATAAATATTTATAAATGATATATATATGAAATGGAAAAAACCATTTATGGAAATGGTAGGCCGTACGTAGGCATAAAAGCTGTTTCCGTTTTCATATCATATTAAAGAGAAGTAAGTGAATGAGATTTATGTAAATACACACACGTATATTTACCTATATATTTAAAGTAGAATTATTATTTCATATATGACATAATTGTTAATTTTATATATTTTTAAAATCATCATTGAATGGTGAACATGGAGTTGAATCTAATTGCATCGGAGAGATTATAAGCTGTATGTATGAACAAGCGACGATATCATTCAATTGGTAGTGAAATTGTATATTATTAGATGATATATTATATATAAAGAATCATTAACATGTTATATTTATTTTTTTAATATATTATAATCATTATTATACCCATAAAAAATGATGTGTTGAATAAAAAACTTCACCTCAACGTGGAGACGGTAAGCCGTACATTCGCACATATGGTGACTTTGTATTTCATAGGATGGATAGAATAATGAATATGGTTGTACCATATTTATAAAAACATCTATGTATGTATAATGTTCTGGATTAATTATTTTATTATGTATTCAACAAATATAGAGGAGGTGGAAGAATAAAAGAAATCTGATAGTGGTGATAAAAATCACTCTCGATACTGATACTGAAAGAGGTGATGAAATAATTATCACTTCTTCAGGTTATTACTTTTTATTTGAACAAAATGGATCCCTATGATGGATTTATGATTAAATTAAGGCCTATAGGTAGAGGTGAGGGTAGTTTCATGGAATTTTTATTAGGTTTTGGCTGAGCCAAATCGCTTTGGAGTTGTGAATTTAAGAGAAGGTGAAGTACCCTTTTATAAGAGAGGTCATAGGCACTTTTGGAAGAGCCTGAAATGTTAATTTATTATACAATCATTTTCGGTTTCTAAAAGCATAAAATGGATTTATTTCTAGGTTGGGGGGAGGGATGGGTCGAAATACTCTCAACTGATAGGTTTTACAACAATTTATGTCCCCATATTAACCTAATCTTTTAGATTTAAACCATAGTTAAATAGTTTATCATTTAGCATGACTTCTTATATTATTATTATACATGGTTAATAAACATACTATAAAGTGTCGAGATAACCTCATGTGGTTTATTAATGAAATATCTATCATTATATAACTCATTTTTCCTATCCTTATATTTATATGAATATTATATTATTTAATAATATAGTATTTGCATTAAAATCTCATTTATGTCAATTTTGACACTATTTAGTATTCATTTTTTGTGAATGTCATAAAAAGTCGACTACTTCGAAATAAATACATTCAATCAACCCTAACATGTCATATTCACCTCAAAAATTTGTGGATGGAATAAAAAATATCAATTTATATTTATTTTGATATTTATAATATCAATTATTTTAATAATTCACTAATAAGGTAATTACTACATCATCATTGTGTAATAAATAAATTTAATTATATAATGTCTAAACATTAAAAACAAAATAAAACGATAAAGGATATCTGTTTATAGTTCTAATTAATCTTTATAGTCTAATTTATCTTATGTGTAACCCTATATGAAAAATGGTTTGTTATTAAACTTTTAATTTAACACTTTTTAGACTTCTTTAAATAAAATATAATAAATGTCCTAATTTAACACAAATGGATCAAAAGTATCTTATTTTTTTTACTAAGGATGATTTTCGGATGAAATAAGCATATACAATAGAATTAAAATAAGTGATGGGGTAATTGTAATAGTATTTTACCTTTAATTACCTTATTTACTTTTAACCGTGGTAAATAAAATAAAAAAAATAATATTCAACAAAAATTATTTTCATCATATTGAACCATATTTTACTTACTAATGTCCACTGGGTTTCTTATATTTTTTAAATTCAATTCAATTAAGCAGTAAAATTACATTTTATGAAAATTTGCATATGTTCCTAGAAGGTCGGTAAATGTGCCTAGATTGTGGGTAAAAAGATGTTTAAATGGTTCAATAAAATTTTATATTTCTATTTTTTTTCATAAAATGTCTCCAATGACTTGAATTTTACTAATATATGTAATATTTATGTATTTTAAGATAAATTTGTAATTAAAAATAATCATTTGAATGAAAAAGTTGGTTTTTATGTACTATAAAGTATTTTAACTATTCATAACTAAATGAATGTATTCAAAATAATACAAAAAATTCACCCAAAGCTAATTTTGATATTCTGAATTCAAAAATAATTTCTATTTTACTAAATTAAAATATATAGCAGTTTCATTAATTATTTTAAAATTAATTTCATTTGTCAAAACCAGAAAGCATATTTTTGTGATGTAAACACTATCAAAAAACTGAAATGTGTTTATGTCCAATATAAATATAAAATTTCATAAAATGACCAAAATTGGATTAAATGATAATAATATAAACTAATTATACTTCAAAACCATTCCAATTTATAATTTAACACTATAAAATGTTTTGATTAAAAAAGTTGTACTCAATTAATATTTAGTATTTTTCACTATTCATCAAAATTTCAATTTATCTGAAAAACACCAAAATTTTATCCAAACTAATCCTTTATGTCCCAATTCTAAATGAAATGTTTTTTTATCAAATTGAATATAGAAAAGTGTCAAATATTGGATTTAAAATTGTTTCGCCATTAAAAGGTGGTTAAATTTAATTTTTTTTGAAACACATCATTTATCTAAAAAAAATATTTTTTTTCTTATATTATGTATTGAAACAAATAATATCGATGTTATAATTATATTGAGTATATAAAATTCAAAATGTGGTTAATACTATTCATAACATCATTTTAAACAGCTAGTTTTGTAAGTCGTGGTTAGCTCGACCTTGGTGTTGCATATGGTGCAAGCTATTGTATTTCATTAAAGTGATAATGTAATATGGAAACGTGGGGTGTTACAAATATGAATTGGGAAAAAATGAAAATGTTTATTTTACATCATTTCTGTGCACCAGCTAGATCGATTATTGATAATGGACGGAGTTCCCTGGATGAAAGGTCGTATATGATCTCTCTCTAGGATGGGGATCTTGTAGCCATATTGGTAGAGCAAGTTATTTGTGATCCTCATGACCCTTATCAGTTAGATTAAAATTTTGTATGGATTAATAGACACTCAACTCTTACTATAGTCAGTGTTGGATGGGAGTGACACCATTGATTCATTCTACAATTTTTTAAGGTATTGGAATACAATGACACTAAGGTGAAGATTAAAATTCCATCAACCGATGCATCCAAATTTCATACGTGGGATAATTCCAATGCTTGTGTATTAGATTAACTAGGTTGTGTTCTAAACGAGTTGGTTTATCAAGTGTACATACCCATTACCTCCCCAAAACCTATAGTTAGAGGTAATGATATAGCTGGTCGATGATCTGGTTGAGGCCTCAAGAAAGAGACCTCTTATGAGTGATGCCTATTAAAATTGTAAAATAAACTCTATTGATGGAATCAGTCATTCAAAATAGGTTATGGAAGGTAAAAATGTTAATATAAGGGAATATTGTTCTTCTTATCCTATTTTTTCATTGGATCAACTGTTTTCACATCCCACTATCATGCCTACTCCATTAGCTTCCTAGGACCTAGAACAATGCAGGTTAGTCTGGAAATGGATTCATGCCTTAATCACAGATACCCCCTATGATGTTCTCCAAAACCATGGGGAACACCTTCATCAGTTATTCCTTGATTTTGGGGTCTGTCGTTTTGTCCAAAAACATCAATATAAAATTTTGAAGCAAATACTCATGAACAGACCAGTTCATCGCAGGGATGAAAGGGATTTTCATCATATGGAGAATGTGGATCCCCTATCTCAGAATGTGAGGGATATGTCAGTTTAATTGGATCCAGATCAATAGTTGATATTTTATCTGTATGCTCAAACGGATGTCCCGACTATACATGTATGGATATGTGAGGAGGTCATTTCCTGTATGAGGTCTGGCCTTTAATAATCACCATCCTCACTTGCTACTACTCAAAATATGGGTGATGAATTGTCTACTTTGGTGGATATTCTTCCCCTGGGGGATGAGATGGTAGAGGTGGATAGAGCTTCAATCCAGCATTCTATTAATGCTTCCCGTCAGACTCTTGCATACCTTTCCAGCATAGCTGATTAAATTTTGTTGTTTTCCAACCTCTATAATGCATCTAGTTTTTTATAATACATATAAGAGACTCCTAAATTTTAATATTCCTCTTCCTTTTTTAAAATATTAAATTAATAGGTTTACTGGTCATTATATGCGTCTCCTGGCCTCTGTTTTTATTTATGATATGCATACCATCTCATTGACTCGATATTGAGAACTTTTCCAACTATACAAATCTTTTTCATAAAATCATTATTACCTAAATATATGGATCTAAATATTTGAATTTTTAACGTATTTATCATTGAAAAGTTATTAGGAATACCCACCAAAATGAGATTCCATAATAAATTATTTATTCCAGTTATCTTGAGAACACTTGATTGGAAGAAGGATATTTGAGTAGAATATAAGTCCTTAAGGGAGAGTGTTATTATTATTTTTCTAAATCCAATATGCTTAGAGGGAATTGTTTTTATTATTATAATACCATTTGGTGGGCCTTATATAATTTCATAGGATAAATATATACTATGATACAATTTAGGGTATTTTATCTCAAACCTAGCATCTCTTTACATTACAATATTTTAGCTCAAACCTGATATCTATTTAGTTTATGGTCTTTTATCTCATTCTTGATATTTCCTTTGCTTCTGTTTTTTCATCAGATCTAATAATGATTTAGTTTAATTTTTACTAGCTACAAATTGAAATCGATTTGGTATAGGGTTGTTTATCCAAGACTAAATATTGCTTTTGTTTAAGGTGTTTTATCTCAAACTATATGGAACTATTGTTTAAGGTATTGTATCTTTGACCAAATATATGACTGTAATATATGGTGCAGGCATTCCAGGAATAAACTAAAAAACTGTACGGTTATGGGTCATGTTTTGTTGTTGTTGAGGCTCACAAGGATATGAAAAAACTTTTTTAGAGTGAAACATTTAGTAAATGACCATAAGCACATAGACCGGATCCGCTGGAATTCATGAATAGTCAAGAAAAGTGTTCTTGTAGATTGGTATCTTTTCTAGGGGATATGGAAGATTAATGGAGGTAATATGGTTGAGTGAGAGAAAATAAGGATGTTGGGTCATCCTAGATAAGTGTATTACAGAGTTGTAAGACATAATTTAATTTATTTTGTCATGAATATGTGATAGGGAAGATATTATGGCTTTATCTCATGACATTATAAGATGAATGGATCCGCCTTTGTGTTTATAGGGATCCCAATGACTGAATCTCTTTTCCATTGAGGAGGATATGACATTAGTTGGCAGTTTAGGGACCTTATATGTTGGTATTATGAAACAATTATGAGCAAATGTTCTTTCTGAGGACCATGAAATATTTATAAAGACTCAGAAGTCCATATTATGAGGTTGGGTATAGAAACAATTTATCTAGAAAGGGTTCTAGCACCCTAGGGAGGTTTAACTCTATATTGCACAGCCCTCCACCCACACCTTGTGGTTTTGAATCATGAGGTGTGTGATATCAAGGGTTCGATAATAAAGTTCCCCATCCCTTGTATAAGAAAGGGTAAAAAACACAGTGACATAGTGTTGAGGCTATTCAATCCACTGAGATAGTTGGGAAAAAAGATTCTAAATCTTCACTATGGGATATCTGACCATTCCCAACGCTTATATACCAACAGTTTTTACAAACCATTGGTATAGGTCCCCTTTCCCAATGGTTTGGACAAACCGTTGGGAAATCCCACTTTGAGGTCACTTTCCAGTAGTTTTCCAAAACCGTTGGGAATGGGTATGGCTTTCCCAACAGTTTTTCAAACCGTTGGGAAAAGTCCACTTTGTGGCCACTTTTCCTAACGGTTTGGCCAAACTGTTGGGAAAGGGTATAGATTTCCCAATAGTATTGCCAAAACGTTGGGAAAAGTCCATTTTGAGGCTACGTTTTCCAATGGATTTGCAAAACCATTAGAAAAGGGTGGGTACCTATTCCAATGGTTCTAAAAACCAATGGGATAAGCCCTTCCCAACGGTTTTGAGAACCATTGGGACAGGTGACCTTTTTTATGAGTACATTTTTCGAATATCGTCAAATATATCAATATATAAATTACATATATATATATATATATATGTATCTAATTGCCCAAATATATTCACAAATGATACTCTAGGATTGTGGTAAAGTCATTGATATATAAAGTGGAGGTTGTGGGTCAAACCTCTGCTAGAATTATTTTTTATATATTTACCTATCCCAACGGTTAGAAAACCTTTGGGATAGTTCGTTCCCAATGGTTTTCTCCAAAACCTTAGGAATGGTCTTTCCCCATGCCAAATAACCCAATGGCTCCCCAAACAATTGGTATAGGCTATACCAACGGTTTTGGGACCAATACCAACGGTTCCAAACTATGGGGATAGGTAATTTTTCCATTAGTTCTTGGTCCAATATACATAAGTCATGAGGATGAAATGGGACAGTCATTCCAAGAGTATTTTAGACACAATGGGGTGTTGAATGATTCCATAATGATGTTATGGCGCACAAGGATTAGAATTTTATTTTTGTAGAGTGATTAATTTGGTTAATGACCATAGGAACATATGAATTCATTCATAGTCTTGAAAAGGGTCCCATGAATCTAGATATCTTTCCTATGGACCATAAAAGTTATGTGGTGATCTGAAACACCCATATAATTATGTGTGACTTATAAAATACATAACATATATTATGGATTTGAGAACCTAAAAGATTTTTTATCTCTTAATGTATATATACTTGTGGAGAGAAGATGTGACCAATCATTGGTATAATTTTTCTTGGACTAGGGTGTCTAGTTACTATATCACGGCTTTTAGTAGGTCTAAATAGTAGTCCCTATGAGAATTATTACTTAATTTTTAGTGTCCAAAATTTTTATTATACTCTAGAAAAAAATATTTTATCGAGCAAAGTCTTGAATTTTGCTCAAGGTTCGCTTTGCGAGTTTTCTACAAACAAAGTTTTCGATTTCATTTTCTAGTAGTTCAAGGTCTTGTGATTTGGACCATCCTATGTTATAGTTTATGGTCATATATATTTTAATGAATTGTGTGTTGTGTAGTGTCATGACATGCATGGTATTAATATAAGGGATGATACACAATATCCTTATTAGCTTACCCTAGGTCAAGAGTACTTCAACATATTTTTAAGAAATACAGGTAAATGATGTAAATCATGGATCAAGGTTCTCATGTCAGGAGTAATGATATGGGAAAATCATACTGGGGTTAGTTCAGGAAAACTATGGTGTTGAGTGATGCAATGATGATATCAGGTCTCACAATGACTGGAATGTCCTTTTTATGGTGTGAAACATTAGGTTGACCTATATAGACACATATGGTGGGGACAAAGGATTTCATTTATAGTTACTAAAAGGGTCCCTAGAGGCTGGATATCTTTTCCATGGTCCATGAATGTTTTACGGTGATTTGTGATACTAGAGGCATGAAGTATGGATTATGTGTTGAGAATATTTTAATAGATATAAGAAGAACCCCATACTCTAATTGACTGAGGTATGTCTATGGTGGATATTTTGTAATAAATGAAAAATGGGTGATGGTGTGGATATTTTATCCTTATATAGTGGGGACATTTCTCCATGTAGTACAACAAAATTCAGTATGGAAATTTGATGTGAATTTTATTATCATGTTTTAATGACGTATTTTTTGTGCAGTTTTAATGTCATGAGTCCAAGATGTTTTCTTTATAGTTTAATTTCATGTATTAAGGATGAACATACATGTGGTTAATAATTACGTTGTAAGGCTGTAGGAACTTATATGGATGGATATAAATGTTTTACTTGGGCCCCAGGGTTGATTTCTGAGCGTAAATGAGTATCTCGTGAGTATGAGAATCAAAACACGTGGAGTTTTATAACGGAATTCAGTTTAAATTCATATAGTGAGGATGTGGATCCTCTCATGTAAAATTATGGTATTGTAGCTAGGCCCATTGATGGAATTATGGGTGTCATTGTGTATCCCATGGTGAAGGGAATCAAACAACAGATAGTTGTTAATGATGTTCCCCACATTTGTGTGACCTGTTTGTAAGGGGAATATTTATATTTGAATTTCTATGATTGGGACCAGTATGGAAGACCCAAGTGTCACTATGTATCCCATGGAGACAGGAATAAAGACTCACATTGTTCTTAAATTGGCACTATTCTATGTAGGTCTAACCCATTCCTAGAGTTGTGAATTATTTTAATTATTTTTTGTACATCATTCTTGGATTGAAGATCCAGGTGTCACTATATATCCAATGGTGATGGGAATCAAGCCACACACAATTCATAAGTAACCATGTGGTTTATTGTCATGTGGAAAGGAATAAAATTGGCCGATGATGAAAAGTGGTGATGTAATGGCTAGGAACAAGGATAGAAGTATGGGAGTCACTAACCATCCCAGGAAAATGAGAATCAATAAACACTTAGTTCTTGATGGACCATGAATTTTAACGTCATTTAGTGGGGAATCATGGTATGCCTTTTATGGTATTGCATTCCGGACCATGATGGGCATGTCAAAATTTGTTATGCCTTGTCTATACAGGGGATCCCTTACCAAGATTCTTATGTTAAGGTGAACTATTCTTAGTGTGAGAAACATAGAATGATAATGTTACCACTCACCACGCATAGGAATTTAGGAGTATGACATGGAAATTTTGTATCATGTGGTTGTTGGACCAAGTTATAATATTGAGGCTTCCCCACATACATCATTGGAAATGATTACCAATCCATATATAGTTCATGATAAAACATCTAGTTCAGCCTCATATGGAAAGGAAATATTTGACTTGGCATGAATGAAGATAGTGATTATGGATTCGTGAAGTTTTAATGTCATGTGATAAGTACATTGCAACACCCGATGTGATGGAAAAGTGACGTTATGGGTCTGTGTAGTATTATAACATGTGGTAGAGAAATTTTCCTCATAGTTTAGTGTCATGAAGTAAGGAAATAAGATCACTGGATGTAAAAATGAGGTAATCCTTTGGATCAACCTATGAATGAATGTTTGGGTGTTACTATTTATATCATTGGATATGAGAATCAATCCATTTTTAGTTCTCAAGGAACCATGTAGTTTATTTTCAGGTGTATAAGATGAACTATTTACAACTTATCATCATGTGGTCAGGATGAATATATTTGCTAACTCTGATGTGTATGTCCATATAATTATTGTTATGTGATCTATATCTTGAGAAATCAATCATTGGTCGGTGTTGTGACATTCTCCCCACCCATGGTGGCTAATGAATTGACTCCACTATGACATACCTTATATATGACATAAGGCCCTTACCACATGGGCTCTACTTTCAGGGGATTCATCCCCATTATCATTGGGTTCAAGAGAGAAAATACCAGTTCTCCTTATATGAATTAATGAAGGTGAACCTTTTTATAAATGGATCGTATAATATGATTCTGATAGACTTCTAGGTTCTATAGTGTGTGCAACCTATTCCTATCCTTCCATTCCAATTAATCCATAATCTTTTGTGATTATTAATCATCTAATAGTTGTACACAAATGGATATTCAAAGAAAAGGAAACAAGACCTCTATGGCTAACTCTAACTTGAACCCATACCCAATTGAGTATATTGTTTCATGTGTTGAAGCACTAATGGTGGTATGGCAGGCTCAAAAACCATGTTAGAGTTTGTCTGATCAAGGATTTTTATCCCTGTTAACTAGCTTCAATAGTATATTCAATATAACATTATTTAAGGCATCTATGTAAACATTTTCCACTATATGATATCAAGATGAGTGATTGGGGCCGAAATTTTACTCTTGGTAGAGATTCTTCAACTAAGTGAAACATAAACTGGTGTCGTCGTTTGTACATATTTTGTGAGGTGACCCAAACCTAGTGATAATATGGGACAATAAAAAGTATATGATATTCTTCTTCCAAAATTTTCATAAGGGTATTTCCTCATCCCATTTAGTAATTATGTTGGTAGCAGTAAGTATGTACTCGAACTATTTAGTTGTGGCTGGGGAATATGGCCCCACAACATCCATTCCCCCAAACAAGAAATGACCCAGAATATTTAGCTGTATATAGAAACTATAGGGTTGATGGATGAAGTTAGAATGAATATGGAATGCATGAAATTTCATGGTTAATTCCATAAAGTCATGTTTCAGCATTTTTATGTTATATCAAAACCTAATGAGTTTGTGGAAGACTTAATCCTAGATTTGTGGTCTCCATAAAAGCATACATGAACATCATAATTAAAATCAAGATCCTCTCCTTCTACTCTATATATGAGAAGGATTCTATCAAATAAGTACATATAGAGGGATTTCTGATCATTTTGACAATCCTACAGATTAATGTTTGATGCATGTCGCAAAATATGTTTCACTCTACGACGGTTTTACCAGAGTATCATTTTAGATATAACTAATTATGAGCACCATGCATTAAGGGGTGGTCATTGGTTCCTCATGCTATGTTGTGGTGTTGGCCTAATTGACATATTCTATATGAAATTTGATGATCGATAATACCATACTTCAATGCATGACACAAATGATTCTTCATCCTAAACAAGGACAGAATTGATGACGACTTCATTAGCGATTGAATTAACATGAGCATTCTATAATTGGGGGATAGAATACAATGTGGTATAAAAGGGTACACATCCACCAGTACCCTAATATATCAAGTTAGAGGGGAAAATTTATCCTTTTGATTACTTATTCACCATTTATATTTTTTATCACCAATTCTGAGTCCCCATAGGTACTTAGGTAGTAATGTGTCATTGCAGGGATTGTTCTCATCAAGAGTTGAGGTCTTGATATTCAGAATAATTATGTATGAATTCTTTAGATGGCTAGAATGTGTAGGGATAAACTACATTGTTTGGATAGACAAATACCACATGAAATCTAACCTGATTGCGCTTTCTTTTTTCAATTTTTATTCTGATAGTACTTCCAAAGGTACCATAAAATACACCTCCCATTTCTGATGAGTATCATGGAAATAAAATACAACCACATCCAGGAGCTTGGTTTTGACTAGTGTATTATCTGAGGCAGGATGTGCTACAAGAAAACCATTCAGGGATTATCCTTTCACTGGATTATATTATATGAACCGAATTCCATATTTACTATAGAATGACCACCCACTAATCCAAGCACACCGTCAATATGTGGAATCCGAGGATATAATTGAGCAGATAAATAATAGAGAATAAATAAATTTTTTGTTGTTTCAAGGAATGTATCAGCTTTTACACTACGAAGATGACTATAATTAAGTTCTTATTGAAATCAGAGTATTGGGTCTCAGTACTTAGCATTGTCTGGCTATGGATTTAGAGACCTTTCTCACTGACGTCATCATTGTTATCGATAATGAGGGTTCCCATTGATTGTTCCATGGTGGCCTCATATCATATGAGTGGACTCCCTTCTACTAGAGGCATCTGAACCAGTGCATGTTGTAGGTTCAGTTTGAGACATTAAAAGGCTAATTTTCATTCATCATCCAATTGATAGGTGATAACCTTTCATATCAACCTGGTGAATGGGAGATATTTTCCATCTAGGATGGATATGAACTGTTGAATGTAGGTGAGCCCTTGTTGGATCCCCCACAGTTCCATGATATTTTAGGGGGTGACATAACAATGATAAAAATGTACTTATCTAGTTTAACCTCGATGACATGGTAATATAATGGAAAACCAAAAATATTCAATGATGTTACCTAAAAATCCCATTTCTACAGATTTATCATAAGAATATACAGTAATATATTGTTGGAAATTGTTCGAAGGTCTGTTAAGAGATCACATCATTGTCGGGATTTAATAACCAGGTCATTGTCTTAATAGTTAGTTATCCTTCATAATAAAGGGTTCAATATATGATCTATAAGTCATCGATATATGGATTTAACATTATTTATCCCTATGGGAACAACTTGATTGTAATCGATAACATGAGGTTCTATGAAGGTAGATGATTCATCATATTCGGGATCCTTCTTTACCTGATTATACCCCAATTACCCATCCATATAGGAAATGGATTGGAATCTATAAATTGCCTCAATCAAGAGTTTAATGGTTGGAAATGGGAATTTCTATTTTGGAAAATGTTGATTAAGGTCATTTAAATTGATGGAGACCCTTATTTTCTCATTCTTCTTCTTGACATGAACATTATTGGAAAGCCATCATCGGTATTTCACTTCTCAAAAAATGTTGGATTTGATCAACATGTCAAATTCTGCCTCTACATTCAACTATCGAGAGGGGTGCATCCTCATGGATTCATTCTTGAAGCCTCTATTATCATTTGTTAATACGAGATGGTGCATAGACACATCTATATGTTGTCCAGGAATATCAACATAGTTCCATATGAACACATATTAGTGATTGTTTAGAAATTTGATATACATATATTTATCATCAAGGGACATGGTGGATCTAATTAGTATGTCTTCTAGGTCTTCTTTTGTCTCTATATTCAGCTGTATGAGCTTATATATATGTTGGACAAAACTTCCTCGAATTTCGGAAGGGAGTTTCTGAGATAATCCCCATAAACCGCCATTTTCATGGCATGTGGACACAGTTATAGATGAACAATAAAATATGGGGGCATCTCCATCACTGTCGGGGTAAGAGAGGCCATGAGTGTTTGATCCAAGGTAGTTCTGGGCTATATATGGAGTATGGTATGTGTTTTTTGTCAATCCTCAATGGAATATCAGGCAGTTTACTAGACAAGAGATATTAAATTTTATGCTAGCTATAGTATTAAAGGTGGAATATTTTTCCAGCGTTTGAAAAATTTTTGGGTCTAAAAAATGGAGAAGATAGAAAATAGAGTTTGGAGAAGTAAGTTGTGTGATTTAATGAAGAAGGTTAGGATACATTCTTACAAGTCTTGATTTGGGTTTAGTGCCTAAAAATATGGGAAAATAAAATAGTGTGAGAAATATATAAATGTGTGAGAAATATGTGGTTGTGAAGAAGAATATTATGTGCCCAATGTGACATCAAAACGGGTTTTGCGTTGTCGCAGTGAAACATTTGTGCATCGACGATGATGTGTCAGAAAATTTCTCACAAGGTCATTGAGGCCTATAAATTGTTGTCTACACCCACTCAAGAATTATGATTTTTCCAATGATGATCTAGTTTCACTTCTGCATGAATGATTTTCACGTGAAAGAATTATAGAGAGTCAATCTTGAATACAAGGTGTTACATTAGTCTAAAATGACGGAGTGAAGACGTTTGTGCAGTTTCATGAATGATAAGGGTTGTGGGGAAGGTATGAGTTTCAGTAAAGTCATATTGCGTGAAAAATCCAAAATCATGCTACAAGAGAAGGTGTTGCATGAATGTGTGGTGTGGAAATACTATTAGTCTTTCGATATCTAGTTTTCATGATTAGTTCCTCCAAGTTCATTAGTTGTGGTCATTAAAAAAATAAGAGTCGCATTATAGTTAGAGAGAAAGTGTTAAATTCAAATCAATTAATGTGACCTTCATGTTCATAAACTGAGTGAGATATGACCCAAGGCAGTGATCTAGGGGGAGCCTATTGAATTTTTCTAAAGGACATAGTGATTTATATAAAAATTAATGTAATAGAAGTGTTCCTGGCGTAGTGTGACTATGACCAAACTTATGTATTCCATATCTATTGAAGTTTAGTTGATTTTGGTACGTCCGACACTCTATCGGCGTATGATCCTTATATGTAGCCCATTGTGGTGAGACAAGAATAATGTTATCTTTTCATTCTTCATGTGATTGTTTTCTTACATCTCTAATCTATCTTGTATGTTTAACGATTTCATACCAATGTGGTAATATGATCCATCACTTTTAAAAAAATTGACACCCTGATCCACCTCTCATCTCTCAGGTTATTCCAATGTACTTAAACAAGAAGAGACATTATTGTCCTCTATTGATAATTCATTATTGAGAGATAACAAAGCTGATTATCTGTTACTATGTAACTAGGGGAAGAAGGGAACTGGACCTATTGGACTAGACCTGTGATGTCAACCAGAAATATGGGGATCATATAATAACTATCGAACATACTACTGGGATTCATAGGGGCGATCCCCAAGACATTTGGAACTGAAACCTTTATATCATCATCCACTAAAGGTTTCTTTCGTCCCGTCATGTAGAATTATTCTTCATCATATTTTGATCCACATGTCTTTAAGGGTGAATTTTGACCAAATCGTATGCCAAACATTCCATTGATGGGGTACTTGAAACTTTAATGGAACATTGAGGTTATTACTAAGTACCATTAGAGACAAATCCTTATGAGTAGGTCATTATATTTGGTGTCTTTTTGGATTACCGTAAACTCAAAATTAGAAGTGATTTCCATGATCCAAGCATTGATTTTCATCTTACAAAGATGTCTTTGAACACACTTATCTTACCCTTTAATGGTTATCTTTGTGGGGGATATGACTCCCTCTCTATATCCCAATCATTGAAGGTTTCAAACAGATATGATAATGATCCCAAAACCATTATCAATCAGATCCCTCTAGATATTAACATCATTGAGTATACCTGATACATACTGAGGAATGATGATCCCTTGGATGGTCTCATCATAATGTTAATCAATGATTGAGATGATGACTGGAAATTATGAGGATATTGAATATAATCTAAAGACTTCAGCTACAACGAATTTTTTATTTAATTTCTAATGGATGTAATTGAATTTTGAAAGTTCTTACCTATGTTATTTTGAAAGTGGGAGTGTCTCAAGGATTGAGATCATGGATATTACAATAACAAGCTTTTTCCTAAAGTCATTCTTTGGTTCTATAGTTCATATCTTCATGAATTAGGGTTTCACATAGGCATGATGTTCTGGAACATGGGCATATGAGGTAGATGTTCATAATACATATGTAGAGTTATAGTGAATTTGTTATACAAGTGGCCTAGATCTCATCGGGTTTCCCATTTCCGAGGTGATCAGAAAATTGAACCCCAACAAAGTGGCCATATAGGGAAACATGGTTCAAGCAAATTCTGGAGGGATCTAAGGCCCCTCCCTACCTGTTTTGTGCTTGATGATGTGTGTTCCCATGAGTCATAGATTTATATACGTTCTCCACTGGGATAAGAAAAAAAAATTGGCAATGACTGCATCCACTCTCTCCCCTGTATCCATTTAATTGTTTCATGTGACAACTTATTCCTCTATTTTATGTAAGGAACATATAATTAGGGGACATATTCATCATTAGAGGAGGGGTCTTCAATTTTATCATAATGACAAAACAATATATGATCTCTTCACCTAATGAGTATTTCATTTTGTGGGGTAGTGTCCATGGTGAAGAAGTTACAAGGACGAGGTATGAAGGGGTTAGGGCTATTTTGGGAGCATAATGTGATTCCAACTATTCTATTTATTATTTCTTCCAGTGTTCACGCCCTCTTTCAGGATGCATATCTATTGTTTCCCCCTTGTGGAGTGGAGAATTTATCAGTTTTGTATAGCTATCCTCTAATGGTGGCATGATCTTGATCAACTGTTGTTTGACTCATCCAGTTGTCGATCCATTAACACATATTGCCAGAACATTCTTCAAACCATATTTTTCTTCTTATTATAAAACAATCATTCATTCCACATGATTAGGGTATTTATCTAGTGCCCACTATCAAATATTGACATTGCCTTACCTAACAATTTTTATGATGAAACTTTTCTGGATATTACCAACAATTATTCTATGTTAAGTTAATTTGTCAGTATAGTCGGTGAGGTTTACCATGTCATGTTTCCTAGGATGTGGGAGCTTAAATGGTTATTATTTATTTCTTCTATGAAATAACTAGGGACATTTTGATTTCATAAGGATTATACATAGTTCATCAATTCCTCAAATCATATGTGACCCAGATTTCTTTTTTCTTCTGCTTGAGGGAGATTCTGTGGTGTTTAATAATTGATAGAACATGTTGGGTGGTTCAGATCCCACCTAGGTTCTTGGATAAAAAGTTATCCTAGCATGAAAATGAAAGTTATGGATTATTCTATGCATTAACTTTTACCTTATGTTAAGTAAAAGAGTCAATATTTGGATAGGGTTCAGTACATTGATTCATCTAAATCATGGGTTATTTATGTGAACTCACAGAATCCATCTATCTACATCATTAGGATCATATGTGTTTTCAACTTATCCTTAATATTTTTCTTAACAGATTTATATTAGTTACTCTTGTGAGAGAGGGATGTTGAGCGCATAGGCTAATCCTTTATAACTCCCTAGAAAATTGTACACCTTATCATTATCATGATAATTTTAGTTTTTTAGGTTGATGACCATAATTTTACAAATTATTGAACAAAACTATTGAAGGAATTGATAGTGGGGGTATTCTCATCCTTTAGTGGTTCTCATAATAATACTGATATACCAAAAAAACAATCTGGCCCTGTCAGTGAAAATAAGAAACACCATAGAATTGTCTCTTCCTGTTGATCATCAATCCCCATTATTGGACTACATCTGGATATGAAGTGTTTGAGACATTGTTTAGGGTCACCATTAATGTCAATGGTAGAGAAGGTCTGATGTATTAAGATTGGTGGAGTTTGGGTTTCATCTAACCATTATGGATATAGATTCCTCTATGGATGCATAGGTGTGAGTTTCCCTTCTATGGATTCAATTCAAGTAGATGTAGACTTGATGAGATCATGAATCTCTAGTGAAACTACTATTAGAGCCATCATCCATCCAAATGGGGTGGATGGGGGTTAATGAGATGGACCCTCTTTTATATCATATTGATACTAAATTCATCCAATGTCTAAATGATCTCCCTCGAAAGGGAGAGGTTATTTCCAAAATATAGGGATTACATGATCATTTTTATCTTAATCATTTATTTATACTGGTAGTCTAGATCTAAGGCCAATATAACACTCAAATGCTTCTATTCCTGTTTGATTAACTATGGGATGGAAAATATACATATATTCCTAAAGACAATACCAAGAGTGAATATTTCGCCTGAGTATCTCCTTGTTGAGCTGTCTGAGAGCTTGTATCTCACACCCATATTATAAAAACTACTCATCGAAAGATGAAAACTAAGATGTAGAAACATATTTACCATTTTCTTCAAAAAAAATTCTCTAGCAATTTGGAAAATCAGTATTTATAGGTGCATATTTTGGAATCTTCTATGGTTCCGGGTCTGTGGAGCATCACTTGGGGAATCAAAATCACCCTCCACTTAGTGAAAATTATCAATGTTTTGGACCTATAAATTTGTGTCTTGATCAATGTATACCATGTTGATAGTGATGAAATTCATTTATCAATATCTTATAATGGTGGTTGTTCCATTACATTCAATATTACATGATGATTTTGCACTGCCCTCATTAGTGTTGTTATTCAAAACTTGTCTATATTGGACCACTATGGCTTATAACCCCAATGTGGTCTGATCCCCTTTGCTGAACATTCCTCGTTTCATGTTCTATGAATAGTTACCTTGAGGAATTTTCATTCATGCTTGAAATACGAGCCCCGACAAGCCGATGGTTGTCTCATGGTGAGAGGGACATGTGGGACCCAAAACATTTTCCTCATAATATGGAGAACACTAATTCCCTCTATAGTGATGATGGTTATTGAAATTCCCCTAGACCTGTTGGTTGGGGGAAATTTTGGGATGCATTTGACCATGAATGGTCATGTTTTTTAGGATCCAATGTCTCTATTCTGGGACTTGTTGACTCCTTGGATGTACATGAAGATATAAATAATCCCAGCCCAGTGGGGTGGGGTTGATCTGAAATTAGTACAGATTTCCAAAGTATCCCCTCACGGGACAATGAATCTAGATATGTCGATTGAAATTTAAATTCCCCCAACCATCATCTGGGGTTTCACTCACAACTGGTAAGGAATTTTCTTGAATAATCTAGAGAATTGATGACCCAAGGGGTGGAGTAAGTGGTTGATATTACCATGACCCAAGGGTCCGGGTCTACTCCTAGATGATTGATATGTAAACATCTAGTTTGGAACATTTTATTTGGTTCAATTGTGATCACATGTGAGCTAGGTGGGTTTGTATCCCATGATATGAACCACTATTTACGGGATGTTTTTTGGGTGATAAAAAATTCGGTATCTGTGTTTGAAATGAATTATTTGTGTTCATAAGGCCTAGTTTGTAATATTTTTGGTTGTCCTCTCTATATTTTCATGATATTTTGGAATCGTTTGAAGTAGGATAAATCTATTGTGGTGACCAACTATCCTAAGCATTACCTGGTTCCTTCGATTTAACCCAGAGGTAATATCATTATTGGTCTCTGAATATGTGTAGTTATGTTCTTCCAAGGGAAGAGAAACTATAATTATCTATACAATCATCATCCTTAAATATCGATGCATGATGTGGATTTGGAGATCATTTGCTAAAGATTTTTGATCCACTGATGATAAGAGTGTTTCAGATTTGTACTATGATTTTATATTTTTTGATCCAAATATAGGGAGATAATGAGCAGTTTTAGATAAAAATAGAATATCTTGATTTTATAAAAGTGAAAATCATATCCTAGAAAATAAAAAGGTTGATACATTAGTATCTAATGAGTATTCCACAAATTATGATGAAGATAAGGCATCAACTCCTTTTATATATCATTTGGGATATCATAGTTAAAAGTATAGAGGGCCATAACATGATGTGGAGGTAATTTATGACCAAATATATCCATATTTCAATGTAAACCTCATCCTCAATAGACTTACACTCCACCAAGTAAACCATAGAATATGAATCTGACGGTCACCTTCATATGATAGTGGAGTTCTGCTATAAGTTGATGGGGGAACTATATACCATTGACCCCAATGTTTCAAGAACCTCTGTATATGAAGGTGTTATAGTTTATGACACCTCTATATATAGAGGTGTCTAGGAAAGTCAATGATTTCCATGTCCATGGGAGATATCTCCCTCTAGATTTTGGCCAAGGGGGATATTTGGAGTGGAGTCCTTTTGATCCAAATCCATACTACATAATGAAGAATTATAATAGTAATGAACTTCTTCTACTTTCCCATTGATAAAATAGGTGAGGGACCCTTGTGGTATTGAGTGTTTCTCTGGATCAACTTAAATGAAACTAGTGTTGAGCATATTGGGATATGGTCCATGTCCTACGTCTGGGTAAGAATATATCAACATTCCATAATTTTTTGTAGGAATATGAGCCTACTATTTGATAGTTTCCAAAACTGGCATATAACTATCTGATGCTGCGAGAGTATGGGCTTGTAGTTAGGAAGCTATATGAATATTCTATTGATCAATATCATTATTGATAGATATATGAGATTGTCTTAAATCTTGTTCCATTCTCACTTTGGGATCCTTAGTCAGGATGGGAAGATGATCCAAATCCATATCATTCGGGATATACTAATGGCCTTTCATGGTAGGAGTATGGGCATACCCCAAATCTTGTTCTTCTCTCACATGGTGAGCCCTAGTTGGATTATGAATATGAGCCTAGTCTAAATATGAATCCCCCACCATTATATGTTGATGATCCTCCGACATTTGAGAAGGAATATGATCCTTTTCATATATTGTCTTAGAATAATTTTGGAACATTTATTAGTCAGTGGAAGTAGGAATATGTTACTTTCTTTTGTCATCGTCCATAATATGCTAGAGAAATTCACTGACAAGAACATGATCCTAACACGAGGCTTGTTGCATTTTACATGGTTAGTCCCATCCAGAATTAGGATTTATTCATGATCCTGGTCTTTTAGAGAATGCCTATGTAAATGCTTGAAAAGAATACGAGCATGTCCCGAGAATTTTTCACCTCTTACATGGTGAGCCCTAAACCTAAATATAACAAAACTACACTTTATTACACATAAATAAATGTTTGGATTAAATAAAATTACACAAAATATTAATCGAATGTATGCGATTTTTAGTATCTTTTGGAAATTATTTTCATTACATAACAACTTGAAACATGAAACGAAACATCTTTATTGAAAACTTCTTTGACCTGGTTAAAACATTCCTTCATACTTAACACATCATGGGATAACCCGAGGACATTCAAAAGATACTCGTGAGCTATAAATCCAGGTAAGGGAATAAAAATTACATAACATGAGGAAAAAACACATGTTATAAATTATGAATATCAGTGTATCATAAAAAGAAGCATAAAAACTATGGAATGAAATTGCATGTTAGTCATATCATGGGACATGTGGAAACCATATAAATCACCACATCATAAATAATGGGCAAATTATAAACTACTAAGACTTAATGGTGTAAAATGTCCCATAATGGAATCAGATACACATCTGTACCAACATGGTTTCTTGCACTACAGAATTCGTTTCATAAATTTGGCTTCAAAATTCATGGTTGGATTTCCATTTTTTCCAGATAGAAATCCACAATGAGGGATAATTTAGAAAGATACCCCCTCCTCGAGAGTAGGCCATTGATTTCCATGATATAGGACAAAAATGTGTCAACACATCAAAATGTGATTTTTCATTTTTTAGAGGTGATCTTAACCATGTCTTGATGTATTTATCATTTTGAAATCATCAATTAGGCTCTATTAAGAGCCCAAGTAGGCTCATAAATCAAAATTTATGGCTCCCAAAATAAGATAAAATTTGTTATTGGGATTTTCATCAGCTTTTTTACCAAACATGAATTCCATATTTGCATGCAAAAAATTGCATACCATGTCATCACTTCCTAGGGTTTCATATTTTATTATAAATCGGCCCCTTGGTTAACTAATTTAGAGAACTAAAAATTCAGATGAACTCCATGCAACTTGCATGTATCAGCTTGTATGGATATCTTATGTGCATTAGCTTGTATGGATAGGTTGCACGCATTATATTTCATAGATAGCTTGCATGAAACAACTTGTGAAGATCATATTGTGCAGAAAACACTTTTGCGCCACCCACTTGAGCACGACCAACTAGTTCACCAAATCTCTTTCACCTAAGGTCAAATGTATTTCCAATAAATACACCCATTAGGTATTCATTTTAATGGATAAATTTCTCCAATGGAAAATTGAAACTTTGGTCACCCTAGTGCTTCTCCCCTGTCTTCCAAAACCTCATAGTTAGTTACTCAAAACCTAAAGAGAGGGGATTAAAGGATATTCATAAGGATTAAAACCATTTAGTGTTTTAAATCCATAACACTTTGCACGACCATGGAGACCAACCTCCCTAAATCAAGAAAAATTGTTCACCCTCCATTACTTATATATAAACTTGATCACCCCACCTCTAGGAATACCTATAATGTCTCTTGAAAGCTTGTAAAAAGTTTTTCCCAAGTCTTATCCTCCTGTATTTCTCTAACTTAAGGTGACATCTAGTCTCTGTATCCTACTTGTGTTCCCAATACCTAGGAGTCATAGACTTCAACAACCCTCTTTGGTTCTCATCACCTCTTCCCCCTCTACAATCCTTTCATGTAGTCTCATTCAATGATATTAATGGTAGATCTTATTCTTCAATTTCTTTCAAGTCTATATGGGATCATGTTGAAAAATCCACCCAGAACAACCTATTAACAAAACCTTAGGGTAAGGCACACCAGTGTGTCTCCTTTTTAAATTTGTATATCTATGGTCATTAGTTTCCCATTCATTTTATATTGGAAATATAGGGTTCATTCACTATCTATGGAGTTGTATCTCCGTATACACAAGGTCACTTCTCATAAGATCATTATTGAGGAGTTTCATGTTTGGAGGATTAGAGTTCAGGGCATGTACATCCATTTTCTCCATAACCAATTACCTCAGTTCCTTGATATGGTTGGTACAATTCACAACTTCTTTTATTTTTAACAATCAAAATGTCTTAGAGGGATAAAGTTTAGGGAATCCATCCTAGAGTAAGCCCCTATTCTGTCAGGCCTGACCCAATGACCTCATTTTTTATTTCATGTTGAAAGGTTCATTGCTCCTCACCCTTTTCCACTATTACTTTATATTCATTCACTGTTGGACCACCTCTACCATCATCAATTGAAAAAGTGTGTGGTTTAATGAATATTTCACATCCTCTTATTTCTCATAGTAAGCATGACTCACATGATCTTAGATATTTATGATTATTACAACATATGAACAATCTGCCTCATCTCATAAACTATTAGAACTCCGATTCCGACCGTAATTAGGGTACATAGGAATCCTTCACCCAAGGCTCGAGCACAATGAACATCCTCCTCCATAGTACAACCCTAATTCTCTTAATATGAGCATCCCCATTATGGGTAAGCACTGAATTTAGACCCTTTTTTAATCTCCATGAGTTAAAATATCTCTCATGGACCTTTTTACAAGTACAAGTTCTTTATGAGTAAGCCCTAACATATTTCTATTAATGAGATGTACTCCCCTATGAGACCCACTTAACTATGTGGGATTTGGATTCCCATTAATGTGGGATACATATGAATCCTCCCTGAGATTCAAACCTAACTCTCCAAATCAAGCCAAATTTTTGGGCTATATTACTAGTTGGGGATAATCCAACTCAGAAACCTATATCATTTCCATTTTTCTTTTGGCTGATTAGGATTATGTGCCACACCTAACTTTGACAAGTCATTTCTATATAAGATTCCCTTAACACACAAAATTAAAATATATGGTTTCATCCTTATAAATTGGAATTAAAATATATGATGTGTTCCATTAAGCTACTCCAAAAATGATTGTTTTGATCCCATTCACATGGATACGTATATAGCCCATTTATGGGTATGATCCCAAAATAAAAATAACTTTTTTCTACCTGTGTGACCATAAATTCTCGAGTTCCCCATGGAGTGGCATAAAAACTAGCATCATTGTAACAAAGCGTTGAAAAACCTATAAGTAGTATATAAGAGGATACAATTTATTGAGAACCTTGAATATATACAGATATATCCATTGATGAATAACCTATAATAAATACATATTATTTTGATTTCCTTAGATGTTAAATAATTAATTCCAAATGTCAAATGAAAACCTACAATATACTTGGTAAATTAATAAGGATTTATGATCTTATCTTAGATCATTATGAGAGTACCAGAGTAGGTAATAATTCCACCCATAAGGTTTTGATGAGCCCAACCTCCCATCATCTCAACCAATGTGAGTTATTAAGTATCCTAGATATGCAATGATAATGAAAGAATTCCTTTAGAAAGGATCTCCCTTGGGATACAAAACCATTGGATTATTATCACTCCAAAAATAAATCTGATAGAAACTATTCGTAATTAGTGATTATTAATCAGAACACACTTTCAAAGGGAAACAATAAATGATCAACCCAACGTGAATCCTTAACAATGATTATAGTGTTACCAATCAGTAAGGCCCTTATTTATTGGTAAAATAAGTCATGACAAGGGAATCAATCATGCATGTTTTCATCTTAAATTTGATTCTTTTCTGGGGTTCATTGTTTTAATTTTTCATATATCCATGTTCTTTCTTTCTAGGAACACCATTAATTTCAAATGGATTATATCATGTTTTCACCCGTGAATGCCTCAGCAACTACTCAAGATGGATCCTCGTCCGCTCAAAATATGTCAACACTAACTCAGCGTCTTCAAAATTCGTTATCCAAGTCATTGGTACAAAATTAAAATCATCACAGTACTATCTTGACTATTGATTATGCATGATAGGCACTCCAAATCAAGAATAACCCCCAGTCCATTGGTCAATTATGAACAGTGGTTCAAAAGGAGACAATTTCAATCACCATATTCAACAATTTCTATAGTTTATCCCTAGAACACAATCAAAAACCCTTCCTATATTACAGGGAGCTCAACCAAGAGGCTATCCATAGCCTCGTCCTAAAGACATAGGGGTCATTCACGAGGGTTCCATCAAACATTCACCATCTCCAATGCCGCAAAGTTTCAAAGCCTCAACATGATGACGGCGTTATCTTTAGATATCCATCCCAAGTCCCTAAAACCCAGACATACAAGATGAACCACCAAGGACAAAAATTAGACAATAGGGTTCAGGTTCCAACATTTCCCCCCTCTAAATGATTCCATCAACCCATCATGACAGAAAACATTGAATTTTCACATACACCCATTCACCTTAATACTTCTAGCCAACAAACTCTCTAGTGGAACTCAACCAATCCCTCTATTCAAATCCGGTTGAATACTGTGATTTGACACATAAAATTGCTGATAATATTTTAGAAATTCAGTAGATTATTCTGGCCACATCCAAGAAAGCATGTCAACAAAGTGTAGCATAAAATTTTAAGTAGAAACATTCACCTTCCAATATCCATCATGGTTGCCAACAGTCTCATTTTGTAGCACTCTAATTAATTTGTCAGATTGATCTAATGACAAACCTGGGGCATAAAACACTCTCTTCCGCCATACTTGAGTACTTGATATATCAATTTATTTGAATGAGAGGCCAATATAATGTACATACACCTACATTAAAAACGGATTGGATGTATATTCCCATTATGGCTGTGGAAGTCACCAAGCACATTTTGGATATAGTGAATGGGAAGACACAAATTCCCGCACATATCCTAGAAGCTTTCCATAAAATCAAAATGAAAACATCAATAGTAATTGAGAGAAAAATACATAATTGTTTCTCGATACCTAGGATGAATCATCAGTATGCCATCCTGGAGCAGATATATACCTCTTTTCTAGTTCAGAAGGGTTATGAGGAACAATCTCCCATATCATTCAGACAATCTTATTGGGAACATACACTCATTCTAAATGGAGATAACATATCTATTCTAATTTCCACTATAAAGAAGGAACATATAGGTTCTCATGATAACCTCTTTTCATATAAAGTGTCCCAAAATAGAAGTAATAGAGCATCTAAGAATATGTCTCCCCAATAATAGTTAGAGAATCAAGCGTCAATCAGCAATCTGGATCCTATCAATGTTGTAGTTCTTGATGCCCTCGGAAATTTATCAATTATAGCTCAAGATCCTACACTCCCATTAGAAACATATGGGAGTTGTTTTAGTAATTATGAAGTTCTTCATCTGATAATTCATTATAAAGGCTTGACTCATGAAAATTCAGTCAATTTAAAGAACTTATATCTGAAATAGTTCCATGACATCCTTCCATGTGTACAGAAGAACAAGGAGAAAGAGGATTTATCCTTTTCTATAATTCAACATGGTGGTCCTACCCGTGAAAGCATTAACTATAAAAGATCTATTCATATTAGTTCTTCACATTTTCAGGAAAATTCTATAACTGATAATGTATTGATGAGAAATCCCTCTTATCTCATGTCAAATGAATACTTAAGGTTAGACATGTCTAATTCCTTGTCACAGATATGTGAAGTACATTTGGATATAAATGATATGACAATGTGATGGTCATTCTCTAGATATACATTGGTTCATTTGACTTATAATATAGACAATAAAACATCAACTAGTCCTAGGACTTGTGATAAAAAAATCAATATGTTTCCACTTTTGTTGGACCATATTGAGAAACCTATAGGTAATGATGAAGAGAATATGTTGAATATGAGAAAACAATTGGTTAAGGGTGAATTACTAGTCATGTTTTGGCCTTCAGCAACCTCTCAAGACAACATTCCAAAATTGATGGCATAAGATTGTATTCCTAATATCCACCTCTACCTATGGATGAATATACATCATTTAATTACCATATTATTACCATATGATGAATATCAAAGTCATGTTTGGAAAATAGTCGTGTTTTAGTTCCAAATTGACTTGGAATAACTCAATTATTCTTATCATCTAAAGGTAGAGACACATTATGAGGTCCTCTAACATGCTTGCCTCCATGAATTACTATGTTTGGAACAATTGATTTCAGAAAACCCATCTCGTGTTCATGTCATAGGATGAGTTGCACATAGAGGAATACATTTCACAACGCTCCAAAATCACCAAATCCCACTGAAACTGGTCTCATGTAATTTTATTTCCCCATGCATGCTATAAGAAACAAATTATATTCATGGTCGAAGAGATGACCAACAAGAAAATTCCTCGATCTTTTTTCAAAAATGTTTTTCTCAAAGAGAGGATGATGTTGAGATTCTTTCTCCTAAAGCATCTGAAAACAGTAATCAGGATTCCTGATTAGTGTATGTCATCGATCAGATAAAAAAATGTCTGAAATAATACAACTGTCTCCAGAAATAATATATTTAAGTGGGTTTTTTATAATTCACCAAATCAATGTGTGGAATAGAATTCGTAAAATCCAAAGAGCAGCTGCACTGATATCAGCCATATCATTTTAGAAATTACCACAACCTATAGGTTTGAGGGATTTTTATCCAAGCCTTTAGAGTCAATAATTATTGTCTGATGGGATTATGATGATGAACATGAATATCCCCAGCCTGTAGGGAAGGGGGATTTTCCACTCCCACAATCCCCTCTTTAGTGGATATTAGTTTTCTGCTGATTAGGGAAGAATCCACCAAGTGAATGTACAAATAATCTATCCAATTATTCCCTTTAGATTACTACCTATCAAATAGTTCCTGGGGAACTAAAAATTTGGAGAAAAAAATTCTTATGGAGGATGAAGAGGAATGAGATCTTATAAAGATTTTAATATAATGTCAACAATGCATTATTCGTCGGTGAATGTCATTAACACCGTTATGCAAGATCCTCTTGAAAATGTGTCTTGTTTAGGTGGGTTATAGGATTATGTTATTATTCAATATATGGTACACACTGATTAAATTGATGTAGGTGTGCATACATGAAATCATAGGCCAATCCAAAATCAAGGTATTGACTTCAATAATCAACATCCACATCATCGAGAGGAACCTAACAAGGGGAAATGTAAATTCCATATCAGATCACAATATCCATTAGTGAAGAACAATATCATTATTTTAAAGGATTATTTTCCTAGAAAAAAGAGGAAATGGGGGAGTTGAGAAGGCTCAATGCTAAGTTACTCTGAAGGATTATTTCTTCCAAACATACTCCAAATAAAGATCCTCAACAGTCACTTCCAATTTGATCTCTTTAACAAAGAGGATTTTTTCAACTTATGATGTGGATAATTAATTCCCCTTTTGGAAAAAAAAGTCATCACAAGGTCAAGAACATCTTTACATGCTTGTCTCCGTGGGTTATCCAAGACTAATACTAGTAGCACCACCACTAGTGGTCTTGCTAGTACCCGCACAAGTTTTGGCACCAACAACTATACCTATCCTAGTCCCATATCAGCCATATATTCCTCAAATGATTATGAATTAAATTGAATCATTAACAACTTAATTGGAAGCTATGGATGACTGACATGGACTGGTACAATTGTAAAATATGGCTTACCCAGAGTGAGTAGATCTCGATTCCTCCACCACCAAACTTTTTTAATACCACATTTTCAATAATTAATTGTTTGGGAAATCCAAAGCAGCACTTGAATCATTTCATGTCCTACTATGATCCCATTATAGGGAAATTTCAACAAAAAAAAAGCAGTAAGACTCTGATATTTGTCGTGAAATCACTGAAGGGGACCTTTGTATAGTATAAATGTTTTTAGTCTTCATCAATTACTAGATGGGAAGTCCTCCATTATAAATTCATTTTCCAATTAAGCTCGACATTGTGGAAGAAAATAGTATTTGATCATATGAACTGAAAAAAAGGGAGAATGAAAGAGCTTCAATTTCATTTCTCGGTAGAATGGATTAATAGACTCCTTGAATATACCACTTCCACAAGAAGTGTTTCTTCCGATATATGTATAAAATATCCATAATGTGTTTCACACAACACTAATCCATATAAAATACACATGAGGGTTTCAAGACCCGGATTCAATCAGCTACCATCTGGATAATTCATTCATGGAAATCAATGACAAGTATCATGTAATCCCATAAACTTGGAGATGGAGAATTGGAAAAGCAGAGACTGTTACAATTACACTCATGTATGAAACTATAACTGCTTCTATTTCAAAGACCTCATTATACCATAGGGCTCATTCTTCTGATCATCAACAACAAAAACCACATCATCAAGATGATCAAAAATATCAACGGTGAAGATATTTTTAGGACTTAAAGAACAAAGTTTACTCTTTTTTTTGAATAGACATGTTACTTGTTTCATCATTCCAACCTTGGAATGAAACATATTCTAGCTTCCAAGACCTAATAACCTGAAATAATAATGACATTAGAATCTCCAAAACTATTTTCGATTCTATAAATTATTGGTGAACCACATCAATGTGTGTTTTTTAAATCATCTCCTATAAAAGATGGTGGAATCTAGAAAAGTGGAACTAACAATTTCATCTCCCAGGTAGCATGCATTACAGTTACCAATCCGGAGGAGGAATTAAAATGGTAGAAAGACAAAAGAATAAATGATAATAATTTAGATGATTGAATGGTTAGAAATGTGATTAATCAAACTCACTCCTTGTTAAAATAATAGTTTAAATAAATAATTGTGCCTCCTTCCACTTCTGTTGCAACCAAGCCATCTTCGACAAATGATTAGTCCCCCCAAGGTCATCCCTCAAAGAAGAGACATGGTCAAAATGATATTGAGAAGTCAGAAGAAGATGAGATTGTGTCAATAAAAAAGTCTCCCTTGAATTTGGATGATTTCATGCCAACTGTCTCAAAAGCACGGGCATTTCCCCGCCAATCAGCACAATAAAAACTGACATGTCATGCAGAATCTTCATCTGATGAGGAGTTGATCTTGAATTCTGTTAATGTTATCCACTTAATGGTCCCCAAGGAAAATGATTATTCGGATTATGAACAGGAATTCCCGATACTGTATTGGGGAACTATGGGAAGAAATCAGGGATGATTATATTAGATAAGACATGGGTATACTATAATCCACTATTTTAATTAAACCCCTACTCAAATTGTTTACATAGATGAAACTGTTGGGAAATCACTTCAACGTCATAAGTAATAACAAGGTAACTCTCCCACACATTATAGAATCATCCCCAACCTAATCATCATGGAAGACATATTAGAGGCTATACAACCACTTTGTATGAAGGTTGGATAAACCGATCATCATATCCCATCAAGATAATAAGTATTTCTACCCTCTTCCCCAACACATGGTACATATATATCAAGAGCATCAGCATCCATGGAACCTAAAAAACCGCACCTCCTTGCCAGAAAATGTAGTTCTTTGGACAGGAAGTATTATGTTTTGAAAAAAGTAGCACATTAACTAGAAAATTTATCTATCCTGGGTGCTCTGAACCTATCAAAATACATTAAAAAAACACATATTGATGAATTTTCAAGTCCTCGTGAGTTTGAAACCGAGGTTATTGTTGCTGAGGACTAGCATATAGTGAATGATCCTATAGAGTTCCACGTCGGTGTATATTTTATGGATAGAGATGAGGTTGATGTTGAACAAGAACACATTTGGACCTTGTACTTATATGGCATGGTCAATGATATAGACATTATATGTTCATTCATTGATAATGTCTATGGAGTCAACCTCATTACAATCAGTACACTTTGTTGATTGGGTATTACTAAATATGACTTCTCTCCACCCTATTTTATGATTCAAGGTTAGGAAAAGAATGAACATGAGCCTCTAGGTGAGATAACACTTAGAATTTAGTTGTGGGTTCATATATCTAATTAGAATTTCAAGGTTGTCTGATAGGATACACCCATCCACATTTTTCTTTAAAATGACTTGGTTACATAAGAATGCAGTCATTCCTTCATTATTATACCAATGTCTCAAGTATTTATTCGGAGGTTAAATTGGGACATTTCACTATTACATGTCCCCATTAAATACTATTAAATCACTTTATATTGAGGTATAGTTCTATCACACAAATCGATCATGGTCCATGAAGAATGATATAATTTGATTCAAATCACCGAATAGTATAAAAAATATCCCAGGCAACCCATTCTAGATTCATTGTGAAGATTATGTACTTCCTATCAATAAAATTAAAAGGGTAGGCGACAATCCCAGCACACATTAAGTTAATTCCATAATATCAGTTCTAGAATTCTAGCCTGATAACACGGGTCAAATTATTGATTTACCAAACAGTGGTTAAAGCTTAAAAAGAGATGTCATAATTCCAACCACCGAACATAAATGAATATTTGCTTCATCATCCATTATAGAATAATTTGATACATCAATATAAAAAGATAGGGATACTAACTCACAAACCATTATTTTCCCTTCAATACTCCCCGAAGACCCTTCACCATCAGTAGGGTCAAAAATGGTCTTTTGTTATTAAATATGTCCAAACAAAAAATCCTCCCCGAGCTCTGAGTGTCATAATTCATAACATACCCTTCACATAGAAATAGAATAAGCAACATGTGAGGAATTGGAAAAAATATGATATCTAGGATGCCCCTCCGGATTCGAGGATGGTGTCTCCACCACTGTGGATGAGATCAGTGACATAAATTTCGGTAGAAAGGAAGATCCTTTTCACACTATAATTAGTGATGCCTTGACATTAGAAGATCCAAATGTGTAAAATTAATTTCTAAAGAAACATAGATACATATTTTCATATAAATATTAAAAAAATGAATGGCCATTACCCCGATGTGGCAACTCATCATTTGGGTTTTCCAAAATAGAATCAGGGATTTAAGAAGGCGACAATAGGAACACACTCAACTCATGCCTCCAAAATAGAGGATAATGTTAACAAATTATCTAATATAACATTATTTTGGAGTTGAAATGTCCCAAATGGATGGCCAATATTGTCATAGTTAAAAAAGAAAAATAGGAAAATTATAGATTTCATTTATTTCATAGATCATAACAAGCATTGCCCCATAAGGGAATTTATGTTTCCAATCATAGAACATACGATTGATGCAACAAATGGATATGATACTCTATCATTCATGGATGGATAATATGGGTATATCCAAATTCAAAAGGTCCCAGAATATGACTAATCTACATCTTTTAGAGATCCTACAGACAAATTTTTCTATCGGGTAATTCCATTTGTCTTGAAGAATGTAGGACCAACATATCAACATACAAAGCACCATTTTTTCAATCCATTCATCAGGAAATACATAGAATTCTATGTGTATGATTTAATATTATAGTAAAAACAATGATATGATTACATGGTTAATATAGAGACTATATTTAGCAAGCTTAGGCCACATAATTTTAACATGAACCCAAGGAAATGTGCCTTCAGGGGAACCATTGAGAAATTTATCCATTTTTTTGTATGCCAACATGACATCAAAGTAGACCATAAAAGGACTAAGGATATCCCTGGTAGGTCACCTCCTTGAAGCTTGAAATAATTGATATTAAATCAAGGAAACATGGCCTATCTATATTTTTTCATATCCAATTTAATAGGAAAGTGTTTTCCATTCACCTAATTGTTGACGAATGAGGTCACATATTAGTGGACCAATGAATTCCAAAAATCATTTGATATCCTCAAGAAATACCACTTGATGAAAGGGGTCACATATCAGTGGACCAATGACTACCAAGAAACATTTGATATCCTCATGAAATACCTCTTGATACCACTAGTATTGATGCCACATATAGATGGAAATCTTCCCATTCATTATATGACAACCTTGGAATGATAACATCACACCTTACTTGCACAGAAGAATGATGTTGGGAATGAAAACAACCTTTACTATCATAGTCAAACAATACCCTACATTATGAATCAATATTCAGATATGGAGAAAACATTCCATGACTTAATAATTGTGGTTTGGAAATTGAAACACTATTTATAGCATCATGAGGTCCACTTGGTATCTCGCATGAACAGACTCAAATTTATCTGCAGTTTTCCTATGATTACATGATTTCTGGAATTGTGGGCGGTTATTTTTTAAATGATTGATATATTGTTTGTTCTCTAGAATCTAGTAAAAGTCCATGATTTATCATATTTCCTTGAAGATGAACCATATGTCAAAGAAAAATCACATAATATTGAATTTTTGGATGAAGAAAAATTATCTATTCAATATGTCCACGAATGTAGGAAATGTAATTTTATTTTCCTTCTAGAAGTCCAAAGTGGAATAGAATGGAAAACCCTAAAAATAGAAAATTTGGGTTAGGATGTTTGCCTATCTCTATATAGAAGGAAATGTTTCCATATTCTATTCTACTATTATAAGGTTGTACCAACAATGATGTATAACATCAATCTCTCATTGTCATTGTATAATTTTCACTACAAGTACTAGTGGATTACATGGAGGTGAATGGTGATTCAAAATTTAAAATGGAACAAATAAATAGGGATTCCACCATTAGAAAGGAAGAACTAACCCATGATGTGATTATGTTAAAGGTTTAATTGTAGAATTACCAAAAAATACAATATTGTCTTATGTCCCCTTGTGACAAAATAACCAAGCTGATGCATTGTAAAATGTATCCATAGCCTTAGAAGATCTAAAATGGGATAAAATGATCCCTAATATCTCTCATCATCTAGTGGTTTCACCATTTTTCAAAATCATATTAGATTAAATAAATGGAATAATTCCCATTTATGATACATATGCTCATACCAGAGGATGGATGACACCCATCATAGAATATATCCAAAATGGGGCACTTCCACTAGATATAATTAAATGTGAAAAAATCTGGAGACATGAAGTTAATTTTACACTTCATATTGACCCAGATCACCAAAATATACTTTATTGATGAGGCCTCTAGGAAATTTTTATTATATGCATTGATGGTGATAAATCCACGATTGACATGAAAGAAGTACATGTAGAAGTATGTGATGCTCAACAATATGGGAAAATTATTTTTGATGAATTATGAAGGCTTGGATACTTTATTTATTCAATCATACAATACTGCATAGATTTCACTAAGATGCTTCATTCATTCAAGATGCATGCCAACATCATTCATTTACTTGCAGAATTTCTATATATACCTAAATACTCATGGATATTTTCTAATTATATAATGGATGTGGTAGGACCCTATCCTCTAGCGTGGGCCCCAGAGTTTAGGTATATTCTTATTACTACCGGTTTCTTATCTAAATGGGATGAAACAATACCTTATAATAAGTTGGGGCCAAATAATTGTTATCTTTTACAAAGATAATATCATTACTATATATGGTGCCCCTCACACCATATTGGTGGAAAATGGTAGTAATTCCTATTCTAAGGAGTTAAAGATGATATATCAGAAGAAAAATATCCAATCAAACCATTCATGTCACTACCATATATCCACCAATGGACAGATATAGGATTTCTACAATACATGATCGAATATAACACAAAAGATGGTGGATATAGATCAAAATTCTTGGCATGATAAGATCATTACATATTTGTGTGCTTATCATATTATTACTTATACTTCCACAAGGTAAAACCCATATTCATTAGTGTATAAAATAGAATAAATTATTCTAATTTACGTTTAATTTCCTTCACTCCGAGTTTCCGTATGTGACCAATTATCAATAGATGAATAGTCTCAGAAGCGATTTAATGAGTTGTAATAATTATAAAAAAAAGATATTACATACTCGACATTATATGGAAGTATATTAGAATATAATAACATGATATCAAAACAAGTGTGTTTTCCTCCCCTCATTTTCTCATAGAGAAATTGGTATTAGTCCATAGGACTGTGATGATGCCAGGAAAGAAGCCTCCAAATAATGATCCGAAGTGGGTTGGACCCTATTCGATAGATATGATCTACTATAATGGAACTTATTACCTAATATAAATTTATGATGAACCTATTACAAATTCAACCATTGAGTGATCCTGGAAGAATTACATGGTTTAATAACATAGAGTACTGTCCTAGTTTCTGGACATTAGACTTCATAACAACCATATGAATCCATGCTGCATGACGATATAATGTCTAGCTTCTATGTCCTTGTTGCTATATGTAATATTTCAATACATCACTTGTACTATCTACCTGACATTAAGTTGTGTGGTTAACATCTACTTCGTTTAATGTTATGAAATCCCGCAATATACAAGAAATTGAAATTCATTGTGGTTCATCAAAAAATGAGTAGCTTCTTTGCGCCAAAATAACACATGTCATTGCTACTTCTTTTGTGGCACAATAGTCCCATTTATCCCATTATTTCAATTAGATCAACATAAAGACCAATTTTACAGAACTACACATGTCTTGATTCATATTCCAATGAGATATGTAGAGACACAGAGATATCTAATATTCTGTTGATCCACAAAAAATTAAAAATTACACCATTACATGTGTTTATGAGTTTGATCTGCATAGAGAATACTATTTTAAAGAACAACAGTGGCTTTATTATCGTTCCATTGGGATACATAGTGACACCATGTTCTCCAATTTTTGGCCCAGTCACATCAATAATGAAATTTGTTTATATTTGTTTCTTGTATATGATCCAAATCTATATAGAGTACTCATATAGAATATAAGGATTGATCTTCTTACCATCTTCTATCATATGTTTCACCATTATTCCAGCATGTGTTAAAATCCTTTATCTCAAACATCAAACTCAATTGGTTTAGGGAATGATCCTTTCAATAACTACAATTTTCTTGATTCTCATTTAATGGGGATACACAATGATGCCTTGATCCCTAATCTTGGCCCAAACCATGAAAAAATAAATTATAAAACCCCCTTTATTCATTGTGTGTATGAATAAAACGTGAATAGGGATTGTTTCAAGAACAACACGTTGCTTTATTCTCATCCATTTGATATATTTATTGACACCCAAATCTCTAAGTTTTGTCCCAACCACAATTTCCTGAAAGAAAACCATATTTATTTTACCTTCACTCAAATAAAATTTTCATAGGGGATTCTCTCAAGATTTGTAAATTGATTATCATTTTGATGAGATTTATGGTGATTCCTTGACATTATACATTATGCCCACCCATTATCCTAGAAATTATAAAAATCCATCTTCCCCATGTAAAAAATTGATTGATATTTGAAAGAATCTCAAGAACTCTATGTGACATGATTATTTAATCAACAAGATAATTAAGGATTCCAAGATCCCATAACATGTCTCTTCCAATATATAATTATCGTACCCTTATCATTCACTTTTTAAACCTTTGTGTCATAGAAGAGACCTTTTACAACTCATTTTTCTCTCACTAACCAGAACTCTTTTGGGCTTAATAATTGGTCAATTAAATTATCAGCATAAATGAGGCATTTCAATTCCTATTTTGGGTTATATATCCTCATCTAATGAAAATAAATTGAATGATACTATTGAAAAAAAACATAATGTGGATTTATTGTTTATTTAGTAAGATACATTGTGACAATTTTTTCATATTCTATGGTTCAACATCATATTCCTTTTCACTTTACAATGACCTCACATCCTCAGCACATGATGATAAATTGCATGGACCAACTAGAACTGCGGGTGGCTTGATTCTCATTTCTATGAGATACGTAATGATTTCTATATTTAAAATAATGGGAACATCTTAAATATTATTTAAAAAACTTCTTCTCTCCCATGTATGAGTTAAATACATATGAACATATTCATATACTATTAATATCAAAGCCCATAATGTCCTCACCGCATGAATTTAAACAACATGGTTCCCAGAGATCTATTTCTATCTTGATTCTCATCAAATTTATATACATAGTGAATTCTTGGACATAGTTATTTATTAAAGACATGGGATAAATGAAAATTCCGCATATCGAATATACAATTAAACATTCATATAGGAGCCCATTATTTTTTCCTCTCCTTAGAGATCCCACTAATGAAACAAAATATATTCCCATTTTACATATGATTTTATTATATCTAATGGAATAGAAAATCATTTCCAACATTGAATAAAATATTTCTCCTATTTATTGAAAATAACCCATTTCATATTTTAAACTCTTAATCTTGAATAATTTCAGATTTTCATAGTCTTTCCTTGGTTTCTAGTGGTAGTGTTTCTGAAAAGTGATAACTCTTCTCCCCAACTATATCGTACGTTCCCCTAGGTGGACTTATATAAAATACAGATACATAATTGGCCTATTACCCAAAGGATAACACTTTTTTCTACGAATCATATGAAATATATGTCCCTGCATAATAAAGCCTACAAAATGAGTTTGTCAAAAAATGTTAACAGTGTTCTTGTTAGAAGCCTCTTATGTCCTGTTCAAACATTGAAGATGATATAAATGAGACCTTATTTTAAAGTTTCCATCCATTATATATTTGTCCCATATCCTTTATCTTATGTTGACAGTCTCTATGAACATAGTTTACACATTTTTCTTCTCCATGTGTTTAATGCATATAGAAATAATCTTGTTCATTTGACCACATATCATCAATTGTTTCCATGATATATTGTTTTAGTAAATTTCCCTAAAACTATAGATTCCATGTTTATTATGTTTGGGTTAAAACTTGTAATGAGCATATTCTTTCGATTAATTGAATATCATGACTGGAAATATCCCCTCTATATTCAGGTACTTTTTTTTCATATAACAAAATCTATGCTTAGGAAAATATGAATCTCTACAAACTTTCATTGAAATTTATCATTAGAATGCAGAATTTTTGACATCTCATTTATTTGACCATGTAGTATATTCCCTTTGGTGTTCATACATACAAATCATCTACATAAAATTTCTTTCAACATAAGTATACCCATATTTGTCTAGGCATCATATTCCCTAGCAGGCTCGACATAATACATCCTCTATAACAATTTTGTCATATAATGGTGACATGGTTATTAGAAGTGAGATCCTCTATTTCTATACTTCAGTGTTTATATTTGGTGACAATTAAAAAACCATCATGAATCATGATTCCCCTTTTAAATATCTTAAGAATATTTGAAAATTCCCCAACTATCAAGAATAGTTTGTATTATAATATCCAAACTTGTGGTCAAGGCTCCTTGAAATTACACATTATCTTTTTTAGTGAAAAATTCATAAATTTAAACTGTCAACAAAAGGAGATATAGTACCCACCATGTTTATAACAAAAAAAATGAAAATATGGAAAAACGGTGAGTTTTATCTCACTAGACCTACACTCTTTACGATTTAAGTAATATCAAGCAATTTTAAAAAATCAAAATTAAAATCCAAAACACAATGTTTGTAAGGTTGTACATATGACTAGAGAAATAGTCAAAATGTGCTCACTTGAATCATTAAATTAGGTAAATATGGGAGTATCATTCCATACATTACATAGCTTTAATCCCACAAAATGAAGTTTGAATGCATCATAGTTCACAAAATTTAGCATAGAAACAGATCATATTCATTACTAATGAATCTAATTGTAGGGGGTATTTTATTGGCATAGTAGAAGGTGTTTAATTCAATTTGCTACAAAATTCATGTTGGGATTACCATTTTTTCATGATACTGATCCAAAATGGCTGATATGTTTTAATGATCCCCCTCAAGGGCAGGCCATGGATTTCCATGATCAAAGAAAAAAAAATCAACGAATCAAAATGAGATTTATGATTTTCTTCTTAGATTATATGGTTTATTAACCATGTCATTATGTGGTTACTGTAACACCCCAACCCCAGAAACTTGTATCTAGTGCGTTATTTTAATACATTAGAATGATTACAAGGAATCATGTCCCGAACGAACGATCAGTTTAGCAGCCATGGAAAATAGATTACATACATCAATGTTACATTACACATTCAAAAATAAAACAGAACATATTTGATACATTGATAATTCCATTAATTTCCTAGCATAAACCTGCATATCCATCATAATTCACTTAATGGAATCCTGGCATATTAAAACATAAGAATGGGGTGAGCTCATAAGCTCAATAAGTGTAAAAAATTTAGCATAAGATATAATCTTTTAAGGAACGATATGTAATTAAAACAATAGCCATTTTAAACCTAATCATGAACAGACTATAGAAAAAACAAGTTAAACATCACCATATAAACTTGCACATGTATATTCTACTAGTCAAATAATCACATGTAATACCTACTTTCATAATGAGGTAATATGTAATGCTAGAGATCATTACCACATAGTCAAGACCTCATTCCAAGACTAGAAATATTTTTTTGTCAAATACTTGTTCAAAGACAAAAGTTTTTTTAATGACACCTACCGATTCATCGAGGGACTATAGTGGGCCCCATATATCACTTACTGAGTCCACTATATTCTTCAAGTGAAAATAATGAAACACAACGTAAAAATTTGTATTAAAACCTCCATAAAAAACATCAATAATTCAATTATAAACCATTAATGGTATAAAAATAGATCATCCAGAGTCGAACATATCATAATTCATTTGATAAAATATGTATTATTTTATTATAATAAGTCAACCTTAAACATTAATAGTATCTAGTAATGAATGTTGACATAGTTGAAAATGATCAAAAAAACGTTTTGAGAGAAATATCCCTTTTGTGAAATAATTTAAAAGTCACACATTTATAAAGGTATTAATTAAAAATCAATTTTTTAATCAAATTTTCCCATACCAAAATGATACTTTTGAAGGGAATTAACATTTTAAAACAATCATGTCCATTTAAATAAAACCTTAAAACCATTTCGAAAACATGGACATTAATGTGAATGATTTAGAAGAATAATTATATAAAACATTTAAAATGATGTTTTAGTTAAAGAGTACCTTAAAAGAATCATTTTGAAATATATTTTAGGAAACATGAAAATGGATAATAAATATGTCCTAGATAATACTTACAAATAATGAATCTCGGATAATAATGAGGTTGAGGAACTAACCCTTACTTTGCACTTTCCATTGGTCGTGGGTACGTTTAACCTCCAATATGATGACCGAAGTATGATATTAATTAATACTAGACCCATATTTATTATATCATACATGATTCATTTATGACCTAATACAACCCATTTTATAATGATTTCAATGATAAATTAACATTTCGAGTATCAATCACTTTCTTTATAGTATGTGTTTTAACTTGTTATTCTTGATCATGTCATTTAGATCTTGACTTAAATACATCCAGAATATAAAACATGATATATATGATATATATTTACAATATAAATATGTATAATAAATAGATATATGAAATGTAAAATACCATTTATGTAGATGGTAGTCCGTACTTATGCATAAACGTTGTTTCTATTTTCATATCATATTGAACTGAAGTATGTGAATAAGATATATGTAAGTACATAAATACATTCATATATATATATATATATATCAAATAAATTTATTATGTGATATATTACATTCTTATTAATAATAAGTATTATTATAATCCTCATTGAATGGTGAACGTGGAAATGAATCTCATCACGTCATGGAGGCGGTAAGCCGTACGTTCACATGAACGAAGATATCATTTACTTAATGATTAAACGGTGTGGAATTAGATGGTAAATTAATTTAAAGGGAAATTATAATGTTATTTTCATTATCTATACACAAATTACTTATAATTATATCCATCCAAATAACATAGTATTGAAAAAAGATTAAACTACTACATGGAGACGGTAAGGCCTATGTACACACGCATGGTGACTTTTTCATTTATAGGATAGATAGAATAATGAATATAGTCCTACAATATTTAAAATAAAAAAACATTATGTATAAGGTACCAGAGTTATTATTTTTTAAGGAAATAACAGATAAATAGAATTTGTAAGAATAAAATAACTTTGAAAGAGGTGATAAAATAATTACCTCTTCGTTGGGTGTTTCCTTTTGATTTCAACCAAAGAGCTCCTTAGTATGGATTTATGCCTAAGGAATGACCTATAAGATGAAGTGAGGGATGATGGGAGGAGATTAGGGTAGGGTTTGGCTTTGAGACAAATTGTTTTGGGGCTGTCATTTAGAGTGAAGTGGAAGTGCAATTTTATAAGAGAGGTGAGGGACACTTTTGGAAAAGCTTGAAATATTATTTTTTTATAAAACCATTTTATGTTTATAATGGATTAAAATGAATTTATTTTGATACTTAGGATCTTATGTGTCTAAATTCGCTCACCAAACAGGTTTTTGACAAGTTAAGGTTACCATTTGAACGTTATCTTTTAGATTTAACTCTTAGTTAAGTAGTTCAACTTTTACAATGTCTTCTTGTATTTTTATATTACATGGTTAGTAAACATACTATAAAATTAAAAGAAAACCCTAATTAGTTCATTAATTACATATATATCAATATAATACTACATTGGCTGATCATTTTATTTTAACTACTATTATATAATTTAATAACAAAGTCTTTGTTTTAGAAACTGATTTGTATCAATTTTGACACTATTTGGTATAATATTTTTTGTAAAAGTCGTAACAACAATATTACATAATAAAATACATTGAATCAAAACTAAAATGTAATATTAAAATATAAAAATTCATGGATTTCAAAAAAAAGATAATAATTATATTTATTTTAATATTTATAATACAATTTATTTGATACATTCATTAATAATATAACTACAGCATCATCATTTTGCCATATATTTATATAAATATTTATTGTATAAAAATTTTAAATAAAATTCCACCATTTAGGAAATTTATTTATCTTTGTAATGAATATTTATAGTTGATTTTATCTTATTTATAACCATATATTAAAAAATTTGTGGTTATTAAAATTTGAATTTTACACTTTTAACTATTCTTTAAATAAAATTGAAATTAATGTCCTAATATAATAATTATGAACCAAAAGGATCATATTTTATACATAATCATGGTTTTGGTCTAAATATAATAATACATTATAATTAGGACATGTATTAGGGTAATTATAAAATCATTTTTACCTTTAATAACCCTATTTACTTTTAACCGTGTTAAATAAAAGTCAAAAGTTACTATTCACAAAAAAATTATATCATATTGAGCCACATATTACTTATTTATTTCAACCATGTCTCTAATATTTTAGAAATTCAATACAAATAAATGGTAAAATTATATTTTATGTAAATTATCAAATGTGCCTTGAAGGTGGGTAAAAGACGTTAAAAAGTTCAATAAAATTTTACACATCTTGTTTTATTTTAAAATTACTCAAATTAATTATATTGAACTTATATAGATATTATATTTTTATTTTTTACTTTAAATAAACTTATATAAAATAAATAATTATTTAAATAAATATTCAATTTTAAACGAAAATGCATTGCTTTTCACTATTAATAAAAAATTTAATGTTTTCAGAAAAATACCAAAAATTCATCCCAACATAATTTTGATATTCCAAATACAAAAATGAATTCTATTTTACCAAATTAAAAATAAAATTTTCATTAATTAATTTAAAATTAATTCTCATTGTCAAAACCAAAAAGTGGGGTTTTAAAAGAAAAAACTATCACAAGATTGACATGTGTTTACATCAAATTTAAATGTAAAATCACTTATAATTACCTAAATTGTATTAAATGATAAATATATAATATAATTAAACTATAAATTCATTCAAAAATTTAATTTAACATTATAAATTATTTTAATTACAAATGTTATTTTCAATTAAAATTTAGTATTTTTCATTAGTCACTAAAATATGAAAGATTTCAGAAAAACACCAAAAAATTATCAAAAATAAATTTTTATTCCCCGATTCTAAATAAGAAGTTTATTTTGTCAAATTGAATAAATTAAAGTTTAAAAAATTGGATTTATAAAGGGTTCACCATCAAATGGTGGTTAAATTTCTTTTTCTGAAAAACTACTAACTTTTTAAGAAAAATTGAATTTGTTATAGTATTATGTCTAAGAAACAAATAATATAGATGTTAAAATTATATTGAGTATATAAAATTCAAAATGCAGTTAATAATATTCATAACCGTTTTTTTAATGGCTAGTTTGGTATGTCGAGGTGTGCTCGAACTTGGTGTTGTGTGTTGTGCATGTTGTTAAATTACATTTAAGAGATAATGTACTATGAAATATTGTGGTGTTACATTCTCCCCTCCTTCAATAAATTGAATCTTAGCAATTTTAAATTGTTCTTTGAAAATAAACGGTTAAAAATAGAAAAATATGTTTGTCGAAAACCCACAACGGAAATTGGGTTAAATAAATTTATTCATAATAATAGGTAAAGGGAAATGAAAAATTCACCACCAAATATTGATCTCAATTAGAAGAACATTGGTGGAAATTAGAGATGAATAATTGGGGGGGGAACATAAATATTTAAAGGAAGTGATTGAGATCATCAAACACAAACAAGTGTAAAATTGAGAGACTCAAAGCAATAAATCTATGATGATTTAAAATATCATCAGTTCAACAAAACATGAGATATTAAGATAACACATTTTTTCTTTTATGATCCCTTCCATAATGTTTAATTATTAATTTATTCATAAAATAAGAAGAAAAAATATACATGACATATAGAGTTTCAGCCTTCAACTAATTCCTACCACAAACTCATATTTCACTCAAAAAGATAATAGGATTCAAAAATATTCTATTTATCCTAATCGTATAGGGTTTCAAAAATAATGAATATATAATTCATTTTTTAGAATATTAAAAAAAACTACATTATAAAAACCAGAACATCAGGTATTCCAGTGGTAGGTGATGCACCCTTGTCTCCCTTCGGTTGCAGGTTCATGTCTCACGACCATTACTGACACGATGGGTTGACGCCCAACCTCTAGGTTGTCCTTTTAATAACAATCCAAAAATAATCATAAGAAATGAGTTAACCTAAAAAAAAGTATCCATTGTCATGTTTAATCCATTCCAACTATTAGAATTATCCAAAATTCTCTATGTAAACTCATAGTCCAAAATTTATAAGGAAGAAAAACATAACGATGATCTGTTTTTGAAAAATAATAACATTTGAATACCTTTATCATGCATTTACATAAAACATGGTAAAACCTTTATGTACGATAAAAAATTATTGAATAAATTCACTCTCACTTATTCATTAATTAGTACTGCATATACTCCTTATATCAAAAAATGTTGTAAACTCCAACAATGATGGAATATAAAAATCATTATTCAGTTTCAAGATAGTCAAGAATATCTAATATAATTTATCCAAATAAATAATATCTTATTCTAAAATAACTACCTCATTATCAGAACTATATTAAGGTTTACCTTTCCTCAGCCTCATATTTTCCATAAATATTACCTTTCTATTGGGTCACTTTTCTTAGTACCATAAAATCTCAAATCCTTAATGAAAAAGTACTGCAGTACAATATATATATATATATATATATTATAACTTGTAAATCATTAATAAAATGATCAAATGACACAATTATTAAATAACAACATAAGAACACTAATCATTCTACTACATCTGTGGTAGTATCATAACATTATTATTATCCAACAATATCATATGGGTATACTCTGATGATTGGGATATTGATTCGCATAGTGACCCAACAACATGTAGATGAAGCATTGTACACTTTAAACCTTTTTCAAACCCTTGAAATCATAAACATGTTGTCCTTTTTTCCACACATAAAATAAACTCTCATTCCCTAAAAGCATTTACCTAGGCAAATATTTTCACAGTTATCATATATGAGAACATCATTCTTACCCTTATTCCATTCATCCATATTTCTCTCTACCATCATTTTCTTCTCTGGATTCCCTTCAGAGCTATAGGATTTCTAGAATTAATTACTTATCTTATTAACACATGATACCATTTAAGCATATGATTATAATACATGAGACACTACTAACATTCTAAATCATGTCTTAGTACCCTTAAAGATATCATTTATCTCACACTTTGAATCATGCTTATTTCTGGAGTTCCCATTCCATCTACTGGTTTCCATTTATAAATAATAGAGAAAACTATGATAGTTTAGGAATCACAATTCATAATTCCAAACTTGTAAAATAACTTACGTAAATTGAAATTATTATGTATATAATCTATAATCCTAAAAGTTGTTTTCTTTGAGGATGTATTTACACTTAAAGCATTCATAATGGCTTGTAAAAAATGTGAATTATCGAAATCGTATCTCTTGGGAGTTTCATAACCAAGAGTGCAACATTTCCCACTTTCATGTACCAGGATACCCCGGGTCAAGCCTGAACCTCCATGTTAGAGTTTTCACTCCTAGGTACATCTGTGTCAGAGCCGCCTCTACCTGCTCGTATCCATATAGGGATGTATTTCTTGGAAAAGTACCAAAATATATACATTACCAAAATTTGAGGATGTTATTATATAGTAATCCTCAAAGTCTATCTTAGGTTAATTTTCTATAATTAGAGTCTTTATAAATATAGTTTTCAAGGTTATTGCTAAACTTTCTCTGATACCATTTGTAACGCCCCAACCCAAGAAGCCCGGATCCAGGGAATTATTTTAATACATTGGAATGATTACAAGTAATCATGTCTCGAATGACATATCATATTAGAATTATTGGAAAATAAATTACTTAAATGAATGTTACATTACACTTTCCATAATAAAAAAGAACATAAATTATCCTTTTAGAATGACATTAATCCCCTAGCATAAACCTTCATATTAATCATAATCCATTTCATGGAATCTTGGGAAAATAAAACACAAGAAAGGGGTGATCTTAGATGCTCTGTATGGGTAAATAATATAGAAGAAGAAATAAACATTTAAGGCAAGATGTGTAATAAAAACAACATCCATTTTAAAAATAATCTAGAAAATAATAAAAAAGAAATATATCAAACAACACCATATAAACATACACATGGATATAATACTATTCTAATAATCACAATTAATAACAAATTTTATAATGAGAGAATGCCTAATTCCAGACATCATTACCACATAGTCAAGGCCTCGTGCGAAGACTACAAATAAAAGTATTGTCAAGGCCTTTTGCCAAGAAACTAGTTTGTCTCATTAGACCTATTGATGCATAGATGGTCAATAGCAGGCCCCACCCATTAATTACTAAGTCCACTGCAATCCTCATATTAAATTGTTCAAAGATAACATAAATATTTCTATTAAAACCAACATATGAAATTTCAATACTTCAACCATAAACCATGAAGGGTATAAAAATACAACAACCACAATAAAACATATAATAACACATTAGATTCCATATTTAAGACTATATGATAATTAATCTAACTTAATCAAGAATAATACCTAGTAAATAATGTTGATATAGTTGAAAATGATCAATAAAACGTTTTGAGAGAAATATCCCTTTTTGTGAAATAATTTAAAAGTCAAACATTTATAAAGGAATCCATTTAAAATATATTTTTTAAATCAATTTTCCCACACCACTTTGATTTTTTTTTTGTGAATTAACATTTTAAAATAATCATATCTATATAAATAAATCATTAAAACAATTTTGAAAACATTGAAATTAATGAGAATGATTTATTATATTTATTATTTAAAAATTTGAAAATGATGTTTTAGTTAAAGAGTACTTTAAAAGAGTAATTTGGAGAAGTATTTTATGAAACAAGAACATGGATAATAAATATTTCCCAGAAAATACATACACATAAACAATCTCAAATAATAATGAGATTGATGAATTGACCCTTACATTGAACTTTACTTTGATTAGGGGCACATTTAACCTCCTATATAATGAACATATTATGTTATCAAATTATATCAGGAAAATATTTATTAAGTCAGACATGATTCATTTATGACTTTTACTATTAATTTTATAATGATTTCCATGTTAAATTACATTTTGGGAAATAATCACTTTCATTATCGTACGTGTTTTTACTTGTTATCATTGATCGTATAATCTAGATCAGGATTTAAATACTTCAAGAATATAAAACATGATTTATATAAAATATTTATTTAGAATATAAATAGTTATAATAGATAGATATATGAAATGGAAAGCGCCTCTTATGGAGACGGTAGGTCGTACACACAAATAAACAATGTTTTCGTTTTCATATCATATTGAACAGATGTAAGTGAATAAGATATATGTCAGTACATATATATATATATATATATATCTATAGTAGAACTATTATTTCATATATTACATACTTATAAATAATATATACTTTTATATTTATAGTTGAATGGTGAACGTGGAAATGATTCTTATCGCATCGTGGAGACGATAAGCCGTATGTACACACTCACGATGTTATCATTTCATTAATGATTAAAAGGGGTTTAATTCAATGGTAAATTAATTTTACAGGGAAATTATAATGTTATTTTCATTATTTATATACATATTATTCATCATTATATCCATCCAAATAACATAGTGTTGAATAAGTAATTACACCATGACGTGGAGAGGGTAAGTCGTATATACGCACGTATGATGACATTATCAATCATAGGATGGATAGAATTATGAATATAGTTTTACCATATTTATAATAAAATTATAGTATGTAGAAGAACTGGAGTTATTATTTTGGTATGTAAATAACAAATAAAGAGATAGTGGAAGAAGAAAAGAACATTGAAAGAGGTGATACAATAATTACCTCTTCTTTGGGTGTTTCTATTTTATTTGAACAAAAAGGCTCCATAATATGGCTTTCATCTCAATGGAATGACTCTAGGTTGATGTGAGGGAAGTTGGGAGGAGATTTGGGTGTGGGTTGGCCAAACCAAATGGCATTAGAGCTGTGATTTTGAAAGAATGGGAAGTATCCATTTATAAGATAGGTGAGAGCCACTTTAGAAAAATCATGAAATATTATTTAATTATAAAATCATTTTAGTTTTATTAAGGCTTAAAATGCATTTATATTGAGCCTTAGGTGGTTATGGGTCTAAATCCTCTCAAAAAATTGAATTTAGACTAGTTTAGGTTACCAATTTAACCTTATCATTTAGATATAACTTTTAGTTAAATAGTTTAACTTTTACAATGTCTTTTTGTATTTTTATATTACATGGTTAATAAACATACGATAAAATTCCAATAGAACCCAAAGTGGTTCATTAATGACATATATATCATTATAAGACTTCTTTGAACAAACCTTATATTTTTATGACAATTAAATAATTTAATAATATAGTATTTGTTTTAAAAACTCATTTATGTCAATTTTGACATTATTTGATATTTTTTTTTGAAAGGCATAATAGAATGATTACATAAAGAAATACATTTAATAAACCATAAAATGTCATATTCAAAAATGAAATTTAAATATGTCATAGAAAATATGAAATTATATTTATTTTAATATTTATAATACATTTTATTTTATTCTTTCAATAATTATGTAATTATGGAATCGTCATTATTTCGTAAACAAAATTTATTATTTAAAGTCTAAAAATTATAAATAAAATAACATGATGTTGTTAATATTTTTATATTTCTAATTAATATATATAGATGAATTTATCTTATGTATTAACTTAAAGTAAAAAAATTAGTTATGAGAAAATGAATTTTACACTTTTAACTCTTCTTTATATAAAATAATGAAAAATGTTCTAATCTAATCCTAGTGGACCCAAAAAATCATAGATTATATCTAAGGTTGGTTTTGGAAGAAATAAACTTATCCAATAGAATTAGGACAAGTGTTATGGTAATTATAATAACATTTTTACCTTTAATTACCGTATTTACCTTTAACCGAGGTAAATAAAATTCAAAAGTTACTATTTAACAAGAATTATTTTTATCTCATTGAACCAAATTTTACTTTCTAATATTAACCGTTACTATTGTATTTTTGAAATTAAATTCACAGAAATAGTAAAATTATGTTTTATGAAAATTTGCAAATGTGCCTAGAAGGCGGGTAAAAGGAGTTAAAAAGAACAATATGATTTTATACATCTAATTTTATTATAGAATAACACCAAAGAATTATAATTAACTTATATATTTATTTTATTTCTATTTTTAGTTATAATAAATTTAAATAAAATAAATAATTATTTAAATAAAACGTTGATTTTAAACAATATACATTGTTTTTCACTATTAATATAAAATTGAATGTTTTCAGAAAAATTTAAAAAAATTATACCTAACCTAATTTTGATATTCAAAATTAAAAAATGAATTATATTTTACCATATTCAAAACAAATAAGCTTTATTAATTAATTTAAAATTAATTTCTGTTTCCAAAATCAAAAGGCAGTTTTTTAAAAATAAAAAACAATCAAAAGATTTACATGTGTTTATGTCAAATTTAAATGTGAAATTACTTATAATGACCTCTATTGAATTAGATGATTAAAATATAATCTAATTACAATTCGAGACCAGTCAAATGTATTATTGAACACTATAATTTTTGTATTAAAAAAGTTGTTTTTAATTAATATTTAATATTTCTCACTATTCACCAAAATATGAATGTTATCATAAAAACACCGAAAATTTTTCGATACTAAATTTTTATTTCCCGATTCGAAATAATTGGTTTATTTCGTCAAATTGATAATATAAAAGTGTTATATATTGGATTTAAAAGGGTACTCCATTAAAAGGCGGTTAAATTTCATTTTCTGAAAATTACTTCTTTTATCTAAAAAATTGAAATTATTCTTATATTATATATAAGAAACATATAATATAGATGTTAAACTTATATGGAGTATATAAAATTCAAAATTTAGTTAATAATATTCATAACCATTTTTTGAACGGCTAGATTGGTAAGGTGTGGTGCACTCGAACTCGATGTTGCGTGTTACACATGTTATTGAATTACATTGAAGAGATAATGTACTATAAAACCTTGGGGTATTGCATTTATCTTTATTATAAATTTGATTTGACTGGGACTGGAGACCAGAAAAACTCATAGATCAAATATTATGGCTACTAGAAGATGAAAAAACTTTATAATAGTTTCTTCGTTAGAATTCGTGAAACACTTCCATTTCATGTCACCTTCACCCATGGTTCTGTATTTTTCTATAAATATGACCATTGGGCAGCTAATTTGGTGAACCAAAAATCCAGAAGAACTCCTTGCTCCATGTATGCAATAGCTTGCATGGAAATCTTATGCACATCATCTTACACATAAAACTTGCATGCATCATCTTACGCAAATATCTTGCATGCAACAACATGTTCAGATCAGCTTCTGCAGACAACACTTGTGCGCCACCAACATTCACACAACCCATGTTCATTCCATATCTCCTTATCAAATGGTCTAATTATTTCCTACAAGTATACCCATGGAGTCTTCATTTGTTTGAACAAATTTCCCAGAAGTACAATTGCTACTCTAGTCGACCTAGTGATTTGCCCAAGTCTTCTAAAAACTCAATAGTAGTTATTTAACACCTAAGGTGTGGCGATTAAAGAATTATCCTAGGAATTAAGTCTATTTAGGGTTTCAAATCAATACCAATTGTTCTCCCATTGCATCCAACCTCACTAAATCAAAAACACTATATCACTATCCCTTACTTATAGAGAAACATGATCTCTCCACTTATAAGAATTCATGTGACGACTCTTGAAGGATTGAAAGAAGTTTCAACAAAGTCATATCCTCTAGGTTGTTCACCACTTATGTTGAAATCAGGTTTCCAAATATTACTTTCACACCCAATAATTGGGCGCAAGATACTTGTGAACAACTCTTTGGTGAACCTCACTTCATCAGCCTCCCCGAGCCTTTTATGAAAATTCCTTCAAAGTCATTTATGGAAAAACTTATTCTTCATTAGATCTCACGTCTGAAATAGATCTTTTTGAAACCTCTACCATGACCTCCTGATTTACTAAACCATAGGTAATTTCACACTAGTGTTACTCCTATATCAATTTGTATCTCTATGGTCATAGGTTTCCCATACTATTCCTATTTGGAAGCTAGGGTTCACGGAAATGTCTACAGAGTTGTATCTCTATGGTCATGATGGATCTTCTCAAAGGAATAGTGTTTTTGAGTTCATGGTTTTGAGGATTGGGGTTCATGCCTTGAACATCCCTTTACTCTAAAACCCAGATCTTCAGTTCTAGTTTAGGGAAGGTACAGTCCACAACTGCATTTCGTTTTGACAAATGTAAAGTCTCCCCCCTCTACCAGGATAAATTTTAGGACATCCCAACTATTGTAATATCTTATCCCTTTAGTCCATATCCAATGACCATTACATTCATTTCACATTGAAGAGTTCATTGTTCCACACCCGAATCCACCTTCACCCAGGCTTCTTTCACTATAGTCCCAACCTCTTCCATTAGCAAAGGAGAAGGTGTATGGTTTATTGAATCTATAACATTCTATTGTTTCTCACACCGACCATGATTGTCATGGTCTTAAAGATTTGGGATGATTAAATAATATGAACAATAAGACACATTTCTTGAAAAACCAAAAATCAGATTCCTAAAATAATGGGGATACATAAGAGGTCTTCACCCAGGGACTGAGCTCAAAGGAAATCCTCCTCATGAGTCCAACACTAATTCCCCTAATCAGGACATCCCACTTTGGAGTAAGCCCCAAAATATGTTTCCTTTTATAATCTCTATGAGATGAAATAACTATCATGGGAATTCAAACTAGGAAATCCTCTTTAAGATTATGCCCCAACATATTTTTAAAAATGGCTATTCTACCCTACGATGGTTACTGAACTATGAAGGATTTTTATTCCCATCCAAGTGGTATATGTAGGAACACCCATGAGGTTCAATCCCAACAGTCCAAATCAACCATGTTATTTCTAGGCTACATTACATAAAATTTAAAATCCAATTTGGAAACATATATCCCTTCCATATTCCATGGGATGATTTTTATTAAGCCCCAAACCATGCTTTGACTAGGAATCATCCGTCTAAAATATCCTTCCCACATGACAGTAAACTACATGGTTAGGTCCTTATCAAACGAAAAAAAATTGTATGATGTGTACCATTAAGAATCACCGAACTATTAGGTTTATGATTCATTTCAAAAGGATACATAGTTATCCCATTTATGGGTATGATCCCAACATCAAAAAAAATTATTTTTACCTCTATGACCAAAAATTATAGTGTACATTACTGAGTGGATTAAAAATAAACATCATCATTACAATGGACAAAGAATCTATATGTAGTATATTAGTGGATTCCCCTAATGGAGAACCTTGAAATCATACAGATATCCCCATTGATAAAAAACCTCAATTACATACATATGATTGTAAATTTAATATAAGGAAAATAATTGATTTCAACCCTCAATGAGAAACCTATATTATGCATGGTAAATTAATAAGGATTCTTGAAAATATCATAAATATATAATAGTGTCCTATAGTATGTAATAATCACCTACAAAAGGGTGCGATGAGCCCACACTCCCACCATATCGACCAATGTGGGATTTTAGGCATTGTTGGTCAATAAACCCACCAAATGCTTACCTTTGAAAAGTAGGTCCCTTTGGATACATAATTGGTTGATGTTTCATGTTCTATAAATAAATCTGATAAAAACCATCCAGAATTTGTTTTTTCTAATCATAATAATCATTCCAATGAAAAAATGGTGTATCGTGATACTATATAATACCCAATTAATTGGAGTGCTGTATAATTTTGGGTGCACCCATCACTTTCATTTACATCTGATTCTTATGTGTTCCACATATATCATAAAACAGTGACTCTTTCTTCCTAATATTATATTCCATGATCATGGAGTGTGGAATAAATTAATATAAGTCCATAATAAAAATTTATATGTGTATACAAGTGAACACCATTTAAAGGAAATGATTACAATATTCACTACACAATTGGTTTCCCATAAAAAAATGAAGGTGAAGATTGGGTAGCATTATGATTTAACATAAAAATTCATAAAAACTTTTTAGGAGAGAGAAATGGTTTTATCATCATTTAAAAAAATATTTTGATTGTAATTGGGACATATAAGGACATTTCCAGACATATATAATTACAAAAAAGAAGGTATATGATAATAAACAATCTTGAATAAAAATAGGAAGGAAAGGATTCTTATGGAATTTCAACATGGTAATGACTATACATGGGAGGGAATATTGAGCGATAAAGGGATCTCTAATAATATAGAAATAAAAAGGGTAGAATGGGGGAGGTTAATAAACAAACCACTTCATTATTAATTGAAAATAAATGGGAATAATATGATAAGGAAACATGGATAAATAGAAGAAAAGAAACAACCCTTACAAAATTTCATCATGTTTACATTTGTGCATAATGTTTTATAGTATTAATAAATGAGACTAAAAGGAATATAATAATTTATAAATAAAATTAAATGTAAGGAGAACACATAAAAAAATGTTAACATAAGAAAATGTATACTAAAAGGCATATAGTAAATGGTGTACATAGAGGATCATAGGAGATATAAATGAGTGTGAAAGGGAATATATTAATTTATAATTGAAATGGACTTTATGTGGATATGGAATACCATAACCCAATATAATAAAATTTAAATGAAAAGAAATAACTTAAAATAAGTGCTTGAATGGAAATGAGAAGGGAACCACCCATTACAAAATTCTGGGGTAGGAATGGCTATGGTTAGGGTCAAAATGAGAGTGTATAAATGGTATATCATTAAAAAAAGATAATATATAGTAAGGGAGTCATATTAAATTATTGAAAAACAACAAATTAAAATTAGGAATAAAAATTATAAGGAAGGTTATTGAACTTAAAGAAAGAGAGGAATGTGAGGATCCATTACCTGAATGTGTGACTCCAAAGGCTTGGTAGCGGATTTTGTAAAGCTTGGGGTTCCTTGTAAATACTATATGGAGTGTATGGAATAGTTTGGTCAATATTAAATGAGATTTAGTGAAGATAAATTAGAGATTGGGTGGGTTTATATTGGGAAAGAAGGGTATCTCAATATCATTTTCGTTGTGGACACTACGTCAAAAAATTTTCAAAACTGCCAACCATACCAAGATTTTTTCCCATGTTTTATTCCAAAGGAAAGGCATTTATATTATTTTATAATTTCAATGGCCGAATATAATAAATTAATTCCCTTGAAAATTGAGATGTGATTCAAACACTCGAAGAAATTATTTTGAAATCTTAAAATATATTATATGTCTTATAGGGTTCAGTAATGACTTATTAAATAATTAAAATAAAAATAAAATTATATTATTTTAATGGAAAATAATATATTTGGCCTTGGACAACTTTTATAGTATCTATTATATCTTTATTGGTCCATTATGATGTCCTAAAATACAACAAATATTTTCCTTCTATATAATTTTTACAGAAAAATTCGATTGTCTCAGAAAATGTTGAAAAAAACCATTGGATAATTTTGAATTTTCAATTCAAAAAATTATATTCAGTTTATCTAAATAAGTTTCTAAACATGTGAATTTTAACATTCAATAAAATAACTAACATTTATGTTTTGTGTTTTTGACAATAATGTTTTTCGAAACATTGTAAAAATACATTTGACTTCATATAAATTATATGATTATTTATAGAAAATAAAGATTATAAAATGATAAATATTGATTTAAAATTTTAATTTCTAAAAAAAACCATTTATTTCAAAATTCAATTAAATGAATTTGAATATTAACCAAAACATCCTTTTTTTAATCAAAAGTAAAAATATTTTTTATAGTAATAATATTAGGATGAATATATATTCATTATTCTATAAAAAAGAATATACATATTCTAATTTAGTGGGTGTTGATTAATATATCATCAATACACCATCATACACACCAAGAGTAAGGTGTTAGACGTTGGGGATTTCATGGGGCCATTCGGTGAATATGGGTTCGACCATGATCTTGATGAGCTTGAACACATACTGTAAACGATTTAACTCATGATTATGTTATTAGATCTCCTCGTAGGATTGGTCGAGTGAAAAAAATCAACAAGTGTTACCTCACTCAGAATCTCTGATAAATGGTATTAATAGGGTACGATCCTAGTGGTTGAGGATATCACTCCCTTTTCCTATGTCCAAAGGATTTGTTAAAACCATATATGTATACTTATCATGTGATCACTGGTCAACTTATATATAATAAATTTTAATGATACATAATGGTCACTTAAATGCAATTGGATATAATAAAAAGATAATGTCCATGGGTTTTCTATAACAATGATACATTTAATTAAATAAAAAAGGGGAATTTTATTCACACGAGTTTAGGTCGTTAAAATCATCCCTTATTTAGAAATTTGATCCTCCGATATTTATTTTCCCGAACTATAGAAAATGAGGATGAATTTTTGTAATCTCCTCCACTAGTTCCCATGTTCAATATTCTATCTTGTGGTTTTTTCACAATAGGTTGAGGATGGTCATTGTCTTTATTTGTAGAATATTTTATCTATAATCTATGATCTTTATTGGCTTCTCCTCAATGTAAAATCCATTTTCAAATGGTAGCACCTAATTATTGAGTACATGTGATGGGTCTGGTATGTACTTTCTCAATAAGGGTACATGAAATACATCATTTTCTAAATACTGGATCAGTGGGAATGTTGGTCGATAGGCCACTGCTCATATGTGATCAAGGATCTGAATAGAGCCGATGTACCTTGGAATATGATTTACCAGATTCCCAAATCTCATCACTCTCTTCAATAGAGATATGATGAGGAATATATTGAATCTAATATAAAACTCTATTTTACATAGATAATTGTCATCTTATCTCTTTTTTATACTTTGTGTAGCCTTTCTATACTGCTGGATGGTTTTCACCTTCTCCACCATTTACACAGCCATTTCAGGACCCAGAAGTTTTCTTTCCCCAAATTCATGCAAACATGCCTATTTTTAAACCTCTTCTTATAAAGGTCTTCATAGATATCCTTTTGGATGATAAAGTGTAAAATGATATTGTATGATAACTTAAGAAGAATGATATATTGTTCACATCGTACATTGAAGGTAATTAATAATTCTCTCATCATGTCCTCAAGGGTTTTGATAGTGAAACTCATATTTCCTATTAGTTTGTGGGTGGTAAGTCATACTGAATTTCAACTCAGTGTTTAGATCATATAAGAGGTTTTTCTAAAACATAGGGGTGAATACTAGATCATCAAAAAACATAATTGATAATGCTACTCCACACAGCCTTACCACTTCTCTAATGTATATCTATGCTTGTTGATCTAGTGAGAAACCCTCTCGAATCTATATAATGTTTGAAATATTTGTATGATGATCCACAAAAACCCAGACTAAATTATTCCTTCTTTATGTCATTGTAACATCAGTGACAATGTACATGGTGATGTTTTCCTATTTCCATGTACATATGTTAATGATAGCATTATTCCCTTGGATTTCCCCATCCCAATTTAACTTATTAACATACAATGAATCTTGACATATATTTGGTGATCTAATTCATCATATTTTCCCAGCAATATATTTCTCAAATATCTTGATACATTGTTGTTAATACTAGGAGGATGGAGATTGCTAAGAATGCGCATCATCCAATAAATTATTATTTATCATAGGATTTGATGATACAATTATCCTTGACCCAAATATTAAAAACTTTTAATCGTTAACATTTAACTAAGAGGAATTACCTTTACTTATTGATTCCTCTTTTATCTAAATTGCCACATAATCGCTTTTACCATCCTTTAACATCTCCATACAAATGGTTGATAATTATTTTTTAAATTATTGAAGGTGTTCCTTCAATTATGATTCCCATGTACAACTACATTATGTCTTATAATATCATATCCATTTTAATTATAATCAAAGATTAAATTTTCGGATACTTTCTACTTAAATAATCTACCACTTTATTCAATTTACAAATAAGGTAAGTGATTTAGAATTCATAGTCCCTGATCAGATCTTACCATCTTTGTTGGTACATATTCCATTAATTGTTTTTTGAATTTATACTTGAGGATTTTTTTGATCCGTATATATTTCATACTTCTCCCAAAAGTGATAATTACACCAAATTTTTTAAGAAAATATCAATGAATCTAACTCCCAATAATATGTTGGATAGTTATGTTTGTGAACATTCATCTTTCAGGAAGCAAAAGACATGAACTTCTCAGTTTCCAATTATACACAACCGAAGAAATTTTTCAAAGTGTCACAAAATACAATTAAAAGTTCTCCACTAGGGTGTAGTGTAATAAACATGTCATTAAAAATCCTCCTTTTAAACTCCATAAATATATTTTTACAATCATCATTTAAACAAAATATGACTCTCTTCTGAGTTTTTTTGTTATTATGCTTTGAAAATCATTAGAAATTTCCCCTGACTTGGTGATAATACCCAATCAATCCAAGGATACCATTGATATATATCATAGATTTTGGCCTTGTCCATCATTCAATTTCTTTTTTTTTTGAATAGTATATAGATATTCTATTTATAGTGAATATATTCTTTAAAAAAGATAAATTATTCAACCAAAAATCAGTTTTTTTATTTTTCATAATGTCTCTCATTTCTAAAGGTTTTTAGAGCAGTGCTCAAATTCTTTTCATGCTACTTCATGATTTTGGAGTATACTAAAATATCATATGTAAATTCTAACAAAAATTTGTCGAGGTAAGACCTAAAGACACTATTCATAAATTCCATGATGATTGTTGGATCATTGGTGAGCCCGAATGGAATTAATATGAAATTATAGTGCCCATACCTCATATGGAAAATAGTCATGTGTATATCATCCTTATTTACCCTAGCATGGTAAATCACAACCACAAATCCACCTAGGAGAAAATATTCTACTCCATATAGCTAATCGAATAAGTCATAAAACTGAGATATATGATACTTGTTATTTATCGTGATCTTATTTAGCTCATAATAATTAATGCAAACCCACACTAACCCATCCTTATTCCTAAAGAAGAGGACTAGTGTACCCAATAGGGAAGTACTTGGGTGTATGAAACCTTTGTATATATTTTCCTCTAGTATTTCATTAACTACTCAAGTTCCACAAAAACCATTATATACAGATTCTTGGTTAATGGTAATGCCTTAGGTATAAGCTCCATTGAAAGCTAAAACTATTTTCTATTAAAAAAAACAAAAAATTATTTGGGAAAAAACTCAGCATATTCTCTCAAAATATACATTTATTTTAGGGTTATCTTGTCTATGGACTCAATAAATTTAGCTAAATATGATTCCACTTTGGTTAATAATATCCACGATTAATAAATTGGTGCAAAAGAAGATTCATCACGCCCCTTCCTTTTGTACCAAATCATAGGATGATTCCCATTATGAAGCAGGATTTATTTGTCATGGAAATTTATATTGGATTTAGAAAGGGAATGATAATACATTCCCAAAATTTCATCGAATTACACTAAAGAGATTATGAAGTGGTTTTATAGAAAATTTATCCTTTAAACATTTAAATGGGATGATTTATATACTTTGAATTAAAAAATTTCCCCTTATTCTATTCTCACTAAAATCTATACTTCCTTGTTTTGCATTGGTGTTTGAATTGTTATACTAAAAATTCGTGATATAAAGGAATACGTAGAACTATCTATGATAACCCTACCTTTAAAATTTTTATTATGGTGCTAAATTTTCCAATACAGATTTAATGTTGAGTATCTTTAATAATGAAACACGTAAATGGGAATCCAATAACATTAATGTGATAACATATAAATTAAATTTAATTATTTGACATATGAGTTTCTAGGCTTCAGTCTATATTATCCTTGATCTATTTCCATGTATATATTATTATGGGAATTTTGTGTTTCCATAATAATGGTTCAAAATGAACTTATGAATTAACCAAATAATATACCCTGGGAGTGTCATACCAGGTTCATATTAAGGATCATTATCATGTACCATAATACCTTGAATTAGGACTGGAACATATTGTCAGAGTTTTGAACCATATGTATATCTATGCCATAACCATGTACACTTTTAGTATCTGGATAGGGAATTATTTTCATGACAAACCAATTAATCTATACTTAATTAACATTAGGGATGCTTTATTATACATAGTTTTATCCCCACGGAAATCTCGAGATTTTTCTAATCCTATGGCATTCTCTAAAGAATAAAAATCCTAATCCAAAAAAAGTAAACTTTTCCTCGGATACCAAATATAACACTATTTCTCTTTATTACACATTAATACAATATTTACATACATAAAATAACACATAATACAACCCAAATTATCTATATGTATAGTGTATTTGGGAAATTATATACATTACATAAAAAAATCCTGAAAATGATCATCTTTATTGAAAACTTTTTTGACATAACCACAATGAAAAAACACACTTAAAACCTCCAGGGATAACCTCAAGACATACATTTGAAATGGATTATCTATAAATAAATATAAGGGAATAAAAAATGAATAAAATTGGGAAGACAACAAATGTTTGACAATAATCATATCAATGGATCATAAAAGGAACATGAATAATAAGGCATGATGTCGAATGATAATCATAACATGGTAAATGTGGATAAAACATAAAACACTACATTATAAATATAAGTCAAGTATAAATAATAAGGAAGTCTTGGAGTAAATAGTCTTGTAATGAAATTAGGTACACTGATGTCCTAGAATTATGTATGATTATACTAACCATTACCCAATCCATTGGAGCACTATATAATATTGGGCACACAAGAAACTTCAATTGACATTTCATTCTTAAGTTTTCCATATCGATCATATAAAAAAGATGTTTTCATCATGGTATTTCATTCCATGATCAAGGAGTGTGAAATTACTACATGTAAGTCCCCAATAAAAAGTTATAAGTGAATAAATGTGAACACCCCTGATAGGAAATGTGTACTGTATTCACTACACAATTAGTTTGGTATGAAAATTCACGGTGAAAATTACACAGCATAACGTAGTAACATATATATATATATATAATGGGTTGATGAGGGAGAAATGATTCTATAATAATTGAAAATGATGTGGAAAAAAATTGGGATATGGTATAAAATTTCCATAAATATATAATTAGATAAGAGAAGGAATATCATAATAAATAAGCTTGAATAAAAAGAGAACGAAAAGGATGCTTATGAAATTTTTTCATCGTCACAACTATTCATGGGTGGGAATAATGACTGAGAAGGGGGTATTTCATCATTTATAAATAATTAGGGTAGTATGGGAAGGTTAAAAATCACAAAAAATCTTTATTAATTTAATATAAAATGGTATAATATGATTATGAAACATGGAAAAAGTAGAGAAAGGAACGAACCATAAAAACAATTTGACATGGAAACATGTGTGCATACAGGTTAACAACAGTGATAATTGATAAAAAAAGAATATATAAACATTTACAATTAAAATTTAATGTAATGGTGTTATTTAATAACATAACTCAATATAATTATATGGATAATTAAAGACATAACATTAAAATAATTCATTATAAAAGTAGAGAGTGGTAGATCTCATAACCATTTTTGGCATGGTAATGAGTGTACATGGAGATTCATAGAATGAAAATTGAGTGTTTAAAGGGATATCATAATTTAAAAATCATGAGTAATGTAAGGGGGATATATAAAATTATATCCCAAAATAATAAAATGCAAATTTAAAGACATTAAATAAAAGATGATCTTGAATGGAAATTATGGGAGAGGTATCTATTATGAAATTTCAGCATAGTAATAACATAGGTAAGGGTAAAAATGAAAGCTTATAAATTTTATATAATTCAAATAATATCATATATATAGTATTTATGTCATAATAAATGAATTATAATTTAAAAATTTTGTGTTATAAAGTGAAACTACAATGAAGGTTCTTGAATTGAAAGAAAGATAGGTAGGTGAGAATCCCTTACTTGAATGTGTGACTCAAATAGCATTGGAGGGGGTTCTTGAAATCCTGGGTTAACCTTGGAAAAACTATATGGAGTATAAGACTGAGTTTTTTCTTGCTAAAATTATTTTTGGTTAAGTGAAAAGGGATATTCGATGGCATTATATTTGGAAAGTGGGGGATTTCTTTATTATTTTGGTTTTTGATACTACATAATAGAATATTGAAAACCAAAAAACCTACCATGGTTTTTACCATTGCTTCCAAAAAATGGGTAGTGTTTACATTATTTTAAATTTCTATAGTCCTAATATAATAATTTTATTTCCTTCATTATGTGGAGGGTTGTCACATTCTAAATGAAATTAATTTAAAATATTAAAGTATATTATAAGTCTTCCACGATTCATTAAGGATTTATAAAATAATATATTTAAACCAAAAATTTCATTATTTTAAATATATAACATATATTTGGATGGAGATAACTTTTATAGTATTCATTACATCAATATTTGGCCATTATAAAGTCATAAAATAAACTGTATATATATAATATTAAAATTCTACACAAAAAATTAACGGTCCCATGAAATTTTATAAAATAAAAAATTAGATAATTCATATTTAATGATTCCAAAAAATAATATTCATTTTATTTAAATAATTTTCTAGATATCCAAATAATCAAATTAAAAAACAATTTTGACATTTCTTGAAAATTATGGGTTTTATGAAAATTATATTTATTGATACCTTATAAAAAATACTTTTGACTACATATAAATTATATAATACTTTATATTAAATTGAATTTATTTAATGATAATGTTTTAATAAAATATTATATATTTTAAAAATCCATTGAATCATTAATTCCTTGATTGAATTTGAATTTAATCCAAAAAAATTGTGCTTTACTGAATCAAATATAGAAATACTCTATAAAGTAACAATAACAATATAAAAATATATTCATTATTCAATAAAAAATAATGTACTCATTCCAATTGGTAGGGTACTGATACATATCATTAAATTCACCAGCAAAAGCCCAAAGAGTAAGGTTCATGATGCTGGGGACTTCATGGGGCCATTAGGTGAGCATGGTTTCAGCTATGATCTCTGTTAGAACCATGGATATTCTATGAATGAATTGGTGCATGATAAAGGTGGGATGTGCGCGAAATATTTGGGTTGGGCGTGAAAAATAGTATAGTGCGCAAAATAGTGGATCAATGTTTTTCACCAAAATATTGTCTCGGAATCAGAATGTCGAAAAATGGAAAAGGCATGGGATGTGCAAAAAATATGGAGAAGTGCATGAAAAATAGTACATGTGAGAAATATTATGCACCAAATGAAAGTGTTTTCATACCATAGGTGGTTTTGCGCATGGGGGTATTAGATTCCTATAAAAAAATGCGACCCCTTCACTCTGTATGTTTTTAAGACTCAAAGAATATCTAATATCTAATGCACGTAAAAGGATTGCGTAAAGGGGATTGCACGAAAAAATGCAGGTTGCGCGAAAAATTCTGCGCTGCGCGAAAAGGCGGAGCTGCACGTAAAAATTGAGGTTGCACGTAAAAGAATCAGTTTTGTGAATAATGGTGTTGTTGTGTGAAATATTTTTCCATGATAGAATGAAATATTGTGCGCAATAGTAAGGTCTTGCGCGCAAAGGGTTGGGGTTGCAGACAATTGTCAGTGAAACATATTTGCAAGTTCTGGTTATCCAGTTTAATGCTTTAGTGCATACAAGGGCATCATTTTTGGACTTCGATGCCAGCAGAGTCTCGTTCTATGTAGAGGAAAACACTTCAATGAAAATCTATTGAATAGAACTTCACGTATATAAACTGACTGGGACTTCATTAATAGTAGTGATCCAGGGGGAGTCAATATGAGTGACCTAAGGGATGTAGTGCGCTATCTCCGAACAGTTGTAAAGGCAGTGAGCCTAGGACAGAGTGACTATTCCCAAACCATTGTAATCCACAACATGTGAAGAATAGTGGAATTTGGTATGACCGAAAACATGTTGGCATATGCTCCTTGGACATATCCCTTAGTATTGAACCAAGTAAAAAGTGTTGTGTCATCATTTTGCATGTGAATGTTTTATTGCTTCCCATATCCATCATATAGGTTAAACTAGTTCTTACCAATGTGGGAATAATATTCATCAGTTTAAAAGAAAAAGTTGACATCCTGATTCACCCCTCCCATCTCTGGGTGTCCCGGGGTCCATCAATCTCGATGTTCGTAAAATTCTCCAATAAATGGTTTCCCTCACTCTTATGCTTTTTAATATCAGGTTGGCATTGGTCTATGGAAAGTACTAGAAATGATATCTATATTTTATTCCCATATAAATGGGATTCATAGGGTACGATCCTACTAGTTGACTCCATCACATCCTTTTTCTCTATCAAATGGATTTGTTAAACCCTATACTTATACTTTCCATGTGATCACTACTAAACATCTATATTATCTATGATTAAGATACTAAATGGTCATTTAAATAAAATAGGATATAATGAATCAAAATAAGTGCCTACGTTTTCTATAACCATAAGATATTTAATTAAATCAAAAAGTTAATTTTATTTATAATAGTTCTGGTTGTTATAAGAATATTGATATGAGCCAGATCTGAGGCCTTCAGAATATGCCACCAAACATTTTTGATAGGTATGTTACACTATCCCAATGCATGTTCCGCTTTCACCTATTAATCTTGAGATATAACAAGTGTATGATCCAAATTCGATCCTCTCCCTTTATCATAATTTTCAATAATCCTCCAATGCATGAGAAATAATGTTCACTTTCACTCAAACTACCAGTTTTTCATTATTACCTGAGTGTTTGGTTTCCCATGCTATAGAGATATGAGTATATGCATGTCCCTTTATATTCAATAGTGATGAAATTTTCTGGTGGGGTTATTCATCTATTGATAAAATGAATTGTCATTTATTCAAATTGTTTTCAAGTATATAAGCCTAAACATTTTACCTCTACATTATACACTAGAAGTTTTATTTGATTCAATTGGGGATATTGAGACTCTTTTTTCCACCATGGGCTATCATGATATGCTGGTGGGATTTATACATGGGGTACGGATATGTGCCTCCTCTATACATGCTGCATGAATAAACCCACATACTTATTTTGAGTGACCATGAATAAAATCTTGACAGCTGGTCCCTTCAAGAATATACAGGTTTATTTCGTCAGAAGAAGTGGGGTTATGAGCCCCCTCATGGATATCCTATGCCTTAATCCTTCATTGAATCCTCCTTGTTTCCCATGTATGGGAGTAATAGGTGGATGGGTGTTTGGTGATACCCTCAGCAAGTGACTTGTGGGTATCGGTGGGATGATGTTGTTGATGGTGGTTGATATGTTCCCTCCTCAGCGACACCAAAACTAAAATGAATTCTTATTTGGATTCCTAATCAATCTTCATCAGATATGGAAGGTGATAGTTTTCATTCTTTGGGGATAATTTCTCAATGGGATTTTTTGTAAGAACAATGGCTTCTAAATTAATATAATCCTTCTATGGGTGATGTAGACTTGATATTTTTCATGATTGGAAGACCGTGTATCTATCTTCCATTATTGGGATCGTACCATGTTGGTGGTACTCCCGATCCATCTTTTCTTCATCATATCATTGGAGTATTTGGGTAGCTGAGATCATCTTATGACTAGAGAGGAAATAGTTATATATGATTTCCTAGATAAAATGATGGATGATGAAGACATGGAATTGAATATGGATGTTTTTAATATCTATATCCATTCAGACAGCAAGGAACAATGTTACCAAATATTGAAATATCTAAGGAATAATGTGCTCAATGTAATAAGCATGTTTAACACAATTGACTTAATATCCATGGTCTAACCATTATACATTCTAGGACTTTTCAATGTCAGGATGGACTTATTATATGATAACTCTTGTTATAAAGCATCATTCGTAAGATCATTCGAGCCTTACAAAATTTTTTTATAGGGTATGAAAAATAAATTGTCCTGATGCATGATTATTCAATCAATCTAGAGATTGAAATTGTGCTTTATATTCTCATTTCTCTGTGGGGGTAAACCTAATGGTCCGACTGATTATAACCTCATCATATTGTTATTAGATATATGCACATTATCTTCACAATATTTTTTCTAGAAAAGAGGTGATGTGGATTGTGGTCGGCACATCTGCTTGACTGTGGGGTGGTTTACCATTGTTCAAATTTCCTTTATAAGGAAACAATGATTCCCCTATCTGTTGCTGGGTATAAACCATATTTACAAAGGCATAAAATAATTTTAATTTTTAGGCCTATTAACTCTTGGGGAGTAATATTGGTCGAGGGTATCAGTGGTTGGTCCCATTGCTCTCTTTTAAGGGTAATTGTTTCCTACTCAATGACTCTCTAATATAATTAATATATGTTGACGAATCTCTTTTTAATTTGGATATGAGTCTGGTTACCCTAACCAAATGATTATGGGTTAATTATTTTTTATGTAAAAAATTTGAGGTCCAATATAGGTAATCAATGTGTAAGTATATGAGGTTCTCCATTATTTTCCAATAATGGGTTGATTCTTATGTGCTGCAGATGTATAAACAATAGTTTTTTGATGTGATTTCAAGGATTCAGGTGGTTAATATTACAATGAGAGGATTTATCTGTTATGAGTAGTCCTACATATCATGGTTTTTAGAAGAATAAAAAACGATGTAGTTTATTGAACCCATACTGTTTAACATAGTCTGTAGAGGGCATATATGGGTGTTCTGGGACACTAGCTATTCAAGTTCAATCCCATGTGGGATGTTCTATTTATCTATATTATGGAGAGAGAAATAGTTACCACTGTTCATATTTTTTTTCATACCACTTTTGGATGATATAGAGTGATCATCACATATGGATGATTGGGTACTCATGTTGGGGATATCATATTCATAAATAGACTTTCACTTAGATGGATGTTTGTTTGAGCATGGGATTTAGAAGGTGTTGTACATATCCTAGATATGGAAGGAATCATATTTCTCATAGTTCACTCACTCCATTAGGAATAGACACATGTTTGATTAATTTTTTTATTAGAAAATATATATCATGACCCATTAGGTCTAAAATTTTATCATTTCTCTCGTAGGATGTTATTTTCGATTCCAATGATATAACTATGGTAACTCCCTAAGCCTAAGTGAGCAACAATCAATGTGACAAGCACGGGATAAAAAATAATTAGTCTCATTTCTTATGTATATGAAGATCATGATATGGAAAACCCCCTGGGATACTTAATATGGATCTCATGCCTTTGAAAGGTATCCTACATATTCTGTTTATAGCAGAAATCAGAGTTCTCATAATTCTATTGATTAGAACATATACAATTATGTTTTCTTAGACATTGTAGAGGTTTATGGTGTAGACAATATGAGAATTGAAACTTGTTATGAAATTTTGATCTATTCTCATTGTGGGAAACAGGGGATGGCATGTAAATAATGAAATTTCATGGAGATGATGGACTCATAATTTGGCATTTCCCTAAATGATCAATATGAAAATTAAACCTTGAAAAAGTGGGATGCATATCCTGAATATGGAAGGAATAAGAGTCATCATAGTTCCCTTTATCAGGGCATAAACACTAATTTTTTCCTTTTTATTGGGGATTACACATAGAGAATGGAAAATGTTATAATTTCCTAGGATGCCCTTGTGACCTAGACTTCTTACTGACGCATATTGTATTGGTAGTTTACATGACATACCATGGTTGTCCAGTTGAACTATTTGAGGGTGTCTTTATGACATGTCTAAAGAATATAGTATGATTTAGTATCATTTTTGGAGGACATTATATATCCTAGATGGAATGTCTATGGTTTGTCTCAATATCTGGCCTAACTTATAAAGTGGCCTCGCAAGACCCAGGCATTTTGTCTTGGAATTCATCCCATGAGATGGTTGGTTTATCTGGAAGGTTTCACATGATCCACCTCAATTTGACAAGGTGTCATCACAATAGATATCTAAAACATATGAAAGGTTCCGTGAGAGTCATTGATATATATCTCTAAGGGAATATCATGTTTGGCTAACATAATCTGATGATTTCACAAATATTGGATGACATGAACAGACACCATTATATGTGTTAGGAGACATATCTAATGGGAAAAAATGGAAAATGTGATGTGATAAATGGAATCAAGAAAATAAATTGGAATGAATAGGGGAACCGTATAACATGTCTTGGCATGTCCAAAGAACTTCGCATTAATGAAATGGCCTGAATAACGAGTCTCATTAGATCTGGGAAACATTTCCTTGTGTTGTTGCGTTATTGGATGGTTCAAGTGAAGTGCATGTGGTTCAAGAAACATACATTGGTTTAACTATTCCAATTTTTTCCATTATTCCAGTTTTCTATTACGAATGACATATATTTATACAATTCCAGTTTATTTTGAGTCTCGAGTTATCTATCAGACATGTGGGATGTTATTCATATACACATCCATATGCCCTTCACATAATCGATGACTGATCACATGCATGATCAATCCAGTTGTTATCTACTATATTACCTAATGGAAGACTTTTGAGAAACAAGATTAACCACTCTATGAAATCCTCTATGGCACTGGTGAAAATTCGTAAACATCATCCTCTCAGTTGTGATAGGTAGCTATGCATTTTTATTAATGGGGTGGAGGATTTATAGGTGTTGAAAACTTAGTTTTTTTCTTGTTTGTGTGGTTTATATAATGTGAAACTAGGTTAGAGTTGTAGAAGGGCTCTAGTGCCACCCATTTTCGTGAGTCTTTTTCATCGACTGATTCCATGGGCGTCAGCTGATTATCAGCAACTATAAGTCCCTCCTATCAATGGAACATTTATTGGAATATTCTCACATAATGGGGATTTGTTCGGGTATGTAGATAATTCAATAGACTTCTTTGTTTTCCTATTCAAAAGTCAAATTGTATTCATGGGATCATGTTTTAAATTAAAATGCCTCCACATGAACATGGGTGACTTGTTTGGGGATTCCAGAAGAAAAATTATGGTTTGTTATGGGAAATTCACACAATTAGTTCGGCTTGTAATAGAGTTTCATGCGATCATGATGTAGACTTTATTAGCATGTCATAAATGTTTTATGGCCTCTAGAGATCTCACCTCTTTTATTTTAATCTCTTTTGTTCTATATGATAGTGAATTGGAGTCAAAGGAAATTGCATAAGTGAATAAATGAAATTACTCTATTTTTTGGAGATGCATAATATGTCCAATATGGGTCATATGAGGTTGTTTCAACAATATGAAAAAGTTTCTACTATTTATCCTTCGAGAGATAACGAGGAAAAACATGATTTTGTAGACATACTCGAATCATTTCTCATGATGTGGTTGAAAATACAATGGTGTTTTTTAAGATGAGGTAGACATGCCACCATGGACTTGCGATGTCTTGCGGATCACTAGGGGTGAGTCACAAGATGCTCAATGACTGAAAAAGACTCCACACCGACCCCATTATTTTTTTCGACAATACCTTGAGTCTTGTGTGTTTTATCAAATTTTTACTACAATAATTAACCTCCCCATATTGTATTCATTAGATGATCCTCATGAACAGAGGTTTGCTCTTCCTTTTAATCATTATTATAATAAATTAAAAGTATTTGTTATGGTTTCTCAAGAAAAAACCAATGAAAACCCATGTGGCCCAGGGGACATTATCAGTCTACCATCACGTTGTCATCGATTGTGCGGAACACCATCACTAGAGATTGAGGGATTATCGAAACGAGTAATGTGGGATCTGCTACAGGATATGAACTACACATGGTATTTCCATGTGAACATGTTATTGTAACACGATCAGTAATCCCTTGAATGTCCAAATGAATTTCTTCTCTCTTACAACATTTTCTTCCTTTTATTATACCAAAAATATAGTACACATATTCAGTTATTTCATCCTTTGTGATTTTTCTAACGCTCATTTGGTGGATGTTAAAATACACATTTTATTTTTATGTGTTTTACTTATTTACATGAAATTATATATTCCTCATTTCTACTTATTAAATAGATTAATTTATTCCCCCTTTTCTAATATTATATGAATTATATATTATGTGTTTTGTTGTACCAAAAAATTTCATTGTCATTTTTCACATTTTTTCATATCTCTTGATAATGTATCATTGACATTTTATACATTACGATATTTATTATCTTAGAATATATATATACATATATATTATGTATTTATTTTATTGTAACATATATACTCTCTATAATATCAAATGATATGAAAAAACAATTATTAAGAGACAATAAATTTTCTATGAATGTTAATTTCTTTTTAGTATTATTTATATTTTTGGTTGAAACATTGTTTTATAACTTTTTTTTATTTTCATAAAATACTTATTAATAAAAAATTGATAAATAAAAATATGTAATCTCTCAGGAAATAATGGTATTGGTGATAATAAGCTCACCATTTAATATTTTTTCAATATATTATAATTGGACGAATCAACTATACATTAATTAAATTTCATATTTATTATTATTGAGAGGGAGATGTTCTATGAACATGAATTTTAATAAGAGATCTTGGTGAGGAACATTATTATGCTAAACTATGTTTTGTAATAATTCATTGAGTAGCATACCCTTAAATTATTATTCATTCTTGTTGTGGAGTGAACAGCTGGAATTATTATTTCTATTTTATTATCATTTCCTCTTTTAAAATAAGTTTTTTATAAATCCAAAAATTAATGTATGTCTTATTGAGGTTTCAACTCCCATATAAATGTTAGGTTTGTTAGTTTTTGGTTATTACTATAGGAGTGAAAAATATAGTATTTATAAAATGTTACAATAACCTTTAAAAAGTGAGGGAGATGTTTTGCTGGTTCTATTTCTATCAGGGAGAAAATATGAGTGGAGAGTAGATATTGATTAAAATGATATGAACTACTATAAAATTATGATTTTCTAATTTTCATTTTCCACTATAGATGACAATACCAATATATATTATTTCTCTTAAAATAGTGACTGCATTTCGTGAATTGTACTACATAATCTTATTAAATTTGTTATTACAAATTATTTTATAATTCTATTTTCATTGAAAATATCAATAATCTCAAACTCTAGAGCTACATAACATATTCCACAAATTTTTTTAAAAATGATCTATACCTTTTTAATGAAAGGTTGATATCTATTAATTATTATTATATTTACTGCTCTTATCCTGAACATAATCATAAAAATAAATTATTATGTTCTCTATAACAAGATAGAATTGTAAAAATGTTTGGTTCCACACAAAATAAAAAAATCAATTAAGATGTATATGGATTATTGTATGTGAGGAAGAAAATATTTTGGAAATAGATAATAATTGATCAGTAGATGATTATGGTTTAAGCATACAACTATCTTTATGTCAATCTATACCCAAATATGGGTAATTGTCCATCATTTTTTTAAATTATAATATGATGAGTATGTAATATTGTTCTATTAGCAAAAGTATTATTAATTTTTTTCCTCAAAAATAAATACTACTATGATATATTAAGGTTTCTAAAAATTATACAATTTGGTATAAATAATATAATGTTGATAAAATAAGGAACAATACATGAAAAAGAATCTAGAAATTAATAATGCGATTCTAAAGAAGGGTTCAGTAAGATACATAGAATGAAGGGAATCATTAATGGTATAACTTTTCTATGACAAGTGAAACAAAACACTTAACTTTTTGAATGAGTGTTGATGTATCTACCAAATACATAGTAAGATAATAATGTTTTCTTATATTTGAGTAATAATTTCACTTTGTATACATTGTATGAACTAATTTGTTATTTGTTAAAAATCATGAATGAGTCGATAAATAGTATAGATGAGTGGACTTTGTAAAAAAATGGCAATAAATTTAAATAGAATACAACAATTGCTTCTCAGAAATTTAATAATGAGTCATAGGAAAGTGAGAAAGGTGAAATTTTTAACCTGACTCAAGTTATGTAAAACTATTTAAGTGGATAAGAGGATTCATATAATGACCCAAAATTCCTTACTAAGGGGATAATATAAAGGTAAATAAAAAATATAATACTAATAAATATTATGGTGTATTATAAATAACATGTTATTGTTAACAAATATGGGAAACATTAACTCATATTAACTAAAAAAAGAGAATAAATGAATAGAAAATGATAGTAATAATGACAAGAATAACCCAATGAATTAATGGGGATATGAATTCTTGATACCATGTTGTCTAGATGATATTTTTGGAAGATTAAAAAAATTGATGTCAACAGTAAATTATTTTGTTGTTCAAAAAATAAAATAACCCCACTATATAAAACTTGTGATCATATTTAGAGATCATATTTAGGAAATATGAATCACATTTTTTAAAAAGTACATCATATTTAGAAGATAGTTTCTTGAAGAAAAGGTTCATTGGAATTGAAAATATCAATCATGAAATCAGACTCACAATTCATAAAAATACCATCAAATGGATAAGATGGTTTCTAGAATAAAAGGTTCATTGGACCAACCTTAAGTCCATAATTAATGGATAATCTTAATGTTGTTCTACTTCAGAGTCAACATGGATCCAACATGAATCTAATGATTCTTTTCTAATTTTTATTTCATATATATCAATAGTTTTTTGGAGAACTTTTGATTCATTCAATATGATGGTAAGTGGGAGAAAAGGTTATTCCAATCGTATTCAAGTATTATTGAAAAGAATGATGTTGCCGGAAGAAAGGGAAATTCAAATACATTCCTTGACAATTCATATGTTGCAAAATTTGATATTCAATACAATCAAATTCATGAATGTTGTAATTATTAAAATAAAAAGTCTGTGGAACAAGGATTATACTAAAGTAAAATATTTCCGATCTCAGATCAATGGATTCATCTTTTTTTGAAGAATGGGATGGTTTTCATGAACATAATGAGAGAAAATGAATATTATTGTTTTCTATAATAGAAGAACGCAGAAATATTTATGTATTTTAATAATGCAGTTCATATGTATCATACTTAGAAAATATAAAGAAGACTAGAGTTGAAATAAGTTCGGTATCTTATTCTGAAAATGAGAAGTATTAGTGGATTTTGATGTTTGAAAGAATCTACTGTCTCTATCCTAATGACGAAATTATAATTATATATAGTTCCAATAATTGTAATGAGAGTAAATATGTTTTCCTACTTACATTTGGAGTAGATAACTTAATGAAGAAACTATTTATGCACATATTCTTCAATCATAATGTGGAAAACAATATTAAATGAGAGTCTTTTTGTCACGAACCGAATCTGGTCACCGCCAAAACCGTCACCAAACCCAGCCCGTGACATGACCCGAAGGGCGTTCCCTATCCCCACGGGCTGGCACAAGTGCCCGGGTATCATTAATATAGGTTTGGGAACGATTTACCCGAGTATTAAAGCATAAAACTTTAAAAACAATCCATAATATAAATCTGCAATTTTTGAGCCAAACAAGACATAAGTGAAAACCAAAACTGAGTAAATTGGTTTAAAGAATATACAAGTGGTCCAAATAAAAATAATTATAGCATTAAGACAGCCCCAAGGACTCCACACAACTAGGGGTCATCGCCCCCAAGCTATCTCCACAACTCCACACCAAGAATGGGAACTAACACCATGAACCACCATCACCCTTAGCCTTTCCTTTACCTGAATCAAACATAACCAAGTCTACTTACACCCAAGGGGTGTAAGTAGGGTGTGAGCCTAAGCCCAGTAGGATACCACCCAATGATTCCAAAGAGTATGAAATACAATGTGAAAAAGCAAGCAGTTTTCAAACGCAAGGAAAAGTAGTGTTCAAATTTCAAGAAATGAAACCTCTAATTGAAAATAGTTTTCAATCCAAAATTTTTAGAATACTAACAAATTAAAATAGAAATGTTAGATACTATAATTTACTTCCAAACACACCCTAATACATGGGTAGATACTACAAATCCAATGAGCAACAACATTGGGAACACCCCTAGGCACTAGGTTGTCTTGGGCCCTATATACCTCGTACCTCAGTGTAAAGTAACAATATAAAAATCCTTTCTCATGAATGAGCCACTAGTAGGTAACACACCCATAACCTAGTGTTCCCCAATAATCATCCACATAGTTTAGTTAGAGTTGTCGTTATCCAAATGCTAAGTGAAACAGGGACAAAACCCATCCGGTCCACTAGCCGTACTAGTACAAATCCGCCCCACCTAGGTACCCGGGCTTCCCCTTTTGTGCTCAATCAATTTCAGCATGCAACATAAATAAATTTTCATACAAAACACCATTACTGGTCAATCACAACCAATACAGTAGCTATCACATTTTATACCACTTAAAACACGCAACAAAACACTTAGATTTTTCATAAAACAATTCCTCAAAATCTCGTAGTGTTTCGGATACAAAACACCTTATAAACCTCACTTCCATACTATGTGCACATATTTAAGTTTCCAAAACATAAATTATATCCCACTAAAATTCAGTTAAAATGCAAAATCATTTTTAGGGCAACCCTATATAGTTCAAGAAACGACATCATTGCAAAGTCTCCATTTTTACACAACACAACTCTTAGAATTTCATGTGGTTCACAAACACCATTAAAACCAAATTTTTCCGCAACAACACAAGGGGAAATCATTAAAAACAGTATTTTTATCCCTATTATTCTTCAATAAAATCAACTAGTTACTTATAGGGTATCCCCAATTAAACTAATAATACATTTCTATGAAAAACCCCCAATTTCACATGAAATTGGCCTTTAGGATTCATTTTAAATACAAACACCACTAAAACTATATTTTTCAGAAATAATAAAATTTAATAAGCATGAAAATACCATAAAAATAGTATCCAATTCACAAAGATTTCATACACAATGGAATCACCTACAAAAACCAAGAAAACTCTTGAATCCTTTGTGCTAAAACTCAAACGCACCACTGCTGCACCTCAAGAAAGCTAAACCTGACCTAAAACCAGAATTTCAGACCATAAAACACAATATAAAACCTTAAATTTTAAACCCTACTTCATGTATATTAGGAACCACAATTATAATGGAAGAAACCCTAACTATATTGGATGTAACCCTAAACAAATTCAAAGAAGAAAGGAGGAGAAAAACTTACTTAAAATATCTTGTAGAAATCGCCCCCCAAAATACTAGTAGATGATTTCACAAATACTCAAACCTTAAAGGTCGGTTCAAACAAGAATAGGTAGATCATTTAGGAATTTGAATGGGGGAAAAAGAGTAAGAATCGAAGGAGTTATGAAGGAAACAAATTACCTTTATAAATCTGCCCGAAATTTGAGTTCTTAAGAACTTTTGACCTAAACCGCGATGAACATGAGCTGAAACGAGTGTGGGAGGATATTGGACGCGCGGCTGGGTTCAAGGGGCGTGTTTGGGGCTTGTAATCACCGAAAACCCCTTACAAATGACTAAGTTATTAACTAATCAAAATTTAATTTTTAAAACTGGAATTGGGCTTTCGGGTAGGCCCAATCCCTTAAATAAAAACCCATATACACCTTGGTTATGGATTTACAAAGGCTCCAAATTTTAATTTTGGTGTTAATATATTAGGGGAGGACATTTAGTAGTTGGAATGAGTAAACAATATTAAAAAATGAATAAGTTATAAAAGAAACAAAATTTATTTTTAAATCTGGAATTGGGCTCACGGTTTGACCCAATTAATGGAAACTCACCTATTCTCTATAAAAACTTTGGAAACCCCCCAAAACAAAGAATTAATGGAAAGTAAAATAAAAACACATTTATAATAAGCTATGTATGTGAAAATTCTCCCCACCATAAAATCTTTCCGCCCTGGAAAGTCACAGTAAGGCCAAAGCAACAACCAAACCCAACTGAGAAACCAAGTGGTACTTTCTTGCCAGGTTTCTCCCCCAAAGGCCATAAAACCTCCAGTGATCAATGAAGGAAGTAATACTCTCACAAACATGACTTACACCACTTTCCTGAACGAATAAATCACATTCAAGCTTTATCCCAAATGAAAACGCCTCTAACACAATCTGAACAACACTCAATCAATTTACCCAAAAAACGACAACATCGAACATGGTTACACTTTCCCTACTATAACTAAACCATTGGTCACTCTCCAATATCAATTTTTACCAAAGAAAGATGTAGGTAGTTAGATATATCCAAATGATAATACCTACTTCCCATAAAAAACCAAGGAAAAATATGAGTTACTCGTATGAAGAGACACAAATGGGCTCCCCACCATAAGAGACAACTTAATTTTTTTTCCCGAGACAGAATCAAGACACTAATAGGGGGAGGCCCAAACAGACTCCCTACTACAAGGGGTATACATAAATTAGAAATTTACAAAATAATATACATGATACCCACAGTGGGTCTTCCCACCACATGAACCAACCATCTTAACTGACCAGCATGGGCCGACACAAAAAGACCCAATTTTTTTTTAAGATTTGGAAAGGGTGCAGGGTCAGTCCGCACGATTTGGGAAACCATGCACTAACTATGCTGATCATTATTTGAACGTGGCTTCCTAGCACACTGACACTACTAATCATGCACAAAATGTGTGCTCAAACTTTCTAGCCAAATTTCCAACCATTCTCTAATGACTCAATGGAAACCAACGTGGGAGGGAATAACATTAGGCGATGACATGGGTACAAGGCCCTCTGCCTATTTCCACCGAATGAGAACAACCGAAGGAAAATGATGAAACCATAGGTTTAAACTGTTCCTATCTTTCATACTGAGGATAGGACATTGTACAAGTGTTTAAACGACACTGGTGTTTCCCCTGACTACGCGCCAGCTTCTCTCCGGGACCTATGGCTGGAGCTCAAAATATTGAAGAATCTTCGGCCACGCAGTTAGGCTGTTGAAACCCCTATGTGGAACTTATTCTTTCAGTGCCACAAACAACTACACTGCATACCCTGATGGGTTTATCAAGACATAACACACTCCATAACCCAATTTACCAAAACCAGACATTTCATTGAAACAAGGGATCAGAAGATGCACACACATCGCACCTTGTTTCTTTGGGTGAGAAACAACAGAAGGGAAAGACACGTATAAACACCTTCCTCTAAGATAGAGGATTTAATTTTTTTCCCAAGGGAGACACAATCCCAACATAACATAGAACCTTAAAGGATTTTGTGACCTTCACCTTTATGGTCAAAAGAGCACACAACATCACAATGCGTCACCGAACATGACCCTGACGATTGATAGAAACAATACATGGAACGAGACCATATTCAAAGTCCCTAAACAACATATAAGTCCAAAAAGTGGACACAATATCATATCATGACCTAAATCTCAAAATTGGTTGTTTAATAATAACTCATTCTTCAAAGAAACTATAAAGAACCCAGAGGCCCTCTTAGACACCATCAGGACACTCATCTGTACTAACAACGAAAGAAGACTCCCACCTTTGATGAATCCGGAAACTTAAGAAACTAAGGTCTCTTTCAACCTTCCACAAGCACTATCCCACTACAAGAGGATCCACAAATCAGAGAAATTAATGGGTGTAGACTCAATAAAAGAAATGTTCGATAAAATATTCTTTATATTGATCAACTGGAGGATTTTCCAATGGCGAAACAAAACGGGTTGCACTTCAGTTGTACATTAACCCTTAATTGGGGCGTACCTTATCCAATGAGAGAACCCAAGGACCCAAACAAGCTGGTCTATTGGTCAAAACATGCCACAAACCAGATCCAAACACATGAAGGGAACCACCATAAAGACATCCCCAATTTTTTTTCCAAAAGAGACCACTAACTGTCCCTACAACACAGCTTACCGACCAAACACAAACCCAAAACACTGTTCAAACAGAAGGGGTTCTTGAACTCAAAACCTCCCATGACATTAACATTTTCAAAAACCCATAATACAAACCATACCAAACTATTCATCAATGCATCATGTTTTTCTTTAAAACCAATTCATTGAAAACAAACGGTTTAGCAGTAAGCGTATCCACCAATGGTACCCCATGGGCCTCACACATGCATGTTTTTGTGCCACACCGGGCACCCTCTTCATATCCATACCAGCACTCATTCAGTCATTCCATCAACCATCCATCATCCCATATAACCCCATGCATGTGGTCACTAATGGAAATACCAAAGGGTAAAACAAAACTTCCTTCCACTTTTCAAAAACAAAATGGTCAACCAACCCAACCTTTTTCTCAAAACTGCTAACAGTGAGATCGAAATCCCAATTCACATCTTAAAAAACATTTCATAAGGACACAACCATTTATAAAAGAACTCACTTTAAAGTTATTCACATAAATTTCGAAACATATCATCCCATTAAAACACACTCTAATTGTTTAGAAAACTCTATTGGAAACGCTTTTCAAAACCAAATTCAATATAGTTCCTGCTTTCAAAGAGGTGTAAGCACACCATTTTACATTTCAAAACAATTATGAAAATTCAGTTCCGCAATTTCATAAACCAAACCATTCCCTCTTTATTTGAAAATAATTTCATAAAAACTTTACGCTTCTTAAAACCAAGTCACCTTAAAACCAAAGTGCTAATATTTCAAAACTAAAGCACAAAACAATGCAAGAGGAAAATAGTTTCGGTGGGTGACTTGGACATATGGTTGGAAGCCATATCCCAATCACTTCGCCGTCACAGAGAGTATTCTAGGGAAATATCCATGGCTCCACATGGCTTGCCAGGCCCTGCGAGCTCACTGAGATTATTCTCCCAACTCTCTTTTCATTTCCCATAGTCATAATTAAACCAAGAAAACCAAAGCACTCAGATAAATCAATACTTAGCATGGTTACTTGAATCCCTTCATGAGGTGTACTGGCCAGGCACACTACCCGTGACTGAAATTTCAAGTCCCAAAAATCCTAGCTCCAGACTATGCTGACTCTTCCCCAAATAACATGACCCGTGGAGTGAACCTCCTTTGATACCATTTTGTCACGAACCGAATCTGGTCACCGCCAAAACCGGCACCAAACCCAGCTCGTGACATGACCCGAAGGGAGTTCCCTATCCCCACGGGCTGGCACAAGTGCCCGGGTATCATTAATATAGGTTTGGGAATGATTTACCCGAGTATGAAAGCATAAAACATTAAAAACAATCCATAATATAAATCTGAAATTTTTGAGCCAAACAAGACTTAAGTGAAAACCAAAACTGAGTACATTGGTTTAAAGAATATACAAGTGATCCAAATAAAAATAATTATAGCATTAAGACAGCCCCAAGGACTCCACACAACTACGGGTCATCGCCCCCAAGCTATCTCCACAACTCCGCACCAAGAATGGGAACTAACACCATGAACCGCCATAACCCTTAGCCTTTCCTTTACCTAAATCAAACATAACCAAGTCTACTTACACCCAAGGGGTGTAAGTAGGGTGTGAGCCTAAGCCCAGTAGGATACCACCCAATGATTCCAAAGAGTAAGAAATACAATGTGAAAAAGCAAGCAGTTTTCAAACGCAAGGAAAAGTAGTGATGAAATTTCAAGAAATGAAACCTCTAATTGAAAATAGTTTTCAATCCAAAATTTTTAGAATACTAACACATTAAAATAGAAATGTTAGATACTGTAATTTACTTCCAAACACACCCTAAGAAATGGGTAGATACTACAAATCCAATGAGCAACAACATTGGGAACACCCCTAGGCACTAGGTTGTCTTGGTCCCTATGTACCTCGTACCTCAGTGTAAAGTAACCATAGAAAAATCCTTTCTCATGCATGAGCCACTATTAGGGAACACACCCATAACCTAGTGGTCCCCAATAATCATCCACATAGTTTAGTTAGAGTTGTCGTTATCCAAATGCTAAGTGAAACAGGGACAAAACCCATCCGGTCCACTAGCCGTACTAGTACAAATCCGCCCCACCTAGGTACCCGGGCTTCCCCTTTTGTTCTCAATCAATTTCAGCATGCAACATAAATAAATTTTCATATAAAACACCATTACTGGTCAATCACAAACAATACAGTAGCTATCACATTTTATACCACTTAAAACACGCAACAAAACACTTAGATTTTTCATAAAACAATTCCTCAAAATCTCGTAGTGTTTCGGACCCAAAACACCTTATAAACCTCACTTTCATACTATGTGCACATATTTAAGTTTCCAAAACATAAAGGATATCCCACTACAATTCAGTTAAAACACAAAATCATTTTTAGGGCAACCCTATATAGTTCAAGAAACGACATCATTGCAAAGTCTCCATTTTTACACAACACAACTCTTAGAATTTCATGTGGTTCACAAACACTATTAAAACCAGATTTTTCAGCAACAACACAAGGGACAATCATTAAAAACAGTATTTTTATCCCTATTACACTTCAATAAAATCAACGAGTTACTTATAGGGTACCCCCAATTAAACTAATAATACATTTCTATGAAAAACCCCCAATTTCACATGAAATTGGCCTTTAGGATTCATTTTAAATACAAACACCACTAAAACTATATTTTTCAGAAATAATAAAATTTAATAAGCATGAAAATCCCATAAAAACAGTAGCCAATTCACAAAGATTTCATACACAATGGAATCACCTACAAAAACCAAGGAAACCCTTGAATCCTTTGTGCGAAAACTCAAACGCACCACCGCCGCACCTCAAGAAAGCTAAACCTGACCCTAAACCAGAATTTCAGACCATAATACACAATATAAAACCTTAAATTTTAAACCCTACTTCCTGTACATTAGGAACCACAATTATAATGGAAGAAACCCTAACTAAATTGGATGTAACCCTAAACAAATTCAAAGAAGAAAGGAGGAGAACAACTTACTTAAAATATCTTGTAGAAATCGCCCCCCAAAATACTAGTAGATGATTTCACAAATACTCAAACCTTAAAGGTCGGTTCAATCATGAATAGGTAGATCATTTAGGAATTTTAATGGGGGAAAAAGAGTAAGAATCGAAGGAGTTATGAAGGAAACAAACTACCTTTATAAATCTTCCCGAAATTTGAGTTCTTAAGAACATTCGACCTAAACCGCGATGAACATGAGATGAAACGAGTGTGGGAGGATATTGGACGCGCGTCTGGGTTCAAGGGGCGTGTTTGGGGCTTAGAATCACCGAAAACCCCTTAAAAATGAATATGTTATTAACTAATCAAATTTTATTTTTAAAACTGGAATTGGGCTTTCGGGCAGGCCCAATCCCTTAAATGAAAACCCATATACACCTTGGTTATGGATTTCCAAAGGCTCCAAATTTTAATTGTGGTGTTAATATATTAGGGGAGGACATTTAGGAGTTGGAATGAGTAAAAAATATTAAAAATGAATATGTTATAAAAGAAACAAAATTTATTTTTAAATCTGGAATTGGGCTCACGGTTTGGCCCAATTCATGAAAACTCACCTATTCTCAATAAAAACTTTGGAAACCCCCCAAAACAAAGAATTAATGGAAAGTAAAATAAAAATAAATTTAAAATAAGCTATGTATGTGACACTTTTATTGTTGTGGAGAAACGTAATGAAATATCTTATGTTTTGGTTTTTTTGATAGTGGAATAAGAAAATTGATGTAACTAAATGCATTTATCGTAATGATAAAATCGTATAAGGCAATCAGAATCAAAATCAAAATTAGAATGAAGATTTGTTAAATGTTTGAATCATTGAAAAAGTAAATGTGATATTGAAAAATCAAAGAAAATTTGATAATTTGAAAATCATTGAATAACTGAATGAGATATCAAAAAATCAACGAGATTTGATGATTTTAAAATGTTTTGGAGAAGTCAAAGAGAAATCTTAGTTTTAAGAAAGATTAAGGATTTAAGAATTTATTTATGTAGGAAAACCATTTCATAATCCCTCTTGAACCATTTTTTATCTATAAAAATTATGCAATACATTTTATATTTTTTGACTTGAAATATTTTGAAAATTGGATAGAGAAACTAAATAATTTACAAAAGAATATGTTTGTTGTCTTAAACAATTTTTTCAAATAAATGAATGAATGATGAATAGATTAGACTATAATTTCAATATTTGTATTGGGAAACTAGACAAGTATTTCTAGACTAAGAATATTTAATTTTACATTTGTATCAAGTAGTTTTTATCAATGATCTACTTTCCATACTGAAAAATCATACATTGGAATCAAACTGGGAAATCAAAGAGAGTGCCATCACAAAGTCCAAGAAGTTCTTACTAGATTCTGGGTGAGAATGTGAATATTTGTTTTCAAATATCACATTAGTTAATGTTGATTAAGAATCACCATAACAATTTTTCTTACTAAAAAGGCATTGCATTATTTTGCGTTATATGATGAACATGCACAAAATAATTGAACATAGTTCTACATGAGTGTAAGATATTATCCTACTTGTTGTATTCCAACAAAAGGATAGTTTATTCCTATAATGTGTTGTATTAGTTTATTTGAAATGCATACCAATGACATGATACTATTGTGGGGTAATAAAAATTGTGTATTCTTTTGTTCCTATAGTTATGTGGTTTATTTTTTCATCTTAAAAGAAATATTTAAAAGGAGGTGAAGGTTTATTCAGTATAAATGATCCATTAAATAAAAATAAATAACTTATTCACCCCTCACCCTGTCATTGATACTTGAATCCACATTGGTAATTACAAATGCTATAAATTGATGAGATCTTGTGATGGAGAATCTAAATTGTTTGAATAGTAAAGGGATTCTGATCTTCAGTAGAAATAACTATCATATCATGAAAGTTATAGTGATTACTAATCTTATGTGTCTTGGGTATGCTTTTATTGAAGATATAACAAATGGACTTTATCCAATTTATGATAATGTTCCTCTCAAACTTGTCAATAAGAATAATAATGATAAAGATGGAAGTTATTAAAATTCATTACTATCATATGTTTCCAAAATTTAATTTTTAATTGTGAAAAATATATCTATTTCCAAACGAATCTAGGATAAGTTGATAAATATTTATGGAGGAAATACAAAATTTAGGAAGAAAAAGTTATATATATTGAGATTAAAGTAAAAATATCTCACGATTGATGAATATGAATCTATTGCTGACTTTTTTACTAGTGTAAACGAAATAATAAACATTATCAGATGTCTTGGTGAAAAATTGAATTATTCTACAGTTATTGTAAATAATATAATAATCCATCTGGAATTTTTTTATGCTAATGTTACATCATTAGATGATTTATATCATAATACTCTATAATTGGATGATCATCATTTTATCTTCATTACTTGGGAAATGGGAAGGGAAAAATTTTTTAAGGTGAATTTTTTTGATAAGGAAATGTATTTCAAAGCTTTCAATAAAAAATTCTAAGATGGTTATTGAAAAATATGATATTTCCATGTCTTACTATTAAAATGAGGTATTTAAAAACCATGATTAATTATTATCCCTTTATTCTAAAAATTTAATATGAGGTACAGTTAAATATAAATCGAAACGTCCTTTGATTTGTTTTGAATATGGATCTGTTGGGTATTTTGTGGCTAATTATCCATAATGAAATAAAGAAAAGGATATGGATGAAGATGAAACAAGGCCAATAATATCATTAATGAAACATTTGGATAATGATAAATCTTTTTCAAAATGAAAAGATAAAAATATACTCAAATCTAAAAGACTATTCATTTTTTTAAAGATGATGAAGATTAAGATATTGAAACCGAATATATAAACTTATTCTTTTGAGAAATCAGGAGAGGATAATTTTGTTGAAGAGATGAATAATGAAGATTTTAGAAGTAATATTTATAATAATGAAGAAACTCACCCTGAATATCATTTCAAAGAAGAGTGAAAAAAATGTCTAAGAAATATTGGTGGGCATGATAAGGAAAATCAGTAGTTGGTTAAGGAATGTTTCTCAACAGACAATCATTAATGTTTTTCTTGATGGGGATGTTATGATGTTGAATGAAACTGATGAATTGAGTAAATCACTTGAGAAAGAAAATAATCACAGTTAACATCTGAATGTTATTCCTATAAAAAATAATAATAATAGGAACGTTTTAAAAAATTCATTCCAATACTGAACAGAAGGATACAAGTATCAAAAATTATACATTTATTGTTGGTGAATGATATGGGGAGAATAATCTTTAGAAGGATAAAAAACATACCTTCAAAGGTTATTATGGTTTTTAAAAAATTTCACATTGAGAAGAATGGTGACAATGGTTTTTGAATGGATTATATTAACAAACTGATGAATTCAAAATTTTCTAAAAATACTACATCCAAAAATAAATTCTATGACATATGTTTCTGATAATGCTAGAAATAAATATGAGATGAAGATGAAAGTTTAGTTTGAAAACAAATGGTTTGTGGATTTTATTTGTTATGATTGTTGATTAATAACATAATCACAACCCCAAAAAATAAAAACAATTAGAGGAAAATACATCTTCTATTGACACTACAAGTTTTGTGGTGGATTTAGAAAGAATAAAATTAAGTTTTGGTTCTACCAACATCATTACTAATATTCAAAAGGATATGGTACGAAAGGGTTAAGGGGGGTCAATCCTCTCAAAAGGAGAAGTCATGGAAGGATGTTCGGAAGATAAATGAGAGGGTTGTGTGGAAGTGTTAAACAGTTTCCAATTTCTATAACATAATTTTTTAAAAATTTAATAACAAGGACATATTTTTCATGGTTGTATTGTTTTTTTATAATCACAAAAAATGATTATTAACAATTCTCAAGATCCAGAGGTGAGTAAAGGAAAGGTAAAAAAGGATCCTTTTTATGAACCTACATTGAATGCTATAAAAATATAATGACCATGGAATCTTGATAGTGGGTGTTCTTGGCATATGATAGGTTATGTAAAGTTGTTGATAAATGTGAAAGACTTTAATAATTGAACATAGACATTGTGAAATAATGAATATCTAAGAATCAAAGGTGTCAGATCAACCATTATTGGGAAATAAAAGATGATATCCAATAAATCATTATATGTTTATGGGATAAAACACATCTTCATAATTGTTTCAAAACATTGCGATGAGTGTAAATATGTTATCTTTAAAAAATATTTTTATTTGTTGAATGTTTTGAAGATGGAAATATAGTTACAATTAGACAACATAAAAAAGGAAAATTGTTCCTTATTGTTGAAATAAATAGCTCTTGTTTCGGGGTTATGGAGGAAGAATTTTAGTTGTGGAATAAAAGGCTGGGATGTGTCTGTCATAGAAACAAAACAAGTTATGAATGTTAGATAGTGTTTGTGAAATTACAAATATATCAAGAAGAAGAGAATAATGTTTCAATATTTTTTAGAAAGGAAAAACTACAAACTCTGGGCATAATAAATTTTATATTCATACAAAAAACCCCTGGAAAATATCAATTTTGATATCGATGGGCCAATGAAATAACAATGGACCAATATATGTAAGTAATTCATTATTTTTTTGGTGACGTTACTCGTATTACTTATGTTGTGTATATGAATCATAATATAGATACTATAAAAAAATTTAAATGTATCAATTGAAGAATTGAGATTGGATTTGAGTATTCAGTAAATAAGTTGAGAACTGATAATAGTGGGTAGTATAAAAATTAATAATTAAAATTTTATCTTTTGAAACATGAAATTGAGCATGAGTTCATTTCACCAGATACTCCTAAAAAATTTGTGTTCCTAAAAGGAAAAATAGATGTATATTTGATATGGGGGTGAACTAAGTTACTTGAACATAGTCTCTTTCATTACTATAGGAGGAAGGACATGAGTACTGCTATGTATATTCAGAACTGATGTTTCTATAGGTAATGTTCAGATATGACACCATATAAAATGTTTTATGAAAAAATCTTTGTTTGAAATATGTTAGAGTTTTTTGTTATCAATTAAATATAATTAAGATAGGTGTAAACCTTGGAATGTTTGAAAAGAATGGTGAATATGGAATTTTTGTTAGCTATTCTTTAGAATGAATAAGATATATTGTCTTAAATAGGGACATTGGAATAATAATTTATTTTTTTGATAATGTTGTTGAAAATGTTGTGGAAGATAAATAGACATATACTCATAAGGAAGTTGAGTTGGATAAGGAATGTTTTGTTAAAAGTTCTAATAATGATAATGATAGAGGTAATCATAATCATGAAGAAGAATTAATCTTTTATTTCATGTGATGAGTATGAACCTAAAATAAGTCATCCTGGGTTGTGGAAGTGAGTGGTGGGTCAAAAAATTATTGGTGATTATCATCAGAATGTTCAAAAACATCAAAAATTGGTAAGTATTCATATTTATATTTTATAGAATATATTAAAGATGTGAATCATCCATTTGAGCATCTAGAATTGGTTCAAGCTATGAATTAAGATCTTGATCAAATTGACATGATTGAAACTTTGAAACTAGTACCCAATCAAGATAAAACAATGTTATTTGTACAAGGTGTTTTTTCTGAAGAATATAAATTATGGAAGATAATTAACAATGTAAAATAAATATTAAGGTTAAAAGGTTACTCACAAATTTAAGGGGTTTATTTTGGTGGACCTTTTTCTCTTATGGTATGGTTTGAAATAATAAAAAACATTATTTCTATTACTACACAATGAATATTGTTTTTTTCAAATGGATGTGAAGTCCATACATATGAATGGGGATCAAGATGAGGATGATTACATTGAACAACCATGTGGATTTTTTGTAGAGAATGAAAAATGTTATGTGTGCAATTTAAGAAATATCCATTTATGGGATAACGAAATCTATGAGAGAATGCTATTCCAAATTGGATACTTTCTCAAGGAATATGAGTTTCAAGAATGGAAAGTTTTATAGAAATACTTAAATTAATTATATTTAGTTGTTTACTCTTATATTAATTTTCAATATACATTACATTTTCTAGGAATGATGAAATACTTGTGGAATATTTTCTTAATAGATGAAAAAATCAATTGGGATGTCTACATCAATGTTAATATAATTCATTACGAGGTTACAAATCATACATAATTAAAGTCACATTTTTCTCTACAAGAAAAATTTCTAAGATACTTCTTAAGAAGTTCAACATTGAAATATGGAAACAATTTTCCACACCAATTTTAGTGTCATCCATGTATACTAAAGATGAAAATGGAAGGAATGTTGATAAAAAGTGATTCAAAAGATGAATAGATGTTTTTTATATTTGATTTCCTCAGGTCCTGGCATTTTTTATGTTGTATCAAGATGTGAAATATTTCAGAGAGCTCATAAAGAGTTACATTTATATGATGGAAAGAAAAATCACGTATATATAAATGGAACAAAAAAATTAGAATCAATTATGATTGAATATAAATTATTTACAAGTTTTGTTATTTAGATGCTAATTTGGTAAGAAATATTGATGATATAAGATCCACATCTAGTTGAGTTTTCATTCAGTGGAAAATATTTGTTAGTTGTAATACAAAGAAACAATATTAATTAACTTAGAGAATGATTAAATATATGTTTGTTTCATCCACTAAAGATACAACCCCACCCAAGTGGATGAAAACTCAGTTGGAAGACATAATTATTGAAGTAATGTTACCCTTGAAATTGGGATGTGATAATCAATATGAAATCAACCTTACATTGAAATATAGAACAATATTCATATAAAGACCCATAATTTACAACCATGGTTAATACTTCAAAATTGAAGCATACATATTACAACATATAACAAAACCATGAAAACACCGTATAGGGATAGTGTCTGTAGAAACTGGGAAACACAAACAACTAGTACATAAATCATCTACATTGTCTCCCATTTATTTCATCATATCTAGAGTCCATTTTTAGAATATCCTACTTAATATCCTTCTACCTGACCTGGGGAAAAGAAACCATACAAAAGGGTGAGCTCAAATGCTCAGTAAGGGTAATCAAAAGAAATATAAAACATATCATATTTATAATAACATAACATTTTGAAAATCATATTCTTCAAAAGAGATCATAACATGGGATAAATAATAGAAGTGAAATGTAATTCCAATATTCCTAACTTAAAACATTAAGATTTGTGTCATACACACATAATCATAGAAAATAAGTTCTTAGTAGTCAAGACTCATTTCCAAGACTATCTTAGCAGACAAAGTCATTTTCTGAACCGTGTTCACTCCTTTTTTCAGTCCTGTTTCACTAAACTGGTTTAACCTGCCGTTCCATCCATGTCTATCTCATGAGATATAAATCTTTACCCAATGCATTATAGGGAGATATAGGTCCCACCCATCTCATAATTATACCGTTCTTATGTGTTCCACAAAATTATAAACCATACATCATAACATAACCCATGTAATAAAAATGGGATTCTTATACATCATGTCATCATAACATAATCCATAAAAGGATATTGTAAAAATTATTCCATCATAACATAATCAAATAAATGTAAAAATAGGGATATAAACATAACCCTATATTATCTTAGATGGAAAATAATTGTGATAAAACACTTGAACTCCATTCTTGAGGAAAATATCCTTTCTACTTCAAAAAAAATTTCCTTTCTTAACATGTCATAAAATTTTGAACTAAACAAAGTTGATTAAAAATAAACATGAAAACATGTAATGGAAGCTTCATAGAAATAATGTTCTATAAATCCATTCATTCGGTATATGTGAAAAAAACATTCGTCCCGTACTTTGGCCGGATAAGTAAAAAAGTACCTCGTAAGAAAAACGACAAAAGATTCCTTTCATATCTTTTAATAAAAACTCACCGAAGGGTAAAATTGGATTTAAAAAATTGTAGGCGGATAGAAATAATATTACATATTGAGTAAACATGGTTGTGGATGATAAATATTCCCCAGTAAATTCCGAAGTACAATCAATCTCAGATAAAAATGAGATTGTGAGATTTTCCCTTACCTTAGGTCCGATTTTTTTTGTAAGTGTCCTAACCTCTTGTATAATTATTTAAATAATGAAATTGAGTTATTCCAGAATCATAATTATTTTTATGATATCATATATGGTCATTTTATTATCTTGTTATTAGTAATATTTCATTGCTACTTGTTATTCGGGTGTTCATTGCATTGTGTTAGTATGTGTGTTTTGTCGAATAAATTCTTATTCCTCTTTTTAGGTTATAGACAACTCATTTCCAGAATGGTATTACTGTAATATATATCATATTTATTCATTAAATTCATTTATATAATCATTATTCAATAAATATCATGTAGATCGAATCGCATCACATCGTGGTGACGATATTCTGTACGTACGCACGAGTGATGATATCGTTCCCATGATTGTGGAATTGTATTGCAGTATGTATAATATTTCAGAATCAATATAACTTTACAATAATAATATATAGTAATTATTTACACCATTATACCCATCCAAGTAAGGTGGTTGTGGAAAATAGATTAAACCACGGCCTGGAGACGGTATTCCGTACGTCCGCATGCGCGATGATTTTGTATTCCATAGGATGGATAGATGGTGAAATAGGGTTGTTTCATACTTATAAAAAAATATCAGTATATGAGTGATACTGATGTTATTACTTCATAATGAAACAACTAAAGAAGAATAAGTATAAGAAGAAATAAAGTTGAAAGAATCGCTAACGGACATTACATTTTCTTTGAAGCGCCTCTTTGAGACCTCCTCTTAGGGCCCTAAATTTGGTATTTGGAGAAGACTAGGACCTCTAGGATGTTTCTAGAGAAGTCGGGATGTGAAATTGGAAGGGTTTTTCCAATCTTGAAGGCTCAAATTTGTGTTATGAGATGAGGGAGGAGGTTCCCTTTTATTAGGGAGGAGAGGGGTACCTTTGGAAATATAAGAAATATTAGTTTATATTAAATCCCAACACTGCATAAAAACATTCAAAATGACTCATATACGAATTTTAGTTGAAATAGGGTTTTATTCTAATTAACCAATAAAATTTAGACATGTTAGGAATTTATTTTAAACATTCTCAACTTCATTTATCCTTATTTATCAATTTAATCTTATTTGTGGTAAAAATATTCTAAATTTTAATTTATTATAAATAATTACATATGTGTGGTGAATATTCCATAATTTGAGACTTTATGACATTTTAGACCATATAAATTTATAATTTAATTTTTTTAATATTTTTTCGATTTTTAAGCAATTTTATAATATGTTATTTTTATAGAATAACAATAGTGTCAATTTTGACACTATTCATTTATTTGAATTTAAATAAAATATATACAGAATATATGTTTGAACTAAAAGAATTAATAGATTTATAAAATGACATATGTATCTATAAAATTAGTGGAGCACATTAAATAGTTCATATATTATTTATTTTAATATTTTTAAAACCATTTATTTGATATTTTAATTAATAAAATAATTTCAACATCACGATTGTGTCATAATTAATGATAACTATTTAATACCTAAAAATTAAAAATAAATTCATATGTTTTATATAATTGTATTATATTTCTGGATACTATTCATGTTCTAAGTTTCATTAGGTTTATCACTAAATTAAATTTATTATACTTATAAGATTTAAGAAAGTGACATGTTGTCACTTTCTTTGGTTTTAATAATAATTAAATTATATTCATGAAAAAAAGTCCATTAAATGAATCTAATCAGACCCTTAGGTGATATGTGTCGACTTGTAGTCATCCAATAGGATTTTGGAAGGTGTTAGGGTAATTTTATAATCTTATATCTACCCTTAATTACCATATTTACCTATAACTATGGTAAATTAAATTTACCGTAGTTCCTATTCATAATGCCCAGAAATAAAAAGTAGCCAATTAACATAATTTGAACCCACTGATTCCAAATATGGAATCCATTTTTCAAAATTCAAAAAACATAAGTTGCAGTAATTAATTTAAAATTAATCCCATTGTTAAGAAAACGGGTTTTAGAAGTTAAAATGTTGCCAAAGATTGAAATGTTTTTACCTATGAATTCAATGTGAAATTAATGATAATGACATATATTATATTAAATGGTAAAAATATATTCTATTTTTACTTTAAAACCATTCAATATTGTAATTTAACCTTATAAATTATCTCAATGAAATATGTTGTTTATAATTTAAAATTAGCGTATTTTTACTATTCATCAAAATATGAAAGTTATCAAAAAAATATAAAAAATTTATCCAAAGTAAATTTTTATATCCTGATTCCAAAGAAGAATTTTATTTTATCAAATTGAACTTATAAACATGTCAAAACTAGATTTAATGTGGGTGTGCCATCGAACGGCGGCAAAACTGCATTTTTTGAAAAATACTTATTTTAACCGAAAATATTATTTTGTTCTCTACCATGTTCTAGAAAATATGTAAGATGAATAATAATGTTATAAAATTTAAAATGTAGTTAATACTATTCATAACGACTAGTCCATAATAATATATCGTTGTTTAGTGAAACCCGGTATTTCGTACTACACACGCTATCGAGGAAGGTCGTGATTGCGTGTAATGCAAGCCATGTCTGTGTTGTGTGTTGTGAAAGATTCCTTTGGGGTTTTATTTAACATAAGACATAAAAAAATATTTCTTATAAAATCTCAGGGTGTTACATTCTACCCCCCTTAAAATGAATTTTTCCCTCGAAATTCGTCACTTCATTACAAACAGATGAGGATACCTCTCCCTCAGCATATCCTCAAGTTCCCATGTAGCATCTTCTAATTGGTGGTTCCTCCATATAACTTTCATCAAGCGAGTGGTCTTGTTCCGGAGTAGTTTTTCGCTATGATCCAGAATCCTTATCAATTGTTCTTCATAAAAAAGATCATGATCCAACGGTACAACTTCTGAGCTGAGTACATGTGAAGGATCAGGTATGTACTTTCTCAGGAGAGATACATGGAACACATCGTGATCTTGAGATAGATTCGGTGGAAGCACCAATCGGTAATCTACCTTCCCAACACAATCCATAATTTCAAAAGGACTGATATATCTAGGGTTCAACTTTCCCTTCTTTACAAATATCATGACCCTCTTACAGGGAGATATTCGTAAGAACACATTATCACCCACTTCAAACTCTAGGTCTTTTCTTCGGTTGTCGGCATAACTTTTCTATCGACTCTGAGCTACTCTTATGTGTTGTTGAATAGATCTGACCTTTTCTGTCATCTCATCAACAAGATCAGGTCCTAATAGCTTTCTTTCCCTAACATCATCCCAGCAAGTTGGAGTTCTGCATTTCTTTCCATAGAGGGCTTCATAAGGAGCCATCTGAATACTAGAGTGAAAGCTATTATTATAAAAAAATTCCACCAAAGATAGGTGTTGATCCCAACCACCGTTGAAATCCATATAGCAATCTATCAGCATGTCTTCTAGAGTTTGAATTGTCCTCTCAGATTGACCGTTTGTCTGTGGATGGTAAGCAGTGCTGAAACTCAACTCTATATCTAGAGAATGCTAAAGACTTTGCCAGCAATTTGAGGTAAAACTCAGATCCCGATCAGATATAATGGAAAGTGGTACTCCATACAATGTTACCACTTCCTTTACATATATCCTGGAATGTTGATCAAGAGAAAAATATTATCTTATAGCAATGAAGTGTGACGACTTCGTAAGATGATCAACTATATCCCAGATAACATTATTGGCTTTGGATGTTTTAGGAACACCAGTGAAAAAGTCCATAGTGATGTTTTCCCATTTCTATTTAGGTATGGGTAATGGTTGTAACATCCCCTTAGAATTTTGCTTCTCAGCTTTAACTTGCTGACAAACCAAGAATCGATACACATATTCAGCAACATCGCTTTTCTTGCCATCCCACCAGAAGTACTCTTTCATGTCCCTATACATATTTGTACTTCTAGGATGAATAGAAAATGAAGAACTATGATCCTCGTCCAATAGCTCCTTTAATTCTCGGATGGGGGGAACACAAACCCAATTCCTGAACCTTATTATCCCATCACAATCAAGGATTAATTCAGGAACATTTCTCACCTTCTTTTTTAACTCTACATGTCCTTTATGTGCCGCTTTAGTCTTCTCGTGTATAGATGATTGAACATTCATTTGAGAAAGATATGATTTTTCCCTTTCCATTATAATTCAAGATCCATCCTTTCTAAATACATAAATATTGGATCTTTTGTGATCCTCTTCATGGATAAGCTAGCATGGTCTTGTCGACTTAATGCGTCTGCTACCTTGTTTTCTTTCCCAGGGTGGTAATGAATTGAGCAGTCGTAATCCTTATTCAGCTCCAACCATATTTTTTTGACGCATATTCATCTCCTTTTGTGTGAAAATATATGTTAAACTTTTTTGATTAGTATAAATATCACACCTTTCACCATAAAGGTAATGCCTCCAAATCTTTAATGCAATGATTATTGCAACTAACTCCAAATCATGAGTTGGGGAATTTTGCTCATTGATTTTCAACTATCATGAGGCATAAGCTATCACCATATCATTTTGCATTAGAACACACCCATTTCCCTTCTTAGATGCATCACTGTAGATCACAAACCTTTTTCCACTGCAAGGTAGTGTGAGCACAAGTGCACTGGCTAACATTCTTTTTAGCTCTTTGAAATTCACTTCACATTCCTCTATCCAAACAAACTTAACTCCTTTCCGATTAAACTTGGTGAGTGTGTTATATCACCTTGAAAAATCATTCACAAAACATCAGTATTATCCAGCCAAACCAAGAAAACTTTGGATCTCAGTTACTGTTGTTGTTCTTGACCATCTTTCGATAACCTCTGTTTTTGCTGGATCCACAGATATCACTTCTTTTGAGATTATGTGACCCAAATATGTATCTTTTTGAAGCCAAAATTCGCACATGGTAAATTGGGCATAAATCTTATCCTTTCATAGGGTCTTTAATACAATTCTCAAGTGATCTTCATGTTCTTACTTGTTCTTTGAATAGACAAGAATATCATCTATAATGACTACCACAAACTGATCAATATAGTCTCTAAAGACTCTATTCATCAGATCCATAAAGATAGCAGGGGCATTAGTAAGACCAAATGGCATCACTATAAATTCATAGTGTCCATACCTTGTATTGAAAGTCATCTTTAGTCTATCCTCCCTTTTGACCCTTAATTGATGATACCCTGAATAGAGATCAATATTGGAAAAGTATTGAGCTCTGTGTAGTTGGTCAAATAGGCCATCAATGCGTGGGAGAGGATATTTGATCTTGATAGTGATCTTTTTAAGTTCTCGATAATCAATGAAGAGTCTCATTGATCCCTATTTCTTCTTAACAAATATAACAAGTGCTCGCCAATGTGACACACTAGGGCATATGAGTCCTTTATCAAGATTCTCTTGGAGTTTTTTCTTCAATTCCTATAACTCAATTGGGGCCATTTTATAAGGTGTCTTTGAAATATGAAAATCACCCGGTACAAGTGTAAGAATGGTATAGAGTAAGAGGTTTCCAACCTCTGATACCAATTGTAGGATCGAAATAGAATATGAGATGCTCAATATACAAGAGGGGGGGTGAATTGTATACTTTAAAAATTCCTTAGGAACCTTTAAAGTTAGTTATGAATAACTAGAGTTTCCTTAAGAAAAGGAAAGAACTAAGTTTAACAAAGTTAAAATAAGTAAATTCACAACACTTCTAACACTGAACTAAACTTGGAAAGAGATTCCAAAAGTAGGTTCCGGAAATATGGTTCCGGAATTTGAAACTTAACAAAAGTTACAATATAAGATTCTACCTTAAAGCGTATAGAATCTGAATGAATCAGAGTAAGTAAGGAAGTATAAGAATGTTATACTTTTCTTAAGATACAAATTACAGCGGAATAGAAACGAGTAGTAAAACTACTAGCAACAAGATAATAGTCTTTTAACCCAAAGAGAAGGGTATCCAACAACCTTGGATAAAGGTCCCTTGATTTATACTTTCAAGCAAGTCTGTCTTACCCACACCAGGGTAGGCCCTCGATACGAAGATCGGTGTCTCTGTCTTGCTATCCCCGCAAGCCCTCAACTTCAAGGTAGTTGGCAACCTCTGTCTTTCTCAGCAAGAAAGCCCTCGATCTTTAAGGTAGTCGGCACCTCTGTCTTCCTATCCCCGGAAGCCCTCGAATGTAATCACCAACATTCGGAGTCGCACGAAGCTTTGAGAGTTAATAAGAGACTCTCTCTCTAGAAATCACTTCAACAGCATGTATGCACAAAGTCCAAATGTTCATCCATTCGTTGTGAGCTTTTTCAAATGAGCTCCTATTTATAGGTGAGGTCGGCTCCTTCTCCAACGGTCATATTTCCCTTAAAGTTAGGAGGGACCTGTACACGTGTCACTTAGACAACGGTTAGTTTATAACAAAATGGACGACATCGTTTTATAACATAGTAAGTGTAACAGAATGCACGACATCGTTTTAAACTCTAACATAAAAGTTCGGAATAGAAATTTCGGAGTGAAAGTTCGGAGTGAACAAATTCAGAGTGTATAAAACAATGATAATCAGATTCTGTTTAATAGGTGAATTCGGAATGAGAATTCGGAATAGGAATTCTTCATTAGAAATCATAATGAGAATTTATCATCAGAATTCGTAATGAGATTTCATCATCAGAATTCGTAATGAGAATTCATCATCAGAATTCGTAATGAGAATTCATCATCAGAATTCGTAATGAGAATTCATCATCAGAATTCGTAATGAGAATTCATCATCAGAATTCGTAATGAGAATTCATCATCAGAATTCGTAATGAGAATTCGGAATGAGATTTCTTCATTAGAATTCGTAATGGGAATTCTTCTTCAGAATTCGTATCCTGAATCTGGAATAGAACTTTAGTCAGAATTCATAACCGGAATTCGGAGTGAAACTTCCTTATAGTTCTTGTCCAGAATCCGAACCCTAAAACAGAATGCTTTTTATCAGTTTTAATGATTCCGAGAAAGTGAATCCGAATTTCATACTTAAGAAAAATATTAATGAAAATATGATAAGGATAATTTTTCTTATAAAAGCGATTTTCCTTAAGAAAGCATTTTTCCTTATAAAAGCGATTTTCCTTAAGAAAGCATTTTTCCTTATAAAAGCAATTTTCCTTAAGAAAGCATTTTTCCTTATAAAAGCGATTTTCCTTAAAGATAAGGTGTTTGTGATTTTCAAAACAAGAAGGAATGGAAAAGTCATAAGGAAAACCTTATTGACTCAACAATCTCCCCCTTTTTGGAAAGCCCAAACATTCTTACGAAAAAGCTATTCTAAGAAGAAAGAAACATATTAAAGCTTATCTCCCTTGGTTTAAGAATATAGATGAATACGACTAACTCCCCCTTAGGCTTTGAATCTCTAAGGATCGTATTCATATTTCCGGAGTGATATTTCTTTAAGAAAAAAAAACTCCCCCTTAAACAAACTCTTATTAGAGTTCTATCTCCTTGGGTATTTTTCTTTCTCCCCCTTTGATAAGCACTTATTAGATTTCCTCTTTTTCTTAAGGATCTTTTCCTTCTCCCCCTTTGTGATTTTCAAAAAGAATTTCGAGGGAATGGAAAAAAAAAATAACAAAGTACCTGAAAGAATTAGTAACAACAACAAAACAGAACAACAAGCACGATTCTCATTAAATTTGAAATGTCAGCAACAAAAACAGATTACAACAAAAAGATCGGATTGGTCATTTGGGATCTTTCTCTTTCGACATCAGCCCCTTGAGAATAGTCTTGATCTTCTTGAGATCCTTATGATCTTCCTCTGCTTGCTTTTCTAAGACAACTATTCTTGCTGACTGAGCTTGAATGATTTCTTCCTGAGCCTTCAACTTTTCTTCCTGAGCTTCCATTTTCTCTTCCTGAGACTTTATCCTTTCTAGAAAATTGATCCGATGATCCCTTTCAAATTTCCAACTTTGATTAACAGAGTTGAGCTTTCCATTCAGATCTCTTACTTCCTGACTCCGAATGTTCTTTTCCTCTGCCAATTTTTCATCGAATGATGCAGTCATCTCATGAAACTTCTTGTCCTCGGTTTGAAATGCATCCTTGACATTCTCCTGAAACTCATCCAGCAGCCTCATCTCTTCCACATTCTTCTTCGATCAGCTAGTCATCCTTTTGCAAGATCTTTTATGGGCTTCGTAACCAATGAAGAAATTTTTGAACTGAGATTCTATCTCAACACATTTATCCATAACCATGGATACGGAATCGGTTTTCTGATTCAGCGTATGTTGGAGCATCTGGCACCAAGAGTCAATACTGGAGAAGGTCGGAATGGTTCCTACCAACTTCTTTAAGGATTGAACAACAAAATCGTGCCCCAACGATGATGACTCCGAATCAGAAATCTTGCTAGGAGAATTTTCTTCCTCAATAAGCTCCAACTTCCTCTTAGAAGAGCTACCAGCTTCCTTCCTCAAACTTTTTCCTGAACTCGGGGTATCAGCAAGAATTTGCTTTCCCTTTTGTTTTTCCGGAATTGAAACCTGTTCCGGAGATCTGTTCTCACTATCCGAGACTTGAACAATTTTATCTTCCTCATCAGCAACTTCTTGAACATTGGCTTCCACGTTTCCCATCTGAGCAGCATCAAGTAAAATATTTTCTTGACAAGTAACTTCTTCTTCTCCCTTTTCTTCTTCCATTACAGGAGTAGCAAGCTTGGAAGATTGAGCTTCAGATGTTCGGAGCGAGAGGTGATCCGAAGGGGTTCCCTTATATTCATCTACTTGTTTGAGCACATCTCCTGTCTCACCACTTCCTTCAGCCGCTTCTTCAACCTCTTCCACTTGCTCTACTTCCTCAGTAGGAACAGCCTCTTCCGGAGTTACAAGATTTCTTCCTGGAGTCTCAGGTAGAGATTCCAGAGAAAAAGATCTCGGAACAGGAATGGTTGCTGAAACCATTTCATTAAACTTCAACAAAGCTTGCACAGCTTCAGCTTCTGACAACTTCTTCTTCAGCTTCTTTTCCTTAGCTTGCTTCTCAAGCTCATCAGCTTCCTTTTCTTTCAGAGCTTTAGCCTCTGCAGGATCCAATCCGAACTGTGGATCTCCTTCCTTTCTCTTCATCTTGTCAGCTCTCCACTTCGCTGCAACCTCATCAGTATATGTCTTCTTCTTCTTAGGCTTAGGAGGTGCGGAATGGACTTCCTTAGACTTGGGTTCCTCAGCTTCACTTACCACTTCTTTCTGATTCCTCTTCCTTACCGGCATTGATGATTCCGGATCAGCCACTTTCGGAGTCACTTCTGCTTGAGGCGGTAGATCAATGAATTTCCCTGACTCCTTGTTAAAAGCTATATTCATCCTTTTAAGAGTTGCATCACTGAGCAACATGATCTTGCAAACTTTCGGCTTAGAACTACAAGCAAACTTGAAGGATTCTAGGCACCGAACTATCAGCTTCGACAATATTGCCGGGTACATCACTATCTGAGCTCTCAGATTCCCCTTCTTCAAATTATCAATGTTGAGAAGAATATGCTTCATCGGGTTGAACTTTCTTAGATTTATCAGAAAATCCAAGATGTATATCTCACTCTTCTTCAAGCTGTCCTTGTCTCCTTTTCTCGGTACGATAAGCCCTTGCACCCATAACTCCAGAATCCGGAAGTTTGTAGAAAGACTTGCAATTTTCGGAGCCTTATCATCATCTAATCCGAGAATTTCTAAGGCTTTCTCCTTGTTGAAACTACCCAAGGAGTCTGGCAGAACATGCGAGATAAACTCAGCTTCCCCTTCATAATTCAACCCTACCAAGCTTGCAGCCTTGGTGTAAGATAGCTTGTAAGTCTTGCCATACGATTTGAAGGAAAATTTTTCTCTATTGTCTTCCACAAAGAAAGCAACCGACTCATAAAACTCAACAAGCAAGTCTGGGTAAACTTCATCTTGGTTGCCGGTTTTTGATATCGCAACATCTTCCCAGCCATTGAGCTTGATATTCTTTGATATAATAGAATCATAGTTGCTGAAGAAATTTGGATGAACTAACCTTTCTCTGTAGACTAACCACTGAGAAATGGGCTTGGTTGAAGACATCTCTTGAGAAGCTAACTCTGCAGACATTCGGATTAGAAGTCTCTGAGAAGTTCAGAACTGAGAAGACTGAAGTTCGGAACTGGAAAACTGTAGTTCGGAACAGCCTTAAATCAGAGAGACAGAGCTTCAGCACGCAAGAGCTTGAGATCGATGTGGGACGAGAAAATAGGGTCCCCTTTATATAGGCTTTGGGATGACGGTTCAACTTCCTCGGTTGATCTAACGGTTTATAATGATCTGAGATCAGATCTGACGGTTGAGAGGTTGAATCCGATCTTTTTGAGGTTTTATTAAAACAGAATTCAAGAAATTCAAAAAACCGAAAACAAACTATAAGAAAATGCCAGCAAGTAAAATATGATTACGAAAACTTCAGTAAGGAAGTCATACCTTTCGGATTAGCTTAGGAAAGTTATTCGTAATGGGTAATGTAAAGTCGACTACGAAAAAAACTCAATACGAAAAACCTAATACGAAAAACTCAATACGAAAAACTCAATACGAAAAACCTAATACGAAAAACTCAATAAGAAAAACTTCATAAAAAAAACTTGATACGAAAAACTCAATAGAAAAACTTGATATGGAAGATTCAATACGAAAGTTTTTCCATTATGAAAATACCAGTACGAAAATTTTCCATTCCGGAAATTTTCAATACGAATACTTTTATTCCAGAAGTATTTTGTATGGAAATATCCATTCTGGAAAATTGTAGTTCCGGAAGTTCCATTCCGGAAAGATTCGTTCCGAAAAATTTGAAAACAAATTTTGAAAAACTTTGTTAAATAAACAAACAAATGTACTCCCCCTATGAAAAGGAGTTTATTACTGTGAGGAGATTTTTCCAACAGAAAATTAATTAAGGAAGATTACCTTATGGTTATCATTCCTAACTTCTGTTTAATATATTCAAATCTATCAGAAGGTAAAGATTTTGTGAAAATATCAGCAAGTTGATCTTGCGTTCCGATAAACTGAAGAATAATATCTCTTTTAAGTGTGTGATCCCTAAGAAAGTGATGCCTAATATCTATGTGTTTTGCACGGGAGTGATGTGCAGGGTTTTTACTTAGGGCAATGGCACTTGTGTTATCACACAAAATTTGAGTTTTAGTAAAACTCAAGCCATAGTCTGTGAGTGTGTGTTGCATCCACAACACTTGTGCACAACAACTTCCAGCTGCTACATATTCAGCTTCAGCAGTGGAGAGTGCAACAGAATGTTGCTTCTTGCATGACCAAGAAACTAATGAATCTCCTAAGAAATGACAAGTTCCGGATGTACTTTTTCTATCCATTCTACAACCACCAAAGTCAGCATCAGAAAAGCTTTTTAGAACAAAATTATTTCCAGAAGTATAAAATAATCCTAGATCCATGGTTCCCTTAAGGTAGCGAAAAATTCTTTTTACCGCCTTTAAGTGAGATTCCTTAGGATTGGATTGATATCTTGCACATAAGCATACAGAAAACATTAAGTCTGGTCGACTAGCTGTTAAGTAAAGTAGACTTCCAATCATACCTCTAAAAGATGTTTGATCTACTGGTTTCCCAGCTTCATCAAGATCTAAAGAGTTTGAGGTACCAATAGGAGTACTTATACTCTTAGTGTTGTCATAACCATACTTTTTAAGAAGATCTTTAATATACTTATGTTGGGATATGAAGGTTCCTTCTGGTTTTTGAGAAATTTGAAAACCAAGGAAAAATGTTAACTCACCCATCATACTCATTTCAAACTCAGATTTCATTAGACTAGCAAAAGAATCAGTCAAAGATTGCTGAGTTGAACCAAATATAATGTCATCAACATAAATTTGAACAATCAAAACATTTTTCTTATCTTTCTTTATAAAAAGGGTTGGATCTGCATTTCCCTTAACATAGTTATTTTGAAGCAAAAATCCAGTAAGTCTATCATACCATGCTCGTGGGGCTTGTTTAAGGCCATACAAAGCTTTGGTAAGTCTAAAAACATGATCAGGATGTTTTGTATCTTCAAAGCCAGGAGGTTGTTCAACAAAAACTTCCTCTTGAACATAACCATTAAGAAAAGAACATTTCACATCCATTTGAAATAGTTTGAAATTAAAGAATGCTGCAAAGGCAAGTAGAATACGAATAGATTCAAGTCTAGCTACTGGAGCATAGGTTTCTTCATATTCTATTCCTTCTTGCTGATTATAGCCTTTAGCAACAAGTCTAGCTTTATTTCTAACAATGACTCCATTTTCATCACATTTGTTTCTGAAGACCCATTTTACTCCAATAACAGAAGTTTCCTTAGGTCTTTCAACCAAGGTCCAGACTTTATTCCTTTCGAATTCATTTAGCTCATCTTGCATTGCTTTGATCCAATCATCATCACCTAAAGCTTCATCAGTGCTTTCAGGTTCTAGTTGGGAAAGAAATGCTAGATGTTCTACTTCATTTCTTAAGGAACTTCTAGTCCTTACAGGTTGATTTACATCACCAATGATACTATCACTGGGATGATTCTTAAGAAACATCTGATTTGGGTTTTGTAAAACCTGTTCATCAACATAAGGTAGAAAGTCTTCTGGGGTAAATGTTTCAGAAGTATCTTCTAGAACAATTTCCTTATCAGAAGGTTCTTCTAACAAAGGTTGACAATCAGTTTTTGAAAACACATCCGAAGATGTAAGTTGGGAGGTTTTAAAAACAAAAGGATCTGACTCATCAAATTTCACATGTACTGTTTCCTCAACAGTACAAGTATTTTTATTAAAAACTCTATAAGCCTTAGAGGTTGTGGAATATCCTAAGAAAATCCCTTCATCTGATTTTGGTGCGAATTTATGTAAGTTATCTTTAGTATTCAAAATGAATACTTTGCAACCAAAAACCTTGAAGTAGGAAAGCCTTGGTTTTCTACCATTCCATAACTCATAAGGAGTTTTATTAAGAAAAGGTCTAATCAAAACTCGATTTATAGTATAACAAGCAGTACTTACAGCTTCAGCCCAGAAATGTCTAGCAATAGAATATTCACTCAACATGGTTCTAGTTATTTCTTGAAGAATTCGATTTCTTCTTTCAACTACACCATTCTGTTGAGGAGTTCTAGGTGCTGAAAAGTTGTGAGTAATACCTTTCTTACTACAAAAAATTTCAAAATCAGAATTTTGAAATTCTCCTCCATGATCACTATGAATAGTTTTCAATGGAAGGTTTTTCTCATTTTTAACTTGAGCTCTAAAACTTTTGAAATAAGAAAAAGCTTCAGATTTCCTTGCTAGAAAATAGACCCAAGTAAATCTAGTGTAATCATCAACTAGAACAAACACATAGTATTTGCCTCCAATGCTTCCAGTTTGTGTTGGACCAAAAAGATCCATGTGCACCAACTGTAATGCATCGGTTGTTGAGATTTCACCTATTGACTTAAAACTAGATTTATGTTGCTTGCCATATTGACAAGGATCACAAACTTTAGAAGAATCAAATCTAAGCTCCGGTAGATCCTTAACTAGTTTCTTCTTAGAGAGTTTACATAGGTTTCTAAGATTACAGTGTCCTAGTCTTCTATGCCATAACCAAGAATGATCTTCCATTGCACTTAGGCAAGGTAAATCTTGGCTTCTTAGGTCTTCTAAGTTTAAGGTGTAAACATTCTCTTGCCTGTTGGCTGAGAGAATAAATTCTTCCTTGGAATTGTGAACTAAGCATTTATCATTCCTAAAATTCACAAGGTAACCTTCATCACATAACTGACTTATGCTAATGAGGTTGTGCTTAAGACCTTTAACAAAAAGAACATTTGAAATCAAAGTTTTACCTAAAAGAACAATATTACCAATACCAACAATCTCTCCCTTAGCATTGTCTCCGAAAGTTACCTTTCCTCCTTTCGTTTTGATAATATTTTCAAAGAAGCTTTTGTTACCAGTCATGTGCCGGGAACATCCACTATCCATGTACCAAACATTGTTGCTGGAACTTTCTTTATTTTCCTGAAATTAAGAACAAAGTTAGACTTTCGGAATCCAAACTTGTTTGGATCCGAGATTTCCAGACAATAAAATTTTAGGTACCCACATTTTCTTAGAAAAATAAGCTTTATGAAAACCTAAGGATTGGGTTTTGTTTAAGGAACAATTTCTTGCCCAGTGACCACCACATTGACACTTAGTACAAAATGGGGCACTTTGAGGAACAAAATAATTGTTGCTGAAAACAGGTTTTGCATGGGTATAACCAAATCCGGATTTATTTCTTAAAGGTCGTATTTGAGAATACATCTTATCAAAATTTTCCTTACCATGGGTAAAGTTTGATAAGCACTTCTTTAAGGAAAAAATTTCGGACTTGAGTTTTACAACCAAGTTTTTATCTTCAAAATCATTAGTTTTGGAACTAGAGTTAGGCTCGAAAACATTTTTATTAGAAATTACTTTTTCTAATTCTTTAGCAAGTTTATTCTTCTCAGAACTTACTTCCTCAAGATTTTTTGAAATTCTTTCAAAATCAGCATTTTTCTTATCAAGATCTTTAGAAAGATCTGATATCTCTTTAGTAAGAATAGAATTCCTAGAATTTGCCTTATCAAGTTTCTTGTTGAGTTTTGAATTCTCAATCTCAAGAAGTTTAGCAAATCTAGAGACTTCTTCAAAAGTAGGTAAAGTATTTTCCTCATCAGAAGATGATTCTTCATCAGAAGAGTTATAATACTTACTATCATTAGGATTTAAGGAAACATTGGTCAAAGATTCAGCATTTCGTACCTTAGCCATAAGACAATGATTATCAATAGGTAATCTGGCTATAAGACCAAGATTCTTCTGTCCTGAAGATTCATATTCAGAAGATTCATCTGAAGAGTCACCACCACTGGCACTCCAGGTGTCATTAGCTTTCAAAACTTTCTTAGCTTTAGCTTTGTAATATTTCTTCCTGTTCCTGTCTGAATGCCTTTCCTTTCTTTCTTTCTTTCTGAGCATAGGGCAATCTGGTCTAATATGTCCAGCTCTCTTACATTCATAACAAGTAACTTCTCCATCTTTCTTATCTTTCCTATCCTTCTTCTTATACTTGGATTGAAAGTTTCTCTGTCCAGCTATCTTGTTCATCCTTCGAGCAAGATTGGCTAATTCATTTTCTGAAACTTCACTTTCACTAGATTCGGATTGGAAAATGACTTTCTTTGATTTGGATCTGGTTACTCTCTCAGGAGTCTTAGCTTTCATCTGATTCGAAGTTGTAGTAAAAGCAACAGTACCATTTCCATTCTTCTTCTTGATGTTGTCAGCATCTCTCTTCATTCTGGTCTCATGTTGTAGAAGAGTTCCAAATAATTCATCAAGAGTAATTTGAGTAACCTTCCTGTTCTCATCTATAGCTGTTCTCTTGTATTCCCACTCATTGGGCATAATGTCAATTATCTTGTCCACAAGAGCTTCATCATCTAAACCTTTCTCTCCCATAGACTATAGACTGTTGACAATTGTCATAAATCTTTGTTGTACTTTACAGATAGGTTCTCCATAAGGAAAATTAAAGCCATGATATTCAGCTCTAAGCATAGCTCTCCTAGTCTCAATCACATTAGAAGTCCCAAAATGAGTAACCTCTAACTTCTTCCATATACAATTAGCTGCTTCACAAGAAGAAATTTGGCTATATATATTTCTAGTCATTGAACATAATAAAGTGTTGCGTACCTTATAATTCAGTTGATATTCTTGCTTCTCCTGGTTAGTAAAGGTTCTGACTTCCTTGTCAGGAATTTTGTAATCACCAGTAAGCATGACAAAGTTATCTACTCCAGTATTGATAACGAATGTCTTCATACGATCTCTCCAGTATTCATAATCATTACCATCAAATATTGGTGGCCTTGTAGGATTCAAATTGTCTATCGAACCAACATTCATTCCTGCCATACTTGAAAATAACTTGGAAACAAACTTGTTAATAACAAAAATTCGGAATCAAAAAGTTCGGAATAGGAAAAGTTCGGAATGGATAATCCGGAATGAAAAAGTTCGGAATTGAAAAGTGAGCAAGAAAAACTTGAACGTGAGTACAAGTATTTCAGTAACCTTGGCTCTGATACCAAATGTAAGAATGGTATAGAGTAAGAGGTTTCCAACCTCTGATACCAATTGTAGGATCGAAATAGAATATGAGATGCTCAATATACAAGAGGGGGGGTGAATTGTATACTTTAAAAATTCCTTAGGAACCTTTAAAGTTAGTTATGAATAACTAGAGTTTCCTTAAGAAAAGGAAAGAACTAAGTTTAACAAAGTTAAACTAAGTAAATTCACAACACTTCTAACACCGAACTAAACTTGGAAAGAGATTCCAAAAGTAGGTTCCGGAAATATGGTTCCGGAATTTGAAACTTAACAAAAGTTACAATATAAGATTCTACCTTAAAGCGTATAGAATCTGAATGAATCAGAGTAAGTAAGGAAGTATAAGAATGTTATACTTTTCTTAAGATACAAATTACAGCGGAATAGAAACGAGTAGTAAAACTACTAGCAACAAGATAATAGTCTTTTAACCCAAAGAGAAGGGTATCCAACAACCTTGGATAAAGGTCCCTTGATTTATACTTTCAAGCAAGTCTGTCTTACCCACACCAGGGTAAGCCCTCGATACGAAGATCGGTGTCTCTGTCTTGCTATCCCCGCAAGCCCTCAACTTCAAGGTAGTTGGCAACCTCTGTCTTTCTCAGCAAGAAAGCCCTCGATCTTTAAGGTAGTCGGCACCTCTGTCTTCCTATCCCCGGAAGCCCTCGAATGTAATCACCAACATTCGGAGTCGCACGAAGCTTTGAGAGTTAATAAGAGACTCTCTCTCTAGAAATCACTTCAACAGCATGTATGCACAAAGTCCAAATGTTCATCCATTCGTTGTGAGCTTTTTCAAATGAGCTCCTATTTATAGGTGAGGTCGGCTCCTTCTCCAACGGTCATATTTCCCTTAATGTTAGGAGGGACCTGTACACGTGTCACTTAGACAACGGTTAGTTTATAACAAAATGGACGACATCGTTTTATAACATAGTAAGTGTAACAGAATGTACGACATCATTTTAAACTCTAACATAAAAGTTCGGAATAGAAATTTCGGAGTGAAAGTTCGGAGTGAACAAATTCAGAGTGTATAAAACAATGATAATCAGATTCTGTTTAATAGGTGAATTCGGAATGAGAATTCGGAATAGGAATTCTTCATTAGAAATCATAATGAGAATTTATCATCAGAATTCGTAATGAGATTTCATCATCAGAATTCGTAATGAGAATTCATCATCAGAATTCGTAATGAGAATTCATCATCAGAATTCGTAATGAGAATTCATCATCAGAATTCGTAATGAGAATTCATCATCAGAATTCGTAATGAGAATTCATCATCAGAATTCGTAATGAGAATTCGGAATGAGATTTCTTCATTAGAATTCGTAATGGGAATTCTTCTTCAGAATTCGTATCCTGAATCTGGAATAGAACTTTAGTCAGAATTCATAACCGGAATTCGGAGTGAAACTTCCTTATAGTTCTTGTCCAGAATCCGAACCCTAAAACAGAATGCTTTTTATCAGTTTTAATGATTCCGAGAAAGTGAATCCGAATTTCATACTTAAGAAAAATATTAATGAAAATATGATAAGGATAATTTTTCTTATAAAAGCGATTTTCCTTAAGAAAGCATTTTTCCTTATAAAAGCGATTTTCCTTAAGAAAGCATTTTTCCTTATAAAAGCAATTTTCCTTAAGAAAGCATTTTTCCTTATAAAAGCGATTTTCCTTAAAGATAAGGTGTTTGTGATTTTCAAAACAAGAAGGAATGGAAAAGTCATAAGGAAAACCTTATTGACTCAACAACAAGTTCTATTGAAAACTCAACTTCATGATTTGGTAGAAGACCTGGAAATTCCTCCAGAAAGACATTATGAAATTCTCGTACAATGGGAATATTATTAATCGTGAGTTTCTCTACAAAAAATTGAGATAAATAACCTTCATTTAGTGGAATCAAGACCCATAAGATGGAAGAAATTTCAACTGGAAGGTTATGTTCATCCTTGCATCGATAGACGATCATAGATTGATCTGGAATATGAAATGTGACGTCCCTTCTTTTGAAATTGATATGAGATCCATATAAAGAAATCCAACCAATGCCAAGAATAACATCAAATTCCACTATAGGAAGGATCACAAGATTTGCAGGAAGCACTTTCCCACAAACTTCAATCGGAGAAGAATTGTAAACATTTGATGCGACTGTTGTGCCCATATGAGTTGTCACAACCAACTCAACATCTAATTGATGAGGTAATACAATGATACCCTTAGAAAAATCATCATAAATAAAAGAGTGGGTGGATCCAGAATCAAATAAAACATTTTCTACTTTAGAGTGGATGGTAAGTGCACCTCTCACCACTTCTTTATCATACCCCACATCGCCAATAGTAATTGCATGTGACTTTCCTTTTTCTTTGGCCTTAAGAGTTTGTTGACGTCGATCATCATCATCAACCCTTGGATTTGGTCATTGATTGGCATAATGCCCCATCTCCTTGCACTTGAAACATTGAAGTGTAGTAGGTTCATTATGTGTATCCCTTCCTTTGTTTGCATCATTAGACATCTTCTTCCCATTATTTCGACATTCAATTGCACGATGACCTTCTTTTCCACACTTATAACATTTTCTTCTCCCCTTAAGACAATTTCCTCCATGTTTCTTTCCACATTCTGAGAATAAGAGAAAACTCATCTTCTTTTCAATGTGGTCTTTAGATTTTCCTTTGAATTCCATTTTCCTCATCTTATCAAACCCATGTTACTGATGGGTTACACCAATCTCCATCTCAACCTTAAGAGCACATCAAACATTTTCCTCGTAGATATTGAAGTCCCGTATGGCTAACTCCATTTGATGACTTGGTTTTGAGACACTAAATAATCAATAGATCTTACTCTCAGGTTGGATAATAATTCTAGAATCATACCTTGCAAGTCTTGTAAAATTTGCTTCGTAGGTACCAACAGATTCATTATCACTTTGGTACAATTCTAAAAACTCCTTCTCCATCTTTGTTGGAAGAATACGAGGGAAATACTTGTTAAAAAATATGTTTTGGAACTCGTACCATTCCATGGACTCAATTTCATCTCTTTGCCTCGTAATCTTAATAAGAATCCACCATTGATCAGCATCTCCTTCCAAATGATATACTGCTAAGATGACTTATCATGTTCAGAACATTGAAGAACTGAAAATATCTTTTCAGTGGTACTGATCCATTGTTCACCCACTAATGGATCAGAAGACCTGCTGAATGAAGGTGGACGCTGCCTCGTGAAGGATTCAACACAATGTTGCTCCTTCCTTTGCTCGTTTGGAAGTCTTTTATGATTCATAGCTTGAGAAAGTTGTGTGATCATGGCTACAAGATTTTACATTATAGCTCCTATAAAATTTAGTTGCTCAGGGGGACAATCATTTCATTTCCCATCACATTCCGCATTCACACGGTTCCTTCGGGTTCCAACAATTGAATAAAATCAAGAATAATAGTGTGATAAAAACTAACTATAATAGAAAAAACACATAATCAAGAATAAAATTTCACAATTAAGGTCTTTTCATAGGTTGTTCATGGACATTTCTAAAACACTAAGATTGTGTTCTATGCTTAGAGATATCCTAAGGTTTCTTACTAAGGTTTTCACATCCTAGTTTCCAAAGGTTGACAATAACCTCCCTCAGATACCAACTATAACGACCAATACATTACATACATGGTTAATACATCGAAATTGAAGCTTACTTATTACAATGTATAACAAAACCATGAAAGGACCATTTAGTATAGTGTAATTTGAAACTGGGAAACACAAACAGCTGGTTCATAAATCATCTACATTGTTTCCCATTTATTTCATCATATCTAGAGTCCCTTTTTCGCATATCCTACTTAATATCCATCCTCCCGACCTAGGGAAAATAATACATAAAAAGGGTGAGCTCAAATGCTCAGTAAGGGTAAACAAAATAAATATCAAACATATCATATTTATACGAACATATCATTTTGAAAATCTTATCCTGCAAAAGCGATCATAACATGTGATAAATCATATAAGTGAAATGTTATTCCAATAATCATAAAATAAAACATGAATTTTTTTTGGCATATACACATAATCATAGAAAATCATTTCTTAGTTGTCAGGACTCATTTCCAAAACTATCTTAGCGAACAAAGTCCTTTTCTGAATAGAGTTTACTTCTCGTTTCAGTCCTGTTTCATTGAAGAGGTTTAACCTTCGGTTCCAGCCATATCTATCTCATGAGATATAAATCCTTACCCAATGCATTGGAGTGAGATATAGGTCCCACCCATCTTATAATTATACCATTCTTATGTGTGCCACAAAATCATAAACCATATATCATATCATAACCCATGTAATAAAAATGGGATTCTTAAACATCACGTCATCATAACATAATCCATAAAAGGATATCGTAAAAATAATTCCATCATAATATAATAAAATAAATGTAAAAAATAGGGATATATAAATAACCCTATATTATCTTATATGGAAAATAATTTTGATAAAACACTTGAACTCCATTCTTGAGGAAAATATCCTTTCTACTTCAAAAACATTTTTCATTCTTAACATGTCATATAATTTTGAACTAAAAGAAGTTGATTAAAAATATACATGAAAACTTATAAATGAATGTTCATTGAAATAATTTTCTAAAAATACATTCATGTCGTATAAGTTAAAAAAACATTCTTCCCGTACATTGGCCAGGAAAGTCAAAAAGTACCTCGTACGAAAGACGACAAAAGATTCCTTTCATATCTTTTACAAAAAACTCACTGAAGGGAAAAATTGTATTTAAACAATTGCAGGTGAATAGAAATAATATTAAATATAGAGGAAACATGGATGTGGATGATAAATATTCCCCAGTAAATTCTGAAGTACAAAGAATCTCAGATAAAAATGAGATTGTGAGATTTTCCCTTACCTTAGTTCTGATTTTCTTCATAAGTGTCTGAACCTCCTGTATAATGATTTAAATAAAGTCAGTGAATTATTCCAGAATCATACTTATTTTTAGGATATCATATATGTTCATTTTCTTAGCTTCTTATTAGTAATATTTCATTGCTACTTGTTATTCGGGTGTTCATTTCTTTATGATTGTATGTGTGTTTTGGCGAATAAATTATTATTCCTCTTTTTAGGTTATAGAAACCTCATTTCCAGAATTTTATTAGTGTATTATATATCATATTTATTCATTCTATTAATTTATATAATCATTATTCAATGAAGATCATGTAGAACGAGTCGCATCACATCGTGGATATGGTATTCCGTACGTATGCACGAGCGATGATATTGTTCACATGATTGTGCAACTGTATTGAAGTGTATGTATACTATTTCAGAATCAATTAACATCACAATAATCATATATAGTCATTTTTTACACCATTATACCCATCCAAGTAAGGTGGTGGTGGAAAATAGATTACACCACGGCGTGGAGATGGTATTTCGTACATACGCACGTGCTGTGATTTCGTTTTCCGTAGGATGGATAGATGTTGAAATAGGGTTGTTTAATACTTATAATAACATATCAGTATATGAGTGATACTGATGTTATTACTTTATAATGAAAAAAATAAATAATAATAAGTATAAGAAGAAATAAAGTTGAAAGAATCGGTAACGGAAATTACCTCTTCTTTGAAGCGCCTCTTTGAGACCACCACTTAGGGCACTAAAATTGGTATTTGAAGAAGACCAATACCTATAGGATGTTTCTAGGGAAGTGGGTAAGTTAAATGGGCAGTGTTTGGTAGAGATTTAAGGCTCAAATTGGTGTGAGTAGGAGAGGTAGGAGGTTACCTTTTATAAGGGTGGATAGGGGCACCTTTGGAAATATAAGAAATATTAGTTTATATTAAATCACAAACCCACATAAAAACATCCAAAATGACTCATATCCGAATATTAGATGATATAGGTTTGTAATATCATCAATGAATAACATTTATACATGCTAGGAATTTATTTTAAACATTATCAACTTGATTTATCCTTATTTATCAATTTAATTTTATTTTTGATAATAATATTCTAAATTTTAAATTATTATCAATAATTACATATGTGTTGTGAATTTTCCATAATTTGACACTTTATGACATTTTCAACCATATAAATTTTAATTTATAATTTTTAAATATTATTTTGATTTTTAAACAATTTTATAATATGTTATTTTTATAAAATAACAATAGTGTCAATTTTAACACTATCAATTTATTTGAATTTAAATAAAATATATACAGAAGATATGTTTGAAATAAAATCTTTAACAGATTCATAAAATTTAATATGTATATATAAAATTAGTGGATAACATTCAATAGTTCATATAATATTTATTTTGATATTTTTAAAACCATTTATTTGATATTTTAATTAATTAAATAATTTCAACATCACTATTGTGTCATAATTAATGATAATTATTCAATCCCAAAAAATTCTAAATAAATTAATATGATATAGATAATTTAATTATCTTTCTTGATACTATTCGTGTTCGAATTTGCATTATGTTTATCACTAAATTAAAATTATTATACTTATAAGATTTAAGAAAGTGACATGTTGTCACTTTCTTTGGTTTTAATAATAATTAAATTATTTTCATGGAAAAAAGTCCATTATATGAATATAATCCGACCTTTAGGTTATATGGGTCGACTTTTAGTCATTCAATAGGATTTTGGTAGGTGTTAGGGTAATTTTATAATCTTATATTTACCCTTAATTACTCGATTTACCTTTAACTATGGTAAATAATATTTACCATAGTTACTATTCATAATTCCCAAAAATAAAAAAGTAGCCAATTAACATAATTTCGACCCACTGATTCCAAATATAGAATCCATTTTTCAAAATTCAAAACACATAAGTTGCTGTAATTAATTTAAAATTAATCCCGTTGTTAACAAAACGGGTTTTAGAAGTTAAAACACAGGCAAAGATTGAAATGTTTTTACCTATGAATTCAATGTGAAATTAATGATAATGACATATATTTTATTAAATGGTTAAAATATATTATATTTATACATTATAACCATTCAATATTATAATTTAACCATATAAAATATATCAATGAAAAAATTTGTTTTTAATTAAAAGTTAGCGTATTTTTACGATTCATCAAATATGAAAGTTATTAGAAAAATATAAATAATTTAACCAAAGTAAATTTTTATATCCTGATTCCAAAGATGAATTTTATTTCGTCAAATTGAACTTATAATCTAGTAAAAAACTATATTTAATTTGGGTTTTCCATCAAAAGGCGACAAAACTGTATTTTTTTTAAAATACATATTTTACCCGAAAAATTTATTTTGTTCTCTTACCATGTTCTAGAAAATGTGTAAGATGAATAATAATGTTATAAAATTTAAAATGTAGTTAATATTATTCATAACGGATAGTCCATAATTAAATATCGTTGATTAGTGAAACTTGGTATTGCGTACTACACACGCTATCGGGCAAGGTTGTGATTGTGTGTAATGCAAGCCAAGTCAGTACCGTGTGTTGTGAAAGATTCCTTTGGTGTTGCGTAAAACATAAGACATAAAAAAAATATTTCTCATAAAATATCAGGGTGTTAATATTCATGTCCAACACATATTGGCATAAAGTACCACTACATCAAAGAGAATGCAGAGAAAAATGAATTGATGATAGAGTATTTTCTTAAAAGGAAAAAGTTGATGACATATTAATAAATCCATTACCAAAGGAACCTTTTTATAAATTGAGGTTTAACATGAATGCCCAAACTATTTGTCATCAAGGTTTAGGTATGTTTATTTTTACCATCCTTCATCTCACCATTTGATATTGTTTTCCATGGGAGATGTTTTTCATAAATCTATCCTTATGGTAGCATGAATAAAGGGAGTGTTTTGGGTAAGTTGTAAATCCAACATATAACTGTTTGAATGACTCATTTTTTTTGGAGGGGTTGTATGAAACAAAATTCACGTATTCTAAGGAAGTTGATGGAGTCAAACGATAATAGGAAGAAAAGAAACAGAATAATGTTGAAGAATTAAAGTAGATAAAAAATGGGAAAGAAGGGAAGTTGAGGAAGAAAATATGAGGAAGAATTTTGAAGAAGAAAATATGAGGGAAAAAGCTGAGGAAGAAATATGAGGGAGAAAGCTAAGGAATTATTTCATGAGTAACTACTTTTGGACAGATTAGTTTATTATTAAATAATTATTCTTTCTTGTAATAAGTTAGCTCACTTAGTATTATAATGGTTGATATTTTGTCCAAATATTTAGGTAACAATGTTCATTGGTTTGTGAATCCTGGTTGACAAAAAAAATCCAAAGGGGGGATTATTGGGAAAATATTTACAAGATGGTGTTTTTGGAAGCTGGATAGAAAGATATTTAAGTTGTATATAATTATATTGGTCATGGAAATAAAATCTCCCCACATTTTACAATTGGTTATTAAACTCAAAAAATTTATTATAGAAATCATATTCACAATGATTAAATATATCAACTTATTATGATGATAGTTTCTACAGGAAAAGTATCATCAAATTCAAAAATCATATTAAATAAATTAGACACACAATGCATAGAAAGTTCTTCATATTAAGAATATGTGAAACATCCCCGACCTAGGACCCACTAAACCAGTGCACCAAAATGGGTATCCACATGACCTCAAGCATGGCTTCCCATACAGTAGTGCTTTCCGACTAGAAGAGAGGGTCTAATAGGTCATGTAGGGAGACTACAACCTGTATTCCCATTTATTAAACAAAATATCACAATTTAAATATTGGAAACAAGAAGAAAAAATTCATAACATGAATAGATAACCTACTCCCAAATAGGGCACAACTATGTACAATAGTAAATATTTCATTCCATGTGACAAAGAAAAGTGAAAAAACCCCAAAAGAGTGTAAAGAAGAAGAATCCAATAAATGGTAAGGAATCCCTACCTGGAACCTCACCCATACATGTACCATGTTCAAATCAATTCCCAAGTATTGGTCCCTTTCCCTAGTCATGACATGCAATCATGAAATCTTTTCGGGTACCCAACTGTGGTCTAAGGAGGGTGTAAGTATAAATTTTTAGGCCACCACCAGCGATGTTTTCTAAATAACTAGTAAATGTAGATAATGAACGCATGTGATAAATAATGGCATGTAAATGTAAATAGTTCAATAGGTCATTATAGACTATCTTCTATTAAATTATACTAGCATTGAATCCAGGTTCTCCACTTAGGCATCCCATGGATTAATCTACCTTTTTCATGTGATAAATGGATTTATAATGTTCTATATTCCCAAGTTTATGTGACTAAAAATCGATCACTATCTCTCTAAGAATAATACTGTAATAACTTCATAATACACACCTCGAAGCCTCAGTCTGGGTGAAATGATCCCATTTGGGGAATGGAACACCATCCCCTCTTCGAACCCATTCATTTATGGGTGGATCTAAAATCTCGATCCAACACGACTTGTGGACGCAGAACCTCAAGTCTATACCCACCTCCCCCAAGAAATGAGCACATGCCAACTTATCATTCACCATAATTAACCACATATGAAAAATCATATCTATGATCATTATCAACATCACAACAATATAAATAAATGTGATGTTAATATTATTCCTCAATCGATTAAAACATTCATCATTTATATCTCCTAACCCTTTACCCCCATTACCCATTTCCCTTGCCAATCTCACTACGCATATTCACGTGTAAACATAATTCCTTATCGTATTCTCATTAACACCATTTCAACCATTTAAATGTCAACCAAAAATTTCTTAGCCTTCGACCCCATTAAACACAACTAACCACAATCCATTATAACTCATTAAATAAACCAATTAACCTATTCGCTATGTCTCTACATCGTTATGTGTCAATTTCACAATATATACTCCTGTTAGCCCATTGAAAAGGATTATCTCACACAATGGGATTCCTTATAAATATTAATGATATCTTACTTCCATCATAATGGGATCATGAGGGTTTATTTGGTTATTTAGGCACTCAATATACTGCATTTTCCAACAACACTGAGTACACACTAGTATGAGAAAAATCATAAAACCTACATTCAGAAATCCAAATATAAACTATGGTATATAACGTGTAGACAAACTACCTTGAATCTATTTTATTTTTACCTCGTAATCTTGGACTTATATCCCGATTCAAAGACTCTTTGAACCCTAAATTTATATCTCACTGGAAAAGAGTTTTTTAGAGTTTTGGATAGAGAGACAGAAGAGATAGAAACCCTAAAACAAAATGAGAACTGGTATTAGGATTAGCCTTACCTGGATCATCATTTCAAAATAGAAGACCCTAAAAATGACCTATATTTGAGTTAGAATCACCCTTAGGAGCTCTTACGAGCTTTGGTTCATTCCTATGGTGGTAAGAGTGGAGTATGAAAATACAGAGTGGAACATTAAAAATCCCATAATAGAATTCTTTTCAATTCCCCAATGTTACTGGTCCACACTGTTTACCCACATGTTTTTGTAAAGCATTCTCAAACCATTTGGATGCTACATTCTGAAAAAATCCACCCTTGAATGGTTACATGGTATTTCTACACGATTTTCACTGACCATGTGAAAACCGTGACTTATGCCCAGACACCCCCTTTTAATTCCACTTTCATGTCCCCCAGTCCCGGAAAACCTCCAAGTCTTCACATGAACTGAGGAAACTCCTTTTTATCCATAATAAGGAACTTAAATAGAAACATATACATAATCATACCATAAGGGAGATCTAGGAGCTCTCAACCTCCCCACTATATGGTTGATCATCCTCAATCTACACTTTTGAACATCATTGAGTTCCCTAAGAAAAGAGATTAGGAAATTAGAACCACATATATAGTTCCCAATCCCATGTTTACTCAAGAATGATTCCCTGCATCCATATAAGACAAACCAAGGGAACAACCATTCCCCGAAATACCCTCTCTCTATGATCCACACTAAAGACTGAATGCTCTTCAAAGGACAAAATAGCGTCAATGTCAACATCATCTGTGTTTATTGCATGAGACAAATTAGGGTGATACTATTAGAGTTGTGAAACATATAAAATACTATGCATCCCAATATACCTTTGTGGTATAGCTAATTTGTATTCCATAGTTCTGTTCCTCTCCCAAATCAATATTTTCCCAAGATACCTTGGCGCCAACTTTCCCTATTTTTGAATATGGTGGTGACCCCAACATGGAGACACATGATGAAACACAATATCACCGACAATAAATTCAAGAGGTCTTCGATCTCGATCAACATATGACATCTAATTACATTGATATATTTTCATACACTTCAGAATCAATTGAACATTCTATGATATCTCCTGCACGAGGCTCGGTCCAAACATCTTAGAATTCCTACCCTCTAAACAACATAGTAGAGACCAACAAGGTCTCCTATAGAGTTCTTCAATTTGAGACATCTAAATTGTAGCATGAAAATAGTTGTTATAGGAAAACGCAACATATGAAAAGTTACTTTCCCATGAACCACAAAAATCAAGCACATAATATCTCATCATGTCTTCCAAAACCTGAGTTTTTTGTTCTGATTTCCCATATGTCTGTTGATCGTAATTGGTTATCAAAGACACTTGGGTTCCAAGAGCCTTCCGTAGTCCATTCCAGAATCATGAGGTGAAAAATGAGTCACAATCCATAACTATATTTCTCATCAAACCATGAAACAATACTATTTCTAGAATAGTCAATTCTCTCAACCGGTCAACTATATAGTTCCCTAGGATCAGTAAGAAATGATCCACTTTGGTAAACTGAGCTACCACCACCCAAATGGAATCGTTATTCCAAAGAATCATCAGAATTCCAACTAAGAAGTATATTTTTACTTCATTCCAATTCCACTCTAGAATAGGAAATGATTGCAATAACCCACCTAGATGCTGATGTTCATCATTAACCTACTGACATGTAATGCATCGTGACATGAAATTCACAACTTATTTCTTCATTCATTTTCACCAAAACTACCTACAAAGATAACAATAGATCTTAGTAAATCCCAGACTCACTACCCACATTGATGTGTGAATGTCATGTATCAACTCCTATAGAAAATATTTCAGCATCATAACACATCCTAGAATATAAGTAGCTCCATCAGCACTTAATGTCCAACCAAAAGGAAAGTTCCCACTATTAATACTTTCATTCAGATCCAAAACAGTGGATCCACCAGAAGACTCCATTTCACTCGGCTCAGAAGTGCCGATTAAAATTCCATAGATGCAGGATTCATCTATTTGTAACCATCCTATACCCCAAAATGCATCTCACCAAACAAGGCCATCATATTCCATTCAAAATTCGAATCCTGAACTACCTAATTCTGAGCCTTCCGAATTAGACCATCAGTCACACTATTCCCCTTCTATAGTGTATAGGACAACTCAAAATCGAAGGATTGTAGGTATTGGACCCACATTTACTGTCGAAGATTCAAATCCCACTGAGAGAATATGTACATGTGACTTCTATGGTAAGTAAACATCATTAAGGGTACTCCTAATAAGTAATTCCTCCAACACAACAAGGCATGAACCACAAAAACTAGTTCAATTTCATGATTAGAGAAATTTATTTCTTGTGGTCTCAACTCCCTCAAATCATAAGATACAACCAAGTCATCCTGAAACAACACTGCACCATGTTTAACACCAGACGCATCACAAAAAATGGTTTACCTCTTACCCAGTTCGGGCAAGATAAAAATTAGTATGGTAGACCACTGCTTCTTCATCTTATTGGAACCATCCTCATAAGCCCCATAACATTCAAATTTTACCCCCACATGGAAAAAACTAATAGTTGTGCTAATAAATGACATAAATCTATATTGAACCACTGGTAATAACCGACCAATCCTTGAAAACTTTGATCATCAGAAACGTTTTTGGGATGCTCCCATGATACCACATCTTGCACCTTTTCTGGATTAACCGACACACTTGACTCAGAAATGATGTGTCCCAAGAAGTGTACCTCATCAATCTTATGCTCAATTATAGTACTGAAGACAATGCCAAAAAAATTTTCATGATTTTATTACATTATATAGTGACCCAACATTTCATCATCTAAGACAACTATTAACTGATCTAGATTTGGTTGGAATCTCTAGTTCTTTAAGGAAATGAACATAATCGATGCATTGTTAAATCCAAACAGCCTCACCAAAAATTCATAAAACCAATACCTACTTAAAAAGGCTCTTTGGGTTATGTTTTATGGTCTCACCATTAACTGATAGTATCCTAATCTCAAATCAATTTTAGAAAACACCAAGGCCCCTCCTAATTGATCAAACATGTCATTGATTCTAGGAAGAGGGTATCTATTTTAAACATTCATATGATTTAGTATCCTATAATGCACACTTATCCTCAGTGATAGGTCATCATTAATAGAATATAGAATAAGAGATCCAAAAGTGATGTACTAGTTTGGACAAACCCCCTACATTCCTACTCCTTGAGCTGATCCTTGAGTTCTTGGAGCTCTGTCAGTGCTGGTCAGTATGGTGGGATAGAAATTGGCTCTGCCACAAACAAAACTTTGACTGTAAACTCAACATATCACTGGAGTGCTGACCTTGATAATACCTCATGAAACCCAACCTAAAACTAGTAGTCAAAAGAATGAATAATTGATACACTTTCTCCCAACCATCCAACATAAGTCATGCTACTTGGGCTGTGAGTTCCCCCATCTACTAGAGTAGCGGCCTTGTATTTCCTGCTTGAGTTTCCCACTCCTCCCGAAGGACATAAGTAATTCCATAAAAAGATTTTAATGTTACATGATGATGGTAATAGTCTATATGGGACTTCTATAACACCAAAAAACCCCCCATATTATTTCAAAACCTATCCTCTATAGGAAAAACAGATCCCACTAAAAATAATATCCACCAACCTTTATAGCACAACCCATACACTATCTGATGTTCTCAAATCGGACCCCTAACAGGGTATTAAGTGTCATTACTCCACAAGATCATTCTATTGATAACCCAAAACATCTACTAAATAAGAAGAAATAATGATTTTCATATCACCTGTACCAAATAAAGAACTAGAGAGCATGGAAGATACTAGAATCATACCTCGAATTGTAGACAGTCCTACCTCACCACATTTCGGTGTAGTTTGTACTACATTGAGATGACATTATCCATCACCCTAGGCTCTAGCATGAGTACCTATCACTCCACTACCCTTCTAGTAGGTTGGATCTCTCCCTGGAGTTCAAGGTCCACCACCTCTACCAGAACGACCCATGGAGATCCAACTGCCAACCTGATACTGGGTATCCCACCCCTACCTACTCTCATCATCTTTTTATGACCTCAAACATTCCATAATTGTCGCGGGTTATTATATAACCTCTTCATGTGTCATTTCCTACTTTACGCTCAGAACTCGACTGGTGGGCGGGGACACTGGTCCCGCTTGAGCCCTGTCTTGTCACACTGATAAAAGAAGACATGGACACCACACTAAAAATCAAGCCCCCTCATTTGAGTAATCTGTGTGCATCCACCATGTTGATAGATTCATAAATGGTGGCTCATACTCCTAGAATCTTCACCACATTCCAACCCTCCTATCACCACAAGCTCACCAACTGAAGATACCTTCACGTTATCCTTTGAGATAAGGTCCTGGTCCAGCACTTCAAAAAACATTTTCAGGCAAAAGATATTCACCGGATATCGGATCTTGTGTCTCATCCCATCCACGAATCATTTCTCCACCGCTTCTTCACCCCCTTTCAATGTTGGAACGAAGCATCAAAAATAAGTGAAATGAGTAAAATAGCATGTTACCGACATTGTCCCCATGTTCAACATCCTAAAATATTTCTCCCTCCCATACCATAAGGGTTTTGGGTAAAAATGTTCCAGAAGCATTCCCTGGAAGTATTCCCACATCATTCCTTCATCCATCTCCACCTGAACCATGACATCCCGCCAACACATTGCTTGAACTCATAGAATATAGCCCACTAACATGGATCACATAAAAATTGGAGTCTCAATATGATCAATGATAATTTGGAAGGAATCTATCAAGAATTCCTCTGATTCTGGCCCACCATATCATGTGAAGGTCAAAGGGTGCTACAATTGAAACTTCATGTTTAGCTCAAACATACTCGGTGCAGCCCGCCCTTGGTCCCATTCAATCATATTCATAAAACAAGAAAAGTACCCATAGAACAGATATTCCCTATATTCCTGGATCACCACGTTCTCTTTATCAACTACTAAAGGAACATTCCTGACAACATCCACCTATCTCTAAATTTGAATTCGTCATCAATGTAACATTTTTCTATAATGCCAACCATGCTCTTTATAATGCAACCACATGAATTTTTATGAAAAAGTAAAAGGTATATGTAGGCTCATCAATTTTTGTAACCTAAATAGTTCTCATACACTACCAAATGACCCCACCCATAATGAGAACACTAACCTTTTTCATCTCTCCTATGGCCATGGCTAACAAGGTGTCTCATTGACATGATTACAATAATTATCTTTAAAACAAATTTAAAACAATTTCCATATCCCAAATTAATTTTACAACATGTTAATGTAGCTTAACATCTTTATTAGGAACCATTTTTTAATTTCTAAATTACTATTTTGCTTCACATTTTAACAATTCGTAAAATCTCATTTGGCACAATTTCATTACTTTTAAGAAATAAAAATGCAATCAAAGCTTTATATCCCATACAACCACCCCGTGTATGTGCTTATGATGATACATGACACTTATCTACATTGGTGCCTAGAAAGATACATTAATGATCCACCTCATACCATTCCATCCGTGATAAAAATATCAAAAAACTGTCGAATCATCCAACAAGTGCATCACCTGATGGTGAAATATCATCAAATGTAACAACACACAATAAGAACAACAATACCCTCCCAAGATGAGTTGGGTTTTCTGTCATATATGGGTTAGCTACTCAAAAGCATGATTTCATTATCAAGGACCGACACATTCCTAACCTCCTTTCTACCATACCACAAATAGTAAGAAAGTGAATAGAACACTTGTGATACAACATTATAATTTCCTCGACCTAGGAACCACTAACCTGGTACCCCAACCAGGTTTACACAAGACCTCAAGCATGCCTTCCAATACACCAGAGGTTTCCGACTAGTAGTGAGGGTATAATAGGTCATGTGGAGAGACTATACCCTCATTACCAAAGTAAGAAACAAAATAACACAATTTAAATAGTGGAAAAATATTAAACAATTAATAACAATTGTAAGTAACCAACTCCCAATCTAGGAAAAACCACAAACAATATTAAATATAGCATGATATGAAATAGTGACATGGGAACAAAACCTCAAATGAATGAAAATAGTACAATCCCCATTTTGGTATGGACTCTATGTCTGGAACCTCCCTCATTCATGTCCCATGTACAACTCAACTCCCAAGCATTGGGCCCTTGACCTTGTCCTGACATGAAAACATGAAATCATGTTGGTACCCAATGATGGTCCAATGTTGGGCGTGAGTTTAATCTAGGTTGCTTTATAGTATAAAATCATTTAATCCAGGTTATTAGATAGACATCCCATGATTTAATACACCTTTATCATGTTTTAAATTTGTTACACATGTTCAATATTCCGTAGAATGACAAAATACTAATCGAGACATATGTCAGAAGTTATCACATTATAATAAACTCATAATCCACATCTCAAAGCCTCAGTTTGGGTGGAATGAAATCGTTATGGTAGTAAAACAACATCACCTTACCTAAACCATTTATTTAGGGGAGGACCTAAAACCTCAGTCCAACTCGGACAGTGGTGGTAGAACCACATGTCTATACCACACACTACAAAGACATGTGTGCATTCTTACTTATCATTCACCACAAGTAACCACATCTGAAAAAAGCATAGCCAATATCATTTTCAACATTACAACAATATAAATAAATAGGAATTTAATATTATGCCTCAATCCATAACAACAATCATCCTTTATAAAACTTAACCCTTTATCCCCATTTTCCAATTTTTATTCCAATCTCGCTATGTATATTCTTGTGTAGATATAATTCCTTATCATATTTCCAATAATCCCATTTAATCAATTTAAATGTTGAATAAAAATACCTTATCCCTTAAAAAAATTAGAAACAACATGTCACCATCCATTTTGACTCATTACCTAAACCCATTTACCTACTCTCTATGTCTCTACATCATTATTAGTCAATTTCCCACCTTATAAGATAGTTTCCCCATTCAAAAGGGTTTTCACACCACATGGGTGGCCCTCAAAATAGTAATGAAATACTCCATGCATACCACATGGATCATGAGGATTAATTTTGTTATTTTTTCACCCAATATATAACATTTTTCCAATAGTACCAAGAACACAACTATATGAGAACATGAATAAACCCTACATGTACAAATCCAAATATGAACTATGGGATATAACTTTTACAACACTTACCCAGAATCTATTGGAGAACGCACTCCGAATCAAAGCATTAGATCCCGATTCACCCACCTATTGAAGCATAAACTTTGATCTCCCTAGAAAAAAGAGGGTTTTAGTGTTTCATATTTAGAGAATGACGAGATGAAAACCATAAACCAAAAATAGTAGAAAGAGTGTGATTAACCTTACCTGTATCTTCGTTTCACAACCTAAAACACTTCAAATGACCTAGTGTTCAAGGAAAATCTCCCTTGGGAGATCGTGGGGATTTGGTTAATTCCCTGGGATGCAAGAGGGGATGAGGAGGAATATCCCAAGTGGAATATAAATATCCCATATTGGCATTTTTTTTAAATTCCACAAAGTTACACATCCAAATGGTATACCCGCATGATTTTCAATCTGTGAAGAAATTGTAAACATTCTACTATTAGAAAATAAACCCCCTTTGATGGTTACCTACGATTTCCGCATAGTTTTTAGTTACCATGTCCAAACAATGATGCATGACCAAACCCCCTTTTTCCCTCTATTGTGTCCCAAACCCCCAGAACATCCCCAGATCATAACAAGAAATCAAGAAAACATTTATATATGAAAAATAAGGAACCTAAATTAAAATTTATACAAAAACATACCTTAAGGGAGATCCAAGATCATACAATATGGTTTATGGATGATAAGATTCATCATACACTCTTCTAGCATGGATTGAAGGGAAAATCATTATGAGGTACTGAATAATATTATACTTAGATTCAACATGAATGTGAGTATTATATTATGATTTTTTTTGAAAATATCATAAATTTTTTAGAGAAATTATGATGGAATAATTATATATGTATATAGGAGAAATGGTGATGCCAATTGAAAGCATGTTTTATTGAAAAGATTGATATTACTTGATGATAATGAAGATAAAATAATTTACGTTATATGTTAGATGATTCTAAAGATGATATTGAATGTAATAAAAGTCACAAAATAATTAATTCTTACAAATAAAATTTGGATGTAGGTAATTGCTGAAGTAATATATTTCTAGTCTTAGATCATCAGATTCAAATTTGATTGATACATTTAATGGAGGTCTTGCTCATAAAGAATGAAATTGATGGTGTTGGTTTTCAGTAATAATGAAAGCTAAAATATTTAGGATTTTTTGATTGAGGGTTATAATTAATGTAATTAGAGAAGAATAAAAATTACCGATAATGATGTTTGTAATCATGTTAAGAATAATTTAATTAGAAGAGTTTAAAAAATAATGATGAAATTGTTTTCTCTAATATAAATAAGATACCACAATGAGATTTGATTCTGACAATCATATTGATTAGATATATGTTATCCTTATTACATTTAGTGTATAGAAATTCAATGAATAATCTCTTGTAAATCATACTCTCCCTTTATAAAGAGGAATTCAGAATGCGATAATTGTCTTTTAGGTGGTTCATAATAATGTAATGTATTATATTCAGTTCTAATTTGATTGAAATTAGGTTAAGAAAATTAGAGTTTCCAAATCAGTTTTTTTAATGATGTAATCATATTTGGAAATAAAAATTGGATGTAGAATCAAAATGATTACTTCATAGAATTTCTGAATCATTAGAGAAGTCAAAGATAGATCTGAAAATCATGGAAATTTGATTATTTTAAAAGTGGTAATGAAGTCAATGAGTGATCCAAAAATCAATGAGACTTGAATATTAATAAATCTATTGAATAAGAAAAATTGATATCAAGATTTACCGAATATTAATGATACTATTGATTTCTTGATGTGAAAATTCATTTTTAGAATCCCGTTTAAACCATTTGGAATTTTAAAAAATAATGACTGTACTTTGTGTGTTTCGTGACATGAATTATTCCAGAATGAAGAGAGAAAATCTACAAAACTTAAGTTTGAAGAATTTTCTCAACTGTGTTTTCTTGTAGAGGTTTTCCAAAAATAAGAAAAAAGGGGAAGAGATAATATCATAATTAGAGTTTCTGTATTTGTAAACTAATCTTGGATTTGTTGACTAGAGAAGAAGTGAGTTAATATTTTTTTTCAAGAGTTATTCTATCATAGCTACATATTACCTATGAACAATAGAACATGAAAATCACAATGGGAAATAAGATTGAGAATCATCATAAACCTTATGAAGTTATTTCATGATTCTAGGAAAGAAAGTGAATAATTGTTTTAAAAGATCACATATTTCACAGCTGATCAAGAAGCACTGTAACATGTGTAATACATAAATTTTATTAATTTATTTCATACTAGATAAAAAAAATGCACTACGTTATTTACCATATTTTTAAAAAATGGCAAGGTAATATCATACTCATTTTATTCCAAACAAAATGATTATTTTCTAGTTGATGTTGTGGTATAGGATTATTTTTGAACCATACTAATGACTACATTCTCATTTTGAGTGGTGAACCTAGTAAATTTTTTAGTTCATGTGGTTAAGTGTTTTATTTTTTTAGGAATGGATGAAAAAATCATCTGGAGTCAAAGGATGGTTCTTTTTAAACAAGACATAAATGAAATATATATTACACATTCACCCCTTCCACTCTTAATGATTCTTGAATCACGGTTGGGTAATATCATACATTTGAATCAAACTGAAGTGATTATTTTTATGTGAAAATATTCTCTTAACTTGTTTTTAATAGCTATTAATTTGAAAAAAGAAATTTTATATAAGACTCTTAGGAACACATGGTATCGGTCAAATTACTACCCCAATAATATGAAAAGTGCTCCAATGAAATGTCACTATGATCACCAATGTATTGTAGGCTATAAAACATTGAATTTCAACTTAAAATTAGTGTTAAAAGGTTTTCCAGAACAATATATATTTAAAAAAAGACATATTTTTATAATTAGTACGTGTGAATGGTTTAGAACAAAATTTAGTAATTTTTTAATAAAAATGGGATTATGGAATGAATGTTATGTTTAATGATAGAAATTTTTTAGTTATAAGGAAATATTTTTTATATTATTCAAATAAAATGAATAATATATATATATATATATATTTGACATTAATGAACTATCCTACAATAATTTTACGTTTAATAATTTTATAGAAACAAATGATACGTAATGGAATAATAGGATCATCCTGATTTTATTTATTGATTCCCAAAATGTCATATTATATACTAGTTGTATACCCAATTAAGATTTATATAAGTAATTATTTTATTTGTAGTTAATAAATAAAATAAAAAACATTATGAATGTATTAGATCTACTAGGTTGGTAAAAATAGTAATACATGTAAAATTTATTCATCAAAATTTATTATTTTATCTAAAAACATATAGTTTTGGTGGAATGGGATATATTTTTGTCAATGATAATGATTTGACTATATTTATGTGGACATATTTTAGGACATGTATGTATGAAACATTAACTATTTATTTTCTATTATTAAACATAAAAAATTTAATTTCATACATTATTGTTATAATATATAAAGGAGGATAATTTTCTATTCTAGATTTCACAAAATTAGTTGAATAAAATAAATGTTTTAAAATTATTTTTTTGTGAAGAAAAAAAAAATTAAATGGTGTTGTAGTGAGTAAAAATATTACTATTGTGGAAATATCTATAACTATGGTAAAAAAATTTAATATTCTTAAATATGTTAAAGATAAATATGTAAATAAAATTCTTTACATATTAAATAAATTTTGTGATAAACTATTATTTAATAAAACCCCCTATGAATTTTTTAATGGAAGAAAAATACATAACATGGTAATTTTAGAGTCTTTGGGTGAAAATATTGTATACTAATTATTACAAATAATTAAAAAATATTTATAATAAAAGAGATGATGGAATTTATCTATGATAATATTTTTTAGTACAAAAAGACATTGTATAACATATATATTATAAATATATATGAATTTGTGTATGTTTTTGTGATCCTCAAATCATGAATCAAAAATAAGAATTTTATTAAATTACTGTTAAATTTAAAAAGTTAAACATTGGTGAAGAAGAACCCCATGATAATATAATATCAACTAAGGGGAAGAATATCCATTATCCTTCTAATATTATAATTTTTAAAATTCATTTGGATTAATATATTTATTACATAATTTTTAATGTTGAAAATGGATTTCCAATTATAAAAGTTGATGTGAATTTTTTTTCTAACAATGTTTTTTTTCTGTTCTGGAATTTTTATCGTAATTATGTGTTGGATAATTAAAATATTTAAAATATATTATTACTATTAAGGATAAAAATAATATGTTTTATAGAAATTATGTGTTTACATTAGTTAAACCTAAAAATAAAAATAGTTTACTGGATTTAACTGAAAAGTATAAATAATATCCTTGAATCTAATTAAATAAAAAATAATTAAAATGGAGTAGTTTTACAAGTATTTTATATAGAATAATGTATTTACTTTAAAGAGAATATCTCACATGTTTCTATGATTCAATCTATAAGAATGTTTTTTTGGATTACACTTCAATTTAATAATTTAACATCTATAAAATAAATATTACATTATCATTTTTAAATGGTTTGTTATCTGAAGAATTTAATTTTAATCTTCCATTTTTTTAAAAAAAATGAAAAATTCATTAATCTTGTAATTAAATTATTGAAATCATCACATATACATCAGAAATATGTAAGAAATATCTATTAAAAAATAATTTCTTTATTCAATATTCATTTTAATAATGGTAAAATATACCATAATTTTTTTATTTAGGTTATAATAATTAATATTTTATTTCATGAAATATATTTTTATGATGATTTCTAGGTATTAAAAACTAAATTATTACATAATGTATTTTCTGAATTGATATTTAATTAGTGTTATATAGGAATAATGGGAGACTAAAATGTTTTATTAGGGATTAAAAATTTTCAATGACGTGGAAGATTATTTTTGTATCAAAATATTATTCAATAGCGTTCGTGAATACATTTGTTCTGGATGGTAAGAAATCAGTTTGAATCCTTATGATTACTTAATTAAAATTAGAACAAGATAAATTCAGAAAACCTGTAGGAATAAAATAATTTATTGGAAGCAATTGATTTACATATTATTTCATATATTGTATATGTGGAATTATGATTTTTGTAGGTATGTGTGATTTGATTAGGCAGATACTAAGGAATTAAATTAGAATGTAATTGAAATAATCATAATATATATGAATGAAACTACACATTCAACACTCTTTGATAATACATAGAGCTATTATAATTTAATTAGATAAATTTTTCATATTTTATAGGATTTAGAATTTATAAATTATTTCTATATGTATGTTTAATTTATATGGTTATGTTTTACTTCATGGAACATAAAGAATCTATTTTCAATTTCATAATCCAATATTGAGTGTTGTGCTCAATAAATAGGGATTTATTTAATTTGGTGTTATTTTTTTTTAAATGAATAGTTATCATGAAAATACTTAGCCCATTTCAATTTCCATGTACCTATTAAAAAATTTAATGACAAAACATATTGATGTGGAATTTCATTTTAATAGAGATCATATAAATAAAAGGGATATTGTGTAGAGTTTGTTTTTACTAATGATAAATTAGATGATATCACTATTAAAACATTGCACGAAATGATGTATTTGAAGATTATAATTTAATATTTTATCATCTGTATTTAGAAATAAATTATAATGTTTTCATTTTTGTTAATATTTCATGATTAAACCTATTTTACATGAATGAACCTGTTTACAAATATGGTATTGGTATATTGGTGTTTACTATTTGGTTTTACATTGAAATTATAAGATGAAATCATTTTTATAAATATGTTTATCAGCAATTAATATTTTTATGATCCTTTATTAGGGATTTTATCCAAATTTTCTTCATTGATTAATGTTTCGTTATATATATTACTAAAAATAGTTTTACATATCTCAATGGGTAAAGTGTTTTTTATAATTTGATAATTTTAAATTTATTTTTTTCATAAATTGATAATTTTAATGGACTGGGAATTTAATATTTTAATAGTTTAGTATATTAAGAAGTGGAAATGATTGTTTAAATATATTTTTATGGAAAATGTGATTGTTATAGCTATTTCATATTGATATGGTTATTTTTAATGTTAAATTATATATGTTTCATGTTTTACACTTATGATGTTATGAATGTTACTACATATAATTTTTTAAATGTTACAATGCCTAACCAAATAAAAATAAATTTTCAATATTTTTAAATTATAGTTTTATTATAATTATTTTCATTTAAATAATACACTACTTATGAAAGAGAAAAAATAATATTAAATTCATTATATGTGATTTTTTTTTAATTTTTTTAATTACTCGTTGATATTAATGTATTTACTATTATTCTATAAAATTATTATAGTAATTTTTATTATTATGAAATTTATGTATTTACTCATTTCTGTATTAATCAAGATGTACATAATACTTTCATAATTGTGGATTATAATTTATTTTTATGCCTATGTATTTTTATTTTTTACATAAAAATATATTCAGACTCATTATAATTGTAAATGTTTTACCATCTTATATGATATTGAATATTAAACATTTGTACATATTCTGAAGCTTGATTTATTATTTTTTCTTAATAGACCACTCTCTATCATGTTCGATTATACTATACAATTTAATTATAGTGTTGGACATTTTAACTTGTTATGTGAGATAAATCTGCAAACAAAGAATGGGTATAGGGAAGCCAAGATAAATGTAATGTAAAAAAATATTAACTCCTTTCTTATCCCTAATCACTAAATCCAATTCTTTTTGTAACAGAATACATCTAATAAGCATGAGTTTTGTTTCTTTCTAAGATAGTAAGTACCTTAAAGAAAATTTTCCTGCGAAAATAAAGACTTTTGAGCATAAAAAATGCTATCTAAACTTATATAGAGAAAAAAAACAGGTATACTTTTTTCAGTGGTGGTATAATTTTTTTGGGACTCATCTAGAAGTCCACTAGCATAATACACTACATGTAACTTCTTATCTCTCCTATTTCCAATGAAATCACCTAAACCCACATCACTAGAATCACTTATAAGTTCAGAACAAAGTTTCCAATGAGGTGTAGTTATAATAGGTGATGTAGTGAGTTTCTATTTTAATAGATTAAATGATTTCAAAAAAAATTCATCAAAATTAAAAGGTGAATCATAAACTAGAAGAGAATACAAGTGATTAGATATTCTGAAATGTATTTTCTGAATCTGTAGTAGAAACTGACATGACCTAGGAAGCGTATAACACATTTATCATTTTCAAGAGGTGGAAGTTTTTCAATGACTTATTCTTTAAATGTATCATCTTGTAGTCCGATCATTCACATTTCATAACCTAACACAATACCTTCTGTGACCACGAATTGACACTTCTCCCAGTAAAGAACAATGTTGGCTTCAATGAATCTTTCCCAAAATAATTCTAAATTACCTAAAGAATTATCAAAATTATTACCCACAATGGAGAAGTCATTCATGAATAACTCAATGATTCTTTTAATCATGTCTGAAAAAATAGCCATCAAATACCTTTAAATGGTGGTTGGTGCTCCACAAAACCAAATGGGCATCAACCTGTAAGAAAATTTCCCAAAGGGGCATGTTAAGGTGGTCTTATATTGATCCAATAGAGGAACACAAACCAGTTTGTTACTAGAATACACATTCATGAGATTGAAAAATTCATTTCTAGAAATCCTCTCATGAATTTGATCTATACTGGTCATTGGAAAATGATCATTCATAGTGTTTATATTCATCTCCATTAAATCTATAATAATTTTCCATTTTGTGGCATTACTAACATGGATTTTTTATTTTTTACGTTCTTGAAAATAATAAAACCTACCTTCTTAAGGAAAACCGAGAAATGACTGAACCAATTGCTATTAGAAAATGGGTAGTTAATTCCAGTGCCTAAAATATTGATAACATTCTCTCTCACAACCTCTTTTATATTTTCATTTATCCTTCTTTTATAGTCTAACAGAGTCTTATGATCCGGCTCCGTAATAATCATATGCATGCAGAATCAGGGAATAATACATTTTATATATTTTATGGTCCAACCTATAGAAGATTTAACCATTTAAGAACATTAAAAAATATTCCTTCTTGATTATATTTCATCTTTGAATAAATTATAATAGGAAAAGTGGAATTCCCACCAAGGAATTACTATTTAAGAAAAGTATGAAATTGTTTGAGCTCAAGAGTGGGTGGTCCTACAATAGAAGGAATAATATTAGGGCTTTTAGGTCCAAGGTCTTCAAAATACCTATTAAAAAGAGTATAAAATGATGAATGATTTTCAATTTCTACCTCATATTCAGAATAAATAGTGTTGCTACCTAAAGTGGAAAACTCACTATCCATATTTTCCAGATTAGTACTCAAAATATATATCAATGTTGAATCATCGTGTTGTTTTATATGTTGTACCTGAAAATAATCAATACACTCATTAATGTAGGTGTTACCAGAAACGACATCAAATTCACTCAAATTTCACTTTTGATCTGAAACAGAGGACTCTCTTAAAGAAAAAACCGGGCAGTTGTGGAGGTATAGAATTTTTTTTGGATTTTCTATTTAAGGATAATTTTCTATTTCTGAGAGATTTAAAGATTTATATACCAATTTCAAATGTGTTTCTTAAAAATATAGACTTTTTTTAATTCTTCAATGTTTTCTGTTGAGTTTTCATTTTCTATGAACTCTACCATTAAAATATTTTCAGAAAAAATGGTCTTTTCACATTTTTAAACACATTAAACTCTTCTTGTTGTTCTCCAATTTTGAAAATAAGTTATCATTTATACACATAAATAACAGCACCACCTGTGGCCGTGAAGGGCGTACCTATGATGATGGGTACCTCTTGATCACATTTCATATCTATGATTATAAACTCTAAAAGAAAAAAAAATTTGCATCCCCAACTACCAAGTAATCTATCTTACCAACATGATGAGTAGAAGATATATTTTCTAACTGTAGTATGATTTCCATAGGGTTGAAGATCACCCAAACTCAACTACTAAAATAGTGGGTATGTGAGCATATTAATTCTAGAACATAAGTCACTAAGATATTGGAGGTGAGAAAATTTTCTTATTGCAGAAGGGTTAAAAAGATACTTAGATCATTTAGTTTGGGTGGAATTTTCTTTTGTAGTACAATAATGAACTCTTCAGTGAGGTTGTAGGTAAAAAGAATTTTAATGGTATTTTTATTTGAAATAATTATTTGAGATATTTTATGTAATTATAGATTTTAATTTTTTCCTGGATGAATGGAATGTTCACTTGTAGGTTGGTATGAAGTCAAAGAAACTGAAGAAGTACAACCCTGGTGTAACTTTGAGGTGTAAGCTTTTTAGGGAATGGTATTAGTAGGGAAAAAATTTCATAACCCTATGAATTACCCTCAGAACTTAAAAAAAATACATTTCCTTAATTCTTTTTGGTCTTAGATAAATTTTCAGATTGAGTTCTATGTCATAAATTAAAATATAGATAACTTTAATGTTTTTTCAGTTGATTTCCAGAATATGAATTAAAATATTTTCATTCCAAAATCATGCAGATTTTCATTTTAGGCATTTTGAAGTTCTTTATTTAGCAATATTTTCAGTATAGATCCCACTCATAGTGGAAACATCCATTGAATCCACTCTAGGGTTGAGTTATATTGATCATGGTTGTATATGATTTTCTGTTGATGAAAAATCTCTTTCATGTTGTCATAGTTGTGTATCCTTTTTTTCCTCCAAACATTTTCATTTTATTTGACTCTTATTGATTTTGATGTTTTGTTAGCTGAGTCATGTATCATTCCTCTTTAAATTTAATTCTTCTCATAATTAGATCAAGATTATAAGATAGTTAGTTATCATTGTTTCTTTATGCATTTGAAGAATCAACCCATTGTTGATTTTGAATGTTTTGTATTGGTTTGTTTGAGTAATTAGGGGTAGTGGATTGCAAATATAGGCTTTCGTATTTTCTGGATATATTTGTTAATTCTTATAGAATTGGTTGTAATTATTTGAAAATTTATCTTCTTTGGGAGGCATCGTAGGACCATTGTTAACAAAATTTGAGTTCTCTTGTTGTCGGTATAGAATATCAATGTTTGGACACCTGTTTTATGTATGAGAAAACATTCCATACCGGGCACACTATCTTCATACTTATTGATTAGTTTTTTGATATCCTAATAGATTAATTGTTTTTTGTGAATTATAGTTCCATAATGATTGAATTTTGTTGGTTATTCCATCATGTTGTACTTGAGTTTCATTCACTGAAATAGTATTTGGGTCTCTATTCACTCTTTTCCTTCTTGAATTCATATATTGAGAGTCAGTGAATAATTGTTAGATATTTGTCTCAACTCTTCATTGGTGTTATAATTGTAATTACCCCCAACATCTTGATCTAATAAATTTTCTCTATAGAAGGATAACCCTTCATTTAATGTGTACATGAGAAGGTGATATGGGAGTTTATGATAAGAAAACTACCTTATAATGTGCATAAATCTATCCCTAGATTCCTAGAAATCTTCATCATCCATTTATTGAAATCTAGTGACATTGTTCTATGTTCAGCTTTATTACTTTGGGGATAAAATTTCATAATGAATAAATTGTAGACATGGTCCTAATTTCCAAAAATGTTCTCATCTAGGCTCCAACACTAGTTCTTAGCATTCTCCACATGGAAAAATGGAAAGACTCTCATTCTATGTTAATTTTAAATGAGTCATAGAAGTAGCATTTGTTGCGCAATATTGTATAAATAAAAAATGAATGCTAGAGAGTCCATATTAGTAATACCATTAATGGAAGGAAGCTGTGAAATACGTGACTATTTCGATTCCATGTTTCAGGCTCAAGGAGATAACCCAATGGAAGTTGGATTGTATGAATATTGATGGAGTTGGAACTCCCACATAATAGGACTTTAATTTTTATCCAGGAGTTTATTGGATTAATTTGAATGTTATTTGAAGCATAAAACCTATTATCTATATTTTCCATTTTAGATTTGATTTTATTTTTAACAAAAGATATTAAATGATTTTATAATTCATGGTTCATGGGATCTAATCTATCTGCATGATGACCTAGAATTCATGCAATATGTGATAAAAAATGATACTCAGCAAAACAAATATTAGCAGTTACTAATTAATACCAAATACAATAGAAATTCAGTAGAAAATGATGTAGATTGTTTTCAGTTTTCAAATTTACAAACAATTATTTATAAATTTTATGTGTTTTTTTGAATTTTTTATAAAAATAATGGTTCATGTCTTCCCCAAAAATTGATCCAAAAACATGAAATTACCATCATTGAAGTCGGTAAATGATTTAAATTTTTTTTCCTATGGAATATAGAATACGTGGTGAATAGGGTGGAACCCAGAGAAAAGGCGATTTTTACCACAATACTTATAAAATTTTTAAAAAAGACTGCACTATTGTCACCATAGGGGTAATTTATTTTAACTTTTAATATATATATATATTTATCATGTATAAACGTAACTACATAATTTTTTTTTCTGTTTGTTCTAACCCATTATAAAACTGGATGATGTTTAAAAACCAAGAGTAATAGAGATTAAGAATGCTAATAAATGAAAAATTTGGAGAAATATACTTAGGGAAAACATTATTCTACTTGTATTAAAAGGATTGATATTCACTTAAAAGTTGTTTCAATATACCACTATAAAAAATAATGACTCACTTCCCCCGCAAAATGTTAAGTCATACAGTTTAATCAATTTCGGAGTTTACCACTCCAAGAGAGTTCAATTGTGAATGTTTTTATTTAAAAATTACAATTGATGAATCACACCATTAGTTTTAAACTATTCATTTGGATTTAAAATTTTATTAAGGTTTATCCTCAATCAAAATCACCAAATGATTGTTGAGTTTTGAAATTAAGTGCATATGGAATGATGAAACTGAATAAATTCAGAACAAATTACACCGATCATGTCTAAAAATATTAAACATAATAAAGTGAAAATGATGATAAAATAAAGAGTAGAAGAAGTAATTCCCCAAACTCTACTGTCTATCCAACAACCATATTCATTATCATTATATCAAATGAAAACATTTTAGAACATAGTACAAGAATTCCAACCCGAGGAAAGAAGAACACCTCAAATGATGTTTTACTTTCAGGCTCATTCAACTCCAAGGATACCCACCAACTCTACATGAACTCCTCGAAATAGATTCTGGGATGTGGAAAATGTCTTCGAATGCCCAGATGATTTCCCCCCAATGTTTGTTTGCTGCTATGATTTTGTATCTTTTTTCAAAAAATTCGTTTCACCACTTCCTTCAACCGACAATGTCTTGTACTCTTACTATGCCTTGTACATGTGTACAATTTCTCAAAACAAACAACGTTTTAGAAAATCCATTGTAACTAACACTTCCAAGGTTGATTGGTGTGAATCTGAATGTTTTTCCGTCTCCACTATGGACCTTCATAGTTAAGATAATAAACAGTTACAAACATGAAGAATGTTAATTAAAATATGATACTTCTTTTTTAAAATTAATGTTATTTTACTTATTATAATGTCTATAAAACATAATTATTAAATACTTTACTGAAAATTAATTATTTACTTTTATAAATAATTATTATTATAGTTATTAATTTATTATAAAAATAATCATAATTTTATTTTAATATTATTTATTTGGTTATTTTATTAATTTTATTCTTCTTAATAATTAATTAATATAACCTAAATATTTTCTTAAATAAGAAGAATATTATTAATTTAATATTTATAATAATTTTATATAAAAAGTTACTTTATAATTTAAGTGTTAATTTAAATTTATTTAGTTTAATTAATAATTAAATTTATTTATCAATTATTATTTTTGTTTTAGTAAATCATAATATTTTATATTATGTTTTTTATAACTTATTTATTTATTATTATAATAATAGTAATATATTATAATATATTATATATTTTATTTAATTATTTTTTAAATTTTTTAGTATTTTTTAGTATTTTTTCTTTTAAATTCTGTTACTTCTTCCCCCCAAATCTTGTCGCGTAGTGGGGGAGAAGCAAGTTTATCTTCTCTAACGGTGGTCTAGTGGACTCCATCAATGGAGGGATCTGGTCGGCTGAACTCTTCATTAGTGGAATCGGGACGACACTACTAGTAGGCATGGCATTATTTCATCTGTTGACGGAGCGATAATTTTTTTTGGTAGAACCTCCCGACATGGCATCACCCTCAACTCCCTAGTGTGGTGCTCATATTTCACCGATGTGAAACCCACATCCATGGGTTTGAAGAGGAATAGATTTCATATCCAATATGTGGAAAACTTCTCAGGGTTACATATGTAGTAGTAGGCCCTTCAGGGGGTAGGTTCCAAGCATCTGATCCTGGCGATTCTTCCTCAAATCAGCACATAAGGTGGTTTAAATCATCATGGAAAGGGAAGATCTTGATCGAAGTGATTAAGAACGGAAAGTATTTGCGGTGTGGTAGTGAGGAAACAATGCAGAGGGCCATGGGGAAGGGAAGCATTTTTTGGCTTGCTATGGGATTCAAGGCAGGGAACAATCCCTGATTTGTTGTGTCGATGTTATGGGGGTCTTGCATCGTTTTTGTAATGGTGGATGTAAATTTGAAACGATCACATAACAAGGTGGGTTACGTTGGCACGTTAAAGAGTCAAATTTGTGCCACTGTGTGGAGATTGACAATGACACACTACAAACATTAAATTAATTAAAATCAGATTAAAACATGAATAAAGTAAAAAATAATTTATTAATTAAAAATAAAAAATAAAAATCAATAAAAACAAATAAAAAATTAAGTAACTCATAAAATAAAATAAAATATATGAAACAAAAGGAAGTTAAATTAAATTATTATTAACAATAAATTAAAAAACTTAAATTTGAACTAAACTAAAACATAAATTAAGACACTACTATATTATCAAAAATTAAAATAAAATGAAAATTGATTTTAATTCAAACAAATATATAACAATATTTAATTATTGAAAATAATTACTTCATAAAATTAAAAAAAAGTAGGCTATTAATTATTCTTTTATTCAATAATAAATTTTATTATTTATTAGTCTAAAGGATAGAATAAAACTGAATTTAAACTTTAAAAATATGTAATTAAATATATTATAATCAAAATTGTTAAATTAATAAATTTTATACTTAAAAAAACACAAAAGTAAATTTATGTAGTAAAATTATAAAAATATGTAGTTAAATCATTAACAATTAATAAAAAATATGTGGAAAATGTTTAAAAATAAAGACACATAAATTATCCCCACCTTCAATAAATTACATTCTCACAATTTCAAATATCACTTCAAAAATGTGAAAAAGGTTAATACTAGAAATACAATTACGATAAACCCACATTGTAAAATAATATACTAGGATATTTTTTTTTCATTATCAATTCCCTAAATTTGAGAAATTATTTCACTCTATAATAATGTAGGGAAATATAAGTACGTGACACATTTTTAAAAATAGAATCTTATTCATCTGTTGTTACCTTTATTATTCCTATTTCATTCCATTGAACAAGTTGTATAATAGGTTGATGTTAAAAAACATCTCTAAAACATTGTTAGAAGATAAAATTTAACCATTTCATAAATGATTACCTTTTAAAAAATATCATGATTCAATAATTTAGAAATAAGGTCACTGAATTTCTGTAATGAACATATTTAACAGCATTAAATGACTCTTAATCATCACATACAAATATGTGAGTACATTCCCATTATATTATTTTGAAGCATGGTAATAACAGTATTTACCATAAAACCGTAATGAATACATTCATGCTTCAATATTCTCATGTAAAACATTGGAAATTATATATATTAGTTAAATCCAAAATGTTGAAGACTCTACCAATGATTGAATAAACCAAATTGTCGACAATCTATTATTTTGATCCAAGAAAGTAATTTTATAAAATTTACATTCTCCAAATAAATCATCAATTTATTCAGAAATCAATATCTCAGTTTTAGGAACATATTAAGGGTTTCCCATCCCCCAACCATATTTTTTTTTGAAATCCTAATTTTTTAGTCACTATTCCTTTGTTATATTCAATATACGACATCAAATCATTAATAAAATTGTAATGATGTACAATTATTATATATTTTATAATTCTTAAAACCCATACATCAATGATCAAAAAACATAAAATACATATTTACTTAATTAAATCATAGGAACATTAATCATTCCTCTTCCTCCTTTGTAATATCATAATCATCCAAATGATATATTTTTTTGGGTATATTCCATAGACACATGGTATATTGATTTATATATTGTCCAATATCTTTGTCGTTGAAGCATTGTATTTTGTAACAATTCGTTAACCCTTTCAATAACAATAATGGGGTCCTTTATCTCAAAATTTATTCCACAATATCCATTCTCTTAAGAATATACCAAGTTGTTTCCTTCTGTAATTATCACATGTGTGAAAAAACATCATTTTCTTATTCAATTTATCTACATTTTTTCTAGTTTCCCATTCATCACTGGTTTTCGTACGAATCCACCACACAATGAAAAATATTTATCCTTATTAGGGAATGATACTATCTCTTAATATATTGAGACATTTTGAGAGACCAATTCCTTTTGAATAATTGGATTAAACCCATCGAATAAATAATCTTTCTTACTGTTTTGATTATGTGAATTAATGTGTTTCCCTTTACATCTGATTAACACCATTTATAAAAAATTTCATAAACTACATTAGATCATGTCATTATAAAACATAATATACAATCTAAAATCTATTGAAAGACATAACATAAATACAAAATTTTATGTGCATCTATTCTCATAATCATACACATAGTAACTTTGAGGGATTTTTACATTGTAATCCTTCATAATGGTTTATAAAAAAATGTGAATTATCCTATGAATTTCTACTTGGATTTTCAAACCAGGTGTGCATTAAGGCATGTTGTCATGTTATAGGTTACCCTATGTTAGGACCAGAAGATCGAATCAGTGTTTTTACCCCTTGGTAAATCTGTTCCAGAACCACATTCACTTTCAATATCTAGATAGAGATGTATTTCTATGAAGTCGCAAAAAATATCTACGTAACCAAATTTCAAGGATGGTTTTCTATACATATCATGAAATTATATCTTAAGGTTATGTTATCATATATATTATTTCTAAATCTAAATTCCAAGGTTTCTACTAAATAACTTATACTTCTAACTATAATGTCGTGACCCTAGAATCCTAAAGCTGGTGCATTATTTTATTAAATTTGAATGATTACAAGGAATCAAATCGGAAAAGATGGATTAATTTTATATTCTTGGAAGACTATATTAAATTCTTTATACTCATAATACATTGAGAAAAAGAAAAAACTGATGATACAAAATAAAATGAAATAAACTACATCCATGAATGTTTAACCATTGTATATTTCTTCAAAACCAGGAGAATGGAAATATTAGACAATTGTATTCTTATATGCTCATTAAGGGTAAGTAATAAATCGAAATTAAAAATAACAATCCATGTTTAATAACTAAAATCATTCCATTATAACATAAAATTAAGAATAATATGGTTGGAAAAAGCATAATAAATATTTCCATAATAAAAATAACCATTGATATTGTACTAATCAAATAATCACATGGAATATAAAAAAATAGATTCATAATGATGAAATTCATAATGTAGGATACCATAACCAAACAGTCAAGGGATCATTCCCAGACAATATATAAATGGGTAAAAACCCATACGAGTTTTCCTAATGAGACATACTAATACACAAATGCGATATATGGTAAACATACAAAGCCCAATTAATTTTTCATATGAAAGCTGTGATACATAATAAAAATTTAAATTACTATTGAAACTAACATATGAAATGTAAATAACTTTCACCAATCATTAAACACAATAACCAACCATATATGGTAATATTGTGAATGAAATAAATATAGAATATTCAAATTCAAATAAACAATAAATCATTCAATAATATATGGAAAATTATATCATAAAATATAAAATTCAATCAACCATATGATCCAAAAAAGGATGTTGACATAGAATAAAATATACTAATAAAATCATTAAAATTTCTTATGAAAATTTCACTTAACAATGAAAATATTAATTCAAAAGCAACACATTTAAAAATATAACAATTAAAAATATATTTTGGAATCCAAATGCCCCATACCAATCTCAAATATTTGATAGAAATATGAAAATTAACATTTGAAAATATTTATTATGGATATATAAATCCATAAAACCCATTTTCAAAACATGGACATGAATGAGAAAGATTTAGAAGAATATATATTAAAAAAATTAAAATGATGTTTTAGTTAAAGATCATATACATAATACCTTAAAAAATTTCATTGGAAAATATATTTTTTAAAAACATTGAAATGGAAGACAAATACTCCCTATTAAATACTTAAATATAAACAATCTCGGATAATAATGATATTGAAAAATATACCTTTCCAATGATTGTAAAATTATAGTGAGGAAAATTCAATGAAATAATTATTTGCGAAAAATATAAATCCAAAAAATATATGTTGATATAAAATATAGAACAATAAGTGTTAATTCACACATATTTTTGAAAACATATAACCAATGATATGGATGTTTAACTAAATGAATGGAAATTGAGTTATGATATCCCTTACATCGGGTTCGACATCATTAAAATTTGATGAAAAATCATATTTATTGATTTTAATATTGTTATTAATTTAATAATGATCTAATATAATGTTTATTATACCTTATATAATTTTCCTATAATTTTTATTCCCATTTATTAACAATAATATTTTATTTCCATTTTTTTGATTCCGTAGTTTTTATAATTTTTTAGTTTAGTTTATTATGGTATTGAATGTAAAAAAATAAATATTATTGAAGAATTGGTAACACAAACACATATATATTGTTAATTTTAGAAAAATTAATTATAATTTAATCTTTTTATGATTGTGGTATAGTGAAATAAAAAATTTTCTTCCACAATGGTGGTTAATTGACACACCACAGACGATGATCTCGTAATTTAAGAAAAAAAAAGAAAACAAGATAGTTTATGAATAATATACAATAAACACTACATAATTATATTATATATGATACTGGATTATTCCTGAATCACTGGATAATAAGTTAGGCTAATGAATAAATGAAAAAAATGATTATTTGAAAAATGAATTTTACCTCTTGATTTTTTTTCTCCTTAAAAAACATCATGGGCTGTTGGACGTGGGTTTTTATGAGACCAGAAGCACTATAATGTAGTAGGTCTGAGGATAATCGATTATTAAAGAGTATAGAAAATAAATAATGCTAACGGTGATGAATATATGTGAGGGACGAATCCTATTTTTTTATAGGTGAAAAGAGGGGAACCATCGGAGTTATTCAAATTATTAAAATATAATAAATCTATTATAGGGATAAAGACATCCAACAAGGCCTAAAAACTAAAACATATTACATTTAATAAGGAATTATATCATAATCTCATTTTTCATTATTATTTTTTATTTTCAAATATTTTAAAAATATATTTCATTCCTAAAAATAATTATTTTCAAATAAAAACTATTAATAAGTAGGGCATTAAACACATCAACAAATAAGTTTCAATTTCGAATATTTTTTTATTTTATCTAATTTATATCATATTAATATAGTGAAAACATTAATTAGCATTAAAACTTCAAAATAAATTTACATTGATATATTAAGTATCATTAATTTGATTTATTATTTAATTAAATTAATACTTCATCAAATTTCTGAAATTCATTTTGGTATTTATTTTTTTCGAGAATTAATAAAAATTAAATAAAAATAAAATTTTATTCTATTTCAAAATAATTTTTTTTTACAAAAAATATTCTAGAAAACATCATATTAAGATATTATAGAAATTAAAAACGATAATACAACCACTTGACTGCCTTTTGAAGAAAAATATTATAAAGGACAAAAAGTGATTAATGTAGATCCAAAATGTCCCATATTCAAATCAAAACATGATAATGGTAGACACTTCTTTATATGTACTTTTTTATCCAAAATAAGGGTCATTTAATAATTATTATAATTTGAATTAAAAATACATTTTTTATTTTTATTATTATTGCAGAGGCACTATATCAGTGTTTCATAATCATTAATATTATTTATTTTATATATAAAAACTAAAAATGAATTATAATCATAATTATTAATTAATTAGTTTCAAAATAAAATTCTATATTTTTTAATTATTTATATTCACTCATATACAATTATAGAATACTCTTAAATCTATTATTTTCTATTTTCATTCCAAGTGCAAGCATTTTACAAGAATTTGGATTTAATTACTATTATATAACTATAAAATAAAATATTATCATCTAAAAAAACAGTATACATAATACTTAAAAAATGTCATTGAAATATTTTATAGCTCTCAATTATTAGCGTGGTGCATGGAATGTATTGACAATAACAATGGTTATTTTATATTTATCATGAAAAATGTACTTGTTATTTTCTGAATTATTTCGATTAAAAATAACTTTCATAAAATTTTATTTATTTATTCCATATGTTTAATAAATTATATATTTAGCAATATCTCTTAACACTGTAAAAAACATATTTTCTTATAATATGGATTTTTTCTATTCATTAATATTTCAACAATTTTATAAAAATACCAAAAAATCATCATAACAATTTTTCAACTTCAAGAATTAAAAAATTAAATCTATTTTATTAAATAAATTTTTAAATTTGAAAAATAATTATTTAATGAAAATCACCATTTCATCTAAAAATACTAATTTTAAATATATAAATAATTGTATATGATTTTGAAAAAAATTACTAAAGTCTCAAAAAATTCTCTTATAATTCCAGGAAATAAATGTACTATCATCTAATTCTATTGAGTGAAAATAAATATTATTTTGAATAATTATATTATAAAATTTTAATGAAACATTTATTTTTTATTAAAATACTAATACTTTGAATTTTTTTAACATTTATTTAATTATTCTATGATATACTGATATCATGATTAAATTTATTAAATGTATAATATTTATTTATACTTTCCTGGGTGAAGTTAATATTCATTTTGCGTGTTTACTATTCATAAGGGTTATACTACTATTCAAAAGGGTAACATTACTATTAAAAAGGGAAATGTTATTATTCAAAAAAATAACTTGATCATATCTAGCTCTTAATATCATACTAATTGTAATTGTGTATGTCCATTAACTGAAATTCAATCCATAGATGTTGAAAAATAATGTTTATTATCTAGGTTATTACTATCTTGTTTAAATAATTTTTTTAACATATATTTATTTAATATAGACTTAGTGGTGAGTGAATAAAATTCTATATTAAATAAATTTCTATATCCTTAGGGTGTTACCATCAATAATAATGGCCAATAGTGAAATTTGTTAATGGAAATATGAATAGTCATCATATTTTATGGTGGTAGTTCACTATACATAAAAAGAGTATGTTCATTACCCATTAGATGAAAGTGTGTGTTAGTGTATGTAGAAACCTTAATTAAACAAACTCAAAGCATATTTAAGATAATTATGTTATTATATGGACATTTAAGAATAATATTTGTGGTGGTGGAAAATTAAATATAAGAAAAGTGATCGTTGAAAAGTGTTAGCTTAAAAATCAGGAAACTCTTATTAATGTCTACCAATAGACTTCCTTGGAAGGCTTTATTCCCAAAGGGGGACGTAAGGTTGAGAGAAGGGATTATGTGAAGCTATATGGGTAGATAATGTCTGATCCTATGTGGTTTGAGATTTGGAAGGATTGGGGAGAGGTGGTGGCCTTTTATAATGAAGGAAAATGACTCACTTGGTATTTTTGAAAAGATGTTTTGTGTAACCACAATTTTACAGAATACAATTCATATAAAACAAAACTGAAATCAATAATTAAATTTTACTAAATGATTTATTTCCATCAAATGGGTTTTGGACTAGTGTCTTGGTAAAATGTGACCTTAAGTTAAAGGCCTTGTTCATAATTAATCTTAATTACACATTAATAATTGTAATTTATTTTAATTCATTTCACTAATATTTTTTGTAAAAATAAGATGGTCTTATATTACATTATAAATAATTTATAATCATAAAATGGAATTCAGTTTTCCAAATTACAATCACATATCTTTTAGTAATAAAATTAAATTTAATCTCGTAGATTGGATGAGAGTGAAAGTTTTTGAAGTAATGATGTTTCAATGTTTACTATGATTCTATAGTCAATTTCTATGTAAAATTGATTAGAATTTCATACACTATATTAAATGATAAATATATTATACAATTAAAATTTAAAGCAAATTAAATTTATAATATATCATTACAAATATATTAGATAAAAAATCATTTTTGGACAATAATTCATTATTTGTAACGATTCTTTAAAAATATATATATTTAAATAAAATTAAAAAAACACCTAACCTAAATACTATGTTTGTCACTAAAAAATGATTTTCTTTTGATATATTAAAACAAATAATGTTTTAATTTTCGTATTTAATATGGGTTTTCCATTAAAATAATATAAAATGACCTTTATTAAAATATATGTTTTTATATGTGAAATAGGGTTTGTTATTATCTTATTCCCGTCAAACATAATGGATGAATATAAAAATATTTTATTGAATATTTAAAAGACATATTTAATTAAAATCATTGATTAATTTTTGTTAACTATATTTACAAGGAAATGTTTTTTAGAAGCATAAAAATAAAAATATTTTTTTCAAACCCAAGGGATTGTAATTTTTGTTTCTCATTAGTTGTTATCCAATGAATTCATTTTATATTTTTATAAAAAATAAATTTTCATAAGATAATAAATAACATTCATAGATTCTAACATAAATGATTTGTTACATCATATTATATTAAATAATAACATTTTAATAATGTATTGTTATTTGGTAAAACTCATTTCGAGGTGTAATTTAAACTTTCATGGAATGTCACTATTGTGGGAAACACAAGATATCTAAATGTCTCATTAATTAAAATATATATTATGTATTTAATTTTTAAAAGTAATAAATATATATTATTGTATTGTGATATTATATTCCCTTACGTGCTTGGTGATGCATTTCATACACACTATCAAATAGAATTTTTTTTACACTAGAATTTTGGGGTGTTACATTCTACCCATTTTAATTAAACTATGTCCTCACAATTTAATAATGATATTATTAATAGATTTTTTTTATATATCTTTCCTTAAAATCCCACTTGGTGAGAATGGTTTGTAAAACATCCCTTATAAAAGAGAGAATCACAAGTATATAGGTCGCACGAACTAACATGTAACATAATTTTTATGTATTCGAACCTCGGTGGAATGTAGAGATACTTAATAGTAGTAAATGTATAAATATTTATACAGAGTGGTTTAGGTCAAAAATATAAATAAATTTACTAATTAATAGAATTTTTGTTTCCACAAATCCAAAAATCATATATTATTAAGAAGACCATTGGTTCAATAGAAATTAATTTACGAGAAAATCATTTTATTTTCAACTCATTATACTAATATTGGGTAATTATTTTATTGAATAAGAATATAAAGAAACATACATACATGATAGGATTCAATTCCATGTGAACCATCATAAATTTTTTATTTTCTTTGATTAAATTGTAATTCATCTCTTTACTCCTAGAAATTAATTATTAAAAATGATTTTTTATTCATGAAGTACTAAAATAAACTTTTAATAGATCTTAAGGCCTCTAAAAGAGTGAAACGTCTAATTATTTGACTTTAACTATATTAAAAAACTAATATAGTTAATATATTAATCTCTAGTGTCCAAAAATGATACTATTGGTTCATGAGTAACATTTATTCTTCAAATTGTACAACTAAAAACAAGGAAAAATAAATAAGGACATTGTGTAGGACAATGGTTGGTTTAAAACCTATATCTCCCTTATGTTATGAGTTCAAGACCTAAAATCTTGATAGACATGATGATATGTCACCTAAAAACAAGTTTTCCTTTTCTAAAATAATCATAATAAAATTTTAGACATAAATATCATGGATATCTTTTAAATTAAGGAAAATCACTATCTAGCCATTTCACAATGGGTTTCAATATAAACCTATGATATAAATCATTAATCCATTTTATTTCTCAATATTCCATCCATGGGAAATGGTCTATCCTAGGTCATTCATGGTAAAATTCATTTATAAAAGATTCTCGAGAAAATTGGAATTATCTATGAATATCCCCATGTGTGTTAAACCATGTAAGAAATAAGACTCTTTTTTGTCTATCATGTTACCCCAATTCAGGCTCAAAACACTTTTTTGGAGCTATTAATCCATGGTAAATTTGTTCTAGAAACATTTCAACTTATTTTATCGAGATATGGATGGATTTCTTGGAATAACCACTAAATCTCAACCATAACATGATTCTAGTTGTCATTTAGAATTTATCCTTCAATTCTTACTTAGGGTTATGTTCCATAACATAAGTTATATTAAATCTTGTTCTGAATGTCGTTACTAAAATTTATTTGATACCAACTATAGAGACCTAACCTCATAAATATGGAATCTTTTGTTTTATATCAATTAAATTTGCATTATTTTGAAGAATGAAGCATCGAAGGAGTGATATTTTAGTAGTCTTGGTAAATTAGATACATAAATGAGTCTTATATTATAATTTAATTCAAAAATTACATCATAATTTTGTTCTTCTTTCTAAATAATCAACATCTAGGATAAGTATAATCCATCTAGTAAATCTTACAATATCATTCATAACAAATATCATGGATTCATAGAGAATAAAACATAATAAGGTTGAGCTTAAATTCTATGTAATGAAAAAAATATAGCAGAAGCAATAATGAATCATTAAGAATAATTAATATAGAATGGTAAATAATTAAACACACATTCCATGTAATCTACATACTGAATGGATGTTTATAATAAATATTTAATGTTAATAAGTGAAAACACATGAAAGTCAAATAACTAGAAAAGTAAATGATACACATTCCATATAAAAAACTAAAAGTGAAATGTATCGATAGATATGTCGAAGAAAAATATCATGGGGGAATAAGAACAGAAACTAAATGAGAGAAATCATTTCCTAAAGAAAATTATACCCATGGAACATGAAAGCATATAACATGAAGACCATTTAAAAGATTGGTTAAAAATAGAGAATGATACAATTTTATTTTTCACAACCTATTTTTTTAATGAGAACCCGTTGATGCATCAACGAGCCATATAGAGTCAAGGATCATCCTGTTATTTCCTACCCATTGAATTACTTATATAGAAAAACTGAAATAATATACCTTATAAAATATCTGTATTGTTTAAATAATATATGATTATTAATATTTCCCTAAAAAATTAGATAACTATCAAAGTAGTCCCAATAGGTAAAATGGTATACTATTTAGGAAATAGTAAAATCTATGAAAAATAAAATTGATATTTAGGATAAATTCGATGGTTGATGATCATAAGAGATTGAATATTTCATATGGACTATGGAATGAATCATTGAAATAAACATGAATATTATCCTTGACCAAATCAATAACAAAACATACATATAGATAATAATTATAGTATCAAAACTACAAATCCCATGTTTTGTATAAATAAGGTTGTTTTATTGTTTCTGGGTAAAAATAATATAATAGATCATTTAAAAACATTATTATGGAAAATTTCAGTTTATTATGAAAATCAACTTAAAAATCATTTCATCTAAATTATCTTTCAAAAATATTTTATTTAAAAAGAATCCTTTTAAATATGAAAAAAAAATTCAATGAAATGATGTTGAGTAAATCCCTACATGTTATATGATGTAACAAAATTATTTTTGAACAGGGAAAAGGTTCGCAAAATTCCATGTCAGTAATGTAAAAAAAATATTCCTTAGAAGATGTTGGAGAAGCAAAAAAGGGTAAAAATTATTTTTCAAAATAATTTTAAAAGTATTTTTTAAATTATTTTAATTAAATATTTTTCAAAGAATAAAATAGGTTCTGCGAATGAAGATATAAATAAAGATGTGTTTTCATAAATATATATTTTTAAAAAAAATTCAGTACCAAAGAGTGGAAAATTGTTCTAATACCTTAAAATGGTCATGTATAATTAGATAATAGAAAAAAAATTTATTGTAAAATAGTTATATAATTTCTTAATATGTAAATTACATTAAAATTACATTAGTATTTTCCTTGAGGAAAATCATCCTTAAACAACACAAGGATACCCATACCACGATGAAACATGTAAAATAATAAGACTCCTAAAAGAATAATAATAAATATATCTTATAATATAATTATAATATAGGGAATAATTATATAACATGTCAAAGATAGTAAATAAACCCTTTAAAAGAATCTAGGAACATAAAAACATTTATGTCATAATGGAATCTAAATTGAGATGAAAATTCATTACCAATGAGGTAAATAATGAATTAAAAAAAAGGTAATAAAAATCTCAAAACCAATAATATAATATAATTACTTATAGTATTTATATAAATATTTATGTAATTACACAATATATAATTAATTACGTGCACAGGAATTAAGTGTGTATCACAAAACGAAAATGGGACAGGACTCTCATACATGGAGTTCACATCAGGTGAACTTCCATTAACCTCCAGTATAAGGGTCTTAAACATGATATTAACTTATAAAGGAACATATTTATAATTATTACTTCATATATTATCCTATTATAATATCATATTACCCGTATTTTATAACCATTCAGTATTTTCTCTTTTAGGTGTTAATTGCCATGTTTGTTAAATATGCTTTAACATTGTATTTTTCATTATTATTAAATATATCATTGTATAATCATCTCCAATTGTATAAAACTATTTTAATATCATATATATATATATTATATGTATCTATAATAAATGAAAATGTTTTGAGATAAGAATGTAAATGAACTTTTTGTGGAGATGGTAGTTTGTACACATGCATGAAAGCTACATTAATTTCATTGTCTTATTTCAATATAATGAAATGTAAATGATATGAATATACATTTATATTATAATTTTAGTATACCATTTATTCAATATATTTAATATATTTTTATTAAAAGTATTCTTGATACATTCCATGTTTAGTATGAATGAATCACGTCACTTTGAGGGGTCGGTAGTCCATTGTTCTTCAAATGATTCTATCATATTGATGCAAAAGGAAGGTATTAAATGTATGTTTAATTAACGTAAAAAATAACTATAAAGATATAATTAATTTAATAAATAATATATATAAATTTTTTATCTATCATAATGGCCAACCAAGAATGTTGGTAATAGAAAAATAAACAATTAATGTTTTGTGAGGCTGTAGTTCATCATTCATAGAAACTATATGTTCGTTACACATTAGAATGAAGTGTCTGTTAGTGTAGTTATAACCCAAAATAAAAAAATAACTGTATTTTTATCATACTAGTATTATTGTATGAACATATAAGAATATTATTTGAGGTGGTGTAAATGTAAATTAAGGAAAAGTGATCATTAAAAAGGATTAGAATAAAAATTAGTTTACTCTTTTCAGTTTATACCAAAGGGTTTTCTTGGATGTATTTTTTCCAAAAGTGAGTATTAATTTAATATGGGATGGATTTTGGGATGTTATATTGGTAGATCATGGGCTAACATATGTGTTATGATATGTACGAGGAATGGGTAGAGGGAGTGACCTTTTATATGAGAGGAAAACGACTCACATTATATTTTTTGAAAGAAGATAGGTGTTGCAACGTGTTTACCTAATAAAAGTGTATAAAAACCAAGCCAAATCAATAATTTATTGTTAATGGAGAAATCGTGGACTTAAAATGGTTTTCTAAATAGTGACTATTTCATTTGGTCCCTTATGTTAAAGGTTCTGTCCTTTATTAAACTTAATTTTACCTTAATAATTGTAATTAATTTTACCCACATTCAGTAATATTTTCTATTTAAAAAAGATGGTCATATTTGACATAATAAATTATTCTTGTTAAAAATATTCAATAATTATTTTACAAATCCAACCACCTATATAGAATAATTTAATTTACATTTAATCACACAGATGAGACAACGATGAATGTTTTTAAAGTAAAAACATGTGATAGTTTACTATTCTTTTATGTTCAATTTTTAAGTGAAATTGATTCTAATGAAATAAATCGAATTATTTGAAAAAAATTATTATTTAAATATTCATAAAATCCAATTATAAATAAAATGTATCCTTATAAATAAATTATTGGAAGATGATGTTTTAAACTAAAGAGTTATTGTTTTTAACTATTAATTAAAAATTGATATGTTTCAGAAAAATATTCAAAATTAACCCTAACCTACTTTTTATGTTTCTATTTAAAATATAATATTTTTTATATGATATATCAATTAATTATTTAAAATTCATATTTAAAATGTGTTTTACATTAAATGGTCGTTAAATTACATTTATAAAATCATAGGGTTTTATGTGTGAAATATGATTTGTTCTTTTCTTATTCATGTAAAACATAATAGATGAATATCGTATATATTTTATTGAAAAAATAAAATTTATATTTATTTTAAATTTTTAAAAAATATAATTATATATGATTATTAATACATAACTACTTTGGGAGCACACAAAATAATATTTCTTTTTTATACCCAATTGGTTCTTATTATCATTTATCATTATTTGGTAACCAATAATATTATATTATATTAATATAAACAAAAACATTACATTATTTATGTAATACTATTGATAAATAAAAAAATAATAGAATGGATATATCATGTCATATTAAATAATATTATTTTAATAAGACTTTTTTTTGGTGAAGCTTATTCTTGTGTGTAACACATGTTACCGAGGAAGGTCGCTCCTGTGTGTAATGCATTCAAATTTATTGTCGAGTTCAGTACAAGCTATATCATGTATTGAATTTATTTAAAATAATAAATATAAACTATTGACCTGGGATATTATCTTCCCTTATGCGCTTGTTGTTGTGTGTCATACACGCTATCAAATAAAAATTTATATTTTCAATTTTATGGTGTCACATTCTATAAACACGCAATCCAAAGATCTAGAAAATAATGATTGGATATATGGTTAATAAAATGTATGATGGAGGAGATCTTGGTTAGTAGTACATCATAGAGAATGAAACAATCTCTTACCACGAATCAGTATGATCAAACACTCTCAATCCTTCATATTTAGAGAATTCAGTGGTATGAACAACCAAAAATCCATAATGGTTTTCATATATTTTACAGGCATTAGAATCAGAGATAGAATAATTGGATTCATAGTTGTATCATGGTTTAAATCTAATTTATGTATTAAATAAAACCGTAAAATTATTTTGATAACATTATCCACGTAACGGTGCACATTCTGTGTCGGCCACTCTTCCTCTTTTGGTAACCCATATAGTTTGGTTATATAGTTTTGTAAACCGTGAAAAAAATGTACTTTTAGTACTATCCCATGTCAGGTGATTTTATATAATAAGTCTCATTATTTTCTCTAAACAAGTACTACTTTTAAACAACCCACTCAACTTTTACAACGAATATAAGTATTTTCTTACTGATTTATTTTTGGTTTCCAATAGTATTGTGTGAACTATGTACCCACGAAAAGCCTCAAAAAACCCATCAAAAACCACCAAAAAGGTACCTGATACTAATTAATTAAAAAATATAACTCAATGAAACAATTATAATTGATAAAATTATGTTATAAATTACTTGGAAAGATCACATAATATAAAATATCACCCTAAATGGAATTCTCATTCCATAGATGTTTTTCTTGTGTTATAGCTCAATAATGATTAGAACTTTGTGCTCATACATCATTTTAACACTAATACACAATATCTATATATGTAATCATTTCTATATGACACTAAAAAGTGGAACCATCATTTTAGGATATTATTTCATTCTATGGTTGTTGATTTTCACTAGGTTCCCCAAAAATATTGTGTTTTGATCATGTTTAATGTACTTATAGTCAATCACATGTGTAAGATTAAACATATATATCAGGAATTGAGACACATGAAAATTATCATGTATTCCTATATAAAATTTAGTATGATCCAAACCATAATATATTGTCATGATATTCATATTTTTTCTAAACAGTCCAACAAATATATGTACTAGATTCCCTAGAATATGCAACCATCTATGTATTAACAGAAGATTCACCTAAAATAAAACTATGTTTCCCATATTGAAATAAAAATGTTTCTTCTCCCTATCATAATATGTCCACTTACTACTATGAGTGGGTGTTAAATATTTACGTACAAAAAACACCCTTAGAGGTTATTGACATCATAATTAAACCCACAACATCTTCCTCATCAGTATTATTCTAATAGAGTGTTGATAAAAATGACTAACCATGATATACCTCGAAATGTTCTACATGCATCATATTCTAGATGTTATTTTTGTATGTGAATGGTAAAGACCCAGAAATTTAAATGGAATTTTTTTTCATAATTTTTTTGGAATTTTACGAGTCTGTGGCTTCTAACGACACATGATTCTGATACCTGGTGTGCGTGGAATCAATTTCCGAAGTTTAGCTTGGGTACGTTTAGTGAATGAAAGAGCAGTTTTTTATATCATTTGAACTGGTGCTCGGAATTAATATCTGAGGGCACCGATGAACTCACAGTACTGGTAATTGCATTAGAGGACATTTACTGTAGTTGCATTTTGAGCGTGTTGAGGATTAATAATTGGGGACTTAGAATAAAATTAATAAAAATTGTTGTGTACAAATTTTATTTAAGGAAGGTGGTTATTTTATCCCAATGGGAGTTAGGGGTGGGGCCCACATGTGCCCTAAACTCTTGAACTCCCCATAACCCCCTTGAACACCCCATAACTCACACCTTGTTTATACATGACAACTCCACTCATTTATTGTCGTTGAGAATCTCAACTTTGCATCTCTCTCTCATCATTTAATTTTTCCCAACTATTAAATTAATTAATGAGTTTGGATTAATTTAAATTGAGATGAAATATTTTTTATGAAGGGTGAAAATCTCATTTTAATATTTGGGCTGGAAAAATATTGTGTGGAGAATACCTGGATAATTAAGAGATCATTAACCCTTTATGAAGAACAGTTCTCCTTCTGGTGGATCTCCAATGAATGATGCTCGAGCTGGGATTGAAGGCCTTTGTGGAAGCGACAAACGCCAATGGTCATCATCACCTTCATATCCTCCTTTGCGACGACGTCAATGAGCCGACGTCCACCCTTTCACGATATCGTCAATGAACGGCGAACCTAGAAGTTGGGGTAGTTATGTTCAAGTTTTAATATTTTTCATAATCATTCTTCAATTATTGAGTTTCTTTGGGCCGCTTGATACCATCTTGATGGGGAAGGGCCTGGACCGCATGAACATAGTTTGACCCTTCTGCTCTTGTTTGTTGTTTGTGGACGATGGATGCAGACTGCGAAGAACCGGACGGCGATGGTTCGACCACGAGCGGATCGTCAGCACATGATTTTTGGGTCGCCGAAAAGGCATGAAATCGTTGTGCCGCACGGAGTATAGCCGTGCCGCGGCTGGGGTGGGCCACGGCGGAGGGTCGTGACACCGTCGCGCCGCATCATAGGTACAGGAGCCGTGGCCGGGGTGGATCTGGATGGGTGACCGAATGTGCCGGCCGTCTGTGCCACCAAGAGGCAGGACCCGAGTGGGTCCCATGGTTACACAAGGGTCGGCCTTCATGGCTAGCCGTTTAGAAGAAACTGGGGGGTCTAACCCCCCCCCCAGACCAACGGCTAGGGCGGGCCACTTAGGGTGCCGCCAGCCCCCTGGTCGGCCAGCCATGTGGACAGCCGCGTGGGCCACGCGCACCGGGCCACACCGGCCAGGCCGGGCAGTGCTAGCCGCGGACAGGGCCATGCTGCGGCCATTCTAGTCGAGCCACGCACAACCGGGACGGACCCGGACCAAGTTCACGTCGCCACGGTTTGGACCGACCCAGGGGTTGTTGGGCCGGGGCGGACTGGGCACATACCCCTTATTTTCGGACCTTCTTCAATTAAACGATCATAACATGAGTTGTGGACCTCTGATCGACACACCGTCAGTTGCGCAGGATTCATTGGATTGATTCAATAGTTTAGATATATTACAATCAAGGTTTTGGCTATATTTTGGTATTTCCGAGTTAGTTCGAACATGAAACCAACCGGGTCCTCAGAGCGGAAACACTCATAACTTAAGGACTGAACATCTAATTGGCGTGCCATGAACTATGTTGGATTCCTCTTGATGAGACTGTTCATTTTTCGTACATCACCAGAGTATTGGATGTAGTTGAAGTATGGATGGGTTGGATTATACCCAAAACTCAACCAGGCCCCCTTAACAAAATGCTAATAACTCACAGACCGAGCGTCTGTTTGACGCGACGTCTGTTGTGTTGTGGCCCCTATGACAAGGTGGTACTTTAAGATACTTACACGTGATATTACATGACACTTGGAAGTATCGACCAGTATCTCATGGAGAGGATCCTCCTGGAGATGAGTGTACGAAGTACGAAGACCTTGGAGATGGCTCAGAGCTGATGACTGCTTGTCTGATTCATTTCAGAGTGACTTTTGTAGCCTAATGGGGAGCACTACTGTGTTGGGGCGGCAGACCCATGGTGGGGAGCACTACTGTGTTGGGGTTGCAGACCTATGATACTCTACATAAGGATTACCTCTATAGGCTATTGGGGGTAGTTCTAATGTGTTGTAGAGGCAGTCCCATGGCGGGGAGCACTACTGTGTTAGTGAGGCAGACCCACGGTACTCGACAGGAGGAGTACCTCAGCAGTCTAAGGTTAGTGAGTAGTGCCTCAGAGTCTCGATAGGATCACTGTACTCGAGAGAGTAGGATCTCTCCAGTAGTTGTGGTTTTGATAATGAAAATAATGGTTTGAGCTGAGTCAATGACCTTTGAGTTTACCTCCTCATTGAGATGGGTTACTTGATAACTTGGGTATATGTATGGGAATATATCTAAGTAAAGGTTATCTGTTGAGATCATTATTTGTGGTTTATCCTTGTTGGTTTTAGTGCGACCTTAATGGTCTTGAGGTCCCTACTATGTATCGTTATGCTCACCCCTTCATGGGATATGCCCACACCTCGTTGTGTTGGTTGAAGATGACGGACATCACTAGTCGTGGTTGATGCTTATAGAGCATGACAGTACCTAGAGGTGGACATCATGACGAGATGGTACTTGTAGGTGTACTTCACAACAAGATGGTACCCAGAGGAGACAGACGGGCGTGGAGTGCTGAGGTGGCCATCTGTACCTATACTTCAGGTAGGAACTCCGGAGGATGTTCCAGGTGCAGCTCGACACCTTCCTCATATTTTTTCTTTTCCTTATAATTTACTATTGGGCTTGTATTCTGGCCCCTTTTTACTTTTATCACACTTGTTATACTGCTTAATTAGTGTTTTCTTCCACTTGTACTCTAGTTGAGTGTGTTTACGTTTTATAAAGGCAATTCCTTCACTTTTATCGGTATTTACGCCTTTGGTGCTAGTCTCTAGCCCCTGGCCTATGGAAGGCGGGCTTGGGGTAGTCACAGAATGGGCCCCGAGGATGGGTCGTGACAAATTGGTATCAGATGAGTCGGTTCTACCACAGAATAAAGAACTCGAATATTTTCTTTCTGTGAAGCAATCGTATTAAGGGTACAAAGTGTGCTTTTCAGTTCAGGGATTCTAGTGTTGATGTGAGTGGCCAATGTATCCATACACTAGGACCCTGACTTCTGATTTTCGACTCAGTGCACGAAAACACTGATTGTGTGTGTGTTTTCAAAAGTTTCTTTAAAATTATCTAAAACCATGTCAGCTCACCAGGTATATTTTTTGATCGTGTTTCATCTCTTTCTTTCAGGATGCCTCCCCGCGGACGACCAGCTAGAGCCCCGATAGTTTTATGTACTGACAAGACATTGAGCAATGAGGCCTCAATACATGGCCCTCTCCTAGTTGACACACCAGCAGATAGTGAACGCGTCTTGAGCGTGTTGCACGAGTTCCAGCAAGAGAGGCCTCTGAGGTTTCGAGGTGAGTGGGATTTTCAGACGGCTCGGCACTAGCTGGAGTTTGCAGAATGAGCTTTCCACACTGTTAAGAAACCCGATGACTTGAAGGTGCATCGAGCTATTAGTATCTTTCAAGGAGTGGCTGAGAGGGGGTGGATAAAGATTCTCCAGTTTCGCGATGAAATAACCTTCACCTACGAAGACTTCGATACTTTTTTCAGGGTGGAGTTTATTCCAGTGACAGTACACTTTGATCATGCTCAAAAGTTACTGCCCTTGACGCAGAGTTTTCTGTCAGTAGTCGAGTCACCTGTAGGCAGTAGAAGGATGGTGCAGATGTCCAAGAGTACCAAGGAAATAAGTGGGCGACCATAGCTTATTGGTTTGGTTATGAGAGGAAAACGAAATAGATCCAGCCATACGAGGAGCGGGAACTGCTATGCATGTGGCAAGCATGGTCACTTGGCCCGAGACTGCCCGACCTATCCAGAAGATGAGCAGCAAGCAGTAGAGGAACCAACCAGACTGGGACAGAGGAGTTGGCCGTACAACTAGTGGTGTACGACGCTTCGAGGAGTTTCCACCACCACTAGGAGGTTCACACCGAGCACAAGGAACTGTTGGATATGGGAGAGCTTAGCTACATGTAGATGAATCATACGAGTATGGATCTCCGAAAGCGGCTGGACATGAGCGAGACTTCTTCCAGGCATGAAGGACTTTCTTATTGGTTATTCTATATTCCTTTTTGTTGTTGTTTACGTTTGTTAATTGTCATTGTACTTTGAGTTTAATTAATAAAAGACACCTTTCTTTGTGACATTTACTTTCCTGTCCTTTTTGTATGGTTGATACTAAGAGGTTTCAGTTAAAACTGTTGACTTGACCCTTACTTGTGAGATTCCTACTGGAGGAGTCCCAGTAACCACGCACTAATGCCGACAGTGTGACTCAACCCTTGGAAGCGAGAGTAACGGTTGGATCTCTTGGTAGTAGCGCCTTAGCCTTAAGACGTCTTCTATGGAATGTAATAGTACCATTCATGTCGGGATTGGATATATTAGGCAAGGAACGTGGTTCATTCAGGGGATAAGACATGATTTTTCTTTTTGGTAGAGAATAAATCTCAGCAGTTCTTGTAGAACGTAGACGAAATAGGGTGGAGATGAGTTCTTACAATTTGAAAGTCTCACCCATTGTTCATTGACCGATATGTTTACGGTTCTATCCCACTCAATAGTCTCATGTGCATATCTTCTCAGAAGGACATGAACCCGAGACAACGGTGATGGCTTGAATACCTCCAGGACTATTTCTTCGAGATAATTTATAATCCTAAGAAGGAGAAATATTGTAGAAGATTCTCTTAGTGAGATATCAGGCATTCAGCTTTTGTGAGTGGCGAGACAGCAGCTGGCCGTGTTTCATGTATCCTTTGTGGATAGTATTGGAGTCATCATGTTTAGAACCAGAGATGGTTCATGCTACTACAGAGAAGGTGCAGATCATCCAGGAGCGGTTGAAGACTGCACCGAGCAGACAGAAGTCCTATGCTGATAGGAGATGAGACCACTGGAGTTTGAGAGTGACGACCAAGTCTTCTTACGGGTCTCAACATGATGAGGTCAATGGAGATTTGGCCAGGGTGGCAAGTTATCTCTGTGTTTCATCAGAACATTCCAAGTTCCCAGTAGAGTAGGCAAGGTGGATAACCACCTGGCCTTTCCACCTCATATACAACAGTTGCACGACATCATCCATGTATCTCAGCTATGGATATGTGTGCACGACCTATCCTTCATCATCGACCATAGAGAGCTATACATCGATCACGGGGTGACAAACACAGGGTTCCAGTAGAGGTTGAGGAAAGAAAGGAACAGGTCCTACGCGGACGGTCGATTCCTCTTGTGCACTTTTGTTGGCAGCACGAGAACCTCCAAGAGAGCACTTTGGAGCGGGAGGCCTAGATGTGTGCTCGGTACCTCCTTTAGTTTCCTTATTTTGTGTTATAACTTTATAGGGACGTAAATCCCAGAGGAGGGAGTAATGTAAAGACCAGGATATTGAAAAGAATTTTTTTTCATAATTTTAATGGTATTTTATGAGTCTGTGGCTTCTGATGGCGCACGATTCAAGGACCGGTGTTCCCAAAATAAATTTTCGAAGTCTAGTCTGGGTACGTTCAGTGAATGAACGAGCATGTTTTTCTATCTTTCAAACTGGTGCTCGGAATTGAAATCTGATTTCACTGATAAACTCGCAGCACCAGTAATTTCTTAAGAGGACATTTACCATAGTTTCATTTTGAGCGGGTTGCGGATTAATAATTTGATATTTAGAATAATATAAATAAAAATTGTTGTATACAAATTTTATTTAAGGAAGGTGGTTATTTTCACCCAAGGGGAGTTAGAGGTGGGTCCCACACATTCCCTAAACTCTTGAACTCACCATAACCATATTGAAACCCTCATAACTCATCCTGTGTTTAATAAATGACAACTCCACTCATTTATTGGAGTGGAGCCTCTCCAATTTCCATCTCTCTCTCATCATTTAATTTTTTTTCCAACTATTCAATTAATTAATGAGTTAGAATTAATTTTAATTGAGATGGAATGTTTGTTAAGATGGGGAAAATTATCATTTTAATATTTGGGTTGGGAAAATATTATGTCGAGAATCCCTGGAGAATTAATGGAACTTTAACCCTCCATGAATAACGGTTCTCCTTTCGGCGGATCTCCAACATATGACACTCGAGTCGGGATCGAAGGCCTTTGCAGAAGCGACGAACGCCAATGATCGTCGTCACCTTCATCTCCTCCCTTGCGACGACGTCAACGAGTCGACGTCCACCCTTTCGTGATATCGTCAACGAACAACAAACCTTGAAGTAGGGGTTGTTATGATCAAGATTTTATATTGATCATAATCATTCTTCAATTCTTGAGTATCTTTTGGCTGATTGATACCATATTGGCAAGGAAAGGCTCGGACTACACGAACACGGTTCAACCCTTCCCCTCTCGTTTGTTTTTTGTGGACGATGGAGGCGGACTGCGAAAAACCGCCCAGCGATGGGCCAACCACGAGGGGATCGTCAGTGCATGATTGCAGGGTTGCCGCAAAGGCGTGACACCGTCATGCCTAGCAGAGTATAGCTGGGCCGCGGCCGGGGCATGCCTCGGTGGAGGGGCGCAGCTCCGTTGGGCTCTGCCATAGCTATAGGATCTGCGACTGGGGCGGGCAGCGGAAGATCTGGAAGGGTGGCTGGCTTTGCCGGCCGCGGGTGACACCAAAAGGTGAGACACAAGGGGGTCCCGTGGTTACCCAAGGGACGATCTTCATGGCCAGCCATTTAGATTAAAACAGGGTGTGTAACCCCCCCCCCCCCCCCCCCACGGACAAGCGGCTTTGGCGTGACCCGCTGGGTGCCACTAGCCCCTTGGCCGACTAGCCACGTGGCCGGCTACGTGGGCCACGTGCGCCGGCCCGCGCCGGCTGGACCATGATAGCTGGTCCGGGCCATAGCCAATCGGGTCGGGCCACGCCCAACCAAGTTGGACCCAAACCCCGATCGGATCGATCCGGTTCGGGCCGACCCAGGGTGTGTTGGGCCGGGTCAGAGCAGGCGGAGACCCCCTATTTTCGGACATTCATAAGATAAACACCCATAAACATAGTTGTGGACCTCCGATCGACCCACTGTAATTTGCGTAGGATTCCTCGTATTTAGACAATCGTTTCGGTATATTACACTGAAGGTGTTGGAGAAGTTTTGGTATGGCCTGGATTGTTCGAACCCGAAACCAACCGAGCCCTCAGAGCAGAAATACTTATAACATAAGGACTGGATTTCTGATTGACATTCCTTCAACTATGTTTGATTCCTCTTGAGAATAAGGTTCTATTAGAATAATTCACCTGAGGTTTGGACGCATTTTTAGTATGGCCTGGTTGGATTATACCCGAAATCCATCCAGGTCCCTAGAACAGAAATGCTAATAACTCACACACCAGGTGTCCGTTTGACGCGACGTCTGTTGTGTTGTGACCCCTATGACGATGCGGTCCATTTTGATACTTCCACATGATATTACATGACACTTGTAAGTATCGACCAGTAGCTCGCGGAGCAGATCCTCCCAGAGACGAGCGTACGGAGTACATAGACCATGTAGCTGGCTGAGACCTGATGACTACATGTCCGATTCATCTTGGAGATACTTGTATAGCCCAGTGTGGGGCACTACTATGTTGGCGTGGAAGACCCATGGTGGGGAGCACTACTGTGTTGGGGTGGAAGACCCGCAGTCCTCGACATAAGGAGTACCTCTTTAGGCTATTAGGGGGAGTGCTACTGTGTTGGGGCGGCAGACCCATGGCTGGGAGAACTATTGTGTTGGGGTGGAAGACCTGCGGTACTCAACAGGAGGAGTACCTCAGCAGTCTAAGGTTTGTGAGAAGCGCCTTGGAGTCGCGACATGATCATTGTACTCGATAAAGGAGGAGCTATCTAGCAGTTGTGGTCTCGATAATGAAAATCCTGGTTTGAGCTGAGTCAATGACAATTGTGTTTACTACTTGATTGAGATGGGTTATTTGAAAACATAGGTATCTGTATGGTAATATACAAAAGTAAAGGTTATCTGTTGAGATATTTCTTGGGGGTTTATCCTTGTCGGATTTAGTGAGACCTTAAGGGTCTCGGGGTCCCTACTAAGTATCGTTACAGTCACCCTTGCACGGGCTATACCCGCACCTCATTGTGTTGGTTGCAGACAGCGGACAACACTTGTTGTGGTTGAGGCTTACAGAGCTGGACGATACCAGAAGGTGGACTTCACGACGAGACGGTACCTGGAGGTGGACTTCACGACGAGACGGTACCTGGAGGTGACAAACAGACATGGAGAGCTGAGGTGGCCATATGTACCTATCCTTCAGGTAGAAAATCTGGAGGATGATCCAGGAGAAGCTCGACACCTTCCTGCTGTTTTTTCTTTTCCTTATAATTTACTATTGGGATTGTATTCCGTCCCCTTTGTACTTTCAGCACACTTGTTATACTGCTTACTTATTGTTTTCTTTTGCTTGTACTCTGGTTGTGTGTTTACGTTTCATAAAGGCAATGCCTTCCCTTTTTATCGGGATTTACACCTTTGGTTCTAGTCTTCATCCCCTGGCCTATAGAAGGCAGGCCTGGGGTAGTCACGGCACGGGCCTCGAGGACGGGTCATTACATGAACTTATCCAAGGGTATGTGATCACCCCACACAACTCTGATGTTTAGAATGCAATCCTGAAACATATCATCTAAATTCCAATCATCCCTTATTCTTATCCCTAAATCTATGGTTGATTTAAAATACTCAATTTCAGTTGGGTTTATAAATTATTTTGTGACCCAACTCATACTAAAAGATGAATTATGGGTCACTATCGAGCATGATTCTCAAATGAACACTATAAAAACAAAAAACCATGCATGAATATATCATTTTCATATAATCCACTATAATGTATCTCTGATATGAATGAAATGGTCCACTTTCATTAGTTGATAAAAAAACCCAACTGAAAAATAGACATCTGATGGTATTGGGTAACACCATCATGAAGTGAATCATCCCTTCATTATAAATTAACATATACACTATATGTCAATAGATAAAATCCCTAGGAAACTGATGCAAGAAATTTTTCAAGTGGATGGTAAGGCATCCTGAATCAATACCGATGATGTACAGTTTCAATCACGTCCATGAAAATTAATGTTAGATATAATGGTACATATTCATTTATATTGGATGTAATACCCACTTCGATGAATGAGAGTATATCATTAGCTCATCCAATAAGAAAGATGAATAACTGGACTACCCATGATCATCAGTCATGTTTTCATATTCCCTGGACCAACCAAGGACTGTATTGTCCATAGCTCGGTCCTCCTACATTACCAAACATATTGGATATGACTTCTGGGTTACAATCACAAATCCCACTAATAGATATTTATTTACTAAAGGTTCAGATTTTTTTTACTCCATGATCCTTAGATATCACCAATAGTTAGTCCACTATCAATGTAATTAGAGGAAAGTCTTATATTGAATCCCAATCTCTCTGCTCAACGGTATCTGAAATTTTCCTATAATTATTATATAGAATAAAATTAACATTAACTAGTTAATAGACTATGATAATGTCAAAATTATATATATATTCTATAGTCAATTACCCTACTTCATATTGATACCCCTATAAGATAATAGGTATCACAAGCTCCAATTGTCTATGTAGATGACTAAATTGTTATAAAATATATAATGTCACCAACACTTAGTTTCAAGATGAACATCCATTGAATATGAGTCAAGTTTAGGTAGATTTTCTCATGGAATCATATATGGAATAAAACATATGTTAATACATGATTTATCTACATTACCCTAACACCCAAAAATAATACATAAAGAAAATTTTATACATAGTATCCAATCCCATGAACAGAATTATTTTTAATAATTCTTAACTTTAACATTCTATTCAACAATAAGAAGGTGTCTATAGACTAATAAGACCACTCAACACATTTTTTTTCATCTAAATCATTGATGAATCCAAATTCTAGAAATATAAGATAATGTATGGATATTACCTACAAGGCCATGAAAAATAATGACCTTATACAAATTCTCAGGGAAGGAAAAATATAAAAAAAACCAATTCCTCATCTAGGTCCACTGAATTTCATGAAATAAATAATCAATGGAAGATGAACAAATCCTCTTCAATACAAAATGTAATCTCTAATAGTATTTAATATAGTCAATTCACCATATTTTTTACAATTATGATATCTTGGTTCCAATCATAAATATATTATTTCATACAATGTTTCAGTGTTTCATAAATAAATACAGTGATAAATAAGTCATTTTCTAGATGGGATAGAATATATATGAGATCCATGAACATCAATATAAAATATGTCACCCAAAAGGCATGATAAGATACATAAAATTCCATATAAAATCATAAATAATGTAACGGGAATATCATCTTTTATAACCTATTGTTTATTGTATCTTGAATGGAGATCAATTTGAAAACAAAAACTGGGGTACTAATGAAATTTCCAACATATCATAAATCAGTGGTAAAGGGTACCTATTATTCATTGTAACAGGATTAAAATTCATATAGTACATGATAATTAATAAAACACCATTCATATTAATGTAAAAAACAACATACCATTATAAAAAGACGTCCACATTCTAATAATTTCATTTGAATCCTAATCCTATTATATAAACGTCAGTTCACTCTACTATACTAGTTTCACATGATAATGAGGAATCAATACCATTTTCAACCATTTTATGAGCTCAGTATCAAATACAATTCCTATTAAAGGTGAATAATTGAGAAGTAATATGATAAGATATTCTGATAACAATCCAAAACTACCAGGATTAATGATATGCATATTTATTCCTTTTATTCAAGGTCCATGCCATCTACTTGAACATTTTTTTTCAATATACTCTAACTCTTATCCCAGCCAATGTACTCCAACATCTCTTCCACTTATTAGAAATAAATTTTATCCTTTAAGCATGTTTAAAGATAAATTTATCCCATATTCGTTTATATAATGTTGAAAAACTGGCAAATACAATAGTTATAATATGAAATCGAAGCATGTAATTTTGATGATCATGATGTCCCACCAATATTTATATCCAATTAAAACTATGCACTCAAAACCATATTATAGATAACATAGTCTCTTTACCAAGGTCATTTTAGGAAAACAAGAATATGAAGATAACATAACAAATAAATCTACATGGGCAACAAATTGTGAAAAATGGAATGAATGAGATGCTCTTATAAGAAACAATGATGTAAAGAGTGTGGATGTAATATGAACAATACCTTAATCTATATATATTCCTTCTCCACTAAAACATGAAAACCATATATCAAGTACAACCTACATATCTATAGAGAATGATCTTACATTTATAGTATATGATTCTACTTATTCATTGAAGAAGTTAATACATTGGTTTAATAATGGGGACCCCAACCAACACCATAAATTGAAATAACTGAATATGGACATGTCATGATAGAACAAATGTGATATTTATGAGACACTCTAGTACCATAGTTAAATATATAAGTTTTATTTATGAATGTGGTTCTAAAATGTACTTTATGACCACAATTAAGTTACATGGTAGTACCTAATCATATAGAGAGAGTCAAAGAAGTCCTACTCTTCCACACCTACCTACATCCCCATTGTAGCACATCATCCTTCATCTTCCTACAACCAAATGTTTCACCTAATAATATGATATAATGTCTCAACATAAATTTACTATATATTTAATGAACACAAATAAGAATGTCCATATATATCCCCCTCTAAATATATAGGACCCTTCAATTCTAAAAATTATATTTCATCATGAAAAAATCTAATCCTGATATCCAAACTTAGGATGAATTATAATGATGAATATAATATCACTATATGAATAATCCATATAATAAATTAGATAAAAACATAGAAACTACATAAAAACATATGAATATGTAGTAAAGGACATAATATGGTGTTGCTCCTCTATAATCATTTTTTACATTTAGTATTAAGCATGCTGGAAAAAACTATTCAAAGAACAACACAATGAAGTTGTCCAATACAATCACCTCATGATTTCTTTCCAATCCAATAATTTCCCCCATCTCAAAGAGTGTCCCAAAATCTTAAATACAAACAACTAAACCGTTTTTTCCTCAAAATTTTCTAACAACACAAATATGTCCACCGTAATGAAAATCTTGTCCATAGTATCATGAGGTACACTACCTCCTGTATTGGTAGGAGGATGATAGGGATAAAAATTCTAGGCATAGACAACTGTCAACCACTGTGACCCTTCTCCCAATGAAGACATAGGTAAAAGGACTCTACATTGAAGTTTTCTTGCCACCTTAACCACTGGATTTAGTGTTGGATTTTTCTAATGTGTATCCTCCTACATATATTATAATGGAATTGTCATTTCCTCCTATGTATGTTATTTCTGTCGTGTATCTCTATTTTTTCAAACGTTATGTCTCTAATGGGTCATAAGATTCTTCAATTTACAAAAGAATGTTTATAATTACTATAATAACTTTTTATAAGTAATTTTTCTTTTTGATTTTATAAGGCATGCATATTTTAATTCTATAGGAATTAATATCCTATAAGATACCCACACACATGATATGACCACATATATCCTACCTAAATCTCAATATTATACCTTCATAACAACACATTAATCATAATAATTAATCAATATAATAAATGTGTGAACATATTCACTTCATTAATCTATGAATAGATTTATAAAAAAATTCACTAATTCATATATGTTGTCAGTACATTACAAAAATCATGGTAATTAATTAAATAGAAACTATGATGAAAAAATGTATATACATGATATGTGATACAACATTTTTATTCATGATTATTTAATGGTATAAAATATAATAATTTATAAGAAAATTTTAAAAATAACAAATTAAAGTCATGTTACACACGAGCTAGATAGAAACATGTAAAATCCCTTACTAGTGTTACACATTGGAAATAACATTGTAACTATGTACTATAATAGGTATGTATAAAATAATGTAAGAATATGATATGATCATATTATATAACACACTGACCCAAATCACTAGATCTGAGATGAAGTTCCACATTACCTCATGCATCCCTCCCCAAATTAAAGAGTTATTTTATAAATAGACTGGGATAAAGGGGATGTGGAGGGGCTAAAACAATGAAAATCAATGTTTTATACAAAAATATAAAAATATTAACATAATATTACTAAATATAATAGTGGAAAATAACATTACCAAGATACTATATCATATTTCATGGTTTGTCATACAACAACATATCAAATAGATCTCCATTGTGGTAGGTCAATAATTATATGATGTAAGACTAGAAATAAATAAATAAATTATTTTTTTGAAGCTATCTAATTCTACCCATGTAAATTATCCATAACATAGCTATAATCACATAAAAACCTAATACATGCACCATTCCTTTGTCAGGAACACGGATCCATATGTCTTCCTCGGAATCAGAATTCCTCTGTGGGGTGGGAGTATAAAACAGGTATGATACAACTAGTGTGTCCATACTATATATACACATGTATATGGAGTTATATTTCATTTTATAGAGATAAATGAAAATATATTAATATAACCAAAAATTTAATGAGAGATTGTTAACTAACCAAGCATCCATGATCTATGGTCATAGATAATTATAAGTATTATAGGAATACTATCATAAGTTTTTCTTTCAAAAAATAGATCATCTTGTAGGTCTAAACCCACCATTAATGAAATTTCATTACACTCTTTATTGGAATAGATCCCCTCCTACCATTAAGGGATTTTTAAATCCATGACACATTACTAGTTTTTCTCCACTAATAGTACACATACAACTCATTCCCAAAATTTTGGATCTTGACTCATACATTTGTACATTAACCATTATACGATCTTATAAGAATATGTACCCTCTTATAATTTCACATAGAATCTCCCATTGATCAGACATAGTCCTAGAACTATTTCCAACCATCTTATATATATATATATATCCATAAATAATGATTCATTTCACCCCCTCACCCCTAATGGGACAACTAAAACTTTTCGAGCTACCTATCAATATGAATAGTGAATAATGATTCTACTACGTATGTATAAATCCACATGTATGGAAAGACATAGTAGAGGGTCATATCAAATATTAATTATTTGACAATATATGAAGTATTAAACATATAAGTCACAACATAGACACTAACACCATGTCCATTTATTTTATTAAGTATGAAATATGATATGTAATGTTACCAAGATAATACAAAATATTGAAAGGAAACAAAATGAATTACTATAATTCCACTATGTATATATTAACCATATATAAGGTGTGGCATAGATAGGGACTAAGAATCGATAACTATAAAATTGTAACACTATACATAATATCCAAGTCCAACTTACATATCATGAATGAGACCCAATAGTAGGAGAACACACACAATCCTAATGGGAAAAAACTATATACAAGACCCTTGATGGTAAGGAAATCCTACCATTAGTACATTGACGATCAACAACCAGATTCTCTATAAAAGAATAACACAATCAAATACCCAAAATAATGATCACTATAAAATACCCAATCAATCAATATATAACATCTTGGTTTTTAATTTGAGGATGTAATCATTCCAAGGGGTGAAGTAAAAAATCATATTACCAAAAGGGATTCAACATCAACGTAATATCTGGTTCACCTCAAATAAGAGATTATAATTCATAAGATAATGTTCTTATATGTTAATAACAATGAATTATCCCTTATATTATGATATAATATAATGATATATATACTGTCTCTTGGACATTTGACTTTTCTCATGTGATAAAAACGAGATATTAGATAGTCGTGAAGAATATGGAAAGAAAAAAATCTTAAAGTGAATTCACAGGATCCAACATAACAGATACTTTAAATTTGGAGTACATAAACAGATCTAACAGTAATAAACCCCTAAAGATAATATATGATAGATATATCTGGGTGTGTGACTTCAACTTTTCATTTTAATTGAGTTTTTAGGAATAAAATATTTTTTTTAATTAATTAAATCACTACGAATGGTTTGGTCACATAGATTAATTTTCTATATTCCAACCATATGATGAACCCTTCCTTTTATTGTTACCCACATGGTTTGGTAGATTCAATTTTAACCCTTGTGTTAACCATGTTTTTTTCAACCATGTCATGTCACATGGTTTCTCAAAAAAGGTGAAACCGTTCACTCTGACCATTTAACTAACTTATGGAATTCTATATGTATTTCCAAAAAACACCATGTTTCTATATGGAGAACTATTATATTTTCCCTAACCATGTAATATCATTTCACTCCCTAAGAGACCACTAAACTCATGAAAAACCTTTGATAAACTACCTGATACACAACCAAAAAACACTATAGCTAAATAAAAATAAATTTTTTGAAAAATGTTAGGTTTAAATATCCACAAAATATCATGGAAATAATAGTTATATTCATTTTGAATCCTACTATAGTACCCTAATAATATTTACTCAAGAGAGTAACTCTATTCCATTAATGTTCCTTGAGATGCATAGTTAACTCTATCATCACAGATGGTGGAATATGATAAGAATAAAACAATATAGGCTCCAAATCTATAACTAGATCAATCACATACTCATAAACCCTTTATGAATGTATTCTACAGAATTCATATAGGAAGACATCATATAAATAGTCTTCCCATAGAGGAAAATTATCCAAAACAATTTGTTGATCTATTGTAAGAACTCCACAAATCATATAAATGTTAATGGAGCCTATATTATTAATGTTATGTACAAGTTTACATACTAAAATATACCAATCTACCATAATTTCATAATCATCCATTATAAGAACTTTAGAATATATTTTTTAAAACAAATCAATATGAACATAGAAGGACGTCATCTAATCCATAGGGAAAATGGAATCAATTGATTACATACTTAAAAAGGGAAATATAAATTTTTTTTATATATCCCATCAACTATTATATAATATATAAAATTTATAATGTTAAATTAAGATCATCATAAGTGATGTATTAATAGACCAAATAAAAAGAAAAAATTACATAAAATTCTATTGACTAGTCATAATCTATTCCAAAATATATTAATGTGACACCCCACCATCAATTAATTAAATACAATGTTTGATTGAGAATAAGTCTATACCACTAATGGTAGAAGGACCCTATAATCCATCAGTCTGAACCAAGTCCATTGTTTAAATCATAAGAAATATTTGATTACCAACTGCAAAACATTGTTAACTATCTCAATTAATGAATACAACTAGTTTGTTTTTATAGTTAATACCAAAAAAGATACCATAAACTCGTTCAACAGCCCAAATATACTAACATGAACGTATTAATAGAATTATGTCCCATTACCAAGCCTTTGATTCATGCTTCTATCCTACATATTAGATGGAACTATAATGAGACTTCCTCATACAAAGCCCATAGAGATTCACCACCCTCCAAATATATGGATCTTCTTCATAAAATTCGCATATCATTTTTAGATACACCTAATATATAAGGACTCAGCCTTATACATTACATAATATTAAATTAATTAAGTAATTTACATTGAGGATCTTTTTAGGTTACTATTTTTAGAGAATTAGGACATAAATATTACATCTCAAATGATTACAAATAAGACACTTCTACTCAGTTTCCAAATTTTTTCATAAAATAAAAACTGTTGAAAAAAATATTTATGTCTAGTTTATGGTTTTGATAACATGACTTTTCCTTGATCACATCCTTGACCCTATTCAACTTTAAGTCCTATGAAAAAATTTCAAAATGTGGGATGAGCTTATAAATGTCAATAAGGGTTATAAAACAATGAATGAAAACATTAGTTCATAAATACATATAAAAAATAAACTCTTTTACTTTCCTCATGAAATTAAAATATTTATTAATGACATAAAGAATTCATAAATCATAAAGGTAACTTGTTTAATCCATATCATACTTACATTAGATCTATCACATCTACATAAGGCATTACATTGGAATAACCATCACAGAATATTCCCTTAATCTTTTAGTGGAAACATTCACGTTTACCTCTGTCACATTACCCAACGCATTGGAGAGTTATCTCGGGCCCACCCTCCCTTGTATTATCACAGAACCTCCCATATATGTAAATAGTGCACAAGAACCATAACCTGATCATAACACATAACATAAGAATAATGGAAATATAAATTTTCCACATTGTTATAAAATATAAAATTTCTACATATTAACATATCAAAACCATTATAAAAACAATTTTCAATACAAAAAATACTTATATAGTATCTGGTATTTATTTTTATTTTAAAAACATTATGGTTTATTAAGGAATACTGAGATCAAATAATTCATGCGGCAGAGGAAAGGTCATTGTCACTGCATACATTAAAAAGAAACATTATTTTTTTGGTTTAGTAAAACGATTCGTATAAAAATATTATCTAGGAATGAAATGAAATTTCAAAGATGTTTATAAAATTTATAAAAGATAGTTTTCTATTAGAACAAAATATGCTCCAATGAAAGGAGATTGAGACGAAGTCTCTTACCTAGTGTCTGACATGACTTGATCATCCTTTAATCTCATTTATAATAAACTAAAAATAATTTCTACTTACTTAAGAACCTTATTAAAGTATATTATTTATTTTATATCACTTATTACAATGTTTTACACATTATGTAATAAGGTATGTTTATAACATTTGTTTTGTCGATATTTGGTACTTGAGTCAAAAATGAACCCCTTATATTTACATGTTGTCTATGAGGTAAATAGTCCAATATATCCAGAATGATGTTAATTATTTAGATATTGTATATATAATATATATCCAATATATATATATATTTATTTAATACTACATATCATTTGTAGGTAATAAATGAAATGCACCGTTCATGGAGACGGTAAGTCGTACGTACGCATGAATGCTACTTTCATTTCTTTTTCTTATTTTAATGGAATGATAAAATAATGATACTTGGTTATATCATAATTCAGTATAATATCATATATAATATGATTAAATCCATCCCTTATACGTCCCACAAAATGTCATTAATGAGTCATATCAATTTGAGGGGGTGGTAGTCCGCACTTCCTCAAATCAAATTATCTTGTTTACCCATAATTGAAACCATAATGGTATGATATAAAAGTAAAATATAGAAGTATAAAGAATACATAATGATAATATATATAATATATAAATATAGAGTCATCTTAATGGCCATGATGATGGGTTGTAGGAGATAATCGAACAATCATCGTATCAGGAGGCGTTAGTTTTCCATCCATAGAAGCAGTTTGTTCTTCACCCATTAGATGGAGGTGTGTGTAAGTATAATTTGAATACTTCTCCTAAAAACATTGTAGTATATTGAAATTTCTTTTTTTTATAAAATAATGGAATAATAATATTATAGCGGTTGGATATGTAAAATTAAAGAAAATAAGTTAAGAGAAATCATTACCTTTAATTTGGGTAAATCCCTTAAGTATTAACCAAAAGTGTTTCTTGAAGAGACTTATGCCAATGGTAAGGATTCTAGGATGAGTAGAGTGAGGTAGGTAGCTTAATTGGGACTTGTTTGGATGAGAAAAAAGTATTGATAGGTGTGAAGAAATGGATAAAAGTGAGGTCTTTTTATAAGGGGTAGGAGGGGGTCTTTAGGGAAGTGTGATAATATTATTTTATTATATAATGATATTCGATTTAAAAAGGTAAAAAACTCATTAAGGTAGAATATAAGATGAATCATTGTCAAAATAAATTTATCCAATAATAATAAGACATGTTTTGGATGTTATATTAATTTACAATCATATTAATTTAAATTATTTATTAATGAGGCAAACACTGTATCATTATTGTGTTGTTGATAATTTAATTTGTTTGATGTCTAAAAATTATAGAAAAAATACAATGTTTTAGTAATTCTTTATAGAGTTCTAATGTATATTTTTAGTAGAAAGGAGACCTTATATACCACCCTGTAAAAATTAATTTACAGAGAGATAGTGGTTTAGGTCATTTTTCCCTTTACTTTAATTAAATTTAAATAAGTTGTCATTATCATTCATAAGTGGTTACATGGGGTCCCAAAATAGACCCAAGGATTATAATGGTAAGCCATTACTCATAAAATAAAGTTAGTCCAAGGGTTAATGTAATTTGATTATTATAATATTCTTTTTACCTTAAATATTTTGATTTAACTTTAACCGCGGTAAATAAAAGTCAAAAGCTACTGTTCATAAAAAATTATTTCCATCTTAATGGACTACATTTTACTTAATAATAAAAACCATTTATATCGGAATTTCAAAATTCAATTAAAAAAAGTGATAAAATTTCATTTAAATGAAAAATGCCGTTTTGAACTACTACTAAGTTGTATCACTATTCATAAAAAAATGTATTTTTTCAGAAAACTACAAACAAATAAACCTAAGATATATTTGATATTCCAAATTAAAATATAAGGTATATTTTACCAAATTAAAAACATATAAGTTTAATTAATTAATTTAAATTAATTTCCATTATTAAAACAAATATCTTGTTTTTAAAAAACAATAACTATCAAAATAATTACACTTGTTTATGTCCAATTTCAAAGTGAAATTAATTACAATGACCAAAATTGGATTAAATGGTAATAATATATTCTAGTTAGATTTAAAAACAAATTAATAAGACAACATAAATATATAAATAATTTATATTAAAATGACAGTTTTGAATTAAAATACAATATTTTTTACTATTCATTACAAAATGAACATTATCAGAAAATTTTAAATAATTTACACAATTTAAATATTGATGTCCCCATTATAAAGAAGGATTTTTTTGGTCAAATATATTATATTAAAGTGGAAAAAAATATATTTAATGAGGGTTATCTGTTAAAAGATGGTAAATCCACCTTTTAATGACAATTATGTATAAAATTAGATTCATTCACATTTTACGCCTCTAACTTTTATCGGATAATTTTATATAAATTTAATAAACATATATACTCATATTTTAGATGGTTTTGTTCATTCTCACCAATACCAAGGATATGAGTTAACTTCTATTTAAAATAATAATATTATATTATTAGTGTCCAACTTAATATTTCAAAGAAACCAGTTGTTGCATATCAGGTACGCTATCGATCATAACAACCCCTTTAAAGTAAAATTTATATTTAATTAACAAATATTAATAAATATGAATTATGTCTTAATCTTTATTTACCTAGGATTTCACATCCTTCCCCCCTTTTGGTAATTGCAACCATGATATTTTACTTATCAAAATAAGTGGGTGTATTTATCTCTCATAGCATTTTCAGATTCCAACATTGCCTCTTCATCCATATGGTTTTTCCACAAAACCTTAACTTGGTGAATTACCTTATTTTGCAACAATTTCTATCTACAGTCAAGAATCTAGACTGGTTGTTCTTCATAAGTGAGATTCTCTTCCAACAGAACTACCTCTGCAGTGAAAACATGAGATGGATCTGGCATATACATTCTCAACATCGAAACCTAAAATAATTTGTGTACCTGGGATAAACATGTAGGTAAATCCAATCTATATGCAACTAATCCAACTTTCTCTAGGATTTCATAAGGTCCAATGACCATCAAACTCATCTTTCCCCCTTTACAAAAATGTATCACACATTTCGATGGATAAACATTAAGAATGACATGTTCTCCTACCTCAAAAGAATGATACTTCCTCAGGTTATCCGCATAACTTTTTTGCCTGCTCTGAGATATTCTCAAGTTCTTTTGAATCAACTAAAATTTTTCTACCATCTATTCTACCAACTCTGGTCCCATGAGCTTCCATTCATCTACATCATCCAAAAAACTGTAGTTCTCCAATTCTTTCCATATAATGCCTCAAATGGAGCCATCTGTATAGTAGAATGAAAACTATTATTATATGAAAATTCAACAAAATAAAGATGTTGGTCCCAACAACCATGGTAATCTAGTGAACAAGCATGCAGCATGTAACACCCTAAGATTTTATGAGATATATTCTTTTAAATTTATTTGATGTATTGTGTTTTATGATAGACAATGATTAGCTTTATCTATATGCAACACCATATTAGCTTTTATTATACGTAGCACTATTCTTGGCTTGTGTTGCACAGAAGAGTGACCTTCATCGATAGCGTGTATTTTCCGCAATAAAGAATTTCACAAAATAATGATATATTATAATGAACTAGTAGTTATGAATATTATTAACTAAATTTTGAATTTTATAATGTTATCATTAATCTTAGACATATTTTGGAACAAGGTATGAGAAGAAAACAATTTTTTCGGGTAAAATAAGTATTTTAAAAAAATGCATTTTTTCCTCATTTTGATGGCGCATCCAATTTAAATATTCTTTTTGACAAGTTTAAAAGTTATCTTTGATGAAATAAACTTATTAATTTCAATAAGGATATAAATATTCACTTAGCATAATTTTTTAATATTTTTCTGTTACTTTTCATATTTTGATGTATAGTAAAAATACGCAAAATTTTAATTAAAAACAAATTTTTTCATCAAGATAATTTATATGGTTAAATTATAATATTAAATTATTTTAAAGAATAAATAGAATATATTTTTACCATTTAATATAATTTATTTCATTATCATGAATTTTATATTGAATTCATAGGTAAAATCATTTCAATTTTTTGCAATGTTTAAACATTTAAAACCCATTTTCTCAAAAGATGGATTAATTTTAAATTAAATACTACAACTTCTGTGGCTTGAATATGGAAAATCAATTCTATATTTGAATCTGTGGTTCCAAATTATGTAAATAGGCTACAATTAATTTTAGACATTATGAATAGCAGCGACAGTAAATTTAATTTACCATAGTTAATTGTAAATTATGTAATTAAGGGTAAAAATAATATTATAAAATTACTCTAATACATGTATTAATACAATTGTATGATTATATTTAGTCCTAAATTATTCTTGGGATGAAATGGTATCTGTTAGAATCTACTTGTATGTGATTAAGACCTTTAATTTATTTATTTTTAAATGAAAGTGAAATATATCTCAATCAAACATTAATAGTTAAATTCATATTAATATAATGTTATAAAAATATAAATTCAGTTATAATTACTCATTTGAAATATGAAATATTTTTCTTTATCATGGTAATTTATTTTTATTTTTTATGAATTATATAATTATCTTAATATCTTATACATTAATGATGCAGAAATTATTTATTTATTGAGAAATAAAAAAATAGAGTTTTTATTAAACTAATAATATCCATCAAAGGACCAAAATCCTGACCAAAACGTACTTTTTATGTAAATATACTCCATAATCATCCAAAGGTATAATTTCTGACCATTTGGAACCTTTTTAAAGCCATTATGACTATTATATTATATTATTTTAAATGATGTCAAAGTTGTCACCTTCATAATTTAAAAAACATAAAATTTTAAAAGGTGAGTGTTTTAGATGATATATTCGATTAAAAGTATTATTGTGAAATCAATATAATTTTTCTTCATCATAATATTATATTTTGAATTTTAATTTAACAAAATAGTAAATTAAATAATTATACAAAATGTTGTAGTAATTATTTTTTAAGATAAAATTCAAATAAATGGTTTTAAAAATATTAAAATAAATATAATATGTACTAATTAATACTATAAACTAAATTTATAGATTAATATGACATGTTAAAATCATATTAAATATTTATTTTTAATATATTCTATTTGTTTATTTTATAAAAATCCAAATAATTCAACAGTGTCAAAATTGACACTAATGTTATTTTATAAAAAAAACATATTATAAAATTATTTAAAAATCACAAAAAATATATAAAAAATTATAAATTGAAATTTAAATGGTCTAAAATTTTATTAATTATCCAATTATTGAAAATTTACAACACATAAGTAAGTATTTATAACCATTTAAAATTTAGAATATTATTACCATAAATAAAATTAAATAGATTAAATAAGGATAAAACCAAATGATAAGGTTTAAAATAAAATTAAAACATGTCTAAATGGTATTGTATGATGACGTTACAACCCCATATTACCTCAAATCCGAATTTTAGTAACTTTGAAAATTTTTATGTGGGGTTTGGGTTTATTATAAATTAATATTTTAGAGATTTCCAAAAGTGCCCCTCTCCTCTCTTATATAAGGGAACCTCATCCCTCTTCTCCTCACAGAATTTTTATATTTAAAGTTCCACCAAACCCTATCCATTTAGAGTATCCACTTCCCTAGAAACATAATACAAGTCTTGGTCTTCTTGAAAGACCAACTATAGTTCCCTAAGAGGACGTTTAGAAGAGCCGCGTCGAAGATGAGGTAATATCTTTTATCGATTCATTCAAATTTATTTCTTCTTCTACATCTTGTTCTTTATTTTTATCATTATAAATTAATAAAATCAGCATCTATCATATTACTACATGTTATTATAAACATTAAAAAACCATATTTCACCTTCTATCCATCCTATAGAAAACAAAATCATCTTGCGTGCGTACGTACGAAATACAGTCTCGACACTGTGGTATAATATATTTTCCACCACCACCTTACATTGATCAATATAATGGTGTAAAGAATAACTATATATGATTATTATGACATTATACTAATTCTGATATATTCGATTATCCACTCTAATACAATTCAATAATTATGGGAACGATATCAGTGCTCGTGCATATGAAAGGCTTACTCTCTACACGGTTTGATGTGATTCGTTCTGTATGATCTTCCTTAAACCCTGATTATATAAACGAATTTAATGATTAAATATGATATATATTATACTAATACCATTATTTAAATTATGTACATATAACCTAAAAAGATGAATAAGAATTTTTTAGACAAAACACACGTAAGGACATAAAGAAATGAACACCAGAATAACAAGTTGCAATGAAATATTACTAATATGAAAATAAGAATATGACCATATAGGATATCATAAAAATGTATATGATTATGGAATAATTCAATGACATTGTTTAAATAATTATACATGAGGTTCAGATACGTACAGAGCATATTAGATGTAAGGTAAGGGATAATGTTTCAATCACATTTTTATCCAAGATTTCTTATACGTAAGTATTTACTGGGGTTATATTTATCATCCATGACCATGTTTTTTAAAAAAAAATTCATAAATTTTTTAATATTCTTCCATGTATGTTTAATGTCACTTTACCCTTTTTTTAATTTTACAACTAGGTTAGAAGGAAACTTCCATTTTTTTATCATACGATGTACTTTTTGACTTTTCCGGCAGAAGTATGAGAATAAAGTTTTATTTTAACTTATATGGCCTGAATGGATTTTTACTGTTTAGTAATGCCTCATTTCCATGAAGATTCCTCTACAAGATTTCATCTTTATTTTCAACAAAAATCTTCTTCTTTTAAAATTGTGTGGCATTTTGTGAAAAGAAAAGGAATTTTATGAAAAAGGATATTTTCCTTAAAAATTCATTTCAATATTTTTATCAAAACTATTTTCCATCTAAGATGACATTATGTTTATGGTTCAAATATTATATCTATATAGTTTACATGGTTTGGTTTTTCGTATGATGAAATGACATCCATTTGTTTTATATGGATTATGTAATGAAGGGATGATGTTTATGAAACCTATTTTATTCTTTAGTTTATGATGAATGATTTATGATTGTTTTCTAGAACACATAGGAAGGATTTATATATAATATGGTTGGGACCTATATCTCCCTCCAATGCATTTGGCAAATATTAAGATCTTATGATATAAACATGGCTGGAATAGCAAGTAAATCTGGTTTAGTAATACAGGTCTGGAATGTCATGTAAACCTGTTTTAGTAATGTACTTGGTCCAATATGATGGTCTTGGAAACAATGGTTTGGATTCTATGGAATTTATATCATGTGCATAATGGTTTTCCACAATTCCATGATTTATTCCCATGCTATTTTATCATTATTGATGTTCCATTATGAACTATGCCTTTCATACTCCCATGTTTTATGTCATTGCTCATGATTTTGATGTTTAAACTTTATGTTCATGTTTTTATGTTAAAATGTATATGGTTTGTTTTATTTTCCCCATGATTACATTACTGATAATTTGAGATTACCATTTATCTGATTTCTTTTCCCCAAGATATAAATAAATTTTATAGGTAAGAAAAAAAAGTGGATGATCTTAATGGGAGATGTTGATGATCATTCACCCTGATTAGAAGATTATATCATGAGTTTCCATAGCCACTAAACTATTATGGTTCTTTGGTGTCTGTTGTTGTTATGTATTATTTATTCCCCAAAAGTAATGTAATATCCATGTACATCAATATTGGGTCTCTATTGTTTGTATCATTGGAAAAGGAGGTAGGAATGAATCTAATCCTTGGGAACTATTACATGTGAATGTTGGACGAAGCATGGATCTCCGTCCAAGGTCTTATTAAGGAAATGGCTGCCACTGGGGATCGTGGTATTTCCTGCCCAGGGGGTGTAGCCGCCCATGGTGTTCTCTAATAGGTATCAATTCAAGTACACTGGACACAATTCCAGACCGCTACAGTTGGTATGAGAGCAAAGTATTAGTCATCGTTTGGAAACTAGGATGCGAAAAATTTAGTGACATCCCTAGAGTTATTTATATGGTATGTCTAGGGATGTCTCTAATGTTAAGTATACGTATTGGATATTGTTCTATAATTACGATAACGATCTTAGAATTAAATATAAGATGGTATATTTTGAATGTTCTCCCTCATGATTAAGTTGTTTTCCTAGTATGATTTTTTCCTCTCACACTACTCTATTTGGGTATTAGAAAATGGTTAGAAACAAGAATATTCATTTTAATGGAGAATATGATGGACAATGGAATAATATTTATCATGAGATGCCAAATGAAATGGGATTTAGAAGGAGAAATATTTTTATTATACCTAATATGAAATCTCATAACATGATCAATAATCTAAACTTTGGTAAGTTTCCTGACTCATCAAATAAGAGAAAGAAGAAGTTTCATGATGATCATAGAGGAAAAGAAGTTCAATTTAACTCATGTAAATCTTGTGGGAAGAGACATCAGAGAGAAAGTTTCAAAGGAACTGGAAGATGCTTTGGGTGTGGAAAAGAAGTACACAAATCCACTAATTGCAAAGGAAAAGGTTCAGTTATCACAATAGACAAGGATAATGGTATTGCTAATACATCAACAATGGTTAAATGTTTTAAATGTGGAATGTATGGGCCTTTTGCAAACCGATTCCCTAAGAGAAAATATCATAAAGAGAATCAACAAGGTTGTATGGGTAGTATTTATGTTGATTATGATGAAGATACTACAAATGATATATGAGGTGAAAGTAGTGTTGAGGAATAAAATGATGAAACTTAGTCAATGGTTTAAGAAGGTAGTGGAATGATTGCATGTTTATCACAAATAATGTACGGTACTATGGAATAATGAAAAATCTAAGGATTGTAATAGTATGGGTATTCCTTGAGTATTTGAAAGTATTTTATGAATGGTCCCGTTAACCATGAAATGTGATTGAAATATTTTTGGAATGCAGATGATATGCACATAATGACGGGATAACGAGATAATGAGATGTTTGATAGTTTTAATGAGCTCATGATTTATAATAGGACAATGTGATATCATGGATTGAGTTTATAGAATTTGTGGTATATTTTCCATATGGAAAGGGTTAATTTTGATGGAATTACTATTGTCACTATGGTTATATATTAATTTATGTTTCAAGAGGATGCATGATGATGTCCATAAAATGTCAGAATGTAACCTATAAGATATTTCTTATGATAAATGCGAGGATAAATGATGGTATTGACATTCTTGTCATATGAACATTCTAAGAATCATTTTCTTTATACTATGAGAGATGACAGAAGTATTTTGGATATGCCTAAAGATTGGAATGGATTAAGTTAGTCAATAGATATATTGTTTAAGGCTAGAACATTTTTATTATTTATGAAATGTCATAATAGTATAGTTTTTGCAAAAGGACAACTCGATGGACAAGTGACAACCCGTCACGTCAGACAAGGCTGTTTGAATCGAACCCACAACCGAAATGTGACATGACTTTATCACCTATCACAGGCCTACATAAAGTCACTGTTTTGTAGAAACATGTTTTATTTTATTAATTGGTGTGATATATGAAGTATAAATCCATTTTTTGAGCCATATATGATTAATATCACCATATATAGACTTATATATATTTAAAAACTTTTGCTATTTTTTTTAATATAGATGGAATGACACATCATTCTATCACATGATATGATAACACTTCATGAATGAAAAATTCAACATCGTTTCTTTAATATATGATTTGGAAATTTTTCAAGAAATGATCAACAATGAGAATATACCAAAATCATGTAATAATTTCTTCTAATTCCAATTTTTCAACATTAGGGAAATGATCTTGAAAACCAAATATGTTGTCCTAGAACCCTATTATTAGATGAATCAGATGGTACCTTAGATTATCCCAATTTTATGGCAATGTGATTATTGGATTTTTATAGCCATGTTATCTACCACTCTTCATCAGAACATGACGGTTAGATTTCCCTTCCCTATCCATGTTTTCACCTATGTTATCCAATGTGGAAACTTAGTGATGAGTTAATTTGGGTAGACGTTATGTTTCTTATTTCACATTTTAAAATTAAGTTTTAGTATTCATTTTTAAGATGTGTATTTCTATGAAATAATATTTCATGTAGTAAACGATTTATTACCCCGACAAATTTCGAGGTTGAGATTCATTTTAAAGTGGGTAGAATGTAACACCCCAAGATTTTATGAGATATATTCATTTTAATTTATTTGATGTCTTTTGTTGTACACCAATCCAAGATTATATAGCACTATACACATCACCGTATTATCTTGTAGTATACGGAACACTATTTTGGTCTTCTGTTGCACGAAAGAGTGACCTTCCTTCATAGCGTGTGTTTTAAAAATACCGAGTTTTAAAAAATAATGATATATTATTAGGAACTAGCCATTATGAATAGTATTACGTATATATTGAATTTTATATAATAGTATCATTCATCATACACATATTCTAGAACATGGTATGAGAACAATTTAAATTTTTCGGGTTAAATAAGTATTATAAAAAAAATCATTTTTTCTGCCTTTTGATGGTGAACCCACATTAAATCTAGTTTTTGAAACGTTTAGAAGTTCACATTGAATAAATGAACTTATTAATTTCAATATGGATATAAAAATTAACTTCGGATAATTTTCTAATATTTTTCTATTAAATTTCATATTTTGATGAATATTAAAAATACGCTAATTTTTAATTAAATACAAATTTTTTCATAAAAATAATTTATATTGATAAATTATATTACTGAATGGCTTTAAAGTATATATAGAATATATTTTTACCATTTTATATAATTTTAGTCATTATCATTCATTTTAAATTTAATTCGTAGGTAAAAACATTTCAATCTTTTGAAATATTTTAACTTTTAAAACCCATTTTCTCAGCAACGGGATTTATTTGAAATAAAATATTGTAAGTTCTATGTATTGAATTTGGAAAAATGGATTCTATATTTGGAATCAGTAGGTTCAAATTATGTTAATAGGGTAGTATTATTTTTAAACATTATGAATAGTAACTACGATAAATTTATATACCACAATTAAAGGTGAATTAGGTAATTAAGGGTAAAAATAAAATTATAAAATTACACTAATACATGTATTAATATAATTGGATGATTTCATTTAGTACTAAAATATACATGGGTCGAAATGGTATCTATTAGAATGCACTAGTATGTGATTAAGACCATTAATTTATTTATTTTTAAATGAAAGTGAAGTATGGCTCAATCAATCTTTAATAATTAAATTATTTTTAATATAAAGTAATAAAGAATATAAATTCAGTTATAAATACTCATTTAAAAGCTATGAGGTTATTTTTATCATGGGAATTTTTTATAATTTTTAAGAAAAATCTAATTACCTTAATAGCTTATACATTAATGATGTAGAAATTATATATTTCATGAAAAATAAATAATAAAGATTTTATTAAACAAATAGAACCCATAAAAGGCCCCAATACCTAACCAAAACTTATTATTCATGTTAATATACACCTTAACCATCCATAGGTATATTTTCTGACCACTTGGAGCCTTATAAAAGAGATTATGACACTTATATTATTTTATATTAAATGATGTCAAAGTTGTCACCTTCATAATTTAATAAACATAACTTTTTAAAAGGTGGGTGTTTTAAAAGATAAATTCGATTAAAAGTATTGTTATGAAATATAGTATATTTTAGTCATTAAAATATTTAATTTCTAATTTGTATGCAACAAAATAGTATATTAAATTATTATATAAAAATTTAGTAGTAATTATTTTATTAAGACACATATCAAATAAATGGTTTTAAAAATATAAAAATAAATATTATATGAACTAATTTATATTATCCAAAAAATTTTGAGACGAACATGACATATTAGGAACGTATTAAATATTTTATTTTGAATATAACATATGTGTGTATTTTATTTAAATTCAAATAAATGAATAGGTTCAGAATTGACATTATTTTTATTTTATAAAAATAACATATTATAATTTTTTATAAAATTCAAAAAAATATTTAAAAATTATAAATTGAAATTTATATGGTCTAAAATTTCATAAAGTATCCAATTATGGATAAATCACAACACATAAAAATTTATGTATAACCGTTTAAAATTTATAATATTATAACCAAAAATAAAATTAAATAAATTAAATAATGATTAATCAAAATGATAAAGTTTAAAATAAAATAAAAACAAGTCTAAATTTTATTGGATGATGTCATTACAACCCTATATTACCTCATATCCTAATTTTAGTTACTTTGGATGTTTTTTAGGGGGGGTATGGGTTTATTATAAATTAATATTTTAGAGGTTTCCCAAAGTGCCCCTCTCCTCTCTTATAAAATGAAACCTCCTCCCTCTCCTCCTCACAACATTTGGAGCCTTCAATATTGGTCAAAACATATCCATTTATTCTCCACTTCACTAGAAACTTATTATAGGTCCTTTTATTCTTCAAAGACCATCATTAATTCCCTAAAAGGTGGTTTAGAAGAGGCTCGCCGAAGATGAGGTAATATCCTTTACCAATTCTTTGAAATTTATTTCTTCTACTTACTATTATGTATTTGTTTAATTATAAATTAATAACATCAGTATCACTAATATTCATATATGTTATTATAAATATGAAACAAACCTATTTCACCTTCTATCCATCATACGGAAAACAAAATCATATCATGTGCGTACGTAGAGAATACCGTCTCCACGCCGTGGTATAGTCTTTTTTCCGCCACCAACATAATGGGATGGGTATAATGGTGTAAAGAATAACTATATATGATTATTGTATCATGATAATAATTCTGGGTTATTCTATCTTCCACTCCAATACCATTCAATAATTATGTGAATGATATTGTCACTCGTGCGTACGTACGGCTTGTCGTCTCCACAATGTGATGTGATTAGTTCTACATGATCATCATTAAACCATGATTATATAAACGAATTGAATTAATAAATCTGATACATATTATACTAATACCATTCTTTAAATGACGTATCTATATCCTAAAAAGAAGAATAAGAATTTATTCAACTAAACACGCATAAGAACATAAAACAATGAACACCAGAATAACAAGTAGAAATGAAATATTACTAATAATAAGATAAGAATATGAACATATATGATATCATAAACACATATATTATCATGGAATATGTCAATGAGATTATTTAAATCATTATACAGGAGATTCGGATACGTACAATGCATTACAAACCTAAGGTAAGGGATAATCTTGCAATCTCATTTTTGTCCAAGATTGCTTATATGTAAGTATTTACTGGGGTTATGTTTATCATCCATGGCCATGTTTTCTGAAACAAATTTCATAGAATTTTTACTATTCTTAAATGTATGTTTAAATTCATTGTTACCCTTTTTTGACTTTTACCACTAGGTATGGAAGAATTCTTCCTTTTGTTTATCATATGAGGTACTTTTTGACTTTTCCGGCAAAAGTACACGAAGAATGTTTTATTTTAACATATACGACATGAATGTATTTTTACGGTTTAATAACGCCATATTTCCAGGATTATTCGTCAACAAGATTTCATGTCTATTTTAAAAAAAATCCAGTTCTTTTAATATTTCATGGCATTTTGTGAAAAGAAAATGATTTTCAAGAATAAAGGATATTTTCCTAAAGAATTTATTTCAAGTGTTTTGTCAAAACTATTTTCCATATAAGATGACATTATGTTTATGTTTCAAGTATAATGTCTCTATTATTTATATGGATTGATTTTTCTAATGGTTAAATGAAATCCATTTGGTTTATATAGATTATGTTATGAAGGGATGACGTTTATGAAACCCATTTTATTATTTGGGTTATGATGAATGATTTAGGATTGTTTTGTGGCACACATAATAATGATTTCAATATGATATGGGTGGAACCTATATCTCCCTAGAATGCATTGGGTAATGATTTATATCTCAGGAGATAAACATGGCTGGAATGACAAATAAATCTAGTTCGGTAATACCGGGCCGGAACGGTAAGTCAACCCGGTTCCGTAATGGACTTCTTCCACTATAATGGTCTTTGCAACAATGCCTTGGCTACTATAGAAATCATATCATGTAATTAATGGTTTTCAAAAACTAAATATTTTACTCCTATGTGATTTTATCATGATTGATGTTCCATTATGATCTATTCCATTCGTACTTCCATTTTTTATGTCATTGGTCTTGATTTTTATGTTTTAACTTTATGTTCATGTTTTTATGTTCAAATATATATGGTTTGTCTTATTTTCTCGATGATTACCCTTAATGAGAATTTGATCTCACCCTTTATATGTTTTCTTTTCCCCAGGATATAAATACATGTTTTAGGTTAGAAAACAAAGTGGAAGATCTTTATGGGAGATGTTGAAGATCTTTCACCGTGATTATAAACATATTTTTCGAGTTTCCAAAGACACTAAAATATTATGGTCCTTGGGTGTCTGTTTTTTTTATGTATTTGGTATTCCACAAAAGTAATGTAATTTCCATGTACGTAAAGCGTGGGTCTCTAAATAGCATATCCTTCAGTGTTAGAATTATTTGTTTTGATTTCCCATATGATTTAGGATGAAAAGCTGTAATCAAATTTATTTCACTACACAACGACTTCTGAAGGCCTTTCCAAAAGATAGAAGAAATAATGGGATCATGATCAGATACAATGGATAGGGGAACTCCATGAAACCTTACTACCACTTTAACATACAACCGAGAATGTTTATCTAGATTTAGTGTGTGTCTAATAGGATGGAAAATGATAATATTTAGTCAATCTATCAACATCAACTCAGATTGAATTATTAACTCGAGATGTCTTTGGTAATTCCACAATGAAGTCCAGGGATATATTTTTCTATTTCCACTCTGTCCCTAGTAAAGGCTGAAGTATCCCTTTTGGTAACTATAACTATGCTTTAAACATTTGACAAGTCAAACACCTCATAGTAAAATCAGTAATATATCTTTTCATTCCATCCCACCAGTAATACCCCCGAAGATCTCGGTACATCTTAGTAATTCCAGGATGAATTGAAATTGGGGAACTATGTGCTTCACATAACAACTCATACGTCAACTGTGAATCACAAGGCACACATAATATTTTTCAAAATCTCAAAAAACATTCATTATCAATGTTATATTCAGGAAACATACCCTATTGAACCAAAACTACCCTTCTATGTAACTCACTATCTTCCTTCTGTGTTTTCTTAATTCTGTCCGATAGAGATGATCTCACTGACACCTGATACAAAATATAAGAATTTATTGCACCAAAAAAATCTATTCCAATGTTTATCAATAAAAAACCAAAGTATCTTGTTCCAAACATAATATGGTTAACGAATCATAAATTTTTCAACTCAAAGCATCATCCACATTATTTGTTTTACCCGGATGGTAATGGATATTGCAATCATAATCCTTGATTAATTCCATCCATATCCTCTGTCTCCTATTCAATTATTTCTGAGTGAATATTTACTTTAAACTTTTTTGGTCATTATATATTTCACATTTAACTTCATAGAAACGATGACACTAAATTTTTATAGCAAAAAAAATAGCAGCTAATTCCAAATCATGTGTACTGTAATTTAACTCATGTGGTCTCAACTGACGTGAAGCATAAGAAATTACTTGATCATTTTGCATTTGGACACAACCAATTCCCTTAAAAGAAGCATCACTATAAATAACATACTCACCATTTCTGGATGGTAGTGCCAAAACTGGAGCATTGACCAATCTACTTTTCATTTCTTTAAAAAAATTAGCACATTATTTTGTCAAGACGAAATTAAATCTTTTCAAAGTTATCATAGTCATTGGACAAGATAACCGTGAAAAAGTTTCAAAAAACCACCGGTAATAACATGAAAAACTATGAAATTTATGGATCTCTATTATATTTGTTGGTCTTGTCCATTCTCCAATAACTTTTTTTAGTAGGATCAATTGTTGTGCTATTTTTTGAAATAATGTGACCAATGAATAAAATTTGTTGCATCCAAAACTCATAAATTCTAAATTTCATAAATAGTTTCTTTTCCTTATGGTTTGTAAGACAACCATTAAATGAATTTTATGTTCCTCTTTACATTGGGAATAATCCACAATATAAACAATGAAAACAACTACAATATTATCCAAGAACTCACAGAAAATTCTATCCATATGATCCATGAATACAATAGGTGAATTTGTTAAACCAAAAGGAATAACTACAAATTCATAATGTCCAAATCTAGTATGAAACACAGTCTTCATAATGTATGCTTCTTTCAAATTCAACTGATGGTACCCCAATCTCTTTTCAATATTTGAAATATACTGTTCTCCCTGGAGCTGATCAAACAAATCATTGATATGAAGCAAAGAATACTTTTACTTAACACTTATATTATTCAATGTTGTATTATCAATGCAAGGCCTCATTGAACCATCTTTCTTTTTAACAAACAAGATAATAGCACCCCATGGTGATGTTCTAGGTCAAATGAAACATTTATCTAATAACTTCTACAATTTCTTATTTAACTCTAAAAGTTCAATTTGAGCCATTTGATAAGGGGGTTTTGAAATTGGCTTAACATCAGGAACTATGTCAATAGTAAATTCAACATCTTGATCATGTATAATACCAGGAATCTCATTAGGAAAATCATCATGGTACCCATTTACCAATGTCAAATCATTAATGTGAAAAATTCCATTATTTTCAACAATATGTGCAAGGTAACATTCATTTCCATCTTTTACTACTTTCTGAGGATCATGATATGTTATCAAAAGTAAGGGTTCATTAAGGTATACAAAATAACTATCATTCTGAATAGAAACCGCTTTAGCACTATAGTTAATCTTATCATAATAAATAGAAGGCCAATCCATGCCCAAAATAACATCAAACTATACTAGAGCCAAATCAATAAGGATTAAAGGAAGATTCATTCCGCACACAAGTACAGGATGGTTCTTATGTTGGATTTTTTTCTAAAAAATTCTTCTAGCTGTTTTTACCATAAGATCTATATTCAAATATTCATATGTAATTCCAAATATACTAGAAATTGTTTCAAAAATGCAAGTGTGTGTAGACCCCGAATCAAAAAACACATTGGAAAAATATGAATAAACTAATACTGTACCTGATACTACTTCATTTGACGGCCCATCATCTACTGATGTAGTTACGAAGGATTTCACCACAACTTTTTGCATGTAGTCTTGTTGCTTTCCCATAGTTGATTTCGTTGTTGGACACTCATTTGAATAATGATTCATTACATTGCACTTAAAACATTTTAGTAAATATAAATTATATTTTTTCTTACCATTACCATGATCTTTTTCAGTGCAATTATGATCCTTCTATCAGATTTTACCACATCGGTAGCACTTACCCGAATTTAGAATACATTCCCCAACATGATTTTTAACACAATCTTCACAAATTGTAAAATTATGATTCTTACCATCAGGCATTTGTGAAGAGTTCTTACCATTTTTTTCCACCACGACGTATTATTCTGTTTTTTTTAAAGAACACATGATCACCGACATACACAATTTCCACATTCTCCAAACAACAAATAAGTTTTTCATAACTATTGAACTCAAGAAAAGCTAAACCCATTCAATACATTGGAATTAATCCTGAGTAAAAATGACTGATTTTACTATCAATATCTCATGTAATATTTGGAGCATATCGTACGAATCAAGTGAATTTTTCTTCATAAACATACACTGAGTCATTCTCCTTCCTCAATTCTAGGAAATTTTTTATATCCTAAGATGAAACACCATAGGAAAATATTTCTCAAGAAACATACCTTTCAATTCATCCAAATCAAGAGCATAAATCTCCCTACTATCCCTGATATTTTTTACCATCGACCCCCACTGATCAGCTTCCCCTTCAAAATTGTAAATAGCATGATTAGCCTTTTGATGTTCTGAATACACCATGACATAAAAAATTTTCCCCAGTGCTTTAATCCACATTTCCGCTTTCATAGGTTCAAATGATCCTCTGAATGATGGGGGATGTTGCCTCATGAAATGATCTACTACTGACATGTTCGTCTGTGGTTAATCTTGCAGATCCCGTGCATAGATACCACCACCATTTATAGTATGAGTCAACTGTGACACACTGCAACAAATAGTTCAGTTCTGATTCCGTTTATCTCAGGTTGCGGATCTGGAAGGTTGTCTTCCTCATGATGTCGTCCCAACATAGCTGCCCTATTTCCTCTGTGGAAAACCATTTTGAACACAGAAATATCATAGGTGAAGAAACATGGTAATCTGTAAATGCTATATGATTTCAATATTAACATAAACTATGTTATTGATATTAATTTAACAATACCATTACTCATAAAGTTCTCTAAACTGACCTTCGATACCAACTTTAAGGACCCAAACGTAAACATTAAATAATATTAAATTAAATAAATAATTCACATTGAAAATATTTTCAGGTTTAGAGATTTAGAGAATTAGGACATAACTACTAAATCTCAAAATATTACAAAGTAGACACTTATACTTAGTTTCGATTTTTTTTAAAATAAAAAATCTTGAAAAAAATTTCCATGAATAGTTCAATGTTTTAAACACCATGACATTTCCTTGATCCCATCCTTGACCATATTCATCTTTATTTCGGGTGAAAACAATTCAAAACATGGGATAAGCATAAAAATCTCAGTAAGGGTTATAAAACAAAGAAAGAAAACATTAGTTCATAAATACATAAAAAACATAAACTCTTTTACTTACTTCATGAAATCATAATAATTATGAATAACACATAGAAATAATAAATAATAATGGTATCTTGTGGCATCCATAACATACTATCATTTTAGTTATCACAACTACACAAGGAGTTACTTTTGAATAACCATCACAGTATATTCCATAAATATATTAGTAGAAACATTCATGTTTACAACTATCAAGTTACCCAATGAATTTGAGAACTATCATGGGATCACCCGCCCGAGGATTATCACAGAACCACACATATAAGTAAATAATTCCCAAGAACCATAACATGATCACAAAACATAACATAAGCATAAAAGAAAGATAACATTTCCACATTGCAATAAAAATATAACATTTCAATATATTAATGTATCAAAAACATTGTCAAAAACATTTTAAATACCAAAAATAAGTAAAAAATAATATGGTATTTATTTTTCTTTTAATAAAATTATATCTTTTTATGGAGGCCAAAGATCAAATAATACTCATGGCGGTGAAAGGTTGTTCTCAACGCTTACATTAAAAAGAAACATTCTTTTTTTTGGTTTCTTAAAACGCTTAATAGAAAAAAGATTTCCTTGGAATGAAATGAAATTTCAGATGTGTTTATACCATGTATAAAATAAAGTCATGCATTTGAACAAAATATTCCCCAATGAAAGGAGATTGAGACAAAGTGCATTACCTTGTGTCAGACTAGACTCGATCATTCTTTAATCACATGAATAATAATCTAATGTTAATTTCTACAATCATAAGAACATTTTTCATAATTATTATTCCTATTATATCACGTATTACCTTGTTATATACATTTTGTAATCATTTATGTTAATAACTTTGGTTTTGTCGATATTAGTTACTTGAGTCAAAAAATGAACACATTATATTTAAAATTTTTCTATGTGGTAAATAGTATATTATATCTAAAATGATATTCATTACATTGATATCATATATATAATATATATATAGTGTAAAATTATTTATAACAGTACATATCATTTGGAGGTAAGAAATAAAATGCACCATTAATGGAGACTGTAAACCGTACCTACGCATGAATGCTACTTTCATTTAAATTTATTATTTTAATGGAAATAATATATAATGATTCATAGGTATATTATAATTAGAGTGTAATATCATATATAATATCACTAAATCCTTCCTTTATACATCCCAAATATGGAATTAATGAGTCATAGCACTTTGAGGGGGCGGTAGTCCGCACTTCCTCAAATGAAATTATCACGCTTAACCATAATGGAAACAATAAAGATATTATATAAAAGAAAAATACAGAAGAATTATGAAAACATAAACATAATATATATATTTCTTATATAAATATAGTGTCATATTAATGGCCACCATGATAGGAGGTAGGAGATAATAGAACAATCATCCTCTCGTGAGGAGTTTGTTTTCTATCCACAAAAAAAACATGTTCTTCACCCATTAGATGGTGGTGTGAGTAAGTGTAGTTTGAATCACTCTAATCACAACATATTTGTATATTTAGGATACTGGTATTTTAATAAAATAAATAAGTAAAAAGATTTTAGGAGTTGGAGAGGTAGAATAAAAGAAAAGAAGTTAAGAGAAACCGTTACCTTTAATTTGGGTAACTCCCTTTGGTATGAACCAAAAGGGTTTTTTAAAGTGCGTTATGACTAAGGTAAAACATATAAAAGTAGGAGAGGTATTTAGGGATCTTTATTGGGCAGAGTTTGGACGATCCAAACGGATTTAGCGGTGTTAGGAATTTCGTATAAGTGAGTACTTTTTATAAGTGGAGGTGGGGATCTTTAGGGATGTGTGATAATAATATTTTATTATATAATGATTTTCGGTTTCTTAAGGTCCAAAACTCATTAAGGTTGACTATATGATGACTCATGGTAAAAATAAATTAATTCAATAAAAATTGGATATCTTTTTAATGTTATCATAATATATATAATATTATATATTTAAATTATTTATTAATGTGGTATACACTACATCATTATTGTGTCATAAATAATTTAATTTATTCGATGTCAAAAAATTATAGAAAAAATTCCATGATGTAGGAAATCATTTTATATTTATAATTAATATTTATAGACAAGAGTATAACATATATTACAATATTTAAAAATTAAAATCAATGATATATTTGTTTTTGTTATTTTTGCTTTTACTTTATGTTAATTAATATAATGTTTCATTATCATTAATAAGTGGATCCATGGGGACCTAAAATAGACCCATGGATGCCCATGGTCGGCCATTACTCATCCAATATGTTTAGGACAAATGTAAATTTAATTTTATATTATTATAATATTATTTTATCCTTGAATTACCCTATTTATCATTAACTCCAGTATATAAAATTCAAAAGTTAGTATTCACCAAACATTATTTTAATCTTATTGAAACAAATTTATCTTTAAAATAACATCCATGTATGTTAAATCTTTGAAATTTAATTCATAGAATTGGTAAAATTTCATTTAAATTAAAAAGTCAGTTTTTTTATCTTCTACTAAGTGGTATCATTATTCATCAAAAATTGATGTTTTTCATAAAACTACCATAAATTCAGCTTAAGATATTGTTTATATTCCATATTCCATAATAATATCTCTTTTACCAAATTAAAATAAAATAAGTGGAATTAATTAATTTAAATTTAATTCTCGTAGTTAAAACAAATAGCATCTTTTTAAGAAACAATAACTATCAAAAGATTGACACTTGTTAATGTCCAATTTCAAAGTGAAATTAATTAAAATGGCCAAAATTGGATTAAATGGTATATATATATTCTAATTAAACTTCAAAACAAATTATAATTATAAATTAACCATATAAAAAATTAGATTAAAATGCAGTTTTGAATTAAAATAAAATATTCCTTACTATTCATAACAAAATGAACTTTATTGGAAAAATTCCAAAAATGTACACAAAGTAAATTTTGATGTCCTAATTCTAAATATGGGATTTATTTGGTCAAATATAATGTATTAATGTGACCAAAAGTTGCTTTAAATAGTGTTCACAATTAAAAAATGGTAAATCGATCTTTTAATGGAAATTATGTTTAAAATTAGATTAATTCACATTTTAAGCCTCTTACTTTTAACAGATAAATGTAAGTCATTTAACAAACATGTCTAATTATATTGTAGTTAGTTTTTTTTAATTACCACCAATAAAATGGGTATAAGTTAACTACCAATTAAAAAAATAATATTATATTATTACTGTGCAACGTAAGATTTCAAAGAAACCTATTGTTGTGTATCGGGTATGCTATCAAACATTGAAATACATTTAAAGTAATATTAATATTTAATTCACAAATATTAATAAATATGAAATATGACTTCTACATTGTAACACCCCAAGCTTCCAGGGTATGTTTCTCTTTGAATAATGTAATAGCTTGCATTTTACACAACTTCAAGATTCTACCACACTACGACCAATCAAACTAGCATTTATGAATAGTAATACCCACATTGTGAAATTTTAAAAATTTTAACATTCAAAACGGACTTCATTTTTGGTTTTTTAATATCAAACATATCCTAGGGGGATTTTTTGGAATTTTTCAAAAAACATTCAATTTTTGATGAATAGTGAAGAACACTAAGTTATAGTTTAAAACCGAATTTTTATGTAATAATAATTTATTTTATTTAAATTTATGTTAGGTCAAAATAGATACATAATACCTCTATAAGTTCAATTTAATTCATTAAAGTCTTTTTATAAAAATTTTAGATATATAAAAATTTTGTCGAACTTTTTAACCGTCTTTTACGCACCTCATTCAAGCATTTGAAAATTTGAATAAACCATAATTTTACATCTTCTGTGAATTTAATTTAAAAAAATACAAGGTACAAGGTTGATATTAGTAAGTAAAATGTGGTTCAATAAGATAAAAATAATTTTCGGTGAATAGTAACTTTTTGTTTTTATTTACCACGGTTAGAAGTAAAAAGGGTAATGACGGGTAAAAATGATATTATTAATACCCTAACACATGTCCTAATTCTATTGGATAAGTGTAATTCGAAAAAAATAACCTTAGGAATAAAATATGATCCTTTATGTCCACTTGAATTAGATTATTACATTTATTATTATTTAATTAAAGAAGAGTTAAAAGTGTTAAATTCAACGTTGAATACGTAAACTATTTTTAATAAAGGGATATACATATGATAAATTCTATTATAAATATTCATTATAAAGAAAAAATTATTTCCTACATAATTTTATTATATATATATTTTTTATCCATTTAATAATTTAATATGTTTTTGACACAATGATGATGTATTAATTACCAAATTAATGAAATATTCTAATATTTGATTTTATAAATATCCAAATAATTTTAATTTGAGCCTTTTTATGAATTAAACTAATTTTATATGTTAATAAAACATGTTAGGATTGGATAGATGAATTGTTTTTAAGTAATATTGCTGTTATAAATTTTGAAAAAACAAAATACCAAATAGTGTCAAAATTGACATAATAGGGTTTTTAAAAAAATATTATATTATTAATGATATTATATTAATAAAAAACTAAGGTTCGGCCAAAAGACTAATATAATGATAGGTTTATAATTAATTAACCACTTGTGGTTCTATTGAAAGTATATAGTATGTTTATAAACCATATAATTAAAAATATAATTAAACATGTTAACTGTCAAACTAGTTAAATAAGAGTTAAATCTAAAATATAATTTTAATACAGTGACCCATAACAGTATAAAATTTATTGTTTGAGTGGTCTTTGACCCATACCAACCTTATACATTAAATAATTAATTTCGGAGCCATTAGAAACAAGAAATATTTTTATTATAAAACAGAATTTCTAGCTTTTCCTAAGGTGCCCCTCACCCCTCTTATCAAAGGGCACTCCCCCTTCCCTCAAATTCTAACCATTAAAGCATTTTTCCTCGGAAAACCTCTAACCAAATACCCTATTAGTTTTCCTCCATTAATCCTAGAGGCCTTCCTTTAGTCATAAAATAATCTATGGGTCTTTTTTGATCAAATCAAAAGGAAGAACCCGAAGAAGAGGTAAATATTTCATCACCTTTCAAGTTCCTTTTTCTTCCACTTCCTCCTTCTATGTTGTTTCTATTATAAAATAATAACTCCAGTAACATATGTATATTTTGATGTCATTCTAAATATGGTACAACAATATTAATTATACTATCCATCCTTTGAATGACATGTCACAATACGTGCGTATGTACGGCTTACCATCTCCACGTCGTGGTGTAATTGTTATTCCATACATTATTATTTGGATTGGTATAATAATGATGTGTAATTTAATAAATAATAATTATAAAATTATAAAGATCATGTATATATTATTTATCATCCAATTATATATTATTTTAATATCAAAATAATGATATTGTCGCTCGTTCGCATGTACCGATTACCGTCTCCCCAAACACGATAAGATTCATTCTCCATCGAATTCCATTCAAGACCAATCTTCATTGAATGAATTAAAATAATGATTAAAGAGTTAATATCATAGTGAATATTAATTAGATATATCCTATTCTTAACAAACACTACATATGAAACAAAGCATATAAAGTAAAACGAATCAGTTAACACCAGAAACGACAATAATACTAAAATATTATTAACAATGAAATATTAAAAGATAATATATGGTATCATATTAATGTATATTATTCTTGTATAATTTTAAAAAAATTATTTCATCATTATACAGGAGGTTAAATTACCCTAGACCAAGGAAAAGTACAAAGTAAGGGGTTTCTTATCTCACTTTTTCTTCCGTGAGATTTCCATTGTTCACCACTTATTAATTTCACATGGTGTAATGTGTTATTCACTTTTATATATATTATCAAAATTATTTTTATATTAATGGTATTCATTGATTCATTTGGTGGTTATTAACATTTGTTCATTCGGCTCGATTGATTACAATGATGTAAGGGTTTTTCATCTCACTTTTATTCTCGTGAGATTGATGCTATATTGGCCATTGTTTCCTTTTGTGTGTAGTATGTATAGCCCCTGATAGTATTTCTTTTATAATATAATGTAATGTAAGGGTATTTACATTTTCATTGTATGGTACTTCTTTTATGGGGAGTATGTTTCATAAGTTACCAAATATGTAAGGTAATTTCAAATTTTAATTTCCACTCATTGGGCTTTACGCATACTTCATTGATGATTTTACTAATAACTATATATTATTAATGTAGTTATTTCCACTCCGCTTTCTGTGGATATACTTTTTATACACATAATCACTCCATTTAAAAATTCTCAAGCCATATATATGAACTTGATAAGAGTAATTTTAACTCAATATCCATTTATTTAGTTAAAAAAATTCAATGGTGTTGTTTATAAAATAATATATTTGAATATCATATTATTTATTTATAATGAATATCCAATAATATTGAGTGTATTTATATTTATGACACATAATTATATCCCTGATTTATCCTTAACCTAAGGATACAGTCTTTATAAAAGATTTCATCCCAATTGAGATTCTATTGAGACTTCTTTGTTGTTAGACACCAATTATCTTTTATATAGTGTATATAATATACATGGGCATAGTATATCATGAACCCATTATTCAAATGATATTATAATGTTTTGTTTACCTCAATTATTTGTATTTATGTAACTCTCTTTCGGATAGGAACTCTAACTAAAATATCATTTTAAATGTTTTAAAGATTTATTATTCTAAATATTTCTCATTAATGTCCACGTTTTAGAAATGGTTTAATTATTTTTTTATATGGCTATATAATATTTAATATTAAAATAAAATTTAAATGTTTCAAAGTGGTATTATACACTTTGATTGATAAATATATTTTTAAACGGCTTCTTGAAAAATAGTCTCACTTTTAAATGTTTTCAAGAAAAAGGGGGATATTTCTCTCTAATAGTTTTGATGATTTTTTTCATCTATGTCAACATCCTTCATTATTTTTTATTTAGGTTATTATTTTACAATTAAATCTTCCATATTGTTTTGAATGAGTTATGTTTGACTGTGGATGTGCTATTTTTTATACCATTCATGGTTTGTGGATAAAGTATTGACATTGTGTATGCTAGTTTTAATACAAATGTTTATGTTATATTTCGAAAATTTCATATGAGGAATCAACTAGACTTAGTACGTGATAGGTAGAGCCAGATACAGCTCCTAGATGCATCGGTAGGTCTCATGAGACAAACTAGTGTCTTGGCACAAGGTCCTGAAAAAATATTATTTATAGTATTGGCACAAGGCCTTGACTCTGGGGTTATGAAAGTCTGGCATTATGAATTCTATCATTAAAAAAGTGGCTATTGATATTTCATGTGATTATTCGATAAGTACAATATCCTTGTGAATATGTAAATGGAATTATTTGATATTATCTGTTCCATATTATTCTGAAGTTCATGTTTAAAAGTTTTTTGTTTTAGTCTTATACATTGTCTTAAATGTTTATGCTTATTTATGAAAGTTTTCACTATATTGTTATCCTTATTGACCATCTGAGCTCACCCCTTTCTATGTATTATTTTTCTCAGGATGCAAAGATATCTATTATGACTGATCAATAGGGATACTCCTTGGGTTCTCAGTGTTTTCTATGGAAATAATGTTTTTGTAGTTTTCCAATTTATGATGTAATGTAAACCTTTTGAGTTTATCTAGTACATTCAAGGCTACTAAACTAATCGGTTATTCGAGACATGATATTATGTGATCATTCCAATGATACATAATAATGCACCGACTCTAGTCTTTTGGGGTCGGGGAGTTACATTCTTTATTTACCTAGGATGTTACATAATATATCCACATTGAATGCATATAGATAGAACAAAAACCATATGGGGGAGAAATTATGTTGTACACACACTGTATTGTCCATAACTACACATTAACAACTTATAATATATTCTCTATCTATCCATTGAAGATTAATTGGATTATACATGAGAAATACCACCACATGACATTCTAAGGATATAAATAAATCCAGTTGTATCATGCTATGAAATTCTCTTTTCAACAGGGACAACCTTTAAAAAAAATTCCGAAGGATATCTAGTTCAATATATCAATGTGGAATATCACTGCAAGTTAATGATCAATCACAAATCCAAGAGCCATTTATGATTCATTAGATACTATAGATGGATAAAATACAGAAATTTAATTAATAAATTCAAAACATCAATCACATATATCATTCGAAAATAATTGTCTATAAAATGCTATTATTAATCTATCTTTAGCAGCATAATAAAAAAATCATCAAAAATATTCCATTGAATGCATCCCAATGTAGGACCTCATGCCTCCCAGAATGTACATGACACCCACCACCTCCTAGAGAGTCGTTAAAGCAAGTATTCAGCAAGATCAACCTGTTATTAAATAATTTCATCGAGTAACCAATATATCTGATCAATGAACATAATAAAATCATCATAATCATGTGGAAAAAATTATCCCTTCAAATAAACTGGGTATAAAAACTAAAAATATCCAGAGATATCTACTGAAGTTGTTTCAATATAATCTTCACCTCCATCTCCCATCAGTATGTAAAATACCCTTGACTAAAGTGAATATACTTCTTATTTTTTGGGGGAATCTATGTGATATACACAACTACACCACCCTTACAAATTGGTGTCTTATTAATTTCCCTCCCTACCACTGTACCACACTAAAATTTATCCCTTGGAAGAGCAATGATGCAATGTCATAATAAAAAAGTATTATAATAGAAAAAAACTAGTAGTATCTCAAATATTTAAAATATTAATATGAACACATGTACAAAAAAATAGTAGATAATAAGTACTACGGTTTTACCCATAAAAATTTTACATAACAAACCACTACACACCTAAGGTTTATTCACAAACAACTTACACCTACATGCTTAAAAAATACAGAATAAATAAGAATTATAACATTTCTAATTTAAATTAATTTTATTTAAAAATAATATATTGGTGGAAACAAAAAATATAGTATTATTGGAATTTTATTAATTAGTACCAATTTCAAATATAATAAATCACGAAAATTTCATGTCAATTTATGTACATATTTATAATTTATGAAATCAGTACTCCATTTGATGGGGGTAAATGAAAAATTTCATAAACAATTTCATTATAATTACACGTTGAGAAAAATATGAAAATAGAATAGAATAACGAATATAAATAATTTCATTATGATGAAAATATAAATATTCCATATACAGGTGATTACACAATGATGTAATAATAACACAATTGACATAATACCATTTTATCTCCATTTAAATAGACCTCAATGAAAAATAATTGAAACATGTGATCAAATGTAAAATTTTATTCCAAAATTAGTTCAATAATATAGATCTAATGCACCATAAATTCCCATGTAGACCATCCCACACACAAGAGGATATATAATAGTAATAAAGTACAAAGACATTGATTGATGAGACATTACCATCAATATTGGATACTCTTATCTAATAATCATAATGGATATAGAAATAAATAAATAAGAATAAAAATAAACTAATTAGATGAATATTTATTATAAAATTAAATAAATTATAAATATAATATATGATTAATATAATTTCAATTTTCAAAGGATCCTCTCATAAAGAGAAATACTATTGGTAATAAAAAGTGAGTGATATAAAATCAATGGATTAATGTAAAATGGATCCCACTATATGTAATGGAATATAAAAAATATCCATGAATAATTACATTCTTAATATCCTGTGTTATGTCCATTTTTATTCGATAGAACCCCAAAAACTATTTATGAATGCACATCGGGTTTTCTAAGCATGGTACATGTGTAAAACTAGTAGGACCACTCCAAATAATCCTATTTATTCTAAAAAAATGTATATAATGTTATAAAAAAAATTTAAATTAACACATAATGTGGAAAAATATCTATGGTGACATCCTTCACTAACGAGGAAACCATGAAACCATTAATACCTATTTCAGATCCATGATGGAAAGAAATGTTTTGAAATATAAATGTTCATTACAAATCATATTTATCATTTTATAATTAATGATAAAATTACATAAACAGAACCACAACATATAATATATACATTAAGTTACCTTTCCATCCTAAATAAATGAAGGTCACCCACAAAACACAAAACGCATTTTTGACAACACATTCTATATCAATGTTTTTATAAAATCCCAAATGTTTACATGTTCCAAGTCTCACATCCTCACATAACCTAGACCCCATAATCTACTAACCAATCTATTATTTAAAAAATCATCATCCTACCGTTGGGGATATGATCATAACCAATTCTTGAAATACGACACATAGTATTTAATATGAATAAAATATATAGTATCATAAAGCACTGACTTTGACCCAAAAAAATAATATAGAAAAAAATACACTAAGGATATTCCTAGGAGTTATAATTTACTATCCCATATTGGCCACACAAATAATATAAATTAATTAACCTATCTCATTTACTTGTGAATGGAAAAATAACCAATACCCAAATACAACTCGATTAGCATTCCTTTGTGTTAACCATGATTGAATATCTCTGTACAGGACAAAATCACACAAGAAGAATAACTTACCTCAAGCCATTAGTTTGTGTAGTGTTTCTCAATTATGTTTCTATTTACCCTTTAATCCTTTATATGGGGTTAAATAAATCAATATAAATATTAATATACTCATTGATATTTAAATAAATATACTACAGTGTTAAAAAACATACCTAAAAGTAAGTTAAGATATAAATGTTTTAATGAATTTAAAAGGGGATGATTATTTACATCAATTTTGATATAGTAGACATTCAATGATGTGATATGTAATTGAAAATAAAAACCTCAAAACCATCAAATTATCATTGAAAAATAAAAATTTGGTATATAATATTGGGATAATAGAAATAATAAAATAATAAGATATCAATTAATTGATGGTGTAAAACAACAGATGATAAAAACCTCTTAAAGGTTGACAATTATAATGGATAATATGTGAGACCGGTGGAGGTCATTTAACCTTATAATAGCTTAATCAATAGATAAAATTCATTCTTGATTGAGGGAGATTGAGTGAAATTATTAGATGAGTCCAAGGATTAAATTATGTATCTTAAAATTAAAAATTCTACCTCATAAATGTTTCACAATGTTACTATGATGGGAACACATAGATACATGAACAACTGGGATTCAACATTCTATGGCCTCAATGGGTCATAATACAACCACCTAGAATAATGTGGGAACCCCCTACTAGTCACCCTCAATTTGTGTCCATGATGCGAACACCTTGATGGACCTCCCTATAATGACCTTACATAGAGACACCTGGTACCACAACATAATAATTCCCCATCTCCAGACTATCCCACTATGTAACTATCTTTAATGCTATGAACTACCACTCAAACATAATTTCACTAATTATTCCATGTAACCCTCGACCAAAAAATTTCATATTTATACATAATGGGGGATTCGTAAGAAATTTTTCATCATATAGTCAACCCTATTTTCGAAAAAAAAGATGTCCAATGTATTGTAAAATTGGATAGTTTAACTAATAATTACTCCCAAAATATAAATAAAATTCCATGAAAAAGATCCAAATGATCTAAATTAATAATGATAAAAATGATTTAAAAATATTTAAAGTAAATATATAAAATATAGAGGAGTACAAATAATATATTTTACACCAATGGATGACTTATAAATGAGGTGGTGAGGTCCTTAAATTGTAATTAAAATATTTTACCTAATTTTTGGTAATCATATATCATTCATGAAAATTGTGAGAAACTGTATATTATGATCTTTCTACTACCATTTATCCTAATATTACATGAAATGTTTCAAAAGGGGGGAAATATGTTCACATGGGTGTCCATGGATCATTTTGGCATAAAATATTCCTTATTTAAAAACCAACCACATAATAATACCACAATAAACAAGCCCTGATTTTGATAGATAAAAAAAGTTTGTTGTTGTTAACATATAGAGTATAACAACATATTATTAGTAATGTAAACTAGAAGATAAATAATGGGGTATTATATCTAACCCATATAATATTAATCATTTAATCTCAATTCGAGGATGATGTATATGTGTACTTCCATCTCATAGTCCATATCTTGGTTCATAGAAGAGACAATGAGTGATTTAGGGTTCAACACAAAATTTATAAAAGGGATTTTATGGTATAACACCCATCCCATTTATGGGGAATACTATTAAAATATAATATATTCATGCAAAAACTTTTAATTATACCATTTATTTTTTGTGGAAATGGTTGTAATAGAGATAATGCAAATAAAATTCCAATTAAATACTGATTGAAAATAGAAGATAAAACAAATAAATAATGTATAATAATTTAATATAACATTATACTGTATATTATCTCAAAAAATTATTAGTATTTCAAATGGTAGGAAATTGATTTAAATCAACATTGTAATTACATAGAAAATTAAAAAAACAAATTTCTTATAATAATACTATAGCCACATTTAAGAGCCATTTTCAATATCATCACACATAAAACAATATATAACCTAAAATAATATCCATTTTAGTTATCTGTACAAAATATTTATAAAATTATTGATGAATTCAACATAGATTAGAATTTTGGAAACTAATGATTCTATTTGAAAAATAAAAAATAATTATTAATTAGATAAATAATAAGAATCTCATTCAAATGGAACCACATGGGTTTCACACAATAGAGTCCCGCATATTACATGGGAGGTACATCTTACAATAGTTTAAATTTCATTTCATTGATTTTGAAAAACTTTTAGGACCAGATTTTAGTTCTAGATTATCTCATATGAGTGGAAATGAATGAAATAATATTGGAATAGGACAAAATATATATAAGAGAATCTATTGATAAAAAAATATGCAATACAATATTATAGGTTCTATGTCTCTTATGATAACTGATATATATTCTATAAATTTAAAACCTACTAATGAAATTAGTAATAATTATTTTTGTACCATTGTTACAAAATATGAATTTTATGAATATAGAAAACTTGTTTAAATCGTGAAAATATAAATCAAAGTATAGTAATAAGGGGGAACAAATTTAACATTAAATTTTACCCAAATATTTTTTTAAAAGTTTAATTTTTATACAAAATTATAAAATAATATAAAATCCTTCATATATTTCATATGTTATGGTTATATAGAAAATAATAAAAAAAACTATTGTCAAATAACTGAAACTATCCTCATAATCTAGGTAACCAAATCACCACAACATCCGTCGTATATAAAAAACATGTGTAGATCATTATGTTATAACACAAAAAAAATTTAGTTGTTACAATTCATTTATAATATATAATATCAATGCGAATCATGAAAACTCACTTTAATGATATGTTATAAATTTATTAATTTTTTTGAGGGATATTATTTGTTTAGAAGATGTAATTTTGATGGTTTCTTAACCATTATCACACTAGTTAATTCAATTACGATAATATTTTTAATAATTTAATATTTCCATCAAGGGGATATAAATTATTTTAGATTTATAACACTAAAAAATGTTACCTAACTCTAGTATCAAATTTAAATTATCGAAATTGATTAAAACATGTTAGTGTAAAACTAAAACAACCCTCAGAGTGCAATTTATAACAATATCAAGAGGGAGTTTTTATTTATTACATAATTCTATATGAACTTGGATGAAAATATTTTACTCAAAAATATAGCATATGATTGAAATCAAATAATATATTTCATCAATGATTAATTATCCTCCATTATAAAATTTTGAAAAAATTAATGAAAACATCCAACTGAAAAATATGAGAATCGATTAGTTAGCAAAGAAAAAATAATAATGTAATGGAAAATAAGTATACAATCTAAATGATCATAAAAATCCCCTAACATTATTAAACAAAAATTATATAAACTTGTAAACCAAACCACATGAGAATTATAAGTTGGTAATAACAAAACACAATGAATAATCACCTAGTCATCCTAAAAAATATCAAAAAATTGTGGCATAATAAGACCAAAATAATTATAATGAATTTTATCATAAATTCATCCATAAAATATTATATTCTATAGGTCGTCTCCTAGATTACTCTTATCCCATAAAAAATACACATGAAACCCATTACATTAAATATTAATTAAACAATGGTGAAGAATTTAATATGATTATTGATGAATTAAACCATCCTCTAGTATAACTACCTCTACAATCTCTTATATTTCAAAGAAAAGAAGAAAAAAACAAACAATAAATTACAGTGGATATATAGATTTATAATTAATTTCAACTTAACTAAATACCATAGATTTAACAGGACATAATAAGTGATAAATAGGAAGGAAAATTGTATCCATAGTATCTTATATATGAGATCTCAATATGTGGGAAGGGGAATTCATAGAATTAAAGAAGAAATAGATAAATATGATTCAGTTTTAAGGATATGTTTTCCCTTAAAATAAATGTTACATAAAACTAAGGCACATGGTACTAATATTGGGTCCCGTGAGTACCCGACTGGTAATCAAAAAATGCAAGATGATTTTTCGAGGACACCATGTATAGAAAAAAAAATGAAGCCCTCAGGTTGTACTTCGGTCCACCCCTTGGGAACTCAAACTCATGGGAAGCCATAAAAACAAAAATCATTCAAAAACTTTATTCCATATTTCATCCTCAAACCCCGAATAATGGATCCAAATCCACAAATTATAAATAATCCATCATGTAATATTAAAAATATAAAAAAATTCTTGTTTATCCATCCAAATTATTAATTAAGTGAAATGATTTGGATTTATGTGAAATATACACATAGTGAATTGAATAAAAATTGATAAGGTTATATATATAAATGAGTACATGTGGTCAGAAATATAGATTGCTAGGGATTATATATAATTATTAATGGATTTCAATTCCTATAGATGAACATGAGAGAGGTGAGTGGCATAACTAGTGTTAAACAAAAGTGTACCATATGTAGTAAATGATTACATCGGGATTGAGAGAATTCATGTGGGGGACCATCTCATAATAAAGTGTAATTATGAGAATATATGGATGTTTTCCTTGACATAATTGTTTTTTTCCTATAAACATTAATTCTTCCATGACCAAAATTTATACAAAAAATCTTTAGTTAATTATTACATTTTTGTCAATGTTGGGGTTCTTATTATTAATTATACATTCATAAATACATATGTCATGAATGAGTGTCATCATGTTTAATGTCAAACACATGTATATGAATTGAATAATACCCATTATCATTGGATCCTAAGGATACACCATGAGAAAGAATTATATTAGTGCATATGCAAGAGGGATAAGTGTGTCAGTCCAATATTGGGATCCCCTAAATGATTATGTTTGGAAATATAATTTTTTGAACGAGTTATACATATTTAAGACATTGGTAATAGTATTTTAATTTTTCTCAAAGGCTATTTTGTAGAAATTCATGAATCAATTTTATACCCCCACAACATTTTATACTATTATTCCATTCATCAAATTGGAAAATGCATTTTAGTGGATAGATTACATGGGTATTTAAAAGAAAATACATAACAAGAATAAAATTCTAATATAAACTAAAATAAATATGTGATGAATGTGAAATTTAAGGGCATTATCATGGAATTGACTAGTGCATAGTGGTTAGGTTGAATTTTTGCAAGCGTTAAATTTTGATGTGACCAGAAATCCTTATATTTTTTTAGAAACCTTTGAAAAAAATGTAATTATAAATCATTTATATAATCCAATAGTTCATTTTTAAATGTCTATATGACATTCTATAATCATTCCATTTCCAAAAATCATCCTTATTGGAGTGTGGAATTTAATCATACCATTTGAATTTTTTTTGTGAGTGAATTTTTGAGGGAAATTATAACCATAATTCCATGGAATATAATAAATATTCCACAAATGATTTTTTATAGATATTAACTAACCAAAGAACCCATAAATCATGTAATTATGTATTTAATAAATATTTTAAAATTAATATTAAATATAATCTTTTAAGGTAAGAAATCAATGAGAATAAATGATAATATAAGGCCTATATGATCATTCCCAATCACTAACATCCAACTACATACTTATTTTAATATATATGAATTACCATATGTTAAACAATATCTCAAAAACATCATTCATATCATTATTACTGATAAAATTGTCATAAAAATAATGAGGATCTATTTAATTCTAAAAGTATGTACGTTTAATAATATCTATAAAATAATGAAATAATTAATTATTTCTATCTCCCTCAATTTATTATCGATCTCATGATAATCTTACAAATTCAATGTATAACCTTGGTATATAGATAAAATATATTTTATGTCTTTAATCCTAGAAAGAAGGTAAAACATTTCTTACATAGTGTTATATATATATTTATAGAAAATTATGATATCATGGAATCAATAATGTAATGGATAATAAACCATAATATAAAAACAAGGAAATATTTCAAGGATTTCTTAATAGAATTTAATTCATCAGAATAATAATAATGTTTTAAAACCATAAATAATTTTTAAAGTCAAATATCATGACCAAGAAATCATTACATAAATTTTTAGGATCATAATCAATGAATAATACAAATTATCATATACGATAAATGAATTTATTAAAATATTAGGTTGATATATAATTTTTTTTCTCATAATAAAATAATAATATTCCATGAATTTATCATAAAAAATGAAAATAAACACATATCCAGAAAATAAATTTAATAGAACAATTCAAATAAAATGGGTGACATATTTTTTCTAAAAGGATTGGTCATATAGAAGGACATTTAATTACCCAAATAAAGGATGTGTGATATCATATAAGGAAATAAATAACATTTCGAAACTTATTACAAATGGTATTCGGATATTAATGGTCGAATATATAAGGGGATATAACATTTTAATAATTTGGGGGGAATAAACTAGAAACGCTACATTTTAAGTTTCATAGTGTTTGGTATTGGGAAACAAATAAAATAAAAATTAATCACATTAATATGTCATGAAAAAATTAATAATTTTTATAAATAATGTGCCAACGTTTATCATACATGATTTTTATAATGAGTAAAATAGAAATATAGAGTGATATATATAATACAACAAAAAATTGGGAATGGTGGGAAAGTATGGGTAGATAAACCCTAACATGTGTTCTATCATTATTTTGATGATATGAAATGCTCTTGAAGTGAAAAGAAGCATTAACTTATTACATCTCATTGAAATTTTTTAAATTTTTGTCACATATTAAAATCCAATAATATCATTTTTAATCATTTATTATATTAATATTTTTTTACCAACCTTTTCAACACTTGTTTTGTGGTCCAAAAAATACAATTTTGTAGAGGTAATGGCAATATATAATTTTTCAATAGTTATATTTTTTTGGGGTTTCATGGTATGTGTTATATATACATCGATAATTTATGATTCCTAAAATATAAGTGTATAGATATAATTCATAGAATCCTACATGGTATGAATGTTTTATAAACAAATAATTTAGTAATATTTTTTAAAAAAATGATGTCAACAATTTTAGGACTATGTTATCTTCACATAGTCATGAAAATGTGGTTGTCTAAATGTTATGTCATTTTCCATCCTGAAATCATTTTTCATAATGAATTAAATATGTTATAAATCATAAAATATATCAATATTCACTATGGTAGTGTAAAATTATAATAAGTGAAAATATCAATTTATGATCAATCAATAGTGATGAGGAAGATGAGTTGTTGTTGAAACATTATAAAAATATTAAATCATAATGAAACTTAATTTTGTAGAGAACATTTTTTGGCCACTTAAATTTATAAAATAATTATAATGGTTTCTTAAATGATAAAAACATATTTGATAAAGGAAAATTACATTAATGAGTAATAAATTATTAAAATTCGAACACTGAAATGTAAAAATGGATATATTATCATTATTTGAATAAAACGTTGAAATTAAAAATTTAACGAAATAGTGAGATCAACCAAAGTGGTGGTCTAAAATAGGAATATGAAAAAATAATAAATTTTAATAAATGGGATTTATGCTTTGAAACCATACATTATTAATTGAGTGTTCTGATTTAGATTGAAATTGAAGCCTCTACGAAAGGGGTTATGGATATTTGATGGGCATATAGATATGGAAAAGGGACTATACAAAAGTATTCTTAAAAGAATTGTAAATGAAATTAATTTTTTGAAATGGATTTAAAGTGGACCTTTTTGGGTGTTTATATATCCTTCGATGAAGTGACTTTAAGAATTAATGATTTTTTAAAATATTTTTTGACAAGGAAATTGAATAGTATTTTAAGGAATATTTGAGGTATATGATAAAAACATTTTTGTATATTTGAAAATGAATCCAACATAAAATAGAATTGAATATTTAAATAAAATAGTATAATGTAAGAAAATAATAATTACTTTTTACTCGGATGCAATGAATTTTTGATCATAAATATCAAAATACAATTTTATAAATCCAACAATATAATATAATATTATTTATTTTATACTATAACTAAATTTAAAATCATGAAAAATATTATATAAATTTCTTGGAATTATTATTACACCAACTATATAATATATAATATGGAATTTGGAAAAACTAATTTTTTATGTTTAACATATTTTTTAAAATTAGAATAGTTAAACATTAGACAATTATAAATATAAAATTCAAAAAATGATGTACAGTTTTTCTGAATATAAACTATAAATATTAATAATTTAGTTGGAAAATTTATATAATATAATTTTTAGTTTAATGATAAATGTTTTTAATTAAATAAATTTAAAAATTATTTAATATATTTTTATAATTATAATCAATAGTTCACAAAATTAATTAAAAGTCTATTATTAAAATTCCAATATATATATGTTTAGCTACATTAATTATGAATTTCTTTAATATAATTATATTATATATATGTTCATATTTTGAATACATTGTAAATACAAATGTTTTGGAAATATAATATTTTGGTCGATCGAGTTACCAATTCAGAATCAAATTATTACTCCAAATAGATATATATTGTTAACACGATCCTACATCCCTTAATTATTTTAAAGAAATATAAATCCCTAAATTATTAATTTAATATGTATTATTATTTCTATTAATATATTTCAATTTGAATAAAAATATTTTTTCATATGGATTATATATATATTTTATTGATGTTTATGTTCGGAAAAATTTTAAGCGAGAACGATGTACAAGAATATCAGTTTTTCATTTTCTAATTTTGGTATTTTTATTTCCCCAATTACCTATATTCATTCATACAAGTGATAATCATTAATTTTATGTATTTTTTATATTAATTTAATTAAATTATGTTTATCATATGTATGATTTATACTAAATATTATAATTCACATATACTCGAGTGGAAAATTTTTCATATCTAAAATATTTATAAAATTATATTCTTCTCCATTTAGAAATTTTAATAGAAATTTTTAAAATTATCCGTCAATAAATTATTAAATTAGGGTTAATTTCTTTATCAAATCCACATATTCCACTCATTGATCTTCTTATAGATTATTTCTCAATATAACTTTTACATGATGAGTGGTTCTCTTTAACGAAACTTTATCACGGTGATCCAAAATTTCCAATGAATTATCCTCAACATATAGAAATTTTTCCTACAATTCTTCCACTACATTCAATATATTTTATGGATGTAGAAATTACATCCTAAATGGATATGAATCAAAATTTTATAACATGTGTTTTTTATTGCATAAGGGTTAGTAAATATGTCATAACCGTAACATTGTTTATAATATCAAATTGATATACATAAAAAATAACATCATTACCATATTTTGAGACTAAATATCTATCCTACATAGAGGTAATCTATTAAAGGTCATATACATAATTTCATACTCATTTTACAATTGATTATTGTTAGATGGGTACTTGTATGGACCCTAATAAACTAAAATGTGATATTTAATGACATGAATCAGTTTTACTAAATGTTTTACTAATTATGGTACAAATAACGTCATTTCTCCATAAACATTAAATATTGTTTTAGATCTACATTTAATTAAATAAAGGGATTCATATAGATACATATGAATGATTTAGTCGATGCTATGATTTTATGTGATCATGGTCAAATATAATAGTAGATCCATGCCTCCTATAAAATCCATAGGGAAATCAATGAGTATATCCTCCAATATTTTAATTATCATAATATATTAACCATCTATATGATGTTGTTATGATATAATAATGTTCAACTATAGAATAAATAAAAAACTGTACAATCTTACATATTTTGTTAGGTGAACCATTAATTTCATTATAATATTATAGAATGTAGTGATCCCTGAAACCTCATCACTATATATATATATATTACCATGTTGATTGGTTCAGAATTATTTAAAAATGGTTATGTTTTTGGAAATCAGTCAATGATGACTCACTATAACATAATCAGAGGTCATTACCTTATATTTTATTGAAATAATTGTGATAAAACTCATAGGGATTTCATTCATTTCTCATGCTACTGCGGTTATTAGTTTTATCATCACCATAGATGTTTTTTATTTGTAGATAACATATTTTTCATACCAAGAGCATTTGTATCTAATTAAAATTATTTATTTTAAAATTACTTATTATGAATTAACCCAATATTTCTATACATCCACACGTATCCTTGGTGCATGTCGGATTATGAGCAAAGACTGTAATCTAATATCCTCTTTTTTATCTCAGCCCCAAATGGTACATATAATCATATTCATAATTTCCAACTCAATCTTTATATATGTTGAAAAATGAGGATTCCCATAGTATATATAAGAAAATAATTTTTAAATATCCAACCAAATTTTTATAATATATTAATTATTCCGCAAAATAATTTTTTGAAAACACTAGTGAAATGAACGTTATTTTTACTTCTTTATCTTTCCCATTATGAAAAATTATTTTTATATTAATATTAGGTTATTTTTATTCATGAAAATTTATAATGTTTTGATGATTAAATATCATATATAATCATAACCTTTTTATGGTTTTACTTTTGTGTTATAGGGGATTGTGAAGTCACCCTGAGGTGGGGGGTGAGTCGAGGCTAACCAACTTTTATCAATTATGTTCAAATTTTTTTTACCCAATATATTATTATTGTACATCTATTATCAGTTTGGATATATAGATATTATTTATGTGACCTGACCATAATTCTGTTATGTAATTTTGACAATGTATTATAAATATGGCACAATAATATTTAAATGGTTTGACCATAATGTGAGCTCTTACACATTTCCATGTAAACTCCCCAAAAAAGTCACAGTTTTTGTAATGACACAATCTTTTTTAAATGGAAATTACTTTCTTATAAATAATTCATTTAATCACATAAAATCAAAAGGTAATGAACTTCTAATTGCTATTTGATCCTTAAACACATGTTTTTTTACTTTTGTGTTTGGAATTTCGGAAATTTGACATACACGGTTGCAACTAGTAAGTTATTTGGAGTCTGATAAAAGAAAAATAATTTTTGGTGAATAGAAGCCTACCCATATGAATTGTAAAATTACCCCTATGAATATTAAACCGTCCAAAATAATAGTATCCTTTCCCATGAACTATTAAATACAATTTAGGCATCTTATATTTGAAAATTTGACCATAGTAAATGTATTGGTATTTTTTGAGTCATAAATAAATAATTATAATTAATTAATTTATAAACTGTATTTTCTTAAACTGTGTTCATAAATTCATAGATCTATGTCTTTGGGATTTATGATAATTTTATAAGACCTTAAGTAATATTTTAATGAATTATAAATTTAGTTTTATTTTTAAAACTGTATTTTTCAAGTAAATAATAATTTTAAAAAATATAAATTAATCATATAAATAAATTTTTTTTTGAAAAATTGAATTAAATTTTAGAATTATACACGTTGAAAAATGGTTGGGCAGAATAGTTGGGATTTTTATGAAATACATGAATTTTGGTGAATATTAAAATACATTAATTTACTCTATAAATATATTATAATTTAATCCCACTATTCCAGAAATCACTAGAGATGTAAGCACCGAAATCATGAACTCACATGCCCTTATTACTATTCTTTGTTATGGATGACTAACTATTTCTGACTTTTGGGGAAATAATATATTAATGAATTTTATATTGAGAAATCCCATATCCCCTCCACTATAAATTCCACCCTTCACACCCACATTTCCTCACACCTCTCAAGATTCAAGCCTTGTCTAAACTCTTACTGAGAATCATCTCTAGCCCTAATCCAACATTTAGGAGCTCATGCTCTTATCAAAATACTATTGCTAGATTTTTTACAAAGGATCTCAAGAGGATGATTTTAGATGTAATTCCTCTCTCTCTTTTATTTCTTTTTTCTCTTACAAAATTGAATATATTTCTTATATTGTGCTCAACATATCTTAGCCCAGTTCCATGATAACTCCAGTAAGATATATATACTAGTATGATATCATTCTAATGTAATATTACTCATTATACTCCTCCCACCTAATCATTGTTAATAATATGAAATTGTTTCCCATGATGTGTTAATTTACCTAAATCATGGGCGATGAACTTTAATTTTCATTCATATACTTCAACACTACCAATAAAACAATAAAATGGGAGAAAATTGATAGTAATTTGTATGATTTATTCCCTTTTATTTTCTTGAAATTACTTATTTACATGGAACTGAGTGGTAAAATAATACAAGTTCATTATGATGGAAAAACCTCCCAAATGGACCCAAACAACAATAATTTAATTATTAACTAAAGCATCATCCACATGATATATAATATAATTATTTCTAAGATCATTTAATATTCTGTAATATCATTAATAACATTAAATATCAGTTCTAGATGCTTCCCATATTCTACATGAACATTCATTTATGAATACATGTGAACCGCTCAGGAAAATCTATAAAAACAAACTTTTCTAAACAATGTTTTTATACCCCATAACTCATCAAAAGGACCATAAAATAATATAATAAAACCAAAATGAACTATATTCATGTGGAAAAGGTTATGGAATTTTTAATTATGTAATATAATGTCATTATAGAGGACATTAAATAGAAGGAAGCGTTTGGATACAAGGTAAAGGGAAATTCTAGAATCCCAACTATCATCCTTTGGGTTCTACTTCTTTAACACCATTTTTGACATGGTTACTTCTCAAAAATCATTTTTTCAGAATTTTATTTCTTTTTATAAGATATAAATGGTTACTATTGATGTTTATTTCATACAATATTTTTTCCAAAATAACTCTTCTTTTAAGAAAACACCTTTTACATCTAACTCAAAGTTTATGGTTCTTGTAACATGTATGGTATTCCCTATTTCATTTGGGAACCTAAATTTTACGATTGTTTTATTATGATATGACACCAAATACATTACATGTCTATGATTGATATATGTTTTATGTGGAATTCATGATAATGAAAATGTTTTAATGTGATGGGTGCACCCATAATTTTATAGTGCAATATTAATGTTGGAATGTGACGAGTGAGCCCATAATTATACTGCACTCTAATGCATTGTGTAAAGTGGTGAACCACATGAGATAAATTGAATTAAAGGGTTAACATGATGCTAGATTTTTTCACAACTATGTGGTGTAGTTATCCACTAAGACCATTCGTTTTCATCCTTTATGCATTTCCGTATTTCATGTCTTTTGTTAATGATTCCGCTCATGATTTTTATGATAATGATATGATTATGCTTAACCCATGATATATAGTTCTTATCTATACTCTTACAGGGTTATTATCCCACCCCCTTTTATGTACATCTTTAGGTGGGTACACGTTCTAAGGATAGTTCTTGTTCCAAAAAGAATTTAGAGAAGACGAAATTAAATAAAAGTATTTTCTTAATATATTAATTGTTATGTATGGTCATTGTTATACCAGGACACTAAACCTTTGGATCCTACATGTTTAATAATATTATGATTTTTATCATTAATATGATGTAATATTAATATAATAAAATGTGGGGTCGTTATTGTTTTGACACACTAATGATAATCAATTATTTCATATGGTGTGTGAGTGAAACACCCTCATCCCTAATGCTTCACTATTTCAGATATAGTGAAATATATTTATAAAAAATTTATAAAATCAACAACATCCATGTTATATAGGAATTGTTTATTATGCATCCATTGGAATTATTGTATTACACTATTTATTATTTTTTTGACTTCTAAGAGACATTTCAAATTATATAGAAAGAAAATAAAACTATCCTTAATTCCCTAAGAACATGATTACAGAATGATCAAAAAATTGATCATAAATTTTAGGAACATCCATTTTTTATCTATTTATGTTTTCATATAAAAATTATATTTGGAGTTCTAGAGATAGATAACTCACTCATAAAATCAGAGAAACATATTCTATTATTGTCGAACATTTACCATCATGATAATCTGAGTGATTTTCTGGTCTAGATTCTCCCTCTCATTGATAATAATATACTATCTCAATTATTATGCATTTTTATTCACTGATCACTTTTTTTTATCCACTCTATTTTGGTGAACCATTAATGTCATTATAATATTATCAAATGTCGTGATCCATTAAACATCATCACAATATTTGAATATATATTACAATGATGATGTGATTAAAATTCATTGTGAATTGTTATATATTTAGAAATCATTCCATGATGACTCACCATAACCTAACTGGAGATCCATACCTAATATTTGATTGAAATCATTGTGATAAACCTAAAATTATTTCATCCATTTTCTTTGCTTCTGTAGTTATTACTTTTATCACCACCATAGATGTTTTTTATTTTTCTATAACGTATTTTTCATACCAAGAGCATTTATATCTATTTTAAAATTATACTTTTTCAAATTGACCTATTGAAAATTCCCCCTGATATACTTATGCATCCATGTGTTTCCTTTATAGATGGGGGATTTTGATCAATGACCATAATCTAACTTCGCCTTATTTATCTCAACATCAAATGGTACACATAATCATATGACATAATTCCGAAATAAGTCTTCATATATATTGACATATGAGGCTTCCCATAGTATATTTCATCCACTACTTTTCAAATATTCATAATTGTTTTAATATATTAATTTTTCCTAGAATGATGTTTGTGAAAACCTTAGAGAAATGTTTGATATTTTTACTTCTTTTCCATTCACGTTATCACTCATTATATATATAATAATGTCAAATAATTTCCAATCATGATCATTTATAATGTTTTAATATACAAATATCATAGACAATCATCACATTTTTATGGTTTTATTTGAGTGTTATGGGTGATTGTGATGTCACCCTAAGGTGGGGGTGGTGAATCAGGGCTAACTATCTTTTTTCAATTACATTCAACAAAAATTTTACCAATATATCTTTATTGTACATATATAGTTATTTTAGATATATAGATATTATGTATGATACATGACCAAAATTCCATTATTCAATGTAGACAAAGTATTTTAAATAATACACAATAATATTTAAAAATTTTGACCCCAATTTGAGATGTCACTCATTTACATTTCAACTCTCCCCTATATGTCATGGTTTTGATACACTAATGATAATATATGATTTCATATGGTCTTGGAGTGAAACCCCATTATCATTAATGCTTATCCAAATTTGATATAGTGAAATATATTTATATAAAATTTATAAAATAATCAACATCCATGTTAAATAGGAATTTTTTATAATAGAACTATTTGATTTATAAGATTAAACTCTTTATTAAAATTTTATTTTTCTTTGACTTCTAGGTAATATTTAAAAATATTTACAAAGAAAATAAATATATCCTTGATTCCCTAATAATATTATTCCATAATGCGCAACAACTTGATCATAAATTTAAGGATCATATATTTTTTATCTGTGGATTATTTTATATAAATATTCCATTAATAATTATAGAGATAAATGTCTCACTCCAAAAATCAGAGCAACATGTTCTAGTATTCTTGAAAATTTTACATTATGTTAATCTGACTGCTTTTCATGTTTAGATTCCTCAACTCATAGATAATAAAATGTTTTCTCAATTAATCTTCATTTTGATTCATTGATCACTAGTGTGTTGTTCCACCCTTTATATAACCATGATTCCTCAGATAATTATATGTAACCTATAGTATTCCATATGAAAATCCCTCATACCATATTCTTTAATTGAATATATATAATATCATTGAATGTTATATAAACTGTTATTTATATTGAGAACCTATAAAACAAGGTGTCAATAATCCTAAACAATTCCCCATATAATTTCTGAATCGTGAACATTTATTACCTGAATATGGATCCATGAATATCAATTACAGATTCAATTTTTTTTCGAAATTACAAAAAATATAAACACTTTATGTTATCTTTCAAAAAATTATATTCTACTGATGTCTTTTATCTCCTTCTAATACCACCTAAACCAAAACTCAACCATCATATGCCATTAGTTTATTCATTATTCTATAGAAATACTTTTAATCCTTTTTCATGGTTTATTTAAATATAATATCATTTAAAACACATTATTTCTTAAATTTTCGTATATTCATAAAATTAATAAAAAATAAGAATAGAGTGGTGTGCTTCCTTGGATGATTATGCATGAAAATATGTTAACATAAATATAAAATCATTATCATTATTTAAAAATAAAAACATTTATCTTAAATCCCATAGGAATTCAAACAGTGCATAATATTACATAGGAAAAATAATTAAGTAAATGGGTGTAATAAAATATTTATTAAGAAAATAAATAAGAAAATAAATAATAACACAGGAGTTAATAAAAATTACATGATATCACAAAGATGATCATGATATGTTTGGGGAACTATAATAATGAAATGATGTAATATGATAATCAATAAGTTGAATTAATATAGAAATGTTATTCTAAACCAATTTCATGGGACTATATAGAGACCATCATCATAGAGTGGATAAAGTCCTAAAGTTGATTAGGTTTACTCCCTCTTCTATTAAATAATATCTCATGAGATATAAAGAATTACCCAATGAATTAGAGAGATGTATATTTCAAGTACCAACCATTAAATAAATTACAATCATACATATATGTTTGATATGATAATAATTACCCCTAAAAAATTCTAATAATTGATAAACACATGATAATGAATCATGTTACATTACATTGATTCAATGGAAAACTAAACTGAAAATTAAAAGATTCCCAAGAGATGAACGAGTTAAATTTTTTTAATTTTCATAATTTTAAATTAATAAAAATTATTTTTATTTTCAATTTAGATATTTAATGATAATTATCTTAAATATGATTGAATAAAAAAGCCTTTTGGTGAAGCATTATGATGTATGTGAATTAGATTTTTTAAGATAGGGAAATTAATATTTTCCATAATTATAATTTTCATCAAAGAGTGTTATATATATATATATATATAAAATTAATGTGCATGTATGTTTTTCATAATTTAAAAAAAAATTATCTATGCAATTCAAAATAAAATACATGAAATTGGAAAGTTCCCTCTAACCATGTTTTCTGAAATGTTTGAATTTTGATGATAACTAAAAAAATGTATAACCCTTAAAATGAGAATGATATTTAATATAGTATATATTTACTTGAAATATATAAATAAATATAATAATTACATAATAAAGAAATTTCCTAAATATAGAATACGAAATGGATTGAATAACGATCTAGTCAAGGAGGAGACATAGAAGATACCTTTTAATGATTTATAAGACATATTTTGAAAAAATACATCATAAATAAATTGAAACATTATTTAAAAAATTTGGAATATAAATATTATGATCTCATGTGATAGCACAAAATTTGGACTCTAATTAATAGGGAGAACATAAATGGTAAGTGAAATTAAGGTAAATGAGGATATTACATCATTTAAATTGATATAAATTATTCTAAAAAAGATACATTTTCATGAATACTTAGATATCATATAACTAAATTATTTTGGATTTAGTTGGTTACCAAAACCATACCCTAAAATTTATTAAACGAAATGTAGAAACAATGTGATGACATCAGTGGAAATGTTTTTTCACCAACTGAGAATCTAGTATTTAGAAAATGAGAGGCAAAAAATAAAATCCAGTGGATTATCTCTCAGTGGGATCTCATTTTTCTTATGTCTTTCATTGTTTCTATTTTCATAATATGTAAACATTATCTTTAATTTAAACCCATACCCATGTTTATTTTGGATGCTTGTCCTGAATCATTGGAAATAGAATGACTATTTTTCATTAAAGTTCAATCATTTTCCGCCAAAGTCTTTATCTAACTCTTAATGTAATCAAAATCCATATTGTTTTTCCAGAAAATTAATATTGAATATGCATGAAAAAGTCATAATATGACATAGATATCAATACCCATTAAAATACTGTAACTAATTATAGAAAAGGAAAAATAATCCTCTAAGGACTATTATTTCATAACAACAATGAACTTTCATTTTCTATCTACACTCACATTTCTTGATTATTCATATTATTTAATATTGAATAAATTATAAACATAAAATGATACATTAGGATAAAACTCATTGATTTATTTTTACATTTATAAAAAATCATTCATTGAAGTCTTAATGACTATTTTTTAGTTAAAATAGTGTAAAATACCTCTATAATCCTCATAATATATATTAGAAGGACATAAATCACATTACTATAAATTCTACTATTCAAGAGAAAACATATAATTCTATTAATTTTTGTATCAACTAGTATGAATCCATCATCCCAATCCATTCCTATTTCAAATACACTGCACTAGAGAAGTAGAAGTACTACCTATATCAGGTCCCATGGAGAAGGAAATTATATTTTTTACCATCACCACACTCGAGACATCATATAGTCTTAGTAACATATTCATCCCACGAACAGAAATTTAAATTAGTCCTTTTATCCCATAATTATTTCTTCTCCAACATCAATAATTATTTGAGATTTTGGAAAAAAAATTCTTAAGAAATTTATGGTTAACCAAATTTGGGGAACTCTTCTAAATTCATTTGAAATTTAGAGAGAATATATTCCTTGATTTAAAATTTTTTATGTAAATTTTTATCCCACACTATATATAAATTAAAATTAATAGACTTATTCTCTATAATATAAATATAAATATCAACCTTAAACCCTTCTTAAAAAATATAACGATTTATAAGAATAAAAATATCATACAAATTATATTTAACTGGAAAATGTGATAGTTCCATGAAAAATTCTTTTAGAGGGACCAAATATTCAAAAGCACAGCATCCCAATGATATAGTAACAATGGTTTTCTAAAACTTATAAAAATCGTTATTCATTTTTTTTTAATTAGGAGTAAAATATTCATCTGGATCCACTATATATTTATTTCAATTTGAAGTATATTAATGTAAACATTTATATGATATCTTGGGATTCTCTATCATGTACATCTTGTTAGGAATTTTTAGTGTCATTGGAATTATATTAATCTACCAAAAAAGTGGGGGAACAAATAGTGGGATCACTCTACTAACTATGGACAATAGTAATAATACCATTTAATACGTCATCCCCAACTATATTCCACGCTGAACAAGAACCAATATCATCATTGGAAATTTTATGACACAGATCTTCATTAGAAGTTTCATAAAATTATTATTTTTTGTGAAATTATATCCTTAGTTATGGAAGGGACATGAGGGGCCATATATTTACCTAACTTATTATTATTTTCCACTGAGTACAAATTCTAATTTATATTATCAACCTATGTTAGTTTACAATCATTTATTCAAATTATCATTCAATTTTATTCATTGAATAGATTACATAGTTAAATAAAATCATTGCATTAAAAATAATATATTTTTTAAATACCATACTGAAAGAATAAATAGTTTCAATTTTGAATTATAATTTCAGGTGGAAGTTGTTTAAATACATCGATCTCATAAAAAATCATACCAACTATGATTGGTGGTAGCTTTCATAATTCAATATAATATTTCAATGTATAACCAATACATATGTAAATTGGAAATATATATTTTTGTAAATATTACAAGTGATAATCCAAGGGAAACAGATAGACAATAACAATATGATATTTAGTTCAAAATCATTGGTCCATTTCATAAGTTTCGTAGTAAATTTACCAAAAAACCATAATCTTATCACCCATAGTTTATAATAATAAATTTTAAATGAGAATTAGAGAATTTTGTTAGGGGATTTAGAAGACCAAAATGGAATCCACAAAACCTAATATCTTCAATCGGTTTTCATTAAAATATCAAATATGGTATACACCTATTAAAATTTACAACAAACAGATAGTGTAAATTCGAAGAGAGGAGATATGCCTCATTTTTTTGAGAAGGAAATTTCTGAGGGGTCTAAATGTTGGAATAAATTTGGATCAATACGAATCTAAATATTCTTGACAGCACCCATTATAGAAGGTGAAGTGTACATTACAGATCAACTAATAATACATCTGTGAAGGATTATAAACCAACATTACTGCTCATTGGTTGATCTCCTAGGGGAAGAAAATCAATCATACAAGAGTTATTTCCCTTTATCCTCATTATATCTCATAAATAAACAAAATTATATCAAATGTGGTCTATTTATATATAAATAATTTATTTAATATGAATTTAATGTTTAAAATAATGTGTATTCTTAATATCTCATGAAATAAATATTGTGTTATGAAATACCCATTTGTTCTCAGTATGACTTCAATCATATCCAGCAATAAGGAAGATCATAATTGGATGCTAATTTTACTTAATAAATATTAATTAATAAAATTATAAATTATGGGTTAGTAGTTATTTAACAGTCTAGGATATTAATATATGAAAAACTTAAAAAAAGTCTATGTGTTTGGTTTATTGTTCCACATCCAACATCGAACATAAAGAAACATGAATATATTTAGAATAAATATACATATTCTGGTGTGATGATAAAAACATATCAATTAATTTATTTTTAAATAATGATAGAAAAAAATTATGAAATATTTACTGAAACAAAACAATGACAACATTTAACCGGAATGGTATTAAATTAATATAAAAAAACAACTATGAAAATCAATTTATGACAAAAAAATTATTTTCCTATTTTTTATTTGATGAAAAAAGTATGTTATTATTAGTTAATAATAAAATATATTTATAATTTAAATAATAGATTACTAATATATAATAATAAATCAATAGAAAATAATAATAATCAATTGTTAATATTTAAAAAAACTACTTTATCATAGGATTTTTTCCCACAATATTAGGATACTTTGTTTGAATATTGATTTGTCAATGTTTAAAATTTTTTCTATAAAAATTTAAATATTTATTAATGAATGAATAACAAATTATTAATATTATATTTTGAAAATATTTAAAAAAACTATTTTATGCACCCAAATGATAAAATTATTTTTCTGTACATATATTAATTTAAATTTGTTAAATGTCATTTATATATAGAATGATTAGGTAAAAATTTGTCAAAAAATCCAATATTATTATATTTAATTAAAAAATAAACTATATTTGATGTATATTAATTACATTAGTAAAATGAAAATTTTTATTTCAAAATAATTAATTTTATATGAGCTATACAAATTTTAATGTAAATAAATTAGATTAATATGTACTAAAATATTACTCTAATATAATGTCTACAAAATTAAAAATATATAAATATATATAAAGTAATTTAGTTAAATATAAATAAAAATGGAATTATTATAATTATATTTGTATGGTATAATTAGTATGAGAGAGATATAGAGTGAGAGATATCATACCACAAAAAATGGGAAAGTGTGGGAAAGAATGTGAAATGAACCCTTACATTATTTTCAGATGTAATTTTTTTTTTCTAAATAATTATATATAAGCAAAGATACAGTCATTAATTACTTCACATAAAACCATTTTCTATTTTTTATCTAATTTAAATCCAATTATATCATTTTTATTCATCTATTATATTAATATTGTTTTCACCAACCTTTTTGACATTCATTTTCTGGTCCCAAAAAATCCTACGATGTAGAGGAAATGGTAATATTTCATTTTCCAAGGGTTTCATAATTTTTTTTATGTTTAATGATATGTGTTTTATATAAATCCATAATTTGTTCTTTCTATTATACCAGTATATAGATACAATTTATGGATTCCAACTTTGTATGATTGTATTAGACACAAATAATTACAAAAATTTTTATAATTAATTTAAATATTATCATGACTATTTTATCATTATATAATAATAAAAATTATGTTTTATTATTTTCATTCCATATTTAATTAGGAAATCATTTTTTATAACAGATTTCATATGGTATACATGAAAAAATATATATGAACATTTACTTAGGAAGCGTAAAATGACCATAAGTGATGAAATCGTTTTAAGATGGTTCAATGGTACACATTAATATTAATTGATGTTAAAATTTTATAAAAATTTTAAATCGAAATCAAAAATATTTTTGAAAAAAAACAATGTTTTCTCAGTTTATTTTATTTTAAAAAAATAAAGGGTGTCTTAAATGATTAAAACAATATTATTAAACGACATATTATTAATGAATAAAAACTTATTAAAACTATATTGGTTAGTGGTTACAAGAGATATATTATCATTATTTGAATAAAAGGATGATAATAAAATTTGAATGAAAAATTATATCACCTGAAGTGGTGGTCTAAAATAGTAATTATAAAACATAATGAAAATTATTGTATTAGAAAGAGTATTAGGAACTATACATTATGTATTGAGTGTGATTCTTTGTACTGATCTTGATGCCTTCAATTCAACGAATTATTGATATTCAAGGGTATTAAGGATATGGTAATGGGACTGAAAAGAAGGATTCCAAAAAGGCATTAGTAATGGAATTAATTTTTCTGTGGAGTTAAATGGGTGGGGAAAGGGTGTTTTTATAGTAATGGATGAACTTTATTTTTGAATAAATTATTTTTTATGTAATTATTTATACTAATGAAAATGAATAATATTGTTTTAAGTAATATTATTGGACAATAAATAAAAATGTGAGGCATATTGGACATGAAATCCCATTTAAGACAAGATTGAATATTTAAGACACTCTCTTTAATGTAATGAAATAAACATAACATTTTACATGGGAAAATATATTATTGGACATCAAATCTTAAATACAGGTTTATAAATCCATCATATTAATTCTAAATGATTTTTTTTACAGTATACATAAATTTTAAATCATAAATAATAATACATAAATTTATGATCCATATTAAAAAATCAATGATATTATAAATTATATGGTTTCTGAAAATAATATATATTTTTTAAGTTTAACATACATTTTTTGAAAAACTATAAAATTTGACAATAATATTAATTTTTTATATAATTAAAATATATAATACATTTTGATATATTAAATTCTATATAATTAAAAATTATAAGGTAAAATTAATTAACATGATTTTTAGCTTATTATTATAGGGTTCTAAAAAAATTAATTAAAAAAATACATAATGTAATTTTAAAAATATAATCCATAGATTACAAAATAAGTTAATAATATATTATTATAATTTTAATTCTATTTTTTAGATACATTATTTTATAATTCATTTTATATAATGAAAATATTTATATATTCATATTTTGTATCCATTGCACATCCTAATATTTTTGAATTATATTATTCTGATTGATCGATTTAAAACTTCAAAATAAAATTATTACTCCCAATAGTCATATAATGTTCTATAGATCAAATAATCGCAAAATATTTATAAATACTTTTCAATAACTTTAATATTATTTCAATAATTATTATTAACATTATTTATATTTTATTATTTTTTAAAAATGAAATATAATAGTTTTTTATTAATATTTTTTATGTGTGAGATAATATTCAGTTACCACGGTATTCAAGAATATCATGTTGTAATTTTATAATTTACTTGTATTTCTATCCACATTTTTTCCTTTTAATTCATATAAAATATATTTAATATTTGTATGTAGTGTTTATATTAATTTATAAAATTAATTTTTTCAGGTGTATCATTTATATAAAATATTATAATTCACAAATACTAGAGTGGATAATTATTCATATCACAAAACACTATCACATTATTATCTCCCCCTTCAAAAATTAAAAAATAAATTCTGAATGTTAGTAATTAATAAATGATTAAATTAGGGTATTTTTTCTTATCAAATCCATAGATTCACCGATTATTACTTCATACAGATACTATCTCCATATAACTTTTACATTGTGAGTGGTCAAATTTCATGGAACTATATCACTATGATCTAAAATATCTACTGGATTCTCCTCATTAGAAGTAATATTTTCCAACTAAACTAAAACTACATTCATTTTCTGAGATGAATTAAGTATTTACATCTCAATGAAAAAAAAAATTAAAAAAATTTAGTCACATGAGTTATTTTTTGTGGGTGGGTAATTAAATATGTCAAAACCATAACATGATTAAAAAAATAAAATAGATTTATATACATAATAATAACTTTACCATATTTTGAAACCAGATAACTATCATTTGTGGAGGTATTTCAATGCATAATTTACACCTAATATCATACACTATAAACCATTGATGAATGTTAAAAAAATACTTGTACAAACCTTAATATGCTATAATGGGATACTGAATATCCTCGATCTATTTTACTATTTGTACTACTAATTTTTTTAAAAATATAATCATTTATCCATCATCATAAAAAAAATATTTGAACATTTCAACCCATAATGGGAATTATATGTATCCATCTAATTTTCTGAGTGGATTCATTGCTTTAATGTTATTATGGTAATAGATTACAGCTGATCTATGCCTTCTATAAAGTCTATAAAAAATGATATGATTATATCCTCCATTTTTTAATTGTATTCATAGATTAAACAAAAATTGGGTAATGGTTTTCTATAATAATGTTCATCTCTCGCAGAAATGAAATTAAGAGGATCATATTGATTTTTTTAGTAAACCATTAATGTTAGTATAATATATCAAATGTGGTTATCCATGAAACCTAATTACATGATTAATATATATATATATATATATATATATTACCATATTGATTGACTATAATGTATTTTGAAAATTTTTATGTTGTTTGAAAATCATCCATGATGAATCACCATAACATAACTACCAGTACTTCCATTATATTTGATTGAAATAATGCTGAATACCCCTGATTTATTTCATTCAATTTCCTCACTGGTATTGTTTAAATTTCATCATCACCATATAAATTTTTATCATTTTCATAAAAAATGTTTTTTCCAAGAGTATTTATATCTATTCATATATTATAATTTTAAAATTTAACTACATTAAATGATCACCATGATATATATACATACATGTATTTCCTTGATGGACAAGGAATTTTGAGAAATGGAAAACATCTAATATCACCTAAGTTATCTCTATCTCAAATGTTACACATAATAAAATATAATATGTTTCAATTAAATATTTATAGATTATTACATATTATTCTCACCTGAGTATATTTCAGGATATATTTTTTAAATATCAATATAATATTTCATGAATACATTAAATTCTTAATAATTAGATGTCTGTGAGAACATTAATAAAAATTAGGATATTATTACTTATTTTTTCAATTTTATGACCAAAATGTTATTGTATAATAGGATCTGAATCATTTCAATCCACATCTTTTATAAGGATTAAATTTTTTAATAACATTGATAATCATCCACATTATTGTTTATACTGATTTTAAATGAGTTTTGCAGTGGACTGAGCATTCACCCTAACACACGGGTGGGTGGAGGGGATGAATTATTGTTGACCGAATTATATTGATTATGATGAACATAAATCCATCCAATATTTATTGATTGAACCTACATTATCGGTATGGATATATAAATACTATGTATGACACCTCACAAAAATTCCATTATGTTATATAGATAATGTTAGGTAAAGATGAAACACTAATATTTAAAATGTATGACCGCAATGCGGTATCTTACTCCTTTTCATGTCGACCCCCACCCCCCCAAGTCATGGATTTTACAAGATAATTTTAATCTAAAATTACATTTGGTGTGGGATAGAATCAACCTTAACCATAACAGTACACAATATGAGATAAGTGAAGTATATTTACACTAAATTTATAAAATCATCAATAAAATGGTTTGAACATAATTTTCTATACTAGAAAAAATGGAATTATATAATTATCATCTAAATTCCTATTTTATTTTAAATTTTCTTCAAGGTGAACCTTCAAAATAATATTAAAAAACATCAATCCTATCATTGATTCGAGAAGAACATGATTCCATAATTCTCATGACCTTTATATTTAATAGTAGAAATATCCATCAGTTATCTCTTGACATTGGACTATAGTTATTACATTTGGAATTATGGAAATAGATAACAAACTAAGCCAATCAGAACATCATGTTCTAGTATTCTCAAACATCCACCCTTATGATAATATTATTGATTTTCTTAGTTTTATTATCCCTCTATTTGATAATAATATACTCACTCAATTAATCTTCATAATTATTTATTGACCACTCATGTATTCTTCCACCAATTATATAGCCTAGATTACGATGGTGTATATGTGGGTGTAGGATTCTATATGAAAGTCCCTCATTATCAAAGACTGAGTTGACCACCTATAATATCCTCATAAGTTACATGGGCTTGAATTTTTTAGGGAACTAGTAAATTATGTGTTCATGAATCTTAAACACTTCCAAATATAATATCATAATCATTAAAATTATTTCCCTGAATATAGATCATTTAATTTAAACCATAGAAACCAAAAAATGTTTAAAATTACAAATATATAAAATCTTTGCATCATCTTATGAAAAAGGATTTCTTTCTAATGTCATTTATCACCTTCCAATTCCACATTTTCTTAAACTCATCCCTCATCCTCCATTAGTGATTCCAGCATTCTATAGATTTTTTTAAAATATTCTAGATTTATTTATATAATTATACTTGCATTTAAGACAAAATATTACCAATATTTTCATATATTCACCCAATTAAAACAAATTGAGGATTGATAGGAATGCTATCTTAATATAATTATACATAAAAATAAATCAATGTGAATATAAATTGATTATCAATATTTATAATGCATCATATTTTATCATAAATCCTACAAAATATATAACACATCATATAATTATATTAGAAAAATAATTAAAAAATAGATGGTATAAAATCATATTATGGAAATACATAGGGAAATAATTCAAAACATTAGAGTAAATAATCATTACATGATATTATAAAAATAATTATCATAGTTAGGTATAACAAGAATAATGAAATTATTTTATATGATCATCAACAAGATGAATCAATATAAAACGTGTTATCATAAACATAAGTCTTGGAACCTCCCAGAGACAATCATCATAATGTGGATAGTCCCCCAGTTAATTAGGTTTACTCCCTAATATAATATATAATATCTCATGAGATATAAAATAATACCCAATGAATTAGTTGGATTCATAATTTTTGTAACACCCATAAAAAAAATAATACATTTATTTTCCATATGAGAGTAATGAAACATAAATAAATCATAATAATGATTAAAAACATGAGACTAAATAGAGATTCATTATTTTGATAGAATTCATAGATAAAATCTAAATATGACGTATTTTTAGGAGATGAATGAGTTATTACCTTTTCATGTTCATATTTGATAATTAATCACAAATCATTATTGTTGAGTTCTAATTGAGGGATTTTACGATAAAGATCTAGGAGAATGATGAATAAAAAATCAGTTGGGAAAAATATGAATTATACAAAGGAAAATTATGATGAAGGGAAAATTAAAATTTTACATAATTATAAATTTCAACCAATAGTGTTATCTAAAAAATAATTATTATACGTGAATGTTATTAATAATTTTAAAACATTTAATTGTGGTGTTTCTAAAATTTGGACCTGAAATTTTGATTATACCTACAACTTGGTTTACATAAAAGTTGGAAATTTAGGGGAACTAAATAATTGTAAAACCCATAAAATAAAAATTATAGTAAACTTTTTATATTTATACTTAAAATATATACATAATGTGAATAATTTCATAATAATTATGTATCCAAAATATAGAAAATCGATTGGAGTGACTAACTGGCTAGTCATGTGGGAGGCACAAAAGATGCATTTTAATGATTTGGAACACATTTTTTTAAATCACAGATCATATAAATTTGAAACATTACATAAAAATATGATAATGTAAATATTATGTTATCACGTGATAAAAGAAGATTAGGGTTCCAATTAATATGGAAAACATTATAGGTATGATAAATTATGTTAATGAAGGGTAATACATCAATAAAATAATACAAATTATTCCAAAAAAGTTTCATTTTCAAGAATAATTTGATCTCATAAAACAAAATTATATTGGAATGAGTTGGTTACCAAAAATATACCCCCAAAATTTATAAAATTAATTGGTAACAACCAAATTATAACATGAGTGGTAATGTATTTACAACAACTGGGAATCTAGAGGTTTGAAAATGAGAGGGAAAAAATAAAAGAAAGTATATTATCTTACAATGCGATCCCATCTTGTTCCTGTCTTTCATTGAAAAAATTTCATTAAATTTCGACATTATATTCAATTCAATCCACCATCCATGTTTATTTTGGATGGTTTTTCTAAATATAGGAAAATATAATTAACTTTTTACATGAAATTTATGTCCGTTACAAACCTAGTATTCATCTGACCCTTAATGTCTTCACAATCCCCCTTGTGTTTCCCATTCCATAATAATATAATATTCTTAAGAATGATATAACATAAAATGGTTATCAGTTTCCCATAAAAACTATGTAATTGACTACAACCATGGTGAAAGGAAGCTACAATGACTATTATTTCTTATCAAAAAACATCCCCTTTTCTCCAAACTCACAACACATGAAAATTCATATTATTCAATATTGAAGGTATTTTTACCATCCTTGGATAAATAGGGAAGGAAGTAAGTAAATTTTGTTAAAATGTTTTAAAAATCATCCAATGAAATCTAGTGGAATTGTTTTCAGTTCAAACATTGTATCATCCCTCCCGAAACCTCATAATATACAAAAAATAAAAGAAATCACATTGTATCACAATATCAATTCTTCTCAACAAGAGTAGAATAAAAATGTTGTCGTATTGTAGATAATATGTTATTCATCCATCATCACCATCCATTATTAGTTATAATCCACTACATTAGTGTGGCGGAAGAACATCTTATATCACTACCCATGGCGTAACAACCCAAGCTTCTACGGTACGTTTCCCTTTCAATAATGTAATAGCTTGCATTGTATACAACTTCGATATTTTAACACACCGCGACCAATCAAACTAGTGGTTATGATTAGTAATACCAACATTTTGAAATTTTATAAATTTAATATTTCAAAATGGAATTAATTTTTTGATTCTTAATATCAAACTTAGCATAGGGTGAATTTTTGGTATTTTTCTCAAAACATTAAATTTTGGATGAATAGTGAAAACAAAAAGTTATAGTTTAAAACAAAGTTTTTATTAAAATAATTATTTATTTTATTTAAATTTATTTTAGGTCAAAATAGATACATAATACCTTTATAATTTCAATTTAATTCATTGGAGTTAGTTTATAATTATTTCACATATATAAAAATTTCATTGAAATTTTTAACTGCCTTTTACCCACCTACTAGGAGGACTGGAAAATTTGAATAAAACATAATTTTACCTCTTATGTGAATTTAATTTAAAAAATTTAAGATACATGGTTGATATCAGTATGTAAAATTTGGTCCAATAAGATTAAATTAATTTTAGGTGAATAATAAATTTTTTCTTTTATTTACCACGGTTACAAGTAAATAGGGTAATAAAGGGTAAAAAGGATAATATTATTACCATAACACATGTCATTATTATATTGGATAAGTTTAATTCTACCAAAAATAACATTATAAATATAATAGGATTCATTAGATCCACATGGATTAGATGAAGTCATTTGTTATTATTTAATTCAAAGAAGAGTTAGAAGTGTCAAATTCAAAGCTTAATAACTAAATCATTTTTAATATATGGTAATACCTAAGATAAATTATATTATAAATATTCAATAAAAATATAAAAATATTTCCTAAGTAATGGTTTTATATTTATTTTTTATACAATAAATAATTTAATTTATTTTTGACACAATGATGAGGCAGTAATAATCTAATTATTTAAATATTTAAATATTTCATATTATAAATATCCAAGTAAATGTAATTTTATACTTTTTAGGAATTACAATAATTTTATAGATTATTATGACGTGTTAGGGTTGGTTAGATGAATTTTTTTCAAAGTAATAATTCTTTTATGAATTTAGAAAAAACAAAATACCAAATAGTGTCTAAATTGACATAAAATAGTTTTTATAACAAATATAATATTATTAATTCAAATTCTATTTATAAAAATCTAATGATCTGCAAAAATACCAATATAATAATAGTTTTATCATTAATGAACCACATGGGGTTCTTTTAGAAGTATATATTATGTCTATTAACCATATAATATAAAAATACAAAGAGACACGGTAAATGTCAAACTATTTAATTAAGAGTTAAATCTAAATGATAAGGTTAATATAGTTACCCAAAACAGTATAAAACTTGTTGGTTGAGTTGTTTTAGACCCATCCCCACCTTATACTTTAAATAATTAATTTTGGTTCCATTATAAACCGAATATGATTTTATTATAAAATAGTATCTCTAGCTTTTCCTACGGTGCCCCTCACCCCTCTAATAAAAGGGCACCCACCCTTCCCTCAAATTCACAACTTCAAAGCCTTTTGTCTCAACCAAAATCTGCCTAATTAACCTCTCAACTATCCTCCCTTTATAATATAGGACTTACATTATCCATAAATCCATCCTATGAAGCCCTTTTGATCAGATCAAAAGGAAGAAACTAAAGAAGAGGTAAATATTTCATCACCTATTTCAAGAACCTTTCTTCTTACAAATCCTCTTTCATGGCTATTACCATTATAAAATAATAACTACAATATCTTATATATACATTGATGTTATTATAAATATGTGACAACCATATTAATTATTCTATCCATCCTTTTAATGACATGTCATCAGACGTGCGTGCGTACGACTTACCGTCTCCACTTTGTGGTGTAATTGTTATTCAATACATTATTTTTTGGATGGTTATAATAATGATGTGAATTTTATTTTAATAATAAATATAACATGATAAAGATTCTGTATATATGATATAACATCAAATTATATATTATTTTAAAATCAAAATAATCACATTGTCTCCCATGCGTGCGTGCGGATTAACGTCTCCACGAACGTGATGAGATTCATTCCCCATCATAATCTATTCAAGACTAATTTTCTTTAGATTATTAAAAATAAATTTTAATGATTTAATAAAATTATTAATATGAATAATATACAACCTATTCATGATAAACACTACTTACGAAACAAATCATATAAATGAAAACAGATCATTTAACACTCGAAACGATGATAATACTAAAATATTATTAACAATACAATATTAAAAGTTCATATATGATATCATATTAATTTATATGATTATTTTATAAATTAATAACAATTATTTTACTATTATACTAGAGGTTAACCTACCCTTTACCAATTAGATGTTCAAAGTAAGGGGTTTCTTATCTCACTTTTAATTCCATGAGATTTCCATTTTTCGCCACTTATTTATTGCATATGGTGTATTGTGTACTTCAATTTTATATATATTATAGAGATTATATTTTTATTCATGGTATTATGTGATTCATTTGGTGGTTATTAACTTTTTTTCATATGGATCTATTGACTACAACGATGTATGGTTTTTTCATCTGAATTTTATTCACGTGAGATTCATGCTATATTGTCCTCTGTTTCCTTTTGTGTGGAGTATATACTGCCCCTGATTTTATTATTTTTGTAATATCATTTAATTTATGGGTATATAAATCCTCAATTTATGAAACTTATTTCATGGGGTTTATGTTTCATAAGTTACGAAATCGGTAAGGGAATTACAAATTTTAATTTCCACTCATTAGGTTTTACGCATAATTCATTGATTATTTTACTCCATGATTATTTGTGGAAACACTATTTATTATTTGTGTAATAATTTCCACTCCCCTTTATGTGGATATACTTTTTGTACACATAATCACTCTATTGATAAATTCTATTGTCATTGATACGAGCTTGAGAAGAGAAATTTTAACTCAATCTCCATTTATTGAGTTAAAAATCCAATTCATTGGTGTTGTTTTTACAAAAATATGTGTGAATGTCCTCTAATTTATTTACACTAAATATCCAATCACATTGAGTGTATTTATATTTGTAAAACATAATTATGTCCTTGATTTATCCTTAACCTAAAAATATGGTCTTTATAAGTTATTCCATCTCAATTTACATTCCATTGAGTCTTGTTTGTTATTATACACCAATTCACTTTTATATTGGTTATATAATGTACTTTGACATAGTATATCATGAATCCAATTATTCTCATGATATTATAATTTTTGTATTACCTCAATTATTAGTATTTATGTGTCTATCTTTTGGTTACGAACTCTAACTAAAATATCATTTTATATGTTTTAAAGATTTATTATTCCAAATCATTATCTTTAATGTCCTTTTTTAAAATATGGTTTTAAGGATTTATTTATATTTACATAAAAGTTTTAAAATTAAAATTACATTCAATTGTTTCAAATTGGTATGGGAAACATTGATTAAAAAATATATTTTTAAACGACTTCTTGAAAAATATTGTGACTTTTATATGTTTTCAAGAAAAAGGTGGATATTTCTCTCAAATTGTTTTTAATATTACTTTAATCTATGTTTACATCGTTCATTATTTTATATTTATGTTAATATCATACAATACAATCCTCCATATTATATTGAATTAGTTATGTTTGACTGTGTATGTGATATTTTTTATACCATTCATGGTTTGTGGATAATGTATTGACATTTAGTATACAAGTTTTAATATGAATGTTTATGATATGTTTCAAAATTCTCATATGAGGAATGAATTGGACTTATTATGTGACGGGTGGAGCCTTCTATAGCTCCACGATGCATAAATAGGTCTCATGAGACAAACTAGTGTCTTGGAACAAGGCATTGAAAAAATCATAGTTGTAGTCTTGGCACAAGGCCTTGACTATGTGGTTATGAAAGTATTGAATTATGAAATCCATCATTATGAAAGTGGTTGTTGATATTGCATGTGATTATTAGACTAGTATAATATCCATGTGAATAATTTAATGGAATTATTTGATTTTATCTTTTCCATATTATGTTGAAGTTCATGTTTAACATGATTTTGTTTAAGTCTTAGACATTTTCTTAAATGATTATTCTTATTTATGAAGGTTTCCGCTATACTGTTATCCTTAAACAGCATCTAAACTCACCACTTTCTGTGTTTTATTTTACCCACGATGCGAAGAATTATATTATGACTGACCTACATAGATAGTCTATGCAATCACTGTTTTGTCTATGAAAAAATGTTTTTGTAGTTTACCATTTTATGATATAATGTAAACCTTATGAATGAATATTATACTTCCAATTCAACTAAACTAATCGATCATTCAAGACATGATCTTTTTTTATCATGCCAATGATACATAAAAATACAATGACTCTAGGCTTCTGTGGTCGAAGTGTTATGGTTGGTATCATAGGAATTTTATTACAAACTATGAAAACTAGATTTAGATAAAATCTGATTAGGGCACATAGCCCTAAGATAGACATTGAGGATTAATATAGAATAACATCCTAAAATTTTTGTATTTTAGTGATTTCGGGTGTTTTCCAACAATTACATCCCTCTTTGGATAAGAGCATGTAGATGCGGCTCGGCACATATGTACATTGGGGTAAAACCTGAAAACAGTGCTTTGAAATTTACTCGAACGGGAACTGGTGCACGACAACTTGCCTTGCTGCACTCTTGGTTATGAAACTCCCAAAGGATATGCTTAGTATAATTTAAATTTTCTTTACAAACCAATTAGAAGTATTTTAATATAATATGAAAATAAATGACCTTGGTCAATCATAAGGTGTTTCAAATTTAAAATATGGTCTCATGATATTCTCTATATGATTTTATGACTACTGTTACTCACACAATGCTTTCTGGTTAGTAAATTACTGGATTCCTAGGAAGTAATAGTAACATTGAGAATGATGTACGAGTGGGAATGGTGGTGGAAATGAGAAAAAAATTGGAATGTTGATAGGTGTAAAGAATATAGTGTTCATGCCAAATCGGTTTTCCAAAAATATGATAAACAACATATATATTAACCAACTCCCCGACTCAACAAAGAAATGAAAGGTGATGATTGATAAGAGCTCCAGCAGTGGAGACCATAGAGAAAAAAATTTCAATTTCCGTCATGCAGGAAATGTGGATGGAGACGCCCAGGAAAGTGTCTCAATGAAACAAATAAATGCTTTACGTGTGGGAAAGAATGTAATAAAGTAAACATTTACTGAGGAAAAATGAAGAGTATTATTCAAGGAAATAATAATCGTCCCATGAATCCATTTACATACATTTGTCGTAAATTTAGGTGACCTGGACATTACCTGAGTTAATGACCTGTTCTGTAGGATATTTTCTTGTTCAAATAGGATGCTATGTGGGAAGAAATGATTGGAGAGATGTTTAAAAGTATTAGTGCTCCTTGTTGGTGTGATTACTTTGGAATAATTTTATCTTGTATTTTTAACCCTGTAGTTTTTCATGTGAAAATGATATTTGAGGAAGAATTATATTTTCCTGTGTGAATATAGGTATAAATAACCACTTGGATTTATATAATCATTGGGTTTGAGGAAATTACAAGTTATTATATTTTGTGATGAAAATCCAATTTCTGGGATAAAATTTGTCGTTATAATATGTTATGGTTATTTTGGGAATTTATCTCATTTTGGAAAAGTTATAAAATACAGTTTTTGAAAAAGGAAAACACGTCGACCGTGTGATAGCCCGTCGCATTGGACAAAGCTGTGGAAATCAAACCCACAACCAGAGTGTGTTTGGGATTTATTGCCAACCACCAGACTACGCGAAGTCCATTATTAGTGTGATTAATTATATATAGTTAACTTTTTTTGATCAATAAATAGTCGATTTGGGATCTTATTTCTTATCAGATGAATACCCTTAGTATAAAAAAATGATTTGTTGATTATGTGATAAATGTTATTTTGGAAGGTGTTTTCTCTGTTGGGAACACTTTGTGCCTAGGAAAAATGGAATACTATGGGATTTCATTTGAGGAGTAACGGTGGATGTTTATCTATATTTTTTATGGATTTACAATGATTTGGGTTATTTATGGAAATGATTAACCTATAATATATAATATGTGATTAGTTTAATTACTTTAAATATGTGACCTTAAGAGTAGTCGATGTCTTTTGGAGATACAATTTAACATGGAAGACTACATAATTAAATTCTTCTATGTTTTGGGTTTCAATATTAGTTTGGATTATATTGAAATATTTTGAGGAAAACTGTTAGTTGAATTGTATTTATTTACCTTTGGGGTATTTTAGGATTAATTTTAGAAATTATGATTCGTGTTTCTTTCTCTAATGGAATAAACTTTTGAGGGATCATCTGATCTTGTGTTAACCATTTTGGTTTTGATTAATCTCTAAAGACAGGGTAATTATATAGTTTATCCTTTGTGGATCATCTTATTCTCTAGAAGTTGGTTATAGTTCATCCGGTGGGACCAAGTCATCTTGAATTCTCATCGTTTGAAAAAAATAAGTTAGTGGTATAAATTTATTAAATAATGAAACTCTACATAAAATGTAATAATATTTATTTAAGTTCTTAATCAATGTCTTAAATAAATTCCTCATCTTTATGAAATGTAACCTAAAACAAAAAAACGCATTGTCTGTTTACATTTCCTACTACGAAACAAATGGCCGTTTGTCCCATCTGAATTTTGTGGTTTTATTGTTGTTAAATTTCTCCTGATCATGTCTTCAAACCCTCTGCATCATAACTTGACACATAGTTTATCATCCATATACATGATTTCCTATATGGATTCATAGTATTGTTTATCTGGGGTGACAGTTCTACTTATCTTTCTTTCTATTAATGTGATAGTTTTATTGTATCTTTTTCCGATGTGGGACATTCAATTATATTCACAAGACAAATTTTAAAAACTGCGAGGACACAATTTTTAAAATGGGGGAACAATGTAACATACCAATCTTCCACGGTACGTTTCCCTTTGAATAATGTAATATCTTGCATTGTACGAAACTTCGAGATTCTATCACACCACAACCAATCAAACTAACCGTTATGAGTTGTAATACCAAAATTTTGTAATTTTACAAATTTTATAATTCAAAATGGACTTCATTTTTAGAGTCTAAATATCAAACATAGCTTATGTTTAATTTTTTGTATTTTTCTGAATTCTTTCAATTTTTGAAGAATAGTGAAAACATTGAGTTATAGTTTAAACAAAAAAATTTATCTTAATAATTGGTTATTTTATTTAAATTTATTTTAGATCCAAATAGATAAATAATATATATATATATATATATAAGTTCAATGTAATTCATTGGAGTCAGTTTATAGTAATTTTAGATATATAAAAATTATATTGAACTTTTAACCGTATTTTACCCACCTTTTAAGAGCATTTGTAAATTTGAATAAAACATAATTTTATAGTTTCTGTGAATTGAATTTCAGAAATCTGAGAGAATCTGTTGATATTAGTTAGTAAATTGTGGTTGAATAAGGTAAATATAATTTTGGGGAATAGTAAATGTTTTACTAATATTTATCACAGTTAAAAGAAAATAGGGTATTTAAGGGTAAAAATGATATTTTTATTACCCAAGCACATTTACTAATTCTATTGGATAAGTGTAATTCGACCAAAAACAATGTTAGGAATAAAATATGATCCTTTAGGTCCACTTGTATTAGATTAGGACATTAATTATTATTTAATTCAAAGAAGAGTTAAAAGTGTTAAATTCAATGCTTAATAACTAAAACATTTTTAATATAGAGTTATAGAGAAGATAAATTAGATTATAAATATTAATTAGAAAGGTGAAAAGTTTTAAAACCTAATGGTATTTTATTTATAGTTTTTAGACATTATATAATTTAATTTATTTATGACTCAATGATGATGCAGTAATTATGTAACAATGAAATATTCAAATATTTGATATTATAAATATCCAGATAAATTTAATTTGAGACTTTATATGAATTCCACTAATTTTTTAGGTTAATATGACATGTTAGGGTCATTTATATGAATTTATTTGAAGTAATAATGTTATTTATGAATTTAGAAAAAAAATAGAAAATAGTGTCAAAATTGACATAAAAGAGTTTATAAAACAAATATTATATTATTAATTGATATTCTATTCCTAAAAATATAAAGTTAGGATAAAATAATTATATAATGATAGTTTTATCATTAATAAACCACTTGGCTTTTGGATGGAAGTTTTTAGTATGTTTATTAACCATCTAATATAAATATTCAAAGATACATGTTAAATGAAAAACAATTTAACTAAGAGTTAAATCTAAATGATAATGATCATATAGTGAAACAAACCTATATAAAACCTATTTATTGAGTGTTTTTCTACCCATAACTACCTTAGCCTTTAAATAATTCATTTTGGATCCATTTGAAACCGAAAGTGATTTTATTTTAAAATAGTATTTCTATTTTTTCCTAAGGTTCCCCTCTCCCAACTTATAAAAGGATACCCCCCCTCCCTCTAATTCACACCTTCAAAGCCTTTTTCTCAGAAAAAAACTACCCAAATACCCTCTTAACTGTTGTCCCTCCATCCTAGAGTCCTTTATTTAGTCATAAAAGAATCAAAGGGAGCCATTTTTATGAAACCAAAGGGAAGAACCCAAAGAAGAGGTAAATATCTCATCATCTCATTCAAGTTTCTTTCTTTTTCCACTTCAACTTCCTTTGTTGTTTCTATTGTTAAATAATAACTCCAGTATCTTATATATAATTTTATTTTATTATAAATATCTTACAACCATGTTCATTATTCTATCCATCCTTAGAATGGCATACCACCATACGTGCGTACATACATGTTACCGTCTCCATGTCGTGGTGTAATTGTTATTAAACATAATATTATTTGAATGGATATAATAATTAGGAATAATTGATGTAAATAATAAATATAAATCATAACGATTATGTATATGTGATATACCATCTAATTATCTATTAATTTAAAATCAATAGAATGATATTATCGCTCGTGCGTACGTACGGATTATCGTCTCCACGAAAGCAATGAGATTCATTCCCCATCATAATCCATTCAAGAATAATTTTTATTTAAGGATTTAAAATAATATTTAAGGAATAAATATCTTTTTGAAAATTAATAAGATATATCCCATTCATAAAAAATAGTAATTACGAAACAAATATTATAAATGAAAACGAATTATTTGACACCTGAAATGACGATAATACAAAAATTTTATTAACAATGAAATATTAAAAGATCATATATGATATCATAATAATGTATATGATTATTTTTTAATTTAATAACAATATTTTCACCATTATAATGAAGTTTAATATACCCTTGACCAATGAAAATTACAATGTAAGTGGTTTCTTATCTAACTTTTAATTCTGTGACATTTCCATTGTTCGCCACTTATTTATTGCATGTGGTGTATTATATACTTCCATTTGATATATATTATCTTGATTATTTTTATATTAATGGTATTATGTGATTCATTTTGTGGTTATTAACTTTTTTTTCATACGACTCGATTGATTACAACGAAGTAAGGGTTTTTCATCACACTTTTATTCCTCCAAGATTCATGGTATATTGGCCACTATTTTCTTCTGTATGGAGTACGTACTACACCAAATTCTATTATTTTTCTAATATACATTAACGTATGGGTATTTACATCTTTATTGTATGATACATATTTAATGGGGTTTATGTTTCATAAGTTACCAAATCCTTAAGGGAATTTCAAATTTCAATTTCCACTCATTGGGCTATACGCATACTTCCTTGATTATTTTACTACATGATTATGTGTGGAATCACTATTTATTATTTTTTTAGCAACTTCCACTCCCCTTTCTATGGATATACCTTTGATACACATAATCACTCCATTTTTAAATTCTAAAGTCATCGATATGAACATGATAAGAGTAATTTTAACTCAATCTCCATTTATTGAGTTAAAAATCCAATTCATTGGTGTTATTTTTACATGAATAAATGTGAATTTCCTCTGATTGATTTACATTGAATATCCAATCATATTTAGTGTATTTATATTTTTCGAAAAATAATATGTCCTTGATTTATCGTTAATCTAAGGATACGGTAATTAGAAGTGATTTCATCTCAATTAACATTCCATTATGAATTTTTGTTGTTATACAGAATTCACTTTTATATGGTGTATATAATTTACATTGACATAGTATATCATGAATCCCTTTATTCTCATAATATTATAATGTTTTTAATACCTCAATTATTGGTATTTATGTGTTTCTATTTAGGTTAGGAACTCAAACTAAAATATCATTTTCAATGTTTGAATGTTTTATTATTCTAAATCTTTCTCATTATTGTCCATGTATTAAAATGGTTTTAAGGATTTATTTATATGGGCATAAAATTTTTAAATTTTAAATTACTTTTAAATGATTGAAAGTGGTATGGGAAAATTTGATTCAAAAATATATTTGTAAACGGCTTCTTGACAAATATTGTGACTTGTATATGTTTTCAAGAAAAAGTGGGATATTTCTCTCAAATAGTTTTGAGGATTATTTTCATCTATGTCAACATCCTTCATTATTTTCGATTTATGTTAATCTATTACAAAAAAATATTCCATATTGTATTGAATTAGTGACGTTGGACAATGGTTGTGCTATTTTTTATACCATTCATGGTTTTTGGATATTGTATTGACATTTCATATGCTAGTTTTAATATGAATGATTATGTTACATATCAAAGTTTTCATATGTGGAATTAATTGGACTTAGTATGTGATAGGTGGAGCCCGCTATAGCTCCTTGATGTATCGGTAGGTCTCATGAGTGAAACTAGTGTCTTGGAAAAAGGCCTTGACAAAATATTATTTGTAGTCATGGCACAAGGCCTTGACTATGTGCTTATGAAAAAATGGCATTATGTATTCCATCATTATGAAAGTGGCTATTGATATTTCATTTTATTATTATACTAGTAGAATATCAATGTGAATATGTTAATGAAATTATTTGATTTTATTTTTTCCATATTATACTGATGTGCATGTTTAAAAGGGTTTTGTTTTAGTCTTATACATTGTCTTAAATGTTTATGCTTATATATAATAGTTTCAATTATATTTTTATCATGACTGAGCATCTGATATCACCCCTTTCTATGTTTTATTTTTCCCAGGATGAGAATAATTATATAATGAATAACCTATTGGGATAGTCTGCGGGATCTCAGTGTTGTCTATAGAAACAATGTTGTTGTAGCTTTTCATTTTATGATGTAATGTAAACATTATGAATGTATCTTGTAATTCCAAGGCTACTAAACTAATTGGTATTTTGAGACATGATCTTTTGTGATCATGACAATGATACATAATAATGCACCGACTCCGGTCTTCTGGGGTCGGGGCGTTAGACTTGGATCTGCAAATTATATTTTCCTCCCATATCACATTGGAGAAATAACATATTCAAAGCACCCATATTCATACCTATAAAATAAAACAAAAATATAAAATTGTGTTCCATAATCAAAACATATAAAAAATTAATCTGTATATTAATAATTTCAACAATATATTCTCGAAGGAATATGGGGAAAATCAATATTGGTATTCTGTTTTAAAGTCATTTGAATTTTAGAGTGAAAATATTCTATATTTTAAAAATATTTATGAAATTTTATCTCCACCACATGAAATCATTGAAAGGACAAAGTGTAAATATATTCAATAGAATGATAAATCCCAACATTGAGGCCCTATGTGAGAACCATATAATGTTCTATAAGCCAATGAATATCATCCAAATTCAATTAACTAATTTAAAGGGCTAGTTCATTGACAACTTCTTATTTTGGAGGTCCTAAATTCAAATAATCATATTATAACAAGGAGGTAGTATCAATGGTTTTTTAAAACATAGAATATTAATTATAATTTATTGTTTTATTCACATGAGTGGTAATATAGCCATATTAATCCACAACCTATTTATTACACGTTGTATTACATGAATGTAAAAATATATGAGTAATGATTGAATGTTTCATCATGTAAATCCGGATATGAATTAGTTGAGTCAGTAAGATCATATTAATACAAAAAAAACGTGTGGGAAGTAACATTGGTAACACTAAATTCACATTGAACCACATCACATAATCCTGAGAAGACATAGTCCCCATGTTTTATTGTCTTTGATAGAGAACCATTCTCCTCACAATAAATTTTCTATGATTGGTCTTTAATATGACTTTTAATATATTATTTTTATCCTAAAATAATTTCATTAATTATATAACGTATCATTGGTTCTATTAGTTTTCAAAACTCTTTAGGGAATTATTTCTATTACAACTTCTTCTTTCTCTTCTCAGCCACGAATAGTGTACAAACAGGGCGTCAAATTTTTGTATAGTCATAAACATTTAAATGATCCCCTATTTTAAGAGAATAAATGAAATAAAAATAATTAATTCATAAATATGATCTATAAATAATACATAGATTAAATTTTGAATCCAAATTTGAGGTGGATGTGGTTTCAATACATTGATCGCATCATAAACCCCTGAAACTGAGAGAATATAGTGTTATTATTTCTAAATAAAATTTCAACGGATAAGTAATGATGATGGAAATTGGAAATAGAGATTTTTTTATATAGAATAAGAAAAAATACCAGGAAAACAATCCAGATAAAAAAATGATTTAGTGAAAGTCTCAGTATCATGGGTCTATTCCATATGTTTTATAGTGGATCCACCACAAACTAACGATCTCCTTATATTGATTCGATAATAATCATTTTAAATGATTGTTGAATAATTTTTTTTGAGGAATTTAGAAAACTAATATGGAATTCAGGAAACCAAATTTCTTGATGTTATTTTATTAAAAATTCAAAACATGATATATGGATAATATATTTTCAAACAAACAAAAAGCGTAAATATAGAGAGTGGAGATGCAATCCATTTTCAGAAAAGGAAATCGTTGAGTGGTGTTAATGTTGAAATAAATTAATATCAATAAGAATCACAAAACTCGTAAAACCACCCATTATAGAAGGATTAGTAATCTTTATAGATCGTCTGACAATAACATATATAAGGATCAAGAATCAACATTATGGATCATTAGTTGATCTCTTGGAGACATAGAATCCAACATATCAGAGTTCATTCAACTAATCCTCATTATATCTAAGAAATTAATAATATTTCAATAAAAAGTGTTATATCAATATAGAAACAAGGTATACAATATATAATTAATGATGAAAATAATAGATAAACACAATATATCATGAAGGAATGTTGAGTTATTAAATATCATTACATTCACAAGAGAACATCAAATGTATGTCGTAATAAGGAAGAGAGTGAATTTATGTTAATTATACTTAATACATACTAATTGAGGAACTATAAATTCAAGGGGTAGTAGTTAATTAACACCCAACAATATTAGTATATGATTAATTTAAAATAGTTCCATATGATGGGTTTAATTATAGAAAACAATTTATGAACTATTTATTGAAATGAAATAGGTTCTAATTTTTTTCATTAATGTTATTTAATTAATATAACTAAAAAAACCTTCAAAATAATTTTATGATTAATATATATTTATCTAAAATTTATTTTTTATTTGAAGAGAATAAGTATGCTATTTTTATATATTAATAATAAAATATTAACAACATGAATGATAGATAACCATCATATAATATGTAATGTATTGGAAATAATTATAATGAATTGTTAAAATTTTTGGAATATATTTTCTCATATGAATTGTTTTCCACTATATTATTGTATTTTTTATATAATGATTTATAAAATTTTGGAAATTTTATATGTAAAAATATGAATTATTAATTGAAAAAGAATAATAATTTTTTCTTAAGATTATTTTTTAAGAATTTTATAAAAAACAAGTTTTATACACCCAAATGAGAAAACTAATTTTTTGTACACATGTTAATATTAATTGGATAAATTTAATTATTATATAGAATCATTAGGTCCAAATTATGAAATAAATTAAATATCATTTATTTTTTTAAAATAAATTAATTTTGATTAACATTAATTAACAAATTCAATGTAATATTTTTATTTAAACCTAACTAATTTAATATGAGGTAAATAATTTTTTTTATATAAATAAATTAGATTAATATATAATATAATATTAATATAATATGATATTTTAAAACAAATATATATATATATACTCAATAAATTAATTTTGATGAATAATGGAATTATGTTAATCATATTTTAATGGTATAATGAATAAGGGAGTAATATAGTGTGATAGATATCATACCAACAAAAATGGGGATGAGTGGGAAAGAATGGTAAAGGAACCATTACCTTGAGTTATTAAATTTTTTTATGCTTTGAAAAACTCTAGATTTGAAATGATACATTCATTAATTACTTCAATTTGATGAATTTTCAATTTTTCGAAATTATTATAATCTAATCATATCCTTTTTATTCATTTATTATATTAATATTTTTTTCACCAACCTTTTCAACATAATTTTTTTTGTCCAAGAAATACTATGATGTAGAGTTAATGGTAATATATCATTTTCAAATTGTTTCATATGATTTAGGGGTTTCATATTTTTTGTTCTTTTGAAATACATAATTTATAATGCATTATATAATATTATGTATGTTCAATTCATGGAATCCTATTTATAATGAATGTTTTAGACAACCATTATTTACTATGATTTTTATTTAAAATAATTTCAACCTTATCTGGATTATTTAATCATTACATAACAAAAAAATTATGTTTTCATATTTTTATGTCATATTAATTTATGAAATAGTTTTTTATAAAACATTCAATAAGTAATAAATGAAAAAATATCTACATTCGCTATGGTAGTAAAAAATGATAGTTAGTGATGAGATGATTTTTATAATGCATAATTTCTTGTTTTATTCATAATAGGTGTAATATATCCATCTGATCAACCACATAAGTATGAAGGATTCTAATACATGAATGTAAAATCCTCTATTTTAGTATGGGGTACTCCTTCATGAAAATTGTGGATTGAATTTGAAGATTCACTAAGAAAATTTTGATCCCCCAAAAATCAAGGGAAGAAATAATGAGAACAATTAAGGAACATTGAACAATAACAATGAAACATGAGAAAACATTATACCCACATTCATGACCCTCTGACTAACAACCAATCTCATCACTGGAAATTTCGTAAGACCAATATTCAATAGGATTGTCAACATATTATTTTTTTTCTATAATAATATCATTATTTAAAGATGGTAAAATAAAGACCATCTTTTTACCGAACACTTTATTGAATTATTCTGAGTATAACACCATCATTCTCATCTCACCATATGTTACATTATAAAATTATGGATAAATTATTGTATAACATACGTATTTTAACGGATTTCCTAGTTTAATATAGTCATTATTATGAGTAGAAATTTTTTCAAAAATCCCCTCTTAAATGAGTATAGAGTTTCAATTTTTAATCCATATTTTAGATGGAAATGTTTTAAATATATGGATATCATCAACCCTATTGCAACTGAGAGTTTGGATAATTTTCTTACATTAAAATAAAATTTCTATATACAACTAGTAATAATGGATATTAGAAATATAGAATTTAATTTTAAATATGTTATGTGATATTGCATAGAAACCTTGGAAAAATAGAATGATGGACAGGGATTAGAACTTTATTTCACCTTGATTCAATGATTTATCACATGAGATAAAATATATTTTTATTTATTCTATAACACTCTCCATAATTGTATACAATGATGAAAAAATACCTTGGAATCCTCATTTTGTTTTTTACATTATGTTTTCTATCAACATGATATCATTAATATTTATATCTGTGTTATCACTTATTTTCACATATATATAATTCTACTTATTCCATATTTAGTATGGGTACATGTTGTTTAAGTATTATTTTGGAATTATTTATTCTAACATTTATTCCTTGACATCATGAGTTGAATCACTTCTATAAATGTTCATTTGAGCACACCCCTTATTAAGCTTCCATATTACATGGTTATAAATAGATGTTTTTCAATTGAAATGTTTTGAAGGATCACACATCTTTAAGCACTTATTGTAGATGTTGAAGACTCATAATAATTAAGTAGTTTTATATATAGTGGGAAAATTTTCATTTTTGATACATCTAAAAACATATTTCATGGTTATTTATTTTTTCCTATTTGTGTAAAGATATAAACCAAAAAATATCATTATAATTTATTATATTCAGTTTTTTTAATTATATAAATATTGATAAATATATCTTTGGATTTGTAACGCCCCGACCCCAGCTACCCAGAGCCGGTGCATTACTTCGTAACATTGGCATGATCCCAAAAGATCAAGTCTCGAAAGACCGATTAGTTTAGTAGCCTTGGAAACACTAGATACATTCATAAGTCTTTCATTACATCAAAATTAAACAAACTACAAAAAAACATGGTCTTCATATTCCACACTCATATCTTCACTGATTATTCTTGCAAGTCAGTCATAAAATACTTCTTCACAACCTGGAAAATTTTTAAACATTGAAAGGGGTGAGCTCAAATGCTCAGTAAGGATAACAATAATGCGGAAGCTTTCATAAATAAACATTAACATTTAAGGCAATGTATAACTAAAACAAAAGCCTTTTAAACTTGAACATCAACATAATATGGCAAAAGTAAAATGAGATAATGCCATTTACTTCTTCACATGGATATTCTACTGGTCGAATAATCACATGCAATATCAATAACCACTTTCATAATGATGGAATGCATAATGCCATACTATCATAACCACATAGCCAAGGCCTCGTGCCAAGACTACAAATAAGATTTTGTCAAGGCCTTGTGCCAAGACACTAGTTTGTCTCATGAGACCTGCCGATGCATCGAGGAGCTATAGCGGGCTCCACCCGTCACTTATTAAGTCCAATGCATTCCTCATATGAATAGGTTTAAACATATCATAAACCATAACATAATCATATCACATAAACAATGCATAAAGGAAACATAACATTTCCACATTTCAATCACAAGATATCAATACAAAACATTGATATAATAAAAACGCTTTCAAAACCATTTTCAATACCAAAATAAAAGAATGTTAAAACATTGTATTTATTTTTCTTTTTAAAAAAAGGTATGGCTTGTAAAGGAAGCCGAAACTCAAATAATGTTCACGGCGGCGGAGAAGTCGTTGTCGCCGCATAAGTACGGAATGAAAAACATTCCCTTTTTGTCATTTAGTAAAATGCTTCGTATAAAAAGATTCCTTTTGAATAAACTTAAAAGTCAAAGGGGTTTATACACCGTATAAAAGAAAGTTATGTATAAAACCAAATATGCCTCAATGAAAGGAGATTGAGACGAAGTCCTTAAAAAGATCATTTTTAAAATAAAATAGATATATTATGTGTATTCACTATAGGTACACATAAATAAAGTAAAAATACAAAATAAGACATAATAATATCATGACATAATTTGAAAGTAGGAGATTAACCCAAAGAATGGAAGTTGGGTTAAGAAGTTCCCTTACCTTGTGTCCGACTTGACTCAACCGTTCTTTAACCTCCTGAATAATAAACTAGAGTTAATATATACCTTATTAAGAACCATTCTCAATTTCATTATCCTTATTATATCACTTATTACAATGATATGATCATTATGTAATTATTTAAGTTAATAACGGTCGTTTTGTCGATCTTTGGTACTTGAGTCAAAAATAAACTTCTTATGATTACAAGTTGTTAATGTGGTGAAATATCCATTATATCCAGAATTATATTCATAATTTAGATGTCATATATATCTTATATATCCAGTATATTCATTCATTTATAATATTACGTAACATTTAGAGGTAAGAAATGAAATGCACCGTTCATGGAGACGGTAAGCCGTACGTACGCATGAACGCTACTTTCATTTCAATTTCATATTTAATGGAACTAAATCATAATGATATAAATGTATAATATAATTCCAGTATAATATAGTGTATAATACCATTTAATCCATCCTTTATACATCCCACATATGGCATTAACGATTCAAATCACTTTGAGGGGGCGGTAGTCCGCACTTCCTAAAATGAAATTATCGCGTTTTACCCATAATGGAAATCATAAAGTAAGCCATAAATGAGAAATACAGAAGCATAAGTAAAACATAAACACATTATATATCATATATAAATATAGTGACATCTTAATGGCCACCTTTGAAGGTGTTATATGAGTGTTGAACAATCATCATTTCGTGAGGCAGAAATTCGCCATCCACAGAAACCGTATGTTCTTTAACCATTAGATGTAGGTGTGTGTAAGTGTAGCTCGAATACTTCTTATAACAACATCCTAGTATATTGAGGATACTGGTGTTGTTACAAAATAAATGAATAAAAAGAGTTTAGGGGGTTGGAGAAGAAAAATAAAACAAAACAACATTAGAAAAGACATTACCTCAAAATCGGGTAACTCTTTTTGATTTGAGCCAAAGGCTTCCTTGGGAAGAGTTCTGCCCAAAGTGAGGCTTCTATGAGTAAGGGAGGAATGTTGGGAGAGTATTTGGGCAGAGGTTGGCCGAGCCAAATGGCTTGAAAGTGTAAATGAGGTGGGAGAGGTGGGGGCCTTTTATAAGTGGAGAGGAGGGGCACTTTTGGAAAGATTGAAATGTTACATTATTTCAAAATGCTTTTTCGGATTCTAAAGGTCACACACTTATATAATTCGAGGCTAAGGTGATAAGGTTTCGAAATCTCCTCATCCAATAGTATTTGGACAAGTGTAAGCCTTGGATTTTGCATTATCTTCTCATTTTATTTAAATCGTTAAATAATGAGGTCATCGCCACATCATAATGATGTCATAAATAATTTAATTTATTTAATGTCTAAAAATTATAAAAAAAATACTATGATGTAGGAAATCCTTTTAGCTTTCTAATGAATATTTTTAATCAAATGTTGGACTTGTTTAACCCCACTTAAAAATTGTTTTAGTAAAACATTTTATGTTAGTGTCATTTTCACTTTAACATTAAATAAAAAGTAATTTATGTTATTTCCCAACAAAAGTGGATCCATGGGGTCCCCAAGTTAGGCCATGGCTTGTCTTGGTCGGCCATGACACAACCAATGAGGTTGGGACATGTGTCTAGGTCATTTCATATTATTAAAGTATTATTTATACCTTAAACTACCCTAATTACCACTAATCGCGATTAAGAACTTAATAAGTTACTATTCACCAAAAAATTATTTTTATCCCATTGAACCACATTTTACTTCTTTATGACAACCATGTATGTCGGATTTTTGAAAATCAAATCACAGAAGTGGTAATATTTCATTTAAACGAAAAATCAGTTATTTAACAACCACTTAGTGGTTTCACTATTCATCAAAAATTGAAGTTTTTCAGAATAAGGCCAAAATTTCACCCTAAGCTATAATTGATATTCCGAATTGAAAAATGATGTCTATTTTACAAAATTCCAAACATATTAGTTGCATTAATTAATTTTATAATTAATTCCCGCTGTCACAACAAATAGCGTGTTTTTAAGAAACAATTTATATCAAAAGATTGGCAATTGTTTATGTCCAATTTCAATGTTAAATTAATTCTAATGACCACCATTGGATAAAATGGTAAAAATATATTCTAATTATACTTTAAAACCATCAAATATTATAATTTATCACTATAAATTATTTTGATTAAAAAAGTTGTTTTAAGTATTTTTCACTATTTATAAAATTTTAGAAGTTCTCAGAAAAATACCAAAAATTCAACATAGGCTAATTTTGATATTACGAATACAAAAATGAAGTCCATTTTGACATATAAAATTTATAATATTTCAAAAAGAAGGTATTACTATTCATAACGGCTACTTTGATTAGTCGCGGTGTTTTAGAACTCGAAGTTGCGTACAATGCAAGCTATTGTATTACTGAATGAGAAGCGTATCGTGGAAGCTCGGGGTGTTACATTCTCCCCTCCTTCAATAAATTGCGTCCTCGCAATTTGAAATTTTTTTCTTTGAAAATAAAAGGTTGAAAATAGTAAATACCTTTTAGGAAAACCCACATCGGAAATAAGATTAATAAAATTTAGCCTTAATAAGAGGGAAATGGAAATAAGAAAGTCACCACCAAATTATGATCTTGATAAGGAGAACATTGGTGGCAATTAGAGACATATAATTGGAGGAAAAACGTAAATATTTATAGGGAGCGATTGGGGTCATCAATCACAATCAACTGTCAAATTGAGGGCCTCAAAGCCTTCAATCTATGTTGATTTAAAATATCATCAGTTCAACAAGACATAAGGTATTAGGATAACACTTTTTTTTTTGTTTTAATACCCCTTTACTAAAGTTTAAGAATAAATTTATTCATTGAATAACAGATAGGTATATATATATTTATGCTTGACAATTAGAGTTTCAACCTTCAGCTCACCTTTCACTCAAAAAGATAATAGAACCTAAAAATATTATACTTATCCTATTTGTATAAGGTTCCAAATGTTAACACATACCATTTAGATTAGTAAAATTATTTTTTAATAACCAGGGACTTCCTGTAGGCTAGTGGTAGGAAATAAAGGCCTGTCGCACTATGATTGTGGGTTCGATTCCTGCAGCTTTGTCCGACGCGACGGGTTATGCCCCACCCTGCAGGTTGTCCTTTTCCTAAAACTATAGTATCATAATATTCCAAAAATAATCTTCATAAATTTTTTAACCTTAAACAATACTATCCATGGTTCAACTTAATCCATTCCAACCTTAATAGTTATCCAAAATACATCTGTCCAACTCACAGTCCAAATTTTATAAGGAAGGTAAACATAATGAAGATCCTTTATCCCACGTAACAACATGTGAACACCTTCATCATGTATTCTTTTTAAACATACTGAATTACCATGATCCCTTATTCCTTATAGAATACCAGATATACTCCTTCTATCCAAAAATGTATACAAAACATCAATCAGTTTCAAGGAAGTTAAGTATATCCAATATAATTTATCCAAATCAATCACGTCTTATTCCAAAATCACAATCTCAGTATCAAAACCATATTATGGTTTATATTTCTCTCAACCATATATTTTCCAAAAATTTAACCTACTGTGGAGTCACTTTTCTTGGTTCCACACAATCTCAAGTCCTTGATGAAATAGTACTGCAGTACAATCCTTATATACTCCATAATTATTATAACCAGTACATCATTGATACAACACTCAAATTAAAAAAAATCTTTAATAACAACATAAGAACTCTAATCATTACTCCTCATCTGTGGTAGTATCATAACTTGATTATTATCCAATAACATCTTTTGGGGCATGCTCTGATGATTTGGACATTGGTTTGCGTAGTGTCCCCAATCCTTGCAGAAGAAGCATTGTACATTTGAAACCATTTTCTTACCCTTGCAGTCACGCACTTTGTGTCCTTTTTCTCTACACTTATAACAAACTCCCATTCCCTTTAGGCAAGTTCCATGATGTTTCTTCCCACAATTACCACATATTGGAAAATTCTTCTTTCCCCTCATCCCTTTATCCATCATTCTCTCTTCCATCCCTTTCATCTCTTGCTTCGCTTCAAAGCCATAGGACTCAGAGAATTCTTTACTTATCCTATTAACACATGATACTATTTCTTCATATGTTGAGAACACATGGGAGACTATTTCCCTTCGAAATGTTGGCTTAATACCGTGAAAGATACTATCCTTCTTACTCTTTGGATCATATGTACCGCTGGAGTTCACATTCCTTCTACTAGGCGCCATTTCTATACAACGGCATAAACTAGGTTAGTTTATGAATCAAAATACATAATTCCATACTTGTAAAACACTTTACATAAATTGAACTATTTATGGATATAATCCATAATCATAAAAAGAAATGTTTTCTTTGAGGAAGTATGTACTCATAACCCTTCATAGTGGTTTGTAAGTAAAATGAGAATTATCCTAAGAATATCCCCCGGGAGTGTCGTAACCAAGAGTGCAGCAAGGCCCGTTTTCGTGCACCAGTTCCCGTTCGAGTCTAGCTCAAAGCGGTGTTTTCGGGTTTTACCCCTAGGTACATCTGTGCCAGAGCCGCCTCTACCTGCTCGTATCCAGATAGGGATGTATTGCTCGGAAAAGTCATAACATCTCTATAATACCAAAATTCTAGGAAGTTCTTTTATACTAATCCTCAGAGTTCATCTTAGTTCTACGTGCTCTAATCAGAGTTTATCTAAATCTAGCTTCCAAGGTTAGTACTAAACTGCCTCTGATACCAACTGTAACGCCCCGACCCCAGCTACCCAGAGCCGGTGCATTACTTCGTAACATTGGCATGATCCCAAAAGATCAAGTCTCGAAAGACCGATTAGTTTAGTAGCCTTGGAAACACTAGATACATTCATAAGTCTTTCATTACATCAAAATTAAACAAACTACAAAAAAACATGGTCTTCATATTCCACACTCATATCTTCACTGATTATTCTTGCAAGTCAGTCATAAAATACTTCTTCACAACCTGGAAAATTTTTAAACATTGAAAGGGGTGATCTCAAATGCTCAGTAAGGATAACAATAATGCGGAAGCTTTCATAAATAAACATTAACATTTAAGGCAATGTATAACTAAAACAAAAGCCTTTTAAACTTGAACATCAACATAATATGGCAAAAGTAAAATGAGATAATGCCATTTACTTCTTCACATGGATATTCTACTGGTCGAATAATCACATGCAATATCAATAACCACTTTCATAATGATGGAATGCATAATGCCAGACTATCATAACCACATAGCCAAGGCCTCGTGCCAAGACTACAAATAAGATTTTGTCAAGGCCTTGTGCCAAGACACTAGTTTGTCTCATGAGACCTGCCGATGCATCGAGGAGCTATAGCGGGCTCCACCCGTCACTTATTAAGTCCAATGCATTCCTCATATGAATAGGTTTAAACATATCATAAACCATAACATAATCATATCACATAAACAATGCATAAAGGAAACATAACATTTCCACATTTCAATCACAAGACATCAATACAAAACATTGATATAATAAAAACGCTTTCAAAACCATTTTCAATACCAAAATAAAAGAATGTTAAAACATTGTATTTATTTTTCTTTTTAAAAAAAGGTATGGCTTGTAAAGGAAGCCGAAACTCAAATAATGTTCACGGCGGCGGAGAAGTCGTTGTCGCCGCATAAGTACGGAATGAAAAACATTCCCTTTTTGTCGTTTAGTAAAATGCTTCGTATAAAAAGATTTCTTTTGAATAAACTTAAAAGTCAAAGGGGTTTATACACCGTATAAAAGAAAGTTATGTATAAAACCAAATATGCCTCAATGAAAGGAGATTGAGACGAAGTCCTTAAAAAGATCATTTTTAAAATAAAATAGATATATTATGTGTATTCACTATAGGTACACATAAAGAAAGTAAAAATACAAAATAAGACATAATAATATCATGACATAATTTGAAAGTAGGAGATTAACCCAAAGAATGGAAGTTGGGTTAAGAAGTTCCCTTACCTTGTGTCCGACTTGACTCAACCGTTCTTTAACCTCCTGAATAATAAACTAGAGTTAATATATACCTTATTAATAACCATTCTCAATTTCATTATCCTTATTATATCACTTATTACAATGATATGATCATTATGTAATTATTTAAGTTAATAACGGTCGTTTTGTCGATCTTTGGTACTTGAGTCAAAAATAAACTTCTTATGATTACAAGTTGTTAATGTGGTGAAATATCCATTATATCCAGAATTATATTCATAATTTAGATGTCATATATATCTTATATATCCAGTATATTCATTCATTTATAATATTACGTAACATTTAGAGGTAAGAAATGAAATGCACCGTTCATGGAGACGGTAAGCCGTACGTACGCATGAACGCTACTTTCATTTCAATTTCATATTTAATGGAACTAAATCATAATGATATAAATGTATAATATAATTCCAGTATAATATAGTGTATAATACCATTTAATCCATCCTTTATACATCCCACATATGGCATTAACGATTCAAATCACTTTGAGGGGGCGGTAGTCCGCACTTCCTAAAATGAAATTATCGCGTTTTACCCATAATGGAAATCATAAAGTAAGCCATAAATGAGAAATACAGAAGCATAAGTAAAACATAAACACATTATATATCATATATAAATATAGTGACATCTTAATGGCCACCTTTGAAGGTGTTATATGAGTGTTGAACAATCATCATTTCGTGAGGCAGAAATTCGCCATCCACAGAAACCGTATGTTCTTTAACCATTAGATGTAGGTGTGTGTAAGTGTAGCTCTAATACTTCTTATAACAACATCCTAGTATATTGAGGATACTGTTGTTGTTACAAAATAAATGAATAAAAAGAGTTTAGGGGGTTGGAGAAGAAAAATAAAACAAAACAACATTAGAAAAGACATTACCTCAAAATCGGGTAACTCTTTTTGATTTGAGCCAAAGGCTTCCTTGGGAAGAGTTCTGCCCAATGTGAGGCTTCTATGAGTAAGGGAGGAATGTTGGGAGAGTATTTGGGCAGAGGTTGGCCGAGCCAAATGGCTTGAAAGTGTAAATGAGGTGGGAGAGGTGGGGGCCTTTTATAAGTGGAGAGGAGGGGCACTTTTGGAAAGATTGAAATGTTACATTATTTCAAAATGCTTTTTCGGATTCTAAAGGTCACACACTTATATAATTCGAGGCTAAGGTGATAAGGTTTCGAAATCTCCTCATCCAATAGTATTTGGACAAGTGTAAGCCTTGGATTTTGCATTATCTTCTCATTTTATTTAAATCGTTAAATAATGAGGTCATCGCCACATCATAATGATGTCATAAATAATTTAATTTATTTAATGTCTAAAAATTATAAAAAAAATACTATGATGTAGGAAATCCTTTTAGCTTTCTAATGAATATTTTTAATCAAATGTTGGACTTGTTTAACCCCACTTAAAAATTGTTTTAGTAAAACATTTTATGTTAGTGTCATTTTCACTTTAACATTAAATAAAAAGTAATTTATGTTATTTCCCAACAAAAGTGGATCCATGGGGTCCCCAAGTTAGGCCATGGCTTGTCTTGGTCGGCCATGACACAACCAATGAGGTTGGGACATGTGTCTAGGTCATTTCATATTATTAAAGTATTATTTATACCTTAAACTACCCTAATTACCACTAATCGCGATTAAGAACTTAATAAGTTACTATTCACCAAAAAATTATTTTTATCCCATTGAACCACATTTTACTTCTTTATGACAACCATGTATGTCGGATTTTTGAAAATCAAATCACAGAAGTGGTAATATTTCATTTAAACGAAAAATCAGTTATTTAACAACCACTTAGTGGTTTCACTATTCATCAAAAATTGAAGTTTTTCCGAATAAGGCCAAAATTTCACCCTAAGCTATAATTGATATTCCGAATTGAAAAATGATGTCTATTTTACAAAATTCCAAACATATTAGTTGCATTAATTAATTTTATAATTAATTCCCGCTGTCATAACAAATAGCGTGTTTTTAAGAAACAATTTATATCAAAAGATTGGCAATTGTTTATGTCCAATTTCAATGTTAAATTAATTCTAATGACCACCATTGGATAAAATGGTAAAAATATATTCTAATTATACTTTAAAACCATCAAATATTATAATTTATCACTATAAATTATTTTGATTAAAAAAGTTGTTTTAAGTATTTTTCACTATTTATAAAATTTTAGAAGTTCTCAGAAAAATACCAAAAATTCAACATAGGCTAATTTTGATATTACGAATACAAAAATGAAGTCCATTTTGACATATAAAATTTATAATATTTCAAAAAGAAGGTATTACTATTCATAACGGCTACTTTGATTAGTCGCGGTGTTTTAGAACTCGAAGTTGCGTACAATGCAAGCTATTGTATTACTGAATGAGAAGCGTATCGTGGAAGCTCGGGGTGTTACAGGATTTATATCTTGTATCAATGTTTGGTAGTACATTTTTTCTTTATGGTACTATATATAGAATCCTCAATCTGTTTCTTCATTATTTTAAAAATTGGATGGTAAGATATCATTACTGATTTCGATTTATGTTGCAGGTAATTTATGGATTGATATGTTATGGTTTATAATGACTTCATTGGTCTCAAATACAACTTGTAATAGTATATATCTTACCACCATAGTAATATTGACCATTTTATTTGTGTATTTTGATGAGAAAATATTTTTTTAAGCCACTGGAATATGTATATATATTAGATAACATCATGAATCTTTATTAAAATATATATTATGATTTTTTCAAATAATTTCATCCCATTATAAATATAATAATTTTAAATAGGGTTTGGGAAAGATACAGTAAGGGGAATTTACCCAAATAATTTGGGTGATAATTTACTTAATTATCACATTGATACATGATGGATGGGCTTAATACTACACACATGGGTAGACCCTCTTAGGTGATGTTAATTTGGAAGGAAAATTATCTTTATAAACATTTATCAAGGACTTAAGAATGTTTTTAACCAATTATATTAGAGAACCTAGTATTAAAATAACCATTTATAAATAAGCTTTAAAAAAATAGAGTCATGGGTTGATATAAATGTATAAAATTATTTGTTTTAATAAATGGAGTGAATAGGGAATTTAAATTTGGATTAAAATTTTTATATTCATATTTTTTATATCATCATAACAAATATGGACTTATTATTTGCTTGAAATAGGTTCATGAAGATAAATATATGAATGGAATGTATCTAGAAACCACTACATATTGGTGTAAAATAATGGAGAATATGAATATAGCCATGATATTTATTAAAAACTATATTATGATGGAAATGGTGAGTTTCATAATCATAAATATGTTAGTGATGTTGAAATCATAATAGAAATTATTTCTTAAAAACTAATATTTTTTAATTGATGATGTGATATTTGGTAAGGTATTTTTCTATATTCTAAATATTATTATGTATCATCTGAGAGATAAAAAGGTTTATTGAATTTACTTTTTTATTAATAGTTTGAAATCATATATTAAATGTTGTTAATATATATGAGAAATTATTTCATGGAATGGATATGTTTTTTGAAGATAAGTATTTAAGAACAAAAGAGTGAGGGATGGAAGTGTTCAAGGATTAGTATATGTTTGATGAAGAGATCATAAATGGTGGGATTATTTTTTATATTTTACATTAAGAAGTCTCAATATCATTAGGATTTATGATAATCGATGATATTTTCAGTAACAATTATCTAAATTTTTTATTATTATATAACTTTACTAGTGCGTGGTCTTATGAAGTATTTTTTAATGCTATTTTTGGAGTAATGATAGTGTTAAATTTTTTGGTAGTGTATAACATTAATGTGGTTTATAAACTTTTACATTCAAGTGGTTTCTTGAAAATTTATTTTATAAGGAATATACGATTAGGGTTTATACATACATGGATATATATTATTATATCAATGAATGAATTTTTATGTAAATATTTTTGAAATAATAAATCCAAATATAGTATGGTAAATTTCATATTTTATGTTATATTATCAATAATGATTATATTGTGAATACAATCACCTAATTTACTCAATGATTATTAATTAAAATTATAAGGATGCAATTTCATAAATTGGGGTTAATGTAACAGCATGAGATCATACTATTTTTTTCGTTAAAATATGTGAACGTGTATGATATCATTCTATACATGAAACAAATATCATAAAAACCCATGATATATTCAGATACAATAATAAATTCTATGTACTACCTTTGAAACAACATATTTGAATTAACTTTAATAAATATGGGTATCCTTAGTTTTATGTATTTATTGTAGAATAATATTTTGTACTTATAATACGAAAAAAATTCATTTTTTATAGGTGAATCAACTAAGAATATACTTTTCTTGATTAAAAATATAATATTATAAAATTTGTGTATTATTTCATAAAAAGTGATATTATGATTATATAATAGTAAAATATATTGGTAATATGAACAAATGATTACCAATAAATTAAGTATATACTGATCAAAATAAAAAATAAAAAATTATTATTATTTCTGAATGATATCTCCGAATATGAACAATTATCAACTATATTTTGTGACTTCATTTAAATATTTAATTTTCAATTTGTATTATTTTTTTACAGAATAAATATCAATATTTTTTAATAATGATAATTTATTCAAAAGATAATGTTTATGGATTTTAATCAAATTGTTTTTATTTGTGAAAAAAATAAAAATAATCCTCCCATTACATTTTAATTTCATTTGATAAGATGGGAAATGTGTTTATAATTATTAGGTCCAAATAATGTAACAATTCCAATATCATTTTTATTCGTTGAGAATAAATTTGATATGATAATCATTAAATACCACTATAAAGGAAAAATGGTTCTTCCCAAAGAATTGGTTATTTTTTATTTATATCTAATTTTATAAAAATAAATTATATTAATATACATTAAATTATGAATCTAATAGTATTTTTTTAAAATCTTAAAAAATATTTGTAAACTAATTTAATTAATAATAAACAATAAATAATTATAGGAAACTTGTAATGTATGAAAATAACTTTTTCTATAAAAATGATATTATATTATCTATTATGTATTCATTTAAATTTTAAATTTATCCTATTTAGAAATTTATATTTTTAAAATTGATCACAAATAATGATTTAACACGTCTAAATTAAGAAATATATGTAATATAAAGTTTTTTTAATAAAAAACCACCATGGTTAAATTTTAATCAAGATTAATAAGAGTAAAATGTGTAAATGAAGTATCAAAATTTTTTAATAATTAAAATGCCACATAAATCTTCGAGAAATTATTTTTTGTTTGGAACTCAATACCCAAATTTATCATATTACATTTATCCCATTATATCTCCTTTCTCCCAGGAACCATTATTACGATACATTACCTACCATTATTTTGGAATGATTTATCTCACTTTTTTACACATTAAATGATCCTCCTTCATCACACCAAATCCAAAACTATTGATTGATATTACACTAGAAATCTATAGAATTTAACTCTTTTACATACCATATACACATTTTGTATCCCGAGAATCATCATGGTTCTATATGTCCTTTATTACCATGTGATGCAATAAGAGATGATCGAAATTCACAACCTAAGTATTACTCAACCATTCAATTCTATTCATTATCCTTCACATGTAAACTTATCAAAACTGACTCTAACCATATAGAAATACATAGATAAGTATAATTAATATATATATATATATATATATATATCCTTGTGTGTGTGTGTTATTATACTTATTTTATTACCATTATTTATTCTTCTATACATCATTAGAAAAAATTAATATTTTGCAGACGAACTTGTGCAAACTATCACCTCTATGAGGGTTGTGTTTCATTTTTTATCATCTAATTTAATGGATTGTTCTATAAATGGGTTTTGTTTTTAGATTTTTTATTTATAACATTATTTATATGTTTCAAAAAATAAAAAAATAACTTTATAACTAATATTATAAATATTATATCATTATAACTTAAGCAGTCATAATAAATCATATTAAAGGGAAAAACTTTTTAGTAACACTATTTAATATTTTTATATCAATTAATTATTTTTAAAAATAATTTTAGTCTTAATATATTATATTAATAATCAATAAATAATATAGTTTTCTTTGGTTATAATGATATTATATCTACAAAAACTCAAAATTAACAATTTAAAACAATTGGTCCATGTTTTGTTCAGTTTAACCACCCATATGAAAAATAAAATATACTAATATCATGGATTGGTGTGGGATTTTTTTATAATTTGATTTAGATATCTGAATTTCTTTTTCTATTAGGTCATTTTGAGTATTGTATAAATTTTTTAAGAAATCCCCCATTCTAAATTAAAAAACACAGAAACGTGTTCATCAATAATTTAATCCTCACGGATGAAAAAAATATGACATTGATAGGAAATTATAGAATATTATAATATCATTAAAATTTTACTAATTTATTTTATATGATCCAATATTAATGGAATTTTGAAAATAAATAGATACCAAAACCACTTTTATGAAAATACTTAAAATATTAAAATATAACTTACACTCAGGGTTTAATATAAGAAAAATTACCAGATATATTAATATTTATAGAATAATTTTAAATTTGAAGTTTAAATGTTTATGGCTATGAATATAGTTCTTGGGTATTTATTTAATTAACATAATTTAATTATTCTTGAGGTTTTTTTAATGTGTAGAACACATCAGGACAAATATAAGGGTTATCCTCTTAAATTCTCTTACATGCATCATTTTTTATAATTAACATAATTTAATTTTTGTTGTGTATATATTTCATTTTATAGACATGATATAATGATTTATAATTTAATCAATAAATATTATTCTTAATTTCAATCTCTATATTCCATGTGGTTTTATATAGATTTTTGTGAAGAATTAGTAGTTTTCTTGGTTCCAATTCTGATTCTTTGTGACCAATAACATTTTATATGACATGTTTTATTTTCATTGTTTATTCTCTACACATGTATATATTTTTATATTAATATTTCTATTTCATGAGATTTATTAGGTGAATCATGCTCCCTTGTTGAATTGTTTAATTATTTATTTGTTTACCCATTATTAAGTATATTTCGTAATTCATCATTCATTAATTATGATATTATCATTATCTTGAACTTATATCCTATAATATGGGTAAACTATACACATTAATTATATTATTTTATTACTATTTTTTGATTTATTACATTATAAACCCATTTTCAAATGTTTCAAACCTCATAATGGATATTTCTGATAATGAATGTTGAGGACTCAAGTATTCTTTCGTTGACTTATAATGTTTCATATGGAAATTTTTTTCCTCATGGTTGGGTTATACCATACAAATTTTTTTATCAAGGGTTTTGTAATAATATTTGGTAAACATATATTTTAATATAAATTAATTTTTTTTACTATTCTTATAATGTGAGTATTAAAAAAAGTAAATTTATAATAATAAAAAGATGTTTCCATTTTACATTCACATGTTTTGTCTCCATATCCATATTTAACAAGATAATCATTATAAATTTTAATGGTCCCATTATACGATATTATATTTATATATAATTATTTTTAATTAATTAAAATCCATTATTCAAACGTTTCATTTGAAAGAAATAGTTAAATTTGATTTACATTAATGTCAAATATGTAATCTAAAAGATATTTTATGTTTTCACATAGATTTCCATTATCATTTATAATGGAATTAATATAATTGGGTTTATGAATAATGATATATCCAATAACATATTTATATTATCATTTGATGGATTAAAATCATGGTACCAATGAATTATATTGTTCATTACTTATTTTCGAATATCATCTGAAGAATTATTTTTTCATATTTGTTTTTCATCTTTGTCAACATCTATTAAATATTCATTTTCTATAACGAGGATATTCTATTTTGAAACCATCATACTTCATTTTCAATATAGAATATATCCATTTAATTATATAACTTATAGAATAACTTACTCATCAATCTAAATGGTGTGAACATCACATTTTTATATGAAACATATTGAATGATGTTCATGTATAAATAATGTTCTTCAATTGAAATGGTGAAAACATTAAATTTCTCTATATTATTATTCAAATATTGCACATTTATAGAAAAAAGTTATTTAGTTTTTAACCGTACAACTTATTTATATATGTGGGTTACCATGAATAAATAATTTTTTATGATAGTTGTAAATGTATTGATATTCATTATTATTATTGACTCCTAACACTAGTGGAATTTGTATTGAAATTAAATATCATTTCTTATAAAAGTACTTATTGTTTTATTTAGTAAGGAATTACATATAAATTTTTTTGAAAGTTATTGTTAACAATTATGGTGTATGTTTTATCTATAATCATGTGGTGGGTGGTGTGAAACAATGTCTTCTTAGATATATTATTTTTTTTAACAAATATAATTTCATTATTAGCTTGAATTACCCCCAACATGGTGTTTATAAAAAATCAAGATATAGAAATATGATATTTTTAATTAATGTAATATTTATAACATAACAATTTTAATTGCTGAGTATAAACTGGACTAACTAAATTATGAAAAGAATATTTATTATCCATGTATAAAATAAATTACTCATATAACAATTTATTATAAATTAAAATAGAAATATTTTCAATTTAAAAGAATTATTTTTCATGATATATTGTTCTTAATAATTCATTATATTTATTAAATAATTATATTAATTATTTTTGGTGAAATAATTTAGTAATATTTTATATTATATTCAATAAAATGTTTTATCATTATTGTAATACATTTTCTTGTCCTAAGATAAGATCTAAAATAGTTTAATGCGTCAAATTTCAATTTTATGAAAAACTGTTTTTTGTTTTGTTTGAAAAACTTATTTAAAAATACTTATTTATAATGTCATAATGAATATCTGAAATAATTAAATTCATTATTTAATTCAACATGTGAAAATTATAATAGAGTAATTTTTTTAGAATTTTATGAAATGAATAAATTTTCACTAATGTTATAAAAGTAATGTTTTTTATTATACATTTTCTACTCGTTATGTAATTTAAAAGGATCCATTTTATTTTAATAATATAATTTTAATAGAATTTGTGTAATGGGAATAAATTTTTTTGTTAAACATTCATATAAAATCTTTTTATACATATGAAATCATTGTCCATAGAAAACCACTATTTCATTATAGTTCTATGATTATTTTATGTTATATCATTCATGTCATATAAATTTAAATAGGTAAAATTTAATATATATTTTTAACATTGATAATTAATATAAGGTAATATATTCATCATAATTTGTTTCATAATTAATAGTAGAAAATTAATAATTATTTATCACAATTAATGAGTAAACGAGTTTACCGAGGGTTAAACCAAAAGTTAGTTATTGGTTTCATAATTATACTAGTATAAATCATTTTGTCAACTCATTTTTTTGGCCTTACAATATCCCAAATTTAAATATATTTTAATTGTGAAGTAGTTATATTTGTAATATCATTATCATTTTATATTCTTTAGTGAAATCCCCTAGTTGTTTTTATGTGGGTCCACTCCCTCATTTGTAAAAGTACACAAAAATAATCTCATATCGAAACATCTAGACCCTATTTAATTTTAAAAAAACAATAAATACTTAAATTCATAACAATAATTAACACATCATATAGGCCTTGATTTTATTTGGAATCCCTCCTAAGAAACATTTTCTATCAAACCTAAAGAGGTTTTCCAAAGATGATTTATCAATCATAATCAAGAGTATTCTTTATTTTCCCTCCACCTTAGTAATATATTACTCAGCCATGAAAATTTAATTAAATTAGTATCTACCATTTAAATTGATTATATATTTTTATTTACATTACTCCCACTCTTCTCCTCTCATATTAAATGTGAAACTAAACCATTGATCTTGTGTATGGAGTACTATCACCTCACGAAATGATGTAAATCATTTTCGATAACCATATATTAGGATTATTTGTAAATATTGATTTAATATATTAATATGATATTTATGTAATTGTTATCATTTGGTAATTATAAGATTAAATATACCTTATCACATTCCAAATTATTGAATGATGATAATTTCACTCATGCTCACATGTGGACTACGACTTCCACAACCCAATGTGAATCATTTTTTCATATAATATTGAAATGTAAGTAAATAATGATATATTTAATGAATATGTATCATATGAATTATATGAAAATTATTTAATAATGTTAAATTATAATAAACCATTCATTCAATTCATTCATAAAAAATGGAAACAACAATCATGTATTAATACATCATACTATCTCCATGAATTTTGTAATTCGATTATATAAATCCTAGTTTTCTGTATTCTAGTAAATTTTTATATAATTAGGTTTATTATATTTATATCATAAATTGAATTCCAATTATGATCTAACTATTCACTATATACATGGAAACAATTACCTAAAAATAACTTATTTGAACAAATAAATTCTCACATAGTAAAATAATTTTAATAATTGATTTTTTGTAAATATAAAAATAGAAATTATTTTTAATAATATAATGTTATTATAATGTATTTTAGAACACATACAAATGTAGTGGGACCCAAGGTGATGGATTTTCAAATTTCTTTTATTTCCTTGAGACAGATGCATATTCACCCCTCAATTCCTTTATGTGGTCTATATGAGGCCCATGAATCGATTTTTTTACACTGTTTATGAAATATATTTGTATTTACATCTCTATATAAGTAAATTTTATTCATGTGAATTATTATTCAAATGCATCCAATGTGGAAAATGATTTATGTTATCCTCTCATTATTTATTATTATTTTTGAAACTGAGGAATTTTTTTGATCAAAACACCTTGAATGTCCTAAATTTTATTCTCCTCTACTTACATCATATAATTATATGTTTTGGGATTAATTTTACTCTATTTATTTACTAATGATAATAAATTATTTTTAGGGAAAATGACCAATATTTATCTCTTTAGTCAAAAATCGATTCTTATCATAGACTATATTTTCTAAAATTGTTTTCTATTACTTTTTATCAGTATCCAATGATTAAATATTGATTTTTCCCTCTAATTATTTTTTATTATTTTTAAACATAATCTTATTATCGCTTTCCATATGAGCTATTTTTTTTAATTTTTTTTTAAAAAATATGGATTTGATGTTTTATTCTAAAATTTATGGCATGAATGAAATTTTCTAGTGTAATTTAATCTGAATAATTTTTTTATTATATTATATGATTCAAGAAATATTTTCATCGAAATGTTATTTTCCCATTATTTTTTATATTTATTTCTTAAGAAATATTATTTCCAATGTGGAAATGGTATTCTTCCCAAAAATGATTTAATGCTATTTTTTAGAATTATTATTCATTATCAACAATAACCATTTGATGTGCTTCTGTTTTATTGATGATATGATTCAATGTTACCATATTTATTATTTATTTAGATTTTTTATTTTTATAATGATGATATTTCTTTAAATATATTCATTTCAAATGTGTAATTCTATTATGATTAATGAAATTTTTATGAAACACTATTAATCTGCAAATGTTATGTTATAATGATATGACGAATAGTTAATGTTTTTAGAAAACATATGAATGGTTTTCGTCATCTAATGGGGGTTATGATAAATATATAGTCCTTCAATTCATTAGTTAATGTATTTTTTATCAAGAGGTAGTTATTTTATTAAATTCGATGTTCTTGATCCTCTATAGTAATCTAGTCAACATGAATGATATGTTATCAAAAAATTTAATTTTCTTAACACGATATTGGAAATAGGTATTGTTTGATGATATAATATGATTTTCTTATCTCTATTATTAAACTTTAAATATCAAATGGCATGTATACTTAGATTGGTTTCACACTTATAAGACGTTATTTTAATTTTCATGATTTATTTTTGAATAATTCCCATTTTAATGATTTATGTATTTTTAAATGATAAAATTTTATACTATGACTCATGTTAATATTCTATAATGGATTGTGTATAAACCATGAAGATTAAAAAATAGGATTATATTTATGGTTAATTTAAAATATCTTAACTGAAATAAGATTATTCATAATATAGTCTTTTAATAGACTAAACTCTTACGATACATTGGTATGTATTTATGAAATTTATTTAATATTCATCTAAAAAGGATGTACCATTACTCTTTAAAAATAGTAAATCATTATTTTTGGTAAAATAGAAAGGAATATTAAATATGTGGAGATTAAGTTTGTATAAATTTTATCAAAACCATTTGGATAATATAATGTATCGAATAAAACCCTAATGTTTTGGTAAGAAATAAATTACCATTATTTCCAAAAAATATATCGTTTTTAAGATGCTGAAATGGTATGTCCCTCTAATATAATTCTACCTAGGGTTAATAACTAAAAAGTGGATGCAAATGGGTTTTTATTGATCATCACGTAGTGCACAGGGATGAGAATTATTGCATGCCTTACTGATACTCTTTGCTGCTATGTTTTTGAAATCAATATACACTTTATAAATAATCATGAACTATATGAATAGATGATGATGAAGACTAAAATTGTTTAAATATAATGCATCAAATATTGTAAAAAAGGGACCATCATCTATTGACCCTATGAATATTTTTTTCATGAATGATAACTCTGATAAAAGATTTAGGACGATTAGACTAACAATTTTGTTTTGGTATTGGAAATCAGATATAACAATGATGTATACATGGTAATATAATTTATCAAATATTAGATTACCCAATTTTATAAAAGTTATATGAATAAATTTATAACAATAAAAGAGAAAAAAAATATTAATTAATATCCTTAAATACTAGATTTTGAGATAGGTATAAAAAATCAAAATTGTACGATGGTCACATTTCAATTCTATGATTCTTATCTAATTGATGTTTTTATGAATTTAAATCCCGTAAATATTTTGATTCAAAAATTAGTTTAGTTTTATATTATTATAGGTATAGATTGAATTCATTTTTGTAGAACAAATATCTGTTTTCATTGGAGGGAAGTCATATTTTACATTACAAATGAACCCATGAAAATTTACTAGGGCATATGAGAATAAAATATTAACATTATTATTTCATCCATTGTATGCGTCTGTATTTTAATTTAAAAGCAGTGGATATCACATATGGTTGAAGAGAAACTCAAAATTTATGACATAATTATAAATTTATTGTTTTCTGATTTCATTCTGAAAGAGTTTTATAGCCTTCCAATAAATTGTGATGATGATATCTTAATAAAACTCAAACCTAATGCTAAACCTATTTCACAAAATACATATAATTTTCCCCCAATTGATATGAAATAACAGTAGATAAAACTCTAATAGAATTTTTATAAGGGATTTATTTAAACAAGTATGTATTTTTAGGGTGTACCTAATCTTTTTGTTATTAATAATTAATGATTAATGAGTGTCTACATTGATTACCAGGAACTGAAAAAACTCTCAATAAAAAAAATATCATATAACCCATATAGATCTATTGTTTGAACAACTACATAAAAGTCACTTTTTTTCAAACACAGAACTTCATTATGCATATAATCAATTATTTGTTAAGTAGGAAGAATTTGCCAACATGAAATTACATTCTTTTTATGAAAACATCAAATAATTACTGATATCATTTTTTTTATAATAATTCTATAGAAATCATAATTTATGTATTGAATATTTTATTTATAGATAAAATAGATTAGATGTGGGTTTCCTTCATATAAGATGTTATTATATCTTGATAAAACATATAATTTCCTAAGGATTAATTGATAATTTTACTGATGATCACGAAGAAGGCTAAGATGTTTAAGAAACTTACACTATATGAATATAGTCTATAAAAAAATCCTTTTTGGGTCATATAATAACAATTGAATATATATATATATATATGGATCCATAAATTACATACATTATAGAATGTTATCCTAGAATAACCATTATGGTTGTGATATGTTTTTATTATCCTCTACAGATATTTTAGATGGGTTTTGGAGAATTTTTCATAGATTTATTTCTACTCACCATGTTATCTCATATGAGAAAAAAGTTATTTTTGATAAATAAATTCAAAAATTATACCAAGTTAGTAATTACAATGTTAGTCAATGAATGTATGCATATATTACCCTATATTGGGGAAGGGTTTTATTTTATAGTGTTTCATCAATAAAGGGACTATGAAGCATGATCATGTATACTTATACGATTATAGCTTATGTCTCACATCCATTGAAGTTTCTTGAGAATAATAACCCAACTAGTGATTTTGAGTCAGTACATGTTTTTTACTTATTGAATATATGGAGGCATTATCCTTAAGATGAATTTTTTGATATATAAAATAATCAGAATAATAGAATATATATATTCACATAGAGGGAGTTTAATATATTTCAAAGAATGATTTTGGAATTGATTAATGATTTTGAATTCTCCGTATAATTCATATATATAATGGAAAAAATAGAGGATAATAATTTGAGTTTAGAGGATCATGCTTGATTTTACGTGATGATGTTCACAAGAGATATATTATATCCTTATTTTCAAAGGATGGATTTATATTTCATAATAAAATGGGTAAATATTCTCTTTCTCAAATGAGTGTTCAAACAACATTCCAATTTAATATTATTTTTGTGATTAATGAAGTTATATAGAAATATAATAGTGTGTTAGGTGTTCATAAATTTATATTTGATTGTTATGGAATGATAAAATTCAGTAATTATGTATGTGTTTTATCAATATTGGATTTGAACAATGATCTTTTGGAGGAGGCTCATAGTTGTTCATTATCCATTAATAATGGAAGTATGTAGACCTATAGAGATTTGAGAATATATTTTTTGAGAAAATATTATTAATGGTATTACAAAGTCTACATAATTATGTAAATTTTTATTGGATGTTATGGTTGAGAGACAGTATTATAGAAGAATGTTATACCATTTACCCATACCATGGAATAAATTGAAAAACATCACAATATTTTTTTTTATTAAACTACCCAAAACATCTAAATGACATAACGTTATTTTGGATGTAGTTGATCTCCATAAAAATAATCACACATTATTTTAATAAACAAATAATCTACTATTAATTATATTTACACTACATTCATTAATGAAGTTTAAAGGATTCACAGAGAATGAAATTCTATATTATCATAATAGGATATGTGGTTTACCAAAATGACATAATGAATTATTTATCATGACATTGATACAGAGTTGATTATAAACACTGTATGTCACCTTAATAAAATATAACTTCTTTATGAGAAACATTAATACACTGTAGGATATATTTAGATAATATTCTATTTATTTCAATGTTGACTGAAAACAACACATTTTTCAAGATTGTTTCTATTATACCAATAAATTTCACTCAATAAATTATATATCCCATTTAAAATACATATATTAAAATAAGTATATAGTTGAAAACTAGTTTTGTTGGTAATTGATAGTGTGATATTTAATTTGAATTTGATTTTAAGGGTTTTATAAAAATTTCCTCCATGAACAATTTTATGGGATTCATAATGTAGGGAAATATGAGTAATATGTATATTTTTATGTTCATAATTCTTGATCGAGTAGGGATAGTAACTTATCAGTTGGTTCTCTGATCAATCCTCTTCGAGGTTCATGATGCATACCATATATCTCTCCCGATTGATATGTGCATGATAATTCATATATATTGAACTGATAGATCATTCAAATGGATAAAAATATTTTCAATTTAGATAAATCAGTAGTAAATATAAATAATAGAAATAATTCCCTATAAAATATGACCAATCACTTGCTCAATTTTTTTTGTTAAAGACATGAATTTAAAGAAGTTAATTGGGAATTTGAGCATATGATTAGGAATTACTATCATTACTTGTATATATAATGGAAATAAAATTTCAAAGGAAAAAAATTAACTTTTAGGGAGGGGGAGGGTAGAATGTAACACCAAGATATTTTATTAAATATATATTTTTTAAAATAAATTTAGATTCTTAAATTGTGTTCATTTCCCTCAACAAAACGTTTAAATGAAAAATGATATATAATTAAAATATTATAATCTAATTAGGAAAGAATAACATAGCCACATTATTGGTTAATATTAATATATCTATAAAAATTTTAAATACAATATGGTCAATATATTTATAAAAAAAATTTCATATCAAATTGTTAGAAATGAAAATAATAATTATTATATTAATAATGAAATGTATTTCTAGAAGACAAATATTTTGAGTGCGCTGTTTTCTAATCCTATTAAAATAATTTAATCAATATTGGTGAATTATTTAAGTGAAATATATATATTATATCAAAATAATTTTTTTTATTATTCATCTAATATTTTATTATATGAATGATATTATAATAATTTTTTTCTAAAATTTTTTTTTCTAATATTCAGTTTCATAATAATTTTCACAAATATTTTTAAATTAATAATTCTTTTATATTTTAAAATTTTCAGTTTTTGAATTTAAATTAAGTATTTAAATTAGTATTTATAAATTATGTTAAAATTATATTTTGAAAACTATATGAAAAGAATGAATTTATTATGAATAGTGAAAATACAATTTATTATTAAAATAATATATTTTATTAAAGCATTCAAAAAGATACATTATTTGAAATGGTTTTTAATTTATAAATATTTAAATTATAATTTTATTAATCCAATATAGATCATTAAAATAAATATAATGTTAAAAATTTATATAAAACCCATTTTATACATAAAAATCATTTTCAATTAAAACACATATTATTCTCATGAATTTTCATTCGAAACTTAATTAGATTATTCCACATCTATGTATTTAATTTGGTAAAATGGATTCCATATTAAGAATCTGAATAATTAATATGAGTTAATAATGTGATTTTATTTTTTCCCAATGAATATTAAAAATAGAAAAACTAAATTACAACAATTATGGTTAATATAGGTTCACTGGAGGGAATAAAAAGCTATGGTTATGTTTTGATGTTAAAAATTTATAAATCCTTATTGTTAGACTTATTTAAAATATATACTATTCAAAATTAAATTATATGCTAATTTGGAAAATAAATTATTTGAAATGACATTATATTTTTGTATTCATTTTGGGAAATTTCCAAATTGTATCGAAGTGTGTCGTCTATATCACATATAAAAGGACACCTTAAACATTTTCTTTAATTTATTTTGACATGGATGGTAAAAAGTATACATTTATTGAATATATATAATAAATTAATGAAATAATAATGATTATTTAATGGATTTTAATTATATTCTTTTATTCGTTGCCATCATTCAAGAAAATTAAAACATCATCGATGTGTTTGAATGACCTATCATCTCCATGATTGGTACAATTCATTTTTATATCTATAAAAATAATGGATTAATAAAAATATGTATATATTGATTTTTTAGGATATTTGTATCATTATTAATATTATTTATACGATGGAGAAATAATTGAATTATAAGGACCAAAACCACCAATCCAAAAAAAATATGAAAAAGAAGCAGTTTTCACCAAAAATAATGATTTCAGTAATTTTTTAACTAAATAATATATTTTATGATATATATGATTATGATTGTGTAATATATATATATATAATAAATCTATATTTTGTTACATAATAATTTTAATCATGGAAAATGAAGTCATATGTGAGGTAGTATATTTTCATTTAAAGATTATTTCTGTGAGGCAAATGCCATATTATTCTATAATTTCTTATATGTGGGATATATAAGTACCAATATTTTAAATTATTATTATTATTAGGATTATTATGAAGATTAAAATAACCATATATGTTTTTTTATTTCCTAAGGATTAATATTCAATAATTACAAGTGTGTGAGGAGATTTATGTAATAATATCAATATTTATTGGGATTATTTTTATTAATATTTTTATAATGTATTTTTTAAACATATCTATATTATAATAAAAAATTAAAATATGGGTTATTTATATTGAATTCATGTTTTCAATCTGCTTTATTAATTTTATGAATCCATGTGAAAAAAATAATGTTTTTAAGGGAAATCAACTTCATTTTGATATTTGGTCTAATATTCTTTCACTTATGTGTCCATGGAATATAAAAAGGATTTCAACAATGATTCAAATATCTTCTATGATTGATTGAATACATTATTAAATTTTTTTTATTTTTTCGAAAATTATTAAAATGGAATCTTTTATCATTTTCAAAAGTAGAAAAATATTAATTTTTTTACAATTTTGTGAATTTTATTTTTCTTTTTAATTATATGGCATAAATAAAATTTATCACCACAATGTGTATTAAAATGTATGTGTATTCCTCTATGTTTTTATAGGGTTATTTATATAATTATGTTATTATAATAATATTAAATATTTTTTTATACAAATAGGGTTATTTGAATTTGGAAAGTATGTTTTCCGCAATATTGAGTTGATGTTATTTTTATAGATTTTATATGTATGAATGACAACAAAATTTAGTGTTTTTTATGTTTCGATAGGTATACTAAGAAATGGTAAAAAAGTATTCATCATATAAGTAGATTATGATTTTGATGAATTTTTTTTATAAAACACATTCGTTTTCCTTGGGTTATGCTATTATAGATTGATGAAATGTTTATAAACCCCTATTTCATTTATTTATTTATAATAAAAAAATGAGTGAGGTTTATTGAATTTTTGGTAGAAAAATATATAGTTATAATTATCTGAGATATGGTCCTCGAAATATAGAACCTTCCAATGAATTTTGAAAATAATTATGTCTCATGTGATAATTATGGGAATCAATTCAACATGGTCAATCCGCTATGGGAAACACATCAATGTGATTGATATCTTATGTGTAACAAGTAAATGATCTTTACACAGTATGAGAATCATGGGATGATTCCTGATAAATTATTTTTTTATTATTTCGTAGTTAACATGAACATATATAATGTTTTCAATACATATAATAGTATCACACATATATGATATGAAATTATCAATCAGATTTTATTTGATATGATTTATTACTCTTATTATCTAGGTCTTTTGAAATAGTATTATTTAATGCCAGGAATCGGGTTTACTATCCATGATAGATTGGGTATTATATTTTAGATATATTCACTATCTTATATCATAATTCATGTCTTACAATTTATATGGGTATCAATTGGTATGTTGATTGTTTTTTCTTACTTAGAATCTATGGTCACCCCTTTTTTTCTTTTCCTCAGTTTATGAGGAATGTATTATAAATTTGTTTGTATATGAAGAGTATTACATGGAAATAACAATATGTGATATCATTAAGATCATTAATCAAATTATATGAATGTGTTTTGAGTATCAAAAAATAATGAGCTGTTACAGTCCTCTGGGTAATATTGATGAAATTTATTGTATATTCAACAAATAGATGTAATATTCATATACACGAATCCTGGGTCGTTATTCATGGGGCCTAGAATTATATATCTCATTAATCAATTATTAAGTCTCATGATACAAAAAAGTTGGATTTTATTATATAAAAATACCCATAATAGGGTAGTGTCATGGTATACTAAACTAGTAGTATGACTTTTCTGTCTTAAATTATCCATTCCATGATAATGAAATAATTTTTAATTATATAAACACATTCATTTATTCTTATTGAAATCTTATTCCCTAAATATCACACTGATTAGGTATTTCTGTAGTTTACTAATTCCTAAAAAATTTATTTCATTTTACTTTTCACGATTTCCAATAATGTATGATTTTTCTTACATAATCTTTGAGCATGCTGATTATAATGATTCAATTTTTATATATTATAATGACATTTATTTCATATGATATTTTTAGAATAAAAATATGTGTTATATAATTCATGGTAGGCATTGAAAACTCATTATAGATTATATAGTTTCATATATAGTGAAAAATATATATTTAATACAAGGAATTTGGGAATTTGTAGTTATTATTTATATATTATATAATAATATAAACCTAAAAATTTCCATGAAATGTAATAGACTAAATATTTTTTTTATTGTAATTATGAATTGTTATATCAGATTATTTACAGCTAGTATTAAAGTGATATTGTGATTTATGTGATTATATAATTAGATCTAAGAGTGCATGCCCAAGGATTCAAAAGATACCCTATAGAAACAAAACATAGCGCATAAGATCAAAAAAGCCTCCATGAAAGTTGATTTGGATAGAGGCCATTACATTGTATCCAAAACATCTATTCACTTTAACATATCTATTAGAGTAATCAATCTTATTTTGGTAGAAAAAATTGATAAACGTTTTCACTCAATATTTCGTAATATAAGGACAATTTGTCATCATTATTTAGTAATTGATTACTTAATTTAAATTTTTTCCTGTTATGTGAGGTTCGTTGTTAAAATTATCTACAAAAATAATATTATATCGTCTAATATCAATGTGATGTAAAATAGGTTGACAATATCCATAATTTTATATTTTTATGTCTTTAGTTATTCAATTATCACACAATTTATAAAGGTATGTAGTTTTGTCATTAATATAAATATATTACAAAAGAAACCCTGATAATTCATTTTTTGTAGTGTAATTTACTATTTTCATTTATTTCTAATCTTATAGAACTGAGTTTTGGGGTGAATTTAGGCTAGTGTAGTTTTATGAATACTTTTCCGTTGTTCTCAACCTCTTAAACATTGTTTGGTTCTTAGTCTACACATTAATTCCTCTCAAAATAAACACCTTTTCATATGTAAAAAATATTTTTATATATATATATAACATATAATAAATTTTCTGTATAATAGACTTGTCCTTTACATGTTTTTTGTACCTTCAAATATAGATTATCCATAACATATAGAAAAAAAATATTTTTACCCCTCATTAGTAGTTCATATTGTTATTCCATATAGTACCTCCAAATAATCCAACAATTATACATCAGTTGGTTATACCTATAAATTTATTTCTTTTCACCAAATTCCCACTAAATTATTTTATTTCTTCTAAAACAATGTAAAATATTTCATTCTTCCAGAATAAAGTGAATGACTACTTCTCTATATAGGTGTTTCTCTATATATAGAACCTTTGAATGATAATATTCCTTAGTAAGAGTTTGTAGGTCATGTTTTCTCATTTACACATCAAGTGCCTTAAAAAACACAAAAAAGTGTACGTTAGTCTTGATCAATAAATTCAAATAACCTCTTTATGACATGTTTTCACAGTGCTATGGAAATTCTTTTTTTCAAATGAATACAGATTATCACATACATTTTCATAAGTGATACACACCATACATGCAATGAAAACACCTTTTTATTCATATGTCTTAATGAATTATTTTTAAAATTCATAGAAATAACGACTTTATACATCCTAGAACATAATATCTATTGATATTTAATTTAATTTGATTATATTATATATAATACCTTGATTATTTTAGTGTATTATAATACTACTAGGTTTATGCGAATATATGAGATATTTTAAATTCTCCAATGTTTTAAAAACCTTTCTATATGAATGAGATCATTAATTTTTTTGTAATTATTTTTATGTGATTAAACAAGATGTTGTGTTCATCTAGTTCTCTTTATGCATGATATGGGAAGACCCATGGTTCAGGAACGCATGTGAAACATTTATGAACTAAAATTAAAAAATACCTATTCTAGGTACTGTAATACTAGAAATCACTTTACTAACCAAATATTATTAAAAATTTACGTTTTATACATTTTGGAAAAAAATGTTACATAGTAAACTCATACATTACATATGAAACCAAATAATAAATATCAATTTTTTCACCAAATTGAACACTTTTAAAATAAAAATTTGTTTTTATTTTTCGTTAAAACATCATCATAATTTTCATATTTAAATCAACCCAATTCATAATATTACTATAAATCATAAGTATTTTTTTAAAGGTTAGAGGTTTCACCTCTTATATTAAAAGAAAGTAAAGGAAATGTCCAATATAGTACAAGAATCAAAATGACCAAAATCCATAACCAACAGTTACCTACCTATATTATTCATCAACCTTTTAGTGAGTTTTCTTTGCTCCTCTTGAAGAACAAGTCATCTCACTCTACCTTGATCATGCCCCAGACCTCTTGCTCTCCCCCTATTTGAGGTTAGAGACTAAATTCTTTCTAGTAATGTTTCAGCATTAGTGATATCCTCAGAGCTGTCTTTTTTTCTTTTCACAAGAGAGACTTTAAGTGCCACTATGTTCATCTCCTCTTTTATTCAATTGCTTTAGATGGAGGAATACTCTTTTGCTGCATTAACTCTTCAGATTTTCCCAGGTTAGAGACCTGAAACTTATCGACACCATTAAATTTTTGGTCATAGGGGGGAGGGAGATTACCTATAGTAAACTGATCATCCACCTTTGGAGGAACAACCAGATACTTTTTCTTTTTATTAGAGACATGATTAAAACCATATTTATCCACCAACTGTTTTGGGGGTGCATTCAAATGTTTAGAAATGAACGAAGAGTCTGAATACAAAATTTTCATTCCCTTTCGGTTACTTGAAGTTACCATCCATTCCTCTGTATGTTGATGATCAATCTCTTTTTGAAGATTATCTTCAACCATTTGATCAGTTGTCAAATCATCCTCACGGCTAAATGGATTTTTTTCATTTCAAGAATTCTTTTATATGGAAAAGATGTTATCCCATGATTTCTTTCATAAGCTGACCCCCTTATAATCATCTGTGAATTTTTTCACTTCCTTGGGCACAATATCTTTCATTTCTTCAAACTGTGTGCTTCTCTCAGTAGTCTTTTGAGCCTGTGAGGTTTTTTGTTTCTTAAAACAATTATTTTCATCGTGTCCCCATAGAGTGCAGAAGCTACAAATGATAGAGCATCTACATGTAGATTCAGAATGACCAATCACAATTCAATCCTTGCAAAATTTTGGTAATTTTTCATAAATGATCTTTAACTCAATGATGTCCTCCTCCATGGAAAGCATTACCTTGTCCAAAAGAGTAAAACCTAGTTCTACTTCAACCAAGAATCTAGAAATGTGTCCAAAGAGAGAAACTTATGTTTCCTAGTTGATTTTATTGGGAATTCCAATAGAGATATCAATATTATATAAATTGTTTTGATGCCACAGATTCCAATTTAAGCCATAAACTCGAACCCAAAATTGAGTTATAGAATTTCACACTTCAAGAGGATTGAATTTCTTGTTCCATTCACGAAGATGAATAATTCCAGGTTTCAATGCAATATAACCAAAGACCCAAGATCTAATTTTAAGGACTTATGTGGGAAAAATCTTATGAAAATATATATTTATTTCATGTGGAGCGGAATGAGAGACGGAACACCTCTCTCTAACCAAGCGGTGATCGAGGTTTTCATGGCATCAACGCCTAAATCTACAACAGAGTCCGATATAGGTTGTAATGTGGGAGGATCCTTTTCAGTTGATGCGAACGACTAGACCATGACTCCGCGGGATACACGGCGTGTTGTGGAAGTGACTGATGTGGCGGCCGCTGGTAATGTTGCGTTTCAAGATGCTAGCGGTGGTGCAGTGAAGATCGATGGAGTGTCAGTATAGAAGACTGTGTGGAGGGAAATGGTTGAAGCGGGAGTCGCTGGTTCCATTGTCGTTGAAGCCTCTCAGATAGTCGATGAGGCGAAAACCATACCTGTGATGGGTTCCAAGGGTGAACTCCATGGCACCACTACGAGGATTGGTGGTTTTTTGGAGCCACAAATTGATCAGATATCTACGGCTGGTGAAAATACAGTGACACAGGAGACATGCCATTTTTCGAATTCTACGGATGTCAAGAATGCTTTATCTGTTCCGGAAATGTATGCGTTTCAACACAACACTGCAAATCTTTCAATTTCCTGCTTTAAAGGTACGTCTGATTCTACCATTATAAGGAAATGGAATATTTCTCATGTAAAAAAATTTAAAACATGGAACAATCAAAGAAAAATAATTAACAAACATAAAAAACTGAAATTAATTAGTTAATTGAAAAAGCATAAAACTAATATAATAATTATCTTATCTCAATGTTATTTGAGTGTTATAAATTAAAAAATTTCACATGAAAAATAAACACATATTTTTCTTAATTAAAATCTTTATAACCCATAGAAATAACATTCAAAACCTTTTTTGGTAATGTGTTGAATCCAATTCATAGAACTCTTTCAATACCCCTGTAATTGGAATAACTATATGACTGACTACCAATATAATTCTATGGAGAACAAAATTAGTAACCAATGGATTTTAGAGATATCATGTGGTTCACCCATCATATAATCTATATCAGGATCACCCACCATTCATGGTTTATAATTGGTCTCAACCCATTTTATAAGATATATCATTTTCACCCGTGATTTATTCACTAAATCAAACCATAATATGAGTATATTTGACACACCAATGTACTATTAATGGGTTTGACATTATGAAAATGATATATTTGGATCACCCAAGAAATATATTGGGGGTGAAACATTTTTTATATTTATTAATGGGCTCACATGTTTAACATACAATTATCAAGCAACAAATAATGAAGAGGAAAGTTTGCATTCAATTTTCATTTTTAAACCATTAAAAAAACATTTAAAACAATATCAAAAATTTATTTATATATCAAATACCCTTTTATTTTGGAAAAAAATGTGTACCAAAATTCCAAGAACAACGAAAAGGTGGATATTCATTGAAAAAAATATGATGAAAAACATTTTAGAGAAAATAATATTATCTTTTATGTGAAAACATATTTTTTTTAAAAACGTTGTTCATGTGTATGTAAAAATATATTATTAGATTATGAACATGTCATATTATAAAGTAATAATAATAGAATATATCATCTAGAATAAGGAATATCATCACATTCTATATATTTCAAAAAACGTTCCATTTTTCTGATGTAAAAATATATTAAAGATTAATTTTAAAATATAATTGTTTAAATGAAAGTCGCTATTCTTGAGTCCTCCTAGTCACATAACAAAATTATATTCCTGAATAAAAATTTTATTAATTATTTGAATTCTAATGAATTTTTTTAATATTTAGATTAATTTTATTTTCATTATTACCATGTTTTATTCATGTATATAACTAATTATTCTTTCATCAGTCATTTTGAAGATAATCATTTTGTAAGTCCAAAATGACATCTCTATGTTTACAATGTTCAATGGAAGATTAATATATCAAATATATAAAAACAATCATGACATAACTATTATATTTTTAAATCAACTATTCATTTATAACCATGTATTTAATATGTTAATTAAAAATGAATTATGTTACAATCATTGAGTTGATAGACCATATGTATGCAAGAGTAACATTTTTATATTCAATGATCATTATAAAAACCAGGTAAATATTTTTCAACAATTTAATAAAGACTAAAATAAAATATATTTAATTTAAAAGCTATATATATAATTTTATATATAATCCATGTGAAGTACTTCTGAAAAACATATCACACAGTTTCATGGTGGTGGTTGTCCGCATGTAGACACAAATAGTGTTTTCAATTTTATTTCATTGGAATGGTTATAATTTAAATGATATAAAATATTTTAATTATTAATTTTTTCATGAATATAATATATAAATTTTAATACATCCTTACAACTAGTATTGGGTGACAGTGATTGAATAATAATTACATCAGGTAAAGAGGCAGTAGTCTACTATACACATCGATGGTGAATTTTATTACCATTAATTAGAATATGAGATTGATATCGGTAATTAAAATAGAATAATAACATAAAATTATATTTAGGATAAATTATTTTTTATATTATCATGTTTTAATAAGATTTTGAGATGTTTGATGAAAAAATTATATAGAAACACTTATTTAAAAAATTCCCCTTCTTTGGAATATCTCCATTTCTTAAAACCATAAGAACACTATGGGTGGTGTTATTCATCAACCAATTCCTATATAATTAATGTACGTACAAAGGTAAGTTATTTTTTATGATATTTTCAAAACCAATGTAGTTTTTATGTGTGAATAAATTATAATAAAATGTTTCCATTTGTAGTATAAGGGAGGGAAATTGTTGGAATTTCTCACAATTTTAAATTAATATGATTCCAAATGGATCCAATGTAATTTGTTCCAAAGATAATATGAATATGTGACTATATAACCTCATAAAATAAAATTTCTATATTTATTCACTATATTTATGTGATTACATTTTTGTTTTAACCCTAATTTTTCCCATTTAATTCATACTGTGACAACATAATTTTTTACTATTTCAGAGTTAATATAGTTACATTAAGATGATAAAAGACCAATAAATAGATAATGGATGAGAATATAAACTTTAACCTAATATATTTTAAAAAATTTATATTTTTATTAATTTTATAACATTTAATAAAATATAAATTACAATAAAATATCCCAAGTGTTAATTCCAAGGACTATTCACCAACTTGAAATTAATAATATGAAGACTGTGCTTATAATTAAAAAAATATTTTATTATTTCTCTAACATGTAATGTGAATATATAAAATTCTTTTATAATATTAATTATGAAAAATTATATTAATTGTAACAGTGTTAATAAAAGTAATCTGATATTTCAAATAATAAAATAATTTATTTCTTCATTATTGTTCAATCATTTAAGAATATTATTTCATCAAAAAAATTTAAAAAGTAATTTCCATAATTAATATAAATATATTATAGTTTAAAATAATATTTATAGTTTACCATGTCTACTTTATAACTGCATAATAAAAATATTATATGTATTAAAAAAATAGTGTTCATTGTTTGTCTTTTATTTAAATAAAATATTTTAAAGATCATTATTTAATCCATGTGGTCAGAAATGGTTATATAACCTATAAAATAAATCTTATTTATGAATATTAATCCAAAAATATAATTTTTATAATTTTTAGGTTAATTGTATTATCCTCGTAATTTTATTTTTCACTTTAATTACGTAATTTACCCATTACAACGGAAACAAAAATTACAAAGGTTATAATTCATATTGTACAAAAATTAAAAGAGAAATACCTAATAGATTTTTAAATAATAGTTCTAAATATTAATTCCATTTATAAAAATTTGTAATTTTTAACTTTCCTTATATAAATTTAAATTATAGTGATAAAACTAAATGAAGAGCAATTATCCATAAAATTTTCTTTTTTAAACTTAAAATTATCTTATACTAAATTCATGTATAAAATTCAATTAAAAAATCTAAATTAGGTTATCATAAAACCACTAGAAAAAAATATATTTTACAAATAATCTAAAATATATTTTACAAATAATCCAAAATATATTTTTATTCTATAAATTCTTGAACAGAAAAATTCAAGTGTCATTAATAATGGGAATTTCTCACATTTCAATAAAAACAATCTTTTCTGAACATTTTCTAAATGTCACCATATGACAATTTTTATAAGACAATTTTAATATTTTTATTTAATAAAATAAATAAAATTTCTAAATTATCTACAAATATTTTCTTGTATTCACCAACAACAGTTATAGAAGCCCTTCTTGATAATGGTTTATTTGATGAATAAAACGAAATTACTATAATTAAGTGCTTAATTTTACAAGAAATAATTAATATCTAATTAATGAGTAAACACATGTTATATATTTTTTATTATGTTAATACTATTCAGAACAATAAATTTAATGGTTATGTTATTATGATAATATTTTAATTCTATTTCGTTGTTTGTTTAAGCTTATTTCTTCATATATTGTATTCTATCGAACACGATATTTACATTAAAAAACTCAGGATATTATAATAACTCCTAGCTTTTTGGAAATTTCCTCCTAAAAGTTTTGAATATGGGTTTTGTAATTTAAGTTTGACATTCAAAATAACATTTTTTATTCCAAAATTATAAAAAATTATAAATAAAAATTCGACAATAATATAAAGGAATGGAATTACAATGGCCTTTTGTAATAACACATAACATGGTTTCCATGTAAGAATATATGTTCATGGAAGTTAAAATCATAACTCATGTTCTTATTTAGAGATACATAGAACTTTTTCATGATAAATTAAATATATAAACAAGCATTAATCTACAATAGGTTAAAATGGAATGGATTTCTTGATAATAAATGTAAACGGTTAATGTTTTTTTTCTATTCATTTTCAAAGAGTAGAGTAATTAAATTACATAACAATCTAAAAACATGTGTAATTGAACATACTTGAAAAATATAGTTACATCCTTTAATAAATTTCTACCACAATATCATATTTTTTTCTAAATTGTGAATATATATTTTGAATTTTTATTATATGAAGCATTAGTATAAACTTATATAGATCACTAAATCCACAAATGGATTGTAATAAACACCTACCAATTTTATGAAATATAAATTAAATTAATAGGAAAATAGAAGGTAATTCACATAAAATAATAATCCATTATATGATAAAAATCTACTTTAATCTCTAATATCAAATAGTAATACCCATAGTTAAACATATATCATCTGATAAATAATTTTTCTTAATATTCTCCTAAAATATTATTTATATAGATATAAACCAAACAAATATAATGTTTATATTACATAATCATCCAAGATAAGATTTATAATTTAGAACTAAAAAACATAATTAATCCTATAATATCACTCTATAATGTATATTCCAAAAACATATAATCTCCATGACATTCTAGTCAAATTTACTTTTTAAATATATCACCATAAATCCAATTTACATTCATATTTATTGTTATCCCAATTAGGTTAAATACCCTTAGGGGGTGAATTACTGTAAGAAACATTAAACCTACTCCCAATTCATATATGTTTTATTTATTGAAATACATTGTTCTCCCCCATTAACATAGATATATATGAAAATATTTGAAATCATGAACTATACATAACAATTGTACATGGTCCACTTTAACTGGTATACATACAACGAGCATACAATGATGATGTGCCAATGTACCAAACCCACAAAGGCCCACAACCACATTTAAATATTTGTGATATATTTTTTCTATTCAAGGGAAATTAACCTTACAAGGTTTATGGTCAACACATTACATTCCCTAGGGTCACTATGTGAGTCTCTTTTTCCATATCACTATCAGGGGATATTATTGTCGTATTCTTCATCAATTTATCACTAGTATGGAAAGGATCCACTCACAATTTATTGAAATTTAAGTACCTTAATTATCATGAAGAAATATAACCTCAAATATATATTTTATTTCGATTGGAGTTCCTCTTTTCCTCTTACTATTAGTTAGCGGAAATTGCTTTCACGAACTGTTTTAGTCCCTTCCTCAACATCCATGTAATCAATAGTAGCGATCTTATATCTTCCTCAAACCGTCTTGCACCATTTTGTACACATGATTCATGGACCACCAATTATTTCATGGATAACCTCTTCTTCCATGGACGGCCTCTTCCTCCATGGACTACCTCTTCTTCCACGGACCATCTCATCTTTTGCAGACAACCTCTTAATCAATGGACTATCTCATCTTCTACAAACTACCTTGATTTATAGAACCCTTCTTATTCCATTGACCTCCTAAACTATACATCCCATATTTTTTCCCTCCAAATTACTCTGAATGCTCCTTTTACATGGTTGTTCATGTGAACTAATTAACCCTTCCCTGAATCCTGCTTCATGAACTACTTTACATCATCAATTCCACCCTCATGAAACACATCCATCATTTCTGAATTTTTCTTAGGGAAATTATCTTCTAATGAAATTAATTTTTTATTGATGTGATTGGGAGTCCATATATAGGGAAATAGATCCGAGTGACATGATAATATGTTATACCCGAATCATTGTTGCAGTACCGCCTTCACCGCAAAATATTTTGTGGCTTTCATAAAACCATTCTCCTTTATGGTGTCTGTTTCTTACATAAATGATAACCCTTTCTGGCTCAATAAATCACCCACACTCTAAGGAAACTGATTATCCTCTAACCAAATACAGGCATCCAGTGAACATTGAGGCTCTTAGAAACTAATTTTTTTGCATGGTCTATGTAGCACAATTCATGTTTGTCATAGAACATCTATATAGAAATCTTCCATTTCCGATTTTCATTTCTATTTTGCATACATCCTTTAATTTCCAGGAAATGTGCTTTGCAGGGTGTGAACTGCAATCCATGAACTCATTTGCCGAAAACAATAATTTTACAAAAAATCATCATTTTTTAGGCCCCAAAATTTAGAAAACTTTAGGAAACAATACCACCATAAATATCTACTTTTACAACAACAGCTGTATGGATTCATAAACATCTGTATTTTTTAACAAACACAATCACCCCAAAAAAATTGAGATGCAGCATTGAGAGATTTTTCCAACAATTTATAACCAAAATAAAATTAAACATATATTTTTCAAAAAATACAGTAATTTTATATTAAAATTAATAATTTAGGATTCCCACATTATTTAATACATTTTAAAATAGAATGTTAATCATAATTTTTTTTTAATTTCATGGTAATCAATAAGATAAAGAAAGTGTTCCAAATATAAACTTATTGTTCACCAATAACTTTTTTTAACAAAATATAAAATGTCATGCTATCAAGGAATTCAGGTAGGCCAATTTTAGGAGATGAACCCTTGTCACCATTTAGGGGTTGGTTCAAACATCAAAGTCATTCCAAAATTGGTGGGTTGTCACACGATCTGTTGGATTTACTATTTTAAACTATATAATTCATAAAAAATTCAAAAAATTTATATCATTAAATCCTTATATTAACCATAATGTAATCAACATTAATGAATGTTTTAATATGAAAAGGTTATCTCTTTCATTTCATTTTTTCTCCCCAAAAACTTATACCCCATAATTACCACATAAATTTAAATGTGTCTAAAATTATCTTTATTCACCTAGAAATATAATTTCACAATTCCTCTAATGTTGTTACTAATACATTAATCTTATCTTCAAAAATAAAATTAGAAACTCATTTTTATATAACTATTAAGAGTTCTTCACATGAAGACATCATAATTTAAAAAAATTTCTAATCCTAGATCCGATACAAACATTAATGAAATACCCTTAAAGGATAAATGTTCAATTAAATTTAAAATTACTGGTAGATTTATTTTCCAAATGATTTTTTCATTTAGGGTTTTAGATAATAAATAAAAAATTCATAGAAATCCAATACATTACATGTGGCCACTTTTAATCAGTTTCTACTTTTTCAAAAAAAAATTAATTACATTTTAAAATAAAATGGGTTTTATTGTCTTTGACACATCTTCACATATTTGATCATTATATCAAAATTCAACCCAATATTCTTAAATGATCAATGAAAAAAGATTTATAACATTGTATGAGAAAAAAATATCAGTATGTGAAAAATAATTATTCCATTGAATAACAAGAAAACTTATATCAGGGTTACCGTTACATTTAATTTTATTTGAGTGTATGTAGTAAAAAACTATCACAAGAAAAAACAAAAACAAGCGTTTTTATCAATGAAATCCTATCAAACCAAATGGATTTAATTTAAAACTATTTTTCAATTACATAATATTTATTTCCATAAAACCATTCCAAAACCCTTGTAATCAGTATATGTATATGGTTGACTTACAAGATAATTTTCGGGAAAAGATAATCATTACCCAATGAAGTATAGAGTTATAATGTGCCTCACCCTTTGTATAAGATATATCTATTTCATCCTTTTTTTGAGATCTATAATGGGTATCTAAATATCGAATATTCTATATCACGGTCACACATGAGCTATAATGTTTTCAACCCTTCGTATAGGCTAAATCAGGAACTCACAAGAGCTATAGTGGTTCTCATACCATCATATAAGCTATATCGAGCTCACCCAAGAGATAAAAAGGTGATATGACTTTATTATAATCAATATAAGGTGTACATGTTTCATATATAATTATCAACTACAAATCATGAATAAAACATTATGTACTTGAAATTTTTATAATAAAAATATTTTAATAATCTTTCCAAACCATATGGAAGACACATAGGGATTTCAAAATAAAAATATCTTTTAAAAATTAATATCAATTAAAAATACTCTTTCAATAAGGTGAAGTTATATTTTCGTTGAATAGAATATAATTACTGATTTTTTTAGTTGAAAATAACATTTACTTTTTGAAAAACCCAATTTTCTTAAAAAAGTCTTCCAAAATTATAGATAGAAAATAATTCGTTGATCATAACTATGTATTTCATTAAAGGAATATTCAAAAAATATATTCTATATTAATGAGATAAAATAAACACATATCAAATATGTTATTAAAATTATTTTTGACATTTGTAAAAAGAACTCAAAGTGGAATTTTTAATATGAATTTCTAAAGCAATGTACCTTACCTAGAGTACAAATAATCATGATAAATCATTATCTTCTAAATAATATACATGTTTTTATAATTTATATTATTGTTAAACTATTTATATTTTTATACTCATTTTACTTATATTATTACCATGTTATATATATGTACATAATTAATTATGTTCTCATCAGTCATTTGGAATATATTCATTTCATTAGCGCACACTTTCTTCATTAGGCTGAATACGGTTAATGAGGTCCTTAATAAGTATTATAAATAATAATAATCATGACATAAATATCAATTTCTTATTCCTGAATTATATTTTCATATACTTCAATAAAATTTGGTTAATAAAAATTGATTGTGATACAATGATGTTGATAGTAGGTTTTACGTATGCATGAGTACCATTTTATTTTTTCAATTATCATAATGGAAATATGGAAAGTATAATTTTATCTTATCAGAATTATCATAAAATAATCTATCATTTAAAATACTTGAAATTATATATATAGATTATTTGTGTGAAGTGGGGATGAAAAAATGACATCTTTCCGTGGATGTTGTAGTACGCACTTACATACAAACAACTTTATCAATTTTATGTTGATTAATAATAAAAATTTATGTGATATAATAACTATTATTCATTAAAAAATTCCTAAATATAGTATATTAACATTAATTCCTTCATTATACACATTCTTGAGAGACGATGATGGAAACTGAATAACAATAATTCACGAGGTCATTGTCCTCCAAACAGAGAGATGATAAATTCATTACCAATATTATAGAAGAGTCAATGGATATGTGTCATTAGATTATCATAATAAAAAAAATTATAGGGAGTATATGGTATTTATTATTTTATCGTGTTTGAAGAATATTTGGAGCATTTGGAGGAAGAAATATAACAAAAATACTTGTTTAAAAATGATACATCATTTTCAGAAAATATCCCTTTCGTAAAACATTATGATTAATATTTGTGGTTTTATGACTAAATAATGTTCTCTAGAATGAGTTTAGGGAAACTATTATATAAATATTTAGAGGTATTAAAAACAATAATTTTGTATAAGAGCGTAAATTAAAATAGAAGGTTCTCATTTATAGGAGAGGGGAGGGGCACTCTTGGAATTTCCAAAAATATGAAATTAATATATATTATTTTCAAATTTAAAATAGTTCAATTGTATGTTATTTATAATATAATCTGTTTATTGTTCTACATAACCTAAACCAATAAAATTTATATAATTCATCTAAATATTTCAACCCTTATCGTTTGTTTTTAACACTTATTTAACCCCTTTAACTCATAATATGGCGACATGGATTTTTAGACATTGATGGTTAATATAGTTATAATAAAATTACGAAAAACCAATAAATGGATCAAAATTTAATATTTAAACCTTATCCAAATAATTTTAAAAAATGTTTTTTTTGTTATTAATTTTAGATCATTTAATAAAATATTATTTAATATTAATTTCCATAATGTCAATTTTAATTCCTATTCATTAATTTTACATTAATTATATCAAAATAAAACAATTATTAAAAAATATATTTTATTACATATATAACATATTATTGGAACTTATAATTTCCATTAATCACATTATTTGTATAAATTAATATTTATTTTAAAAATTTAAAGAAAATTTATTTGAATGTTTTGTTAATATAATAATTACTACATCAACATTGTGTAATCATTTATAGAATTTACTTATTAACTAAATGTATAAATTTATATCCATAATAAATGTCACGACCCGACCCAATGGGGCTCGAGCCGCGACTCCCCAAGCCCGCCTCCAACAGGTCAGGGGCTGGCGACTAGCACCGAGTAGGCTATCACACACATGGGAGGCATTAGCCTATGGTACCTGTACACACGCACCCACAAACACCTCCATGCAACAGTGCAGAGATATAGAAACTGAAAAGTAAATGCATGCATACAATCTATCCCAAACTAGAGTGCAACAGCAAAAGTATAAGGGAAAAACAGGGCCCACCAAAAGAAAACTACAAAGCGCGTCCAACCTACTCTGAAGAAGGGAAACGCTGCCACAAAAACCCACCAGAAAGATTCCTCGGCACAACTCCGGTAAACACCCCGGTCAACACGCTCACTAAGCTCCGCCTGCTCCGGGTCCTCCTAGGACTCCGTCAAAAGGCATGTAGTCTGCACAAGACACAAACATGTGCGGGCAAAGCTCGTGCAGGGGTGAGTATAAACATACTCAGTAGGCACCCCAAAAACCCAAAACCCAAGGGAGCAACTGAAAGGCAACAGTCTGCTCAACCCAGCCAGAGGGAACCCAGACGTGAGAGAAACTCCATCTCGTGACCATCCTCAGCTAAACACAACTAGTCATCTCTGCTCAGCTCAGGTGTATGCCCATACATACACCTTGAACAATCCAGATATACACAGCTCACACCACAAAGCCATAAGAGGTACCGACCTCATCACCAGCAACTGTCCACAACCAGGAGAGTACACCACGAACACTGTAATACTAGATGACACTCATCCGAGAGATACACTCCATTGGGTCCCAAACAAACATCTCAGATGCTCACCCGAGAGACCACGCTCGTCAGACAACATCACTGAGGAAATATCGCTGAAACAACATAACCACCAAACTCCTCGGAGAGGGGATCGCCGCTAGGGTCCGCTAGGGGATTCCAAGACCCACTCCGGTATACGTCGCTCACAGATAGGGGATCACTCCCAGGGTCCGCTGGGGGATACCACGACCCGATCTGACATACGTAGTTCTCACAGTTAGGGGATCACACCCAAGATCCGCTGGGGGATACCACAACCTGATCTGGCGCTCGACAGAAGCTCCACACTCAGATAGAGGATCATCGTCCATATAAAGATGGTCACGACGATACCGGAACCCTATCTGGTATAACTCGCGATGTAGGGGATCGAACCGACGATGCAGCAACCCTACCGAAACCACGCGCTGAGTAGGGGATTGCATAACCAACGATACCGCAACCCTACCGACACCAAGCACTGTGTAGGGGATCGTATAACCAACAATATCGCAACCCTACTATAAAATCATACTGGGTAGGGGATCGTAAACCTGACGATGCCACAACCCTAGTGAGCACATCCCACTGCATAGGGGATCATATTTCTGATGATGCCACAAACCCTACGGGGTTAACCTACCAGATAGGGGAACGTCGCCCGTGAATAAGCAGTCACAGCGATACCAAGAACCCAATCTAGGGTAAAGATGCTAGAGGATCCACTCTGGGCCCACCGAAGGGATACCAAAACTCTAACAGTTTAAACATCCCATCGAGAGGATCACATACCCATACGAAGGTTGTGATACCACACGAACCCTCGTAGGAATGAACCAAGGGAGAACCCTCAACCACTGCTGGTCCAATCGTCGCTTACCCAAGCGACTCCCCACAACGCAACACTGCACACCTCCTAGGCCAAAACTGAGGCCACCATCGCGTTCCACGCGAAAAAACACGCAGGATAGGCTATTTACTTGCCCGAAACGGAGCACCGGTGAAAAAGGCACTATTAACCGTAGCTAGCTCATGCGGGGCCCACACAACAATCCCGAAACCCATCGAGCGGATTGCACCACGGCGATGCCCTAGGAAAAACAAGCGGAATCGACTACTCGCTCGTCCAAAACAGACACCCAGTGAAAAAGGTACTATTCACCGAAGGCCAGCTCGGGTGGGGCCCATGCCTAGATTCCGAAACTCATCGAACGGAAGGCACCATTGCGATCCTCTCGGAAAAACACAAAGGATCGACTATTCATCCGCCAAAATCGGACTCCTGGTGCAAAAGCTGCGTTTCCCCGCAAACGCCAAAACCCGACCTCGTGGGGCCCACATCCCGTTGTCAGTCCCAACACCCGGAAACCATCTCAAAAAGTCTGTCATACAATCAAGGTCCCAACGCCACTGACGGCAGTCAATCGAACGCTCCGGGTAGAAGTTACAACGGCCCGAAGTGGTAAAATAATAAAATAATATTATTTTATACGACGTTTCTAACTCCCGGACCACGATCCCGAACCTTTAAGCCCTCAAACCCAAACCGGAGGGTTCTCCTAGTCGTCAGGGTCGCGTCGCCGCAAACGGCGCGCGAATCCGACTTCCGGAGTGCAAGATACGGGGGTTTAAAGACCCCCGTATGCGAAAAGTGGTCGGACCGGCCCCGACCGGCCGCCGCCGCCGGCCCGCCCTGGCCGGCGGCCTCCACCGCGCGCCGCCGTGCGGGGCGGCCGGCAGCCGGGCTCCGCCTAGGGCCGCCGGGCTCTGTCGGTGTCGCGCCGGCAGACCTTCCGCGGACCGCCGGGAGCACCCCGGTGGTCCGTTTCGCGATCCGGAGGCGTCTACACGACCCTTGGGACCCGATCTACACTGCTACGGCTTCAATTTGCAGAAAAACACAGCAAAAACGGGATCGGGGGTTAAAACTCAAACCGCCTACCTCGCGGGTGAAACGCCGACGTTCTGCCTCAGATCCGCGCTCCAGAGCTTCCGTTGCGCGCTCCAGGAACGCCCGCCATCGAATTCTGAGCTCGTGGGCGCTCTGTTGGCTCGATTCGGCGGAGTGGCAGCAAAAAACGGTGAAGAACGATAACGAGGGGGGGGGGGTGGGGGGGGGGGGCGCTGATATTTATATCAGTGGCCTGCCGGCGCCAAACCCGCCACGGTCCCGACGCCTGATGCGAACAAAAGTAACGTCACCTCTAGGGTAAACGCACCATTTTGAACGCAACGACGGTCTCAGATTTTCCATCCGAGACTCCATTCACATGTTATTCGAGCCGACGCTCACCCACTAACTTGCTACTTATTTACGGAAACGCCCCTGGTGGCGTTTCTCACCGCAGGCCCGCGCCCGCAAAGTTTACACCCCGCCTAGGGTAAACGGCACGTTCTGGACGCAACCGTGCCCTCAGATTCCCGTTCTGAGATACCGTTTAGGAGATATCACACCCCCGCCACGTGCATAGTATAAAAATACTTAATATTTTTATAAAATTTATTTCGGGCCTCGGAATCGCACGCCGTCTTCACGCCTAGCTCTGGAATTATTCGTAGAAATATTCCAAAGTCTGATAGGGACAAAAACCCGAGTCGCTACATCCCCCCCTAGAACCTTTCATCCCCGAAAAGCCCTAAGTATAAGGAAAGCGACTGGACTCTCAACTGGGGCTCACACACCAGCGAGCTCACCAACAAACAACCACTCAGGGTCTTACCAATGCCCTGAACAAAACTCGAGCAAGAAACAAAAGGAAAGAGTACCGCTAAACAGTGTCTGACAAACTACTACAGTAAGTAGAAAGGACATAAGGCGTACCTCTATCCATCTGCGGTGCCTCTGGGTCGACTGCCACCAGGGCATGGAGCTGTCCTCGCCCTCGACCACCAGCTCCCTGATCTTGGCGTGGACCACCTGGGGGTGGGGGTGGTGGCAACTGGTACTGTCTACCACCGCCTCCCGCTGCACCAGCTCCGACGCCACGTCCTCCGCCCTGCGGACCTCCTTGCTTGAGACGCTGCCTCTGCCAAGGCGGCCCATCGACCGACTCCCTCTCAACAGCACGTCGGGTCGGACAATCTCTAGCCAGATGTCCCCGACCATAGCAAGCGTAACACCGCCTCTCCTACGGCTGACCAAAACTGTCCTGTGAGCCATGTGAGCCCTGAGGCTCAGATCCCCCATCCTGGGGTCGCCTCCTGAAACGTCGTCCACGTCCAGACCCCTGAGTCTGACGTCAGCTACCAGATGCAGATCCGACCGATGAAGTCTCATCTCTCGAGTGCCCAGCACTAACAGGGGGAAACTGCTCGGCCAGAAATCTCTCCACCACCAGCGCTCGCTCCAACACTCCAGCATAGGTGGGCAGGCACAAGGAAACCACACCTGCTCCGATATCCCAGTGTAAGCCCTGCTCGAAGGTCCGAACCCTAAATAACGGGTCTCGAACCATATCCAGGGAGTAGCGTGACAGGTCTGTAAACCTCGCTGAGTACTCTGACACAGTCATGCTCTCCTGTGGAAGCTGCAGAAGCTCCTGGATCTGCACTGACCTCAGCGTCACCGGATAGAACTCCTCCCTGAAAATTCACTCAAACTCTGCCCACGTGAGCGTCTCCTCGTCATGGGACTTTGTCACCAAACTCCACCATCACCCGGAAGAACCATGCATATGGCTCGACGCTAGGACCACCATCTTATCTGGAGGTGTCTTCATGAGGCGAAAAACTCGGGTGACTGCGTCAAGCCAGTCATCAGCTGCCTGGGGGTCTAGATCACCCCGGAACCTCAGAGGTCGCTGCCTCTGGAACTCGTGCAGCGCACTCAGCCTATGTGCAACCTCGTCTTGCACCACCAGCACAACCAGCTGCTCAACAGATGGTGGCTCAACTGGCAGACCACCTAGAGGTTCAACCTCAGAACCTGCGCCCTGCTCCACAGCCACTACACGGGGCTGGTCATCAGCACAATCCTGCTACGGAACCCTTGCTGGCTGTCATCGTGGAGGCATCCTGAAATACATTCAAGACGTACCATAGTCAAAGAGTATACCTGGAGAGCTGACTCAAGAAGGACAAGGAAAAAACAAAAACCCACTCCTATATGATTCATGTACCATTATTTCCCCGCGACCAGTGTACGAATGTCCCGAGTTGAAAGGCAGGTTATCAGAGTCCTGGTGTATGGATACGTCGGCCGCCTTACAAACACTGGAGTCCCTGGCCTGAAAGCCGAGCTCGAAACACCCTAACACTGCCGCTATGCAACCCAAACCAAGCTCACAGCTAGACCAGCTACGCTCTGAGATCCCAAAGGTGGAACCTGCTCTGATACCACTCTGTCACGACCCGACCCAACGGGGCTCGAGCCGCGACTCCCCAAGACCGCCTCCAATAGGCCAGGGGCTGGCGACTAGTGCCGAGGAGGCTATCACACACATGGGAGGAATTAGCCTATGGTACCTGTACCCACGCACCCACAAACACCTCCATGAAACAGTGCAAAGATATAGAAACTGAAAAGTAAATGCATGCATACAGTCTATCCCAAACCAAAGTTCAACAGCAAATGTACAAGGGCAAAACAGGTCCCACCAAAAGAAAACTACAAAGCGCGTCCAAACTGCTCTGAAGAAGGGAAACGTTGCCACAAAAACCCGCCGGAAAGCTCCCTCAGCACAGCTCCGATAAACACCCTGGTCAACACGCTCACTAAGCTCTTCCTGCTCTGGGTCCTCCTAGGACTCCGTCAAAAGGCATGTGGTCTGCACAATACACAAACATATGCGGGCAAAGCCCGTGCAGGGGTGAGTATAAACATACTCAGTAGGCACCCCAAAAACCCAAAACCCAAGGGAGAAACTGAAAGGCAACAGTCCGCTCAACCCAGCCAGAGGGAACCCAGACGAGAGAGAAACTCCATCTCGTGACCATCCTCAGCAAAACACAACTAGTCATCTCAGCTCAGCTCAGGTGTATGCCCATACGTACACCTTGAACAATCCAGATATACACAGCTCACACCACAAAGCCATAAGAGGTACCGAACTCATCCCCAGCAACTGTCCACAACCAGGAGAGTACACCACGAACACTATCATACCAGATGACACTTGTCCGAGAGATACACTACATCGGGTCCCAAACAAACATCTCAGATGCTCACCCGAGAGACCACGCTCGTCGGACAACATCACTGAGGAAACATCACTGAAACAACATAACCACCAAACTCCTCAGAGAGGGGATCGCCGCTAGGGTCCGCTAGGGGATACCAAGACCCACACCGGTATACGTCGCTCACAGATAGACGATCTCACCCAGGATCTGCTGGGGGATACCACAACCCGATCTGGCACTCGATAGAAGCTCCACACTCAGATAGAGGATCATCGTCCATATAAAGATGGTCACGATGATACCAGAACCCTATCTGGTATAACTCACGATGTAGGGGATAGAACCGACGATGTCGCAACCCTACCGAAACCATGCGCTGAGTAGGGGATCGCATAACCAACGATATCGCAACCCTACCGACACCAAGCGCTGAGTAGGGGATCATATAACCAACGATACCACAATCCTACTATAAACATCATGCTGGGTAGGGGATCGTAAACCCGACGATGCCACAACCCTACTGAGAACAGCCCACTGCATAGGGGATCATATTTCCGATGATGCCACAAACCCTATGGGGTTAACCTACTAGATAGGGGATCTTTGCCCGTGAATAAGCGGTCACATCGATACCAAGAACCCGATCTAGGGTAAAGATGCTAGAGGATCCACTCCGGGCCCACAGGAGGGATACCACAACTCTAATAGTTTAAACATCCCATCGAGAGGATCACATACCCATACGAAGGTTGTGATACCACACGAACCCTCATAAGAACGAACAAAGGGAGAACCCTCAACCACTGCTGGTCCAAACGTCACTAACCCGAGCGACTCGCCACAACGCCAAACTGCGCACCTCCTAGGCCAAAACCGAGGCCACCATCTCGTTCCATGCGGAAAAACACACATGATAGGCTATTTACTCGCCCGAAACGGAGTTCCGATGAAAAAGGCACTATTCACCGTAGCTAGCTCATGCGGGGCCCACACAACGATCCCGAAACCCATCGAGCGGATCGAACCACAGCGATCCCCTCAGAAAAACAAGCGGAATCGACTACTCGCTCGTCCAAAACGGACACCCGGTGAAAAAGGTATTATTCACCGAAGGCCATCTCGGGTGGGGCCCATGCCTGGATTCCGAAAATCATCGAACGGAACACACCATTGTGATCCTCTCGGAAAAACACACATGATCGACTATTCATCCGCCAAAATCGGACTCTTGGTGCAAAAGCTGCGTTTCCCCGCAAACGCCAAAACCCGGCCTCGTGGGGCCCACAGCCCGTTCTCAGTCCCAACACCCGAAAACCATCTCAAAAAGTCCGTCATACCATCAGGGTCCCAACGCCACTGACGGCACGTCAATCGGACGCTCCGGGTAGAAGTTACAACGGCCCGAAGTCGTAAAATAATAAAATAATATTATTTTATACGACGTTTCTAACTTCCGGACCACGATCCCGAACCTTTAAACCCTCGAACCCACACCGGAGGGTTCGCGTCGTCTTCAGGGTCGTGTCGCCGCAAACGGCGCGCGAATCCGACTCCCAGAGTGCAAGATACGGGGGTTTAAAGAACCCCGTATGTGAAAAGTGGCCGGACCGGCCCCGACCGGCCGGCCCGCCCTGGTCGGCGGCTTCCGCCCCGCGTCGCCGCACTGGGAGGCCGGCGGCCGGGCTCTGCCGCGGCTCCGCCGCGCTTGGCGGCCGGCCCCCGCGGCTCCGCCGCGGACCGCCGGGAGCACCCCGGTGCTCCGTTTCGCGATCCGGAGGCGTCTACACGACCCTTGGGACCCGATCTACACTGCTACGGTTTCAATTTGCAGAAATACGCACCAAAAACGGGATCGGGGGTTAAAACTCAAACCACCTACCTCGCGGGTGAAACGCCGACGTTCTGCCTCAGATCCGCGCTCCTGAGCTTCCGATGCGCACTCCAGGAACGTCCGCCATCAAATTCTGAGCTCGTGGGCGCTTCGTTGGCTCGATTCGGTGGAGTGGCGGCGAAGAACGGTGAAAAACGATAAAAGGGGGGGGGGCTGATATTTATATCAGCGGCCCGCCGGCCCCAAACCCGCCTCGGACCCGACGCCCGATGAAAATAAAAGTAAGGTCACCCCTAGGGTAAACACATCATTCTGAACGCAACGGTCGTCTCATATTTTCCATCCGAGACTCCGTTCAGAAGTAATTCGAGCCGACGCTCGCCCACTAATTTGCTACTTATTTACGGAAACGCCACTGGTGGCGTTTCTCACCGCAGGCCCGCGCCCACAAAGTTTACACCCCGCCTAGGGTAAACAGCATGTTTCAGACGCAACTGTGCTCTCAGATTCCCGTTCTGAGCTACCGTTTAGGAGATATCACACCCCCGCCACGTGCATAGTATAAAAATACTTAATATTTTTATAAAATTAATTCCGGGCACACCAGGCCTCAGAATCGCACGCCGTCTTCGCGCCTAGCTCTGGAATTATTCGTAGAAATATTCCAAAGTCTGACAGGGCCAAAAACCCGAGTCGCTACAACAAATATAAGACTACTATATTTCCAAATAATATTTATAGGTGAACATTTCTTCTATATGACACTATATTAATGATATTATACTTATTAAAAACAAGAGTGTGAAATATTTTTCCTTTATTGAAATAAAATATTAAAATGGTCAAAATTTAATCCATGTGGCTGTAAATGGTCATATAACTTATTCATGAATGATTATTGATTGAAATTATACACCAAATATAATTCGGGATTCTCTTAGTGTTATTTCGTAGTGCTTATCATTTTTTAACCATTAAATACATGATTTACCCTTTACGGTTGAAAAAAATTTTCAAAGGTCACAATGATTATTTTCCAAATATAAAATTGATCTATTTAATAATTTTTTATATCCTAATTAAAAATATTGAGAAAATTGTTTCATTTTAAACCACTATATTTCATTATATAAGTAAACATTAAATAGAAAAAATTAAATTAAAATTTTTTTATCAAAAAAATAAAATTTTTAGAATATAATGTTTTCATACAAAAATAGAGTATGGAATCTATTTAAAAATAATTTATTTTAAATAAAAATAATCAAATTAAATTTTATAAATTATCTTCTATATAATTTTATTATGTAAATACATTAAATGAAAATACAATTTTCAAAAAAAGTTATTTTCACCATTTATTGAAAAATCAATCTTTTCATAAAATTTATGACATTTTACTATTTAATAAATCTTATATTATGATTTCAAAAATTATATTTATTTAATACAATAAATTCATTAAATTTTCTATAATTTTATTATATTGTTCCCTCATAAAATCATTAACAATCAATCTGTCATGACCCCCTCCCACCAAAGATGCCCCTCCTGAGCTGGCAATGGTGAAAGGGAGATAATGACCCCTGAGTCCCGCCTCAAGTAGGCCCCGGGTTGGCGACTAGCACCAAGGGTATGAGTTTTCACAAATATGGGAGGCACTACCCTTTTTATTATTTTGGATCGGGAAATAGGACAAGTCAACCACCAAAAAGGGAAAAGAACAAGTTTATATAAATAAACCCAAACCAAGCCCACATGCATGTTTAAACAATTTTTATAACAAGGTACAAGTACAAGGAAGCTCAAAAGTACAATGCCAAAGAAAAAAAGAGAAAAAAACTGCAACAACTCCAACTGCCCGACTAGTAGGGTCCCGCACGGCCCTGGTAGTCCTCCTGGAAACCTGAAAGTAAACGTACGGTGAGCATACAAGTATACTCAGTAGGGAAACCTAAAGCTCTCGTGCACAAGTGGGGAGACACCCTAAGGTCCCATGAGAAAACAGAAGAACTAGAAACTAACAAGGAAAAACTATCCACCCAGCCTCACTGGTCACACTCACCAAGTAACACAAACAAGTTTAGTATATATATATAGAACAAAAGTATTGGGTACCCCGCACCATTTCCCACTTAATTAGATGCTGCTCTTCCTAACGGCAAACGTCCTGACACTACCACACTCTTCCCGCCCGCACACACCTGGGCCACAACCACTAACCCGCCCGCAGACACCTGGGCCTCATCCCAAAGGTTCTTGGGAATGGTAAGCCTGCCCGAAGATTCTTGGGCTAAAGGTCACCTCAAGCCATCACAACCTCCAAGACCTGCCCGAAGAGTTTGGGTGTAAGGTCACCTCAAGCCATCATAGCCTATGGAAGAAAGAGCAGGAAGGAGCTAGTAAATATGGGGGAACACCCTCTCCCATAAAATGGGAGTGTTCGGCACTAGGTGCTTGACATGGGTGTGGCGCGACAAAACACAAAGATACAATTATATATATACATATACCAAACACACATCCCAACCTATGGCTTCTTAAAAAGAGAAATTGAGCATGTGCCTCGGCACTGCTACCATGAAGCATGCATCAACAACCAAACAATCATCCCCCAACCCCATTTAGGTTTTCATGTTTCATGCAATGGTTTAAAAAATTATTACTACTAGGGAACTATCATCCAGACAAATCCTTTCACAAACATATCCCTACCATCCACAACCAAGGTTAGGTAAAACGCAAGCAACCACATGCCATTTCATTTACAAAAGATTATCACAACCATACAACATTCCATCATTCATTTATTTCAAAGTTCCACACATAAAAACCTTTCCACACACAAAACATTTCCGCATTTGAAAACACATTTTACTTCAAAACACTTTTCATAATCAAAACACTTTTCATAAATAAAGGAATTTTCCAAAACCAACCACTTCCCATTTCAACCCCATCGTTTACAAAACATTTCACACCTCCACGTTTCCACCGTCAACCATTCCAATAAGATCACCACCCAAACGTCGCAGCCCCGCTGCTCAACCAAACCACAACAGCCCACAAAACACCCCCAACACATGCCACGTAACCAAGCCAACACCCACATGTTCATTATTCCATTTTGGTTCAACCGGGGTGATCACACAAGGGTTCTAGATTTTCATTTAAAAAGTCAACTTTACGTGATTAACCAATTTCCACATTTCATAAAGTTTCCATCCATAAGAAAATACAGAAGGAGAGGGAAACATTTAATTGCGTAAGAAAAGGCCCCCAACGACTGTGATTTTCAGTATGTAGAAGCTCATTCAATTCACAAATATAATATCACAGGATATAAAAAGTAAGGTAACAACAATCACTAACTTCCCAACCCCATTCTTTAACCAGTTATTATCTTTATTTAAAGGTTCAACCATTTCTCATGAAAACAAAAGGATACCTGCCACACATGATACACAAATTAGAGAGACAATGGTGAGAACCCTACCTCAAAAGGTCCCGATCACGCCGCTTCCGACGATGTCCTTCGGTGTCCTCCGCCTTCGCCAAACCCGAAAAACGCATCCTAGGATGGAAGCTGGAGAAGGAAGGCCGGAAAGAAAGGTGACAAGTCCGGTCTTAGAAGCTTCATCTCGTCTCTACGATCCTGTGGCCGCTGACGGATCGTAATTCGGAGCTCGGACAAAGAAGTTAGAGGAGGAAGACTTCTTGATCATCCAAGAGTGTCGTCGTGCGGAGAAGAAGCGATTGGTCTGGAAATAATCCGCGACCCTTTCTTATATAGCCAACAAATAGGTAAAACAGTATACAACGTGTATTGATGAATACACGGTGTGACTGTACACCCCTTACGTGTTTTGACTGGTCAAAACACGACACGTCACGCGGTTTCCACGCGTTTTAAAAAAAAGACGTTAATTTTATTAATATGTTTGTTTCGTTGACCCGAGACATAACTCATAAAAAGGTATCCATCACTGGTCTTAAAATGACCATCTTAATTACAGGATTACACTGCCGCTGACGGTTCGTCATTCCGACACCATATGAAGAAGTTATAGACTTTTTAAGTTTTGATCACCCAAAATAATAATATTATTATTTTATTATTATTATAATTACTTATTTATTTATTTTTATAACTCCAAATCAATCGTGATTTGGTCTCTTTACCGTTGGAAACAAACACTCCCTCCTTTTACATTTATTTCTCTTTTAATTTTATTCCCATTAATACCATATAATCATTATTATAATATATAATAATAATGACTTACAAAAGAACCTCCTCAATCCCATGCCACCACAAAAGTGGCGCCTCCTTGGCTCCATGTCAACCACGCCCCACCCCTGTATTCCTTCTCTCTCTTATTTTTCATTTACTCTTATCTTTTATTTTATATCATTATTTATATATTTTTCATCTTCTCTCTTCAATCTCATTCCTCCCCAACAAAGTGGCGCCTCCCTTGATTTTACACCATTAGTTCCATTCTTTTTATCATAATTATTTTCAATAATAATGATTAAATCTCCCTAAAAAACATGCAAGATCACCTCCCATCAAAACCCACATGACACACACCTATTTTAAATCTTTATCATTATTATTATTATTATTATTTTTAAACACAATTATCATAAATAATAACATCTCTTATTTATCCTTATATCTCAAATATCATTGCAATTAATTCAAAACATAATTCTCATTAAATCATTATTAAAAGATCTATAAAAAAAAACCAACATTATTATTATAATTATTTAGTATAACACTTATAACAAAACCCCAAATAAAATTTATTAACACATCACCATTTATTATTAATAATAATTATTATTTTTGATTTTCGCCGCATTGACCACATAAAAAAAACGTTTTTACAAAGTAATCGACCGGAGAGGTCCGGGCCATTACATTAGATACCTCTCAAAACATTCTCGTCCTCGAGAATTAAAAACTGACCCAGAAGAAGGAAAGGATCTGAAGAACCACTCCACAAGATACCTCTCAGGGCTCCTATCATGACAAGGAACCAACCAACAACTCTATGAGTTAGGAATTACCTCTCCTATGTCAAGATACTATCCGCTTTAGGAGGCACTGACTCACCTGCATGGGTTTAATCGCATCCTCATTAATGCATCTTGATTAAGGATCAGGTATTTCCTTTCCCATATATTAGGTTTTTTTTCCAACTTACACTGCACCCAACAACGTACAACCCACACACTGCCCGGACACATGTCTTGAAGAATTCCTTCTCCCATGTTGAGATATTATCCGCTTTAGGCGGCACTGACTCGCCTGCACGGGTTAAATCGCATCCACATTAATGCGTCTCGATTAGGGATTAGGTCTTCCCCTCCCCACATGATAGGGCTCTTCATGTACATTTAAAGAAAAGAGGGAAACAACATAGCATTATAGACTCATGAAAAACAAGGTCCAGGCCCAAAGCATGGGCGAGAATGAGTTTCAACAATTGAGTGTGATGCTCCTGGATTTAAACAAAACATAAACGAGAGCATTTAAGTAAAACATGAAACATCTCTCTCGATCTTTCGCCTTGCTGGGGTTGCCACTTCTGTTGCGTGAAATTGTCCGCGTCCCACTCTTATGCATTTCTGTTAACGTCCAAGTGCCATAGATGTACGGTAAACAAGGATCGCCTAAGCCCAAGTAGTAAGGAAAAACTCAATGTTTTAATTATCATTTTATTTCAATTTCATTCCCAGAACACCCAAATCAAGTAAAACACAAACATGATGATGCATTTACCTTCCCTAGGGTCTCTACCCTGCAATCAATATAGTCTCACTTGGTCGTTCGGTAGGCTCAGAGTCCTTGCATCGGATCACGGGGGGCCCTAAAATCTCGTGTCCTAGCCGGTCTTCCCTGGCCTATGTCACGCACCAAGATTAACGAACACTGTTGCCCTACCATCCCATGCAATCCTAACTGTGCCTAACTCCAGACTCTATCCTATCTCTCAACCATCAGCTCTGATACCATTCTGTCACGACCCCCTCCCACCAAAGATGCCCCTCCTGAGGTGGCAATGGTGAAAGGGAGATAATGACCCCCGAGTCCCGCCTCCAGTAGGCCCCGGGTTGGCGACTAGCACCAAGGGTTTGAGTTTTCACAAATATGGGAGGCATTACCCTTTTTATTATTTTGGATCGGGAAATAGGACAAGTTAACCACCAAAAAGGGAAAAGAACAAGTGTATATATATAAACCCAAACCAAGCCCACATGCATGTTTAAATAATTTTTATAACAAGGTACACGTAAAAGGAAGCTCAATAGTACAATGCCAAAGAAAACAAGAGAACAAAAACTGCAACAACTCCAACTGCCCGACTAGTAGGGTCCCGCACGGCCCTGGTAGTCCTCCTGGAAACCTGAAAGTAAACGTAGGGTGAGCATAGAAGTATACTCAGTAGGGAAACCTAATGATCTCGTGCACAAGTGGGGAGACACCCTAAGGTCCGTGAGAAAACAGAAGAACCAGAAACTAAAAAGGAAAAACTATACACCCATCCTCACTGGTCACACTCACCAAGTAACACAAACAAGTTTAGTATATATATACAGAACAAAAGTATTGGGTACCCCGCACCATTTCCCACTTAATTAGATGCTGCTCTTCCTAACGACAAATGTCCTGACTCTACCACACTCTTCCCACCCGCACACACCTGGTCCAAACCACGCATCCCGCCCGCACACACCTGGGCCACAACCACTAACCCGCCCGCAGACACCTGGGCCTCATCCCGAAGGTTCTTGGGAATGGTATGCCTTCCCGAAGAGTCTTGGGCTAAAGGTCGCCTCAAGCCATCACAACCTCTGAGACCTACCCGAAGAGTCTTGGGTGTAAGGTCACCTCAAGCCATCATATCCTCCGAGACCTACCCGCAGAGTCTTGGGTGTAAGGTCACCTCAAGCCATCATAGCCTATGGAAGAAGGAGCAAGAAGGAGCTAGTAAATAAGGGGGAACACCCTCTCCCATAAAATGGGAGTGTTCGGCACTAGGTGCTTGACATGGGTGTGGCGCGACAAAACACAAATATACAATTATATATATACATATACCAAACACACAGCCCAACCTATGGCTTCTTAAAAAGAGAAACTGAGCATGTGCCTCGGCACTGCTACCACGAAGCATGCATCAACAACCAAACAATCATCCCCCAACCCCATTTAGGTTTTCATGTTTCATGCAATGGTTTAACAAATTATTACTGCTGGGCAACTATCATCCAGACAAAACCTTTCACAAACATATCCATGCCATCCACAACCAAGGTTAGGTAAAACGCAGTCAACCACATGCCATTTCATTTACAAAAGATTATCACAACCATACAAAATTCCATCATTCATTTATTTCAAAGTCCCACACATAAAACCCTTTCCACACACAAAACACTTCCGCATTTGAAAGAACCTTTTACTTAAAAACACTTTTCATAATCAAAACACTTTTCATAAATAAAGGCATTTTCCACAACCAACCACTTCCCATTTCAACCCCATCATTTACAAAACATTTCACACCTCCACGTTTCCACCGTCAACCATTCCAATAAGATCACCACCCAAAGGTCGCAACCCCACTGCTCACCCAAACCACAACAGCCCAAAAAACACCACCAACACATGCCACGTAACCAAGCCAACACCCACATGTTCATTATTCCATTTTGGTTCAACCGGGTTGATCACACAAGGGTTCTAGATTTTCATTTAAAAAGTCAACTTTACGTGATTTACCAATTTCCACATTTCATGAAGTTTCCATCCATAAGAAAATACAGAAGGAGAGGGAAACATTTAATTGCGTAAGCAAAGGCCCCCAATGACTGTGATTTTCAGTAGGTAGAAGCTCATTCAATTCACAAATATAATATCACAAGATATAAAAAGTATGGTAACAACAATCACTAACTTCCCAACCCCATTCTTTAACCAGTTATTATCTTTATTTAAAGGTTCAACCATTTCTCATGAAAACAAAAGGATACCCGCCACACATGATACAAAAATTAGAGAGACAAAGGTGAGATCCCTACCTCAAAAGGTCCCGATCACGCCGCTTCCGACGAAGTCCTTCGGTGTCCTCCGCCTTCGCCAAACCCGACAAACGCCTCCTAGGATGGAAGCTGGAGAAGGAAGGCCTGAAGGAAAAGTGACGAGTCCGGGCATAGATGCTTCGTCTCGTCGCTACGATCCTGTGGCCACTGACGGATCGTAATTCGGAGCTCGGACAAAGAAGTTAGAGGAGGAAGACTTCTTGATCATCCAAGAGTGTCTTCGTGCGGAGAAGAAGCGATTGGTCTGGAAATAATCCGCGACCCTTTCTTATATAGCCAACGAATAGGTAAAACAGTATGCAGTGTGTATTGATGAATACACAGTGTGACTGTACACCCGTTACGTGTTTTGACTGGTCAACACACGACACGTCACGCGGTTTCCACGCGTTTTAAAAAAAAGACGTTAATTTTATTAATATGTGTGTTTCGTTGACCTGAGACATAATTCATAAAAAGGTATCCATCACTGGTCTTAAAATGACCGTCTTAATTACATGATTCCACTGCCGCTGACGGTTCGTCATTCCGACACCATATGAAGAAGTTATAGACTTTTTAAGTTTTGATCACCCAAAATAATAATATTATTATTTTATTATTATTATAATTACTTATTTATTTATTTTTATAACTCCAAATCAATCGTGATTTGGTCTCTTTCACGTTAAAAACAAACACTCCATCCTTTTACATTTATTTCTCTTTTAATTTTATTCCCATTAATACCTTATAATCATTATTATAATATATAATAATAATGACTTACAAAAGAACCTCCTCAATCCCATGCCACCACAAAAGTGGCGCCTCCTTGGCTCCATGTCACCCACGCCCCACCCCTGTATTCCTTCTATCTCTTTTTTTTCATTTAATCTTATCTTTTATTTTATATCATTATTAATATATTTTTCATCTTCTCTCTTCAATCTCATTGCTCCCCAACAAAGTGGCGCATCCCTTGATTTTACACCATTAGTTCCATTATTTTTATCATAATTATTTTCAATAATAATGATTAAATCTCCCTAAAAAAACATGCAATATCACCTCCTATCAAAACCCACATGGAACACACCTATTTTAAATCTTTATCATTATTGTTATTATTTTATTTTTTTTAAACACAATTATCATAAATAATAACATCTCTTATTTATCCTTATATCTCAAATATCATTGCAATTAATTCAAAACATAATTCTCATTAAATCATTTTACCAGATCTATAAAAAAAACCAACATTATTATTATAATTATTTAGTATAACACTTATAACAAAACCCCAAATAAAATTTATTAACACGTCACCATTTATTATTAATAATTATTATTATTTTTGATGTTCTCCGCATTGACCACATCAGAAAAAACGTTTTTACAAAGTAATCGACCGGAGAGGTTCGGGCCATTACACAATCTCGGTGTAAGTTTTTATAAGAATACAAGGACCTTTCTAAAATTATGTGCATAATTTTCATAGAAATAATTAATACATTGTTAATGAGTAATATATTTGTTTTTTGGAAAAATCCCACAAGATAAAATTGTAATGTATTTACATTGATTGTGATTTTTGATAGTGTATGTTTCTAAAGGCATATATGGATTTTTGGAGATATTACTGATACAGTTTGTTTATATATATCTAAAAAGATTCAGTGGATACAGTAGAGGTAGTAAAAATTTATTTTTCCAGAAGGTGGTGCCATTTCCTAGTGTTTTCCAGAATATTGAATCGATAAATTTGGGGAAGGAGAGAACTTCACAAAAGTGAGGAGAATCATCAGAAATCTTCCTCAATATGGTATTTACATGGTTTCCTAGAAAATATGGTGAATCCATGAGTTTCATAAAATGATGGGCTTCGAGAATGTTGATATTCATAAGGGAGTTGATTATTGTGAGTGAAAATCGTGATCACACTATTTAAAGACGATGTTCTTTATAACAATGAGAAGGAACGAGAATGCACAATGTGATGACGATAACTCTCCAAGACCACAAGATTCATCATGAACTAGAAATGTTATTGGGTGCATATAAGGATCATACTGTATTTCTAATACTCTTGAAGTGGAAATGTTTGGTGTTATAATTTCTATTGAAAAAGAATTAAGTTGGGGTTGAAAAAAGCTTTGGATTGAATGTGACTCCACTATTGTAGTCTCTGCAACTCGGACCAGGGTTTTTCTTCTTTTAGGGATGCTCACTAACTGCTGGAGTAGATGTATGGAATCTCTCAACACAAGAGACCACTTTTTTACTCATGATTATAGAGAAGTAAAATTCATTGGTGGATGGGATTTCCATTAAAGGTGTTAATAGTAATGATTTTCATTGGGATGATAATGTTCCAGATGATCTCCTTCCTTGTATCTGGAAGGATTTTCTTAAAAAATCTTTTTTTCAGACTTGTGTAAGTTTTTTTTTCTAATATAGGGATATTTCTTTTCTAGGAAAAGACTTAGTTTGAAATAAATGAATGTGGTTTGAAAAAACCCATATCTTCTTGAAAATATGATGGTGATATTTAATGAATTTAGAAATTGGGATACTTTTATAAATATTCTATAACCCCCCTACATGTAGTAGTGAATGAATTAAAAAAATTCCAATAACCCAGATTTAGAAATGTGATTCGTCAATATTTTCATTATGTAAACTTATTGAAGAAATTAATCTTTCAAAGGTCATGTCTACTAACCAAAATTATTAAGCATCATGAAAGTACTGAGATTTGTGAAGTCTAATTGATATTTGATTGTGTTTTTATATTCGTGAAGGATTTGTGATCATTTTGATAGACGATTCTTCTCAATGGTAATTTTATAATCCCAAAATTTTTGAACTTCACAATGGTTTTTGGGATCATGAAAAAGTATATTCATGTGATGAATTTGGATATTTTGTAATGGTGGTATGAGCTTCATGAAGGCAGTGAGGTTTGAAATCAGTGAACATACAATATATGTTTAAAATAGATTCCCCCAATAAATCATTGGTAAACTAGTATTTATTATGATGATGAATGGGAAAGATAAATGTTCACCAAATTACCTGTAAAATATATTGAATCTTGTGATAAATAGAATAATCATATGAAGCGGTAGTGAGAATACTTTAGTTTTTAGAGTAGTTATCATTCAAAATGTGATTGGTTGTAAATAAGGTGGGATAGTGAGTCTACCTCATACATTACAAGGGAAGTGGTCCCAACTCGGAGTGACGTAGAAAAGATGATCTAGAAGTGAGATTAGTGATTTTATTGTTATAACACATTATAGAACAAGTTATAACCCTTTATGAATTTGGAATATTTCTACATATATTTGGAGAGAATAGCACTGAGACGTCCTGCAATTCTGAGGCCCAATGTGCTCAGAATTAATTTTACGAAAATATAAAATGTTTTCATATTATTCACAGGAAATAAATAGGATATATCTCAAATGGTTGCTCGGATCAAATATCTGAGGGGGCAGTTGAGTCCGTAATGTTCTATATACCATAGGAATGTTATAACTTTTATTGATGTATGTCTACATGGAGAAAAGTTACCCAGGGAAATCATCATCATTTTGAAAAAAAGAAATTTTTCTTTTTATCACATGCATTCTTTTCAATTAAATTTGTAATAAATTCGCTAGATTAAAATATAAGACTACCATTGAGATCGAATTGTATCATTTTTCCTAGTCCCAACAAAAATTGAATGGGTGCTAAGGTTTCAGAAGTCATGAAAATTGGTAGGGGTTTTTAATGTTTCTATATAAATACACACATGATATATTAGAATTGGGGTTTAACCTAATTATTTCCCTCTATATATCTATCAATACCCCCAAAATCTCCTTATCTCTCTTGGAATTATTTCCCTTTCTTCGGTGGATCAAGGATAAAATACTACAAGAACATTAGTGGACCGAATCAGAAGTGTCAATGATGCATTTTCAATGACAAATGGATAGATCAAGCTAGGAATCATTTTTTCATTTCTTATTTTTCCATTTCATGTTTTATATGAGATTCTAATATTTTTATTATTGTAAAATCATCATTGGAATGTATTGGTTATGGCTAAACGAACATGACCATTGCCCGATCCCGGATTCGATGTATTGTTCTTCATTATTCTGCTTTTAAAATTTTGGATGCAACAAAATCTCAACGAATCAATTAGAAATTATTGGAACTGATTAGATATCATCTCGAGCTTCCGAAAACTAGTTTCGAAATAATTTTCAGTAATTTAGAGTGATCAAGGTGTCCCACTGAAGGGGTCACTATTGTTGAACCACATGTGATGTTCGACAGTTTTCTATGGAGATGGGGTGCAACGGGAGTTGTACAAAGTGTGACAACCATGGTTCTGGGAAGAGGAAGATAGGTAATTTTTGGCGACATGCTCGAGAAGCTTTTGGGGGCGATGGGTGGTGGGAGTTTGTTGTAGCAAGTCTAAGGAGACAACGATCTCTGGTGGGAAACTGACATGACCGAAGTTAGGAGACTAGTGTAGTTTAGAGGAGGAATCAGGGAACTATGAGTCGGAGCTGGAAGGTGGCAAGGCTAAGATGGATGGCGGTCTCCAGTAGCTAGCTGTCTTAGTTAGGCAGAGAGGAATTTGAGGTGGCATGAGGCGCGAAGGCACCAGAGGTGGTCACTACGTGGGGAGAAGTAACCACACAACATGGGTCATCTAAATCAACCGGTGAGTGAAGGGGAAAAAATAGGTCGGCCATACACTGTAGGTTAGGCCTGGACTATATTGTGGTATAGGCCCACCAAGAGCAAGCTAGCCTAAGTAGAAGGGTCTGGAAGGTTCGGCAAATATTGGGCCCAAAAACAATAAATGGGTGTATTTTTTGATATAGACCTTCAAACAGCATTCCGTCTATAGTAGGATGATCCATTGGTCGAGCCAGAACTTTTGAGGTATTTTTGAGATGTTTTAATTTTCATTCCTGAATGAGTATGACCTGAAACTCTTATGTAAATAATAATAAAATATTTATTATTATTCATTAATATTGTATTGGGAATATCTTTTAAATGAGACATCTGATTGACACACCATGGGAAGCAATGTGACCCTATCGATTTTTTGAACTTTTTGAAAGGTTTTTTTGAGTGTCTATGAGACAAATAATTATAGGGGACACATGGTCCAGTTCGCACATTTTATAGTGAAATGGAACCTTTTCATCTGGAATCCATTTATGGTGATTGAATACTAATTTTCATGTATTAATATGAGGGGATTGTAATGGATCAATCTACCAGCTTAAATTTGAGGTCGAGGCATGGTCCCCATGTGGAAGATTTCAGACATATACTGCATTTTTACGACGTTTGATTCATAAGTATGTTCAGGGGAAAATGAATAGACAACCAATAATTTATTATACAAGGACAACAATGGTCATATCATTTAGGATGTGGAAAGCTTTTTTTGGTTAGTAGTGATCGAGTGGAATTCAAGCAATTGCGATGAAAACCTCCCTTCTCACCGGTTGTCCATTTCTGACAAATGAGTAATTTATTATGCTTGATTTTTGTAAGGATCTCAATATTGTGATCCATTTCGATGTGTGGAGCCTTAATTATGATCTTATTAAATATGGATACATGAAATGTTAATCAATGGAATATGACCTTGTTGTGTTGAAGAGAATCAACGTCTCCAGTCAGTTCTGACTCTTAGGTGAGTGGAAAAGATGTATGAAGAGATATGGTCAATGTTATGAGACCGTTCGAGGATCTGTTTTAGCAAACTTATGTTTCTTACCCTTGGGATTAACATCTAGTTTCATGAGCCTGTCAGATTCCTGACATATGTGTAGTGTATTCTAAGAGTACCTTTCCACTTATATTGGTACTTGATGAACCTTTTTAGTACATATAAATTGTTAGGTTTGTGACCAAGAGATGAGGACGGGTCACATGATACGTGCAACCCACACATTTCGTGTACCACTATGTTTTCTCTTATATATCATATATAATTCTTCTGAACACAGATTTTAGCATATGAGTAGAGTATCCTTAGTGATTCTCCATGTAGGATGTGATGGTGGCCTTTGTTGCAGCTTTCAAACTATGAAGAAAGATTATAAGGGTGTGAAGCTTATTTGAAGAAAAACCTGATGCATACAATGTCATTTTTCCTAGAGGTTTTTTTTACCATGATTCTTCTTGAGATATACCATCCATCAAGGATGGTATGTATAGTTCTTGGATTACCTCTAGATGGGATGGGAAGTGGTCTATAATGGAGGGGATTTTTTTTAGTCTCCAAGGTTGTGGTGATCGATGTATGCCTTTACAGGGCTATCCCATCAGTGTGAATGTGCAGTGTTGGTCACTATTTAACATTACAAGGCTATCTCTCTAGTACATATAGGGAGTGGTGATCATCGTTTACACTACCAAGCATACCTCTAGTAGGACTAGGCAGTGTGTCATCGACTTTCAGTCATGATATATTGTGTATGAAGTCCTTGTTTGATGTACCATTGGACTCTCAAGAAAGAGGAGCATATTTCAAACCAATATTTATCCTTGTAACACGACCTATAACCATGTGTGGGAGATAGTCCCACACAAAAAGTATAGTATAAATGTATGATGCTTGAGCCACATTGACACGTGTTTCAGGGAAGATGTTTCGGATTATAGTCATCATTGGTTACATCTTCGACTATTGTTGAATCTTTTCTTACGAAGATCTATTGATATGTAGATTCCTTTACTCAATCGTTTGGGAATCATTGGATGAGTATATATTTATCATATTGCTATAACCACTTCTTGCGAATTAGATACTCTTCTTCCAGGATAGGTAATGAAACTTGAGGTATGCCACTTTCTTTCTGTGTTTATAATCCCATGGTTGGATGAGTCTACTCTCTAAATAAAGGTTGAGAAAACTCAATGATAAGTTCATATTCTTAAAATTTCTATCTCTTGGTGTTTGGATGAGCTCACTTCAATAATTTTTTTCATTTGATCATTAATCTTTTAATAAACATTTTTTATCTATTACTTCAAACATTAGTTCCAAAATTTCTGCTCTCTTCAGACTTCGGGGTGTCCTAAAAAATATTTTTATACGCACCCTTACATGCGAATTTTATTCACTCAGTGTCCCCTTGAATAAAATAGATTAGATGATCATGACATCAGAGTATCATTGTGATATTGTGTGTCTGGACTATGTGTAGTGGTCATTTCATGGGATCCATTGGCAGGGATCTCTATGTTATCTTACTTTTCCACCTGTATCTAGGTTGTGGCTATTTTCTAGTTGTGAATATATTTTTTCCATTTTCCTTTTAGTTTACATTTATGTACTATTTAGATATCGATGAATATTTTTTGTTTATATATATAGATGTGTTTTTTTGTTTTCCATTCCCTCTCCATAGTTTTTATTGCGCTGGATAGGTGTGCGTGTATACGTTCTTAGAAAAATGAATCTCCATGTCTGTTGTGCCTTTGGCGCTAGTCGCATTCCCATGGCCTATGGATACCGGATTTGGGTAGTTGCGACTCAAGTCCTAGTTGGGGTTGGGTCGTAAAAAAGATGTATCAGAGCTAGTTTTTTCGTTGTGATGTTGTTCATTTGATACATAAAAAGGAATGGGTTGGGTTTTGGGAAAATAATGTCAATTTGTCTCGAGAGTAGCTCTAAGTCCATGGAGTCCATTTATGGTGCAAAATCTGACATAGTTATCCAATAAGACCCTAATTACCTAATGTTCGACTTAGTAGGCTGAGATATTTTATTCCAAGAACATTGCTACGTGAAAAATATAGGATTCAGTCATTGACAGTCATTCTTGAGTCAATTCCCCATATATATATATATAAACTCTCATTTGATAATGGTACTCCTTGGTTGGATTCAAGATGCCTCCATAATGATATCCAATCAGGATTCTAGCTCTGGTTCGTGATGACAATTCGATGAGCCACTAGGCCTCAGTTCTAGATCAATCACATGATCCCCATTTCCCCCACGTGGACAGGTAGCAGCAACACCACATATTAACTGGCAGTTAGTTCTAGTAGAGAAGGGTGAGGATGTCTGTAGGTTGAGCGCGCTTTGTATGTTACAGCGTCAGATACCAGTATGGTTTCGTGGAAAACTAGAGCCTCAGTTAGTGAAGGGTTAGCTAGAGTCGGTGGTTAAACTCTCCATGATTGTTTGGACACTGAAGGATAATATGGTTCCCTTAAAATACAGTATTCAACCACTAAGTATATTGGAGTTGGTAGAACCGGGATATATAGATGAACGACGAGTTGGTACTCTCGTGGGATGACTACTAGCATATTTTTTGTTAGGAGTACTTCACCACCTTTATCTGACATGTGCAGTTTAAGGATCTACTAGAGCATCAACGTGGATATATGAATGTGGCTACATATGAATATAGGTTCACATGCATTACTTGGTACTATATATGTGAGATCCATGATTGCAAATTCCTACCACATATTTTAGAGTAGGGTCTCCATAGAAGAGATTTGTTCCATCATAGTTCCCTTGGGCTACCTCACCTCTCTTGGGGTGCTGGATCAGGTACTAGTTAAAGAGAGATTTATTTCATTGGGAAAAAAATTGGCCATTTTTGGTTGCGGGTACAACCGTGTTGTGATACTATCCATAGAAATCAGATGTCTCTTGGCTAGACCTCAATGCAGGAGACCTCCCCTTGATAATATATAGAAACATTGTTTTGGAAAACATTGATCAATGTGATATCCAGAGGAAAGCTATTGCAATAAATTTTATAGGACATGTCATGTAGAAGGAGAAATCATGACCAGATGTGATGAGCTTCCCAGGTAGTTGGTAGTTGCACCGCCATAGAATAGGTTGTGTCATTATCAGGGATCTCCTAAGAGGGGACCTAGTGGCCCCCAAGGAGTCAGTTCTAGAAGAGACTGTAGATACGTGTTGTTTTTGGGCGACGTTACGAGGTCCTTCCACCCCCACTAGGCGGCCCGTGTCAGGCTCAAGGAGCTTATGGCCAGGGATATAGGAAAGTTCATGACATTGATGTCAATAAACCTGTAGCACATGAGATGATAAGAGGCATGATCTGTGTATTTTATACCATTTTCACTATAACATTTTAGATACTATGTGAGGTACTCTTTCCATCCAAATCATGGCATAAGGAGATATTAAGGGAGAGACGAGGTGTCGGTGTAACCATAGATTAGTTTTTTTAATGACGCATTAAATTCATGATAAAGAGGGCCCCCAACCTAAGATTTGTTTTTTTGATGTGATCAATACATTAAGGGAGATTTAGTGCCACCCAAAGCGAATAGTATCGCGGTGTGGTGGATTAATCCCTTAGACTTGTGTGTTTATATTGGGGCGGTGCAACGGACTGTTAGAGGAATTCATAGATGTGCCAGCATGTCTTTTCTTTATGACATCCCATTGCATGAGGTGCCACTAATGGATTTGGAAGATTACTTATTTTGGGTATTACACTCGTTCCAAGAGGGAAAAGGATGTGCATGTTACGACACATGCTTTCCTTGCCTAGAATCTTACGGTTGGATGTGTTTTATCACCGACCATGTTCATGTGTACCTTCAGTTCTTGATGTCCTTTTTGAAACTATTATCATGTACATGTCGAAGTGATGGACACCCAATAAATAGAACTATGTGACTCAATATGTAGTACTACCAACAGTTTCCTTCACACAGAGAATGTTGAGACACTGCCTTCTTAGAGGTCTCTTCATGGTTTTCTCACAACAAAAATTTGTCATGTGCATTTTTACCAAGTGTCTCAAGTGCACATGGTTGTTTACACTTGGTGGAGACTTAATCCTGAGTCATTTGTTCTATTGTAAATTCCTGCAATACTATTACTTTGAGGTAGTCCATACACTAGAAAATGTCAATGTTGTAGTGGATTCCATTAGCTGGAAATCCCAGGCTTGTTTGGTGTGGAATGTTTCATAGCATTTAGCTTCCAGGTAGTTATACCTAGTGGAGAAAGTGGGTAGAAATTAAATCAGTCAATGGTGTTGACTACTTCGCTTTATGAGCATGATAGGGAGTCTTAGTTGTGAGACATCGACTATGAAATCTAAAATTATCAGATACCCTTGGGTGTATCACCAGATGGATGTTTTGAAGGAGGGAATCAAGAGACCATATTTATGGGAAAACTATGATTCTAGACACTATGTGGAATTTGGAGGTTCGTCTAGGTAAGTAAAATATCCCCCAAGATTTTTCAGTCTGTACAGAAATAATTCGAGATATGGAGAGGATTCCTTACACCTTACCCTACTCCCCAATAGCTAGAGTTGGAATATGAAATCTTCCATATTTCAAAGATGAGGATATACATGCATGTTCCTACGCATGTAATCGAATTGATTTGAAATTATAAATATGTACCATCCCATTGGTTTACATGTTTTGTGTGCTTAGTAATGTTTAGTATTTACTTGGAGTGGGAGTCCCCAGTGTGAGCTCAATATCTCGTGTTGTTTGTCCTAGTTTTGATTTTTACTAACAAAAATATTAAAGGAGGTAATGATATAAAGGCCTAATAATCTCCAGGTAATAAATAGGAATATTTATACATATATTTCTAGAACTGGACACTAAGACAGCTTAAAATTCCGATACCCGGTGAGCCCATAATAAATTATACAAAAATATTTTGTTTTCTTGTAATATTCACACAAAGGAAATATGATATCTTCAAAACAATATATTGGATCATAAATACAAGGGCACTGTTGCGTCCAAAACATTCAATTTACCCTAGGTGGGGTATAACATTTATCTGCATAGGGCCCATTTCAGAAAAGTCGACCTCGGGAAAAACTATCATTTTGGAATAACCACTTAGTGTTTTTTATCGCTAGCCTTCAAAACACGACAACATAGTTTTTTAGTATTTCAGGGTTACTATAGTTACATTAAGATGAAAAAAGACCCATAAATGGATAATGGATGATAATATAAATGTTAACCAAATATATTTTATCAATGAAATATTTTTTTTAATTTTATAACATTTAATATAATATTAATTACAATTAAATATCCCAAGTGTTAATTCCAAGGACTATACATCAACATGATATTAATAATATGAAGATTGTGCATATAATTAAAAAAAATTATTAATTCCTCAACATGTAAGGTGAATATATAAAATTATTTTATAAAATTAATTATCAAAAATTATATTTATAGGAATATTGTTAATAAAAATAATTTGATTTTTCAATTAATACAATATTTATTTCATCAGTATTATTTAATCATTTAAGAATATAATTTATTTATAAAATATAAAAATAAATTCCCATAATTAAAATAAATATATTATTTGTTTAAAATAATATTTATAGCTTACCATATCTTCTTTATAACTACACATTAAATATATTATTTTTATTACAGAAATAGTGTTCCATGATTGACTTATATTTCAATAAAATATTATAAATCTTATTAATTATTTCAAGTGGTCAAAAATTGTTATATAACCTAAAAAAAATTTATATAGGAATATTAATTATAAAATATACTTTTTAAAATTTATAGGGTAATTTTATTATCCTTGTCATTTTATTTTTTCCTTTAATTAGGTAATTTACCCTTTATAGCAGAAACAAACATTACAAACGTAATAATTCATATTGTTAAAAATATAAAAGATAAATAATTAATAAATTTTGAAATAATACTTCTAAATATTAATTCCATTTACAAAAATTTAAAAGTTCTACATTTCATTATATAAATTTAAATTATAATGATAAAACTAAATGAATATCAATTTTCAAGAAAAATATCTTCTTTAAACCTAAAATACTTTTATAATAAATTCATGTATAAAATCCATTGCAAAAATTATAATTATGTTATCATAAAACCATTGGATAAAAACATATTATAATCATAATCAAAAATATAATTTTATTTTCTAAATTCTTGAAAGGAAAAATAAAACTCTAAATAATAGTTGGTATTTTTTACTTTTTATTAAAATAAAAAATTTTCTGAACATTTTAAAAAATTCACCTTATGAAAAAAAATTAAGACTATTTTAATATTTTTATTAACTTAATTAAATAAAATTTCGAAAATTTCTAGAAATCATTTCTTTTATTCACCAACAAGAGCAATAAAAATACTTCTTGGTGATGGTTTATTTGAAGAATAAAACTACATTACTGTAATAAAGTGCATAATTTTTTTAAAAATAATTATTAACAAATTAATGAGTAAACATATGTTATATTTCTTTATTATGTTAACACTATTGAGACCAAAAAAATTAATGGATAGGTTATTATGGTCATATAATTACTCTATTTAGTTGTTTGTTTATGCATTCTGTTACATATTTTGTATGCTGTCGAACTAGATATTTAATTTTAAAAACTAAATATATTATAATATCCCCTAGAATTTTGGAAATATCCTCCTCAAAATTTTGAATATGGTTTCAGTAATTAAAGATTGACTTTCAAAATAACTTTTTTTATTCCAAAATTGAAAAAAGTATTAATAAAAAATTGAAAATAAAATAAAGGAATGAAATTACAATGGTCATCTGGAATAACACATAACATGGTTTCCATTTAGGAATACATGTACATGGATGATAAAATCATAACTCGTTTACTTATTGAGAGTTATATTGAACATTTTCATGAGAAATTGAACAATTAAACAACCATTAATCTATGACGGGTTAAAATGGAAGGGATTTCCTGATAATAAATGTAAATGGTTATTGTATTAGTCTCACGTTCCTTTTCAAAGAGTAGAGGAATTACATTACATGAAATTATAAAAACATGTGTAAATGAACCTACATGAATAATATAGTTACATCAATTAATAAACTTCTACGACAATATCATATTTTTCACTAAACGGTGACTATATAAGTTGAATCTTTCTTCCATGAAGCATTTGGATAAACATATATAGATCACTAAATTCACAAAAGGATTTTAATAAACACCTATCAAATTTAATAAATATTAATTAAATTAATTGGAAAATAAATGGTAATTCCCATACAATAATAATCTATTATATGGTAAAAAATTACTTTAATCTCCAAAAATTAAATATTAATACCCAATGTTAAACATAAATCATCTCATAAATAATATTCCTTAATATTCTACTAAAATATTCTTTTCATAGATTAAAACCAAAAAAATAGAATGATTATATTACATAATCATCCAAAATAAAATTTAGAATATATAACGAAAAAACATAAATTCATCCTATCATATCACTCCATAATGTATATTCCAAAAACATATAATCTCCATGATATGATTTTTATATTTACATATAAAACATATCACCATAAATCCAAAATAAAATCATATTTACTTTTAGCCCAATTAGGTTAAATACCCTTAGAGGGGAAATATTGTATGAAAAATTAATCATACTCCCAATTAAAATATGTTTTATTTATTTAAATACACTGTTCTCCCACGTTACTGTAGATATATATGAAATTTTTTGAAATTATTCACTATACATAACAATTTTACAAGGAACTCCATCACTGGGAAATGTACATGGAGAATACAATGATGATGTGATGATGTACCAAACCCACTAAGGCACACATCCATATTTCAATATTTGGGCTACATTTGTTTAATTATGGGAACATTAACCTTACAAGGTTTATGGTCAGCTCATTACATTCCCTAGGGTCACTCTTTGGGTGTCATTTTCTGGAACAATATTGGAGGAAAGGATTACTTTATTCTTATTTAATATCTAACTAATATGGAAAACAACCTGTCACAATTTATGGAAATTTAGGTACCTTAATTATCATTAATGAATACACCCCAAATTTATAATGTATTTCTATTGGAGTTCTTCTTTTCCTTGTACTATTAGTTGGAAAAAATTTCATTCACGAACTGTTTTAGTACCTTCCTGAACATACTTGTATTCAATAATAACTATAATACTTCTTACTCAAACTATCTTGCATCATGCGGTGCACATTATTCATGGACCACCAAATATTTCAATGATAACCACTTCTTCAAAGGACGGACTCTTCCTCAGTGGACTACCACTTCTTCCACGGACCATCTCCTCCACTGGAGACAACCTCTTACTCATTAGACCATCTCATCTTCTGCGGACCGCCCCTAATTTGTAGAACCCTTCTTATTACATTGATCACCTATGTTGTAGGTCACATCTTCTTTTACACTCCAAATATACTTGAATGATCCTTTTAAAAGGTTGTTCATGTGAACTAGTTAACCCTTCACTGTATCCTGCCTTACGAACTACATTACTTCATCAAATCCACCCTCATGAAACACTTCTTACATTTTTGAATCCTTCTTAGGGCAATGATGTAAAAATGAAATTATTTAAATTTATTATTTTATTTGGGGTCATTATATTGAGAAACAGATCCTAGTGACATGATAATCTGATTTACCCGAATCGTTGATGCATTACTTCCTTCACCGCTGACTATTATGCCGTTTAGATAACACTATTCTCCTTTATGGTGTCTGTTTTTTCATTAAATGATAACCCTTTATGGATCCTTTAATCACACACACTATAACAGAAATGATGAGCCTCCAACAAACTACAAGCCTCAAGTAAACTTCATGCCTCTCAGAAACTATTTTTTTTCATGGTCACGGTAGCACGCTTCATGTTCTGCATATCACATCTATATAGAAATCTAATATTGCTGATTTTAATTTTCAATTCAACATACATCATTCATTATACATGAAATGTACTTTTCAGGCCATGAACTACTATCCATGAACTCATTTGAGGAAAACCATCATTTTTAAAAAAATAACCATATTTTGAGGCCTGAAAATTTATAAAACACTAGGAAATAATACCACTATAAATATCTACATTCGCGACAATAGCTATATGGATTCATAAACATATTGTTTTTTCAGAAAACTCAATCACCCCAAAAACACTGAGATGCGGCATTGAGATATTTTTCCCACCATTAATATCCAAAATAAAATTAAACCACTCTTAATAAAAAATACAATAATATTATATTGAAATTAATATTATAGGATTCCAAAAGTATTTAATACATTAAAAAATAGAAATAATCACTAAAATATCAAATAATTTTTCAATCCCATGGTATTCTATATGATACAATAAAAGTGTTCCAAAAATCTACTTACTATTCACCAATAACATTTTTATCAAAAAAACATTTCATGCTAGCTGGGAATTAAGGGAGAATATTTTTAGGCGATTGACCCTTGTCACCCTTAAGGGGTTGGTTCAAACATCACATCCATTCCCGATGTGGTGGGATTCCACTTGATCTGTTGGATTTCCTTTTCTAAAACTATAAAATTAATATAAAATTACAAACACATATTATTAAATCGATATAATATCCTTAATATAATAAAAAATGCAAATTTTAAATTTAAAAGGTTATCTCATGCCTTTCTTTTTTCATCCCAAAAAGCAACAACCCATAATTTCAAGAAAAATGTAAATGTGTCTTAAAATATCCTAAGTCTCCTAGAAATTTAATTTCACAATGCCTCTAATGGTGTTACTAATAAATTATAATTATCATCAACAATAAAATTAGAAACCCATATTGATATACCTAACTATTATGAGTTCTTCACAAGAAGACATCATAATCAAAAAAATTATCTAAACATAGATCTTATAGAAACCTTAATGAAATTCCCTTAAAAGATACATGTTCATTTAATTTTAAAACTAATGATAGATTTATTTTTCCAATGATATTTTTCATTTAGTGTTTGAGATAATAAGGAAAAAAATTCATTGAAAACCAATACATTACTTGTGGCCACTTTTATTAATTATCCATTTTATTCAAAAAAAATTTCTTTTTCAAATAAAATATGTTTTATTATCTTTGACATATTTTTACAATTTTTATCATTATATCCACATTCTACTGATTATTCATTAATGATTAGTGAAAACCATTATATTATATTGGATGAGAACAAAAATCTCAGTATGTGAATAAAACCATTATTCCATTGAAAAACAAGAAAACTCATATAAGTGTTACCATTACCATCATTGTTAATTGAGTGTACGATGTAAAAAATTGTCAATAGAAAAAACAAAAACAAATTTTTTTAATCAAATAAATCCAATAAATCCCATTGGATGTCATTTAAAACTATTTTTAGATTACTTAATATTCATTTCCATAAATCATTTCAATACCCTTTTAATTGGAATAAGTATATGACTGACTTACAAGATAATTCTCCGGTGAACATAATCATTACCCAATGAAGTATATAGTTATAATGTGTCTCACCCATTGTATAAGATATATATATTTAAAATATATTTTTTGAGACGATTAATGGGTATCAAAGCATCGAATATGCTATATCAGGGTTACACATGAGCTATAATGTATTCAACACTTCGTATAAGTTATATCGGGCTCTCACGTGAGCAATAATGGTGCTCATACCATCATATAACCTATATCAAGCTCACCCAAAAGAAAAAATGGTGATAAAATATTATTATAATCTATATAAGGTTTACATGTTTCACATGTATTTACCAACTACCAAATCATGAATAAAAAATTTTGTACTTGCATTTTTTATAATAAAAAAATTTAATACTCTTTCAAAACCATATGGAAGACACATAGAGATACCAATATAAAAATTTCATTCAAAAATAAATCTCAATTAACAAAAATATTTGAATAAGGTAATGTGGTATTTTCTTTGAATAGAATATAATTACAGAAGTTTTTGATAAACATATCATTTTCATTTTAAAAACACAATTTATCTTAAAAAAACGTCCCAAAATTATAGATGAAAAATAATTCATTGAACATAACTATGTATTTCTTTAAAGGAATATTAAAAACTTTATTTCTTTATTAAAGAGGTAAAATAAACCCATACCATATATGTTAATATAATTAGTTTTTACATTTGTAAAAAGAACTCAAAGTGGAATTTTAAATGAGAATTTTTAATGGAATGTTCCTTACCTTGAGTACGAATAAACATGATAAATAATTATCTTCCTAAAAAATATACATGTTTTGAATATGTATTTTCATATTAACATATTTATAGTTTTATACTCATTTTACTTCTATTATTACCATGCTATATATAAGTACATAATTAATTATATTCTCATTGATTGTTTGGAAGATATTCATTTCATTAGTCCAAAATTTTATTTTTAGGTTGACTACGGTTTATGGGTTCCCTAATATATCTTATCAACAATAATAATCACAACATAAAAATCAATTTCATCTTCCTGAATTAAATTTTTAAATACTTCTATAAAATTTCATTAATAAAAATGAATTGTGATACATTGATGTTGATAGTAGGTTTTACATACGGATGAGTACCGTTTTAATTATTAAATGATAATAATGGAAATATTGTAAGTATAATATTATATTATCAATATTTTCATAACATAATATATCATGTAAATTCCTTGAAATTACATATATATATCATATGTTTGATTTGGTGACAAAAAATGACATCTTTTCATGGACGTGGTAGTACACACTAACACACAAACGACGTTATCATTTTTTGGTGTATTAAATACTAAATATTTAAGTAATTAAATAACTATTAATCATGAAAAAATTCATAAATATTGTATATTAACATTAATTCCATCATTATAAATAGTATTTAGATGCAATGATGGAAATCGAATTACATTAATTCACGAGGAAATTTTCCTCCATACAGAGAGATGATAAATTGATTACCAATATTATAGAAGAGTCAATGGATATGGGTCATTACACTATCATAATTAAGCATTTTTATTTAGAGTAAATGGTATTTATTATTTTATCATATTTGAAGAATATTTGGATCATGTGGAGTAAGAAATAAAACAGAAACACTTGTTTAAAAATGATATAACCTTTTCATAAAATATTTGTTTTGTAAAATCATAAGACTAATACAGGTTGTGTTATGAATAACTAATGTTATATAGAATTAGTTTAGGTAAACTATTATATAAATATTTTAGTGGTATGAAAAAAAATAATTTTTTAGGAGGGAGTAAATTAAAAGGGAAGGTTCCCATTTATAGGAGAAGGGAGGGGCACTCTTGGAATTTCAAAAAAATATTAAATTAATATAAATTATTTTCCAATTAGAAATTGGTTAAATGTAAGTTATTTATAATTTAATATGCCTATTATAAGACATAACCTCATCCAATAAAATTTATAATAGTCATCTCAATATTTCTACCCTTATCATTCGTTTTTAATAGTTATTTATCCCCTTAAACTCACACTATTGCGACATGGATTCTTACACATTGAGGGTTAATATAGTTATAATAAAATTACGAAAATCCCAAATAGGATAAAAAATTATGTTTTAAACCTTATCGAAATAATTTTTTAAAATATATTATTCTTAGGAATTTTAGATCATTTAATAAAATATTATTTAATATTAATATCCATAATTTCAATTTTAAGGACTATTCATTACTTTTAAATTAATTATATCAGAATAAAACAGTAATTTAAAAAATATATTTTATTAAATATTTAAAATATTATGACAATCTATAAATTTCATTTATGACATTAATTATCTAAATTAAAATTTATTTTATTATTTTAAATAAATTTTATTTGAAATTTATATTAATAAAATTATTACCGCATCAACATTGTGTAATCTTTTATGGAATGTTTTTATGAACTAAAATTGTAAATATATTTCCATAATTAATATATGATAATTATATTTTAAAATATTATTGATAGGTGAACATTTCTTCTATTGACACAATATTTAAGATTTTATACATATTTAAAACAAGAGTGTGTAATATTTGTCTTTTATTTAAAGAAAATATTACAATGGTCACAATTTATTCCAAGTGGTGGTAAATGGTCATATAAATGATTCATGAATGATTATTATAGAAATTATACACCAAATAAAATTGAGTGTTCTCTTAGTGTAATTTCATTGTGCTTATAATTTTTTAACAATTAAATACATGATTTACCCTTTACGGTTGAAGAAAAAGTTACCATGGTTACAATGATTATTGTCTAAAAATAAAATTGACCTATTTAATAAATTAGTATTCCTAATTAAAAATATGGAGACAATTGTTTTCTTTTTAAAACAAATATATTTCAATATATAAGTAAAAAATAAATTGATAAAATTTAATTAAATATAGGTTTTCAAAAAAACCATTTTCTTTCCTAAAATTTTTTCAAGATAACATCAAGTATAAAGTCCATTTATTATACTAAAAATTTATTATTATAAATAAAAATTTCCAAATTAAATTTTATAAATTATCTTCTGAATAATTTTATAATTTAAATACTTGAAATGAAAATAAAATTTAAAAAAAAGTCACATTCACCATTTGTTGAAAAAATAATCTTTTCATAAAATCGTTGAAATTTTATTATATAATAAATTTTATATGATGATTTCAAAAAATTTATTTATTTGCTTCAATAAAAACAATAAATGTTCTAGAAATTTATTATATTGTTCACTCACAAAATCAATAACAACTAGTCCAGATGAAATTGTATTTCAAGAATACAATGACATTACTAAAATTAAGTGCATAATTATCTAATAAATAGTTACTACATTATTAATGAGTAATATATTTTTTTTGGTAAAAATTCATCAAGGTAAAATTTTATGGTATTTTGGATTATTTTTATTGTTGATAATGTATGTTTCTAAAGAAATTTCTAGATTTCTAGAGATATTATTGACATAGTTTGTTGATAAATATAAAAAAAATGAGTGGATACAAAAAAGGTAGTACAGAATGATTTGAACACAAGGTGGTGCCATTTCCTAGTGTTTTACAAAATTTTAGATCGACAAATTGGGGGAAAGAGAGATCATCACAAAGGTATGGAGAATCACAAGAAAGCTTCCTGAATTTTGGATTTACAAGGATTCCAAAAAAATATGGTGAATCCATGACATTCATAAAATGATGGGCTTCGAGAAGGTTGAGATTCATAATGGTGTGCATTATTGCGAGTGTGAATCGTGATCACGTGATTTAAGGATGATTTTCGTTATGACCATGAGAAGGATCGTGAATGCACAACGTGATGGCGATAACTCTCCATAACCAAAAGAAGCTTCATGAACAAGAAATGTTCTTTGGTGCATCCATGGATCATACGGTATTGCTTATTCTCTTGAAGCCAAAATGTTTGGGGTTATAATTATTTTTGAGCAAGCTAGAATGTGGGGTTGAAAAAAGATTTAGATTGAATGTGGCTCTACTATTATAGTATCATCTATTCGAACAGGGGATTTGCATCTTTCATGGAATCTCAATAAACTCTATACTAGATTTCTGTAATATCTCTACTCAAGAGACCAATTTTTCCATTCTTATAGAGAGGAAAATGCATTGGCAGATGGGCTTTCCAACAAAGGCTTTAATGGTAATAATCTTCATTGGGATGATCATCTGCCAGATTATTTCCTTCCTTTTTTCAGGATGTATTTTTATAAATATTCTTCTATCAGACTTGTGAATATTTTTTTTGCTAATAAAGGGATCTTTCTTTTCTGGGAAAAGACTAATTTTGACCAAAAAACGTGGTTTGGAAAAACCCAACGCTTCCTGAAAATATGATAGTGAGATTGAATGATTTTAGAAATGGAGGAAACGTTTATAAATATTCCTCTACCCCCACCCCCTCCGGATATGTAGTTGTGAAAGAATTAAAAAATTCCAATAACCTAGATTCCGAAACGTGATTCGTCTGTTCTTTCCTTATTAAAATTTCATGAAGAAAAGAATATTTTAAAGGTCATGTATGCTAGATGAAGTTATTAATCATCAAAAAAGTGTTGATATTTTTGAAGGAAAATTAGGCATTACTATTGTTTTGAACTTTTTGAAGGATATGTTATCATTTTGAAAGAGGGTTCTTCTCAAAGGCTATTTGATCTTCCCAAATGTTTGGATCTTCATAATGGTTTTTGGGTTCATGAAAATTTATATCCATGTGATGAATTTGGATATTTTGTAAAGGATGTATGAGATTCATGAAGGTAGTGAGGTTTTTGATCAGTGAACATATAAAATATGTTGAAAATTTATTCCCCCAATAAATCAATGGAAAACTAGTATTTGTCATGTCGATGAATGCCGAACAAAATTTTACAAAAAATGATGTGTAAATATATTGATTCATGTGATAAATAGAATAATAATATGAAGGGGCAGTGAGAATACATCTGGTTATAGATTTTTGAGCATTAATAATGTGATTGGTTCTGAACCAGGTGGGATAGTGAGTCCACAACAAACATTTCAAGAGAAGTGATCCCAACTTGGATTGATGTAGCAAAGATAATCAAGACGCGAGGTTTGTGATATTAGTGGTCTAATACACTATAGACCATGTTTTCCCCCTGTAAGACTATGCAAAATTTATATATATATTACAAGGGCATGGCACTAAGATGGTGTGCAATTCTGAGGCCTAGTGTTCCTAGAATTAATTTTAGAAAAAAATAAAAACAATTATAATATTCATAAGATTTAAATGGTATATATCTCAAATGGTAACTCAGATCAAATATCTTAGGGAACAGTTGAGTCTGTAATGTTCTATATACCCTAGGTACTGTATAAATTTTATCGATGTTGGGCCACTGTGAGAAAAGTCACCCTGAGAAATCATCCACATTTTGAAAAAACAACATTGTGATTTTTATCCCTAGCATTATTTTCAATTATATTTTTAATGAAGTCGTAAGATAGAAATATGGGACTTCCATTTAATTCGAATTGTATCATTTTTCTTAGTCATAATATTAAATCAGTGGGTGTGGAGGTTTCCGAATTCATGAACATTGGTTGTGGTTTTCAGTGTTTCTATGTAAATAAACACTTGAGATATTAGAATTGGAGTTTAACCTAATTATTTCTTTCTATATATCTCTCTATACCCCCACTATGCTCTCTCTCTCTCTCATAATTCTTGCCCGTTCTTTTCTGGATCGAGGAGAAAAATCTACAAGAACCTTAGTGGATCAAATCAGAAGTGTCGTGGATTCATTTCAAATGACAAATGGGCCAATCGAGGATGGATGACTTTTTTTCACAACATAATTTTCTATTTCATGTATTATATGAGCTTCTACTTTTGTTCTTGACATAAAATCATCATTTGAATGTTCTGGGGATGGCCAAATGAACACGACCATCAGCCAATCCCTGTATCGATGTATGGTTCTTCATCGTTCATCTTTTTAAATTTTTTATGCAAGAAAACCTCAAATAATAAACGATAAGTGATTGGAATTTAGGAGATACCATCCCGAGCTTCCGAAAACTAGGTTCGAAGTAATTTTAAGTCTTTTAGAGTGATCACGGTGGCCCACGGAAGGGGTCAATAGAGTAGAAGCACCTGTAGTGGTCGATGGTGGAACATGGCGATGGTGAGCCATGGGAGTCATATAGAGCGTGAAAACTATGGTTCTAGGAAAAGGATGAAATCTTATTTGGGGTGGCATGCGTTAAATGCTAGTGAGGACGATAGGTGGTGGGAGTCTGCTGCAGCGAGTCTATGGAGTCGGTGATCTCTGGAGGGCGTCTGACATGACCGAAGGCTACGGGAAGGTGCATATCAGAAGAAGAGTTAGGGAACAGCGAGTCAGAGCTGGCAAGTTTCTCGGCTGAGATGGATGGCGGTCTCCAGTAGGAAGTTGTCTCAGTCAGGCAGAGAGGCATTTGAGGCGGCTTGAGGCGTGATGGAACAAGAGGTGGTGGCCATAAGGGTAGAAGGACCTGCACAATGAGGGACCTCTATATGATACAGTGTTCAACGAGGACAAACTAGGTCAGCTGGTCACTGTAGGGTAGGCCTGGATGGTATGTTGGAACCGGCCCGGTCGGAGGAAGCATGTCCAGGTAGAAGTGTCTAGCCGGTTCAGCCCATTTTGGTCCCAAAAACAATAAATGGATTTTTCTGACACGAACCTCCAAATTGCATGTCTTCTATACTCTAATGATCCATGGTTTGAGATGGAACTTTTGAGGAATTTTTGGGAAGTTTTAATTTTAATCCCTAAAGGAGGCTGACCCGAAACACTTATGTAAATAATTATAAAATATTTATTACTATTCATTAATATTTTATTAGGCTTATCATTCAAATGGGGCATCTGATTAACGCACCGTGTGTAGAAAGTGACAATATCCATTTTTAGAACTTTTTTATAATATTTTTCCATTGTCTGTGTAATGATAACTTTTGGGGGGCATATGGTCTATTTTGCACATTTTATGGTGAGATGGAATATTTTCTTCTAGAATTAATAAGGGGTGATTGAATACTAATTCCCAAGTATTAATATGAGGGGATTGCAATGGATCAATCTGCCCGCCTAAATTTTTTGTTGAGGAATGGTCCCCATGAGGTAGTTCTAGACGAATGTTTATTTTTTATGACTTAATATTCATAAGTATGTTCAAGGAAAATGAAGAGACTAACAATAATGTTTTTCAAAAAGGACTTCAAAGGTATGATCAGTTAGGATGCAAATTGTTTTTGTAGTTAGTAGTGATTGAGTTGCATTCAATCATTTGTGATGAAAAACACATTTTCATCGGTTGTCCATTTCTGACAAATGAGTAGTCGATTATGCATGTTTTATGTATGGATCACAACAGTGTGATCCATTTTGATGTGTTTGGCCTTATTTTTGATCTCATTAAATTTGGATACATGAAATGTTAATCAATGGAAGATCACTATATTGTGTTGATGAGAATTCACACATTCTGTCCTTTCTGACTATTGTGTGAGTGGAAAAGATGTATGAGGAGATACAGTCAATGTTCTAAGACCGTTTAAGGATTTGTTTTAGGGAACCTATTTTTCTGACCCTTTGGTTTAACGACGAGTTTCGTGAGCTTGTTGGATTCCTGACTAATTTGTAGTGTACTCTGAGGGTATGTTTTCACTTCTAGTGGTACTTGATGACCCATTTCAGTACTTAGAAATTCTTAGGTACAAATCCAAGTGATGAGGAGGTGTCACCTCAAGCATGAAACCCACACGAATCACGTACCACTAATTATTCTCTTATATATCATATCTACTTCTTCAGACAATGAATTTTGGCATGTGAGTAGTCTATCCTCATTGTTTCTCCATGTAGGATGTGATGGTGCCCTTCATAGTGGCTTTCCAGATGTGATGTGATATTATAAGGGTGTGACGCCTAATTGATGCAACACCTGATGACTACAACAACTTTCTTCTGAGAGGTGTAGTTTCCTTGATGCTTCCCGAGATGTACCATCCATCAAGGATGGAATGGGATGTTCTTTTATTACCTCTAGCTAGGATGGGAAGTGGTCTATAATGGAGGAGATGTTTCTTAATCATCAATTTTGTGGTGATCGATGTCTACCATTATTGGGATTTCCCACCAGTGAAACTAGGTAGTGTTGATCAATATTTACCATTACAAGTCATTCCATCCAATGCATCTACACAATGGTGATCATTGTTTATAGTACAGAGCATACCTCCAGAAGTACTGGGCAGTGTTTCATCAACTTCGAGTCATTATATATTGCGTATTAAGTCCATGTTTGATGTACCATTAGACTCTGAAGAATGAGGAGCAATTTTCCAACCAATATGTATCCTTGTAACGTGACCTACATCCATGGGAGCAGAAATACCCACACAGAGAGGATAATATATGGGTACAATGATTGATCCACTTTGACACGTAGTTTAGGGAAGATGTTTGGGATGCTAGTCATTATTGGTTACTTCTAGGACAATTGTTGAATCCTTTCTTAGGACGAGCTAATGATATGTAGATCCCCTTACTATATTTTTTGGTCATCTTTGGTTTAGTATATATTTATCATTTTGTTATGCCCACTACTTGGGATTTGAATACACTTCTTCCAATAGAGGTGAAGAAACATGAGGTATGAAAATTTCTTTTTGTTTCTAGCTTCCCATGGTTGGACGATTCAACTCTCCTACTAAAGGTAGAGAAAAATTGATGATAAGTTCATATTCTCACAATTTCTATCTCTTGGTGTTTGGAAGAGCATAAATCATTACTTTTTTTCAGTTCACCTATTCTCTTTTATTCTACATTGTTCTATCTATTACATCACACATCAGTTCCTAAATTGATGATCTCTTGAGAGTTCGGTGTATCCTACATAATATTTTTATACGCACCCTTTCTTTGGAATTTCTTTCCCCTGATGTCCCCTTGCATAAAATAAATAGGATGATCATGAAATTTAAGTATAATAGTGATATTGAGTTTCTGGACTATGTGTGGTGGTCTTTTCTTAGGATCCATGAGCAGGGATCTATCCGCTATCTTACATTTCCACATGATTCCAGGTTGTGGAACTTTTCTAGTTGCGAGTGTATTTTTACCATTTTTCATTTAGTTTACATTTCTGGACTATTTTTATCTCGATTTATATTTTTAGTTTATATATAGAAGTGTTTTAACCATTTTTCCTTTCCATCGACATAGTTTTTATTTTGTGGGATGCGTGTGCTTATATAGGTTAATAGAAAAATGCCTCCCTAATATATTTGTGGCTTCGACGCTAGTCGCTAGGCCCTGGCCAATGTAGACGGGATTGTGGTAGTTGCGACTCAAGCCCTGGTAGGGGTTGGATCGTATCAATGTGGTATCAGAGATAGTTTGTTCAATGGTATGTTGTTCGGTTGATCCTTAAAAATGAATTGATTTGGTTTTGGGGAAAAAATTTCAAATGTGTATCAAGAGAAACTATCAGTCCAGGGAGTCCAGTGAGGGTGTGACATTCGACATATTCATCCAACATGACCAAAATTACATTCTTTTCAACTCGATAGGCTGAGATATTTTATTCTGGAATCATTGGTAAATGCAACATATAGGATTGAGTCATTGAAATTCATTATGGAGTCAATTCCCCCTAATTATATATATATATATATATATATATATTATCATTTGATCATTGTACTCCTAGGTTGGATTCAGGATGCCTCCATAAAGATATCCATTTAGGATGCTACATCTGGTTCGTGAAAACTATTTGATGAGCCACAAGGCCTCACTTCTAGATCAATCATATTATCCCTTTTCCACTTGGCGGATTGGTAGCAACACCACCACATGTTGACCGACAGTTTTTCCTAGTAGAGAAGGGTGAGGACTTGTGTAGGTTGAGCGCTCTTCTCATGTTATAATGTCAGATACCACTAAGGTTCCATGGAAAGGTAGACCCTCAGACAGTGAAGGGTTGGCTAGAGTCGGTGGTTCAACGATTCATGCTTTTTCGGAAACTGAAATATATGATGGTGGCCATAAAATACAGTTTTGATCCACTGAGTAGGTTGGCGATTGTAGAACAAGGTTACTTAGACTCATGATGAGTTGGCACCCTCATGGGATGACTACCATCATATTTTTCATGAGGTGTACTACACCTCATTTTTTTGATATATACAGTTTAATGATCTTCTAGAGCTTCAACAAGGATGGATGATAGTGTCTGAGTATGAAACTATATTCGCATACCTTACATGGAACTCGTTAGGTGTGATACATGATAGAAAATTCCTATCATAGATGTTAGAGTAGGGTCTCCGTAGAAGAGATCTGCACAATCATAGTTCCCATGTGCATCCTCACCTCTCATGGGGTGCTGGAGCAGGTACTGGTGATATAGATACTTATATCATAGGGAATCCAATTGGCCTGTTTTGGTAGTGGGTACAACAGTGTTGTGATATAAGCCATAACAACCAGATGTCAGTTGGTAGGCCCTGAATGAAAAAGTCCTCCCCTTGATAATATATAGGCACATTGTTGGGGAAAACATTGAGCACCAGGATATCTCGGGGAGGAATAGTGGAATATATTTAATGGGATATGTCACATGGAAGGAGACTACATGACTAGATGTGATGAGCTTCATATGTAGTTGGTAGATGCACCACCACATAAGAGGTTGTTTCTTGGTCAGGGATCTCCCAGGAGGGGACCTGGTGGCCCCAATGAGTTAGTTCTAGAAGATAGTATGGATAAGTGTGGTTTGTGGGTGATGTTAGGAGGTCCTTCCACCACCACTAGGTGCCTCGCGTCTGGATCAGGGAGCTTATGGCTAGGGCTGTAGAAAACTCCATGCTATAGATGTCTATAAACCTACAGCACATGGGACGATAAGAGGCACACTATGTGTATTTTATACCTATTTCAGTATAACATGTTAGAAACTCTATGAGGTACTCTTTTTATCCATATCATGGCCTAAGGAGATACCAAGAGTGATATGGGGTGTTAGTGTAACCAGGAGTCGGTTTTTTCAACGAAGCATTGAATCCATGATAAAGAGGGGTTCTCCCCCCCCCCCACAAAGATGTGTTTTTGTGATGTCATCAAAACCGTGAGGAAATTTAGTTCCACCGTAAGAGAATATTATCACAATGGGTTGGATTAATCCCTTATACATGTGTGTTTATAGTGTGGCTGTGCAGTGGAGTGTTAGAAAAATTCCTAAGCATGTCAGTCAGATTTTACTTAATGACCTCCCATTGCTTGAGGTTCCACTAGTGGATTTTGGAGATTACCTATTTTTTGGATTACAGTCATTCCATGAGGGGAAATTATGTTCATGGTATGCCACATGATTCCCATGCCTAACCACTTATTTTTGGATGATTTTTCTCATCAGCCGTGTTCATGAGTACCTTGAGTGCTCGACGTCATTTTTTATACTTTTATCATGTACGGGTCAAAGTGATAGACACCAAATAAACATAACTATGTGACTCAATATGTAGTTCTTCCAATGGTTGCCTTCACTATGATAATGTTGACACACTTCTTTCGTAGAGCTTGAATTGTGGTTTTCTCAGACCACAAATGTGTCATGTGTATTTTTACCCAGTGTCTCATGTGCACTTTGTTGTTTTCCCTTTGTGGAGACTTGAACCAGAGACTGTGGAGCTGGTGTAAATTCCTCCAGACTATTATATTGAGGTAGTCCATACACTAGAAAAGATCAATGTTGTAGTGAATTCTATTATCATGATATCCTAGACTCGTCTGGTGTGGGATGTTTCATTGCATTTAGCTTCCCAGTAGTTGGTCCTGGTAGAGAAAATGGGTAGAAATTTCCACAGTCAATGGTGTTGACTCATTCTCTTCTCACGCATGTTAAATTTTATCAGTTGTGAGACATCGACTATGAAATATTACATGACCAGATACCCTTTGGTGTATCACCAGATGGATGTTTTGAAGGATGGAATCATGAGACCTTATTTGAGGGACAAACTGTGATTATAGACACTATGTGGAATGAATAGGATCATCTAGGTAAGTAAAATACCCCCTAGTATTTTCAGGATGTTAGGAAATAATTCAATATATTGTGAGGTTTCCAACCACCTTACCCTACTCCCCAATAGCTGGAGGGTGCATATGAAATATTCCACATTTCATAGCTAAGGATATACATTCCAGTTCCTACTTATGTAATCGAATGGAGTGGACCTTATAAAGGAGGTCCATCCCTTTGGTTCCTGTGTTTTGCGTGCTTGGTAATGTTCAGGTTTTCCTTAGGGTGGGAGTGCCCGGTGTGAGCATTGTACCCCGAGTTTTTTCTCCAAATTTTGATTTTCGGGGACAAAACTATTAAAGGAGGGAATGATATAGAGACCCAATTTTTTCTAGTTATGTCTTTGGAATATTTCAACATATATTTCCAGAGCTAGGCGCTGAGACTTCTTGAAATTTCAAGACCCGATGTTCCCGTAATATGTTATACAAATATATAATTTTTTTCCTGTACTATTCGCACAATGGAAAAAGGATATCTTTGAAACAATAGATTAGATCAGAAATCCAAGGGCACTGTTTAGTCCATAACATGTCGTTTACCATAGGTGGGGTATAAAATCAATCAGTGTAGGGCCCCTATGAGTAAAGTCATCTTGGGGAAAAACTATCATTTTGGAATAACCACATAGTGTTTTTTATCAGTAGAATTCATTTAAAATATCATCTGAATGATGTATTGGAATGTAAATCCAAGTATTATGTTGAGTTTTAATTGATGGGTTTCACCAAGGTGCAACATAAAATGAGCGGGCATGGAGGATTTTAATATCATGATGATGGGCAGGGGTTTTATTGTTTTTATATAAATAATTGCCTGGGAAACTAGAATTAGTGGTGAACCTAATTATATCTATATCTGTCAACCCAAACCATGGTCCCTCTCTCTCTCTCCTGAGGCATTATTCCCCATAAATTTGGTGGATCGAGGAGAATACTCCGCCAAAGCCTTGGGAAATCGAATTTGATGTGTCGTGGACACGTAGCCAACAACAAACCGATTGAAAGAGGTAGGAATCATGTTGTTTCACACGTTAATTTTCCATTTCATATTTAATCTTTGATTCTATTTTTTTCATTAACATAAAACTTTTGATTTAAAATTGATGTTATGGTCAAACGAACATGACCATCGTCTGATAACTGTTTCGATGTATTGTTCTTCTCCATTCGTTTTGTTAATCGTAGGACACATCTGATCCTCAAATAATCAATGATACGATACTAGCGTTGATGATATCTCATCCCATTATTCTCGGAATATGGTCCGAATTTATTTTTTTTAGATCTCCTGTGTGAACGCGGTGGCCCTCGAAATGGGCCACATGAGTTGAACTACCGATGGCAGGGTTCTATGAGAGTTAGGTAGAGCACGGCGGCGGCTGTGCTAGCTAGAGGACAATAAGTGGTATGGGGAGTCATGTACAGTTGGCCAGTGTGTACATAAGTCTTCATACAATGGGAGACCAGTGCCACAAGTCTGAGGAGTTAGTGAACTCTGACAGGCATGCAACGCGACTGATGGAAGAAGTCCAACATAGTTCAGAGGAGTTAATGGAGTGAGGTATACTGGAGCCAGTGAGTGTTTGTGCAATGATAGATTACAGACATTGGTTGGTGGATATCTCAGTCAGGCGGGGAGGTATCTGAGGTACCATCTTGTAGGGAGACACCTGATGCAGCGACCCCGGGGGGAGAAGGACCCACATGATGTGGGTGTTCCCTATGATGCTGCGTGTGAAGGGGACTGACTAGGATAGTTGGGCAGTGTATATTTGGCAGGGCCTGTGAGGTGTAACCAGGCCACCTTGAGCAGTCCGGGCCACGTCGAATGGTTTGGCCAGATCGGGCATGAGCGGCCCATTTTTTTCCCAGAAACATTAAAAGGAAATATCTGTTGATACGTTCCTCCAAATCGCATGTCATTTATCGAAGTTCATCCCTTGGGTCAATCTAGACCATTTTTTGGTGGTTTTGGGAAATTTTAATTTCCTTTTCTAAAGTATGGTGATTGAAATATCATTATTAAATAAAAATTAAATATTTATCATTATTTGAAAATTATGTATCAGGAATATCCTTTATAAAAGACATCTGATTAATGCGGCGTCAATAGAAACGTGACCCTAATTGTTGTGATGAAATTTTGAGATTCCTTTTGGAGTGTTTATTTGAAGACAATATATGAGGCCCAGAGGGCCTAGTTTGCACATTTTATGGTGAAATTTAACTTTTTCATCTAGAATCCATTTGGGGGTGAAAGAACACTCAATTACAAGTGTTTCTCTAAGGGTGTTGAAATGGATGAATCTTTCCACCTATGTTTGGGGCCAAGGAATGGGCCCCATGACGAGTCTTTTAGACGTATGCTATATTTTTAATACTTATGACTCATATGCCCATTAGAGAAAAATGAATAGATTACCTGTATTGTTTTCCTAGAAGGGCCACAATGGTATTATCAATTTATTTGTGAAAATAATTTTTGTGAATGTTAGTGATCAACCATTATTCAGGTGTTTCTAGTGAAATGAACCATATTCATCAGTTGTCTATTTCAGATGAATTAGTAGTCATATCTACATATTTTTCTATAAGGATCAAAACAGTTTGATCAATTTGGATGTTTGTAGTCTTATTCATTTCCCTAATTGACCGAAGGACTTCTTTTTTATTTTATTATGGATAATCCACCTTTTATGTGTTGAAGGGAAACCTGTAAATGACCTGTAGCCCCAACGCATAAGGCCTGACATGACCAGCATTAAATGAACCGAAGGGTCAAAGGCATACCAGGGTCATTACATGACATGCATCCCCAACCCACTAGATCCGGCATCCCCTACTTCTGTATCATTGATCACCTATCTACACACCTTCCATTGCTTATTGGATAACATTGCCTCGTATAAATATGTATAGCGCCTGGTTCGGATCACTGCTATCATCCTCTCTAATTCTTCAAATCTGGTTAGCTATACTTCTGGTGGCTGCTACTATTGTTTCTTTGATCCTCTTCGGCTTATAAAAAAGAATCATGAGATCATCAACATCTCGACTAATGTATAGGTTACACTAAGAGTACATTGGCACATTTAGTTGTATTGTTAAACTTTAATGGTACCTGGAAATGGATACATACACATCCATGCTCTGAGGAGAGGTAAAATGTCATGTGGTTGACATACGCACCGTGTATCATTAGGGTTTCTCCTATATCTCATATCTACATTTTATGAACTCATATTTTTGCATGCCAGTAGCCTATCTTGAGTGTTTATCTACAAAAGATGTGATAGTTTCCTTCATAGTGGCTTTTGAGATGATTTGCGAGATTCCCCGGTTATGACACCTAATTGAGGAATCACCTAATGACTGTAACGACATTCTTATGAGAGGTTTAGTTTCCCTGATGCTTCCCAAGAAGTACCATCCGACCAGGAATGGTCAGTGTAGTTTTGAGTTTCAATCTAGTTGGGCAAGGATATGGTCCCAAATTTTAGTAATTTTACTAATGTTTCATAGTCACCAAGGAAGTGGTGATCCCTATTTACCATTACAGGGATTTCCCTCTAGCGGGGCTCGGTAGTGGTGATAATGGTTATCAATTACATGGTTTTCCATCCAGTGGAACTGGACAGTGGTGATTTTCAGTTATAGTACCGACCACACCTCCACTGGGGATGGGCAGTCGGTCCTAACTATGATACATGATCTCTTGCACATAATGACTATGTTTTATGTATCATTGTACTCTCATGAATGAGGAGTTTTTTTTACATAAATATGTGTCATTGTGATGAGACCTAAAACCATGCGGGCATGATACACCCACCCAAAGTTAATAGTATGAAGGTGTAGTGATTGAGCACCATTTAATCATATTATAGGGAACACATGTATGATGATAGGAATGTTTTTGTAACTTCTGTAACTATTTTTTTCAATTTTCCTCGGATGAGCTAGTGATATGGAGATCCCCTTACACTCTCATTTTGGAATCATTGGTTGAACATACATTTATCATATTTTAGTACCCACACAATGTGATTTGGTTACTCTTCTTTCTGGAGAGGCGATGATGTGCATGGTTTTCCATGTGCATTCTGTGTCTAGCTTCTCGTGGTTGGATGAATATATTAAACCCCTAAAGGTAGATAAAAATTGATGATAATTACATCTTCTCTCCATTTCTAGCTCACCTTGTTTGGAATGGATTACTTTATTTCTTTATTGGGTTGAGTTGTACTAATTTATTTTACAATTTTCAATTTATTACTTCCATCTTCAGTACCTCACTTTCTGCTAGGTTGAGACTATGGGGTATCATAATGAGTATTTTTAAACACAACCCTTCTTGGAGTTTTCCACACTTAGTGTTCACTTGGATAGAGCATACAGGTCGATCATGAAATTATAGAAGCATATGGATATGTGTTGTTTAGACCACATGTTTTGGTAATTTCTTGGGATCCAAGAGAATTTATCTCATATCTATTTTACTTTTACACATGCTCCCAGGTTGTTTCACTTTTCTGGTTGGGTTTGTATTTTTCACCTTTTATTTTATGTTTACTTTTCATTGCTTGTACTGTTTAGATTTCGATGCTTATTGGTGGATTAAATATATAGTAGTGTTGTATTTCCTTTTCCTTTCCCTCTGACCTATTTTCATTGAGTTGGATGTGGGTGTTTATTGGTTCTTAGGTGAAGGGCTCCATGAGGTTTTTGTTTATTCAGTGAAATTCACCAACCCTTGGGCTATGGAGGTGGGCTAGGGTTAGTTGTCACTCAAGTCCCATTAAGGGTCGGGTCGTGACACAGAATACTGGATTCATGCTCCATGGACTAGACTATAGTTGGGATCCTTGTAAAAAATAGTGTGTCCATTTTCTTTATATCATATGATTCTTATAATTCGTCAACATCAGATAATGTTTTCACTTATATGAATAACATAAACATTAATGAGAAAATTGAGATTCCCTTATAATAAAAACATCAAAATTCAGTGGGATTGTAATTTTTTGGAAAAATATCCAAAACCTAATTCACCCCCCATTCAGTGTATCATATACTCTTTTGGGATTACCAATTAGTGTCCGATGGTTGGTTTAATTCATCAATTTTTCCTTTAAATCGGTTCATTTAATTGATTAAATTATATTTTTAGTTCACTTTTTTCTCATTGTGCCACGGAAAGTGGAATAACATCAAAAAAGATGAAAAAATCATGTGAAATTCTTCAGTGTAAATATATATATGGAATGTATATGATTTAGTTAAAGGATATATGAAAATTATCTTATTGTGATAATATTTACCTATTCCATTAATCTCTATGAATGAATGGAGAACCTAACATTTAATGTTTTATTTAAAATAAAAATAATGGTGAAATTCCAATAAGGCTAGTTGTATATGATATCAATATGAAATAGCAATTAGTTCTTATATTTAAATAGTAAAATAATTGTAGAGATTTTTGAATCCATGTATTTGATATTCCGGTTAATAATATAAATGGATTAAATAAATGGCCAATTTATGTGGATACTAATCTAAGATAGAAGACTGATTCCCAAAATAGTTACATGCAAAAATATATCCATAAATATAGAAATACTCAATGTTGATGAAAATTGTATGAATATAAACATAGAATAAATTAATAAATTGGTAGTTGGAAATGATTATCTTTCTACACACCTATGTGAAATACTTCATGAGAACCAGAGACCATAATTGGAGAAAATCTGTTATAATGATTCTGTTTCTCATAAGACATATATAATAAAGGAAAATGACAATATAGATATGTAATCCCTTAAATTGGAAGTTGTGATTACTAGAAATATAGAACATAATTATCAACATGATTCAAGGGATAAATATTTACTGGTTTTGATAATAGATAAAATAAGTTTATAATTAGGTGGAATAATCTAATTGTAATGGCATGCCCGAATTGAAGGAATATTTTCATTTATTATTTAAAAATACATTGGAAGGTGATAATAAAATGAAAATAAAATATAATCTGTCAGAGGAATTATAGGAAATGAATATCTTATCACATAGACCATGTGGGTTGAAAAACACTGGTATTGGATATGATGAACCCACCCCACACAAAAGTGAAAAAGATATATAAATAGTTTATGAAATAAGGAAAATCCTACAGGTTCATGAAAGTGAACGAAATTAAATATAAAAAGTGATGATGGCATGTGATATTTTTATAGGATGTATGGTAATATTTATAGTTTTTGTTTTGAATATTTTTAATATATTAAATATTTTCAAGATATAAATATTTCAAATTTTGGGAATAAGAAAAATATTCACAAGAAATTTGAATGTAGTGTTTCTTAGATGAAATTATTTCTGAAATGAAATATGGTGGAATATATGGAATCACCATGTGTATGTGTCAACAAGCATGAGGGATTAATGAAAAAAGAAAATCACTTTATTTATTAACATATTAATCGATAAATGATGTTTAATGTTATGGTTTTAATGAAATATGTTTTTATGTGATAATCATTTTAAATTGGAAGTTCTTGCATTTGGAAGAAAGAATATAATGAAAAGGACCCTGAAAGGATATCCCCATATCTGATGGTACATAATGAAATATCTTATATAGAAAGACAATATGAAAATAAGATGAATATGTCTGATGTATTATATGAAAAAAATGGTTCTAACTGAAAAATTTACCATGATCCTTATCTCATACAGTCAATTTTTTTTCATGTAATGAATGTGAATGAACCATGATGAAAAATTGGGGATAAACTAGAATTTTTTTTAAGATGGATGTATGCTCAGTAAAGGAATCACCATTAAAAATAAACATTGAGGTGAATCAAATAACTGATAAAAAAATGAATAAATATTTCCTTAAAATATTAACATGTAATGCCACCTGGTGAAATGTGAGAGTAATAGAATGACCCTTCTAATGGGGGAAGATACAAGAACACACGACCAATGGAAATTTACCTTCATAGATATAAAATCAATAAAACATCCACATTTATGGACATAAAATATGGAAATATATACAAATGTGATTAACCCCCAAACAATGAAAAATGACAGTCCTATATAACCTATATATTTTATGAAGATTGAGAATGTGGGTAATGAATGTCTAGTCATACTTCTAGAAAAGATGAAGTTGTTTGAAATGTTTTAATAGTAATATATAGAGTATAATTCATTGCATGAAAATTTAAAAGGGATGTTCCATCAGGATCTACTAGAACCCTCCTCATGGAAATTACATTGGTCCCCCAACCTCAATACACTAAATTGATTGTATAATATTTGAAGTGGTGATGATTTTAGGGGATAGAAAATATATGAGAAGTGTTTGTGTCATAAGGGCATGAGTTGTATAGACATACATGTTATATGAAGAATAAAATCTCATTAACTTCACATATAAAATCAGATTCAATATTTGGTATTACAGTTAAACTATATATTTCAAGTCATTATCTCTAAGTTACAAGATTCAGAAATGGGAGATTATACAATGAATATCTTTAAAAAAATGTACTAATCCACTATGAAAAGACTAAATTGGGGAGAAGAAAATTAGGTTGTTTTCTAGTAAAAAGGTAATACATTGAATATGTTTCTGATAATGAAAGGGATAATCACAAATCTACATCTTCATGGAAGCCTAAGAGTGATGTAAGATTTTACTAGAAAAATATCATCTCTGATTAGGCAGTTCCATTTAAAGCCTAGAGAATGAATTCATTATATCTTGCATTGTTCTCTTAATAGGTAGAGCCTAAATGTTTTGATGAAGAATCTGGATATGAGAACTGGGTTCATTCTAGGAATGAATAAATTTACCAAATTTAGAAAAATCAATCATGTGATGTTGTTTTGCGAAAAACCGATTTGAATGACATAGGTACTAATTATGTATCCCATAATATGATAAATGATGATGATATATTGACTTGTAATAATAATGATTTTGATAAAATGGGTACTCATAGGAAGAGGGAATCGATGTTGACGAAACATTTTCACCTGGTGAGAGGATAGAGAAAATAATATTAGTTTTTTACAGAAAAATGAAATGAATGTTAAATGTTTTTCTGATGGAAGTTAATAAGAATTTTTTAATGTGTTTATAGAAAAATACATTTATATTAGGAATCATCATTGGTCCCTTAGTCATGATGATGCGACCATAGTTTTATAAGATGGGAATATAACTATATGGAATGATGGATCCTCCAATAACATGGTATTCAAGAATTGATCAGTTTTTTATGAAGATCTTGATTTCAATGTGGTGGAGTTGATTACAATCACTATGTCTACAATGATAGTAAACAATGGATGATTTTGATGGTGTTTTTAATGGCATAATATTTTTGTGTATTAAATGGGATAGGAAGTAAATAGCTCAAAAAATTCAGGAAATGTGAGTTTTAAATGATAATTATTGGTGAATTGATCATTTAACATGGAGTAAAAGTGGAAAATGGGAGGAATTATCAATTTATTTCTAAATCCAAATATTACAAGGAGGATCTAGGGATATTATGAATGGATTATTCTATTGATATTTTCAATATTTTGGATACACTGATGAAACTATCATGCTTTGATAAAAGGAAATCAGTTAAATATTAAATAATACATGACGATCATTGGCAGTCTATAGTACGTGGAAATGAAAAGAGAAGAGAAATGTTTTATGCATGAAATGAATCATAGTAATAAAGTAATCCCAAAAATTTCACATAGTTTCATTAAAAAGAATACATACATATATCAAGTGGTGATGGTTTTCTATATTACTTACAAAAAAACTTGAGAAAAAATGATTGGGCTATAAAAATTCCGATTTGGCATATTCCGTATACAGATGAAAATCATTGTCAGTTTATGTGTTCTATCTCAGAGGATTGGGTATATCTAGGATAATAATAAACAATATTATAATTCATTGATCACTATATGTATTTAATATATTCTAGCCACACAATCTTGTATGAAATTTTTGTGGATGAATCATTATCTTAATGAAATGTTAGTTAAAGTGAAATCTCCAATCAAAATCCATGAAAATATTTTTAGTGCTTTAAATCTTAGAACAGATACATTCCATCAATCACTAAAAAATTACATTTAAATTAAGTATTACTTTATCTAGGATAATCTGGAGAATGGGATGATGAAACTTGAGTATATTCATATAGAACTATGAGTTTCAGATATTTCGACAAAGCCTTATCCAAAGAGGAAATTGAGAATCATCAAATGTCTCTTAGAGTTTAGTAAACAACCCACAGTAGAAATAGTTTATATTTTTTACCCCTTCAACCAATGGTCTGAACCTTTTTTCCCTTAATAGAACATAGATTCCCTTACAATGTTATAGCCCCAATGGAGGGATCGTTGGGTTTATAGAAAATTGTGGTTAAAATTTCTTTTTCGAGATAGAGGAAAAGTGGATAGGTGTAGTAGTGATGTGGGGGAGTTTAATACCTGATGATGCTAAAGTAGAACATTGAATGAAAAAAATAACAAAATATATTCATGATGCTATGATTTTACTATGCATTGATGATGAGTGGGGTATTCATGAGATCCACATGTAGTGTTACAACTGATATCATGAACTAAGTTACACATCGATCAGTATTTCTTGATAATCTTATTTCACACACGGATCATGGATCATGTGGGCATAAATTGTGATTTGGGAAAATCATTCATCATGATCTAGGACCAATGAATTTAAGTTCGGTAGAATATGATTTAATATTAAATAAGTTATCACCATTAGAATAGATTATAATAAACAAAAAGTGGATATTTTTGGAAAAAACCCATAAACGTATCATTGGAGTGTTTTTGGGTTGTTTGTGTTTTTTCAAAATCACATTTTTTAGGTTATTAGTGGAATTCCAGAGAGATTTATGAAATATTATATTGAAAAAACTCATGAGGAAGCTTCATGAAAGTTGTATTTACAAGGATTTATAATATAAATATAGTAAATTGATTTGTTTCCGGAAGGATGGGTTTCATGAAAGATGATATTCATGATGGTATAGAACAACATCAACGAGAATCATGAACATTTTACGGAAAATTGTTTATATTAGTAACTAGAAGATGGTTTGAGATTGTTTTAATGGTTGAAAGTAAGGATTAATGACTATAATAAGTTTATTGAATGGTAAATTTACCAAGTGCTTCATGAAGACATGTAGGTTCATGAATATGATTTGGGAGCATTATGAAAATATGCTAGTGAGAATGGACGCATTTTAAAATGGAGGGAATTTTTATTAACATTCCTATATCCACATAATTTGATATAGATAACTCCTTAATGGAAATAAAATTTCTATAAAATGTATATGGTTCTTTTCTATGATATGCTGGTGAAAATGTTCATGAACAATGGATTTTTTTAAGGGTGTGATTGATAACAAAAATCACTAAGAATCACAAAAGTTTCAAGCATAGTGAAGTAAATATGGGATTAAAGAAAGATTTTATATTCACAAAGGATAGGTGGGATTCATGAAAGAGGGTTTTTTGTGGTTGTATTTATTTATCATTGTGAAGGTGGTGATCGAGATTCATTAATGTTTTGGGGTTTATTAACGATGTTTTTTCATAGGAAAAAATTGGTTGTTTTGTGAAGGTTGTGGGAGCTTCATAAAGGTAGTGATGAACATGAAATCATTGATCATCAAAAAATTATTGAAAAGATATTTCCTAGTAAATATGTGGTAATGTGTTATTCATACATTCAATAATATTTGAACATAATGATAAACTAAATTTGTTGTAAAACATGTTTTTTATGATATCAAAATAAGATTTACCTGAAAGAGCAGTGAGAACACTATAGTAGAGAGAGAAGTGAGCATCCAAATTGTGATTGGCTAATACTAGAAAAGAATGTGGCTCATCATCAAACATTTCATGGGATGTGAACTATGGTGGGAGTGACCTAGCCTAAACAATCAGGTAGTGAGATTTGTGATTTTTTTTCACCAACACATAGTTGGGTGCATGATCCTTGGACTTTCCCGTAGTAGTTAACCAATTAGAAATCAGATTGTACATATTCATTCTTTATTCCATTACTTCTTATGCATCATCATCATGTAATTTTAGTAATGATAATATCAAAAAAATATTAAATAAAAAATGATGTGACCCTTATAATAAATAATTTAATATCTCATGGGGAAGGAAGAATTTGGAATGGAATATCTCTACACTAATTCACCCCCTCTCATGGAATTTAATCCCCTTTTGTGATTAACACATTTTATATTTCATACGACAATTAATACTATTAATTCCAATCAGCACGAGGGCTAGATTTTTATGGTCATATAATTACAATAAGTAGTTTTTTGATTAATATCAATGTTTCATATATTGTTTGCCATCAAATATAGTCTTTCCATTTTAAAACTCATGATGTTACATCGTCCCTTTAAGAAATTATTCCCTTACACATTTGAATTCGTGTTTAGTTAAAATATTTTTACTTTTCAAAATAACTTTATTGAAATACCACATCCAAAAAAAAATTATTAAAACGTCCAAATTAACATAAATGAAGGGAAATATGAAGGACATTTAGACTGAAATATAATTAGGGTTACATGTATGAATTCAAAGACATGCAATAAAAAATATTACAACCATGTACTGATAGAGAGTGTCATAGAACATTTTCATTTGAAAGTTAAAATTTATAATACCATAAATCTAGAATGGTTTATAATACCATTGATTTACCTATAAGAAATGAAAATGGAAAACATTATTTATTTCATGATCCTTTTAATATTGATTAGAAAATAATTTAATAAAAAATCTTATAACATGATGAAATAAACATACATGACAAGTAGAGTTTCATTTTATAATAAATTTCTACCCAAATATCATATTTTCTATAAATGGTGAGTATTTAAGATTATTTTTCAATGATTCATGTTTTAGAATCATAATATATGGATCAAATAATCGTAAAAAGGATGATATTATATTTTTACTGACTTTAAGAATTTACAAAAACCCAAATGATTAGGATAATATAAAATAATTCCCAAAAAAATTATAATCCATTATATGATAAAAAAATACTTTATTATCTAATACTCACTAGTAATACACATATAGAAGTGTCGATAAAGAATTTTCCTTAAAATTTAAAAAAATATTATACACTAATATTGAATCCCAAAAATAAGATGTATTTGAATAAATAATCTTCAAATATTAGTTATTTTTAATTATCTCCAAATTACATCAATGATTCCTAAAGTCCGACAACAAAATTTATAGGCCCAAACCACAAAATCTCCAAGATATGATAGTAATTCCTATTAATAACCTAAATCATGAAAAATTTGGAATAAAATAATATTTGACTCCAAATGACAGTTAATCCTATATTTATCAATAATATCACATAAAAGTTATTTATCAGAATCTTAAAAAATTCCTAAAATAATGAATGTATTCCAATTTAACATTAATCACTTAATAACCAAATAAATTTTTGAATCCCATGGTATTCAAAAGGATAATAAACGTTCTCCCAAAATCATCTGATTTTCCATCCATTAAATTGTTTAACTCAAAACAAAAATTCATAAAATCTAACACATTATGTATGACTCTGTTTGGTGATTCGCTTTATCACACTTCAATTGTGGGTTCAAACCTCATGACTATGCTAGATGTGACATATCGTCACATGGTCAATTGAATTTAAATATCTAAAACTATATAATTATTAAAACATTCAAAAAAATGACAAAATCATCAAAAATAACCTTAATATATTAAATATTAATGAAATGTTTTTTCCTCAATACTAATCTCATTACATTAATTTTTCATCCCAAAAATTAATAACACATAATTACCTAATAAATAAATATTTTTCAATTTATTTTTTGTATCCTTATAATTTGATATATTAATTATCATTAAAGGATTCGAATACATTAAACATATTATCATCTATAAAATTATAAATCCTAGATGATATCAATAACTTTTATGAATACATATCTTAAAGACATCTAATATCAAAAACCTTCTAATCCTTGATTGGATACCAATTGTAGGGACTTGACCTTAATCAGTAAATGATATAGTTAATAAAAAATTGTAAATTAATTACTTCTCCTAATGAATATTTGTGTTTAGAGGTTTATAGAATTATGAAAAACTTTAACATAGTAAACTAATACATTACATGTGGACACTTATTATAAATATACATTTTTTTACCAAAGGATACCATTTTAAAATAAAACATGTTTTATATTAATTTAATCATCATTGAAATTTTTATATTTAAATAAAACATTATAATAATATTACATAAATCTTATGGGGAATGTTTTAATATTAGGGAAAAACTCAAAATAAAAAGTAATGTGCATAAAAAAGAAAACCACATCTTATTGAAATGTATAAAAACTCTAATAATAGATAAATATACAATCAAACATAACTGAGTGTATGAAATAAAACATTGACCATGTAAAAAAACTCACATTTGTTTCTCAGATAAATTCATTAAAACACATAAAAATAAATTTAAAATCCTTTTGTTATAACTTAGAAAAGCATATTTAAAAAACCCAGAGAAAACCATTTCAATTGGTAGAACTATACGTATGATTATAAATATAAATAATTGATAACATAATAACATACAAAATGAACATATGATTTATAATGGGTCTGACCCTTCATATAATATATACCAGGCTCATATGGTTTTCATGAGCTGTAATAGGGATGAACCCTTTGTTTAAAATATATCGGGCTCACACGAGAGTAATAAAGGGGCTCAACCATTATTATATGATATATCAGGATCACTAATGAGATATAATGGGGCTTAAAACTTATTATAATATATATAAATAACACGCTAGAGCTAGAAAAGGGGTCGACCAATCGTATAAGATCTATCTAGATCACTATTTCTACATATAATCCTCACGATCTAAATCATGAATACAATACTTTTTGTTTTAAATTTTCATCATAAAAATATGAAAAAATCATTAAGAACCATATAAAAACACTATAAGATATCAAAATACCATTTTAATTAAAAAACCATTTTCTATACCCAAAAATTTAGATCAATTGAAATGGGGTTTTCATTGAAGAAAATACAATTACAAACATTTATGAGGAAAATAACATTTTCCAAATTAAAAAAAACATATTTATGACAAAACCATGCACATATATATGATAACATATTAATTGAAAAAAACCATATAGTATTATAAATGAATATTTAAAACAAATTCATCGATATGTCTAATAATACAAATAAGCATGGATCTGTCTAATAAGACAAATAAGCATGGAAATGTCTGAGTCCTTTCCCAATGTGTTTTATGGTTTTGGATGTGTCCTAAATAATTTTAAAATTTCTTGGATGAGGCCTTCACAAAAATGCTTCAGAATTTCTAGTATATGCACTTTCCTTATTGGGAATCTAATAATTTATGGTTCATGTGGTTATTTGACTAGTAAAATAACAATGATTTTTTATTATTATGTAATTATTTACTAAACTCATTTCCCGCAATAATGTGTTCAATTTTTGTTAAAGGAACATATTTTTATGTATTAAAACATGTCTAAAGATTATCTTATGATATCTTATACTATATTGCAAACCCTTACTGAGCTTTTGATCTCACCTCTTATATTCTTTTTACTTCCCCATGTTAAGAAAAAGATATCATTTATTGAGTTTTCAAGGATGCAGTTTATTAGATTTTTTTATGTATAATATATTGTCTCATTTGAAAATGTAAAATGGGCTCCATGTATGAATCAAGGTTCTTCAAAACTACTAAATGGATTGTCCCTTTGGGATAGATATTCATTGTTTATATTCTAGTTTAATCAAATAAGGCACCGACTCTAGAAAACTGTTGTTGAGTCCTTATGGTTGGTATCAAAGAAATTTTAGTAGAAAACATGAGAACCAGATTTTGATAATGCAGGATAGGGAACAAAGCCCTTATATGGTACTTGAGGATAAACAAAAAATAACATCCTAGAAATTTTGTAGTAAATATATTATGTGTATATTTCTAACAAATACATCCATATCTGGATATTAAAAAGTTTAGGTGGGTCTGAAATAGATGTACCTAGGAGTAAAAACTCTAACAAGGAGTTTCGGGCTTGACCCAGGGTGTCCTGGTACATGACAATGATCCTTGATATAGTCTTTGTTTGACACTCCCACTGTATATTCCTAGGAAAATTCACATTTTATTTACCCACCATTGTGAATGATTTATGTCCCCAATGTAACCAATGTATAGGGTTGGAGGATTTATGATGCATAAATTTAGGCTACGCGCTATACCATGTCTAGAGTTATAGAGAGTTCATATTTTTATGAGATGACATATAATATGGAATTGATGATATATAGTTCCAATAAGAAGAAATTATAACTTCACCAATGCATGGGATGTGAATATTAAAAAGTATCATATCTCTAATGGACATAAGCCATATTTTCAATGGAAGATTGTCTCCCATGTATACGAATCATATGATGAAATAATGTCAGGTTTTAACAAGGTTTGAAAAGGCTTCTCTGAGTCCTATGGATTTTAAGGGAAGAAAAATAATAATAGGATGTAAGAGAGATATGGGGATAAAAGGAATAAGGGAAGAAATTATTTTCCCTCATGTGAAAACTATGGAATGAATCTGCCTGGTAAATTCTTGACGGGAATGGGTGTTTGCTACAAGTGTAGAGAAAAAGGACAACACATTCATTATTGAAAATGTACAAAAATGGTTTCTAATGTCCATCCTTCAATTTAAAAGAGATGGAACACTATGATAATCAATGACCCAATCATAGTGGAATATACCCTAAATAATGGTTTTGGATAATGAGTGTGTTATGATGCTACCACATATGAAGTATAATGATTAGTCAAGAATCATGCCATTTGAATATTTGGTCAGTAATATACTGGTAATATGAATAATAAGATATATAAGGATTATACTAAATTACTCATTCATTAAGGATTTGAAGTCATATGATGAATGGTATAAAGGAAAATTGATTCAGTGGGAAGTTAAACATTTTAGAATAAAACTTGATTGAGGGAAAGACAAACCTAAATATATATTTGATGTTGAGATAATGATGAGGAAATTTTTTATTCTAGATAAGTAAGGACTACATTGGGACTAATTATTGACTTGCCGAGAATTGGACTATTCTATCACAAATTATGTTTAGAACACTTTTAGATTTAAGGAATCTATCCAATAACATGCATATTACTTAAGGAATATGTAAGAATGCATGTTTCCAATATGTTTTTAAGCTAATTCAAGATATAAAGATATTTCAAGAGTATACATGATGAATTTATTCACATGTTTGGAATGTAAATTTTTTATCTACATCTTGTTGATTAAAGATTACTGATAAGTTTATTGGGAAAATTTAGAGGACTTCATTATAATGTGTTGAATCATTATATTTTGGAATTTTTTAATTATTTATTAAATGGTTTAAGTTGACCATTGTATGAGATTTTAGAGGTTAATGTATTTCTTCTCCAAATGGCATAACCCATGATATGTGATGAGGTATAGATATTTAAACTACAATAAAAGGAGGGGTATATAAGTAGAAATGTATATTTATATTCGTATAGAGTGTAATAATTCCCCGACCCAATGAAAATTAGTCTTAAATAAAATGTTCTCCAATTATCATAATCATTGATGAAATTGATGAATTTTTTTTATTTTTGTAGTAATAAACAATAAACTGAACATGTCCTCTGTCATGTTCCATCAGAACATCAAAGTTAGATTTTTCTTCTATATCTAGGTTTTTTCTTCCAACTAATGTCACCTCATTTGAAAGCATACTTTTTAGGTGACCACATAATATCCATTAATCTTTTTTAATAGTATATTTAATTAACCCTATTTATGATGTGGGATTCCATAAGGGAATTTTCAAGTATTAACCATTAATATTCGAAGTTCTATTTCAAATGTTAAGGATAAATTTTTTGTAAGGAGGGGATTATTTAACACCACAAAAAATTACAAATATATTTATTATCAAATTAATGGATCACTGAGTCTCTAAAAACGCCACTTTGTTATAGCTTTTCCTAGTGAACATGTGTTTGTCACTTCTGTGATGTGAATTTCAAAACATTGACATACACAGTTGTGATGCGTATGTTATTTTCAATCCAATATGAAAAACATGTTTTTTGGTTAATAGTAACCTACACTTATGAATAGTTACATACCCTTATGAATATTATTATATCCTAAGGAATATAAAGCTTACTTGTGATTATATATATATAATGTTCAAGTAGAAGTATAATATACCTATGTTTTGGAAGAGGTAAATAAATGTTTTGAAACTATTTTATTTAAAATAAAGTATGAATTTAATTAAATATTAAATTAATCATTATTTTGAAATAATTTTTGAAAAATGGACTTCGCTTTTTGATTCCACATGTCGAAAAAACTTTCGGGTGATTTTCTATTATTTTTTCTGAAATAAATGATTTTTTTATGAATAGTGAAACATTGTTGAATATCATATATACCAATTATAAGTTATATAAACTATTTATGACATCATAAGTGATGAAATACCAATATTTTAGAACTTCCATGCATTTATTACAATTTATGATCATGGAATCATCCATATTTCTTGTCTTCAGGGAAATTAATTATCTAATGATTAAAAAATTCTAAAAACTCTCCTCTCCTCCAATATAAATAACCCCCTCACTCCCCCTTCCTTTCACTACTCTCAATCCTTATGATTTCTATAAATTCTGTCCAAATATCCTCCCAAACCCCTCTCCCTCATCCCTCAATCCTTGGTCTCATATAAATACAAAAACATTTCCCTTAAGGAGGCACTCAAGGAAGTCTGGTTCATGAGGTAAATTCCACTTTTCAATTCTTTGTCTATCTTTTCAAGTTCATTTGTTTTAATTTTTTATTATTACCTATCCATATCCAAATTTTGTGATTAATCCAGTACCATTCATGTACTCTATTTTTTCATTATAGTGGAATAAGTTATCATCATCTCTTCCTTTTACCTTCTTTTACACTACTAGAAAGAACACCATCTGAGATGTTACAATTTACAACATTCAAGGACAATGGGTTTTCGATTTCTATTATATTTCTCAATTTTGTGGATGAAATGGATTATTATATATTTTATATACCTATTTAAGGTTTTTTAATCCCATTGTACAAATGGAATTACATAATAATGAATAATAAATTCATTGTAATCAAAACCCACAAATTAACCGAAACTGTTATCAGTAAAGTTATATATAATAATTCATTTTCATACCATGTAATTGTGTTATATAAATGGCCACTAAAACCTATATATATTCATAAATTATATGTAATTTCAATTCTGGGTATTTGAAAACATTCCCCAAGAACTCAATTACATAAAAACAAGTGAACAAGTTATGAAAATCATGAATTCGAACTCTACGACATAGAGAAATTCATTATAATAACTTATCAATAAGGGAATAAATGAACTAATAATAATTAAAATAAACTAAATACATGTATTATAGGATCATAAATAATTAATTAATAAGTCTAATTACATAGTCCAGGGTATTAAGTTAATGAGTCGAACACATTCGTACTTAAGGTATTGGTTTCTTTATCTCATTTCCATTTTTGCCAGGTTACCTGTATTCACTAATAATACATGTGTAAGGTGTATGTATACTTACCATTGATGAAAAATATAATGAATTTATTTTTTTAATGGTATTAAATGTATCATTTTATTCTTATAAATTTTGGGGCATATGAATTGATTGATTACAATGTGGTATGGGGTTTCCACCCGAACCTTCTTTTTATTTCGGGTTACTTTTATTGCCAAATTACCTCAATTAAATTATTATGTATTATTATATAATCCTCATAAAATATTTTTGATTATTATATATATTTATACGAAATAGAATCTTTCCATATTTTATGAATTTTTACAATTATTAATATAATCTTTTAAAACTTTTTCCAAAATACATGCCTGATTCAAAGGAATTTGTCAAATTCTTATCTATTTACAAGGGAACTCTATATTATGTTTCTAGAAACTATTTTCTTTATAAAATCACTAATTTTATTATGAAAATACTAAATTACTTCAGTTATAGTTTTATATAATTATTTTTTCAGAAGAACTATTCTTTTCAAAATAAAATAGTATTTATCTCTAGAATTGCTGAATGAATTTATAAGAGTATTTTCATCAGATTCAAATATTTTATTTATTATTATGTATTTTTGGGTTTAATAATTTATGAATTCATCTACCATATTTTATTTAATGGTATATGACTAAATCTATTTTGGATTATCTATCTTCATGATGTTCAACATATTACTCTGAATGGTTAGTATTTTATGTAAAATGATTTAGGAAAGTTAGTTACATTTCATATGATTGTTTCAATATGAATGTATATGTAGTTTATGTTTATCCATACTCATATGAGGAATTAATTGGGCTTATTATGTGATGGGTGGGGCCCTTATATCCCCTCGGTGCATCTTTAGGTTTTATGAGACAAATAGACATGGAATTGGATGAGGCCTTTCCCAATGTGATATATGGTTTTGACAGAGGCCTTAAATTTTTGTGGAAATATTGGCCGAGGCCTTGAAAAAATGTATCTAAATGTACAAAATATGTACTTTTCCCATTATGAATCTGGTAATTTAACAATCATGTCGTTATTAGATAGATAGAATACACATTTTTATGTTTTATTATGGCATTATTTTCTCATCTCATTTCATGCCATATTTTTTTTTTAAATTTTGGTTAAGGGAATGTGTTTTCATGTAATCAACGTGCCTAATTATTATCTTATGATATCTTCCACTATATTCCTTACCTATACTGAGCATTTTAGATCACCCCTTTTATTTGTATTTCCTTCCCCATGTTAAGAAAAAGAGATCAATTAATTATATTTCCAGCGATGTAGTTTGATTCATTTTTTTGTATAATATTCTTTTTGGTTTCAAAATATAGAAGGGGTTCTAATTATGTGTCTATTTTCCTCAAAACTACTAAACTAATAGGTCCTTCAAGAAACTAATTCCTTTTTATATTCTAATTTATTCAAATAATAAAATGTCTCATGGAAAATCGGGTCGGGTCATTACATCCATCCTTCTCCATGCGACCTAAAAATAATATTATATATACATAGGGTGAGTATAACAGTATAATCAATATGATCCTCCCTAAATATTCTCATTAAAATGTAATGAAATCATGCTAATGCACAATGAACAACAAGTGAAACTAACTCATCTCCTAAAAAAGCATACTATGCTCCCATCCTCACATTTGATACTATCACCAAGAATTGAATTCAAAATTATATAGTATATTATAGAAACTCAAGGGTACCATGCTACTACTTCCCCACGGGTTCGTCGCTTTCCCCCATCATAACATGTCTAAATCCATCTCTCTCCAAATATTATTTCTCCCAGAAACTTGGAAAATCACCCCAAGATGCACATCATGCAACACAACCACCACATCTACGTAACGAAATCAACCAGGTAGTTTTCAAGAGCCACCACATCTCACGTAACATGTATCATATGTCAGGCATTATAAATCTAGCCATTAGAGCACATACACTAAGTAAGGATGCTCAATACATCATAGCCTATACAAATTACACCTATAGTAGTCTATAGTAAACCATATCTCAAATATATGTGTGTGAATAACCATAATCCGCTGCATCCATCTAGACATATACAAGAGGAAAACAAACTATTGTGCCTACGAGCACATGTAACATCGAAGAGAAGTGAGCATGGCCAAAATTGGGTAGTCAACCATCCTTCATCCCACCAGAATATTGTGGAAATCATCCCCATGTATAAGAATCCATAGGTTGTCATTTGTTCGAACAAATATGGTGGATTATCATAGAGAAACACAAAATATACAGAATATAATGTATCTCACAACCACACTATGGGAATAACTTAGTCTTAGACTCAACTGCAGCTAACAACTCGTAGACTTCCGACTGCCACTTCTAAGAATAGGAAACCTATAAGAACCCAACCATTTAGAGAGAATTATTACATTACATCATTCAATTATAATCAGTTTCACATTAGATTAATTGTTTTTTAAACCTTAATTAACTATTAACAATTCACTGTTATATTTCATTTCCATTACACTGAATGTCAAATGTTCCTTTAATTTGAAACCTCTGCATTTTTTCCCACCAAGCTCCAACCCCATTAGTTAATATCTTTTATTCAATCATTTATTGATATCATTAGTAATTTCTTATATTTCTAGTCATTCTATAAAAACAATCTCTGCTACTAAAGACAATGAAGAAAAATATGGTTGGTAGTTTAACTAGCTATCCTCTCTTTTGCACCTATATAATTAGCATAGACCCATCCTCCCCCGAGAAGCTAAAAACGGAATTCCTGTGGCATACCCTGCACATCCTCAACCATTTTGGGAGGAGTGTAAGCAAGAACAGCTGCCTTGAGCAGTGGAAAATGTGATGCAGATAAACAAACAACAAGATTCAACAAACATACAATCACTCACATACAACTTGTTTCATCATCTCATATGTCCTCCCTGACACACATATGCATAAACTGATGCATCACGCCACTCTAGGCATCAAATCATTCCTTAACCAATTGGCCTCCCTACCCCCACATATCACAATAACCATCTATGCTCACATCACAAAAAAAGTATAATTTAAGAAAACATCATATCAGCTGGGCTCTTATCCCATAAATAAGGCCTCTCTCCTTCAATCACAATGAGCTCTCATAGAACGAAGCTTAAGTCTCTTGGCCTTTATAAGAATGAGGGAAACTGAGAAACTTATGAAGAATTATATTTTATAAAATTACAAGTTCTTTAATCCATATTTAATTAACTAATTTATTATTTGTAGGATCCAATAATGGAAAACCTAAATAGTAGGCCATAACAAATAATTAATCATGTTTATTACATCAATTTGATTAACATAAATTTACAACTACAACAAATAAATTCATGTACATGCGTCTTTATCGTTAAATAAATAATTAAAATTAATCATAGTTTACATTCTTTACCAATTTCCTTCAATAATGACATGTTAGTCAAGTTAATCATATTTATCAATGTATCTAGAAAATCAAGATGCAATAACATATGATCGACGCCAATTGATTTATCCTGTTCAAATATTTATTATGTCAATTCTATTTTGGTCTAGTGGATAAATCATGATAACTCTGTGAATTAACCTGAAAGAATAGAGAAGCAATGAATTCCCTACCTCAAAAGGTTCTGGATGTTATTTATATGAGAATAATCTACACAACAGGTTATGATATTCTACCCTGTGACAACTGCATCAACCCGAGGATGCTATGAAACGACTGTACTAACTGAAATCTTATAAAACACCATTATAATTATGTATATCATTTTACATAACATGGAAAATATAAAATGAGAAAAAAATTATTGGATAAAAAATTGTAACAAATGTAGATCATACCTTCTATCGGTGATAGTTTGACACTTTTTTCTTGCACCAAAATAGGTGGTGCACAAGAAACAAGAAGAAACCTCAAGGCGAAATGATCTAAGGATTAAGGTTTGATAACTCCACTCTTACTGGAAGTAGGAAAAGTTCAAATTTTTCACACCAGTGATCATGATGGTAGAACATGGGAGGAAGATATCTTTTCCCATTAGAATACTTTTAGAACAATGGTTTAAGATACAATGGATCTTCCATTAAAAGTGGATCGTATTAAACCATGCAGATTTACCAACAAAAGTAATCCCAATCATTGTGTGAATTAATATAAGATGTATGGGCCTTGAATCAGCATTAAGTCACCTAGTACCAGGCCTTGAATGTGTTTAACGTCAATAAAAGACATTAAAGGGGTGAAACTTTTGGAGGCATGAAACACAACACACCTATCGATGCTAGAAACAAAGTACACCAACCGATGCTAGAAACACTATCCACATAATGACTTAGTGATGACATTGTTTCCAAATTAACTCACCGAAAGAACTATTTACTAAATAACTCACTGATGGAACTCTTAACATTATGAATCACCAATGGATAAATTTCCAAAATGACTCACTAATAGCACTATTTAGAAAATGAATCACCGATGGAATTGTTCACAAAATGAACCCCCTATAGAACTGTACAAAAAATCACTCACCAAGGGATCTGTTCACAAAATGACTCACCAATGGATCTATTAAAAAATGAATCGCCAATGAAACTTTTCACATAACGACTTATCGATGTAACTATTTAACGAATGTCTCACAAACTTCATTGATTACAATATGACTCCCTTATGGAACTATTCACAAAATGACACACTGATGGAACTCTTCACAAAATGACTCATTAATTTCACAGTTCACAAAATGAATCACCGATGGTATTGTTCAAAAATGTATCCCTGATGGCCCTATTCAAAAAATAACTCACCGATGGAACTTTTAAGAAAATGACTTACTAACAGAACTATTCGTAAAATAACTCACTGATGCGACTATTCACAAAATGACTCCCCGATGGCACTATTCAAAAAACGACTCACTAATGGAACTGTTCAATTAATGACCCGCTGATGGCACTATTCACAAAATGAATCATTTATAGAACTATACACAAGATGACTCACTGATGGAACTGTTCACTAACTAACTCATTGATGGCACTGTACATAACATGACCCACCAATGGAACTGTTCACAAATTGACTAATCTATGGCACTATCTTCCAAAGGACCCACTAATGGAACTATTACCAAAATGAATCACTGATGGAATTGTTCAAAAAATGGAAACACTATTCGCATAAATGGACATTTGGAATAGTTTTGGAGATAAGTCACCTTGACCTCCAAGAATAGCTTAGACACATGATTTATACAATAGAAGGGACCTTAGAAGTCTAGTCCATTGAAGAAATTTTTTTTACATGTGAATAAATAAGAATAAGAAGATTAGATTTATAGAAGATGGTAGGGGATATATTGGATATTATAAAAAAATTAAATTAGAATAAATTAATTTTTAATATTTAATTAAAGAAAAAATATTTATTTAGAAAGTAAGACAATTATTGGTATGAATCCCATCATTGAATTTTTTTTGAGATGTTTGGACTATATTTGTACACTTATCTTATGGTGTTTACACATATTTATCCACTTTTACTCTTACACTAACAGCATAGATTTTAGTTTTCTGAAGGTTAATATGGTTTCAGGAAAATGACAAACAAACCAGAAAAGGATCATTTATGACATTAAAAAATATATCTCAATATTTTTGATTGATTTATGATTTTTTGTAATCTTATATAATTTAATAAATTACTAATTACAAAAATATAATTTGAATTCCAGTTTCAAGGAATATTCATTACCTTGACTATAATAATATCAAGATAAAAATTATTATTAGAAAAAAATATATTTTATCACATATATATTTATAATGGAATATAGAAGTTTTTTTATCACATTAATTAATTCATAAACTAATATTTTTAATACTTTTAGTTCTATTTATTTAATATTTCCATTAATTAAATAATTATTACATCCACTTTGTGAAATAATTTAATGTAATCATCTATTTATGAAAAATTAAAAATTATTTACAATTATGAATATAAATACACAATATTTTTAAATATGATTTATAATGAAATATATATTATAAATTAAACTATATTAAACATATTTTACATATAAAAAATAATAGTGTTACATGTTTTCATTTCTTTAAATAAAATATTATAAATGGCTTAATTTGATCCATGTGGCCATAAATGGTGATATAACCAGTAATTTAATGATTATGGATGAATATTACATAAACAATAAAATTGGTGAATGTGTAATCATCATTTTATCATCATTTCCATTTTATTTTATCATTTAATTACCCTATTTACCTGTTACTGTGGTAACAATGATTTCTAATGTTAGTATTCATATATTAGAAAAAGTCAACAATTCCTTTCAATGTTGAAATCCTTATTTAATATTTGGAATAAACTTTTCAAAATTGATAATATCTAAATATAGGAATTTAATATAAAATTAAATCATTAATACATATTGAATAATATCTTTTGGGAAAAATTATATATTAAATGTAAAATGTTTTTATACAAAATTAAATTATAAAATCAATTTTGAGAACCAAACTTGCATTATTTAAAATCATATGTTTAAAATTATTTTTAAAAAAACAATCTAATATAAAATATTAAATTCAATAAACTTCAAAAAAACATTTCAGTATAAATAATTATTTTTCATCTTTTATCTAAATATAAATTTTTTAGTAAATTAGCAAAATATTATAATAGGATAATTTCAGTCACAGAAGTAATAAAATTCATATATGAGGAATGTTTTTTGACTAATAAAATAAAAAATAAAATTAAGTAATTAATTTAATATTCCTTAATTAAAATATAATTAATGAGTGGGAATATTATAAATTTCAAAACATATATAATAATATTAATTCAATAAAATTTAATATCATGGTTATATCATTCACTTAATAACAATATTTAGTTGTTTGTTTATCCTAGGTGTTGCATATCATGTATGTTACAAAACATAGTCATTCGTGTAAAATACATGGGATGTCACAAATACCACAAGATCTTATGAAATTATTACAAAGGAAGAATGAATCAAAAAACTATTAATTATATCCTAATAATATATTATATATGTGGAACTTTTTATATCACATAAATTTTAGTGCATGATCTCCTTAACATAATGATGTCAACATTGGATCACAATAGGCTCTATTCAAGAATGTAATGTTACCTAGTGCATGATATTTTTCAAAAACTAATGTTCTATCAACTAAAAGTATAAAATATCCATCACATTCCTTAATAATTGATATAGGTGTCTTGGTCGCCTCTCTTACGAGTTTCATGTTGCATCGAATCATTGTGAATTATGTCGTGTAAAATCTATTGTAGTTATCCTAAATAATAATCATTTCACAAATTTTTTACAGTAAGATAGATGACATATTCATGTGGAACCCTCCATACCAAATATCATGTCCAATAAAACTATCACATGATCCCATTTTATCTATTAATCTCATCTTCAAATATCATATTCGTGAACAAACTCCAGCATTTGAGTTTGATATCGGGTACTAGCATGTCCATCAATCTCTGGATGTTTTTTAAAATAATATCACTCTTCAATAAAAAAATTTGGACTCATTTTCACATAATTTAATCCTAAAAACACCCTGGAGACATCAGGTTCGAACATGGTCATTGCAACATTAAAAAAGTATCAATAGAAAATATTTTAAGTGGTTTGGATGGTCAAAATGATAATAACCATATTACTAAGGCCAAGTTAATATTAATCAAATGGAGAGTGATCTATCCATAAATTTTTATTCTCAATTTAGTGTTTCTGTATAAAAAATATAGTAAAAATATATTTAGACTAGTAAACATATTCATTATAATTTGTTCAAGCTACATTACCCTCCAGCCGCTATTGAGGTTGGCACTTGGATACACATGAAATATCAAACCCCCAACCTTATGTGTCCGACATGATGAATCAGGATCCTCCATGAAAAAATATAATTGAATTATATGCTCTCAATTTTTTCACTATTTTTTATATAAAGGTCCATACTATAGCCATGATATTTCACCAAAAAATATTATGAGATGTCTCTCCAATGTGGCGTTGGGTACACCACACATGTTTGGGATTGGGAAGGGTTTTAATCTTGTTATAATGAAATTTTATATACAATAAATAATAAAATATATCTGAGAAAAATTCCACAATATTAATAGAAATACCAAACAAAAAAAAGAATCACATATTCTTATTCTTGAATGTTATTATGATTTTCATGTATTTTTACTCATTATTAAAAAATGTATTTCATCATGGAACTATTACACTCTTATTATTTATCATGTTGTATACAATTTGTCACCATTGAAATATGTATTTTTTACTACAAAACATAACATCAATTAACAATATTATCATAAAGTAATATTCAAAAATCATATAAAAATCCAGAGAATGATTCGACAAATATTCTTTAAGAATCACCAAAACAAATTAAATCTATTATATCTTATTGAAACATCATTGTCAACAAATTCCAAACATGGTATCAAGAATCACCTTCTTTTTTCAAGATCTATATACCTTATAAAAGTCAATATGTGTTCTCTAATAATTTTTCTCCATAGTTTAAATAAAATTGAAATATTAAAATGGGATCTTCATATGACTTTTTATACCATTAAATAAATTCCATGTTTTTATTCCACTTTTTTGAGATAATGATTATAAAACTCTAATCTCGTATCAATGATATTTTTGTTGGTCTACTCTATTTCTTCATATTCTATCCCAGTATAGAAGTCATTAGGGACATAAAAGGATTCTTTAGCTATCTATATATTACGATTGATGTGATATTATGAAAATAAAATACAATTATCATGATAGGGGATGTTGAGATAATAAATAAAATATTCCCCAAAAACTTTAAAAAACACATTAAAACTCTCAGGTAAAGGAAAACAATATCACCCAGTTTGTCTCATCTTATCATCAACCACACACTCCCCCATAATTTTTATGATTAATGAAATGAAAATTGATAACAAAAAGTGTGATTGGAATAAATCAACATTAATTTTTGAAATTTTTCACGAATTTATAAAATCAATAGACTTTATAATTATTAAAATTTCCTATCATGTAAGCTTCCCCTAAAGGTATGTATTTATAATACTTATAATATCGGTTATATAACAATGTAGAATCAAGACATAACTCACAGTAATTGTTTTCAATATGTGACAACCACAAAATTATCAATCAATTTCGAACAGCTTAGATTAAATTGAATAATATTAAAGGTAATAAATAGATACCTCTAGAATTCATATATAAAAATTATTTGTTATATGTTCCTATTAATATTTATATTTATTAATTACATTCATATATTTCTCTTTGTATGGAATTTTATTTTCTATTGATTACAATTTATTATATTAATCCTCATGTTCTTTTATTTACATATGGAATAAATTGAACTATTTAGTTATAATTTCAATGTATTTTTTTTGTGTAAATTCAAAAATATAATAAACTTTTCCACAAAAATATTTAATTAATATTGTTTAAACCAATTAGAATATTATAATATTTACATTAAATCAAGGGATTGTTTGAGTACATAATTATATTTCACTTATTTTTAATTAAAACACACCTTATAAGGTCACAGTCATTCCATATTCATTAGATTTTTCTTTATCATTCTCCCTTCACATCAAAGTGTTATATTCATAGGAATACATTGGAAAACATAATCCACGGTCAATTTGACATCACATTTTCTTCCACCTTCTTCACCACCTGAATTGTTTTAACTCTTGGATTTTTCATCTATTCATTCAATTGATTTCCGTTAGTTCATAGATTTTTATTCTTGATTCAATCTTTGTAGATGTTTATTTTATATTCGAAAATATTAAAATGTATTTTCCCTCTTGAAAGGCCATTTTCATCGATAATCAATTTAACACTAATCCATTTGAGCAGTGTTTAGGTATGTATTCTTTAAATTCAATAAATTCCTCTAATTAAAATCTCATTCCAAATTTCTATGGTTATAAAAAAATGATACACTTACAATAATATTTATACATCAGTATGTGTCAATGTGATTGAAATGGTTTAACTACTAGATTTCTTCTATAATATTTTGGAATTTTTCTCGGAATCATCTACTATATATGTTCTCAGATACACCAAAATGAATGAAAATTTTCTCTTTAATATTGTTTGGACCCAAAATTTTTTATTTGGTAAAATATAATACATTATATGTAGATATTAGATCTACATTAGTCATTCTTATTACACAATTTATGATATGGTTTCGAGGGATATTCATCTTCTCCATAGATTTGTTTAACCTCTATTGAAGTATTTTTTTGATATAATTCTCTTTAAAATGTTATTATAAGCCATTAAAATATTAAATATAATCTATCCCATATTTTATCAATTCATCATTTTGTTTTTCCATGTAATGATGCTATAATTCAGTTCATTCATAATAGAAATTTATTTTAAAATATCATTGTAAAGAATATTAATCATATAAAATTGAACCATAATCATTATTAAAATTTTCTTTTTTGATGATATTATTTTCTACCCTTTCGCAACTCAATATTTTGTTTTGAGAGGAAAAATATTTTAAGATTATTAAATAAGAATCATAAATTATTCTCTATTGTCAATATTTTTATGAAAAATTATTTCATTAGAAATGGAATTGGTTGTTGCAATATCCTTATCACTAGAGTGAAATTTTATATTCATCTTCATTTGTGAGTCTCCAATTTCAAAATATGTAACCACATATGTTCTAGAATCCGAGATAACATATGGTGTTGATTTTACCTCTACTAGTGATAAGATCATCTATGATAGATATTTCACTTTACCATTTCAGTGCCTTCATGAAATAAGTGAAATTTTCTTATTGAAATTTTCATAATATTCTTCTATTAAAATATTATTGGATCATTAGATGGAACCTAGTCATCATATACAAATTATAGAACCTATTGTCTGGATAGGTTCCACCAGGGGGAGTAATGATGTACTCATTTTATGAAATCTCTTTCTTCTAAACCCATGATCTTGAACCTGATATGGTTCACTATACACTATATGATATATATAAATATCACCATATGTTCAACTATAATAGTAGAGTCAACAACACAAATTATTTAAATGCTCTTTTATAATGAAATACTTTTTTACATGTTTGTTATACAACCCATCATGGAATATCTAATATAATTATATATTAAATTATAATGGTTCATGAATAAATATAATTTAAACTACAATAACCTATCCTCTAGTTGAACATAGTTAAACCCTCTACACTAACACTATTTTTCCTCAATTGGATATACCCCCTGAAGATTCCCAATCATGATTGTTGCATCATTGAGATGGGGAGGGGGAATTAGTGATAACATTTTCTTTTTTGTTTCCTATAATGAACACAAAATTTAGTAACGAAAATTCCTATTATCTAATTAAAAGTTTAATTATGTAAAATTGTTATATAACATATTCACTTAATTGGTTTTTTTTTAGATTTCAAAATACCATTATGAATTTTTATCGTTGCTAATATAGTCTTTGAACATTGATCAATTGATTAGTATAAATACCGTGCTTTTAGAAATCCACAAAGGAAGCGATGGACTCATCTAGTATAATTACATCATATAATGCAAATTTTTCAGATCTCAGAAATGAGGAAGCTTCATTGGGTTTCTCTCTTGACCAAGCCCAACCCGAGCTTCAACACATTAAGATTGAATAGAATCTTCTATGAGAGAAGTGGAAGTTGAAAGAGATTATCACCAATGATATTTTATTCAATCCTCCCCAACAGTATTTCACAATGGTACACCTTACCCTTAGGTATTTTTGGGTGTTGTAAGGGGTTATGTAACAAGACCCTAAAACTATGATTATGTGCTTTATTTTTTTATATATAATATACATTCATTTTATTAATGTTACTTTGAAAACATTTATTAATGCCAAAAATAGTATTATAAGTTAGTTTTCAATTAAGAAATATATTTTTATGACTTGTTGGATTTTATAATTAATTAATATTTTATTAAAATATTATTAAAAAATTACTTATTAGCAAATATAAATTATCATATTATTTTTATGAATACAATTGTAATTTTTATTAAGGCTCGAAAGGTGTTTCTGTCAAAACCTATAAATTTTATATAAATATTTTTTTTATTTTAAAAGTATAAATTAACATATTTAGAAATTAATTAGATAAAATTAATATTATTTTTTAGATCAAGATCTCGAAATTATCCAATGGTTAATATTTCATAATTTTATGAGACAGTCAGATTTTTGGGTAAAAATTAAATACCGTTTAAATATTTAATGTGTTTTATGACACCATAAAGTTCAAATAGTGCTGAAATAAAATACAATAATTGAGATTTTCGGCTAATATATGTTTTACCATTTAAATAATTTTATTTTTGTTTGTTTTATTTATTTTACTATGTATTAGTGGACCCTCTAAGGCTTATAAAACATTTTAACATTTTAAAATAATTTTCATTGAGAGTGTGACTCAACTTCTAATAAGAAAGAATAATATTTTAAGATTTTTGTCCATTAGAAATATAAAAAGATTTTATTTAATACCCATTGGAAAAAAAACATGTGGCACAACCATGGTTTTGTTTTTCGTTTTGATTAGTTAAATGTGTAGTGTCCAAAACATAAATAATACAGAATTACCTCTCCCTTCCTATATAAATCCACCCAAGATCCCACATCCTCTTCACTAAAAAATTTTGTTGCTTGACCAACTGCTTCCCTACTATCTATATAATCCTCCAAAGTCACCCCAATCTCAAAATAATCCTCTATCGAGCCTCTCCCATTCCTCTGAGATTACACATCCAAGTACGAGATCCTAACTTCCCTTCATTCTTTATTTATATCCATGTTTCCTTATATTTTAATTCCAATTAACATTCAATAAAAAATGTTGGAATATGATTTATCACCCTTTATATACTTCACACTTTTGTTTTAATTATTAGAAACCTCATTTCTCACTCATTAATACCTCCCATGTACATCTGTTATCATGGAGAAATTTCGTAATATATTTCTTCATTTCTCATTTTCATCCAACTTTAATAATATTTTTATAACCTTTCTTTTCAATATAAAATATTAGGGTATGATTTCAATCCTCCTCCTTACATTCCTACATATTTTTGAGTGATTAGATACCCCTTTTTCTCCTATTAATTCTTCCAATGTACACCCATTACCATGTTAAAATTCTGTAAGGGATTTCTTCTCCTCTTTTACATTAATGAAATTATATTATATTATGAATCAAAATTCCATTACATATATTGGTAAATGTTAATATATAAACCTAGTAATTTCCATTTCATGTATTTATTATGATATTCCCCTTTCACTTTCGTCAACCATTTTTATAAATTCTCATGTCATGTTGTTATGCTGTTGAAATTGCAACGTGATTTTCCATGCCAAAGTCATTGTGTAGTTAATACCATACCCATTTACTATCAAGGTTATTCAATATTATGCACATTTACTTATTGATTATAGAGTGTAATTTATGAATTCCACATTCCTTTATCATAGAATAAATGATGATATTTAATGAATCTGTGATATACGATCCATGTGGAACATTTATTTATGAAATGAAATGATTAATAAGGGTGTGCCCTGATATACCTCCAATGCACTAGGTAACGATTAGTATTGTGATACTTCATGTGAAATTATGGTTTAATCGTGCTAATTCATGTTCAATGAGGGTTTAATTATGCTCCATGTGCAATGGGCCTTTGAACATGCTGATATCATTTTAAATGTTGTTTCCACATTTCCATGTTCTGATAATCATGCTATATCATGCCTTTATTTTTATGTTTATCTTATGATCCATTTATATTCATATTTCCAAAAAATTAAATTATAATTAATGTCATTTATTGTTTACTCCCTCACTAGACTTTACAACTACCCATTTTTTATGCATGTCCTCATGTTATAAAATGCAATGCTAAGTACGAAAGAACGTTTGTGGTCATGTATAATAAATTTTCAATAAAGATGTGTATTTCATGTTTTATGATGTTATGTAATGATTATAATCTCCAAATACACTATACCCCTCAATATTATATGTTATATCTTTATGTAATAAAAAAGTTTTATGTGTGAAATTAATAGAATGATTGTTATGGTTGGTATCAGAGGATTGGTTTAGTTGTTTTTTAGATTTGGATTAGGAAACCCTAGTGAAAGGTGTTGGGATATGACTTAGAATAATAAAAACATTCCTATATATTGGTGAGTCGTGAGTTAGTTGTTTATAAATCAAATAAATCTATTTCTTGATACAAGAAGGTAGAGGTGGCTCTGGGATAGATGTATCTAGAGGTAAAACTCAATAACACATCCTTGAGGTAGTCTCGAACATGAACCAATGAATGACAAAGGGCATTTTGGCACACATGGTTTGGACCCTCTAGTGGTATATTCTTTGGTAAATTAATAATCTTATTATGAACCATTATGAATGGAATAAAAAAACCCCATTGGAAAAAATTTTAGGAAATAGATCATTGATAACATATATTAAAGCCTAAAAGTTAATAAGATAAGGAAATAAAAGTAATTTATAAGTCATCTATTTTTTATTTGGATTGCCCTTTATGTGTTATCGTAAAATTAATTTTATTTCAGACATTTTCTTTTAATAGGTGGACTGAAGCTAACAACCAATATAAAGATCAAAGTGATGAATGACCCAATGAGATCCCCAATCTAATGGGAGTGGGAAACGCAAACATTGAAATGATTCTATCTCAGTTAATTGATGTTATTAATTGAAAAATATGTCAAGAGGAAAATTAAACCACCCTAATAAATAAAAATTCCTAATCATGCACTTCTTGAGAGAAAGGCATTCTACTTTTAATAGATCTTCTCATCACTCATTTTTTGAAAAATGTATTAACTCTATTGAGAAAATCTTATCAATCGCTCAATTTTTTGAACAAGATAAGGTGATTATGTATACTTATCGTATGAATGGTAAAGACGATAAATGGTGGAAATTGATTTAAAATAGTAAGCTTAAAGAGTATATATAGGCATTGGAACAGAAGTATTTTCAGAAAATGTTATTATACAAATATTTTTTTTGTCACCCTCATACTTATGATGTAAATGGACTTCCATTCCCTCAATAAAAAAGATGACAAATCCATCAGATTGAATGAGGTAAAAATTACAAGGCTTCAAAGATATGCTTCCATCTTTGTTGTTACCCCTGAATAAAAGTATGAACGCATTTTTGGAAGGCTAAAATGTAACCTACAGAAATCCCTAGTGATCCATGAATTCAAGAGCTATGAGTATGTTGTCTGATGTTCCCTCATGATCCAAATTGATATTAAAAAATCTCAGAGGTATCATGGGGAAAAGGCATAATATGGACATTAAATCAGGAGGAATGATTGATAAATCCTATAGATATAAGAAAATAATACACCAAAATTTCCAAAGGTTTGGAAATAAGTATCATGAAAGTTTCTTGAAGAGGATGAAAAAATGCATCAGGGGTAGAAGAGAAGGGAACCTGGACATTAACCACAGAAAAAAATGATGGTTGCGATAGAGGAGAGTAACACTCCATTTGACCCTCAATGCATTGTTCATTGCATTAACTATAAATAACTGGGACACTTTTCAACTCAATTCCCTATTCCAAGGGTTTTTAGAGGAAACTAACAACCTCCACCGCAATAAGGGTGAGATCATTCCCTCACCACAAAATAATTGTTCCCCGACAACAATGTGGGGACAAGTATGGTAGATATTCATTCAGGAATATAAAATGTATTTTTATTCTAGATTTACGCATTATTTTTTATCCTCAAGGATTAGTAGAACTATCCCATAACCACAAAAAAGCATGTATGTAGTGATATCAGTGAGGAAGTAAAATGGGGAAATAATATCATCTCATGAACATAACTCTTCCCATGACATAATTTGGTTACTGAATATCCCAGAAAACCTCGTCATACAACCTCTAGTGGAATTTGATGGAATTCAAGTCATGTATGGCCATTCCATATATAGATCCCACACAAATTATAGTAAGAGGGAAATCGATCTCCATATGGTGAGTCGACCCCCAATTTTATTCAAGTTCAAGGAGGATGTTGAATCGTCATTATAACCATAATATCAATCATAGATAATACTACCCTATGATCACAGGTATCTTGCTCATATGGTTTGTTCTAAGGACGAAACCATCCTTGAAGAAAGTCTGGTTGTGAGGGAATTCACTAAAGTGTTTGCTGAGGAATTGATTGGTCTTCCTCCTAGAAGAGATATTGAATTATTAATTTATCTTATACATAGGGCATTGAAAATATCCAAGACTTTGTATAGAATGTATTTTGTAGATCATGTGTAGCGGAATAAACGACTTCAAGAAAATATGGATAAACGGTTTATACTCCGAAGTGTTTCAACATGTGGTGCACCATTATTCTTTGTCAAGGATTATGATGGGTCAGTTCACCTTTTAATTGATTATCATGAGCTCATCAAAATCACAATAAAGAAAAACTATCCTCTACACCAAATTGATGACTTGTTCGATCAGTTAGATGGAGAAAAATACTTCTCCAAGGCGGATCTGTTGTCAGGATATTACCTAGTACGGTGGTAGAAGGAGGATATCCGCAAGAGTACATTTCAGACATGATACGAGCACTATGAATTCTTTGTATTCCATTTAAAACTCACTAATTCTCAAGAAATATTCATTGACATGATGAATAAATACTTTATAGATTACCTCAAAAGATTTGGGTTTGTCTTTATAGATGATATTCTAATATACTTTAAAACCAAAAAGGATCATGATGAGTATCTAAGAACTATATTGGAGACCATACGTAATGAGAAAATCTATGCGAAGTATCACAAGTGTGAGTTCTTATTGAAGGAGTACTCATTCAGGGGTCATATCATCATGAGAAATGGGATATATGTGGATCCCTCCAAGACATCAACAATTGGGGGATAGAAGAGGGCACCACTGGTAACATATATATATATAAGTTCTGGGGGATAGATGGATATTATTGCCGATTTGTGAGATATTTATCAGGATGGTCCATCCCTCTTACCAAACTAACTTGTAAAGTAGTAATGTTTTATTGGTGTGATGAATGCGAAGAGAACTTCAATGAGTTGAAAAGGAGGCTTATCACTATACAGTTACTAACACAACCCATATGGGGAGAATGTTATTTGGTATTTAGTGATTCTTTAATGAAGGGCTGGGGTTGTGTGTTGATGAAAAATGAAAATTTCATTGCCTATACTTCTAGGAAATTGGATGATAATGAGAAAAACAATCCAACACATGATATGGAGTTGGATGCAATAATAATCATTTTAAAATTTGGAGACATTTTCTCTTTGGGTAGAAGTGTAAAATGTATACGGACAAAAAAATCCTAAAGTAAATATTTAAAAATAAATAGTTGAAAATACATAAACAATTATGGTTAGAATTGATCAATGAATATGACTGATCAGTCCATTACCACCGTGGGAAAGATAACAAGGTGGAAGATGGACTATATAGAAAAGAACCAAAGATTCTATCAATGATGAGAATTAGAAAATTTCCAATATTCTTATATTTGATGAAGGTGGAGATGAGAATCATAAATAAGGTAACATCATCAATCCTTTCACAACATATTACTCAACCATGTCTCTTGTAAAGGATAATGGATTATCAAAAGGATGATGTGTGAATTCAAAATAAATTAGAAAATATTAGAAAATGGAAATCCTTGGAGTTAAATGTTAGTGAATAAGAAATTGTGATATTTTGGTCAAGACTATGTGGTCCATGAAATTCAGAGTTAAATAATAAAATTTTGGTTGATGCACATAGTTCATCTTTCTCCATTCACCCATGAAGCACAAAGTTTTATGGAGATCTCCATGCGAATTATTGGTGGGATAAGATGAAGTAGAATATTGATGAGTATATATAAATGTTCCTAGTATGTCAGCAAGTTAGGGTAAAGTGGAGTAAGTCTACGAGGATGATGCAACTATTTACTATACCAACATTGAAATGGGATTACATCACTATGGACTATGTCACTGAACATCTGAATACATCCATAGGAAACAATGCTATCTGAGTTTTTGTGGATCGTCCTAAAAGGATTGTACACTACATTGAAATTTGGGAGGATATCAAATTCGATAAAATAGAATACATATACATCAGAGACGTGATAAGAATTCATGGAGTTCTACCATCGATGGTATCAGATCGAGATCCAAGATTCACCTCTAGGTTTTCGAAGAGACTTCCACTTGATCTGAATAATGAGCTAAACATTATAATGACTTATCATCCTCAAAATTATTGTCAATTTGGGCGGCCTATCCAAACACATGAGGAAATTTAGAGATAATTATCAATGGAAAACAATGGAGGATAAGATCAACATATTCTTATGGTTGAGTTCTCTTACAATAATAGTTTACATTGATGTATTTAAATGGATCCTTATGAAGCCCTATATGGGAAGAGGTGCAGAACACTGGCATGTTGGGATGAAGTTGGGGAGTGAAAACTCTTATTTCCATAAATGGTCAAAGAATTTGTTGATAATGTTAATACCGTCCAACAACACATTAATGCTTCTCAGAGTCGACAAAAGTACTATTTAGATAATTTTTGAAGAGAGTGAGAGTAGGATGTTGGAAAAATGTTATTTATCCGCATATCCCCATGGATTATAGTTATGAGATTTGGGATGAAGTGAAAGTGTAATCCAAGGTACATCGGCCCTTTTGATATCCTTGATCACATTTGAGAAGTGGCCTATCAACTTGCAATCACACCAAACCGATATCAAGTACATGATGTATTCCATGTATCACTCTTGAGGAAGTACATACTGGACCAATCGTATGTACACAATCTAGAGGTTATTCCATTGGATAATGAACTCTCCTATGATGGGAACCCGATGAATATCATAGATCATTTGGAAAAAGTTCTATGAAATAAGACAATGCTGTCATCAAGGTGTTTTGGGGAAACCCCATGATTGATGAGGCAACATGGGAATCAGGGGAAGTAACGAAGCAATCTTATTATCTTTTCATTTATTGTGGGAAAATGAAATTTTGAGTGAGAAAATAATTAATGGGGGAAGATTTTAATGACACAAACTTTTATTAATGAAAATTACTATTGATCTAATGAAATTTATTATTATATAAAATTATTTTATACCATATTAAATTATTTGGACTTATGTTTTTGGATTTCAAAATACAACTAAATCTTTTTACTACTTCTAATATAGTCATTGAATAGAGATCAATTGATTAGTATAAATATAGTTCTTTAAGAAATCCAATTTACTTAGAAAAAGGAAGTGATAACCTCATCTTGTAGAATTACTCCAGGTGAAGACCATTTTTCGGCTCTCAGAAAGGAGGTACCGACAATGACAATTGCTTTTGACCAAGCCCAAGCTAGGATTCAACACATTAAGCTTGAACGAAATCACATATGAGAGTAGTGGAAGTTGATACATATTTCCACCAGAGAGATGTTTTCTGAGCCACCCCAGAAGTCTGTAACCATTGCACACTATACCCTTAAGTCTAATGTAGGTGTTTTAAGGGGTTATGTAACAAGACCCCAACACTGTGATTATGTGCTATATTTTTTATAAATAATATACATTCATTTTATTATTGTAACATTGTAAATAGTTTTTAAGGCACAAATTGTAATTTACGTTAATATTCTATTATGAAATCTATTTTTATAAATTAACTGATTTTGGAATTAAATAAGATTTTAATAAAATATTATTACTAAATTAATATTTATGAAATATAAATGATCATATAATTTTTATGAATATAATTGTAATTTTTTATTATGGTTTGAAAGCTGTTTTGGTCAAAACCCATGATTTTTTGGTAAAGGTATGTTTTTATTTTAAATGTAAATAACCACATATTAATAAAATTATTTAGATAAAATGAATATTATTTTTGGAATCATAATGTCAAAATTAAACATCAGTGAATTTTTCATAATTTTATGATACATTCGAATTTTTGGGTAAACATTATATACCATAAAAATATATAATGTGTTTTATGACATCATAATGACCCAATAGTGATGTAATAAAATACAATAAATGGGATGTATTGAGAATATATGTTTTTCCTATAAAATAATGTGATTTAATATTTGTTTGATTTATTTTACAAAGCATTAGTGGTTACTCCATGACTTATAAAACATTTAATTTTTTAAAATGATTTCCTTTAGAGTGTGAATCACCTCCACACAAGCGAGAATAATATTTTACGAAGATCAACTATTGACATTATAAAAAAATATTTTCCACACTCCTTTGGTAAAATCCATTGGAAAAAACCTTGGTTTGGTTTGTGGTTTTGATTATATTAATATGTAGTGTCCAAAACATAAATAATAATGATTTCCTACTATTTTCTGATATTAATCAACCCTATATCCCACTTCCCCTTCACTAGAAACAATTATAGATAGTCAATACTATGACCTAATATCTCTAGAATCCTCCCTAGGTGCCCAATACCCCAATAATACTCTCTCAATCCTCTCCCAATCCTTTGGGATCACACTACAAAGTTATGAATCCTCGCTTTCCTCCCTTATTTTTGTCTAAGATTCCTTATATTATTATGAAATTTTATTTTCAATTATTAAGGATGGGGTATGACTTCCCACCTCCCATATAAATCCATACTTATTTTTTAATTAATATTTACCTATTCCTCTCTAATTAATTATTCTCATGTACACCTGTTACCATGCCAAAATTTTGTAATGGATATCTTCCTATCTCATTTTTTCCCAAATTTCATTATATTGTTATAAAATTTTTCACCAATTAAAAATGTTGTGTTATGTTTTCTAACCTTCCACACTATATATGTTTTACGGATTAGACTCAACTTTACCTCTCATTAATGCCTCTCATGTACACCTGTTACCATAATGAAATTCTGTAAAGGATTTATGTCTCATCTTTTATATTACGGAAATTATTTTGTATTGTGAATCTAAATTCCATTACATATGTTGCGGCATGTATATATATGACCTCTTTAATATCCATTTAATGTACATATTGTGAGACAAGCATTTCTATCTCATCAACCATTTTTAGGAATTCTTATGTCACACTGTTATGCTGATGAAATTACACCGCGATATTCCATTCCAAAGTCATTGTGTAGTGAACACCGTGCCCATTTATCTATCAAGGGTATTCAAATTTATGCACATTTACTTATTGGTTTTAGATTTTAATATGTTAATTTATCATTAATTTATCCAGGAGTAAAAGATGATGATTAATGAATAAATGTTATATGATCAATGTGGTGAAGTTATTCATGAAATGAAATGATTAATAACAGTGTGCACTGATAGCGCTTGAATTCCATGGGTAATAATTAGTATCATGATAATTCATGTGCAATGAGTGTATAATAATTCTTATTCATGTTCATTGTCAGTTTAATCATGATCCATGTGCAATGTGACTTGTCTCATGCTAATATCATGTTAATTGTTGGTTCCACATTTCCAAGTTAGGATAAATAGGCTATATCATGCCTTCATGTTCATTTTTATCATAGGATCCATTGATATTCCTATTGCCTTAAATTTACTGTATTATTAATGTAATGGATTTTTTACTCCCATAATAGTCTTTATAACTGGCCCTTTTTATGTATGTCCTTAGATTATCCCATGTAAGGTTATGTACGAATGAATGTGTGTGGTCATGTAAAATAATTTTTCAATAAAGATGTGTATTTCAGGATTTAAGTTGTTATGTAATGATCCTAATACGCAATGTAACTAGAACACTCGATCTACTATGGTTTATCTAGTGAATATTTTATGTAATTAAAAGTGTTTATGTGTGAAATAAAGAGTATGGTTGTTATATTTTATTAATTATGAAACAAACTTTCCTCCTGTTAAAAATTTCCTTACCATCAGAAATAAAAACAAACACACATCCATAGGAATAAAAGAATTTATATGGTTCAATACTCCAAAACTATTGATGCATCCTTGATATGGTTTGGCACTAATCTAATACCACACAATACACTAGAAAACCATTTGTGTGGAATACAAATTTTAATATATGGACATAAAATCTTGCAGCACTACGTAAACAGTCTAATAATGGCTGTAATACATTGAAAAAAATGATATAATTCAATGTATTTGTAACAAAACATATTACAAAGTTTAATTATATAATTTAAAAAATATGATATAACAAAAATAATCTTAACATTCTTACCTAGAAGCTGGTGTGATATTTTTGGACATAGCAATAACATTCAGTATCATTTCTGAGGCCAATCCCAAGTTCAGATTTCCCATTTAAGATATATATCTTAGTCAGAATACTGATAAAAACTCTAAAACACTAAAAATAAGAGTTTCAAAATCCCATCCCAATTCACTAGTCAGATTCCAAAGTCTGATTACTTGATAGAATATTTTTGTCAGAATACAACATGATTCTTTTTTATTTCTTCATCATCAATCTAGAAATCTTAGTCAAATTCCCACATCCAATCTAAAAAATCTAAAAACCATCTATATTATTCCTCGTTAAAACAGTAGTCCTAAAAAAATACTTCTATTAAAATACAATTGAGAAAATTTGGAACCACATCTAATTTATGTTTGGAATATTAGTCTACTTCCCAAGTACGAAATGACTAATATGGAAAAACTCAATATATATTCCACATAAATATATCATTAATGATTCTCTCTAAGTCTAAATATCACAATTTTTTTCCAAGTTTGAATATCCATCCTAGTAGGATAACCCGTTAAATACCATATTTAACCCATTCTTCTTTTTTCTATATAAAATTTTAAATAATGACCAAATATGAAACATTATTCAATTTCTAGAAACAAATAGGTTCCCTATCAGCGTTCCCAAGTGAAGCAAGTCACGAAATGCATGACATACTCTCCTCATATATTTAGGCTCACCATAATTGTTTACGTTGGATTTTAAAATGGGTTTCTTACTTTAACAAATTTTAGGAATCTTTAGCCTTCCTTAAATCTTGCATATTTATCAAAACCATTTAATTTACCTTATAATTCAGATATTTCCTTGAATTTTTCAACCTTCCATGTATTTCAGTTCTATTATTGATTACATATCCCTTTAGTATTTCTAACAGACCCTAAATCTGATTCGGATTTGACATTCCAATTTTCAAATTACAATTATTCAATTTTGATTTCTCTATTCTGATATCACCATTCTGATTTCTCCATTCTGATTAATCCAATAAAATTTCTCCAATATGATTTATCATATCTGATTTAATTATTCTGATTTCTCCTTTTGGATTTCACCATTCCGATTTTTCCATTCTAATTTCTCGATTATAATTTATCCATTCTAAATTCTCCATACCAAATCCTATACTATGATTTCTCTATTCTGATTTTACAAAATATTTCTCCATAATAATGGATGAAATCCAAAAGAAACTTATTATTCATATTTCATGTTACCATTGACGACTCTTTTTCATCTTTTTCATACTATTCAAAAAAATTCAGTCATAAAAAAACTCCAGTATGATTCCAATCACGATAATCCTCATAATGAAAATGAAAAATGTAGAATAATATATTATTCTTATTCATTTCTTTTGAAAAACATGGAATATAATCCACATTTTCATATTTATTGAACATATTGCATACGGGTTACAATTATTCAGGTATTTGAAACATTTGATATCAGCTTCAACATCATATAAATTATAATGTTATGTATTCTACGTTCCCATTAATCTTGAATAATTTTTCTTTCCTATGAATACTAAATATTATTTTCTAGAATAGGTTTATGATCACTATTTATCTTCATATATGATGCTCAATAGAATTTTCAACACTTCCTCTTACCCATTATTTAATCACGATAGCATGATAATATTTAAAACTAACTTATGATTTTTGAGAAATAAAAAATTGTAATTTATCATCATATTTTATATTTGATCAATGTAGAATTCGATTTTCTTCCACAATGTGATCTTCTCTCTTTCTGAACAAATGGTGAGTCCGATGAACATTTTATAGAAAAATAAAACTTCCCAATTTGAAGGACTTTCCTAAGAAATTTCAGTATTCTTGAATGATTATTATTATGAGTCTAATAATCATGTTTTACAATGTGAGGTGAATCCTTGATTCATTGGTAGCAAAACTGTTCACTGAAAATGTTCTTCCTCATTACGATGGTGAGTCCTATTTCTTGCAGTTTCTATCATTTTATTAACAACCTTGTATGATAAATTATGTTCACTTATCTATTATTGTGGATCCTATTATTTTATCGATTCAATTGAAAAGTTTCATCAATACTTGTTTCCATCCATCACATTCTAAACCGACATTCTTTCTTTATCATTATCAATATACTAATATATTGACCAAAAAAAACCAAAACACAAAATGGGCCAAAAGATATACCCCTTTGTGTATATTGTTAATACCCACATCAAACATATCAAATTTTATTTATTGTTTTCATAAATCAAATTATCATATCTCCATTACTTTCATGATCCCACTATTTCATTTACCCCTTTCCCCTTATTGACTATTAAATTCAATGGGCCGATCATAACATGTTTCCCCAATATTGAATGAAAATATTATTTTAATGTGTTGGAACTTCCCTTCTTTGATTATTGAAGTTTTTATTCAGAATTGTTATCACATGACTTTCATAATAGACAAATGATTACAAAAAAATTCAATGTCTACATGGATGAACCCAGTGTAATTTTTTTTACTAATGATGGTTTTCAATGTTTTCCACTGCCAAAATTTTAGGTAATACCATTTTTCATATTTCATTAAACAACCTCTTGATTTGGGAAAACCATGAAAGTATTTTTTTTAAGATATAGGTAAAATTCACCCATCTCTACAATCAAATCAGAATGATCAGGTGTTAAAAAATAGATCATTTAAAAAATTCATATTTTTAAAAACCAAATTATTATTATTTTGATTGATTAGTAAGAGGCTCATCAATTCTAGCTGCCTAATCTTAAATCCTTCAATTCCATGAATTCTAGTTAAAAAATACAAAATATATGTGAGTAATAAGAAACCATACTTGAATGATAGAAGAAACTGTCAAATTTAGAGTCTCATTATAGTCTTATATTTTTAGACTTGTTCATGGATTTGTCATTGGATGTTCTTACATACATTTGTTCACCCTTATTTGTTTTTGATAGAAGATTGTTATTATCAATAAATTCATTAAAATATGATTTTGGCTTGTCTTGAACTACAGTAACATCTTTGTTACAATTATTTTGTAACACCATCTTCATGACTTCTCCATGTGTTGGAAATATTTTCAAATACCTTTTTGTAACATGGCCATCTTTCTCACATATCATGAATCATTTATGATTCTTTAAACCAAAAAAATTTCATTCTTCTAGTAAAATTGCATCTCAATTTTTAAAACACTTCCCTTCCACTTGGTTTCTACTATTTTTTTCTTCTTCCAATTTCCTTGACATTTTTACTTGTTTTGGCCTAATAATGAGTCACTCTTTCTTCATGAACTATGCAAGTATACCTTTCTTATGTTTCAATGTATTCTTCTCAGAATTAATCCAACATACATATCTACATTATTCCTTTAATATGATTGAATCACTTCAAGAGTTTCCTTCTATTATTCAAGGAATAATTCAAATGTTTTTGGATGAACCAACACATATATGATATGTGTTCGAATCCACCACAATTATAAATAGTGACCAAAAAAAGAAAACCTTAATCTATAATCTACATTTAGGAAAGTATCATTGACTTGTTACTGAATAATTATTCTATGATTCTAAATAGAACATTTTTAACCACCAACCTTTCTGTTTCATGTGAATTTGAATTTTTTATCTCGGGTTACATTGTAGACTTTGTTTAAACCAGAAGTAATATAAAATTTTTCAAATATATGGTTTCTAAAAACCTATAACGTCATAAAATTGTAGTTATTTATCAGAAACGGAACCATTCATGATATCTTCTCATCATTTGAATGTCATTTTTTCTTATCATTATTAGGTTCATACTTATAAGAACTTCTACATACTCTAGAGAGATAATTATCAAAACATATAACCCTCATGTATTAATTGAAATGTGTTTGTTTCTTATGTTTTTTACTTTTATTCTTTTAAATTCATCATTAATAAAAAATTATTATTATGTGTCTTTTCTTTATTAAAATTCTTCTTCAATTTAATAATATATTTTATAATCTATTATTTCCCAATAGTAAATCACTCTTGATTTTTTGTTGAAGATCCCTCAAAATTATGATTTTTAACTTATTTCCCAAGCCTCTAAATATTTTTCAGATAAGAATTCATTGATTCCTTGAGATGCAATTATAATTTATTTTCTTTTTCTACTTATAACTTTTAATTTTTCATTATTCAATGTTAACAATGGTATCAAATTTATCCTCTCGAACATTTTCATTGATTTCTCTAATTTGGATTCACTATCGTATTCTTTAGAACATCTTCTTTTAATACATGTAAGGATTACATTTTTAACTATTTAAATAAATGTGTTCTATTCAGGACCATTTGTAAACTATTAAACTTATTTATTCTTAGATAATGATATTCTATTTTAGAGGTTGGAGATCATCTTATCGATTCACATTGAATATGATTTTCCCTTATCCCCCATTTTATTCTAATATCTTCTCAGCCTTCTTTCTTTTCATAACCTTCCAAAACATCTTTTCACTTTTTTAGAAAACAGTGGTAAAATTTCCTCAAGGTATTCACATAAAACAATTTTAAAGTCAGAGGTTACAATATCACCTTCCTCTTAAGTCATCTTATACTTTTAATTCATAAATGATTTGAAGTACATTTATCCACCTTTTCCCTTCTTAAAATTATTTCTTCTCATCTATAGTGTGAGGATAATACTATACATATTGACCAAAGATAATGTATCAAAATCCATATGTTCCAATGAAGAATCTATAAGACCATCATTTTTCTGATGAAATCTCAATATCTTTAAAAAATACATAAATCATATATCTCTTCACCAAGTCATCTAATAGTGCTAACAATGACATTCAACTTGGTAATGAATTCACCAACAGATTCAGATGAACACATCTTTATATATTCAATCATCTATATATAAACTTTTATCTTTTCCTTCCTTACTTTTGTTTTGCCTTCATAAATGTTTTCCATATTCTATCAGATATATTCGATAGATAAAACACCTTTTATTCTCATAACCTCACTTTCAAAAATAGATAATATAAAAGAATTCTTATCTCTTCCATCATTCTCAAGACTTAATTTATCTTCATTTGTGAGAGAAATATTCATAATTTGTGGAGGGAAACCATCAAAAATATATTTTGAAAAATCAAACCCCAAATACAGATGATATGGGATCACTCTTCTTTTCCATCATCATCATATTTATTTTATTATTTGAATAAAATTACAATAGAGCAAGAGGATTCTTCCCTCGACACCCTTGGTGCCATGTGACTGAACTAAGGAGTCCTGAAATGTTGAAGCCCAAAGGAATACACTCTAATTAGATTGACCTCATATAACTTCAATCTAACCACAGTATGTAGGAAACTATTTTCAGAATCGTGGACATCCAATGAGGCCACATGATCAGCTACATCGCTCCCCTCCTGCCACGTGTTCACCACATTATTGGTGCTGTTGAGAATTATGTGACATTTCTAATGATGTAGTTAATCGACCAAGGGGAGACATCAGATCCATGCATGGATATGTGCACTGAACACAAATACGTTTCAAATTCAAATAGGTCTAAACACCTATAGCTTCATAAGTTGAACCCTATGATAAACACCGTGGCCTCCGCCACGAGATAGGTCCCTTAACCCAGTATGGTAGGGAAATCCAAGAAGGATGACCCCTTGGTATCCAGCACCACTCCCCCATAAGCACGAATCCAAGGGAACATGAGCCATCTGTATTGAGATTCATACCATTTGAAGGAGGGCGCCAAAAGACATAGTTACCCATAACAGTGTTTCTTGTTTGATGATAATCTCGAGAACCAACATGATGTCAGACCAGAGAAGGAACTTCCTCCTAGTTGTGGAAAATAATTGTCTCGTTGATAAGAGGATTTCATGTTAATGTAATAAAAGCATGAATCGATGGGGATTCCCTTTTGTAACGAATTTTTTTCCTCGCATTCCAGATACACTAGAAACCTGCATACAAAATCACAGTGTGGGACTATTTTTCTGGACCACGTCAGCGCGAGCCATGGTACCACAGTTCTAGGAAGGATCGACTCACCATGGTATGATTAGACATAATAGTAAATTCCACTAAAACATTACAGACCTCATGCAACTATTCACTTTTAAAAATCATGTGACCTGAGATTTCCTAGCTATGGATATTTAAACACCTACACACAGATACTAGCTTGATCCCACAACATTTGATGTGTTCATCCGTTGGAACAACCCCTTTCTTTGCCCTATAGGTAAGAACACTAAATTGTTTGGATTATTCTGAACCCAAATTTACTCATCCCAAACATATGTATGGAGCTGGATGTTATTGATTCATTCAAAATAATTTGAGGAGAATTATCTCAACGGAGTAGGGGTAAAAACACATTTATCGGGGGTTGAGATCATCTCAATGAGATTAAATGGATGCATCATATCATCGTTTAGAAATACATTGATGATGGGAGGAATAAACTTGCTTATGTGATGGTGATGCAGGTTGCTGGGCACCCAATAAAACCAAGAACATCACCCCAAAAATTTTAATGCCAGAAGGAGAAATCTCCACTTCCAACTATCCAGCGGGAGTGTGGGTAGAGGAGGGTGACCATGGGACCTATGATCGACCAGAAATAGGAATTATATCTCATCGATGAATCTCGGTGCCCCATATAACTGTTCATAGAAATACCCTAAAGGGTATGATGCTCTAGACACTCCACGTGAGGTGAACATGAATTCATGAAAGGGTATCCTAAAGATTGCAGACATTAACACCTCCTTTAGTAACTGGTCACGACATATCATCCCGAGAGACCCTGTTTTTCTTTCTACAGAGTTTGGGTCGCAGATGAATCTATCCATGATCTTTTCAATGATTTAGATGACACATTTTGGGGAATAATGCACCGAGAGTGATGCACTAGAGTTTCTAAAAGTACAATGTTTTACAGCGGGATCCGTCCAACAAAAGACAAATATTTTTTTCTTCTAGTTCAGAACCCAGTCACTAATCATACTGAGTAATTCGTCAAAGTCATTGATATGCATAATTCTAGTCAATATGGGATAACCTTGGTAATCCATAAGAAAGATCCCAGTCTGCATACCTAAAATAGTGCTTGTAGCTAAGACTCGTAAAGTGATGCACCCGCTAGATTTATAGAAGTTACTCTTGCTGTAGTTAATAACACGCCCTCTGTAGTGGCCATACTCTTCAAACAATTTATTTATTATACATAAGGAATGGATAGAAGCATTCATGAACAAGATGGTATCATTCGAGAATATGAGGTGGGACATGACTCCATATTTCCCCCTCCTCCTAAGAGTAGGATATCACTATTGTTGATTCTTTACTGAATGAGGTGACTCAGAACCTCCTAGAAAATGATAAAGACACTCATAGAAATTAGGTCCCCCTAGCATAGGCCATGAGTGGATTTAAAAAAGTCGTAGGCTTTCCCCATAAAAGTCACCGAGATCCATGTGGAGATGAAACACCTAAAAATAATATTGACATTTCAAGAGTTAAGACCCATACCGGTAAGCACTCTATTGATGAAGCTACATTCAACCTTATGAAAACCCTTGTTAATATCAATCATAATGGCCACATTAGAACCGTGTGTTTTAAAATTAATTTCTCTGATCATTTCCAGGTCCAAAGTATTTGCCTCTTGAATTGACCGACCATTAATAAAGCCAGGTTTTTCCAACAAGACCCCCCATTGGATATGGTTAGATAGTGTGGAATTAATGATTCAAGCAAGAATTTTATATCAGACATTGCACGTACTCCTTAGAAGGTAATGCAGAATAGATGATGGGTTCTGGATTTTAGGGAGAAGCACTAACATAGTGGAACATGCAACTCAGGGTAAGTTTCTTCCCCATAAGAAGACATGGATATCAGTAATAAACTATTCCTTCACTATACCCCATGATTTCCTATAAATCACACATAGGAAGCCATCATGACGAATCATGCTATCAGTGCTCATGTGCTAAATTGTGGCCCAAAATTAATTCTCATCTAGCACAGACTGTATGAGTTCATTATATTGGTCAGAGGTAAGGGTGGGAATGACATCAATGATATCCATGTTATTTGAGGGGGTACCCATAGAGAAATAGAGCATTGGGAATAGCGATATGATCGGTGAAGTGAGAGTTTGCTAGGCCATCCACTACATCTAAATCATCTGTGAATGATCCATCATCCTGTTTAATATTTAGTTTAACCAGCTGCTTATTCTTTTTTATGCATGCATGAAATAATGAAATTTTTTATCACCCTCTTTGAGCCGATTGATCCTATATCGCTCCCAAGATAACCACTCCTACTTCAAGAGAAAATCCTCCCAAATATCAATTTTCACCTAGAGCTCCTAAAAACTCTGATCCCCCCACCATCCTCTAGAAGATGCAAGAAGATGTTCAACGTCCTGCATGGTGGATTTTAAGACCCCATCAACTGGAGGAATATCTATAGACCATGATTGGTACTTCATCTTCAACGAATATGGATTTTTATGAATATCAGACTTGATAGTTCCCTAGGAGGGCTCACCCTAGGAGGTTCTGACTAGGTTATTGTAACCCTGAAAACTATCCCAAATATGGATATATTTGAACTTATCATGGACCTCTTGTACTGAAGAGAGGGAGATCAAGATGGGGGAGTAGTCTGAGACCCAGAAACCAGATAGTTATCCTTTGACATGGAATAAAGGGATACAACTTGCATGTTTTACAGACAATGATCCAAGAGGTCCCACGAGCGATGATTCCACCGTTGATTTTTACACAAAGTAATATGATCTCCCATGAAAGTATGGTCCATGAGCAACATGGATTCCATGAAATGATTAAAATATAGGATGGATTTCTTGGGGAAATGGTGTATTAACTTGTTCTCGTCCGGATCCACAAAATCATTGAAATCACCCCTAACAATTCATGGAACGAGTCTATGATCAAAAATAACGAGTTGCCTCTAGAGAGTCTCTCTTTGGTGTTTGTCACTACTCCCATAGAAAAAGGAAAAAAATAAGAAATCATGGACATGATTAACTATAACCGTAATGAATTGATCTCCCTATTTAAACATATCCACATTGCTCAACTTGTAGATAAAATCATCATATAAGAATTATAAGGTTCAGAGTACATGTTCCCAGAAATTATGATCTTTCTAGAGAAATCCCAATTCCCTTCCAGGTGTTGTTTGTGTTCAAGAATGGCCACCACTCTCGCCTTGTTCTTGGATATTTCTGAAGAAATAATGTTCAAATTTACCTAGGAACCAATGACACAAGAATTCAAAATGAGAAAAAAAATCATTGAGTAAAGATTGTCTTGGGATTGGCTCCAGCACTCATAGCCTTCTCGTAGTGAGAGGACAAAAATGCCTCCCGGGAGATAGTTATAGATAGAGATATTATGCACATCATATTTTCATTAGAGAGTAGAAATACCGGGGTAGATGGGATGATCTAGGAGAAAACGATTCGCATTCCTCAAGCATGAGGTGAGATAGAAAGTGCTCTTCATCCTTATGAGAGATCCTGCTAGAGATTATTTGTGAACTAAGTTAGAAGGTAGGGAGAGATCACATAATGGAAAAGCTAATGGCTGGGGAACGTCTACTATATTCCACTCCTTAGCATCTATAGACATACAAGGATAGACCAGGATAGGTGTATGGATAGATCTAGGATCCAAGGAGGCCAAGACATGAATCATCACATGCAACCCCCCCCCAAATGGTTGCAAGAAATTGAGGAAAGAAGAAAGAGGAGGGATCAACTATAATGGATGGAGCCGACATGAAAAAAGGGAACTAGGGACTAAAAGTGTGATAGGACGTCCTCATTATAGAGAATAAGGATCATTTAATAATGGCTAGTTAGAAGCATATAACCATGTAATAGAAGAAGAGGAGGAGGGTCGACATTGGGGATCTGAACAACCACCAGGATATCTTCCATCAATGCATGCATTGGAGGAACCACCTTGCCCACAAACCCACATCCACTATGAGAGGTTAAAAATGATCATTTTCACTCCTTCATTAAAAAAATATTAATGAATTACCCTATAGAAGGCATTGGCAGTAGAATTTGGGATACACAGGGTAGGAGATCTCATTTAACTAGCTTAGAGAACCCTTCATCGGAAGCTCAATATGATCTGATATGGCTTAATGATTTCCAATTCCACACAGATACGAGCCCCTGGGGTAGAAGATCCACATATGGTACCCTAATCAGAACATAAAAACCCTCAATGGTGTACCCCATCGCCCTGAGGTAGCCTTTATTCTAGAAGGGTAATGACATACCAGGAAGATTAAACCACACTACAGCCACCAGACTCTCCTTACGATTATGAAAATCCACAGAAAATATGGATTGGACGAATCTCGATTGCTCAACGACCATGGATCTTTTCACCATGCATGATTGAAGTCAGCCTCCAAAGGTTAAAGGGAGGTAGAAGGAGTTTCTGTGAATCACTGAGATCTTTGCTGGTTGAAAATGTCCCTAAGAGCTAACATAGCATTGGAAGACTGTAAGTCGTAGCTCAGTGGCCTGGAACATGGATACTAGTGTCTAATTTAGACTAACCTTGGCATCCTCGAATGCGGTCACCTGGATGTCCAGGAGAACACGAAGGCCCTCCCATGAAGACTAAGACACTTGCATTGGATCTTTCTGGAAACAAGGAAAGTTTGATTGGCCATAGAGAGAATCTCCATAGGAGACAATAGTGCAAGTGCACAATCACAGAGGTGATAAGGGGGAATGGGCCGAACCAGAGGCAATATAGGAAAAGGGTCTCAGACGTAGCGACGACCTAGGAACATTCGACGAGGACGGATCTAGAGAAGAGTTGGGGTGAAACACCGCTAGAGCTGAAGGGAGCGGCATAGTCCATATGGAAGAAGTTGTAACATGTGGAAAAAATTGAAAAGAAGGTTGTGTGTGTAGAACGTTCTCACAACCGTTGGAATATATTTGTTCCAACCTCTTCCATTCCAGATATTATAAATTCCTATCATTTATGATCAAAATCCACTTACTATTCACAAAACAATGATTATAAATGAAAAATTATTCTTCTACACATCAGAAATGAATACAAAAAGGGAACCTTTATCTAAAATACAAATTATAGTTTCCCTGTCAATAGAGTTGTATCACCGAGAGGGTGAGTTGGTAAATCTGTGATATTATTCTCTTTTATATTTATTTATTTTTGAAAAAAAATTACTCATTTAAGTTATTTCATTCCTTACTAAAAACAAAACAAATTGACATCCATATGAACACAAGAATATAAAATGATCACTACTCAATAAGAGTAGTTTCATCAATAGTATTCTTTTAGAAATAATTAAATAACAAACTATACACCATAAAATAATCCTTTTATGTGGAATATAATTATAAGGATATGGTTGTACACTCTTGTATCACTATGTAAAAAAAATTATAGTGTGAGTTCACCTACTAAGAAAAATGATGTAATATTGTTTTTGTAACAAAGCATGTTACAATTAATATTTATCAACTTTAAAAAAAAAATTATATTTCAAAACATGTCTTCCATTTATTAACTAGATGATGTTATAACATTACAAAAATTGTAATAAATTTCATTTTGATTTACCATTCTGATTCCCCTGATCAGTTATGCAATATGGAAATATAGATTTGTCATAATACCGCTGAAATAAATTGAACTACCTCTAATATGAGAATGGAAATCCCAATATGATTCCCTATTCCAATTCCAAATTCCTAGTTCTCAATAAGGAAATATTTCATTCTCAGAATACAACTAGTTTTTTTGTTGTTTTTTTCTTTAATATAAAAATCCCCGTCTGATTCCCATGTCCAATCTAGAAAAATATTGATACAATGTCCTTTCAACACATTTATTTCCTACTTCTTGAAAATTTTCTAAGGATAAATTTTTTTTGAGATAATTATATTCCACTTCTAATATGTGTTTTCAATTCCAAATCTGATTCACATGTATGACATGATCAATATGGAAAAATTACTTTGTCTGAATACCAATATAACAAATCATTGCTTCTTCTATCCTAGTATGGAAATTAAAATACAATTTCCTAGTCTGATTAACCAGTATAATATTAAAGAAAGTAGAATATGATATTTATTTAAATATTCTTATGTCAAGAAATTTTTTTTTATGAATGTAAAATCCTGAATCTTTTTTTAGTTACTTGAATTGAAGAGATTCTCTCTCATATTTCATTTATCATTTCAGTCACCAAATATAGGATGTAATATCCTAATATTTTTAGGCTATCCAAAGAATTTTAAGATGGATTCTAAAATGTTTTTACCACTTTAATGAATTTCATGAATTTTAAATATTTCATAAATCTTAGATATTTCTTTGACACACTAATTCCACATTGAAACCCATATTGTTATTTGACCTCTTCTATATTCCATGAATTTTGGATCTTTTGTCAAATTCAGTTCCCTTTATTTCTTCTCTGAAATTTTATATATGATAATGATTTTTCATTTTGAACTTCCAGTTATGATTTATCCATCCTAATTTCTCTATTCCAATTTAGTTATTATTATTTCGATGTTCATATTTTTCTACTCCAATATCTATATTTTGATTTCCCCATTCGGTTTACAGCATTCTGATTTCTCTATTCATATTTCTACATTTCGATTTCTCCATTACAATTTTTCCATTCTAATTTCTCCATTATTATATGTCCCTTCTATTTTATCCATTATAATTTTACCATAAAAATTTTTCAAAATGATTTCTCTGTGTACCAAATGAAGAAAATTAAAATAAACACATTCTTTATGTTTCATGTTCACCTTGGATAATACATTTTCTTCTTTTTTCACTCTTCATGAAAAATTTCAGGAATAACAAAATTGTAATATGATTAGAATTATGACCATCCTCATTATTATGAGGAAAAAAATAATACAATAAATTCTTCATCTTTTTTTATCTTAACCCACTTGAATTACAATTCATCTTTTCATCTTCTTCAACTTATTTCTTATTATCCCAACAAATAAATAACTTTAATACTTATAGAATCAACATTAATATCATTTTAATTATAATGGAAATTATTTTACCACCCACTTCTACTTACAAAAACATTTCATTCCTACTCATCCTTAATATTATTTTCCTCAATATGATTATTATCTCATATTCTCTTCCATTCTGATGCTCAATTCAATTATTATAAATTATTCCCCCATTTATTTCATAAATCAAGAATCATATGTTTTAAAAAATACATAAAATTTTTTATAAATAAAATACATCCAAGATTCATTATATTTTATATCAGATCATTGAATATTATAATTTTCTTCCTCAATACAATCATATGTCATTATTGAGTTGAGTTGAGTCCAATAATGCAATGATTCAAGTATGTATCTTCTCAATATAAAGAAATTTATTAGGAAATGTGAATCCAATAGAATTATGGTTGCGAGTCTATTCATCACCTTTTATAATGTGAGGTGATTCAATACTTCTTTGGCAGAAAAACTTATCACCAAAAAAATCATCATGATTACAATGGTGAATCTATTTTCTAGAAGTTTCTATCTTTTTAATCAATATCACAATATGATGTATTATATTGACTTATCCATATGTTCTATATCCTATTAATACATGGACTTTATTCGAAACATTCTTCAATTTGAATGTCTAACCACCATCTTCTCATCATAACTTCTTTCTTCAACAAAATAATCATAATGATCTTTTGAAAATAAATAAAACAAACAAAACTAGACCTAACATCCCAAACATATTATCCTACATAATAGTCCCAATAAAGTATTCTTTTACTTCTAGTACCAAATAAAAGACCTCGTTCTTTAATAAAAAACTAAAAAAATTAATCCCTTCTTTGGTGTTTATCCATAATTAGAAATATCATAAACAATTTCAAGGAAAGTATATTTACCTTAAGGCAATATGTTTTTTAATTATAATGTATACTTTAACTACCTTAAACTTCCAATCATCATGCATATCAGTCTTACTCCATTAAATATGATCACCTATATAGGATTACATTCATTCACATAACAAATATCTTGATATTCATTCACTATTGACAACAAGCCATCATATCGTAACCGTTTTAATGTTCTGAACAATTTGTATGAAATGAATATCACCTGAGAATTTATAAATCTTCCTTCATATTTAATAAAATTCCTGGAATTCTTTATTAAATAAAATCTAAAAGAATTTTTTTTTGATATATTATTTTCTGTGCTAAATATTTTTGTATTTCCGTAAATATTTCACTACATTATAAACCTCATAATTAAATTTTTATATAATTTATCTTCTACATTTATCAGATGGTTCCACACATATTCATGTGAGTGATATATTTTTGGTAATCTTCATCAGTTTTTTGTTATCACATAAAACTAAAAATATGAATTTTCTTCCCTACCTGAATGATCTAGTGTGAATAAATATTCATGCAGTGTTATGGAACCATGATATCCCAAGATCTATATGTAAATAAGTTCTATTTAAAAAAACCCTTAGGGTAATTTGAATAACGGATTATAAATGATGTTCGTTATCATTTCACAAGTCCATACACAGGCTCTGCTCAACATCATGGATCCAATATAAGATTGTGAGATGTCTCTCTTCATTAAACTAACATTTCATAGTGCTATATTATTATATAACATGAATTTTATCTCAATCATCTAAAACAAAATTTCTTCTCATTCCCTTCGTATTTATAATGAATTACCCCCATCAAATATTTTGAGTTTCATTCCAAGTAAAATCCATGAGAATTAATATGTGTGACATCTATTTTAAATGATGTAAATTTGAACTTTATATCGAATAATCTTATACAAAATAACATTACATATTAATGATGCATCATCCTCCCTAGATTAATGTTCAATATTTCATTGTACTTAATTAACATATTTAATAATTTAAACTCTTCTATATACAACATATGTTGGTACACCCTCTTGAAAATATGTTTTTCATTTAGAAATACAATGATACATGAAATAATTACTTAAATGAAAGTGTGTAATTAATGAATGAAGGTCCATAGCCTTATAATCTAAAAACATCATCCACCTAATAAAAAATTATAAGTAATATTTTATCATTCTCATCACATCATTGAATCAATTGTGTCAAGGTGACAATAAGTTTAGTAGACTATCATGATGATTTCATAAACATTTTGATTAACCACATTTAATGGATAAAAAAATTGGTTTATATACATATAATTTTAAGTACAGGTGAATATTTTTTAGGCAATATATACCTCATCTACATTTTAATAGTTGATAAATTCTATGTATACACTTTTGTGTCCCTGTGCTATTGAGTCGACTCAAAGGTTTTCAGCTATATGAAAAAGAACACATTTCACCAGATAACTACGCTGCCCCACACAGTGGTTCATGATCCTATAAATGGTGAACCATTCAAACACTAAAGGCGGTATTCACACACACCATTCATATTGGATCAAGTCTCAAGATCAATTTAGGTTCTTCCAATACCAGGCGATCTGAAATGTCTCCCCTATATGGTTGAGGCCATCTCTGACATTCATTGGATTGATCTGTCCCCATACTGTGTATAGTTATAGAATTTTTTTATTACGAATTAAATATCTATGTGAAATTTCATTATATTTAAATAAAAATTATAAACTATAATCAATATTCCAATATAGTATTTGTTTCAAAAATATATATTTTCATGTCCATAATTTTCACGAAATATTTGAATATTTTATGGACATCATATACTCTGCCTTTTCATCTAATTGTACACAACATTTCATCATTGAAATAGATTTTGGAATTAAAATAATAATAATTCAACTCTGTTATCAAACATAATTTTTCATTTGTGAAATTAAATTCTATTAAATGATTCAATAGAAATTCTCTATACATCACCACATAATATTAACTCACAAAACACATATCAACATATCACTAAAAATAACTAGATTAGATGGTATCGACAAATATTTATTAAAAAATGTAGGATAATATCATTATATAACGTTAAAGGATTGTAATTTAAAAAATTAATATATTAAGAACATGTTTATTCTACCCACAGTAGTCAGCTTTAAAATATGATTAGAAATAACCTTACTTGGATGTGGTAGTCCACATGTATAGATGGGTGACAGTATCATTTAAAATTAATTGGAAGAAGGTATATAATATATTTTTTCATTTTATAATATTTAATATTCTATATATGTCATATAATCAAACTAATTATAATTTTTCACTTTCTATGAACCATGGTGATATAAGATTGTATTTTTCATTCCAAGACACAATAATGCTCAAATATGCAATATGGTATTTTCATTATTACCAGTGACATTCAAATATGGTATTAAATTGATTTTATATTAGAATAAAACATATATTAATATTAATAATATAGGATTATCATGCCATATTGGATATAAATTTTTGGTGTGGTATAAGTAAAAAAATTAAAAAGTTATGGTGGGGGACATTACCTCTTACTTTGGATGTTAACCTTTATTAACTATCTTATTGAACCATAGTTTCATATTTTCACAATATAGAAATTATAGGATGTAGAGAGACGGTTAAGGAAATAATAGTAATATTTTCGGTCAAGCCTATGGGCATTTAAAAGTGCAGTGATATGGCGTGTTGGTGGTTCATTTTATAATTAAATGGAAGGGAATTTTGGACACTTTTAAATATTAAATGTAAAGATATCATGAGATCTATATGGAATGAAATGGAAAAGTGGATAATAATATAATTTGGTGAGAATCAATTTCATGAAATACTAAACCATTATTTTCATTAAATGGTTCAAAGACAGTTTATGTGATTTATTCATAATTTATTACTTTTAAAATTTTGGGATTGAATGAGGTAACTAATATTATTAAATTCATTTGTATTTAATGCTCAAAATTAAAATGATACACATTAGATAATTTGATCATAATTATTTAAAAAAAATAGAATTTATCAAATAATGTTTCCATTTGAACGGAATGTTAATTTAATCATTAGTGAAAGTAACATATAAAAAATAGTTTTTGTTAAAATGTTTATTTCTATTATTATGTTATAAGATTTGTATAATATTAGCAGCTGTATTGATCTTATTATTATTAACATTACTATTTATATTCAAGGAATATTATTTTATCATTAAAATAATCCTAAAACATACTTCCTACTCATGAATATTTTGATTCAGATAACAAGATGAAAGACATTTTTCGTTAAAACTTTACCTAATGTTTAAATAATATTAACTGTGAGTTTCATATATGTAAATTATTTTTCAAATAAATAAATTTAAGTTAATGTGTAATTAAAATATATATTTTCCAATATTTTATTAAAAATGAATTAATTTATAGGAATGTAAATAATTCCTGATAATATAAATTCAAAATTTTAATTAAAAAATTGAGTTAATTTTTAACCAATTCACATATGTATTTTATAAAAAATTATTGTCAATTATTATAAAATATATGAACAAATTTTTTTTAATGAAAAATTTTGTTTTTGAAACATTAAGTTTTCTTATTAATATTTATTATTAATTTATAATTTATAATATTTTTATATGTTATTCTATTTATAATATTTTAATTGTTTTTAATTTAATATAATGTGATAAAATATATAATACATAAAAACAATTGTTCACAAAAATGAAATATAAATTTTATACTAAATACATTTTATCAACTACACTAAATATTATTATTTAAATATTAAATATTATTAATCCATTTATTTTGAAATAGTTATTTAAATATCAAATCTCCTTCATATAGTATTTTAGTAATATTGATACTAGTATTAGTTGTTACGGATAATCACACACACACACACACCAATAGATATTCATATAATATTAAAATATCGAATACATTTTTCATTATTAGTTAATTATTTTATATTTTTTTATATAATAATACATGAATTTGGTATACCTATTTTATGTATGGAAAATGAACATATTTACAATAATGATATATCCAATGACAAATCTACATGAACCATTTTTAAAATTTTCAATTTTTTTTCAATTATGTTGACTTACTAAAGCATTCAATATGTACACACTAACATGGAAATTAAAAATTCTTATTTTTTATTATTGATTTTAAATAATACATTATCTTTCTACTGGGAAAATTATGAATAATGATTTTTTATATATTCTGTATACATATACTTTAAGATGATGGAAGATATTTTTTTCATGATAATTTTATTATTTTATGTCCATTATACCATATTGATATATAAACTTTTAAATCATTTACTTCATCTATGTAATGTAATAATACTTGGTTTTCATTATATCTATTTTTTTATTATTTTTCAATTTAATATTTTTAATGAATATAGTTTTATTGGATTAATTACATACATATTTTACTCATTTCTTAATCATTTTCAATTCCCTGAATATACAAAAGATGTCAATTATAATTAAACAAATTAAAAGAGTATGATTTATTAAATCAAAATCTGTTACATTCTCATCCACTCAAATAAAATTCATCCTAAATATTTTAATTATTACCTACCATTGAAAATATATAATGGTTTCATGTAGATAATCATGACTCATGATATAATTTCTAGAGTGATATAAGAATTAAAATATTAGAAAACACTATATTTCCCATAAATTATGATTATTACAATTATTTACATTTCTCTTACAGTTTGGGGAAGGTATTAATAATTTTTAAAAATAGAAAACAATGATTTATAATTTCATTATAATTTTTATTCATATTACTGATTTTATAGAAATAATATGTTGACATAAAAGGTGATATACATTTTCCTAATTATTTTTTATCCAATGGGATAAATGAAATTAATTTTAGAAATACTATTAAATATATTTAGGATGTATAATAATATTTAAAAAAGATACAATTGAAAAAATTGACTTGTGGATAATATAGTCCCACCACTAGATGTTTTTAACATAAATATAGTAACATGTAATCAATGTTGGAATTTATGTTCATAGAAAACTACATGTTTTGATGGAGATGGTTGATCATGATATAAACATAATACTCATTGTTCTTGAGTTAATCATTGACCTTCCACACTCAATAAAAATTTTCAAACTCATCAAATTTTATAATTAAAAATGTTATATATTGTTCAAATGGACATGGATGTTATTGATTCCTATTATAATTGTTATTCATTAAATTAGCCACTGGAAAAATATAGTGCACATGTTTTCCCTGAAAATGTAATTGGTCCATTATAGATAATTTTTAGTAATGTTTTCCACTACCATAATGTTGATTGTTCTCTCTATCTTCATTTGATAAGTTTATACTTGATAACCTCATATTGTAAATTTTACACATCCTCTACCCCCTTCTTGAAACTAAATTATTTATATTCCCAAAAAAATTACATGATGGAAAATGATTTTTTTCAATTCAAATATTATTTATCTTAACATCAATGAGACTCCATTCATTTCATATAGGATGCACAGGTGTTTTTTTAATTTGGATACATAGTTAGTCATGATTAATGATTACTATTGATTCATAATAACATGAAATATAATAATAATCCCAATATAACATGGTAATAATTGATGTAATTAACTCTTTTTATCTCCCACCCAAGGTTAACATAAACCTTTTTAATTCCATCTATCGGTAAAATGAGTAACATTAAAAGTGAGTAGTGATTATTTAACATCTTAATGTTATTTTCATAATCAATATCATTAATGGAATTCAACTATATATCTTTTCTCATTGACATCTTAATAGTATATGATAATAAATTTATTTCACACTATATTATTCTTAGGTTATATTAGGTTTCTTTATGTTGGATTTTCTTCTGTGTCCCATCAAAGTCTCTCATAGTACCATGAAAACCAGTCCTTCACAGATTTCGACAATGAAAATTTGATATACCATTGAATATCTACCAGTAGTGTCTATCTAGGAGTTTGGTTTGGCCTTATTCATTTATCAGGTCACAATTGTGTTAATAACCATTAAACCATATGCAGGGTTATTACCCCTTGGTATAACCATATCTGAGATGGATTCAAAATTAATGTGTCCATTCAAAGATGTAATTTTATGATAAAAACACAATCCTTAATTTAATTTTTTATAATATTATATATATATATATATATATATATATTTTAGAAATATAACTTTGAATTTCACTAATATTATATATTTATAATCTCTAAAAATAACTAGAAATTACATTTATTCCATATATAGTGAATCAATCTTAATAAATAATTTATTTCATAATTTATCACATAGTTTTCCAAAAGATAACACCCATTGATGGATAGGTCTAGTGTATTTAGATGATTATACATAAAAATATATAATCCAAAATGAAAGGAAATTATAATTATTTAAAACCCCACATTTTTTTCATAACTCCAATAGTTGTTCTTATACATTATATGATACACCTATGAAAATACATATAGAAATGGGTGATCCAGGAATCCCAGTAAGGGAATAAACATGGAATTATAGAACAACATGATAGTTAAGACGAATAACATGATATGATAATGAGGGAGATCAAATAAATTTATTCAGAGAATATGAAAATAATTTCATAAGATAATAATTATGTGAAATTAATATAAAAAATCAATTCAAAAACCAAATGCAAGGATCACTAATAAGGTCATCTTTATAATGTGGAAAATGTCCAAATTTTAATTAGATTCTTTCCCTAATACCATATATAACATATCATGAGATATAGATCATTATTTAATTCATTAATATTATTTGTAATTTTGATCCCACAAATTAAAAAACCAATAATTATATAGATGTGTAGCATATTAGGAAATTAAAATATAAAAAAAATAAAAAGTGTAATCTAAACCATGATAAAAGAAATATTTTACATAACTCTAATTCAAGGCATTATAAAAGTCTATAAAATAATTATTCCCAATAATAAATGGAATTTAAACATTTATATGTTCATATTGGAAAATGATGAAAGGTATTGATTATTGACTTCCATTTTAGAGATTTCATGATAAAGTTATATTAAAACAAATAATATCATCCTACCATTTTTTTGATGGTTAGAAAAAATCAAAGGATCATTTTAAATAATGGAAGATGTAATTTTTTTAGATAAAATATGAATTTAACTAGGAATGTTCTCCATTAAATAATTAGTTATTTTATAATCTACACATGTTGTTAAGTAAATATAGGTATGATGCTCAACATGAAAAAATATGAAATTTCAAATAAACTATGTTTACAGTGATGTGGGAATTGTGAATGAAAAAATTAAAATGTATAAATTTAATATGCTGATAAAGGATCAAATAAAATGTTTCCCTGAGATGGTTGGTCACACAGTCTCAATCATGCCTCTATATATGATAGAGGCATCTGAATGTTAAGAGGATCTAATAATGGTACACCGAAGAATTCTATACAATCATTATAAAAATATAAATATGGAATGTATGATATAAATCAACATATAATAGAATCCAAATAATGGATAAAAAAATAAGTAAAAGATAATAATAATTTACAATTGGCCAATTCCCATTACACAAGCATGCATGCATATCAAAATGATGTTATAATCTCAAAGGTATTAAGAATACATCAGGTTATACCGTATAATATATTCACATGTAAAATAAAAAAAAATCACTTGGGGATTACACCATTTGAATCATTAGCTCAAAATCATTATCGTTCTCTTATTATCCATTATATTAATGAATAATAGAGTCATGACCCATAAACCGAATCCCACAATCGTGATATCTATTTGGGTACGGTAGTGAAGTTGCATCCCACATTGGGCTTGAGATATACTCATATACACACAAAAGGGTGTCTAAATCTATATAGTCTTCATGTATAAAACACCACCATGGGTAGGTGGATCCAATAAATAAAATAATTAATAAAAAAAATATCATGTTAGGCTCATGTTCGTCAAGGATATCTGGCTGCCCATACCTAATTTTTATTAAGCCAAAATTTTAATGCACACCTTCCATAATTTACTCATTAATATATATATATATATATATTCATACATCATAATATAGTTTTCACAAATATTCATGCATTAGTGTGGACCAGATTTTCATTACCAAGGAATACACCCGAGAAATTATAATTATAAACATCACATTCTAATTAAGGAATGTAATTATCAAGTGTCATAAAATAATGTACATCATTCCCACATATCATAGTAATGGATGTTATGCATGAGTATCATTATTTACAAGAGACTTCATGCTCAGTATCATGAGGAAATGGATTTATTTCTCAAGTATCACAAAGTAAGGGGTTCAATTACCAAGGACTCCATTCCCATTTTTCTTAATATAGGGGACTTCATACCTTTGGTTTTCATTCCCTGGGTCTAATATTATTGTATTCTATTCCCACGTATCATAAATTGAGGTATTCTATATGTAAGGATTCCATACCTAGTATCATGATGTAATGGACAACTTTGTGAGTATCATATAGTAGATGCTACTTACAATATTTAATTCATTACACAATAATTAATAAGTCTTTGCACTTTGACATGTCATTTAACAATTCATTTTATCTCATTGAACATCATTACATAATAAAGTCACCCACATTTAATAGGTTCTAACTGTTTACGCCCATAGCTCTACCTATTTAAAAAGTTCATATTTTCATTCCTTCCAAATAATTATTCCATCATAACTTAGAAAGTGGTTTTGTTTCACCATCCACTATATAAAATAGAACAACTTTAAACATAAAAATACTTAACAATTAATCAAAGTGACAGTCAATTTAGATTAGTAAAAAATCAATAAATATAATTAGAGGAAAGCATGCCATAACAATTTTTTAGATATAATTCATAATTAAATTTATTTTTAATTTAAAATACATTGAACCACATAAGTGAATTTATTAGAAATACATGGTTTAATCATCATACAGTTTTTATTCAATTTAACTGAATTAATTATTCCATATTATACAAAGAAAAACATCTCAGATGGTGAATTTGAGTAATCAATGTTCTAAAATCAAATACACATAAACCAACCACCCCAAGGGGTGGCTGTTTTATAGCAAAGGTAACAAGTATTAAATCCACTAAAAATAAAACACCATGTAGTTTGATTGAAATTTCTGTCATAACATGCAATAATATTATAGGGATTAATGTTGCTAAGGGCTATTATGAAATATTAATAAAGGGCATACAATGAATTGAAATTGACACAGTTAATTTTTTTTTGTGATGTAAAATGAAGATATAAAATGAAAATACATCCATGGGAAATCTATATAATACCTACCATATAATTTGGATCCCATAACAAATCGTTATAAATGTTTTTTTGAGAGAAAATAGAATATTAGACCAATGCAGTAAAACTAAGTGAATTAGTTCACATAGATATAACTCCACATATAAAATACGATGAAATGAGAAATATGAATGAAATAATTACAGGTATGAAACAAATGAGATGGGTGATAAGTGATTCTGACATGAGAAGAAGGAGAAGAATTCAAGACTATGTTAGGGGGAAGAGATCAAGTGGAGGGGGATATGAGATATATGTGTGGGAGAGGGGAGGAGGAGGAATGAAAAAAGGATGAAGGGAAAATTTGAATATATCACATTCAATGAGTACTATGATTTAGAGACATGTGTTGGAAAATAGTTATGAATGAATGTAGAGCTATAATTTGGGGTACATGGTTTTCCAAAGAGTACTTAGTCCATGTGGTCCCCATTGTAATGCCCATTATAACTCCTATGAAACATGTGTCTTGATGTTCATATTTTGGAAGAACAATGTAATTCTATCTATATCACTGATAAAGACATAAAATTTATTCAATTGAACCATATAGTTTTAGAAAAACCATAAATCTCTACCATAATCTTCAAAATAATTTTTTCTATAGTCTATTACTATTTAAACCCATCCAAAATTATAAGAAAAATTTGGGTTCTTAATCATTTCTATAAAAATTAAATTTTCAACGATATATATTTACATACCAAAACATAATTTAAGAATTGACCCATCCACAAAAAATCAAATTTTAATTAATTCGGAAAGTCCATATGTTCCCGAACATTGGAAGATATAATATCGCCACCATAAAATGTATCATCCTCTAGAACCCTCATGGAACAATGAAAAAACCATCCATCCAACTTAGATCATGATTAATTGTTCGAATAGAAGTGTTTTATTCCCATATTTCCAATGCACCTCTGAGAACCAATTTAATAATATGTCATATTATCTGCTAAAATTGAAGTCAATGGTCATACCCAATACAAAAACATCAAAACACCAATACCCACACCAAATTACCCAACACAAGACAACCTCATCATCTCCAATTATAGATCGTGAGGATTACCCAATGAGTTAAACCTTTTAATGTCCAATTCTAATTCATGATACTATTTACCATCATAATTTCCTACAATGTATTCCATACATGTTCTAAAAATATAATTATATGATTTCCACATCATATAAAACCTGATTACTTATGATGTATTATTTTGATTACCATTTCATTCACATTGTAAAAATATGATTTTCCAATCATAAACCGATCATGCATGGTTTTCATTTAAATTCCTCTTCCAAAATTTACATTACTTCTGTATTAACATAACTATGTTCATGGAACAATTCCTCATCGAAAATATTCATTAATGATAGATGTTTTAGGTTGATCAAAGTCTAAAATACAATTAGAAAAAATGATCATCTTATAAAGTAGGTGTATGAGAACTTGAAAAATAATGCATTATCCCAATCCTATTATTATTAATTTCTAGTATATCAATTGAATCTCATAAATGGCTTCTATTAACCTCTTAATCCAAAAATTTATATTTCTATTTTATTGAAAAAATGGAACATTGATTTTGGTTGGATCTAGTATACATGGAGTGCTACAAAAATATATCTCATCCTGGAACAAATGAAGTATATTTAACCCCAAAATATTCTACTATAATCTAATGATATCATTAAATATATTCTTTACTATGATGTTTACAAGAGTGATGTTAATAAACCACTGATACATCCACTTATTAAGAACACTAAATAATCCCAAAATTTTATTTATATTTTGTATGACATATAATTGATGCGCTCTTACTAATCCCAATATAATTTCAAGATATGTCATACAATATTATCTAATCAATTTTTAAACTAATATGATTCCATCATTTCCAACAGATCATGAGACAATTATATCATATACCAGATGATGTTCTTTATACAGTTTTGAACCAACCTTAACCGACTACAATAGAGGAATAGTTGAAACAACATTCACTAACCTTATCTAAAAAGAAAATTTGTATCCACTATTACATCATCAAAACCGAATATTATGACTTTTCTAGTGAGGCATGTCATGATTACACAAGTGTAACAAAATGAGTCCATTCCTAGACATTGGTGTTTTCAAAGGTTTCGTACCGAACCAATCCAATTCCAAATAGTCACTTCATGTTTGATCTCCATCTAAATAGAAGGACACAATAATCCTTTTGATGCAATACACCTCACACTAGGAGTCTTATGTTTATAATTTACTGAATATAGGAACTTGTCTCAATGTACAAGTTCAATCCATTACAAAACATGTGTTTTTTATGTGACCAATTTTTGTACTAAGAACCCAAATGAAATGTGAGAAAAATAAATCTACAAGTATTTTGATAGATTAGATTTACTTTAAACATACATGTGACACACCTCTTTAGTCATGTCAATGGGCACCATATTACCGGTAATAGAAGCCAAAACCAAAAATATCAGTAATGTCAGAACACCTACTTCATTTTAACAACAACATCTTCTTTCAATGTGATATATCAAAATCTATAAAACATGGTAACTGTATAGAAATAATTGAACTTAAACCATGATAAAATAGTTGTGGATTAAACTAGTTCCACTGAACTCATATGCTTGACTGCAACAAATCAACATCTCAACATGTATCATGTGTATCAATGCATATTACATAGATATTTCATTGAAACAATGACATAACCTTGATAAAATAAATAGATTTAACAGAACCATGCATTTCTTTCAATGATGGAATATTAAATAGAACTATCCTAGAGATGTATTATCTTATAAGACTAATATTCTATGTAAATACCTCTATAGTAATCTATCCGTAATGAAGAAAGGTATTATGAACTATTAATTAGTTTTAAATGATTATTAATTTTTTACCAATGAAATTAGTTTATTACTTAATTATAATTCTGGAAAAAGTGGTCATGTTATCAAATAACCACACACAGAAATCACATGTGTCATTTTATTATGTAAGATTCATAATAGGGGAAAATAGAAATAGAGAGACACCTTATGTCATAAAAAATCAGTTATATTCACATATGTTTTAGTTACTAATAGAAAAACCTAACACATGATATCCCCTTAATCTAATAGGAAAAATTCATCTTATGACTAGGTCACTGAATGAAAATTTACTAGTCCGTAAAAAATATTTTTATGCTAAATTCAAACTATGAATATCAAATAGGTACCACATGAAACATCCACATTCTCATGCAAAAAGTCTAATAAGGATCAAGGTTAGGAAAACCCTTACATTGGATTTCAATCTATAAAAATCCTTACAGGTTTCATATCTGAAATTACATTAAATGCACATATTTTTTTAAAACATATCAATGACCATTTTGAAAACATTACTAACCATTCAAAAAGAAAAAGTTGTTCATAAATAATTTAGCTACCACCATACGGAATGAATTAATGTTGTAGAAACCATACCTTTAAAAATTAATATTTAGAGGATATATAATCAAATTTAGGATGTTTTATAGGACCCCAGGACACCCTGAGAGGGGTTGGGTGAATCAGGGTGACATGTTTTTATTTTAAAAACAAGGATCATGTTCCCATGTTGGTAGGAATTAGTTAAACTTGTATGATGGATATGATCAGTAATGAAACATTCACACACAAAGATATGACACAAAAAAATTTACTTGGTTCACCGCTAAGGGCTTTGTCCAAGGAGCATACCCAAATTCCACTATTCTTTACTATAAGTGGATTAAAGAGGTTCATGCATCGTCACTCTGTCCCAGGCTCACTACCTTTATAAATGTTCTTAGAAAGCTCATTGCATCCCTCGGCTCACTCCTGTTGACTCCACATGGTTCACTGCCTTTGGTGAAGTCCCACTCAGTTTATAGAAGTTTGGTCACTTCAATAGATAGACATGATTTTCTTTGTCTCCTGTTCATCATGAGACTTTGCATGCATCATGGTTCAGAGTTGATGCTCTTTTCAGTTCAATCCTTCTTCTTTAGTGCAATTACCGAATGCACTAGATCCTCTTGTCTTTGTTTGCCTAAATCACAACCACTTATGTGATTGTTCAGTAATTGAAGATCATCTTTCTTGGCATCGTCAGAATCTGTTCTCCATGTATTCATGAGATCATTCATGTATCATTTAGATTTCCTCTTTAATCTCACTTTGCACCGGAGTTATCAAGAATTCTTCTGGCTTTTGTACAGCTCCAAAAAGACAGGCGTGTTCCAACAATACATGGCGCTCTTCTTCAAGACCGGTGCCCAAGTTACAAGATAGCGCACAAGTCATTATTGTGAAAGTCCAAACTAGAATGCAAGTTCGCCTCATCCACATGCGCGTCACTCACTTCTTCAACTTCAAACTTGCACCACTGACTTCCTTTCTCACCCAAACCTCCTTGGGCGCGCAACAACCGACTAGGGTGAAACTTATAATTTTGTGACTAACATACCTGCGCGAAGGGAGCTCTGAATTTCTCTAAGTGTTGAGATCATCCAGAATGGGGAGGGGTCGAACTGTATTTATAGGCATAAGGAAAACCTGCGCGACGGTGTGAATGTCTCCCCTCAGCGCGCAAGTTTCGGTGCGCAAGTGTCTTCCCATGAAAGTCACTTCCGCGACCCATTTCCAAACATGGGCTCTCTTATCCCTTTTCCATATTTTCATGTTATGATCTCGAAAAAATAAAGGACCAGAAGTTCCCAAGCCTCCATGTAATCGGCGCACAAGTCCCTTTTCTAAAAACAATTTTCAAATCACTTGGGTGACCAAACACAAATATTGTGTGACCCTTATCCCTTTTCCATATTTTGATGTTCTGATCTTAAAAGACATTCGACACACAAGTTTCCACTCCTTCAAATACATGGCGCCACCTTATATCTGATCTTTATGTACCGCCTCTAGATCATCCATTCATGTGTCGACGTTCATGAATCAAACATGGATCGTTAACCACATCCCTTGAACTTGACATTCCACTATGAGATCCCCTTGGTCAACAGATTTGTATGTAATTGTATGCTTTGTTGGCAAGCACAATCACCTCTGGGATTTTCCTTCTTCAGCAACTCTTCTTATTTCATCATAAACTCCACTATCGTTATATATATCTTTTGATAGATCAACTTTAGCATCATCATATTTTGATGAAATGTGAAGTGCATGGCCATCTCATAATTCCAATCCCTTCCCCACTATCTTCTTCTTTAACCGTCATTCTCTACGTCATGAAAATCATAAGATTCTATTCTTCACGAAGTCTCTTGCATGGTTCTCATGCAATCATGAAGAATTGAATGGTCTTCATAAAATCACCATTCTTCTTTAATCATCCTCAAATGGATCATACCTCACCATTCTTCAATGTTGTAAACAATGTGTCACCTTTGACACATGTTCTTTGAACTTATGATCAATACAACAATCGTCTGAATTTCCATTCCTCCATTTCATTAGAGTACTTATTGATCTCCTTCATTTTGATCTTCATTGAAAAATACTGACAAGAAATACAACCTTATACACAATGTGGTCCAAACATGTTTATCTTATATATTTCTTTTTGAATATCATTTTTTCATATGGTTTCCCAATTTTCATAGTTAAGAAATTATAAATTCCAATATATAGGGAAAACACCCTTTTGGATGTAATTTTAATTTAAATTAATTAAACCATCATATATGTATATACCAAAAATAGGTAATATATATTTTTATAAATTAATAAGAGTACATTTTATGAAAATTAGACCACATATCTATATTTAAAATGATATAAGTGGTGACATATTTTTTATATATCTATCCATAAAAACAATAAACATACATCCACAGGGTTAGGAAATAAGGGTAAGAGTTATGGTGCCCTATGAGATTCTCGTTATCCATTTTGGGTTCATCAGAATGAAACCCAATACATTATAAAAATTTAATATTATGAAAAACCCTTAGATGGTTCATCCGAAAAGAATTTAGCTCCATGAGAATCCAACATGGGTTCAGTGAGGTCTATATTGTTATTAAAAAAGGTCAAGAATGAACTACTTTAGTCGAGTCATGTAAAAGGTCCAAAAGAAACTCATTCACTTATATTCAAAATTTAAATAATTTTATATTTTTAATGTGTTCTAAAGCAATATCACGCTATCATATGATGGTTTGATTATATGGGATACCATTTTTAAATTTATAAATCACCCATAAAATATATATATTTGAAATTGGATCCCATTTCATAAAATCCAAAATATATCAGACTGTAAAACAATGGTCCATGGATCAAACATGTCATGGTTGATAAGTTAAGGTTCTAAAATCATGATATATGGGAAAAAACCATCTAGGATGAAGTTGAATAATAAATAAAAAATTATATATCACAATTAGAAAACGTAATTATATTAAAAGGCAATAATAAAAAAATACATATAATAAGAACTCACTGATGTTTGGGATATAAGAAAATCATTCTAACTAACCACATAAACATAAAAAAATATGCAAGGAACATAAATATATATATTATAGTCTGAGAATTAAACCAACATGTAATGGAATATGAATGAAATTTTATAATCTATGTGGATCTAATGATCCATGTAATATAACTCAATTCAATTCTGAGACAATGGTAATGTAATACAAGCATCATAAATCAATAATGTTGAAACTTTAACTATTTAATAATGTTAATATCATATTCATCGATAACAATGAAAAACATTTAAAAAAACCAACACGGGACCCATGGTATTTTGATTATGCGTTGGTTGATCACGCCCAAACAAGTATATTTTCCATGTGACAACACATTACTAGTATCTAATCTAAAATCCCCTAACTATAATAAAATGAAAAATAAATCTCATTTATAACACTATGTAATGTCTTGAACTAAGTTATCATAAAGTGGTTCCCCAATATGATCATTCTCATGAATTAATGTGTTCCTCCCCTCATGCCAAAGGGAAGTGACTAGACGTTATGGATTAATGATGATACAATTGGAGGATTATAACCTCATAATCAAGGTGGAATAGTGTTATATCAAATATAAATTAAAATAATATATATGAATTATAAATAAGTGATTGTGGAGATGGTGATAATAATAAATGATAAATGGACATTTCATAATAGAAAAACATGTATGCCTTTCAAAATTATCATAAAATAAAAAAAACTAGTAAACATATATTTTGTGATACAATATATTTCATGCATGGGGAAAATGAACAAATTCTAAAGGGTTTAACCCTATGAGAATTCGGATCTCCATCTCAGCCCTCTTATCATAAACAAAAATTTTCACGTTTTATATTCATCACACACTAGTCACTCAATATGTTGTGACATGGATAATTTATGGTAAATATGATTAAGCTGGGTATCCATGGAGAAATATGTGACGATGTCATTCCAATATGCCTTCCAACATTGAATGGCGTACTAGATCGGCCCTTGGTTGATTGAAAATTTCCCAGCAAAGGGAAACATGAAACTAGGGAAACCAAAAAAATATTGTATCATAGTTTTCAAATACAACCCATATATTAAAGAGACCATTTGCATGGAACCTAATATCTTATCAGAATAGGAATGATATGTATATTTGTTCGATTTTATATAGATCCTATCGGGGAACCATTCATCTAGAAGATTGTCTATGCAATTCATGTGATAGGAATTTTCACATGGCATGTGAATAAAAAACCCGATAGGGTTCTGATGGAAGAAATCCAGTGTATTGAACACCAAAGATGAGGATACATCATGGGCTTAAATTTATTAGTAGTGATCAAGGTAGATGCCTATGTATATGATCTGACAACAGGGAAGGAAAATCCGATGGAATTTTAGTATCTATTGGAGGGAGGTGTTACAATTTACCTTTTCAACTTCAACTAGGAAGATGACACAAGGCTTATAGAGATAGAAAACATGGATATAATTATGTCTATGGACTAGGGGAATGGTAATGGGTTTTTATTTTTGGATTCCAAGAGTGATATTTTTTATTCACATATTTATCATAACAAATAGTAGAAACACGTTCAAGTCATTATTTCCTATATTTACCACTAATATGCGATCTTTATTTTCTGGTACTAAACATTGGGAATCCTATTCGGATGGATACATTTACCGGTTGATATTCCACATTCCATCGCATCTACTAACAATGTGATTTTTGACCAATTAGATAATGATTTTTGTGGCATATCATTATGGTGGGGATTAAGTGTTCTGAAATGATCCTTGATGTGGGTTTGTTATCCATTTTTTGTTCCATTCTAGTTTACATCCTTTGAAATATTTGTTCCTATATATTTAATGGATGATATTTTTTAATATAAGGAAATAGAACATTCTAGAAAAGCATATTGAAATCTTGTATAAGAAAAAGAATCACATCAGTGAGTCATCCCCATTGTAGGGAAAGATATAATGTAATGTGGGTTCAATTTATATTGGATGTACATATAAATGTATTTTCAATATATTCTATAGATCTACCTCTTTTGTGGGGTTCTAATTTTGAGTTGAATTCACCTCCCAAACACACTGATATCATATAAAATATATTGTATAACCCCATTATTGTATCAATATTAGAAGGTTCTATTTCTGGGCCTTCTAGATAAATATTTCATAAGACCTAGAATATCCCAATTGGTGGATCCAGCGTTGTTTGTGAAAAATTAAGATGGGATAATGATCCGATTTGATGAATGTTGCATCATTATTATATTGATGATCAAGAATAAGTTCCCCTTTATATGTATTGAGGACATCTTCCACTAGTTTAATGGTTATTGTTGGTTATAAATTATTTCCCTATCATATGGATATTATTGATGAATTGTCTTAAAAAGGATTTACTAAATGTGAAACTATGATGTCATTACATTAACTGTGTTTTCATGGTTATTCATTTTTTCATAAAGAATTACAATATATTATTGGGATCCATAAACTGAATGGATATGTGCCAATGAGCCTGTACCCAAGTGGTATAGGCTATTGTTTGGCATCCAAAAGACCCAAGATCAAATCCGTGTGGAGATTAATTTACAACGTAATGTAGCATCACTGTATCAATGAAGAAAATATAGCATTGATGATACTTTAGCAGGCAATGAACTTTTATATGAACTGTAGTGGCGGTGGTATAGTAGCAGGTAGTATAACACCCCGGGTATTGTAGTAGTATTATTCACCAAAGGGCACTTTGATCAAAAAAATGGGATTTCAATCCTATTATTCATGTCACTTGTCCTTATGCCATCAGGCTATGTAATGGTCTACCGTCTCCCCAATCTGAAGTGGAATTTTCTTTAATAATAAAAAATGAGGCTTCGGCCCCATCTTATAAAAAACAAACTGAATGGATTAATTAGTGTTAGGTGTCCTTGTTTAGTTACAATAAGAGGATGATGTAATTTCATGGTATTATAAGATTAATCAACTGTTAAAATTGGGATCATGTAGATTAATATGTTGTCAATGATCGAATATTGTAGATCACATTTTAGATCACATGAGAAGAACTACATGACCCAAATCATGGTCATGGTAGCAGTGGAATTTTAGTAGAAGAATTAGAGACTATATTTTATTGGTCATCACTTTTAGACTACTCATACAATCATTTTAATAATTATAATTAATTTAAATAGTGTTAATATCCTATGTATAATAAAATTTATATAATTTCTCTAGGACTCTAAGATATTTTGTTTCTATATTCCCAGGAATGGAAACATGGGAGAATATTCGCTTAGTAAGAAATTGTAGTTATTTTATTGAGAGAATTGATGTGGTATATGTCCTATTTATTGATGACTCTGGAAGAAAATTAATAAAAATATTACCTGTAGTTTATAGTGGTTAATCCACTACTTCTTTTGTGTTTTAGAGACCATCAGTTTGGATACATATTCTATATTGGTGAATTGGACCAAATACCCCCATGAGGGAGAATTGGTTACTTATCTAAATGTTGGGAATATCACATCCTCCTATAAGGATGGCTGATAAATTGAGTTGAGTTGTTTGAGTTGATGAAGAGGGAGTTTAAAACCACCCCTATGGATGTATGGTATTGATTAGAAAATATATATCTTGGTGATTGGGGATTTTTTTTGATGGACATGTGTGGAACAAATTTTCTACACATTTGGTTCATTATTTAATTCATGTCAGCAGGTAATGGAATAACAATATGTTCGATAATTCATGAATAAATAACATTAGGTCCCATTTTGGATGTGGAATATCTTATCATCTTACATGGGTATGACTTTTGAAGATAAATATCCTCTATTGAAGTTATCTTATAACAATCGATATTACTCTACTAGTGGTATGTATCTTCTTTGAGAATCTATATTGGAGACCCTATAGGTCATGATTATATTATTATGTGACATTTGAGTCATTAATCATGGATATGTAGCTTGATTAATTGAGGATAGAATATTTTAAGAAAATATATTTTTAGATGAACACCACTTATAAAGGGTAGAAATCCTTTATTAATTGTTTTAGACATTTGGAGTTTGGGAAGAGAGACATTTTATTCCTAAATGCTTATCCATACTGATGTATTTGGAGGGTTAATAGGGGTATCAATCAATTAATCATTTTAGATAATTCATTCTAGATAATATTTATTTTGGTTCATACTATTGTTATTAGTTATTATCCTATATGAGGACATCTAGGAGATATCATGGGTGTGTTTGAGTCCACTATGAACAAATTTCCATAACCATTGAAAACAAAAATTTTCCATTTTGTTTTAAAAATCATTTTATGTTGTTATGATGGAATAAAAATGGTATTCTGGTACAGTCCCATGGAATATTCAAATATATTATCTCATAAATTATTTTATATAACACATAAAGATTCATTTATTTTTGTAACATTGATTCAATATAATAATATTTTTAAATATTGTTATGACCTATGTAGAGGACTATAGGTGATAACATGAATTACTATTTATCAAAACCTCATAGAGAATATATAAGACCATATATATATATGAAATGTGGAATTTACCATATCTATGATATGAGACTTTTTGGCATCAAAAATTCTATTGAATTGCATTCATTCATTATTTAATTAAATAAAATAATAAAATAATAAACATTATTTGTTAATTTTCTAATGGAAGCCACTCAATTACATGAACTCTATTTTTTTAATCATTAATATAATCTCCATAATCATGGATGTTTAATGATAAAGTCTATTGATGCTTCCATAATGATTGATATAAAAGATAAGGATCTGGGAACAATGTCCAAAATTCGATGATATTCATGGGAAAATGAAAAAAAACATCAACATCAACATAATATATTGGGAATATGCTATTCTATAATGATTTTATTATTACCATTTTTTCCTCAACACATTTAGGATGCTTTATTTTAATTCAAGTTCAAGTATGGTTTAAATTTATCATTTAAAAATTCATGTTTCTCTAACCATAAAATTTAATCATGGAGATTTTCTTCATTGTACCAGTTTTATATTCCAGTATTTTGTTTCCCGGATCACGACAATTGGACGAGTTCATGACACTCAAGGATTAAATCATATATTCTGTTTCAAAACCCCACATCCATTTTTCACATTATTTATCGTCATACCACGAGATATTCAAAGAGGAATTTATGGATTGGTTCAACTGTAAATGATGATCCATAATTGGGATTTTTTGACAAAAAAATTGAGAAAAATGAATTCGTCTTTTATTGACGAGTAACAATGGATGATAAAATATAGTTTACGAGATAGAGAAACATTTTGATGATATGAGGTTGGTTAGATCATTCATAAGTAATGAAAATAATAATGTATGTACACAAATGGTTTTGTAATATATTACCAAATACATGTTAATACAATTTCAGTTGAATGGATATGGAAAAAAGTGGGATGTATGGTGGGATCCCCATATTGGGAGATATTTTAGGAGAATATTATTGATTCTATGAAAATCATAGAAACCTTTTTTTTATTCAATTGGAACAATAAATATATATTATTCATTATATGATGTCTAGGGGTTAATTCAATTAAGAATGTCAATTGTGATGTGTAAAAACCACACATAATGTGTCATTGGCTTTATAGCCTGGATGAATTCTAAATGTAAAGTTGTTGGTGGATTTATTGTCCTGAAAACAATTTTTATTATCCACAACTCGTGTAAATTACCTAGGTAGTGAAATAGAGTATATCGGTCTACAAAACCTAGATCTCTAGTGGTCCCACACAACACATCACCCCTATGACATGACTTCTACTTATCATCATTCATGAGAAGTGTAGTAGTATGACATGACTAGACTTTGGAATTAGAGAATAGTTTGTTTACCACAGTACGGAAGACCATATATTTCTTATAGGGAGTTATGCCTCTTATATCTCCTTCTTTGGGACTCAGTTTTGGTCATGATAGTAGTCCATTATGGGATGAATTCAATGTATAACAAGAGTGTGTAATTTTATTCAACATAAGAGATATTATTCGGGGTATGATTGTCAATTATCTACTAATTGATTATATTGTTGTGTTTAATACTTGAGTTTGACCACTAGAGAATCATCGATGTTGTAGAACCCCCAAAGGACATGCATGGTCATAGTATGGGTCCATCATATACCCATACAAGATGGATTAAAATCTTATATAATAATCATAGATCATAGGAATCCAATCAACAGAGTGGTACATGCTCATCAATGAGTGATAGTAGAATAATGGCCCCTCAAATCTTCTGGTTTTAGAAACCCCAGATCATAATGTTCCATTGGATGGGAATAGATCCCTCATGGATCTTCTGATAATTTTATTCAGATACATGTATAAGGGAATCAAAGACATATAGATATGCAAGAAATAATTATATTAAAACGGTATATGAAGTTTGGATCCCTTATACTAATTTATTTATATTATCCCTAAGTCCTATAAGATGATTTGACAATTAATTTAACGATTTAATTATATTTTACAATGTATCTTACTAAGTATTTATACACTCAAACAATATCAAATATTACCAAATGTTTCATGGTAATAATGATTGACAGATTTTAGATATTGGATTTTGTTGACTCAATGTTGATGTGGCATTATAGAAAAATTTTATTGTGACTCTATTCAGTGGATGGATGATGGAGATCATGAGTTGTAATCACTATTAATTTTACAATTTACAGAATTTTCTTGGATGAGATGAGTTTTATGATCAAGTAGTTATTTTTCTCAATTAATTCTACTTTCCTCAATTATTATACTTAAATTTATTCAAATATATTATTACAGTGATTTAAATACTCATGTTCATTGTAGTTATTTACACTTTACTACATTTCTTTGATTTTGGTTGTATGTGAATGTATAGAAACCATAGTATTATGCCATCAAGAAGTTTGATGTTCCAAATTAACACTATTTTCCATCATTTTAATACTTAAATTGGGATTTGGGTTTCAACATAATAATAATTCTAATCAATGATGGTCCCCATTGTTTCTAGTTTTTGATTTATAATTTTATAATTATTTTAACCTCAGTATTACAAATTTTTAGTTAAATTTTTATTACTTATTAATGTTCATATTTTAGTTTTTTTGTCTTTTAGTCAAAATATATTTGCTTACAATACCTGAAGCATCCAATATATTCATTAGGGTCTTAAGTCACCCCGTATTCATTATTCACGATTAAAGGGTCTATTTAAAAACGATCATTAATTTGATACATAAATCATAATGATATATTACTTGCATATTTTTTTTGTTCTTCCTTTTAATAGTTTCTCCAACATGATTATGACATTCTGATGGATTTTATTTTGGCATATCTATGGGAAAATTCACTTACATCTTATTAATGAATGAATTTTACACAAAATTTTGAAATAAATTATAATATTTCATAATTATCATATATTAGGATGTTTTTTATTATACTATGAATACTTATTGACCCCATGACTAAGGCACATGACATTTTATATATTATTGTCTTTCATTGGGTTAATGGGTAACAGTATATGGATAGAAATCATGCATGAACATATTCCCATACATGACCCTGAAGGCCCAAATATATATAATGTAGCTTACCCAGAAATGGTTTTTATTGTTTCTCTATAGTTACCCAAATGAAAGGTTGATCACCTAGAAATTCCACATGCAGAAATATATGGTTCTTGGTACTAATGGAGAATGCCACACCCTCTAATTTTTTTCACTATGATATAATTTTTTAAGTTTGTTCCTTTTTTTAAACCTCCTATGGGATACAACTCTTTTTTATTCTCCATCATATAAAAAACAATCAAACCACTCCTCCTCTTTTGTAGCACAAATGTTAATGCGTCAACTATCATTTACACACTTATCATTGAAAATCACCAACCATCATCGAACATATCAAAAACCATGATGAACTAATGACCAAACCCCCCATTACTACTGAGGAACCACCTTCGCGATGAAGCCATGTCACTATTGAACTACAAAAATATTATTCAACTCCCTCCCTGAGTATGGATGATATTCCAAACACCAAAAATATTTGGTTATTGAAAAGATTTGATCTTAGGCTATAATGCAAGACCATATGAAACATTTTCAAGTTTGATAGACCCCAATTGTACAATCCAGACATATTTATTTGATATTTATGACTATCATGGTATGTACATATTGAGAATATCCATGGTAGGATATAAATAAAATTGACATGCATGATTGATATTAATATCACACATTTCATAAAAAAATTAATTCCTATAAATGAGCAATTCAATTATTATGCTCAACAATTGAAGTTCACAAATTAGCTAATACATATCATCTAACATCAACAATCATATGTTACATGATATAAATTAATCATTTATAATAAGTAAACTATAACTCCATGATATTTTACAAAATATTTTCCAATAAATAAAAATTATCTTAAATATATTCGAAAACTCACAACATATAACTAATAATAGAAGTAAAATATTAGATGAATATAATTAGGAAAATCATAAATGAATAAAATATCTAGTAAATGAATTATTCAATTTTTACAAAATTCATAATTTGGAAGATAAAAAATTATCATGGTTAAATGATAAATGTCTTTTTAAGTTACTATATTTTTAATGGGTTTTTTTATCATCAAAAATTTGAATTGATCATCCCATAAAAGTTGATTATAATAATATTTAACATTTTAGGCATGAACTAATATAGTAACAATAATTTTTCAATTTACATGATATAATATAGAAAAATTTTATAGATATCGATACTTTTTTTTATAAATTCATTATTTGTTTAAATTTTCTAATTTGCTTTAAAATGATAAATTTATATTTTTTTTAAAAAAATTAAATGTAAATTTTTTACTTTATTTCAAAATATTATAATGTGATATATAATTTTGGATTTCTCAATAATGAGTTTTTGGTGAATAATGTAAAAATACCTTTCAAATATTATATCTTTTATAAAATAATTTAAAAATTATCATTGAATAAATAATAATGAATCCTTTTTCATAATAAATTGTGTATTTAATATTTAAAAGAATAAATTTATAATAATAGGTTTAATTTATAAACCCATGATTAACGTTTTCATCCAAAGTAATATTTTCCTAAAAGACTATTTTTCTGCTTCAAAAAAATCTTTTAGAGTTATTTATTATCTATTTTTTATATTTAATATCATGATTTGGATTTCATATCTTGAAATCGAATATAAAAATTATTCAAAACAGGACATATTTTTTTAATTAATATTTATATGTTTTTGAGGGAAAATAAAAAGGTATCATTGTAAAAGATAATTTTGTTAAAAGTTAAAAGTACGAGGAAAAATATATCTAAAATGAGTGTACCATAAATTTTATGGATTAATATTCCACCCCAATTCAATATTATTCAATTCTAAAGTAACATTCCATCAACAGTGTCTTTCATATTATATTATTCACAAAATCAATTGATACCCATATAAATTTTTTTCATTAATGTCTCAATTTATATAAACTATAGAATGTTATTCTTTATTAAATTTATTCCTATATTAATTATTATATAATCCAATTTCAGATTAAAAATCCTTTATTAATTTGTAGTAATATTTTATAATTTTTTTATATAGTATCATTCAATAGAAAACTAAAACATAAAAATTTGATTATTATCCTTTCCCTTATAATGTTTTCTATAACATTCCCATGTAACCACCCTAATAACTGTTATAAATATAATAATGTAATAAAATTTATATTAGTGTTATAATTAAATATTTTTAAATTTGGGTGATACCATTATATATTACCCACTTATACATTACAATATTTAAAACATATATTATTCTCTTGTATAGTCTACTACCTCGATGAGTGAAACAGAACATTATTGATAACAGTCATACATTTCATCTTAAAATGGGTACATTAATTAATTAAAACGTGTTTATAACAGTATTAAATTTATGAATAGATATATAAAATCTAACTCATTATAATCAATAATAAATAATAATTACATCAACTCATATTATTTTACAACTACCTCTATGAGAAACGTATTGTACATTTCATCACTAATGTTCATGGATGGTATATAAAAATATTTGAAAAAGAAATAAGAATTAATGGAGATACATATAAAATGGAAATCTTTGTCATGTTGTTAAAATATATGATCATTATAGATTAATATTTTCTTATATATAGATTACCTAATATTATCTCCTCGTAGATCTCTTTCTATTGAATCATTCTAATAGTTCGTAGAAAATTTATTTGGTGATTTATAAATATTTGAAAGACAAATACTTAATTCATTTTATTATAAAATAATTATGATATTAATATCAATCAAATGGTTCAGATGTATCAATTATGAATCATTTGTGTAAAAATCATAATTACAAACTTAAATAATTATAATCACTTATAACTAACTATGAAATGTTCAATAAATGATTATAAATAATAATTTAAAGTTGACTATTTATCAATAATCATAAAAAATTATTTATTAAGAAAGTTTAGTTCATTATAATAGAGTTAAATGTAGTTGTATGGATGTTTAGAATGAAGGAAAGGGTATTACTTATCTATGTTTTTGTTCCTTGATACATTTTCCATATCGACAAATTATATTATTTTTCATGTTGTACAAACTATCCATGTAATTTAATTTTGTATTAAATATAACTGTTACAAAATGAATTACATTTATATCAAAATTATTAAATTACATTGGATTTTTTTATTGTAACATATGTTATAAGTGTTTATTTCCAATTTAAATTTAAATATATAAGGATACGAATGAATATCCATCTTGGATTAAATCATGTTCAAATTACCAATAAGGTCTCACACTTTTTCTTAACCTATGGTTGTTATTTAGGATTTAAATTTATTTATCAATTTAATATCCCAAGGTATATAGTATACAAAATTTCATTTTTGTTTTTGCTACTAACCACACATCTTCAACTCAATCGGGAATATTCCTAACCCAATTACAATTTCTTTAGATTATTTTATTGATTCGATCATCCAATTTTAAATAATTATTTACGATTTATTGTCAAAAAAATTCATTTAATTTTTATAATTATATATTTTATCTCTTTTTTCACTTTTTTATTTTTAAAAATTGAAACTATCAATTTTTTTATTATACTCTATGTTAAAGAATTATTTAATCATTATGTGAATTCTTCATCTGAAGGATCCACTTCATGTTTTAAAAATAGGATTACAATTATTTCCAATTCATAAATATTTTCCAAAGAAAATAAAATTTGATATATTTTTAAAAATTATTAGTTTCTTTTTAAAATATGAATTTTTTTTAAATAGATTTTAATTTGAATATGTTTTTAATAATTACATCTTTAATATTTTTATTCAATATCAAATGATTTTTTTGGTTAATATTTTGATAATAATTTTTTTCCCAAAATAATACTTTGTCTCAGTAAGATAATTTTAACAATTATTTATGAACACTAATATATTTTCTATAAAAAAACATATAAAGGGGTATTATTATTTAAATTGGGATAATTATTCTGATTATTTATGCGAGTTATAGAGTCATGTGAATATGATTTTTTTAATCTATTTAAATATCCATAAAATAATTTATTTTATAATTGGGATATTTTCTTATGATAATATAAAAAAAATTCACTCTTTATATTATAATGATAATATTTAAAGGAACCAATCATGAAACACATCTATTTCTAATAGGATTTTAACACTTGATTAAATTATGTATGTTTTTATGTTATTGTGGCATTAAAATGATGGAAATTTCTAATCTGATGCGAGTTTTTTTATGACAAATCATTGAGATATTTTGTATTACATAATTTATGAATATTTATTGGGACTAGTAATTCAAAGAGATAGATTGGGTTTGATAGTGTAATATAATATTTTGGGTACTATATTTCCCTGAGATAAGTCATGCATATTAAATCACTATAATGTTTTTCCCATTAAATACCCAACATTAATTTGTTAATTTATTCAATATAAGTGTTATAATGACCTCTATAAATGGTTAAGTTTTCTCAAAAGTTTATGAATTTATATTCTTATATTCATTCGATAATCATATTTATTGGAACAGTCTCATTATATGATTACTTCTATCTTTTGATATGATGATATCCTTTTTTCTTGATTTCGATCAATCATCTATTTTTATTTGGAAATTAATTTGAAATAATTTTTTCAGTACTCTCTTACCCCAATATTTATATTATTATCACATATGGTCATCAATTGTTATCTTATATATTTAAACTTACTTAGCTTCTGAGATAACAAATTTATTATGTGTATATTAATTATGTTGTGAATATTAGTATATATTAAGATATTCGTTTACGGTGAACTTGTATGGTGATATTATAGTGAAATGATAATTTATAATTCATAACTAGATTTTCTATATAGAAATTAAACCATTAAATTATAAGTGATGTTTTATTAATTGTGAGATATAATGTTTATATTATAAAAAAATGTGACATACATGAAAATTTATATGAGATCACTAAATTTAATATTAAATACTAAATTAAATTTTTTTATAACCAAATGAAGGAGTGTGTGTATTTATAAAATTAGTTTTCATCAATGTTGTGTTTAGTGAATTATCAAAATTAGTTTAGTTATTTTTGGGTATTAGTGCTAAAAAAAGTCATGATCAACTATATATGTCTATATATATGAAAATATCATGATATTCTTCACACATATATATTTTTTTATTTTAATTATTTAAATTTATTTAATAAAATAAAAAACAATTTTTAGTATATAACTTTTATATATCTAGGTTCACTAATGATAAAAATTATATTTATGAATTGAATAAATATTAAGAAAATGGAAAACATGTCGTTCTAACAAAAAACATGGATTGACCCCCCCATGGGAAAATATTGAGTCGATGTACATGCTATTTAAAAAACATCATTGAAGATAGAAATATTATTTGAGGATATACGATATAAGTATATATACTAGAGATCCTAACATGATTACGATAATATATTACTTATATTAAGAGATAAAGATTCAAAACATAGGTAACGAAGGTAAATTATGAGTTATATATTCAATAATTATAGTTTAATTATTTGAAATAATTTATTTTCCTAAACTAAAACATTATATTATATAATGTATTGGTAGATTTCAAATGAAATTAAGTGATCTATGGGTACCATGAAAAATGTTTTCATCATATTAATGAACAATATAGCGTGACCAGAGCTAACGTGAGAAATCATGTGGTTTTTCCTAACCAGCAATCTAGAGTTATGAATAATTATTTTACCCTAACTGATTTTACAAATACACCATAAAAGAGAATTATGATGTTTCAAGCAATTTTATCTGATAAATTATATGATGAAATTAATACTCAACATCCACCTTATCATGAAATTTGTTAGTTGTCTCATGACCCATCCCATTGGGGCCCATGATGCGACTCCACATGCATGACTTTAGTAGGCCAGGGGTACGAGACAACCAATAAAAAGGTATATCACTAACATGGGATGCCTTAGAAAATGTAAATTCACACAAACACAAATATCTATAATCCCATACAATGATGAAATGTAAAAACTACTTAAAAACTAGCATACATAGATCTAAATCCCAATTCCAGAGTATGACATGATGTAAAATAAAATTCAACATGGTAAAAAATAATCCCACAACAAATGTCTATAAAAAAAGTTAAACATGAATTAAAACTAGTATTGTTTTTTGAATACCATTTTAAAAAACCACATTCAGTCAAGTCTTACTAAAACTATCAGGTCTTAGTCTGTCATGGACTCTGTCAAAATGTTAATTATTTTCACAAGACCCGACATGTGCATGGAAGTTCCATGTATGGGTGATTATAACAAAACACCATAAGAAACCCCAAACAAATAAATAATACATTGAAAATAATATATCCATCTCTACATAAGTATATGCCTAAAACACATATAACATGAATATCTACATATAGTCAATTAAGAAACACAGTCTAGTGGAATGTAACAGTTGTATTATATCAGGCCTAGGATTCCATCTTCATGTTTACAATATAGCACTGGTTTGAGGGTCACACTCTTGATTCTAATAGTATTTATGTTTTCTGTCGAAGATGTAATTGTACTGTAGTATTGCAATTTGAATCCCACCCTAGTAGGTTAGAAGAAACATGATACACAAATGAGGATCACTCCAATGTACATTGAGTGAAACCAACAACTTAGTCCCAATTCACCTTTTTGTATAGGATCAGTGTCTTTATAGTGTTGGTCATGATGACACACAGAACTTCTTCAAGGTAAAGAAATGTAATTGATGATCTCACTCCATTCCTCACGAAGAGATTCCAACAACTCCCCCAAATAATTCAGGCTGAACTGATAAATATCATAGGTGAAGGTAATGATTACATATGAACCATCGAGTTATGGATTACTTGAAATAACCCTAATAAAACATTTCTATGTTACAGAGGATAGGATAATCAATCCTTGTATAAGAATGTACATAACGTGTAGAAGGGTTACATACCATATCCATTGACCTAAGGTCCTACCCATGTAATCGGGTTATCTATAAACCGATGTTCATGTTGAAGTACAATGTATGTCAGTTTCCAATGTAATTTACTTATTTTCTAGTACATGGAAAATCCCATGTACCAATTCTGGTGTACTAGTACATAGTTTAGATCATGTACACGGATCTTGGCTATGTCTATGTAGGGGAGGACACAACGTGCTCCAACCCATGTACTCTCCCTTGTGTCTATCTACCTCTAAGGTATATTCTAGGTTCACATGGGATAAACCACATGGCATAGAACTGGGTTCACATTCCATTTGATAAATAAGTTTCCTAAAATCCCCTATTAGCTTTATACGGGCCATATAGTGCGTGGCACCACATTACATGTGGTATATTGGAATATTTTCAAGAATCCAAGATCTAATTTTTTTGTTGTTCATCAATAATAAGAAATTTTATTCTGTGATATCCTTACTAATTGTTTTTTAATCAGGTCCTAGAGACCATTCTAGCATTAATGAATAATATTAGGCCCATCAATTCACTCAAAAAATAGACTAATACATTATTCTTCATTTTATGCATAAAACCTGAAGCCGTATATATTCATCATCCAATTGTCCACCTCTACTACCTTTTCACCACTATTGTGTTATACTTACCCAAGAACTAAAATGTCGGATAATTGTTCAATGAAATGAGTGTAATATGATAGACTCATTAGGATATATTAAACCACATAAAAAAATAATGCTATCAGTGAACAATGATATTAGGAAGAAATGAATAGGAAAATCTATTAGAACAGTCATTGATTGATGTTTGTTTTGATCATGGTTCATTTCTGTTGGAATTATAATCAGATAATCAAAAACTATAAATAATTCTCCCAATAAAACCTTGTAATAAACCCATCAAACTATACAGATGATCTGTGAATCAATTAGTCAGTTGATTTATTCCATTTGACTTTGTTAATCAATAATTGGGAAGAAATCCAATCAAAACAACCACCCGAAATCAATTCATTTTTATCGCTGATGTGGAACATGGATGGACCATGATTATTTGTGAGATCCTATGAATCCGTTGTATATTGATCATCAATACATGATTTAATCACCATTCACTCAAGCAAATATCCAAAGCTATATACAGGGGTTCTGCAATGGCTCTTGGGTTATGAGGCTAACCATGAATTTATAACATAAAAGTATTTTGAAATACTCTTTAACAGTTGCGTCAATATAATATAATTAAGATAAATTTTTTAATTATTTTATTTATTTTTACACCCATGATGACTTTTCCACATATGGAATGCACTAACAAATGTAATATCATTCCAAGGGTAAACTAGACACTTGGAACCCAATTGTTACCTCATATTTATGATATATGATACCTTTGAAATTTTATTCCACTTTTTCAAGAAAAATGAATGCATGTGCGAAATAATATATTTAATATATTTTAGTAATTTATAACAAGAACACCAATCATCAGAATCAAACATCATCTCAGTTCCTAGTCATTAAAATAATCAAAAAAATAACCAAAAAGATTACATTGAGAATGCGAGTTATTACATTCTTCCCACCATCAGTATTTACGCCCCAGAAAAGCAAACACAAGGCCTATATACATAGATATTGGTACTAGGCCTAAAATTGGGAACCTTTCTCCCATGTTTCCTCATTAAGATTATTTTTATGCCATCGGATAAACATAAAAGGAATCGATCAAACTCGAATGAAACTCCCCTCCAAATCCCTAATCTTTACTAAGTACTCCGAAAAGGATTCTCTATCCTTGATTTATATCTCATCCCAATGGATAACATGAGAGGGGTCATGCACATACCTCCTCATCTTCAATAAGTGGATAATATCATATAATATGTTTAACTATGGAGGTAAAAATTAGTCGTATTACACCTCGACAACTCTAGAAAATATCTAGAAATGGCCAATGAAAATCAGAGATAACATAGCTTCACTATGAATATCAGTCATAACTATTGAGGTGAAACCCATAGAAATACCAGGTCTCTGAACTTGAACTCCAAAGGGCTCTATAATCTGACATCATAAAAATTATGAAAACACTATGTAGTATTCATCCACTCTTGTATGACCTGCATAAACATGGTAGAAGCTCATAACAATATTTGACTATGAGTGACCACTCTCCTAGGTCAATCAAGTAATGTGGTGACACACAAGGTCACCTGAACAAATCCTTGAATGGTTACATATAAATGGTGGAATGATATATATTGTTTTATAAAAACATCACTAGTTCTAGGTGGTCCTTCATACCAGGACCAAAGTCCACCAATAATGCTCACAACATGTCCTCTAGAACATGAATTGACTACTAATTCTAGCATCCAGATCATGGGTAAAACGTAGATCTCAAGTGTAATTGGATCCCAGAAACCTCATAAAATACCTTAAACATCCATGATGTGAAGAGAGTATCACCGTAATAAATGATCATTGATAGATCTCTAGGTAGTCTAAATATCTCCTACATGTAGAGGAAAACCTTGCAATGATCTAAAAACATCAACGAAATATCTAGGAAGTGGGATGACTTGGTCTACTAGTTTATAATCAACCTAATAACAAAATTTAACATTATGTACATGGTATGATGATAAAAATATCCATGGATATTCTATCCCACTTCCACTATAGCACATCAAGGGGTTGATCAAAACCCACTAGAACATGGTTATCATTTTTTACTTGGTGACATGTTACGCACCAAGAGACAAAATATGATTCTCTTTTGTTCATCCCTGGATGCATGAATTGAGGATGGAGGTCCAAGTACATATTCTCCACAATTGGGTGTACCACAAAAAGATATATAAGAAACTCTATCAAAACTACCTCCCACAACATCACATGTACCATCATACATACTCTTAAAATATCTACATCATTTACACCTTTAGAAACTTTCATAGAAGAATACACCATGTGGTATGATTATTGAAGGTTTCATGGTCTATATAACCATATTTTTCCTCCATGACTCACTATAAATGTGGTGGGATAAGAACCGTTGATTGTAGGGTCACAATGCGGCATAATGAAAGTTCGTGGCTATTTTCAGCTTCAGCAGCATTAGGGTAACTCCTCATTCTTTGGTATGTATGATGGGTGGTTCTTTAGGGTCCATTCATGCAAATGGGATGGAAGCACCAGTATTTGTCTTGTGGAAGTTCTCCTTCGTTGTTCCAGTGTTGTTTTTTCTTTTTTGTTTTTTTGTCACTGTTGGATTGGGGTACCTCTGTGTTGATTTGTTGGTGTGATTTTATGGATCCTGTTCTGGATAAGGTTTTAAGGATGGACTGGGTGACCGGTTCTTGGATCTGGGTTCGTGCTTCTCTAAGGGATTTGGATTCGGTTCACCATGCTGTAGATTGATTTTAGGTTTTGAGTTTTTCGGAATGGTGTTTGGCTGTGAGCATTGCGGTGATCGTGCGATGGAGAAGCAGTGATGATTGGTTTATGTTAGATTGGTTCTAAAGCTTCGTTTGATATCATGTTGACCATTTTTATGCCAGTTTGGTCTACATAAAATTGATCCCTTACATCTTTTGTGTTGCCCAATCATGCCATCTGAGTATCTCTTAGGATATCCTCGAGGATTTTGTGTTGGTTGAATGTGGGTTTGGAGGCTCTCTTTGTGGATGTTTCTATTTGAATTTGTTGTGACTTTTGATGTGGTTTCACCGGAATTTTACATGTTCATACTCCATATGAGGTTTAGAGAAAAATGATTTCACCTGTGCATGTCATTTGGATTTGGATGTTTGAGAGGGTATGGCTATGCCATCAGTATCGGGCCCATGCATCTCTATACTAGACAACTAGATGAGCGGTCATGCGATGGGGGAGGCTTGTCATCGAGGTGTAATTGCTAGGTAGGGGGGGAGCTTCTTTAATAATGATCCAGGTTTACCTTATTTATAGTTTAATTTGATAGTAATGTTAGATCATGTGGTTTCTCACTTTACCCTCAAAAGTGTTTTGATAATAAAAAAAGTTAATTTTCAGTTAATAATTTTTTAAGATACCTCATAGATAAGATGTAATTGAGGATCTTGTGATCCGAATAGATGATGAACCAATCCCCCATATTGTAGTGTTTCGACATCATTAGTGAGAAGTCTACCACAACTGAAACATGATTGTGTGCCACATGGTTCTGCTTATGTGGAATCAAATAAAATGAGACATATAAAATCATTTTCCACCTTGAAATTACAACATAGCAGTGCTCGGTTCCTCATACATCTCCAAAACAATATGTACTCGAAAACCTCATTCGGTAATCTATGGATTGGAGGGCTCATCGGTATCTGTATTAGCTATTAAAAATAATGATGTAACCTTTCCATCCACATGAAAAGATTATGATTTAGAGTCTAATCTTTCATGGGTGTTGATACTGTGGTAAAATTAGAAATGAATATCAGGTAATATCCTTCTAACCCAGGGATGCTTTACAATTCTCTCACTCTCTATGGAGGATTCCATGATAACACATCATTGATCATGGTTTGGTCCACTTCCGCTCCATCCGGTGATAAAACATGTTCGAGAAAGTGGACCACCAACATCTATAGCTGACAGTATGAATGAACTATGTAGATTCGGATCTCTACAATTACATATATAACTATAATAAAGTATGTCGCATGCTCCTACTCAGACACATAATACCAAAGGATATTGTTGATGAATACAAACTGTAACACCCCATCCCTACAAGCCCAGAGTCCGTGAATTATTTTAGTTCATTGGCATGATCACAAGGAATCATGTCCCAAAGGACTTATCATTTTAGCAGTATGGTAAAATGGATTAAATACATGAACATTACATTTCAATTTGAAACATTAAACACATCATACATATTTCATTGAGAATTCCATTATTACATTTAGATTTACCCTGTATATCAATCAAATTACACATATTGGAATCATGGGATAACAAAACATAAGAAATAGGTGAGATCAGAAGCTCAGTAAGGGTAAATAATTTAGCAGAAGCTATAATATTTTAAGGTAATATGTGTTACAAAAATAGCATCCTTTTCAGACATAATCTTTGATCATAATATGGAAAAACTAAATCATTCATCACAATATAAACATGCAAATTGATATTCTACTAGTCAAATTATCACATATAATTACTAATTTCATAATGAGGGAATGCCTAACGATGGACGTCATTACCACATAGTCACAACCATGTGCAAAGACTACAATTAATTTTTTTCAAGGCCTTGTTCCAACACACTAGTTTGTCTCATGAGACCTACTGATGCATCGAGGAGCTATAGAGGACACCACCCATCACTTACTAATTTGTCTGCATTCCTCATATGAAAAATTTGAAATATTACATAAACATTCGTATTAAAACTGGCATACAAAATGCCAATATGTTAAACATAAACCATGAATGGTATAAAAATAGAACATTCATAGCCACACATATCATAAATCATTCAATAAAATATGGAATATTGTATTATAATAAATCAACTTCAATCAAGATAAATATACAGTAAAGGATGCAGACATATTTGAAAATGATCAGTAAAACATTTTGAGAGAATTATCCCTTTTTTTGAAATCATTTAAAAGTCACGCATTTATAAAGGATTTAATTTAAATGATATTATAGAATCCAAATGTCCTATACCACTTTGAAACATTTGAAATGAATTATCATTTCAAAACATTTGTCTCCATAGAGTTAAATCCTTAATATCATTTTGAAAACATGGACATTAATTAAAAGGATTTGGAAAGATAAAATAGTAAAACAAATAAAATAATGATATACTTAAATAGAACCTCACATAAATCCTTAATATGTTCCATTTGAATTTTTTTATGAAATATGGGTATCTATGATAAATATTTCCCAGTAAATACGTACACATAAACAATCGCAGATAATAATGAGATTGAGGAAATAACCCTTACCTAGCACTTTCCTTTGGTCGAGGGTACATTTAATATCCTATATGTTGACCATAGTATGTTAATAACTTATACCATATCCATATTCATATTTATTACATCATACATGATTCATTTATGACTTTATTCAACCCATCTAATTATGATTTCCATGTAAATTATCATTTTGAGTAATAATCACTTTTTTTATCATACATGTTTTAAACTTTTTTGATCGAATAATTTAGATCATGATTTAAATAAATTCAGAATATAAATCATAATTTATATATCATATATATATAGAATATAAATATTTATAATAGATTGATATATGAAATAGAAGCCACTGTTTATGGAGACGGTAGGCCGTATATACGCATAAAGGTCGTTTCCGTTTTTTATATCGTATTGAATAGAATAATGTGAATAAGTTATATGTTAGTAAATACATATATAAACATATATATATATATATATATCTTCATCAGAATTATTATTTCACATATTATAAAATTATTAATAATATATATTTTTATAATCATCATTGAATGTTGAATGTGGGAATGATTCTCATATAGTCATGGAAACGGTAATTCGTACGTATACACGAGCGATAATATCATTATATTGATTGTGAAATCATATGTAATTGGATAGTATATCATACATACAGAATCATTAACATGTTAAATTTATTATTTAAATTAGATATACACATTAATATTCCATTCCAAATGATTATGTGTTTGAATAACAAACCACACCACAGCGTGGAGATGGTAAGTCGTATGTGTGCACGTATGGTGACATTGTCATTTAGAGGATGGACATAATAACAAATATGTTTGTAAAAATTTTATAATAACATCAAATTATTTATGAGGTACTGTATTTATTATTTTGGTATGGAAACAACAAAGAAAGTGGAAGTGGAAGATAAAAAAACTTGAAAGAGGGTGGTAAATTATTACCTCTTCTTCAGCTGTTTTCTTTTGAGTTGATCAAAAGGGCTCTATAAGATGGATTTATGATCAATGTAAAGAGTCTAGATTGATGTTAGGGAAGATGGGTGGTTATTTTGGAAGGGTTTGGCCTATCCAAATGGCTTTGGAGGTGTGACTTTGAGAGAAGGGGAAGTGCCCTTTAATAAGAGATGTGAGGGTCACTTTCAGAAAAGATTGAATTATTATTTCATAATAAAATAATTTTCAGTTTCTAATGGCTCAAAAATGATTTATTTAGTTTATAAGGTGGTTATTGGTCAAAATAATCTCATAAAATAGGTTTTCGAGAATTTTAGTTTACCATGTTAACCTTATCTTTTATATTTATCTCTTATTTAAATAGTTTATCTTTTACCGTGTCTTCTTTTATTCTAACCCTACATGGTTAATAAACAAGCTATAAACTTCCAAAATAACCTCATGTGGTTCATTAATGACATATATAATATTATTACATCCCTTTGTCCAAAACTATGGTTTTTATGAATATTATATCAACCCATAATATAGTATTGTTTAAAAAATTAATTTGTGTCAATTTTTACACTATTTGGTATTTGGTTTTTATGAAATCCATCACAATTTGAATACTTATAAAAAGTAACATTGAATCAAACCTAACATGTCATATTCACCTATAAAATTTCTGGATGTCATAAAAACGTTGAAATTATATTTATTTTAATAATTAAAATACAATTTAATTTATTTATTCATTAATATGGTAATTAATGCATCATCATTGTGTCATAAATAAATTTAATAATTTAATTACTTAAAATTATAATTAAAATAAAATGATATATGAAATATTTTTATCTTTATAATTAATATTTATAGTCGAATTTATCTTATGTATAAAACTATATTAAAAATGGTTTAATTATTAAAATTTGAATTTAAAACATTAACATTTCTTTAAATAAAATAATAATAAATGTCCTAATCTAATCCATGTGGACCTAAAGAAAGACATTTTATCCAAAAGGTTGTTTTTGGTCTAATTAAATTTATCCAATAGAATTAGGACTTGTGTTAGGGTAATTATAATATCATTTTTACCTTTAATTACATTATTTACATTCAACCACAGTAAATAAGAATCAAAAGTTACTATTCACCAAAAATCATTTTCATCTTATTGAACCATATTATTCTTATTGATGTTAACCGTGTCAGTCGGATTTTTTAAATTCAACACATAGAAGAGATAAAATTATTTTTTGCAAATGTGAAAATCTCTTTAGAAGGTGGGTAAAAAACGTTAAAAAGTCCAACAAAATTTTATACATCTATTTTTATTATAAAATTACTCCAATTAATTAAATTGATCTCATATAGGTATTATATATCTATTTTGAAATAAAATAAATTTAAATTAAATAAATAATTATTTAAAAAAAATGTCTTTTTTAAATAATAATGTAGTGTTTTCCACTATTCATGAAAATTGATAGTTTTTAGAAAAATAGAAAAAATTCATCCTAAAATAATTTTGATATTCCAAATTCAAAAATGGATCATATTTTACCGAATTCAAAATATAAAGGTTTCATTAATTAATTAAAAAGTTATTCTCTTTATGAAAACCAAAAAGAGGGTTTTTAAAAAGAAAAAACTATCAAAAGAATGACATGTATGTATATAAAATATAAATTTAAAATTACTTATAAGGATGATAATTTAATTAAATGATAATAATATAATCTAATTATACATCATAACTATTCAAATTCATAATTTATCATTATAAATTATTTCAATTAAAAAAGTATTTTTCAATTAAAACATAGAATTTTCACTATTAATCAAAATACGAATGTTATTATAAAAATGAAAAAAATTTATCCAAACTAAATTTTTATGTCCCGATTCTAAAGAATAATTTAATTTAATTAAATTTAAAATATAAAAGTGTCTAATATTGGTTATAAAAAATGTTCTCCATTAAAATGAGGTACAATTTAATTTTTTATAAAATAATACTTTTATATAAAAAAATTAATTTGATCTTATATTATGTCAAATAAAAACATTATATGGATTATAAAATTATATAATTATACAGATTATATAATATTCAAAAATAAGTTAATAATATTTATTTCTTCTTTTTGAACAACCAGTTTGGTAAGTTGTGGTGCGCTCGAACTCGGTGTTGCGTGTGGCACAAGCTATTTAATAACATTAACGAGATAACGTACTATGAAACCTCAGGATGTTACATTATTCCCTCCATCATTATGTTTTTTTCTCTCAATTTAAAAATTTTCATCCAAATTAAAAGGTTAAAAATATAAAAACACCTTTGTGGAAAACACACATCTAATATTTGGTTAATAAAATTTAGTTTTAACAAGAGGGAAAGGGAAATGAAAAAGTCACCACCAAATTATGATCTCAATAAGGAGAAAATTTGTGGAAACTAGAGACACAAAATTGGAGAAAAATTTAATTATTTATAGGGAGTGATTGTGGTCATCAATCACAAAAATGCTTAGAGTTTATGGCCTCAAAGACATCTATCTATGATGATTTATAATATATCTTCAGTTCTTCAAATCATAAGGTATTAGGATAACATATTTTTGGTTTTAAGATATCATCCGTAAAGTTTAATAATTAATTTAATCACAGAATAAAAAAGAAAAAAATATAAACTTGACAAGTAGAGTTTCATTCTTCAACTAATTCCAACCACAAATTCATCTTTTACTGAAAAAGATAATAGAATTCAAAAATATTATAATTATCCAAATAAAATATGATTCCCAAAAAAAGAAAATTATATTAATTTGTTAGTTTATTTTAAAAAACTGAATTATACAACCAAGGACATCACCTAGGACAGTGGTAAGTGATACACGCTTGTCACCCTTTGATTGTTAGTTCATGCCTTGCGGCCTTGTCAGACGTGATGAGTTATCGCCTATCCTCCGAGTTGTCCTTTTTATGACAATCCAAAAATAATAATAAGAATTGATTTAACCATAAAAATAGTATCCAATGTCAAACATAATCCATTACAACCCTTATTCCTATCCAAAACACTTCTGTCTAAATTCATAGTCCAAAATTAATAAGGAAGGAAAACACCATCCAGATTCTTTTTGCCACATAATAACATTTGAATACCGTCATCATTATTCTTTTAAAATATGGTGACACCCAGAATTACCATATAACCATATTGATTATATTCATGATCCATTATTCCTTATAGAACACTGAATATACTCCTTATATCCAAAAATATTGTAAATTCGAGTAATGATGGAATAAATAAACAATTATTCAGTTCCAAGGATGTCAATAATAAAAAATATAATATATCAAAATAAATCATCCATTATTCCAAAATAAATACCATGGTATCATGACCATATTAATGGTTTATCATTCCTTCAACCATTTTGTTTCAAAAAGTTTAACTTACTATTGGGTCACATTTCTAAGTACCACATAATCTCAAATCCTTAATGAAATAGTACTCCAGTATAATCCTTATCTAATCCATATTTATTATAACTACTACATCATTGATATAATACTAAAATGACATAATTAATTAATATCAACCAAAGAACAATACTCATTAATCTTCATATGTGGTAATTTCAAAACATTATTATTATCCCACAACATCATTTTTGGTATACTCTGATGATTTGGACATTGATTCGCATCGTGTCCCAACTCGTTGCAGCTGAAGCATTGTAGATTTGAAACCCTTATCTTACCCATGAAATTAATTACTCGGTGTCCTTATTCTCCACACTTATAACAAACTCCCTTTCTATTCATGAATTTACCAAGGTGATTCTTTCCACAACTATCACATATGAGAAAATCCTTCTTTTTGTGGTTCCCTTTATCCATCATTCTCTCTACCATAATTTTCTTCTCTTGTTTATCTTCAAATCCCAAGGGTTTAGAGAATTCATAACCTATATTATTTACACATGAAACTATTTCATCATATGATGATAATATGTGGGAAACTATTTCTTTTCAAAATGTTTGATTAATACTATGAAAGATATGACCTACCACTTTAAATCTTGTTTATTGCTTGAGTTCTCATTCAATCTAATGGGAACCATTTGTAAACAGTGTCATACAATAGTTTAGTTTAATGAATTGCAATGAATAATTACAATCATGTAAAAGACCTATCATAAATTTTAATGATTATCCTATATAATCTATTATCATAAAAACTGTTTTTCTATAAAGTACTTACTCCTAAATCCTTCATAGTGGATTGTAAAGAAAATGTGAATTTTTTTAAACATATCCACCGGTATTTTCGTAACCAATAGTCCGGAGAGGCCCATTGTTTTGTACCACGATACCCCGTGCCAAGCCTGGAACTCCTTTTTAGAGTTTTCACTCCTATGTACATATGTGCAGAAGCCGCCTCAACCTGCTCATATCCAGGCAGGGTTGTATTTATTGGAAAATTTACAAAATATCTACCTTAACAAAAATATAGTATTTTCTTCTATTCTAATCCTCAATTACTATCTTAGGGTGATTTTCTATAAACAGTTTTTATCTAAATCTATTTTTCAAGATTGTTTCTAAACGTCCTCTGATACAAATTGTTACGCCCTGACCCATCAATCCCAGAGTCAGTGCATTTTTTTATACATTGGAATTATTACAAGAAATAAAGTCTCGAAAGACTGATCAGTTTAGCAGTCTTAGAAAATAGATAACATACATGAACATTACATTTCAATTTCAAAAATAAAATAAATCATAGATATTTATTTGGGAACTCCAGTATTCCCTTTAATTGTACATTTCATATCAATAATAATACACATCTTGGTTCCCTGTAAAAAAAACATAAGAAAGGGGTAAGCTCAGGTGCTTGGTAAGGGTAAATAATTTAGCGGAAGTTATTAAATTCTAAGGCAATATGAGTAATAAAAATAACAAACTTTTAAAACATAATCTTGAACATAATATGGAAAAAGTATATCAAACATCATCATATAATCTTGCAGATGGATATTCTAATTGTCTTATAATCAAATGTAATAACTAATTTCATAATGCGTAAATGACTAATGCGGGACATCATTACCACATATTCAAGGCCTTGATCCAAGACTACAAATAATTTTTTTTTCATGGCCTTGTGCCAAGACATTATTATGTCTCATGAGACCTACTGATGCATCGAGAAGCTATAGTGGTCTCCACCAGTCACTTACTAAGTCCACTACGTTTCTCATATAAAAAGTTAAAATTTAACATAAACATTCGTATTAAAACTACATACGAAATGTCAATAAAGTAACCATAAAACATGAATGGTATAAAAATAGAACATTAATAGTCACAAATACAATAAAACATTCAATACTATATGGAATATTGTATAATAATAAAACAACACCGATCAATAATAATATTCAGTAAACAGTGCTGACCTAGTTGAAAATGATCTGTAAAACTTTTAAAGTGAAATATCCCTTTTTTGAAATCATTTAAAAGTAAAACATTTATAAAGGAAGTAATTTAGAATATATTATTGAATAACATTTTTCCATTCCACTTTGATGTTTTTGTAAAGAATTATCATATCAAAAAATTCATTTTCATATAAATAAATCTTTAAAATCATATTGAAAACATGGACATTAATTAAAATGATTTAGAAAGATAAATCTATAAAACATTTAAAAATATGATCTCGTAAAATTGAACATCCCATAAAACCTTAAAATATTCATTTTGAAAACCAGTTTTTGAAATATGAGTATCGATGATAAATATTTCCTAGTAAATACTTATATATAAACAATCTCGGATAATAATGAGATTGAGGAAATAACCCTTACCTTGCACATTACTTTGGTCAACTATACATTTATCCTCTTGTATATTGACCATAGTATGTTATTAGTTTATACCAGAACATATTAATATTTATTACATCATACATGATTCATTTATGACTTTATTCCACCCATTTAATAATGATTTCCATGTTAAATTATCATTTTCTGTAATAATTGATTTCTTTATCGTATGTGTGTTAACTTATATTTATTGATCATATAATTTAGATAATTATTTAAATAAATCCATAATATAAACCTTGATATATATGTCATATATATTTAGAATATGAATATTTATAATATATAGATATATGAAATGGAAGGCACCATTTATGGAGACGGTAGGTTGTACATACGTATAAACACTATTTCAATTTTCATATCATATTGAATGGAACTAAGTTAATAATATATATATATGTACATAAATATATATATATATATATATACAGTACAATTATTATGTCATGTATTACATACATATTAATAAAATATATTTTTATATCTTCGTTGAATAGTGAATGTGGGAATAATTCTCATCTTATCGTGGAGACGGTAATCCGTATGTACACACGAGTGATAATATCAATATATTGATATTGAAATAATATGTAATTGGATGGTATATCATATATAAATAATGATTGATATGATATATTTATTATTTACATCAGTTATACACAATATATACAGATCCAAATAATGAAGTGTTTGAATTACAAACTACACAACGACGTGGAGACGGTAAGCCTTGCATACGCACGTATGGTCACTTTGTCATTTAGAGGATAGATAGAATAAAAAATATGGTTTTACAATATTATTAATAACATTAAATTATGTTTATGGTTCTATAGTTATTATTTCAGTATGGAAACAACAAAGAAAGAGGATGTTGGAGAAGAAATGAACTTGAAAGTGCGTGGTGAAATTATTACCTCTTCTTCGGGTGTTTTCTTTTGTATTGATCAAAAGTGATCCTTAGGGTGGCTTTTTGATAAAATTAAGGTCTCTATGTTGATGTTAGGGAACTTGGGACAATTTTTTGTCGTGCTATGGCTGAGCCAAATGGATATGCTGGTTTTATTTTGAGATAAGGTGAAGGGACCTTTAGTAATATAGGTGAGGGTCACTTTATGAAAAGATTGAAGTTTTATTTTCTAATAACATCATTTTAGTTTTATAATCTCTAAAAAAGTATTTATTTCGAGTATATGGTAATTATGGGTCAAAATAATCTCAACCCATTGGTTTTAGATAGGTTTAGATTACCATTTTAACCTCATCTTATAGATTTAACTCTTAGTAAAATAGTTTAACTTTTACAGTGTCTTCTTATATTCTTACACTATATGGTTAATAAACATACTATAAACATTCAATGAACCTATAGTGTTTCAATAGTGAAATATATAATATTATTTTATCCCTTTGGCTGATCTTTATATTTTTATGAATTTTATATCAACCAATAATATAGTATTTGTTTTAAAAATTAATTTATGTCAATTTTGACACTTTGGTATTTGGTTTTTGTGAAAGTCATACAAAATTGATTACTTCAAAAAAGTTACATTTAATACACCCTAAAATGTAATAATCAACTACAAAATTCTTAGATGTACTAAAAACGTTGAAATTATATTTATTTTAATATTTATAATACTGTTTATTTGATTCTTTCATTAATAAGGTAATTACTGCATCATCATTGTGTCAAAAATAAATTTTAACATTTAATGAAGAAAAATTATAAATAAAATATCATGATGTATGAAATATTTTTTTCTAATTAATATTTATAGTATAATTATCTTTTGTATAACCGTATATTAAAAATTGTTTAGATATTAAACATTAAATTTAACAATTTTATCTATTCGTTAAATAAAATAATATTAAATTCCCTAATCTAATACAAGTGGATCTAAATGATAATATTTTATTACTAATTTAGTATTTGGTCCAATTATAGTTATCCAATATAATTAAGACATGTGTTAGTTTAATTAAAATATTTCATGAATATTGTTTCCAGAATGGTGAGGTCCAATGGTTGCCTCAATGTCCTCTCCCAAATTTGGAGTTGATGAACAATGTTTCCAGAACGATGAGGTCAAACGACATCCTCTATTCCATTTTCCAAATTTCCAGTTCACAAACAGTGTTCCCAGAACATTGAGGTCCAGCGGTAGCATCTATTTCCATTTCCAAATTTTGAGTTCATGAATAGTACTTCGAGAACGGTGAGGTCTAATAGTAGACTCTATTTCCATTTTTAAATTTTGATTTCATGAACATTGATTCCATAATGGTGAGGTCCAATGGTAGACTATAATTCCATTTCCAAATTTTATGTTCATGAACAATGTTTCCATAAATGTGTGGTCTAATAGTAGTCTGTATTTCCTTTTCCAAATTTTGTGTTCATAAAAAGTGTTTCTAACTTCCTACAGTTTGACCACTTTGATGTTTAATTTGATTTAAAATTCATTTAAAACCATTTTCTAAGGACACTAAGGCCGATTCAAAGGCAACAACCCCAATATTAATTTAACATTAGGCACTAGATTCTTTTACTGGGTTAAACCATATTGTTTAATGCTATCCACTTTTAATAGAAAGTCTAGATTTTCGTAAACTACTGCTCTGTTAAATCTTCTAAAGAGATGAGATATCTTATTCCATTATTATTCTTCCATATTCTCTATAGTGATATGATACATCCTTTCATTCCACCATGTAGGAGTTTTGCGACAAACATTCTTCCTTGGATTGGTTCCCCTCTGTTTTGAGGAAATTAACAAGTATGGATCAATCTTCGATATATGGTATGATCTATAGAGATTATTTTGGGGTCATCTTGATCTATTTCTCCTTTATTTTGTTGTAATTGTATCTCCATGTTACTAATGGATTTTTCCTGAGTGTTGACCGCTGTGGTGGTGTCTCTGAATCCTTGGGTGGATACAGTTGTCACATAGGAGGAGATCGTAACCCATTATATGGATCGTTCTCCTATAAAGATCTTCAAGAGCAGTTTGAGGAAAGGGAATCATTGCTTCTCTTTTATTTTTTCATAAAACTATAGAATTAGCATGTTTTATCCCACTGGATCATAATGTAATTTCCATATTAAATATTATAACATAATAAATAAATTGATAATCATTGTATGTTTTTGCCTCCTGTTTTTATTGATAGTGTGATATCTATGCTTTCTTTGTTATCCTTTTGTTCTTAGTGGAAATTGGTATAGAATTTAAAGCTGGAATTCATTGTTAATTGTTTGGATAAGGATAAAGAGGCATATAAATGAATCTTCTTCTTGTTGCTGTAATCTGATGTTAAAAAAATGATGTTATAAGCATGTTTAATCAACTGTGATAGCATACTATTTAGTTTTCTCAATGTTGGAACATATGAATAATAAATTGTAAAATACAATTAGGTTTAAATAACTGGTTGTTTGATAAAAGATAAATTCATTTAGCGTTCTGAGTTACCCTCTTGCTTGTTTAAGGGCTAAGATCCTGATTGATATAATTTTTGTTTTCCTGATTCATGTGTTGTGATATGATCATAAAAAACTATTTTGATATGTGGGGTAGGGAGGCATATTGTTTTTGGTAGTGGTAAAATACTAGAGTGGCAAGATGCATCAGTATATGAATGTGGGTGTTGGGGAGGACACTAGAGATGATGGAGAGGGTTACAGGTGAATGTTTGGATTTTTGATGATTAGTGTTGGTTGTTTATCATCATTCCTTCCCCCATAGCTCAAGGCCGTTTGTTTACTTACCCTCCTTATATATTTGGAGAATACACGTGGGGAATGCCATGTTCTTTCCATGTTTAGCTTCATGAGGGATGATGGGTCTATGCTCTTTCTATAATTGACAATGAATTGACGGGTAGTTCATCTACTCACCGTGCTGAGCCCCTTGGGGTTTAGAAGCTTAGAATGCTTTTCTAGAATGCCTTGAAATAAGGGAATGTAATAATGTTGTTAATAATTTTTTGAGTAAATGATGTTAAACCATGGGGTTGAAGCGTGTTGGTATGCAATGCAGAGGTTATAATTAAATGGAAAATATACATTGGGAGGGATGCTAATGAAATATAATGTGGAAATTACTAATGGTTAATTAATATTTAATGGAATTAATTACAATAATGTGAAACATATAAAAAGGGAATGAAGTAATAAATCTCTTCATATGGTTTTTTTCTTATAGGATACCTTGTCTTAGAAGTGGTAGTCGGGAGTCTGAGAGAATTTAGATGCAGTTGATTCTACGACTAGATCATTCCTATAGTTTGATTTTATGATATTGTATATTCTGTACATTTTCTGTCTCTATACTCTACTACACCCCATCAGTAAGGGAAACTGACAACCTATGGATTCTAAGCCCTTGGATGTGTTTTCCACAACATTCCGTTGGGAGGATGAATGGCTAACTACCCCATGGGCCTCATTGTCTTTTTATGGTAGTTACTTGTGCTTGTAGGAACAACGGTTAGTTTTCCCCATATATGTGGGTAGAGCATAGTAATTTCTTGTGGTTATTCAGAAACATATATTCTGGATATAGTTCTTATGTACTACTATAGGTATTATGTGTATAGGCTATGATGGCTTGATTACCCATACTCGGGGTATAGGCTGTAATAGTTTGAGATATAATGCCTAATGTATGATTCATGTTATGAAATATATGGTGGTTACCTTGAAAATACCCCAGTTAATTTTCTTATGTGGATGTGGTGGTTTTGTTGAACGGGGTGAATGTTGGGGATCTTTACATAGGTGTCTGCGGGCAAGCCTTTTTAGAGAGATATGCTTAGGACATGCAACATTTGGGGAATGTGGCTAACCAGTGGGGAATTAATAGTAGGGTACCTTTGAAATTATTTATCATATTACATACTCTTGTATGAATACTTAGTGAGAGTAGAAATTGTGACGGTGGAAACATTGTATACCTATTTATGTGATGAGTTAGTTTCACATATTGTACACTGTTCTTTAACATTCAGTCTTTACTTTTGCACGAGTGTATCTGGGAAGGATCCTACTGAGTATACACTTATAGTCACTCTATGTATATATAAAATATTTTTCACTTCACATGGATTAGGTTGGTGATCAAGCTGGTTTATACTGACTTAGGGTTGCAGGAGCTGTTCAGGATTGTCATTGTCACTATTTTTCAATTCTTTTGGGTAAATGATGTTCCTCCATTCAGTTGTAGTAGTTTTTCATGATATTATATATGTGCACTTGGGATTTATTTTATAATTTTGTATGATTTGGAGTTTTTTTTCTATATTATCTCTCTCTTTCGTATATATTCTCTTAGTGGGTAGTTCCTCTGATTTTTATGTTCAATATACCCTCGGTTCCAGTCCCCTACCCTGGGAGTACTAGATGTGAGACTAGGGTTTTGTGACCAGATGGGCCATCTACAATGCATCTACAAAACGCTTCCACCAGTAAATAGTAAAATATTTTCTGCACCTAATCCATATTGAGGAGCTGGGTCAACAGCTTCTCACCAGACCGAGATCATTGGTACATTATTCCAATTACGCCATGGTGGTGTCCATGGTTGTGATAGACATACCCCATGTTCAGAACAATAATAGGGTAGGACAACTTAGCATATTGAGTTAGTTCCAGAGGGCCACAGTCTACGCTCTGGATATATAGTTAAATAGTCACATCAAGTAAAAGATCCAAGAAAATCCGTTATCTATGGTAATATTCTAGAAGCCTCTATTTTATCTTCATAAATCATATATACAACGACTTAACATATCTTTAGATTTTTACTGGTTCTGTATATCTTATGGATATGTGTTTATACTTATGATGGTGTGATGATGCTAGGAACATTATTATGGGTCAGTATAGAAGGTGTGTGCTAGTGAATGGAGTTCTTCATGAGGTTTGAGGGTGTCACTTCATATGAGACCATTACATCCTTGAGATGATAGGATTTCATGTCATTATCAGGATGTATTGGTTGGTTCTAGTTCTATCACTTTTTGATTGTTGTTGTTTTATGGTGAGTTTTACATAACTATGGTGTGGAAAGATTCATCAAGAATGTGAATGGGATGCCCATGCATTCCAAGATAGACCCTAGCATTGTGGGATGGGTGGGATGACAACCCGGATTGAAATTTTATATCTATATGATTAGGGTACATGTCCGATGGATTTCCCTCCAGAGGTTGAGTGTTTTAGTGATGACTTCCCAAATTTCTCCTAAGGATTACATCTGGTGATAGAGTTAGAGTTCTCTAACATGCAAGCTCTACAAGTAGAACATGTATCCATTCCACTTTACAAGATGGATACGATGGAGTTTCAATAGATCAAGAAGAGGTAAGATAATTTTTTACCTAAGGGTTTCATTTGACCCTATACTTCTTGATGAGGTTCAATGGCCTTTTTTCGATAACAGTGGATGCTACTCTTTTGCTGTGTATGGATTTCCAGACGTTTAACTAGTTTACAATTAAAAACTAGGATGTTCTACCATATATTTATAATCTCTTTGAGTATCTCTCAGGAGCTCAACTATTATTGAATATTGATTTGAGATTTGGTTAACATCATGTGCGGTAAGACCATCATACATACCTTTCACATCTTTTTTGAGATGGTATGGTCTCTATTAGATTTTGGTTATGCTGTTCGGTGTAACAAACATGCCTGTAATCTTCATAGAACTAAGTACACATGTGTTCCATACTTACCGTGATTAATTTTTGGTGGTTATCATGGATGATATCTTCGTATATTATTACAATTTACACAACCATGATAAACATACGGTAATAATTTTGAATGCAGTGAGAGAGCATCAATTATATGTTACGCTAAAAAAGATCCAAATTTAGATCGTTATGATTCACTTTCTTGGTCACAGAATCTCACAGACAAGAGTATCAGCTGACCTATAGAAGGTGATAGTTGTTGTTTCCTATTATCTTCAAAATAATAGCATTGAGGTGAAGAGTTTCATAGGGATCACTAGTTACTAAAGGAATTTTAGAAAGGTATTATCACACTTAGGATCATTATTGATGGTATTGAATAAGAATTGTATGATGTGTTTATGGTAATATTCCTATAATATGTCCATTCAAAAGTTAATTGGGATGTTTAATTTAGTGCAGATACTGAATTTTCTAGAGACGAGTAGGAGAAACACTATATACTGCAAAGCATCACATATCAGGTTGGGAGTAGTTCTTATATGGTGTGATTGAGTCATTGTGCATAGGCCTTGTCAATTGAGGCGACATGAGAGGAACTACCCAAATAGAAAATCTTGAGTTAGTTGTAGTTTTCACGCATTCCATAGATAGAGACATTACATATATGGAGAGTATTTTTTGGTGATCTCAAACCACAGTATCCTTAAGTACATATTTACACAGCATGAAATACACTTGATATAGTGATGGTGGTTTTAGTATCTATAGTATTTTTATTTTAACCAAACCTACATTCATGGTAAAGGAAATGAAGTGGCCGATGCACTTATTAGGAGGACACAAATACATGAAGTACAGAAAGAAAGTAGTGAGATGATGCTTGTTGAATGGTTTATTAAGATGCACTTAAAGGTACACAATAGTTAGGGGAATGCAAAACTATCATACCTAGTTGATACCTATAACCTAATTGATAGGGTGAGAATGATGAATCTAGAAGACTCTAAAGGCCTAATTCTACAAGAATGTGTGGTAGTTGAGGACCCTCCTCTAGGTTGGATTGTTGGTGAGGATGATATATTCTGAGTACAAGGTTGTGTGTCATTCTCTTCAGACATGTGAGAGGAGATATTACTGGATTTAGATTCTTTTGATTGGGCAGTGCATCCTCGTGCCACAAAGATGTATTGGGATTTACATCATCAGTATTCGTGTCCAGGAATGAAAATAGATGAATTTGATTTTGTCATGAAATTTTCCACCTGTCAGTTGGTGAAGGGGGATCCCCAGTAACCATCATGGTTTTACAGAATACGCCCATTCATAAATGGTAATTAAATGATGTCGTGATGGATTTCATAATAGGTTTACCAACATTTCCTCGAGGTAATGATTCTTGTATAGGTTGTTGTTGGAAGTATCATGAAGGTTTCTAATTTTATTATGAACAGGGAATCAAATAGTGCGGATGAGACTGAGAGGTTTTAATTCTACGAGACTGTATGATAGTTTAGTTAATGTATTGTATCATTTCTAAGAGCGACGCCTAGTTCACATGTCAATTCCGGAATGGGCTACAAGGGTGTTTCTAATATAGGTGCTTCTGAGCATGGAGTACAACCCATAGACGAATGGCCAGTCAAAGTATACAATTTATGTGCTTGAGGACATGTTATGGGATTGCATCCATGATTTCAGTGGCTCTTTGGAGAGACATATACCATTGGTTGTGTTCACCTGCAACAAAATATTTTAGGATACTATTCAGAAAACACCATATAAGGATTTTTATAGTAGCCAATTCCAATAATCCTTTTGTTGGTTGGAGGCATGAGATGAAGTTATGTTGTGACCATGTCTTGTTAAGGAGACCAAATAACAAGTACAATTAATTTGGAGGAGGATGGATATTTCAAAATCTCTTCATGAATCTTATGTTGATTGTTGTAGATGACCTATAGAGTTTTATGCCGGGGATCATGATTTTACTTGACTTTAATTGTGTTTGGAACACAAGAGGATAATGAGATTGGGTAATATTTCAAAAATATATGTCAGTCCAATTCAGATACTAGAGATATTCTATCCTATAGCCAATCAGTTGTAATGAACTCAGAGGTACCATGAAATGAACAATTCCTTCCATGTTTCTCTGCTATGATGTTACTACTCATTCCTATCTCATTCTTTTCTGCCAAAGGATATTTAGTTATAGGTAGATGCATCCTTTGAGGAGCATCCTAAAGAAATTTTATATTTTCAATAATTCTCAATGAGGATGGTATGTTCATATAGTACGAGTGCATTGGAAGAATGAAAAAGTCTAGGAAAATACTTGGTAGTGGGAGGCCAATGTAAGAGATTACTATCCGTAGTTGTTCACCGATATTACTTTACCTCCTTTGGAAAAAAAAATTTAGGTATGAATTTCATTAATATGTGATGTTTTTAAGAACACAATTACTCATTGAGGTTAAAATATTTTATTTTACATCAATTGAAAGTTTAATTTATGAAATACTACACCATATTAATGTTTTTTTGGGTCACAGAGGTTTCAGGGGCAGTCTGGGGCTTTTTCGGAGCACAGAACCCAATGTTGGTGTGTTTTGGGACATGCTCACTGTTAATACAAATAGTACAGGGAAGACCACACTATTTTTTGAAACTATTAGTGGTTGGAAATAAGGGGTGTATAAAACACATGGTTTCATGAAAGTGTGTGAGATTATTCACATGGTCGTGCAATAGTTCCGTAGTATTTAGGATTTTTACAGAGTTTTTATGCATGGTTTGTGCCTGGTTTATAGTCCGGACTGGGTAACCATGCAGTTGCACCTTGTCATATTGGAAACTATACATCCATGTAAATTTAATAATTTTATTTATTTTTCATTAAATATAAATTCTTTTTTATCTTAAATGAACCTCACCCATTGCAGAGTAGCCTCATTCCCCTGTTGGAATTTTTTGACCTTTGGAATATTCTTGGAATTAAAATATATTGTCCATTTAGACCACAATCTGTTTCTATATATCTCATCGGATATGCATTGATTTCTTCTGAACCAGGAAGAATTAGACCCAGATACAGCATTATCTCTCAAGAACAAGCCTATAGATTGTGGTCTTATGCCTTTGTCTGAATCTCAATATGTTTATACATGTCAGGGTACCTAAAACCCATTTCTAGGATGTCTCCATAATTGAAATTGAACACTATGATTACATGTTATGTTTTACTTATGTTAATAGTCACATTTATTCGTGTTATAGGATTTTACATTGAATAAGGTCCACCTGATGGGTGAGTTTCCATGAATGACCCTATATGACATTATACCTTGGACACACCTTTGAGGAGTGCCTTTATCCCTTTCTTGGGTTATTAAAAATGGAATATGATATAAATGGAATTAAAATATTGATAGATAGTAATTGAATTGAATTGAATTAAGGGTATGGGATGGATGAATTTACCCATGACCCATGTATTCAATTTCGTTTCTAAGCATGCATTCATTATTTTTTCCATGCCCATGAGGGTTAGTAGAGGATATTTCATGAATTGATGCAATTGGTTGAATTTATCTAATTGATTATTTTCGCAAGTGTGTTATATTATAATTTATCTTTGTGATAGCTTGATAATATTTTTATTCTTTTTATAGTGAATATGGCTATCTGTTTCTTTAAATGGAACATGAATTACTAGACCTTCTGAGATATTTTGAGACCATGTTATGTAATGGACGGATTACTCATGGGAATATAATTACCATAATATTCCAACATGAGCTAAATGATATTGAAGACATATAATAGTACACAATGAATGTGATTCTTTTTATATGAATTAATACCTGTGAGTATATGGAAGTCCAATACCCTATGGTTGGTACCTACATGTGTCAATTTTTTTAGGTGAGTTATATTAATTACCGTTGGATTTTACAATTCAATATTAAAAGAATTATATCAATGAAATTGAACTGGATAAATTATAATATCCTTTAGTTATACATATATTAAAATGAGAAATCCATGGATTGACTATTGTGAATATTAAACTTTATACATTGAGTGATACATTGATTCCCATTATAATTCCATGGAATGATTCAATGGTTAATGTGATCTTGTCATGAGTGATACATGGATCCAATTTAGATATTCCATGTATCAACACATTGAGACATTAATTATAAGCCAAGTGATACATGAAATCCAATGGGATACCAAGGAAAGACTCAAAATGTTATTGATTATATGTCAAGAGTGATATAATGGTATTACATAAAAGACCCCCGTAGCCGACGTAAGATGGGATAGACATTATAAGACATATAGAGTGATACATGTGTTCATGAGAGGTTCTATATTTACAAGCTCATATGTTTTTCGTATATTACACCTAAATTGATACATGAATTTCAATATAGTAATATCAAGGATGGAATCAGGTTCTATATGTATTAAGTTAATTAAATGACTTATGATGTGTTTTCCTAATCAAAGAATAAGCTTGGATTCAGTTTTAGAATAAATATTTTATATGACCTTCTAAGGAATATGTTGTGAAACCTTCTATACAAGGTATGTTCTATTTGAGGTAGATCATGAGACTTATAAAATATAATCTAATTAAAGTGGTAGATAAATGTTAATGAAAACATGTTCATGTTGTATTTTAACTTATGAGTTCTTCCTTGCTTACTAATTTTCTTATTCCTCAAATATTATTATATACAATCACTAACATATTGGAATTGAAATTCAATGGTTTCCTTCTAAGATTAGTCTCACATCCTATTTGGGTCATGTTTTTGGACCCAAATATATTATATGATTGTAGGTAATGGTTCGGGAAAGAACCCCTACAAAGGGACATGATATCCTTCTTAGGATCAAGAGATCATTGGACTCAGTTGAGGCTTCTGATACTACTGTGTCTCTTTTTTCCTTTTTTTATGTTTGGGAGATGTGTTGTGTATATCTATTGAGTTCCTATTGTGAATGTTTTATTAGAAACAAGTGACATATACCATCGTCTTATATATGATATTATATTTGGATTTTATATATTATCAATCATATACTATTTATTTCTTTTGAAAGGACTACAACTTTATTTTATTTTATCTGTTATGATATTATGATATGATATACTATAGTAATAAGGGAATATTATCAGCACTAACACATCTTGGATTTTACTAATAGTCAGATACCTATAGGATTTGGAGAGACGTTCATTAGGCCATGGGTCTTATAAGGATCAATTCACCATTCATTGGAATCCAAGTCATTGATGTTGTAGTTAAATAAATATTTTTTGAAGTTAATCATGGTTTTATATAAGAGAAGAAATATATAATTTTATAAATTTAAATTTATAAAATGGATTTTTTTTATTTCAAAATATCAAATATATCATATAATATTTTTCTATTTTTTTGAAATGATTAATATTTTATTGGATCGTAAAAAATTGTGAGCATTGGAAAACAATAATATAATATAATTATATTATATTATTCAAATGTCCCTATATCATTTGTAATTTATTTAAAGGTAACACAATATCCATTGAATTTATTAAAATGAACAGATAACCATAGGAATCCGTATTATATTATATTTTGGTGTATGATCATTTTTATGAATCAAAACAAAAATTTATACAAACTTTAGTCGTTGAGCCTTGTGAAAATAATGAAAAATTAATTTCATCCAAAGGAAAAAATTAATTTTTAAAATTGATTAACTATTTGGAATCATTTGATTCAAATTTATAAATAAATTCAATTTAATTGATTTTTTTTATGAATGGTTCTATGGGGACAAATGTCTAACTATAATACTGGATAGATAATAATAATTAAATAAATATCAAGTAATAATGACACTAAATAACATCTTATTATTACTGTATGATGCCATTTTGAACTTATAAAATTATGTAGTTGGGGTTTTAGTTAGTTTTAGGAACCATATAATTCTAAATCCATGGTTGGGGGGCAAAAATCCAATGGAGTGCAGGCATTGTAGCAAGGATCCGATGACAAGTCTATAGTTGTGTCAGGAGACACCGTGTTGGAGATTTTAAAATAGAGGGTACTATAGTAGTGGAATTACCTTAGAAGGTACTATGAAAACCCATATAATGTAGTAGTACATATTCCAAAATTATCCTTTGAGATATATTTGGGCCCTCAAGATATAAAATTAGTGCATTAATGCCCATTGATCATTTTCATATATAAATGGTATCACAATACATATTATTAAATTGTTATTTTATTTACATCATAAAAAAAGGATTCAAACACAAATTTAAGAATCCTATTACATTATCTTCACGTTTAGACATTTTCGGAGCCAATTAACCATGATTTAAATAATATTAGGTTAATATTTTTTGGAAAAACTTAAAATATGCCACTTTCCAGACTTATTAAAGGGAACCTCCTCTTATAACTTCCTCAAATACATTGTGAAATATAGTATAGTGAATAACAAAATAAAAATCCATAATCCCTAAGAACACATTATAGTGGCATAGGTTCTCTCAAAACGAGAAGCTTGGAAGGCTTAAGATGTTAGAGAAATAGATATGTATCATGAGAATTTGTATATGGTATCTGGAATATATCTTTTTTATTTTTTTATTACATATTTCATATATTTGACAAAAATAAAGAAATTACAACTTAATTAGCTTACATATATTAAGAATTAATTTTTATATTTGTACAATATTGTTTCATCTCATTTTATATCTTATGAAATAAATCACTCATTAATATGCGACACCCTTTAGAATATTGTATTGGACAGATTATATGATGTACAACACCAAGGATTGATTAAATCATAAAACCACAAGACATTAATATATATTTATTTTTAATGAAATTAAATATGATAATTATATTTCATTATAAATAACACTGAGTTTGTCTTGTGTTACAAAGAAAATTTTGATTCCTTGAAATATTTCATTACTCGCAAGACGGAGTTTTCCAGAAAAAAATATACAATTAATAATATTTTTGAATATATAATTTTAGACCTAGAAACTAGAAAAGAGGTTATTAATAAGAATAAATAAATATTGATTATATAAATATTATAATTTTTTTATTTATTAATATTTTATTTATCAAATGAGAATCATTTATAAGAAAAATAATTTTTTTTGAAAAACTATTTTTTTTGGAAAGACGGTTTGTTCGTTCATTGAAAAAATAATTTAAAATTATATACTACTATATTTAAAAAAAATATTTTATATAAATATCCTATTTTTGGAATTGGAATAACAAAATTATCTTATGGAGAAGTTTTGTGAATATTATGAAATGATTAATTTTTTTATGAATTGCAAACAATAAATAATATTTTACTCAAAACAACTTTTTTACTTTAAATTATTTATATTTTTGAATTATATATAATATTATTATTTTGAGGGTAAATATATATATCCATTAAAAATAAATTAAAAAAATTGGGTAATTGGGATTATTTAAATATTGTAATGTAGTATAATTTATTTAAATATTTTGAGTTCTCCATTATTGAAAATACTCTTTCTCGTCTTGTCTTCATGATGAATTCTAAATTCAATTTTTACAATTATTTTTAATAAATATATATAAAATATATTCCATATTCGGTTCCATTATTTTATTTAATAAATAGTTAATCTTAATTATTACTAAAATTAATTGTGAAAATATTACAAAATATTTATAATGGTTAAGGTAAAAATGTGTTTTCTTATGGGATAAACTAAATAGGGTAAATGTTTAATTGACCTTTAAACATCTCAAAAATATATTTTATTGCCCTATTTTTATCTTCTACCATATAGGATTAATGAATGATCATAAATAGATCATAGATGAAAGAAAAAATATTGGGTGAAGTACATTATTGTTTAAAATTATATGTGTGCCACTAACCTCACTTATAAAAGGACACACTATCTCAATTACTCGTTACACATAGACATGCTTTTTGTGTCAAAAATACCAACCCAAGTCACATCCAAAGATACATAAACTCTTAATATGGACATTAATTTGTGAATAAATTCATCATTGGATGGGTTTTGGTGAAAACCTAATGAGATTACCCAAAGAAGAGGCTGCTTTTTCAACAAATATTTTTATTTTATTTAGTCATTCACATCATTAAAATCCTATTAAAATATAATTATAAAATAAAATCTTTATATTACATATAAATATTATTCATTACATTTTTTTTGACTTAAATCCTTCCACACATTCATTACATGGGTTACAAAATTTTTATTTGTGTGTACGGAGGACTACTACCTCGAGAACTAATGTCATTAATTATTCTATTATCATCTCTTAAAATTGGGTATGATGATGGAAATAATGTATAAAGAAATTATTTATATTATAATATTCATTTGGAGTCATTATATCACACATAAATTTTACATTTCTTTCTATAGTGGGTATGCTAACGTCACTCGTGTGAATAGTTGACAACCACATAACAATGCGAGGTGGGTTATTTTTCAATACATTTTTACATAAAAGGAAGTAAATAAAATGTTAATAAATATAATAAATTTAAATTTAAAAATTAATATATCCATGATATATTTATAATTCATAAAAGATAATATATAATTTTATTTTTTTTCACAAAAAATAGATAACATCGATTATGGAGGTGTGGACCACTACCCTCACAAAGAATTTTAATTCTCTTTCATCACCACCCCACATGCATGATATATATAAGAATATTTAAATAAATAATATTATATATTTGAAATTATCATCATTATTTAATTATAACAATATAACAGGTGATGTTATTGGATCTGTTATGACGAAACATGAAAGAGAAATTAAGGCAGTTTACAAAACAAACAACGAATATAATGAATTATTATTAATGAATTGGTGATAAATTGATATAAACGAATATTATATGATGTTATAAATATTAATATGGTTAAATAATATGTTAATAATGAGGATAAAATCACAATAAAAGATGTCAAATTATGATAAACTAAAAGGATGATTTAGGTAAGGGATTTTGTCTCAAATTCATTTTACTAAGGCATGTTGTAATGTAAACAACACAATTTAATTTATATGGATTATATAAATACCCATAAAAATATTACATCTTGATTCGTTAATAATTCATGGTGTTTAATGGTAAAATTTCAATTACTTTATCTATGGGTAATTTCCTTCTAAATACAATATTTTAAAAATATTATAACTCAATTTCTATTCACTTGCATATAATAATTATTTGATTTTGGTAATATTATAATAATATTTGTATAATATCATTTTGTTATATTATGTAGTATTTCAATATTTTTTATGAGTATATAATATTGATAATCATAAAAAAATCATCGATTAATTATCACTTCAACATTATGATCATTTTATGCGATTATTTCACAATATCATTCTAATCATGATTCGTTATTATTGAGCTTTAGTTGAAAGAAATTGTATGATCATTTTATATATAAATAGATTTACATTTCATATCTTATGGTTATTCATGATATTTTTGTTTAACAATGTCACTTGCAACACATTTTTACTTAATATAAATAATAGAAGTTTTTAAAGAAAATATGACATCATTTATCTCTTCAGTCAGAAATTTGTTTTTATATAAATTTTTTTTCAAGGAATATTTCATAAATTTTTAATAACAATAAGAAAATGAATTATTAACAAAAATATTATCATTTTTATTTTTTTAAAATAATTTTTAGTGGAATATACTGGCCAATTTCCAAACATAAGAATTTTATATGATTTTTACACTCCAAAATCAAGGTTCATTTAAACTTGTGAGCCATGTATGTAAATACCCTCAAACATGATCATCTGTTATTTAAAGATTTAATTACATTTTTACTTTGTTATTTTGAAAAAATTTGTTCCCTAAAACTCTGAAAAATATTATTTTTTAAAATTTATTTTAATTGAAAATTATTTTCAAAATTATATATGTTTTTAACAGTTTTTTTTAAAATTAAATTGATATTTTACATATAGATGTGGTTAATGTTATTTTTATGGTATTTATATTATTCAATTAAAACCCTACATTTTTAATTTAATAAAGGAGGATATTTTGTATTGATACAATCCTTATACTACCTCTAGATTTTTTTTAAGATTATTTTAACCAAGGATGTAAATGATATTCACTTTCATGATTAGGATTATTAGTCCATAAATTTTAATTCATTTTTTCACATTCCTATTATCATTGTGAAAAAAATGCATAAATATCAATATTATTTTTCCATGGAATTTTTTATTTTTAAAAGGTATATAATTTCTATAAACAGTGTTCTATACTGAAAGTAATTTCATTATCCAATGAAATGTTTATAAATCTATATTATTTTTTGAATTAGGATGTTTAATGATGAGGAATGTTGTTTAGCAGTTAAATCAATTATGTGTTATCTGAAAAATTATTCATACATGCAGTAAATGGGGAGGAGTATTTTTGTATATACATTCGATGAATTGGTAGTCTCATGGGACGAATCATTTGGTTGTTCTTATATAAATGGGTTTCTACACATCAATTTCAATAATTATTTAATAAAAATATTGATGATAGAAGTATATTGTTTCTAATACAGGTCGTCTAATAATTAATAATTACCTTTACTCATAGTTATTTTATTATGAGCATTTATAAATTCATAATTATTTTATTAATTGAGGAATTTCAATCTCATTTGTTGATTATATGGAATATGTTTTCAATTACTTACCATGGAATATTTAGGATGCCTTAAACATTTATAATATCAATGTTATTAATTAAATTGATTTTTATTTATACTATTTACCTTCCTATATTAATTATTACCCATGAAATTTTTTTATTGATATTATCTATTAATTAGATTCCTTTTGATATTATTTAATACATAGAATTTGTGTTAATTTATTTGTTTTACAACATTCATTATTCTTATTTATTAATGATTTCATCCATTGTACTTAACCGTTATTGAGAATGTGAGATCACACATCTTTTTTTAACTTTGTTATGAATCCAATATGTATGCACTAATGATATGAAATGATATACTTGTAAGAATAATGATATTTTATGAAATATTTATTCTAAAATATGTTCTATAAAATATAATATAAGAAAAATATTTGTCTATTGTTTACCATGACTATATTACTATTTAGTAATGGGGGATGTGATTTCATGTGTCATATTCCAATGTTGAAAAGTGGTCACCGCCTCATGGATAATGGGGTCATGTCTACAAAAGTTGATATCTAATGATGTCTAGTATAAATATTAGGAACGTGATATTTGAAATCATATATTATGGATCATAAACCTATGATATATCATCATAAAAAGTCTCGAAGAATGTTTTAAGTTATTTAATGGTTAATATTATCTTCTCTTTCTTAGAACCACATCAATGTGTGTATAAAAAAGTGTATGTGTTTCTAGAACTAATGTTCCTAGAGGCAATAAAGAAGAAAAGGGCACATAGAGAATGACACAATCATCACATGGTTTATGGAAACTGTCCATACTATTCAACATTATAACACCGAGGAGGGATATTCATAGTATAATTATTGTTTTATTTACAAACAATCATAATGATATGAATAGGTGATAGAAATTAGTATATTATATTGATTATAAGGTGACAGTGATTTAATGGAATGTGTCTTAAAGGAACGAGAATATTCATTATGAGGGTAAAGGAAGGGGAAAATGAAAATAATTTCAGAGTAAAATTAAGAAAATTATAAAAACAATGAAATATCTTTTTAGGGATCCATTTATCGTTTTTCTCCTTAATGTGGTGAACTATAAAATTATCTCATTCAATTATCTCAAATAAACGGTAACTCATAGTCCAAGGAGGGGACTATTGTTAAATAAAATGGATGACGTATTTATTCACATTCCAGAATTATATTATTAAATTACATATAACAATATTATTTTGGTATTATAAAAATGAAATATTTTTTGATTATGTAAAAATTTTATTAGCGTGTCTTTATTATTTAACATATGATTAATGGATGCCATCATGGGATTATGATATAGTGAATGACCACATGCTCAATGTCTTAAAAACCAAGTTTTTTATTTATGTGATGATAGTCTACCAAGGTTATTTTTGGATATAATTATGAATATTAAACCCATTTATATAGTATGACATCCTCAAATTTTAAAAGGAAACAATATATTCCATAACATACAAGATACAGTCCTAGAGCTTAAAAGAATGATAGTACAGTTTAAAATATTATTATATTAAAATTCCCCTTATAACCAAGAAATTATATTTGAAGGTGTCAATATAAATATATAAATTATTAAAATATATGAAGGTATTACATAATAAATATATATTTATTAATTCTTAGGAGATGAACAGACAATTTTAAATGTTCTTTTTTTATTAAAATATATGTTTTAATTATAATGTGTTTTTTATTTGTTTATATGAGAAAATAAATATAATTAACTTTTTAAATTGTTAATAAAAATTATTAGATAATATGAAAAAAATTAAACATAGATCACTAAAAGTATTCTTTGGGGAAGAATTGATAATTATCTGAAAATGATAAAATTTTCATGAAATGCAAATAATAAATTTAAATAACACAGGGTATCTTTTTCCACATCTTCAAAACATAAATATGATAATATAATTTATTAATAATATGTAAAAACATGTGTATAATAATATTATAAAATTATCTTAAAAAAATAATCCAAACATATAAATTATAAATTATATCATGATTAATATAAAAAACATTTTTAGTGTTAACGTAGTGCCTGCAGAACATGTAAAAATTTAAATTCCATGTCTTATACATATTAATTTAGAGGTAAAATGTATTTTCATGAATTTATTTTTAAATATATTTCCATAATTATGATTTAGAATGATAATTTATAATTTTTTTACTTATATAAAATGATTCTTATATATATTTTTGTGTAATGTTTACATAAGAAAACAAAAGATACATTTATAAATTAAATAAGTTATTTAGACATGTATATATATACGCAATGAAAAATTATGTAATATATAAAAAACTAAATAATTTATTTTTCTGATATTAAATTATTTTTTATTTTTATAAATGATATATCTAATCTTAATTTTTATTCATTGCTGACATAATGCTTCTGAAAACAGAATAAAAATTAATAAATTATTTTAATTAAAATAATATGATCAATTATATGATAAAAAATGGGACTAAATATTATGAAATTTGTAAGGTTCGACATTAATAATACTTGGGTCTTATGTTGAATATTTTGGTTCCACATAGTTGACATTAGGTCTCTTTTAGTATTTTTATAAAGGAAATTCAAACTATACACACTATGGATTTTAATTTGTATAAAATTATTAATATATAGTTTTATAGAAGATATGTTGGACCATATAATCTATTTTGAAATATAAAATATTTATATTCTTCTTGAAAATTAATTTGTTCTCTTTTGGGAATAAATAAATACAAAAAATGGTTTCACATCGACGATGTGGTAAATATTAAATTAATCAAAAAATACAATAATTTATAACAAAAATTTTAAAATAAATATAATTTTTGAAAATTAAATTGACACATGAATTTTTATATATATCAATGATATTTATATAATATAATAAAATATATTTTATTCGAAATTTAATCATGGTTTTTATATTTTTAAAGATATAATTATGATTACTATTGAATTGGACTGAACATATATTTCATCAATATAATATTGTATTAAATAATCAAAAAATAATAAAGACAATTAATTATGGCTAAAAGAATACGATATTGTATAAAATAGTATCACCATTATATATAGATTCTATATAGAAGAATTTTACTCTAGAAAATTTTTATTTTTTCATAACAATTGATGGAATTTATATTATTCGTGAAGATCAAGAGTAATATAATCTTACAAACATGAAGGGGAGAAATCAAGCTAATGGTGATTATATCTAGAAAAAACTTGAGAATCCAGATGGTGTGAAGCCCCTATTCCCTTTATTTTGATTCATGAAAAATAGAAACATGCGAAGCTGTGATTAAGAGTCAAGGTTTTCGTAACATGGAATCCATACGACTAGAAGGTGGAAGCATTTTTGTTGATGGTGTTGATAATATTAAGAAAGTATTATTCAATATATAAATAATTCCATCCATAATAAGTTTCAATGGTTTCACATGCATGGAATGTGTGGGCTTCATCTGCAGTGGGATCCCAAAAATTGGGGAGTTACTCCTGTCAGATAGTGACGATCATGCCATCATAGTCATAGACCATAAATCAGATTAAAAAAATTCTCCATTAGGTTAAGGAAAAATAGACATTTATCTAATTGATCTCTTCTATAGGTGGATTCGATCTATCATTATCTGGTCTAGAATAAGAGAACTTACTATGGGTAGGGTCCAGATTCCACCCATCAATCCATGTCTTTTTTCATTTAGTATAAAAACCATTGGGTTTTGAGGTGTGATTAATGATGAGATCATTCCACCTAACCACAAACAAATCAAATACACTATTCATAGTGATGATATATTATAGATGGTTAATTACAAAGACCGCATCATCAACATTGATGGGAGATCCATCTCAACATCCATCATAAGCTGTTTAATTGATCCCTAAGCAATCCAGACATCCATAACCCCTCAAAAGTGATTGAAAACATGCATTGGGTATTCTGTATCATCTGTGAAAATGGGTCATATCTGATTATCCTTAACATGGTAGAAGGAGAGAATATCAAGGATGAAGGGATATACTTATAAATATTCCACACGAGGTAGTATATCTTTGAGGGGGATGTCAAATTGCCAAATATTTTTTCAGAGACCCTCTATATCATCAATGTGAGTGTCAAGAAAATTTTCTTATCCTGCTTTCATTGAATATGATCATTATATATCATTTCTCCAAAAGAGACAGTCTTTCCCCACATCCATCAGAAATGGAACGATATGTATAATCCACATATCCCTTTCATTAAATTGAGTGTTAATTTAATCCAAGAAACTTCCAGAACCATTATCCTCGAATATGATGGGGACATCGGCCTCCCCAAATTCTAGAATATTATTATTATATTTTAATATTTTTGAGAAATCATTAATTTACCCCACACAAAAATTATAAAATGGAATCATTTCATCAAATCACTCAACCACCATATTAATTTTTAACTCTATCATCATATGATATATTCTCTTCTCCATATCACTATACACATTCTAGTGTTTTTGGACTCACCAAAAAGCCAATTACAAGTCCCATAAGGTGGTTCTCAAGTAAAATATATTCAATAGGTAAATTAAACCTTTTTCTCTTTCAAATTATTTTTCTATTATACCTTATAGTCGACCATTATCTAATAATGAATAAAAAACCCATTATCTAATATATACTATAATTATGGTTTGTTAAGATAATAGCCTACTTCAAATATTTTCAATAATATTTTTTTTCTTAAAAAAATCATCATCCATATTATGTCTATTCACCACCATCATGGACAATGAGTTTTTTATATCCCTTTAGCACCTTCATTGATGGTCAGAAAACAATTATTATGGTTAATTATGAATTTAAAAACTATATTATATGTATTTTTTAGATTTCTAACTAATATATAGACATAATATTCTATAAATCATAACTAGTTCATGTTGTTTGAAGACCCCTCAACATATCTAAACTTTTATTATTAATGATTGATCTAATGAATCAGATTAATGTTAGAACAAAACATTATATATAGTATGATTAGAAAAAATTAGGTAAATGAATAAAACCAAATTTTATTTATGGATTATTATTAGCATTTTATAATATCTTTTATAATCATTCATAAATTAACTAATTATGAAATCTTCAAACGAACACCCCTAAAAAACGAAATTAGACAAAATAACTCATCTAAATGGCCATAAATGAATTTCATTAAATTATAACAAATAATATATATATTTAATAGGATATGAATTAAATAAATAAAGAATATAATTTTATTATATATGAAATTAATTTCATGTTTAATACACATTTTAATATACGACATGTGATCTCTCTAAATAACTGAATTTATTGATAGGTTACCATTTATCTCTCTCTATACAATAATGTATATCTTTATTATTCTTATATTATACTTACAATGTCTATGTATATGTTCCTAATTTTTTTATCCATATAAATTAATCCTTATTGAATGATCAAATACATTTTTTAAAGTGTCTGGTTCTCAACTCCTCACAATTAGTAGGCCCAATTAAAGAGAACTTCCCAAATTCATATCCATTTTCACGAATAATCAATTAAAAGTTTTAAATATTAAACATTTTCCAAAATTCAAAAATTTTATTAAGAAAAAATAATAGTCAGACTATTCTTTTAAATAAATAATTGTCTATTTTTGTAAATTAATGATCCATTGACATTTTCCCTTAAACCGCACTAAAATTTCTCATTTCAAAATTTTATTATACACTCTTATCCATGTATAATCTTCTGTTTGACATAATTACTCATAATATATTTTTATTTTTATTTTTGGATTTTACAAAAATAAATTAATAACTTCTTCAATTGATACACGTATGATACACCCATTGTATATGCCTTATGACACAATTATTGTACCGATTTAATTCTATAGCTAACAATTATCTTCATTTAGAATATTTTTTTCAATATTCAGAAAACATATACATGGAAATGATATTATTGGTGAATACATACTATAATATAATTAATTATGTAATTTTTCACCTAATGATATGTTGTTTATGGGATTTGGGAGTAACCATAATCAACTATTCGACCTTATCCACCAGGTTCCATAGTCGTGGCAGTTACCTCGACTCGTGTTTATGTCATGTTATATGGTTATTCAAAATATTTATGTTTTCATGACCACATGATCACATACTCTAAATATTAAGATTCCACCTGTTTATTAATGTTCCATTAATTTTCATGTGATCATATTATGCATTTAAAAACATCTGTTATGATTTATTCCTATGTCTATTCACTCAATAATATTTTAATCTCATCACTTTAGTCAATGTAATCCCTATATTATTTTAATTATATGCAGTAGTTGAAAAAATTTATGTATATATTTATAGAATATTAATATAATTAGTTTACTCTATTTATTTTATTTTAATTTTGTGTACCTATAATTTCCATGAAATAAGACTTTACAATCCGGGAGTTTTATTTTATGGCCTTTTTTTCTTAAAATCCAATAATAATATATATAAATGGATAGGGTATCTATAGTTGGTATCTAAGAATTGTCAAGTTATTTTTCTGGAATATTACTAGAACACATTATTAGGAACCACAGATTAAATTATTTTACTGACGATTACCTAGAGTGAACCATTGGGAATCAAAAATTATGGTGGAGTTTTCATTTATATGTTTTTCCTTATATTTTAATAGTTTCTTTTTTATAAACATCTTAGGTAATTATATATACTCTCACATATTTACAACATAGTATATTAACAAAATTATAGGGTTAAATCTCATGAGGGTGTATGAATGTAACATCCTGAAATTTTATAAGGATGTAGTATATCTGATAGCATAAAAGATACACAACATTGAGCTTAAACTAACTACGAGAAAATAATAAATATTATTATTTTTAAATGAAACATAAAACAAAGACATTGAATTTTTTGGTTGAATAATATTAATGAATTGTGAAATATATATGATTCAATTTTTTAATAAAACCATTTTTATTCATTCTTGGGAAATGACTACATATTTTTATTGTTAGTTTATTCTTCAAATATAAGTTGTAATCACTACAAATTTTTTATTTCATTCAATTGTAAGATTAATATAATTATATTATAAACTATCATTAAAATATATTATATAAAATAAGAAAATATTTCTAAATCATAATACGAAATTGTTAAATAGTAAGGCATTGAGAATTTTTAAAAAATGTTAACTTTTAATTGAATAGTAAAAATTTACAATTTTTTTAAAACACGATATCTTTTGTGATATAATTAAAAAATATCAATGAAGAAAAAGATTAATAAACATATTCAAAGACTCATGCATTATAATATGATACAAGTATCTTTAAAAATAATATAGAACATATAAATTATAAATTAATTATTGATATATATATAAAATACATGTTCAGTGTAGACGAAATTATTGTAAAACATTGATAATTAATATTTTACTACATTATGGATATTAATTAAGAGGTAAAAGGACTTTTAATGACTTTATTGTAAACAACCATGATAAAATTAGTATTCTTAATAATTTAATATAATTTATGACCTATAAAACATTAATCAAATCCAAATGCTTGAGAAATACTTATGTATGGTTAGAAATGTAAAATTAACAAATTAAATAATTTGTACTGACATGGGAATACGTAAATATACATAATTAGTTAATATATAGTTGTATCTTGAGAACATTTAAATTATTTTAAATTTTCTAATTTTATTTATCTTTTATATATGAAATATATAACTTTAATTATTTTGCAATTCTGACTCATTGGTTTCTCTAACAAAAGGAAATATAAATAAAATGATAAAAATTAAATTTACAACAACCATAAAATGACTATTTTTCATTTTTTAAAAGTCTAATAGGGTGATTAATTTTTTATAATATTCATATTTGGGGTCAAATTTGAGATCTTTGGTATCTACGTAGTAGACAATATATCCCTAATTTTATATGTATTTAAACGTAATTCAAACAATTCAAATAATGGTTTTAAAAAAGTATAAATTTTTTAATAAATATGGTTTTAGAAGATATGAACAACCGTGAATAGTATTTATAAATATTAATTTTTTACCTTATATGTTAAAATGAATTTTTAATTATTAGATAATAAATAAATTCCAAAAATTCATATACAATAACGAAGAAATAATTATTAAATTAATTTAAAAATAAAATATATTATATTGAAAATATATAAATAAATATAATTTTTGATAATTAAAAGGATATTTTAAAACAATATTTTTATATGATATGTCTTGGATATAGAAAAATAATTGGTTTGAATTTTAATATTTTTAATGATGATTCTAATTTCATAGTAATAAATAGTCTCAAATTTTATTAAAATTTTATTTAATAAATATATTATTTTATTAAAATATTTAAAATAAAAAAAAATTAATTAAGGGAAATGGGGATAAAATATTGCATAAAAATAATCCTTTGTAAATTTATATTCTATTGGGAATAATTTTACTCTAGAATAGATTAAATATTTTTTTAATAATCTAAAAATGTAGTAAGGTTATCGTACAATAAATTATAAAAATAAATAACTTCCATCAATTATTTCCACCACCATGAGGCTTCTATGTAACATACCATGTATGTAATGAATAATAGATATATTTATCTATGTCTATTAATGATTAAGATAGTGTTTTAGAGGCATAAAATGAAAATAAATACAATCTTATGCATGGAATACACTAATATTCTTAAAAGATTGTTTTACTGCCTTTTGATGGAAATCCATTATTAAATATATATTTTGACAATTATATAAGCTATGTTTGTCAAAATAAACTTATTCATTATGATTGGGACAGTGAAATTTAATTTGTGTGAATTTTTGGTATTTTTCTGACAATGTTCTTTTTTTTGATAAATAGTGAAAAATACTGCATTTTACATCAAAACCGCTTTTTCATTTAATTTAATTATATGGTTAGATTATATTTTTAATTGGTCTTAAAGTGTAATATGAATATATTTTTACCATTTAATCCAATGGTGGACATTAGGATTAATTTCACTTTGAAATTGGTCATAAACTAATGCCAGACTTTTCATAGATATTGTTTCAAAAAAACCCGCTATTTGTTTTGACAATGGGAATTATTTTTAAAACAATTATTTCAATTTATGTGTTTAGAATTTGGTAAAATGGATTAAATATTTGGAATCATAAGGTAGAAATTATTTAAGCAAGACTCTTGTTTCTGGACATTATGAATAGTAACGATGGTAATTATCTTTAATTATCTTGATTAATGAGTAATCGGGTTGTTAAGGATAATAAAATGATATCATAATGATACAAAAAGACCACAACATGTGTCCTAACGATACTGTTTGACTCATGGAAGACCATGGGATGCCTTGTGCCAACTTGGGGGCCCCATGGAATCACTTTTGTGAGAATGTGACTTTTTATCTTTTTATTTGTTTAAAGAATGTTAAATGTGACAAAAAATGTATCACCTAAGTAAATTATTTTTAATTTTGTCTACATAAATGATCATTTAGACTATAAATATTCATAAAAAATCTAAACATATTTCCCACAATATTATATTTTTTTTATAATTTTTATACATTATATAAATTAAATTATTTATGACATCATGATGATGCAGCGATGACCTCATTATTTAATGATTTAAATAAAATGGAAAGATAATGTAAAATATAAGACCTAAACATGTCCAAAACCTATTGGATGAGTGTATTTCGAATCCTCATAACCTTATACTCGAAATACATCAATGTGGGATTTTAAAAATCCGAAACTCTTTTGAAAATAAAGTAACCTTTTTTAACTTTACAAGAGTGCCCCTCCTCTCCTCTTATAAAAGGCCCCCACCTCTACCTCCTTACCCACACTCCCAAAGCCTTTGTCTCGGCCAACCCCTGCCAATATTGTCTCTCCACTTCCATATCTTACTCCTTGAATCCTCACTTTGGGCATAAGTCTCCCCAAGTAAGCCTTTGAGCTCAAACCAAAGGGAGTTACCCGATTTTATGGTAATGTCTTCACTTGAGTCCTTTTGTTTTATTTTGCTTATCCAACCCCCTAAACTCTTTTTATTCGTTTCTTTTGTAACATCTCCAGTATCTTCAATATAATAGTATGTTGTTATAAGAAGGATTTGAGCTACACTTACACACACCTACATCTAATAGTTAATGGACATACTGTTTCCGTGGATGGTGAATTTATGCCTCCCGAAATGATGATTGTTCAACATTCTTTTAACACCTCAAAAGGTGGCCATTAAGATGTCACTATATTTATATATGATATTTAATATTTTTATGTTTTCCTTAATCTTCTGTATTTTTTATTTTTGGCATACCTTTATGGTTTCCATTATGGGTAAACGCGATATCTTTATTTAAGGAAGTGCGGACTACCGCCCCCTCAAAGTGATTTGATTCGTTAAATACCATATGTGGGACGTATAAAGGATGGAACTATGATATTATATATGATATTATACTGGAATTATAATATTCCCTTATATCATTATGATTCCATTCTATAAAATACGAAATAAAATGAAAGTAGCGTTCATGTGTACGTACGGCTTACCGTCTCCATGAACGGTGCATTTCATTTCTTACCTCTAAATGATTTTGTAATATTATAAATGCATGTATATACTGGATATATATGATATATACATCATGATTATAATTTTGGATATAATGGATACATGAACAACTTGTAATTATAAAGGGTTTATTTTTGACTCAAGTACCAATGATCGTTAAAACGACTGTTATTAACTTATATAATTACATAGTGTTCGTGACATGGAAATAAGTGATATAAAAGGAATAATGAACATGAAAAAGGTTCTTATGAAAGTAGAAATTAACTCAAGTTTATTATTCAGGACATTAAAGAACGACCGAGTCAAGTCGGACCTGAGAATTGGGACTTCAACTCAATCTCCTTTCATTGAGGCATATTTTGTTTTATACACAACCTTCTTTTATACGGTGTATAAACCCGTTTAACTTTTACGTTTATTCAAAAGGAATATTTTTTATACGAAGCATTTACTAAATGAAAAAAGGGAATGTTTTTGTCGTACGTATGAAGCGACAATGACTTCTCCACCGCCGTGACCATTATTTGAGTTTCGGCTTCCTCTACAAGCCATAATTTTTTTAAAAGAAAAATAAATACCATGTTTTACTTTTCTTTTATTTTGGTATTGAAAATGGTTTTCATAATGTTTTTATATCAATGTGTTGTATTGATATCTTGTGATTGAAATGTGGAAATGTTATGTTTCCTTTATGCATGTTGTATGTGATACGATTATGTTGAGGTTCTTGGGCATTATTATGAAGACGGGTGGTTCCATGATAAACTAAGGGCAGGTTAGCCCGATATAGCTCTCCAATGCATTGGGTAACATGAAGGAGTGAAACATTAAGGTTTTTCCGAAGAGATTTAGGGAATATACTGTGATGGGTATTCCAAACGTAAACAAGACGGTTACTCCCTGCGTAAGAATGTTATGAATACCTCAAGTTACCTTTATGTCTTATTATTTCTATGATTTATTCATGATTTTATGACGTATATTGAAGTGCTTATGTTTTATGGGTAAGGTATGATTTCATTCTTATGTATATATGTGCCCATGTTTCCTTTCCATATTTTTATATCCCTTACTGAGCTTTTTCTGCTCATCCCATGTTTTTTGAAATGTTTTTCACAGGTCAAGGGAAAGGTACATGATATGATGATAGTGTCAAGGAAGTGTCAAGAAAGAATCCATGTTTTATTTTAAATATGTTTCCATTGATGGGAAAAAAGAATACTATCTTTATGTAACCACTTTTTTTATATGTGGAATGTAATGCAAGTTTTATGATATAATTTCCTAAAACTCTAAACCTGCAATGATCCTCAATGTGTAATCTTGTAACAACTCATGATTAAGTTAGTTTTAAGGCTGGGGCCTTATAGTTGGTATCAGAGGTCGGTTTAGATAAATTTATGAGTTAGAATTCTATTAAATAATTATCCAAAAATATTTTTGTGGTCAAATTGAAGTGATATAGTATTTGAAGATTACCATGTTGCTTCATCTAAGACATGTTTGTTCAGAATGATTTTCCGCATGGGAAATAGGGAATCAGTGCTAGGAAGGCATGCCGAAGGAAATAAGCTTCTGAATCAGCATCCTGAGATGGTCGGAATTGGAACTGAACAGTTTGTTACAGTAATGGCGCAGTTGAATCAAGACATTAATGGCGGTGGTATCCATACATGAGATCAGCAAGATCAACCGCAGAGGATAATGTCAGTGGTGGAACATTTCATGAGGCAACATCCCCCATCATTCAGAGGATCATCTGACCCTATGCTAGCTGAAGGGTGGATTAAAGCACTGAAGATGATTTTTGATGTCATGTGGTGTTCATACAATCAAAAGGTTAGTCATTATATTTATCGTTTGGAGGGTGAAGCAGATCAGTGGTGGTCGATGGTTAAAAATATTAGGGAAGCTGATGATATTGATACTCTCGACTGGGATGAATTCAATGGTATGTTTCTTGAGAAGTATTTTCCTAAGGCTGTTCGACTTATGATGGAAAAGAAATTCTTGGAATTGAGGCAAGAGGAAGACTCAGTGGCTGCCTATAAAGAAAGGTTCACTCGATTGGAAAGGTATGCTCCAAATTTTATCCGAGACCTTGATAGTAAAATCAATCGTTTTTACTCAGGATTAAATCCAAAATATTGAAGGGCATTAGCTTCTCGTGACTTTAAAAGTTATGAAAAGCTTGTTCGATGCACTGAGAAGGTGGAAATGGAGTTTTCTAATGATCAAGTGTTCTATAACAACCAACAGAAGAAGAGACAGAGGTGGTAGGAGAAAGGTAATAATTCTTCAAAAAAGTATGACGGTAAGAAAACTAAGTTTCCAGTTTGTGATAAATGTGGGAAAAGGCATGCTGGGGAATGTCTTCTGAATTCTGGAATGTGCTACTGATGTGGTAAGATGGGACATAAGTCTCGTGATTGCACTGGAAATGATTAGGGTGATGGTAAGACCAAATTTGATTTACAGTTAGTGAAATGTTATAAGTGCAATGAGATGGGTCACTATGGAAACGAGTGTCCGACAAAGAGCTTGGGTGATAGGAAGCAGTTAGACTACCAGCAGAAATGGGTGGTGAAATCCTTTGCAACTACTTCAGCAGATGTCAGGCCATCAAATGAAGTTGTATCAGGTACTTTGTTTGCTTTTTCAGATTATGCCACTGTGTTGTTTGATTCGGGGTCTACACATTCTTTCATCTCTGAAACCTTTTCTAGTAAAATGGGAATACCATCTCAAGAAATGACTCCTGAACATTTGGTAAAAACACTTGGGGGAAATGTTGAGGAAAAAAGAATTTATAAGAATCTTCATATCCATATCTGTGGAAAGACCTACTTGCAAACCTTATTGTTCTACCTCTAGTAGAGTTAAATGTTATCCTAGGTATAGATTGGCTCTCTATTTACCATGCTAAGATTTACTATAGAGCTAAATAAGTTTCTTATCAGAAAGACTTTCAGTTTGTGTCCAATAATGAACCCTTACTCGTGATAACTTATCAAGAGGCCAAGAAACTTGTAAAAGATGGAAATGAATGTTACCTTGAACACATCATTGAAAATAAAGGAACTGTTCAGATTAATGATGTGTCAGTGGTAAATGAGTATCCTGATGTTTTTCCTGATGAGTTGCCTTAAATAATACCAGATCGGGAAGTTGAGTTTACTGTTAATTTAGTTCCTGATTCTAAGCCAATTTCAAAACCCCCTTATCGAATGGCTCAAATTGAACTTTTAGAGTTGAAGGAGAAATTGCACGATTTATTAGAGAAAGGTTTTATTCGACCTAGCACATCACCATGGGGTGATCTTGTTTTATTTGATAAAAAGAAAGATGGTTCAATGAGACTTTTCATTGATTATAGAGCCTTGAATAACATCATTGTTAAGAACAAATATCATTTTCCTCATATCGATGATTTGTTTGATCAGCTCCTGGGAGGTCAGTATTTTTCAAATATTGACTTGAGATCGGGGTACCATCATCTGAAGGTAAAGGAAGAATATGTTCCGAAGACCGCGTTTCATACAAGATATGGACATTATCAATTTGTAGTAATTCCTTTTTGGATAACCAATGCACCTGCTGTATTCATGGACTTAATGAATAGAATTTTCCATGAGTTCTTGGATAAGTTTGTGGTGGTCTTCATTGATGATATTTTGGTGTTTTCTAAATGTAAAGAGGAGCATGAAATACATTTAAGGATTATATTGAAAACCTTAAAAGAAAATAAACTATATGGAAAATTCAGCAAGTGTGAGTTTTGGTTGCAACAAATTTCTTTCCTTTGTCACATTGTTTCTAAAGATGTGACAACTGTTGATCCTGCAAAAACAAAAGTTGTTGAAGAATGGCCATGACCCAAAAATGTAACAGAGATTCGTAGTTTACTTTGATTGGTACGATATTACCGAAGGTTTGTTAGAAATTTTTCACGGTTATCTAGTCCAATGACTAAGCTAACTCGGAAGGGTGTTAACTTTATCTGGACAAAAGAATGTGATGATTGTTTTTAGGAATTGCAAAGAAGATTGGTGAATGCTCCAGTTTTGGAACTACCTTCCAGCAATGGTGAGTTTTTTATATACAGTGATTCTTCATTGAAAGGACTTGGTTGCGTCCTAATGCAGAATGATCAGGTAATTTCTTATGCTTCATGACAGTTGAAAACTCATGAGGTAAATTACCCTACACATGATTTGGAATTAGCTGTTGTTGTTTTCGCTTTTAAAATTTAGAGGCAGCATTTGTATGTAGTAAAGTGTGAAATATATTCTGATCACAAAATATTAAAGTATATATTCACTCAGAAAGAGTTAAACATGAGACAGAGGATATGGCTTGAGTTAATCAAGGATTATGATTTTACAATTCATTACCATCCGGGAAAATAAAATAAAGTGGCTAATGCTTTGAGTCGAAAAAGTTATGCTTCATTAGAAATGTTGTGTTTGGAACGTGATCCTTTGGTTAAGGATTTGATGAAATTTGTCATAGAAGTTGTTGGTGCAGAAAGTTCTTTTGTTTTGTTTCAGGTATCAGTGAGATCATCTCTATCAGATAGAATCAAGCAAGCACAGAAGCAAGACAGTGAGTTACAGAAAAAGGCAGTGCTGGTTCAGAAAGGTAAGTTGCCTGAATTCAACATTGATAATGATTTCGTTTTGAGATTTGGGAAGAGATTGTTTGTGCCATGTGATTCACAATTGAAGAGAGAGTTGTTATGTGAAGCTCATAGTTCTCCATTTTATGTTCATCCTGGCAGTACTAAGATGTACATAGATCTGCGTGAGTATTACTGGTGGGATGGAATGAAAAGAGATATTTCTGATTTTACTGTGAAGGGTTTGACATGTCAACAGGTTAAAGCAGAGCGGCAGTTACCGAAAGGGATGTTTCAGCCTTTGCCAGTACCAGAGTGGAAATGGGAGAATATATCCATGGACTTTGTTGTGGTATTACCGAAGACATCTCGTGATAATAATGCAGTCTAGGTTATTGTTGATCACTTGACTAAATCTGGTCATTTACTTGCTATACAAGATACTTTTTCCCTAGATCAACTTTCCTATTTGTATCTTAATGATATAGTCAGGTTATAAGGAGTTCCTCTATCCATTGTATCTGACCGCGATCCCAGGTTCACTTCTAACTTTTGGAAAGGCCTTCAGAAGTCGTTGGGTACTAAATTAAATTTTAGTACAGATTTTCATCCTCAATCAGATGGGAAGTCAGAACGAACAATTCAGACCTTGGAGGATATGCTACGAGCTTGTTCGATGGATTATCAGGGATGTTGGGACCAACATCTTTCTTTGGTTGAATTTTCATATAATAACAGTTTTAATCCTAGTATACAGATGGCACCATTTCATGCATTATATGGGAAGCGGTGTCGAACTCCAGCTTTCTGGGATGAAGTGGGTGAAAGGACGTTGATGGGACCAGAATTGGTAGAAGAGATGGTAGAAAAAGATCAGCTGATTCAGAAACACACGAGAACATCTCAGAGCAGGCAGAAGAGTTATTCAGACAACACGAGTAAGGATCTCTCTTTTGAGGTAGGTGATCATGTTTTTCTCAAAGTATCACCATGAAAAAGTGTGATGCGATTTGGTAAGAAAGGAAAGTTGAGTCCAAGGTTTATTGGACCATATGAAATTCGGGACAGAGTTGGATCAGTTTCATACCGAGTGGCTTTACCTCCGAGTTTATCTTAGGTACACAATGTTTTTCATGTTTCGATATTGAGAATGTATATGCCAGATCCATCTCATGTTTTGAGTCCAGAGGTAGTTCAGCGGGAAGAGATCCTATCTTATGAGGAATAACCAGTCCAGATTTTCGACCACAGGGAGCAAGTGTTACGGAATAATGTGATTAACTAGGTAAAGATTTTGTGGAAAAACCACATGATGGAAGAGGCAACATGGGAATCTGAAAATGCAATGAGGGATAAGTACCCCCATTTATTTGATAAGTAAATAAATTGTGGGGACACAATTTTCTAAAGGGGGGAAGGATGTAACATCCCAAGTAATTAATGAATAATATATATTTTTATCTATGTCTATTAATGATTATGATAGTGTTTTATAGGTTTAAAATGAAAATAAATGCAATCTTATGCATGGAATACACTAATATTCTTAAAAGATTGTTTTACTGCCTTTTGATGGAAAAACATTTTTAAATCTGTATTTTGACAATTATATAAGCTATGTTTGTCAAAATAAACTTATTCATTATGATTGGGACATTGAAATTTACTTTGTGTGAATTTTCGGTATTTTTCTGACAATGTTCATTTTTTTAATGAAAAGTGAAAAATACTGCATTTTACATCAAAACTACTTTTTCATTTAATTTAATTATATGATTAGATTGTATTTTTAATTGGTCTTAAAGTTTAATATGAATATATTTTTACCATTTAATCCAATGGTGGTCATTAAAATTAATTTTACTTTGAAATTGGTCATAAACTAATGCCAAACTTTTCATAGATATTGTTTCAAAAAAACCCGCTCTTTGTTTTGACAACGGGAATTATTTTTAAATCAATTATTTCAATTTCTGTGTTTGGAATTTGGTAAAATGGATTACATATTTGGAATCCGAAGGTCCAAATTATTTAATCAAGACTCTTTTGTTTTTTGACATTATGAATAGTAACGACGGTAATTATCTTTAATTATCTTGATTAATAAGTAGTCGGGTAGTTAAGGATAATAAAATGATATCATAATGATACAAAAAGACAACAACATGTGTCCTAAGGCTACTGGTTGTCTCATGTCCGACCATGGGATGACTTGTGCCAAACTTGGGGGCCCCATGGAATCACTTTTGTGAGAATGTGACTTTTTATCTTTTTATTTTTTTAAAGAATGTTAAATGTGACAAAGAATGTATCACCTAAGTAAAATATTTTTAATTTTGTCTACATAAATGATAATTTGGACTATAAATATTCATTAGAAAGCTAAAACTATTTCTTACATCATGATAGTTTTTTTATAATTTTTAGACATTAAATAAATTAAATTATTTATGACATCATGATGATGCAGCGATGACCTCATTATTTAACGATTTAAATAAAATTGAAAGATAATATAAAATCTAAGACCTACACATGTCCAAAACCTATTGGATGAGTGGATTTATAACCCTCATCACCGTATCCTCAAAATACATCAATTTGGGACCTTTAAAATCTGAAACTCTTTTGAAAAAATAAAGTAACATTTCGTAACATTACAAGAGTGCCCTTCCTCTCCTCTTATAAAAGGCCCCCACCTCTACCTCCTTACCCACACTCCCAAAGCCTTTGGATCGGCCAAACCCTTCCCATTTTGTCTCTCCACTTCCCTCTCTTACTCCTTTAAGCCTCACTTTGGGCAGAAATCTCCCCAAGGAAGCCATTGAACTCAAACCAAAGAGAGTTACCCGATTTGAAGGTAATGTCTTCACTTTAGTCCTTTTGTTTTATTTTGCTTCTCCAACCCCTAAACTCTTTTTATTCATTTCTTTTGTAACAAATCCAGTATCTGCAATATACTAGGATATTTTTAATAAGAATGATTCGAGCTACACTTACACACACAAACATCTAATGGTTAATGGACATACTGTTTCCGTGGATGGTGAATTTTTGCCTCCCGAAACGATCATTGTTCAACATTCTTTTAACACCTTCAATGGTGGCCATTAAGGTGTCACTATATTTATATATGATATATAATATGTTTATTTTTTCTTTAAGCTTCTGTATTTTTTTATTTTGGGCATACCTTTTATGGTTTCCATTATGGGTAAACATGATATCTTCATTTAAGGAAGTGCGGACTACCACCCCCTCAAAGTGATTTGATTCGTTAAATACCATATGTGGGACGTATAAAGGATGTAACTATGATATTATATATGATATTATACTGGAATTAAAATATACTTTTATATAATTATGATTCCATTCTATAAAATACGAAATAGAAATGAAAGTAGCATTCATGCGTATGTACGACTTACCGTCTCCATGAACGATGCATTTCATTTCTTACCTCTAAATGATTATGTAATATTATAAATGCATGTATATACTAGATATATATGATATATACATCATGATTATAATTATGGATATAATGGATACATGAACAACTTGTAATTATAAAGGGTTTATTTTTTACTCAAGTACCAATGATCGTTAAATCGACCGTTATTAACTTAAATAATTACATAGTGTTCATGACATGGAAATAAGTGAAATAAAAGGAATAATGAACTTGAAAAAGATTCTTAAGCAAGTAGAAATTTACTCAAGTTTATTATTCAGGACATTAAAGAATGACTGAGTCAAGTCAGACCTAAGGTATGGGAATTCGTCTCAATCTCCTTTCATTGAGGCATATTTTGTTTTATACACAACCTTATTTTATACGGTGTATAAACCCCTTTGACTTTTACATTTATTCCAAAGGAATCTTTTTTATACGAATAGTTTACATAACGACAAAAGGGAATGTTTTTGTCCTACGTATGTGGCGACAATGACTTCTCCTCCGCCGTGACCATTATTTGAGTTTCGGCTTCCTCTACAAGCCATACTTTTCTTTAAAAGAAAAATAAATACCATGTTTTACTTTTATTTTATTTTGGTATTGAAAATGGTTGCCATATTGTTTTTATATCAATGTTTTTTATTGATATCTTGTGATTGAAAGGTGGAAATTGATATGTTTTCTTTATGCATTTTTTTGTGATACGATTATGTTGAGGTTCTTGGGCATTATTATGAAGATGGGTGGTTCCGTGATAATCTAAGGGCGGGTGAGCCCGATATAGCTCTCCAATGCATTGGGTAACGTGAAGGAGTGAAACGTTAAGGTTTCTCCGAAGAGATTTAGGGAATATACTGTGATGGGTATTCAAAACGTAACCAAGAGGGTTACTCCTTATGTAAGAATGTCATGAATGCCTCAAGTTACCTTTATGTCTTATGATTTCTATGATTTATTCATGATTTGATGAGGTATGTTAAAGTGCTTATGTTTTATGGGTAAAGTATGATTTCATTCTTATGTATATATGTTCCCATGTTTCCTTTCCATATTCTTATACCCCTTACTGATCTTTTTATGCTCATCCCATGTTTTTTGAAATTTTTTTCACAGGTCAAGGGAAAGGTACATGATATGATGATAGTGTCAAGGAAGTGTCAAGAAAGAATCAATGTTTTATTTTAAATATGATTCAATTGATGGGAAAGAATAATACTATCTTTATGTAACCACTTTGATTATATGTGGAATGTAATGCACGTTTTATGATCTAATTCTCTAAAACTCTAAACCCGAAAAGATCCTCAATGTGTAATCTTGTAATAAATCAATAATAAGTACGGTTTAAGGCTGGGGCCTTATATTCTAGATCTACCATCCTAAATAAAATTATATAATCCTAATCCATATCCACATTATAGTGTTTATCGAATCACAAAAAAAATTATGTACACTAATTAGGTTTCCAAGGGGCCCATATTCATGTGGTAAAGTCCACATTATTTCTATTTTAAATTCAATATCTATTATACTTTATCCTCACCGCATTATTTGATGTTTCATGATAAATCTATTATATATATATATATCTTAATTTTAATATTTTAATCTAATATCCATCATCAAATATATCCTCTTATCTTTTTATTCTAAAAAATTAAAATGTCACCCACGAAATATAAATTATCTACAGTTATGGATAATGTTTTTTGGTTTCCCAATACAGCCTTTATTTATTGTAATAAATATATTATTATGGTTAAAATTTATTGTAATAATTTTAATATAACATATTTCAGGTTATGAAACTAATTTATATATATAACCTTATATAAAACAAAACATGTTTGTGATGGATGAAAAATCGCTAAAATAAGTTATGCATTTATCATTAATATTTTATCCAATGAATCATCTCCATGATAGAATGAAAAATTATTATTGGTACCATTTAAGAGACTGGTGGTTCCTTAATATCAAATAATTTATCTTCTATAAAAATAGTAAAATTTTATTTTAGATTTCATAATTATACAGAAATTAACCAATTAAGAAACCGTGAAACGAATGTTCTTGGAACAACGCAATTAAACATTACAACTCATCAAAATGGCCATAAACTATGTTAATGAAATTATAATAAACAAAATATAAAATTTAAAGGTCATTAATTATATTAATAATTAATATAATTTCAATTTCCATAAAAATATCTTCTAGTACAAAACACATTATGATTAAAATAATGGATCTCTCTGAACTGCCATGTTTACCCCCATGTTATGACTTCTCTCTATTTACACCATTGTATCGACTCATTAATCATATATAGTTATCCTAAAATTGGTTTATAAGTTCTATAAAAATTTATCCCAATCAAATTGTTGTTATTTTATGGGGTAAATACTTGTTTAAAATAGCTACCTTGTCAATTCCTCCTAATCAGCAAGCTTGATTAATAGAAACATCGTAATTTTATACAAATTTAATGTTTGATACATTATTTGAAGAAATAAAAAATATTTCGATTATATCACCAATTATTTCATGAAAAAATATCTTATTTCATAATTGGTTTTATAGACAAGTTTATTCCTTTTTCCCCCTTAACGAGTCTTTAATATTGTTCCTTAAACATTACTATGGTGGCTCATTTCTGATGTTTCCTATACAATATTTTTTATATATTCACTTTATTTGTACATAATCATTCATGATATAATATTAATTTATTTATTGTTTATAAATTAGTTTCTATCATATTTTATGGCTCCCATTATTATATACCCCATGGAGATTCCTTATGAGAAGATTTTGACATCCATCTCAATCCATTAGAAAACAATATGCTTATTCCTTCTATTTGATTCATTATGTGGAAGATATATGAATGAATCTGTTAATATGGATGCTCCTTGAAAAAACTCTAATTCATCATTTAATTTCTAGTCTCCTGATTTTTCAGATATAACATTAGGGAGTAACCCAAATCCATTATGGGACTTTGTCCACCATTTGATATTGTTCTAACTTTTGGATCTAACTCATATTTCAGTCTTGTTATATATTTCTTCCACATTCCTATGTTTCATTGATAACATGATCCCATGTTATATATGTTATTATTCCATTAAATATTCACGTGACATTCCTTTTTATGTCATCATTTTATTCCGTCTAAACCATGTCCTAGGCTTCATTCCTATGTTTCTTCCCTTACGTGGATTTTTAGTTAATAACTATTGTATATGTATCCATTGTCTATCCTATGATGATAGAGGATATCAAATAAAGATAGGGTATAATTATGTATGAATAATATAATGTGTTTTATTATACATACATGTTTTCAATTTCATGTACATAGTCATAGGATTCTACAAGACTTTATGATCCTTAGATTTTAATCGAATGTTAATAATACTTAAAATCAGGTAATATTGTCTGTAAAAGTATATGGTCAATATATTTAGTTCATTTTTTAGTTGAAATGTTATTTTAGGAATAATACATTTAAATATTATAGAAAAAACGTTAATGTTATTGATAGACTTTAGAGCAACATAATGGTTAATGACATTTGAATAATTGTCACATAATATTGTTATAATTTTTGGATGATATTTAAAAACTAAATAAATTTTATTAAAATACTTGGAAATAATATTTTCAATTATATATTTTATTTTCTAGATTTACATAATTACATTTCTAGGAACATTATTTGAATTATACTAATATAGGATCGAAAAATAAATACCCACATTCATAGTGACAATTCATCACATCAAGAATGGTCGTGGGGTATGAACACATAATAGAATGACGATAAGGGTTTATCTCCTACCATTTTCCAATATGAATTCCTAGATAATATTTCTTCATGTAAAACATTTGAATAAAATATTAATAATAAAATAGTGTTCTTATTTTTTTTATATTAATTTAATATATTGTTTAACTTGTGATAACTAAAATGGTATTGGGAATGAAATAAAAGTAGGAAAAAATAAATTCAACTATTTTATGAATATTATGATAAGTTAAATGTAAATTTAAGATATTCATAAATAAAAATATGTTTTTGAATATTCATTTCATAGTGTAAGGGTAAAATTTTAAAATGATTGATGAACAACAGAAGGATGGAGAATCTATTATGAAAAAGAAATGATTTATGTCAGAATATTTAATTATATTCCTAGAAAAAAATTCCTAACCTATTGGAAGAATATCGTGAAACAAAAATGTTATAAAATTAAAATAGTTTTAGATAAATCTTACAATCATTTAAATCAACAAAATTTTTTGTTTTGTATTCCCTTAACCTTCCAATAACTACTCACTTTATGGGAATCAATGGCCTCAAAAACAATATATTATTATTTTATCCTTTCATCCATGTTAGTACCTTCAAATTTCATCAATTTTCATGCACTTATAAACATAGTTATATATTATTCCATAAGAATATAATACTTCCCTTAATCTCTTATTAAGATGATTGTTTATTAATAGTTGTTATGATGTGAGTTTTCAAAAAAATAATGTTCAAATATGAAACACATGATTTATTTGATCATGTTTAAATAGAAATGGATTAAAATTATTTTAGGTTTGAATAATGTAACACCCAAAAGCTAAAAAATATGAACACTGTATTTGATTCTGTATACGATAAAAAACACCAAGCTTAGTAGAAGAAATAAAACCATGAGAAATTTATACATATATTATTTAATACAATTATATCTCAAAAATATATTTAGTTAACCTCAACATTGAATTTATCTTGTGTTACATGGAGAAAGTATTTTCTTTGAGAGTTTTTGTTACATACAAGATTGAGTTTTACTGAAAAAAATTATAATAATAATAATATTATTATTTAATATGATAAATAACACCAAACCATTGTTTTTGAGTGTAAATATAATATTAAATAAAATATTCAAATATTTAGTTTACACACAATTATTATATATATTTGGATTATTAATATAATGAGAGTCATTAAAAATAAAAAAGAATTAATTTCTGAAAAACCTTATTGTTCATAAAAAATTTATATTTTCACTTTGGCTATTTAATATAAAATTAATTTTTACAAATTTTTGAATTTTTATATGTTAAAACTATAGACATTTTTAAATTTATAATATCGAAATCTTCTTATGTTTATTTTTGGGTTCTTTTAAAAAAAGATAATTTTTGGTTGAATATTGAAAAATACAAATATTTTTATTTATAACTACTGTTTGGTTTGAAATATTTATAAGGATAAATTATATTTGAAATTATTTTAAATTTAATTTATTTTTAATTCATTATCATTAAGTCCATTTTATATTATTTTAATCATTTTAATATTTAAATTTTATTTAATAACATTATAAAATGTTGAACATTTTGAGTTTGAAAATATGTAATCTCATTAATTCTATAAGATTTATTTTAAATTTATTTTTTCAAGAATATATTAAATGTAATTGGAAACAACGATTACATATATTTAATTTAAATAATTTATAACTATTTAAAAATTTTAGTATATTTTATTGTAGAAAATGTAATAGTGAAAAGAATAAATACTATTTATATTTTTTATGTTAAAAATGGGTTTACCACCAATTAAACTAAACAAGATAAGGCATAAAATTTCCAATAAACTGTTTGAAATTGCATTGTATATACATTTTTTCCCATATCAATTTATTGATTCATAATAGTTCCTTAAAAGTATGTTTTGAGATGAAAAACATGTTTGTAATTCATTGTTTCAAATATGATAAGTGTGCCACTCACCTCATATATAAAAACCCACCACCCTCCACTCATATTTACCCATTCCAACCATGGAAGGATTTGATGAAAACCTATGGGTGTTACCTGATAAAGATGTGATATTCTTCAACAATTTTTTTTATTTTATTTCTCTATACACCTCATTCAATTATTAATAGCCCATTATGATATAATAAATTTTAAATAATACCCATAAAAATAAATATTTATAAAAGAATAAGGACCTATAACCATCCCCACTTCAATAAAATGGGTTATAAATCAACCATTTGTGTGTTAGGTAGACTAACGCCTCACAAAGTGAGTTCATTATGTTTTCCATTAATTTATTTGATTTTTCAGTATTATTTTCTATTATATATATATCTATATGATAATTAAAATATAATTATACATTTTTAGTAATTATATTATATGTACATTTTATTTTCCATTTCAGAGGGGATACGAAAACAATGCTCTTGTGTATAATGTTTTTCCACCTTCCAAAGAAATGTGATATAGTTTTCAATAATGATTTACATGAATGGAAATAAATATAATATTTGTGTATATATGTAATATAAATGAAATAGTTATAATATTTATTACATATTTATAATTTAGAAAATATTATATATCATTAATTTTAATAACTAAAAAAGTAAAACATTCTTTGTATATGCATGGACAACCACATTCATAATGCAATGTGACTCTCTTTCATTAACAAAACATTCCTAATGCAATTGTATTGTTTATATGCCATTATTAATATTATATTCAATGAAATTGTATTGTATATATCAATTATTAATATTATTTAATTATAACATACTAAATAAATTCTTTTCATAATGATCATTAAAAAATAGAAATGTTTCTCAATCATACATAAAACCTACCATCTAAAGGATTACAACACAAATCATTTTTCAAATCCATCATTCATTATTTATTTAAGAAGAAACATTAATTTAAAAAATATTCTAATAATGTAATGAATATTATTTTTCATATGATATAAATATATAATATTCCCATGAACCACATCTCTCATGACACTACAAAAATGAGAAAATAAGAAAATTAGCTACCAAAACAATAGATATAATGAATGATAATAAAAAATTGGTGATACGATAATATAAGAGGATCATATATTATATTATAAATATTAATATAGTTATTTAATAAGTAAATAGATATTTTAAAACCACCATACATTAGGTTAAATCAATTTTAATAAAAAAGATTCAAGAGGTAAGAGATTTCATCTCAATTTCATTTCATTGAGGAGTATTTTATTTTTATACCCATATTTTTTATGGTTAATATAACTAATGTATAAAATTATACATAATGACTTTTTAATATTTAATTGTTTTTTGTTTGAATTTGAATAATTTAACCCTTGGGGATTTTACATTGAATTTACCAATCAATAAATAATTTCATAATTCAATTTATTTTTAATTGGTTTTATTATTTCTTCCTAGTTGTTGCCATTATATTGTTTTCTCTATAATAATTGTTATTATATAATATTTTATATAAAATTTATTTAATTTGGATTAATTATGAAAAAAATATTTATTCTATTACTAGTTCTCACATCAATGTTATGATCATTGTAAGGTTTTATTTAACAATATCATTTTAATTGAGATTGAATATTCTTGAATTTTAGTTGAAGGAAATTATTTTACAACGATATTAATAATCCTAATGAATATTTTCCTCCTTTGGTAATCTATAATATTTTTAAATGAAATAAAAATTATCATATATTTTTTACAAATTATAATTTATAAAATTGTTATAAAAAATCGGACTACATTTCACTCTTAGTTCGTAAATATATTTTCAACCAAATCAGTGTTTTATAAAAATGTTTAAAAAATTCTTTCAGATTTTTAAAAATTATTTTTTAAATATATATTTACAAAATTATTATTTTTACATAATTTTTTCTAAGAAATATTCTTTTCATTTTCTAATAAATATTTTATTATATGTAGTTTATAGTGAAAAATTTATGTTTTTTAAATTTGTAAAAAATGTTTAAAATTACCCTTAACATGAACATAATTTCATTGAATATTATTCTTAATTTTTACATGTTTGTGTTTGAAGAAATTTATTTCCATATTATTCTAGAAATTCATAGTTTTTAATATTGATTTACAATGAAAAGGATTTTAAAATTTTGTTTTTAGTTTTAAAAATTGATTCAAAAAAATGGAAATGATATTTTCTCAACAATATTTTTAAATATCCCGTTATGGTATTTATATTCATCATTTAAAACATCCCATCATATTAAATATACTGCACTAGGGATCGAGATTATTGATTTTATATATATTCACCCTTTATATGGTTTATGATTATTTTGATCAATGATTTTATTCAAATTCAATTCCTTCATTCATTTTTATTGTAATTAACTTTCCATTTAAATATCCACATTCCTTTGATTAATAGAAATTAAACTTCCCCTATATATCCATATTATTTTTCATGTATATTTTTAATTTTTATACCATATATTATCTCAATGTACAATGTTCTATATTAAAAGTCATTTATTTATCCAATGATAAATAAGGCACATTGTTTATGGATTAAATATTTTATTATATATTTTAGGAATTATTTGTATATTCTAAACATGACAGGTTCCCGATCATAGATATCCCTCAATGCATTAGTAGTCTCATGAGAATAATATATAGGAAATCCTTTGTTATATGGGTTTCAACACATCTGTTTTAATAATTATGAAGGGAATATCATGATGGTAAAGGTATCATTTTCCAAACATATCATGTATAATAATAATAATTAATATCAATCATTAAATATTCAGTTACTATTATCCTTGATATTTTATCAATGATAATACTTCTGGATGCATTTCATTCATAGTTATTGATTATATGGCATGTGTTCACAATTAATAGATTTTCCATATTGATTATGAAATATACATTTACTATATTAATGTTATTGACAAAATATAATGTGTTTCTAGTTTTTTACATGTCCATATTGATTATAATCAAATATATTTTCATAATGATATTATATATGGAAATTATTCATTATCATTATATTTATTAGATGGAATGTGAGTTAAGTTATTTACCATTATATATTGATCATGATTGTTGATTAATGATTTATTCCTATGTAATTAAACATTACTCATAATTACAGATCACCCTTATATATTTCCTTTTATGGAATCTGAAATGTTTTATATGAATGTAATGAAATGATTTGATATATGGAATGATGGTGTTCTCGTAAAAAATTATGTTATAATTTTTTTTCAACTGAAATGATAGAAATATGAATGTATATTGTTTATGAAGAATAATAAAATACTCAGTCCTTTTTTAATTTTATTCATTATATCATATTCTAATGTGATAAGGTTGGAATTGGTTGTAGGCTACTCAGTTTGGGGTCACTATTGATATGTGTGTACCTTCACCTATACGAAGCAATGTGTTCCCTTTGTCATATTTATGTCAAATTTCTAGTTAAAATGATGGAAAGTACAAATATATGATATCTATAAAAAATATGATTCATTTATATAAACATATTACTGATTTATTCTATTTTAAATTGATAATTCCAACTATGTTGATGTTTGGAATACCACCTCTACAACGTGATGTGATTTATATTAAATTTTCCTCTAATATTATTGGGAAAATTTATGGAAATATTGAATGAATATGAAATTTATAATATGTTAATTATTATATAAAGGTAATCAATTATCTAGTTTTTTCATATCCCATTTTATAAAATTGAAAATTACATTCATTTTTATGTCCAATTTACAATCATTATGAATCCATGTGGTCTACTTTTCAAGACAACCTTATATAAATTCGTATTAAGGAATATATAATGTATAAATATGATAATTTTTTTATGATTTTATAAATATTGTAATAATAAACCCTTTTCCATATTCATCTCAATGATGTGGTTTTTAGGTTGTAAACTCAAGGACTCTAAAATATCCTAGGTGAACCTAATAATTTTTTATATTAAATAAGTCATTGTAGTTAATGAAATAATCAGAATGAAGAAAATTGAAGGAGAATGAATTTTTTTAAGGTAGTATAAATCTAAAATTATTTATCATTATGGAGTTTGAGAATATACATCGATTTATGGTACGTAATGTAAGGTATTATCCATTAGAGATATATTTTAAATGATTTATAATCTTAATTTCCCATATATATGTTATTTTAATTTAATAATTAATTTTTATATTTATGTTTCTATTTTTTATAATTATATTTATAGAATATATTTTTCATTACTTATAAATTTCATTAATTGAATATTAGGAATAAAATATATATGGATAAATCTATAATATTTTTATTAGAGTGAAAATAATATTTTTTAACATATATATCATGAAATTTATTTTTTCCTTTAATTCTATTTATTGAAATAAAAATTTCATTACATGTTTTGATGGTTATTTTCGACGAATTTTTCTGCAATGTTAAAAAAAGTTTATTTTATAAATTATTCTAATGTAATAAAATAATTTTTTTCATCATTAGGATATAAAAAATATGTTTTTTTCATAATGGTTCAAATGTGATTTTAAAGGATATTATAATGAAAAAGGGAAAGACTGAATTTTTTGTAATTGATATGTTATATGAAAATGATATAGGATGATTGGTTATCATATTATAAACAAAGATGATGGGTTAACTAAATATATTTATCTAATGCATTGTGTAATTAATTGTGTTCAATGGTGATAAACAGTGGGTACAACCATGTAGGTTAATCATATAGAATTAAATGATTAATATTTATTTTGAAATTGGTGAAAAATAATTGAACACATGTAATAATTTTTATTCAATAATTTACAAAATATTTTACAAGATAATGGGGTTTTAATTAATATTATTTATTTCTTATGTATATGAATTATTATAAAAATAATTTGAACTAAATTATTTTTCCATGAAAGGTGTTTATGAGTTTTTACATTCTTCTTGTATCCATAATTAAATTTACATGATTTAAAATGGGTTTTAATGGTTTTATTTATTTAAACGAATAATTTTCCATTTTGATATTCTATATTTGTTTTCTTATTTTTTATTTTAAAAAGGGTAAACATCTTCCCTGGTTTCCATGTTACCAACAAGAATAAATGGATTACTGTGTTTTTATATTTGAGACTAATCATTGGTGTTCCGATCACATATTTTCATATTTCATCAAATGATCCAAATATTTGTATATCATTCATTATGAAAATATTTTTATTATATTTAATAATCATTATGTAATAAAATTGAAATGATTTAAAAAAAATTTACAAGAGAAGGCTTTGTTTTTGTGTATAAAATGATTACTATTTGATCTTATCAACATTTTGATGTAGTTTGTTAGAAAATTCAATAAAAGTTTTATCTAAAGTGAGATTATAAAAGTCATAGTGTGAAACCCAAATAAAAAATATAGTAATATTTTCTTTAATAAGGCATAACTTTTTATAGATGAAATAGTTAAATGATTAAAAATATTTTTTAAATTACATGATATTTGTTATGATTAAATGGATAAAAATTTTAGAATATTTTTGAAAAAATATATATTATTTTCAAAATACAATGTCTTGAATAGAATAATATTTCCCTTAAATGAATTGGGTAAGAATCGATATCTCATGAGATAATAATGAATATAATGGGGATGAAACCTAGTTATATTAGGAGATATATATATTATGATTGTATTTAGAGCGAACCTTGAGTTATGAAAATTGAAATAGTGCTTGAGGGAAATATACCATGATATTCATAGACGTTATCCATTAAAAAATAAATATTTTATACACATATGTGTATGAAACAAACTCATTCCTTATACTTATAATACAAAAACAGCTCATGAATTATTATTGATGATTACACATACATATATATATATATATATATAATTTAATGAAAAATAGTTATTACATGATTCATGACTAATGGACTTTGATTGATTGATAATAGATAACATTCATTAATTATTATCATGTGATAAAAACCTTACTCTAATATTGTGTTCACTTTTGGTCATTGAATGATATGTTATATTTTTATCATTATAGAGCATCTTATCTCACCCATTCTGATGTTCGAATTACCTAGATTAGTATGAAGAGTATTTTTTTATCTCTGTAATGTGAAATAATAATAAAATTGTCTGAGATGTTGATGATCATTCAAAAAACATAATAATTATATATGTAGACATTAATGGATATAGTGTATTATAATAATGGGGTGTGTATTTTTTTAAATGAATGAAATATTTATAAATTAAATTGTTACCTTTATATATGTAATGTTTTATCACCTTAGTTGGTAATAACTAAATATATAGTTATTTATTAGGAACTAGATTATATAAAATTTTTAAAATTGTAGTAGACAGTTATTTTCATAAGATATCATCCTAAGGAGTTTTTAATGTATACATTTTCTTGGTTCCTAGTGATGGGATAATTTAATGAAATAAAAAATTAGATTCAAATTGTAATATGAATAATACAAAGGATGAAAACAAAAAAAATGACTTTTTTCATCAACAAGATCATTACCTACAGTACGAAAACATGGATTTTCGACACACTTGTATGAAAATACAATGGGATATGATTTTGTAAATTAATATTCAATATATAAAACATTATGAATAATGAGTTAGTAGATTCATTTAAAACCTACTACGAACCGAATTTTAAATATTACAAAAAAAATGTTCTATAGTTTTCAGAGAATAATTTGTAATTTGTGACATTATAGTTATTACATTCATTATAATATGATTTCTCACTATTCATTTTTTTACCTATTGTAATATTTTTTGTTTTAGTCAATGAATGAGAATAGAAGGAAATAAGATGAAAATGGGTTTCAATAAAAATTAGGTGCTTGTATGAATGAGAAACAAATCGTGATATAATCTAGGGTGAAAAATATTATGGTTACTCATAGCCTATAATCGCGATTTATGCCTGATAACCTAAACCTGGATGAGTTTCATAACAATGAAAATAAGAGAAAAATCTAGCTTCATTTGAGTTCAGTTGATGAACAATATAGAATATAGATGATTAGAATTCATAGATTCCATTTATTTGGTCTAAATCTCTAATGTAAAAGTATTATAGGAATGTTAATAATTTTTTTCTGTAAAATAAGAGAACAGATAAAATAAGTAAAGACATAAAATGATGATTACAATAGAGAGGAATAATTTCTATACAAATTTACCACTAATAGTTCGTTATCATAAATATGGGGAACATAGAAATTATATTTATCACTGAACTCATATAATGGATAACTACAGAACCCCAAATACATATGCTTATAGAACTAGTTTTGAAACACATAACATAAAAAAAACCCATTTTTAAGAAAACATTATAATATATTTCACGTGTTTATATTCCATGGACCAATAAGTAGAGTGTTTTATATAATTATAAGTATATATAATAGGTATAATATCATGTGTTCCTTTTAAATGAAATATTTTTCTTCACACTATATCATAATTTAATAAATCTTTAATAATTCATCGATATCACAAATATATGTTCCTATATGATACTCTTATAATATAACTATAATTAAAAATTTATTTTATGACCAATTAAAATTGAAACCTGAGAAAGGGTTAATCTCAAATTATCTATAAGGAAAAACATTCTAATAAAGAATAACATTACTGACATTAGAGGAAACATGATATCATATTGATCTTGGAATTTAAAAATTGAATGTAATTATATAAGAGCATTAGATAAGCATGATCATGACATAAAATTATGAAAAAATAGGTTCGGGAAATAAAATAAACATGATATTATTATCATTATGCAACGATCCATTCATCATAAATACAATATAGATGTATTGGATAGCTACCCACTATTATAGAAATTTTGTATCTTTGTCCACAAAATAGGATATATTTTAATACACAAATAATTTCCAATCCATTAGATGAATATATAATTCTTGGATAACCAATCACATAAAGAATATCATACTTATGAGTGGAAAATATTTTCACTAAAACTATCATTAAATACAATGGAAATAAAATACGCAGTATATCCATTTCATGTTGTCCCCTATAAAGGCATTTCTAATTTGATCAATTAGCATGACATAATAAACCCATGAAAATAAATGGGTGTCCATTCGGTGTAAGTATCATTATAGGTAAAAAAATAAAAATTATTATTATTCAAATGGTATTTACATAGTATTTGAAATTGATATGTGTTTTTTCGAAAATATATTCCATAAAAATTATTGAATATGGATCCTCCCATGGCTTGTTATGTCAGTTTTTCATCACTCAATCAGTATATCTACATCATATTTGGTGATTCCCACAAGAACATGTTGGGATCATCATGATAGAGTTGGGGATGATTAATGGAAATTGTGCCTATGTGGTTGGTTTTGTGTTATGGAGTCTCCAGATCCCCTCCATGGTTTTTTGTGACTCCATTCTCACATATTAGATATTGATTGTAGTTTCATCAGTTTGGTATGTTGATAATGAAGGTAAGTAGTGTACCTATGGATGGAGACATCACTAGGTTTTAATGATGTATGATGATTGGGATGCAGGTGGGGTGGTGTTGCAGCGGTGACCTAAGAGACTTCTACTGGTGTAGGTTGATGGAATGGAGGACCACCAAAACCTGGGCTCATTTCACACAACTGATTTTAGGTTCTTATTTTCCCTGGACATTCATGTCAATTTTATTACTTCACCCCTAGATCATTAGTTCATCACTATAAAATATGGGTCATTTGTCTTGGCCATTTCCTTGGTCCGGATAGTGTGATCATGTTTTTTGGGATTACACTTTATGGTATTTCTATCAATGGGCCTTACAGCCACTCAATATCAATGTTACTTATCTCTACATCTTGAGGATTATAATGGGTTCACCCATATATAATTCAAAAGGGGTTTCTATTTTTAATTTTTTTTAATAAAGGGGATAGCTGCCAACCTATATCGATGATTATGGTGTAAAAAATATATGCACATAATGAAATACATAAAATATATTCTTTCTATATTAATTGAACCATGAATAAAATGTTAATTGGATTTTAATTTAATTTTTTAATGAGTGTCAATTTATTTAATAATAATTAAAATAATTTTTTTAAAGTATTCACTTTGTAAGATTTGAGAACATAACATCATAAAAGATTTTTTTGAAATTACCCATATTGATGATCATTAAATCCTATTAAAACAGTTTATTGAAGATAAAATCATAAAAATAATGATAAATATGTACAATGATAATTGGTGATGAGAATAATGATGTTCTAGTGAATTGATTTTGAAAATAATTTTGATACAAAAACATGGATATAGAAGAAAATTAGACTTTTAATAAGGTTGGAGATATACACATTTAGTGATGAATTTTGATAGAAAATGTGATAAAATATATTTTTTATTGAATGTTTATATTTTACTAAAAAAAATTGAAATATAATTTATTTAAAAGAAAATGGAAGGATAAATTAGACTTGAACTATCATTTTCCAGAATAAAATTCACAATTCATTGAAAAAAATGATTCCAAATCTGTGTATCCCTTTTAAATAAAATCATTGAAAGAGTGATATCCTTAAAATGAACGTTAAATAAAATTATTAAAATATAATTCCATATAACATAACAATTGGGAATCATATGTAGTACATAAATGTAAATCGATGCATAGAGTATACCATGTCCCAATAAAGGGAGTTGGAGTCAAAAATCCCGTTCCTTATTTGACAATTTAGTTTGTCACATTTTATAATCACATAAAATAATCATACCTTTCATTATACTGATTTTTTTATAAAAAAAATATGTAACCATTTTATATCATATTTTATAAATTCTTACTATGAATTTAGTGTTTCATTATATGTTTTTTTAACTATGTGTGTGGACTCTTATTTGTCTTGAACATGATTTGGAATTTATATGTTTATACATATTTCATGATAAAAATTATACAATTCATATATTATACATGGTTATTTAATTTGTATACTATGATGTTATAAATATTATATATTCAACCAATGATATTTTTAATTATGACTATTGAAGATGATATTAGAGACCTAATTATTTCTACAATTTTTAATTAACTAAGAAGATATAATTTGAAAAAGAATATATAATTATATTATAAAATTAGAAAAAATAACAAATATTCAATAAATTATTATTTAATTTAATTTAAAATATATTACATTCTATAATCAATCACTCTATAAACATTCTATCATTTCTCAAGTAGGAGGTAAAACAAGAAAGAAAAGTGTCATAATGATATAACGAGTAAGGAAGTGATATTTAATTTTATTAATATGACATTTATATAATCATTAGTATTTTTTATATATCTTATATCTTCCAAAAAACATTATAAGAACAATTAATTGGGGTTTTATTTGGAAATTCAAAATCATTGCTCGAAGAGGTCATAATCTTCACATACACACGATTAAAGAACCCACCTCACAAGAGCCATAAGAAGTTACTCTATTGGAATATTTTTAAATTTAAAATTTTATTAATGTTAAGAAATTAATAATAATTCATTAATTTTAGACTAATTTTAGACAATATTATGAGTTTAAGATAAATATGACATGTTATTCATGGAGTTTTTAGTCTTCACATATGCATAAAAACATCTTAATCTAAAAAATTAAAATAAATGATGGATAATGATTAATTAGATAATTTATTAATTTTATAAATAACATAAGGAAAAAAATTATACATCAAGCCCATCATTGGTACCATCAATAAAAGGTTGTGATGAAAGATGAATTACATCATGTCGTGTAGGTGGTATTTAACACATGCACATGATAAATGCATATGTTTTATCTGGAGGATGGTATGAAATGATTTAATAATTGATTGTACATTATTAGAATGAAATTAATCTATAGATTTTTCAATATTTAATAAAATTATAAATTTTAAGGATGTTTATTTATATGAAATATAATTTAATTATAAATATTTGAGTTATACTCACACTGTGAGCTTCTTTATTCATTATAATATTCTTGGGAAATGAATGTATTAAGATATCAAACGAATGAAAAATCCCTAGGTATATTTCTCTAATTTATTTGATTTTTTTCATGTATCCTCATGGTGGTTAAATGAATTTATGTGTCAATAAGGGGTTTATGTGTGTCCTTTTATAATTGTAGGGATGAGTGTTCTTGGAATTACATTTTCATACTAAACAAGACTTTTAGGATTTTATTTTTAAAATACCGCCATACATTTAAATTATGATTTATGGGCCATGATATGTCAGATACTCAATTCATCCTCTCATTTTAATGACTGATTTTATTTTTTTTTGTTTTATACATAAATATTTTACATTAGCCACATGTTTCTTTTTCATGGTAACATTTACTTTCACCCTTGTTATAATAATTTAAAATATCTGAAAAAATATCTATATTACAATATAAATTTATTAGTAAAATAATATATATGATTTTAAAATCTAAAAATGAAATTTATATCATATAGAAATGTTAATTATACTATAAATGTTCTTAATAATTGAGAATAGTTATTAATATTATCGTGTCATTAAAAATAAAATTTATGTGGGTGATTAAATAATTAACATATACAAATTTTATGAGTGAAATTTTTTATTATATTTAAAATCAATTGTAAATTTAATTACTATTATTCCGTACGTTATTATTATAAGATAACTACATAATTGTTAGATATAAATTAAATATTTTTTTATTTGAGTAACAATTTTCATTATTTCTAAAAATGATTGCAATGGGTTTTATAATATAAAATGATATTTTAAAATATATATTCTTATCCATAATATTCTGATTTGGTTACAAAAATTATTTTTTAAATATCTAGGTCATTTTTATTTGTTGATAATTTTTGAATATTACAATATTCATAAAAATTGAAATTTTAACTAATAATTGGTATTTTTATAAAACGGTAAAACAATTAATACTATGAAAATATTGTTATTATAAATTAAATACTAAAATATAGTTTTACAAAATTCTATTTATTATATTCATATAATTAATATTTAAAATAAATTTAAAAATATTATGATAAAATACCTCAATCTAAAAAATTACCCCCTTAAAAAATAAGTGTTTCTAATATTACATCATAAAAATATCTAGTTTAACGATTTTTAATATTTAAATTTGGATATACGTATTCTATATTTTATCCGGGTGATATTATAACGATGATGAATTTAATTTAGTAAAGTATCAAGAACATTGTTTTAAATTAATATGACATATAAAACAAGAAGAGAAATTTTTTTCCCACATAAAGTTAACTGATTCCACCATTTTCCCTTTGGATAACAATATTCTTTATATCAAATTTCTCTTTACATGATTAATTTCCTAGTTAAATTTAGTCATTTTCCAATTTGTTTCATTCCAAATTTATATATTAAAGAAATTTATTATGTTCCCCCTTATCATATTTTTAACTTAATCTGTCACAAGACACCACCCTCCATTTATTTGGTGTGTTTTGAAATCCAAATATGTTCACATTGTTAAAAAAATATCATGCTAGTATATTCATAATAATAAAATGATTTCAAAAACCTATTCAAGCCTAAAAATATTGCAAGTCAAAATAATCATTTATTGATCAACTGTATCCATTATAATTATTTCCCTTCCATCCACATCCATTAATTTAAATGAAATTATTGGGATGATAATACTTTAATAAATAAATTTTCTAAGAAAACCCATGTTATAAGAATAAATAATTCATAAATAATGTGCTTACCCGAATATGCGAGTCTTTAGATTCAATATTGGTTATCCAATATCATGGTTGGTTTTGTTTCTATGATCTGTAAATCTTAAATAAAATCATATGATGAAATTATTAAAAATTGTTTGAAAATAGATTATTAATTTACCCATGTATATACCCTAAGAGTATCTGTATAAGGGTGCAGTTAGGTCCCATTCAACGTGAACCAGAATGATGAATGAGATATACCTGATAGAAACCTTCATGGGTTATTACCAGGAGAGGAATTTGTTTCAAATCATTTTCCACCTTCTAGTTTATAGACCGAGATATAATTTCATATAATCCCAACAAAATCCCAAAATTTCAAAAATTTCTACAGATTACATTATACATCTACATATACAAAGTGCATTAACTAATTTTTTTCTAATACTAATCCACAAAAAATAACAAATATAAAATACTTAAATCCCGATGGGTTTTCTATATCATTAAAATATAGATCATTATTATCTCACAATCATTTATTTAACTTATAAATTTCATGTAATCCTTATCAAATATCATTATAACACTTAATTTTTCACAAAAACATTATTGATAACCATTGTAGTGCCCCAAAGTGCACTCTCAGATAATTTTTTGATACACTTGGTATACATCTATCACTTTAGTGAATATGAATTATTAAAATATATTTCACACATTTAAAGTCAAATAAAAAATTTTATATTTTTATTGAATTATGAAATATCTTGAACTAAAAATTATAAACTCTTCTCATCAAATAGATAAAATTTTCTCCACTATTTATAAGTGAACGATTCTATAATGAGACTTCCACATCATAGGTAAATTATCCAAAAAAATAATCTTTTTGGTTTTTTATAATTTATCCCATTATTCATAAATCAGAAAAAAAAACATAACAATAGGGTGAGATCATATGTTAAATAAGTGAGAACAAGATAATAAATCAAAAAAACGGTCATGAGGCATAATATGACATCATAATGATCATGACTTCATGATATGTGAAATGATTATATAAAATCCTTGAAGAATAATGACCATATCATAAGAACATAAATTCATATTAATGTGGAAAACAAATAAAAAATGATTTTATAATAATAGGTCAAGGCCCCATACCTTGTTAACATAAAAATGTTGGATTGGATATCTACCCACTCCCATAATTGGTGAGGATCTCTTTGTTCACCATGATATTTTTGGAGATGAGAAATTACCCAATTAAATAGAGATATATAATTACCTTACCAATGAAAACATAATAAAAAATATATATTTGTGTGAAACAAAGTTTCAATCAATATATCAATAAATCATAAATCAATAAAACTATTTCTATATTTTTTTCAAGGTGTTACCAATGGAATCATTCATGATTTTAACAATAAAAATGTCATTATAAACACAAGGGATATAAATTGATATCTGATTATTTTAAGAATATGTATAGGTCAAAACCACTAAAACATTCGATTATGTATATGTTATTTTCTACAAATAGTAAATAGAAATATGGTTTATAACACTATTTAACCAATTACTCAAGAAAATGTTAATCTAGTACACTACCACATAAATTATGAAATGGAAATTAGGGAATTCAAATAATAAATTCATTGTAAATAAAACATAGGTAAACAAGTGGATGATTGGGGAAAACTTTCCGACGGATTTTTCCATAGGTGTAAATTATAGATTCATAGTCCATCTAGATAAAAATGATGTATTATATTATTTGATTTATACACATAACTAAGAAGATGCCATAAATTAAGAACACTCATAAATGTTTTAAGAATATATATTGAAATATAAATTTATTTTTCCCTTTATATATTTTATAAGGTAAATTTTATGATAACAAAATAATAAGAATTTATAATTATCAAAACATTAAATTATAGTGAGGAAGTGTCCGTTAAAATAGTAAATGTCTTGGAATGATTTGTCCACATTGAACATTATATAGATATTTTCATACATTAGAATTATCCTAGGATGTCAATGTTAAAAATATTTAATTTTAAATCATTTTTAATGAGTATTGATTTATATATAAATATCTATTATAAAATTTCAAATGTAGGAACATTGGATATTTATAAACTATTATATTAGATAATTTTTTCCTGAAAAATAATCACATGTAAGAAATTTAAATAATATTATAGACTATTAATGAATCAAACATCAAGTAAATGAAGTAAAAACTATTCAATATAAACGGGGAGGAGAGTATTAATTTCACATGAAACATTATAGAAATTACTTTTGATAGGTAATAAAAGTATTTGGAATAAAATGATCAATGTTTTATCGTTGGGTATCATTCATTAATGTTATGATTTTTTAATGTGAATATAACCCCAATGATAAAAAATTATTTATTGGTTTTATTTTACTCATATATTAATCAAATAAATCCTATTTAATAAGAAACCAATGGATAATGGAGAATTGTAAGACCAATTCAATGAATAAAATTTAGGAATCATGGAAAATGAGCTGTTACGACCCGTCCTCAGTGACCGTGATGTGACTACCCCAAGCCCGCCTTCCATAGGCCAGGGGCTATCGACTAGAACCAATGGTTAATCCCTGATAAGAAAGTTAAGGAATTTCCTTTAAACATGTATCACACAAAGATTGAACACAGGTAGTAGAAGCATCACTTACTATTATAGAAAAGAAAGGTTTTCTGAAAAGTAAGAGGGACAGTATACAAACCCAACTGAACAACATGTACAAGTAAAAAGGGGGAAAAACCTCCTAGATCGTCCATCGGGGATTCCTACCTGAAGGGTAGGTATATATCTCAAATATCTTGTCCCTGAGGTATGTCCCTTCTAGTCCATCTCTGAGCAGACACTCATCCGTCACCCTTATCCTTGATCACTATGGACTGTCGTCTGCACAGAGCACAACAAGGTGCAGGCAAAGCCCATGGAGGGCTGAGTATAAAAATACTCATTAGGGGACCTCGAGACTGGAGAAGGTCTCCCAGAATCAACTAAGGATAAAAAAAGTAGTAAGATACAATCACAATGTGACGACCATACCTACTTAGATATATTCCCATACATATATATAAGTTACCAATCACAATCCATCTCCAACATTCGAGCCCAAGAACAACCCATTCCACAAAGGATGTAAAGTTAATCAACTCAATGATAATGATTGAAAGAGAAGACTCGGATCACAAATGTATAAAACTCATGAAGAGGGGTAGAGATGATTAGATGTAGCCCTGGAATCATCTCCTCGGTCGACCCACGAAGGATCCTTGTACAAAAGACATCATTTTCGAACCCATGAAGGATCCTGGTACATAATTAATCACTGTCGAATCCGTGGAGGATCCCGGTACAGAAGACATCACTGTCAAACCCACGGAGGATCCTGGAACAGAAGTCATCATTTTCAAACCCACGGAGGATCCTGGTATAGTATCTTTGATGTCGAACCAATGGAGGATCATGTCATCTCAGTCGCAGCTGGCCATAGGGTTTCTGCACACATCACAATCGATTCTGGGAAAGTGTTCTCCTTGAGCCAAGTGTCGATATATCAACTACCACGAAGTCTCGATTTGATGTATCATGTAGTTATGTCTCATCATTAGAAACCCAACGCGACAAACAGCTCGTCAATCGGACGCCCGATCTGTGAGTTATTGCCATTTCCATTCGAGGCGCCCGGTTGGTTTTAAGGTTCAAACCTACCCGAACATACCCCAACTACACCAAAACCTCAATATGGGTATTCCAAAAGATCTTTCCTGCTCTAAGACTTCTGTCACCACAGACGGTTCGTCGTTCGGACACTCGTGGCCCACAATATGGATAAAATTGTGTTTTCGGGTTAAACAGGTGTGGAAAGGTGTCCGACGTGGTCTGTGGGTCCAACTAGGTCTGATGGAGTGGCCCGTACCGATTGCGGTAAGGCCCGAAGGCGGCCCGGTCCAATGGCATCCAGGAATTCAAGGGCAGCCCGATCTAGTGGTGGCCCGACCCAAAAGGGTGTCCAGGTCCGGTGGTGGCCCGAACCGCAATGGCGGCCTGGCCTAGTAGCGGGCCCGCCCGCAACGGCGGCCTGCCCTGGTGGTGGCCTTGCCTGTAAGTGCTACTAGACCATATGGTGGTGTGGCCCGGCCCGGCTCACCATGTGGCCCGAGCTGGCGGCCGCGTGTCCTGGCGGTCGGTCGTTTGGCCAGGCCGGTTGGCCACGGTGGGATGGTCGCGTGACCCGGATGGTTGTGAGGCCTGATCGGGTAGGCCGTGGGGCCCAGTACCGGGCCATGTGGCCTTGCCAGCTGGCCGCGGCTAGCTAGTCACGTGTCTCGGCTGGCAATGTAGCCTGGTTCAGCTGGCGGAGCGGCCCAACGACGGGCAGTGGGGCCTAGCGAGCAGGCCACGGTGGGCGGGCCGTGCGGCCCAGCTGGACACGCTGTGTGGCATGGCCATCCCTGCCGGGGGGCGGTGGGTGCACCCCCTAGCATTTGAAGAATCTAAAAGACACTTTGGGTCTTACCTTGTGGAGCGCTGCCGGCGGCTGGCTCAGCCATCCACTGCGGCCTTTGGCTGCGGTCCCTCTCCGGTGCCACACGACGGCACCCTACCCCTTCGCCACGGCCTGGCATGGCCACGGTTCCGCACCTCCATCATGGCACATTGAGAAAGCACCACACATATTCCGTCCTTCACAGCCCTCCTGGTCGCGGTTCTTCTTCGGCACAATGCGATGGCACCGTGCCCTTCCAGCTCTGCCGTGGCCCGCTTGGCTGCGGCTCTTCCTTGCGTGGCGTGATGGCACCATGCCCTTCTGGCGGTCCGGTGGCCCTTATGCCACTGGCTTCTCCCACGGTCCGCATCCATGGACAATAAAATAAATATGATCAACCTAATTGGGAGGGTCTGGCCATGTTCGTGCAGAATGATCCCTCTTCATTACATTTATAAAAAATGACATCAAATAAACTAAGGTTTGAATAACAAAGAACAAAAAAAGAATTCAACTCAATCCCGTACATCGATTCAATGAACGTTGATGAAGGCACATGAAGGAATTGAATGATTTTTCCATACATTTTTTCCATCACAAGCTGCCAATCTTGGTCTCAAACATCATTGTCGTTCTTCATTGGAGATAGTGTGTGCTTCGTTGGAGAGGATGTCGTTCTCCACGAATCTCCCAAGCTCCACCAAAAATAATCGCCAACCAAAATATAGGGACAAGTCAAAAAATTATTTTATTGTTGGAAAAAGATTTCTAACCATTTAAAATTAATTAATTAATTTCATTAATTAATTTGTGGTTTGGCACACTTATGAGGGAAGGTGGAATGTTTCAAAATAAATAACGGGAGAGTATGCTTTATTAAATTCATGTGAATTTTAAGAGACATCCAACATTTAAATGAGATGTTAAAGGGGGTTCAAGCTCATGTGGGACCCACCTAGTTATATCCCTCTAAGGGAGGTTAGGTTGTGGTGGGCCCCACCACTAACCTCCACTAGAAGTTTTTAACCACCAATTAAATAATGATAAGTTATACTTATTTTTATTTATTTTTATTTAAAAACCCCAAAAATTAACATCCATTCTCGGTAGAACACAATTGAGGTAGAGGTCTCCTTAAGTGATTACCGGTGCTGTGAGTTCAATGGTGTCATCATATTTCAATTCTGAGCAACAGCTCAAAAGATATAAAATTTTATTCGTACGTTTACTGAACATACCTGAACAAATATTCAGAAATTGATTTCGGGCACACCGGGTCTCAGAATCAAGCTTGGCTTGAAACTGGGGACTCGTAAGATTACCATGTATTTATGAAAAAAATTCCACGAAATTTACGGAACTTTACAATCTCCCCACATCAGGCCTATCTGTCCCCAGAAGCTACAAGTCCTACTAAGGAAAAATGAGGTTACTGAGCATGCATCTAAGCCTCTCGGTCCCTTGTGCTCTCCTGATGGTTCGCGTACTGCCAGCGAACACGCACCAGAGGTATCAACCGTCCATGAAAGATCCTCTCCTGTAGATCCTAAATCTCCACTAGAACCTCCATGAATGTCGCCTCATCATCAATATCCAGCTCTCTTTCGTTGATGATGTGGGATGGGTCATGCACATATCTCCTCTGCTGAGATATGGGGAAGATGTCATGCACCCTGTGCAACTAAGGTTGAAGCGTCAGGCAGTAATCCACCATGCCTACTCTGCTGAGGACCTAGAAAGGTCCGATGAATGGCAGAGATAACTTGCCGCCTCGACCAAATATCCATCGACCTCATTGAGGTGAGACACATAGAAAGACATGGTCTTCATCCTCTAACTCCAGTTTTCTTTGACTCCTATCAGCATAGGACTTCTGCCTGCTCTGTGCAGTCTTCATCTGCTCCTGGATGATATGCACCTTCTCCATTGTAGCTGACACCATCTCGAATCCCATAAGTACTTACTCCGCTAGGTTAGTCTAGCACAGAGGTAATCTGCAAGGTTGGCTGTAAAGTTCCTCGAAAGGTTCCATCCTGATGGTAGATTGGTATATATTGTTATACACAAACTCTACCAAGGGTAAATGGTCCTCCCAGCTGTGACCGAAGTCGAGGAAACATGAACAAAACATGTCCTCGAGGGTCTCAATGGTCCGCTCGGTCTGACCATTCGTTTGAGGATGAAAGGCGGTGCTCAAGGGAAACTGCATCCGTAAATCCTCATGCAACCCGTTCTATATCCAGGAAGTAAATCGTGAGTCATAGTCAGAGACAATAGAAGAAGGTACTCCATGTAAACACTCAATCTCCTATACATATATGAATCCCATGATCTCTACTGAACCCTACTCTCTGATTGGTAGGAAGTGGGCCGACGTGGTGACTCGGTCGACAATCACCAAGATAGAGTCGTGACCTCTGGATGTACGTGGAAGTCTCGTGACGAAATCCATGGATATCCCATACCACTTACACTATGGGACCTATAAGTTCTGAACTAATCCTACTGATACCTAGTGCTCACCATCACTTGCTGACAAGAGAGGCATCATGAGGAAAAATTGGTTACTACCTTCTTCATACCTGGACACCAGTGCTGTCGTCAGAGGTCTTGATACATCTTTTTGTCTCCTCTATGTACCGCTAAAATAGATGCAAGGAACATCCTCAATACTTCCTCCTAAATTGAAACTAGTTCCATGGTACGTTCTCTAAAGTGAATGACTCCCTCCCAACATATAGTAAATCAATTAGGTTCATGTCCTATGGTTAACTGTGCACGTTGTGCCTCGCAGTCAACATCCCCACGCTACACCTCCCTGACCCCTTGAAGAAGTGGATGTGTTAATGTAACAGAATGCAGAAAGGAGGCTTTATCCCGATCCACAAAAAATCGATGTAATGCGGCCAACTGCATTTTCGCCTCTCCTAGCATCTAAATGCCTGATCTTATGCTGATAGGATCTTATATAACATCCCCCATCCCCATAGTATAGACTATATAGAATTCATAGTACTGGAGGAACTCGTGCCATTTTCGCTGTCTCAGGTTTAGGTACTTCTGAGAGAAGATATACCTAAGACTCGAGTGGTAAGTGTAGACTGAAAAGTGTTTTCCCATAAGATTGTTCCTCCACATATTCAAGGAGAAGACCACTGCTTCTAACTCCAGGTCATGTGTAGCATAGTTCTCCTCGTTCTGTATCAACTGCCGAGAACCATATGTGATCCATGCTCGTCCCTGCATCAGGGCACACCCATGTCTAGTCCCTAATGCATCACAGTAAATTGCGTACCCTACACCCTCCTTTGATAGCGTCAATATGGGAAAGCTAGTAAACCTCTACCTCATCTCCTAAAAGTTCTACTGGCATCTCTCTGACCAAACAAATGGAATCCCCTTATTCATTAATGCAGAAATCTCTGATGCAACTCTGGAGAAGTCAGGCACAAATCTCCGATTGTACCCAGCCAGTCCTAGAAAACTATGTACCTAAGTCACACTCATGGATGGCTCCCAAGAAATTATTTCCTCAATCATCGCTGGATCTACTTCAAGTCCAACCTCTGAGATGACGTGTCCCAAAAAGTGTACCTCTCAGATCCAGAACTGGCACATTGAGATCTTACCAAAAATCGGGTGCTCTCAGAGTGTGTCCAGCACTACCCGCAAAAGGTAGGCATGGTCCTCCTCAATATTTTAGTAGATCAGTATGTCGTTGATGAAGACTATGAAAAATTGATCGAGGTAATGCTAGAAAATCTGGTTCATGAGGCTCATTAACACTACAAGAGTATTGGTTATGCCGAAGGGCTTGACCAGAAACTTGTAGTGGCTATACTGACATCTGAAGGCCGTCTTCTACACATCCTTTCCTCAAACACTAATCTGGTGATAGCCTGACCTAAGGTCTATCTTTGAGAACCATCGTGCTCCCTGGAGTTGATCAAAGTGGTCATCAATCCTTGGGAGTGGGTACTTGTTCTTCACAGTCACCTAGTTCAGGCGCCTATAATCATTACATAGATGCAAGCTCCCATCCTCATTCTTGGAGAAAATTTTTTTGGATTCTTTGGGTGAAACACTGGGCCGTATAAATACCTTCCCCTACAAGTCCTCCAGATGTACTCGTAGCTCACAAAGCTCAGCGGGAGCAATCCGATATTCTTGAGTAGATATCGGTGTCGTCCCAGGATTCAGGTCAATGTAGAAGTCCATCTATTTGTGAGGAGGTAGTCTGGGAACATCATCAGTGAAAATATCCATGTTCTGATCCACCACCACAAGAAAACTTGAACTCTGTACATCCACTGCTCTAAGAATGAGGCTAGCCAACTAATGTGTTATCGGCTACCCCTTCCTCTGGGTAAGTCCATCATGCACTACAAAGGCTCCCTTCTAGCCGGAGAAGGTAAACATAATCCCATCCTCGCAGAAACACAACACATTAATCCTAAATTATTCAATCTAATCATAAACATTGGTGAACCAGTCCAAAACCAAGATGATGTCCTAAAGCCTCAACGCCACTATGAGAAGATACCAGCCAGAGATCTCACCTCCTAGATTAATCTCACACTGCCGACACTAGTGCGTAATCGCCGAGTCTACTCTCGTAGGTGTCTCTAGTCATACGGATCTAGCCAACGGCTCCGTCTAAATCTCCAATCTCCGAATGAGGGTAGCGGAAATAAAATAATGACTCACACCTGTGTATATATATCTACTATAGCAAGGGTGGAGTGGACACAGATAGTACCTCAAATCATCTTAGGTGCGCCGTGGTCATAGGCCTCAACTTCATGGAGATGATCCTGCCCCAGTCTACTAGCTCCCATTGGTCGGGGTGGACCTCCTCTAGGTGGTGGTGGTAGTTCCTTGAAAAGTTTTCCACCACCTGCTGCTCGGCCAGCTCCTCTACCACGTCTACCTACTCCCGACGAAAGACCACATTTGATCATCAGCCTATGCCTGGGAGGTCCCTCTACCGTCTTCTTCTCATCTTCATGGAGGATAAGGGATTCCCGAGCAATGTGACCGTGCCTTCCGCATGCATACCACTGCCTGCTCCTTGTTTGGATGGCTCTGTCTCATGAGCCCTGCACAACCGATCCTGTATCGTGGGGTCACCCACCTTATGGCCTGGTCCTCTTGGAAATTTGCACCATTTGTATACTGTCAGCTGTAGAAGAATCCGCTACGTGCCACCCTGTGGTGGGTCTAGCTATTGGTGTCTGTTCAGCAAAAAACTATCCACATGCAGGGCTCACTCCAGCACCTCCGCCTGGATCGGGATGCTGAGGGAGATCATCAAAGCCCTGATATCATGCCCGAGTGCCTGCTCAAAATTATGGGCCTTGATGAATGGACCCCATACAATATCCATGGAGTAGCACGAGAGGTCAGTGAACCTCGCTGATTACTGATCTAATGTAACGATACCCTATTGTAGATGTAGTAACTCCAATATACACCTCACATTAAGGGTGGATGGAACAATCTCTAACCGAAAGAGACTCTCAAAGACAGTCCAGAGTATTGATGCCTTGTCATGCACCTGGGGCATAAGGATCTACCATCTTCTTGTTACTACATGCAGGAGACTCGCAGGAAGTATCACCATGAGGTCGGCTGGTGTCCCAACCAATCTGAAACCTCTCACGACATCCTCCTAACAATCTTCTACTCCTTGTGAGTCTGTCTCTCCCCAGAACCTAGGTGGCCTCTAGAACTGGAACTCATGCAACGTACTCAGACGACATGCACAGAGACCTCGTTGCTCGGTGGGATACCATCTCATACAATACTCGGAACCATAACTGGATGGATTCGCAGGGCCATCATAAATAGAAACAAGTGTTCCATGGAAAAAAAATATATTTAGCGAGCTTATAGAAAGTAATCACAAAGAAATCATTTCAACGGAAACACACAAGCATTCAGTGTTTTCGTGCATTGAGTTAGATATCAGAAGTATGAGTCCTAGTGAATGAATATGTCGGTTGTCGCACCCACACTGGCTTCCCTAAACTGATAACCACACCCAAAACACTTAACACTATTTCTATTAAAAGAATCAGAGTTTATGTTCTATAGTAGAACCGACTCCTCTGATGTCAATTTGTCATGCCCTTTCCTCAGGGACCGTGTCGTGACTACCCCAATCCCGCCTTCCGTAGGCTAGGGGATGGCGACTAGCATAAAAGGAGAATCTCTGATAAAAAAGGGTAGGCATTTCCTTTAAAACTATATCACACATAGACTGAACACAATCAGTAGAAGTAACAAGTAGTAATATAGAAAATCAAGGTGTGTTGAATGTAAGTGGGCAAGTATAAAAACCCAATGAACAACAAGTACAAGTGAAAGGGTAAAACCACTATTGGATCATCCACCGGGGAATCCTACCAGAAATGTAGGTACATATCTTGAACAAATAATCCCTGAGGTACGTCCCGTATAGTCCTGCTCCGAGTAGCCTCCCATCCATCAACCTCATCCATGATCACTGATGACTGTCATCTGCACAGAACACAACAATGTGTGGGTGAAGCCCGTGTAGGGGTGAGTATAACAATACTCAGTAGGGGACCCTGAGACCCCTGAAGGTCTCCCTAAATACACTAAGGATAAACCACAATAGTAAGATACAATCATGATGTACCGACCATACTTACATTGGTATATTCCCATACATTTAGCTATGATACCAATCACAATCCAACTCCAACACTCGATCCCAAGAACAACCAATTCCACAAGGGACGTAAAGTCAATCACCTAGATGATAATGATTGAAAGGAAAGACTCATCTCACATAGGTATACAACTGATGAATAGTGGTACAAATGTTTAGATGTATCCTCTGAATCATCTCCTCTGTTAAACCCACGTAGAATCATGGAACAATATGATCATTATCGAACCCACGAAGGATCCTGGTAGAGAAGTCATCACTGTTGAACCCACAGAGGATCCCAGTACAGAAGTCCTCGTTTTCAAACCCATAGAGGATCCCTATACATAAGTCATCTCTGTCGAACCCACTGAGGATCCCAGTACATAATTAATCATTTTCGAACCCATGTAAGATCCTGGTATAATTTCATCACTATCGAACCCACAGAGGATCCTATCATCTAAGTCGAAGCCAGCCATAGGGTTTCCGCACAGGTCATGATCGATTTCGGGAGGGTTTGAACCTCGAGAAAAGTTTTGATACATAAACTACCATGAAGTATTGATTTGATATATCCCATAGTTTCATCTAATCTTATGGAACCCAATGTGATAGACGACACATCAATCAGACACCATGTCTATGAGTTATTGGCATTTCATTCGAGGGGCCACATTAGTTTTTATGTTCAAACCTACCCAGACATACACCAACTATGTCTAAACCCCAAGCGGGGTATGTAAAAAGATACATCCTTCTCTAAGCCTTCCATCGCCAATGACGGTTCGCCGTTCAGACACTCCTAGCCCAAAAACTGGAAGAAATGGTTTTTTTGGGTTAAACGGGTTCGGACAGGTGTCCAAAACAGTCCGCGGGTCAGTCCTGTTAAGATGGAGTGGCCCGACACGATGGTGGCCCATCCCGCTAGGGAGTATGAGCCTGGTGGTCGTGGGGCCTGACCTGGAGGGCCGTGTGGCCTTACCCTGCTGGCTGTATGGCCTAGTGGTGGGCCCTGCGGCCTGGACGACTGGCCGTGACTGGCTGGATGCGGGGCCCGGCTAGCCGTGTGGCCTGGCCAGGTGGGTCGCGGGGCCCAGTAGAGGGCCGTGTTACCTGCCCGGTAGGCCGCAGCCGGCTGACCGCGTGGCCCAGCTGGCCACTGCTGGTGGGCTTCGAGGGCTGGCGGCCACACCGTGTGGCCCACCTAGCCACGCCATGGGGGTTTCCCATTGCTTTTGAAGAAACCTCGGGACTGTTTGGGTCAATTCTTGTGGAGCGCCGCTAGAGGCCGGCTCTGCCGGCCGTCGTCTTTCGACCGCTGCGGCCTTTAGTTGCTGTCCGTCTCCGGTGCGGCACGATGGCGCGACACTGCTTCTCCACGGACCACCCTGGTCGCGATTCCACACCGCTAGTGTGGCGTGGCGTGATGGTGTTGTGCCTCTTCTATCCATCGTGGCCCTCTTGGCCACAATTATTCTATATGGTGGTGTGACGACACTGCGCTCTTCCGTCTCTACTGCGGCATGCCTGGCGACAGCATTATAATGTGTGGCACGGTGGCGCAGCGCCCTTCCGGTGGTCCGGTGGCCCTTCCACCGCCAGCTTCTCCCGCAGTCTTCTTCTATCGTCAATAAAATAAATATGATCAACCAAAGTGGGAGGGTCAGGCCGTGTTTGTGTGGATCGAGACCTCCTCATTACATTTATTACAATCGGCATCAAATAAACAGATGTTTGAATGAAGAAGAACAACAAATTAATTCAACTCAAACCTCTACCTCGATTTGATGAATGTTGCTGAAGGCATGAGAAAGAATTCGACGATGTCATCATACGATGCACCTGTCACACGCCGCTGATCCCAGGCTCGAACGTCGTCCTCGTTCATCATTGGAGATGGTTCATTCTTCATTGGAGGGGATGCCATTCTCCCTGAATCTCCCAAGCTCCACAAAAAAAATAGCAAACCAAAATAATATGTTAACCCAACAAAATTTTTTATTTTTGTAAAAATGAAATCAATCCATTTCAAATTAATTAATTAATGTCATTTATTAATTTGTGGTTTGGCACCCTTATAAGAGAAGGTGGAATGTTTCAAAATAAATAAAGGGAGAGATGTCATTATTAAATTCCAGGGGTTTTTAAGAGAGTTACCCCACTTAAATGAGGTGTTAAAGGGGGTTCATGCTCGTGTGGACCTCACCATGTTGTATCCTCCCAAAAGGGTGTGGTGGGACCCACCACTATCCCCCACTCGAAGGTTTTATCCACCAATCAAATAAAGATAATTTATAATTATCTTTATTTAATTTTATTTACAAACCCCAAAAATTAACTTACATTCTCGTTAGAACACACCTCTAGTAAAGGTCTCTTTATGTGATTACCGGTGCTGCGAGTTCAACGCTGCCTTCAGATTTCAATTCTGAGCAACAATTCAAAATATATGAAATCATATTCGTACGTTTACTGAACGTTCCCGAAATAGTATTCAGAAATTGATTTCTGGCATACTGAGCCTCGCAATCAAGCGACGTCAAAAACTAAAAACTTGAAAAATTCCCATGTATTTAAAAAAAATCCCCTGGATTTCCAGGACTTTAGATGAACATTATTCAAAAAAAAAGTAAATTTTTTAACAATAACTCATAATGGATGGAGGCATTAAAAAGGAACCTTAAATACAAAGATTAATATTTATATCCGGATAACATAGTTATTATACTATATGATCAAAATAAAAGTATATTGATTCATAATGTAAAATGTCTCCCATTCAAAGGAGTTTGAGAAGCAAACCCCTAATTTTATTTCACCCCATAATTTATAAAACAATAACTTATAGTAATATAACAATAAATATACTAATTTTTATATTTTAAAAAGTTATTAATATCTATATACATTTTAGATGATTCATTTATAATTACTTTATGTTCATATGCATGTTAAATATAGAATGTTTTTTAAGATCGTGTGTGGACACTATAATTTTTTTTATGTAATGGTTAGTACATGATATTTGATAAAAATTTAATAATTAATAGATTAAATGTGGTTCTATAATATGGAACCCCCAATAATTTGTAATATTTCACTTTTATCCCCTCTAGTTATTAATTATAACTCTTAATGATGAAGCTAGAGAAAAACATATTTTATTAGTTTTAATGAACATATATTATTTGTTGTTAATGATTATATATTAATATTATATATACATAGAAAATACCTTGTTATTAAAATTTCATTAATAGTATATATCATTCTAAAGTTATTCACTGTGTAATCATTAAAACATCGCTCATGTAGGCTGTAAATCGAGTAAAACAAAAGAATGTGTTTATGATAAAATAACTAATAATTTAACATTATATAAAATTAATATTAAATTAAAAAAATAATATAAATATAAATATAATATAATTATTCATAAAATATATTAATATTCTCAGTTATTGTTGTTTTCATTTTCTTGTAATATTCATCGTTCTTATAAAATGTCCTCTTAATGTACGCATGAATAAAGATCTATTCTCCCAATAGATAGAAAGCCTGATGGTTTGAGAAAATTTATCTTTTATAAATTATAATAATTTTATAGTGATCAAATAAAATAGTCTGTTACAATAAAGGTGGTCTTTGACCATATGCATGATTAATGATCCCATTCCATAAATAATGGATGGAATGATTGTGTGTAAAAGTAGTAATCCTTTAAGAATATTTATTTGAAAAAATTTTCCTAATTAATCATCAAACCCATCAGTGATACCTTCCTTATGTTTTGGTTCTAATAAGTGAACTACATCATGATACAAAGGTTGTAGTTGGCACATATACATGATCAAAGTGCTTAATTTTCCAAGAGGTTAATGCATAATGAATGAATAATTGATTTTAAATTAAAATTATTAAATATATATATATATATGATAATAAAATAAATATATTAACAAATTTTGGGATGATTTGGAAGTGAGAATATTTAAATGAAATACTAATAGGAGAGTAATAATCACATCTAGCACAATTATTTTACTTGGAATTATACATGGAAATGAAGATCAAATGATAGCTAAAGATGGAAAAAAGGATTATATTTTTGGGATATGTAATTATAATAGGAGAAATGGTAAGTGTTTTTCTATGTAATTATAATTTATTTGGTTGTATATAAGGGGTAAATGCATGTCCTCTTTATAGGATGGGATGAATATTTTTCGAATTACATTAACTTATTAATTTATTTCATTACACTAATCAAGTCCAAAGTCATTCAAAAATAGAAATTATAATGTATCAGACATGATATGAAATAAAATACCCCAATACACTTTTTTGAGGATATATATCACCGAGATTTATTGGTTTTTGAATTTTAGTTTCAACATTATCCATTAGTAATTTATCCAAGGTAAATATTAATTTCACCAATTATAATTGATAAAAAATTTGTCAAATAATTTTGATATAACAAAATATCTTATTTTTATAATATTTGATATTATTTTAATTAAAAAAATACCATGGTTATGAATTTTAATTTCCAAAATAATTATTATTAATGTTTGAAAACTCATTTTATTATAATCATTTTTTACGAATATAACAAATGTGTGAATAAAAATTATGAATGTGAATACTTTATATAGAAAAATTTATTTGTTATCAATAAAATAAATTAAATGTGGAATTCAAATTCAGGAAAAATAAAATTTTACCAAAAATAAGCATTTATTAATAAAAAATATATAAAATAAATTTTTATTGATGTCACTGTTTACGTTCTTTGTTAAAAGTCTGGCCGTATATTTTGTATGTTAAAACATATATTTTAAAATGAATGAAGTTTTTAAAAATATGTATATGTAATTACTTAAATTTTTTATACCTCTAGTTCATTATTGTATATTTATATCATTATGAAAATATGAATTTTCTTTAAAAAAAATTTCTACTAAGATCAATATTTATATAAAATCCCCATATATATCTCTAAATAAAATTTTAAATTATAATTTCACAAATGATGATAATTTTATCTAATTATAATTCTCAAAATTTTATATTTTACTTATAATAAAAAATATAAAACATTGATTATCAATTTTTACTTAAATATAATATCCCATAGAAATATTTAGTGTTTCAAATAACATTTCCTACCAATTTTTTAATTTAATGAATATTAATATTTTATATCATGTATTGAAATTTTTTATTTTATAATAATGATAATTAAAATATGGTTAATTAAATTTATCACTATATGAATAACTTTATTTTACTTCATGTCAATAAATATGTTAGACTCTGAAGTATTTAATGGGAAATATATATATTGGAAACATGGTATGTGACATTCCCTCCACATTAAAATTTAAAATTAAATTTCTATATTAATATCACATGTAAAAAATTGGAGAAAAAAAATATTATTCTATCAAGATGACTGAGTCTTTATTTCCACTTGGTAACTAGATGATATATGTACAACATTTAGGAACATGAAAATATTTATGGTTTCTTTGAGACATTCCCAATTATATTTATTCATATATATTTTACTTTAATGAAATTGTATATTTTTTCATAATTTTCATCACGTGATAATTCATATGATTCCAACATTTATTTAGTGTGTTTTGGACACCCATTGTTTTCAGAACGTTAATCATATTTTTTAATTATTGATTTGAAATAATACAAATATTTAAAACCCCTAATGTATTACAAAATTACTAAATGTTAGTACAATCAACACATTTTCCATCACATCTATTGTTATCATGAATCTCTATTACTCCAACCGTTACTTATAATTGATTTTTAGGGATAATATTACAGAAAATAAAAAATGTATTGAGAGATAACTAATATTTTACAATTAATTACTCATAAATGATGTCAAAACCTAATTTATAATTCTTTATCATTAATATATGTTATCATTAGTCATTTTACTATTTGGTTCTCTGATATGCCTAAATTCTGTGAAATAATTAATTCAAATCATTCATAATGGGTTATAATGAGAATTTGAATTGACCCATGAAAATTCATTGGGAGTGATTGAATCAGTACATTGATATGGCCCATTAAAAATTCATCATAATGATAAAAAATATTATAATATCGTGATATATTAGAAAACTTTCTATGTTCAATATAAAACTACTTAAAAAAGACCAAGCATAAATGGTAGAAAACAATTATTATTTTAATATGTACTTTATAACATGTACATTAAATTGGATGATATAAATAGGAATAAATAATTTAAAAAATAAATATAATGGTCCTAATTAATAAAAAAATATTTTTAAATGGTTAGAAAATAATCACTCATTTTTTAGTAGCATATCTATTCTTTAAAAAATAAGCCTTCTTAAAAATATTGTTTTATTAATTTTTGTGTGATAATATTATATTTTATTTTAGGTTTTTTAAGAAATTATTTTTGATAAAATGGATGTAAATTTTGATATTAATATTAAAAAAATAATATGAGGTAAAATTTTTATGATTTTTATAAAAACATTTAAATTTAATAAAAAGTTATGAATAATGAAAATTTTAGAAAACGGAATTATTCATTCATTAATATATGAAGTTTTTTTAAAAATTTTTAAATGTAAAATTAGATCTATTATATTATTAATAAATTTTCATTTTAAATAGGATTTAATTTTATGGAATAATTTTTTATAAAAATTATTTTATAATTAAATGGTGTTTTTCAAAGAAAGTGTTTTCATCTTTTTTATGGGATTAATATTAAATAAAATTATGGAACTTTATTTAATTGAGTATTATTGAAGTTATTCCATTAATCTAATTAGGTGGTCCAAATTAGGTAAAATTTTACATTTTATTTTTCTTCATTATGAATAGTAATCATAGAAAATTGTGTTATTACGATAAATGTTATATGGGTTAATCAGAGGAATTTTTTTTGAGAGTGCCTCAAAAGTAACCCTATCACATGAATTAATTTTCTTGGATTAGTATAGTTCATCCATAACCTTCAAAAAAATGGTATATATGAACTATTTTTCCATTATGGAATGGTTTTAATATTTATGATGTTTTGTATAAATATAAGTTAAACTTACTGATTATATTTTTTTATTGCCTATATATTATAGAGATATGGATAAAAATGTTATATTTTCTATTTTTGATGGATATTGAATGAATAATGGATTTTATCATCTAAATGCTTCCCGATTTTAATGTGATGGAATAGTTCTGTTATATTCTTATGCAATGCCACTGAACATTTTATTCAATTAATAGAACATTAAAATAACACCCTTTAAAAATATCAAAATTGATACTATTTTATTAAATATTTATGCTATTTTTTATAAATATAAAATATTTGGTTTTTGTGAAATCATTATATTGGAATCATTTTAATATCATGTTGGTATCAAAGTAAAATGTAATGGTTAATTTCGTAAATAGAACCAATGATATTTTACGGTTAATAATATAAATTCAAATTTAATTAAAATAAAAAATATAATGGGCCTAGTTTTCAAACATAAATATTAAAATCGTTAGAAAAATATTCAATTAATTTCAAAAATAAATTCTAGAGGGATATAAAGGTTTCATGTTTTTTGAGTCTATATAAACTACTTTATTATTATTTATTGTTATTCTAGAACACATACAAATGAGCACCTCATTCATTATTATTTTTAAATATACCCTATGTGATGTCCCAAAAAAACATAAGTAGTAACATTCTATTCTATAGTGTGTATAACATGCCACAACAAGCACATAGGGTAATAAAATATTTGTATACATTATTGTATATTTACTATTAATAATATATTATATATTTCCGAATGTATGAAGCACTAACTTAGCACGAAATGAATGTGACAACGAGTTAGAGTACAACATACGCAGCAACAATCTTCTTTTATATCTTTCATTACACGCAAACACAACTGACTTTGATGGGTTGCACTATACTCAATATCGAATCATAAAGAGAAACAATATGTATTTTAAAAATACAATATAATATAATAATATATAAACTAGCTGTTTTGAATACTATAAATCATATTCTTAAAATATATGTTTTATAAAATGAAATAATTGGTTACAAATAAATTTTAAATGAATATAATAAACAATAAAATATTAAATGAACATTTTTATAGAAAACTATTTTTATTCTCACAAAGATGTTTTTATAATAGATTAAATAAATTACAATTAGTGAGTGATATAATGTAATAAATATGTCAAAATCTCGACCAATAAATTTTTATATTCATCGAATAGATTGGGTAAGCATAATATAAGAAATAAATAAATATTTCACAAAAACCGCAATATTTTTAGTAAGGAATTTCTTCAGCCTTTTAATGAAAATCCTATTTAAAAAAGTAATTTTGATTTTTTTAATTTAATTATATATATTTAAATTAAATAATTAATTTTTAATGTTATAATTAGGGTTTGGTGAATTTTTGGTATTTTTTTATAAACTACATTCTTTGATTATTAGTGAAAAATTCTATGTTTTTGTTAAAAAACACATTTTCACATAAAAATATTATTAATGTAGAAATATATTCTAAATTTGTTTTATATTCACATTGTATCAATTACAAATTTATTAAAATAATAATATCTTTTAAGAAATTTAACATTTATATTCAATATAGAATCATAATAATCATTGGAACATTTTTCTTCTAAAACTAGTCAATCTGTATATCTGTGAGATTCACATTAATCCTAATTTTACCATTTCTGTGATTTGAATTTTAAAAATAAAACATACATATTGTAATGAAGATAATATTTAATTTCTAATAATATAATCATAATTTAAAAAAATGATTTATGAAGGTGTTTAAAATAATTTACAGTTCTTAAGGTGTAATTATTCTTAAAATATACTAAAACCATATGTTTAAGGTATCAAATGACCTATCAACTTATCCAAATCCCATTTGATTGAATTATTTCGTCCATTAACCTAATTTAACGTGTTTGGGAATTTTTTTATGATTTTTATTAGCTATAAAATGTAATCGCTGAACATCTTTTGAAGAATAAAGAATGTCCCATTCATTCCCTATAGAAGGCCATCACCTCTTTGCATTCCTCACATTTTTCAAAACACTTCAGTTTGAATTAGCCATTCCCAAATTTCCTCCTAACATCTATACCCTCGACCTCAAATTATCCTTTTTACAGAATTCCATACATGGATTCCATTGGTTTTAAAAAAAAATAAGTTACTTTATTAAATGTTAATGTCTTTTCTCAATCTCTAGAGTGTAATTTCTTTTCTATAACCCCCCCAAATCTCCCTATTCTGTTTTTTATTACAAAACTAGTATCATAAATATAACACAATTTTTTTGAGATTTATACCTACAATTAAACCCAACATCATCTAATGGGTAATGGAAACAATGTTTCTATGGCAGGGGAACTACTGCCTCATTAAAAGATGATTGTTCATTATTCTATTACCACCTATCACAATAGCCCTGGGAATTGATGATATATTTATTAAAATTTTATATTATATTTATTTTTTATACATCAGTAATAATTTTATTACCCATAAGTTCAATACATTAAATTTTATGTCAATAGGATAACATCATTTGAAAAAGTGTCGACTGCCACCCGCTCAAAGCATTGTGATTCATTCACAATAAACATATAATGTATAAATGATGGTTTTAATTAAACATAATTGACATACAAACTACCAATAATAAATCATGATATAATTAAATTTATAGGAATATAAATATATATATCTAAATATATATTATTTACTTTATTATCCATTAACAGACATGAAAAGTGAAAGCGTTATTCGTGGACGTGGGGACTACTGCCACCTCTAAATAATGTGATTTCAATTACAACAAATATTTTTATATATAAGTTTATATGATTAATTAATATGATTTTTACTGAATAGTGATCAATATTTAAATATTTATGTCACTTACCTACTTTCTAAAAAGAACACTTAAAAATTAGAATGTTACTTAGGCATATGTACGACCTGCCATCTCCATGATGGTAATATATTATCATTTTCATAAACTAATTTAATTATTCATTTTTAAAACATATTTGATGTAATAAAATTATAATTAGGTGATTTTTATTGTTATTGATAATTTAAATAATGAACTGTAAGACCATAGTTGATCAACAATAGTTCATTTGACACATAAACCAAATTTGGTCAAAATACACGGTGTAAACCTAATAGTTTGAGTAGTTTTACACAACATGGTAATAAGTAAAATAAAAGTAATTATAATAATTAAAATAGTATTTATGAAAGAAGAAAATTAATATAGGTTTATTATATATTAATTTAATGGATTTTCTCTTGAATGGAAATATAAGGTAAGGGATTCTTGTCTCATTTTCCTTACATGAGGCATAATTAATTAGAGTACAACTAATTTATTATATATGGAGAAATTATTCAATGATGGAAATACGATATTAGGAACTTTTTTATATTAATATTATTTAACTGTTTCATATAATTATTAATACCATTGTGTTTTTTAATGATTCATTACCACATTGCTAAGGGACTGTCATCTCAATTTTTACTTTTTGAGCTATATGTTGTGTTCACTAGTAACTTATTTTGTGTGTTGTAACTACTATAATTTTTTATATATTATATCATGAATTAATATTCCTTTATTATATTCAACAATATCATTTAATATTATTGTTTCACGAGTTTTATGATTGATTTTTTTGAAATTGTTATGTGACACTAGAAAATTTTATGAATACTATCCTCAAGTCAAATCGTAATGATCATTCAATGGAATTTCCATTTGAGTAAATTATATAACCATTTTTCGATAATCCCTTTCCTTTAAATCTAGTTATATCTGTACATTTTCATATATTAGTACTATTTTCTGTCACATTGGTGCCTCAATTGTTTTATAATCTTTTTCACAAAAATCAAACGTTATTTCCCACTAATTTTGGAGAACAAATTTTATTCGAAAAATAATGTTCAATAAAATGTTTTCAAAAATTATAGTAAAATTATTTAGTAAAGATAATTTTACCCTTTTTTATTTTTACAATATCTAAGAATTAATAATATTGTCACTTTCCAAACAATAAATGTTCTATAATTTTTCAATACAAAAATAACAATCTTTTTACATCGTACAACATGTAAAGAGCATTTGGCATTGGATTCCCCCATTTTGGTTCATGGTGGAATTTCTCCTTCCAACATTTGGAGGATGTTGGTTGGTTCATGTGATCTCAATGAGCTTTTTTATCCTGTTAGATCGATTGTATTGTCAGCGTCGATGGTGGATGATGGCGATGTGTTGGTGATGAGGGTATGTGATGATGGCGAAGCGGTGAATGGTGTAGTGGTCTTATCGTGAGTTCTTTTGATGCAAGATTACTTGGGCAGATCACATGATTTTCGGGGTGATGATAACATGACTTTTAGGCTACTTTCTGTTTTGTTTATTTGTTCATTGGTTTATGAATATTGAAGATGTGGTCACTTTGCCACTAAAATGTGTGTTTTGGTTTTTGATTTTTGAACCTGCGATCAGTTTACTCGCAGGAATGTGGATTGGATATTGATAGGGTTCCCACTTTTCCCCTGAAAGTGGTTTAATGAAATTGAAAAAATTATTTTGATGGATTACAACATGTATGGACTTATCATCCATTAATTAATTGAAGCCTCTTTCTCAATTTTAAAATGTTTATTTTAAAAAACATGTTCTTAAAATGTGTCTTCAATAAAAAATATTTTATAAGTAATTTTCATAATAGAATGATATTATCATCATGATATATTTTTCAATATTTTATTCCATCATTGGTAATAACCCTCGGTTTTAATCAAAATGACATTTTTTTATTGATACAATCCATATTATTCCTTTGTATTGATTATTTTTGATTTGGACATGGATAGTATTAAAATTCACAAAAATTATCCATTTGTTAGTCCACTTGAAATACTCATCCTCCTATAACAATTGAACAATGAATTTCCACTTAATTATCTATTTCATTTATCATGGATATTACTATTGAATAAACTATTCAGAATTTTAAATATGGTCTCTACTTTGAAATTTATTTGATTATTTGTATAAATTTGGATAAATTTGTATAATATATTCAATAAGGATATTGGATAATACATATTATGTATTTTTATTATTTAACATGAATAATGATTTGGATAAGAAGTGATAGGTGTAACCTGAAATTAATATAGCCCATGGAAGCATCAAAAGGATCTCAGGACACAAATGAGTTGCAATAAATTAAACAGAGGTTAGAACCATAGTTATAAACTATTTAATGTATAAATCATGATATTTATTAGTCCTAATGTACATTATAAATGAAATCCAATAAAAAATCATTTCCCTCATATTAGTTTTAGTTATTATTTATCCATGAGATATTTCATCAATATATGAATAGATACATTTCATTTAAATATCATTGATTAAATGGAATGTGTTTTAGTTTAATAATTTGTCATATTTATTTTAACATATCTAGTTATTTTAATGACATGTGTTTCTAGTTATTACATTTCTATTTAAAAAATGTTCTTACATTCTTTTTAGTGATTACATGGAATGTGTGTTTAGTTATATACCGTGACATACTTACTATTCTCTATTGATTCGTCATTGCTTCAGATATATTTTTCCCTTAATTATTCATTTAACAAACCCTTATTATGTTCATTCCCCAGTAATCCTAGATGTTTACAATGAATGATATTCTAGGATTTAATAGATTTATTAGAGTTATCCCTGATGTTATTTTTTATAAAAATGAAAAAAAAATATGTTGTAATTAACGTATTCATTTATAATACAATACTAATTTATGTTTCTGGTTTACAATTACTTCTAAATTGATCATTCAGTTAGTTCTTAATTCATTATAATCATGAAAATATATTTTGTATCAGACAGCAGCCTTGGGCCACCTGAGCATGGGTCACAACACCCAATATAAATATATTCTCTAGAACCATGGGAATAAAATCATAGGAAAGGGTGAGTTATGATTATTTGTAATTGTAAACATGGGAGGTATCAATGGATGGTCATATGATTTCCTAATATAAACATGTGGGCATGTAATCATTACAAGAACATATAATGTTCATTAAAAATCCTTTAATGATAAAAAACAGGAATAATGGAAGATATCATTATCATTTTGAAGTACATGAATAATAATAAAAAATAAACATCATTAATCAAGAACCACAATATCATTTCAAAAACGTGTGGCACTATAATAAGTACTGAACAATAAAATAACAATTTTTACTGGCGATACCATAAAATCATTGTGTATTATGCTTCCCAATATATTTTCTATTTCATAATGAATCATGTATCACCAATTGCATCTAATAGTATATTAACCACGATGGCCGATATCCAATAATTATACAATGAGTTATAAAATATTCACAATGAATCAATGGGGAATACAATTCTAGGACCACCTATAAAATAATTAAAACCATTCATATTTTTTCAAAATTTCCTAAAACATTTATCAAAACATCACATCAAAACCCATGTAATGAAAATAGGTTTCATAACCATTTCATAATTTGATTACAGAATAACTCATGGAAAAGAAATGGCATACATAAAAATCTCACCATTATAATCCACCAAGATAGATAATAAGGATGGTGTATCTAGATCACAACCACAGTAAGACATAAATAATAAAAACCTATGTGATCACAGAATAATGATATATTATAATATTCACTCAAATTTTTTAAATGGAATTTGTTTTTCACTTTGAAAACACTCATTTGAAATATAATCAATTCCAAAATATAAATGTTAACACATTATTTTAATATAACTTTAGAAAATGGTATTCTATAACTAAATTCATTGAGCATTCATGATGGAAATTAATTATTTTAATGAATGGTGTGCTAAAAGTTAACATTACTTTCACACAATTGTTAATAATAAATTTTTTTCTCTTTTATAAGACAACAAGAAGGTTAATTTTATTTTTATTTAGAACAATTAAAAATATTTACAAAATGAATTAATAGAGTAATTGTAGAAAAAGAAAAACATAAATGGAAATAATTTTATAAAACATTGACATGAAAGAGAATGATTTCCTATTGAATTGTAACAAATAGTTTGTTTTACTTAATTGAATTATTTTGGTTTTATGAGTACATTAATTATGATTTATGAAATGAAAACAAGTATTTTCATAAATATTAATAGCTTAAGATATATTAATTTTATTTATCATATATGGATCATAAATATTCCTTAAATGAAATCCCTTCATAAAAAATCACGATTAAAAATAAATTTTGAAACATAAATATATTTACACTAGTAAATTTTGAAATGTAAGAACCAAGAAATAATAAAATAGAATATAACATTAAATAAAAATAAATTAAATTATTTCATGATATAAAATATCAAATTGGATTTATATAATCGTTATAAAAAAAGATTATTTCTTATCATTCCTTTTTCCCCAAATAAGATAATTTGAGTTGAAAATTCATTATCTCATGTCTTAACTTTTCTTTTTCACATTTGTACATCAAAATTTTAAGAATTATATTTATTATAAATTTATTATAAGTTAAAATTTACACCCACCATAAATTATTTTTTTATTTTTTATATCTTATAACAATTTTACTAAATATTTTTTATTGAAATAACTCTTTCAGGGTCTAAGTTATTCATTTTTCATGTATTTTTTGGTTCTATAGTCACATTCTATGTATATTGATAATGGATACATTATTTCCATAATTTGAAAAATTATACAGATATATCATATATTATTTATTTATATCTTCAAATATTTATAAAAAAAATTTATAGATAAAAAAATTATTTGATGAGTTTATTAAGATGGTAGGCCATACATACACTAGAATATTGTATTTCTTTTCTACGGTTGGGGAAATGAAAGAAAAATTAGAATTAAACATTTAATAATCATTATTATATTTCATATATCATATATATATTCATCATATACTTCCATAATTCTATGCTTGTAAATAAGATATAGAAAATAATTCACATCAATTTGTAGAGGATGTAGTCCACATCAATACATATGTGAAATTTCCATTTTTCATATGTTTTGAAGGTAATAAGTTATATGTGACATTATCAATAATGATGAATATTACTCTTAGAAATATAATATATAAACCATAATCCCATTATAAAAATAATCTATTATATATTTTCTGCGAATATTAATTTTTTTATTATGCAGAGATAGTATGTTGTACTTTCGCATGAGTGATACTTTCACTTACCCATTTTATGGTAAAAGGGGGGAAATAAAGAAACATTCATATTCATAAAAAATGTATTAAGAATACTGAATTTACAATTTAATTAAGAATCTAATATAATAATTTAAAGTAAAAGGTAGAATTATTATGGAAGTGATCGGCTAAGTCTATTATTTATTCATTAAAATAAATATATGATATCTCTTTATAATAAACATTGAATGTGTATTTGGTAATAACATAACCTACATAATTTATATAGTGGATTGGATATGAGAATTTGTTTGGTCATGGTTGATCTATATGGATTAATGGGGTGTGAGGAAAACAGCATATGGGTGCCATTTTATAATGTATTGGATGGATACTCTTTCGATATCTTAACAGATTAAAATATAATAGTTATTATTTATAAAAATTCCTCTTTATTTCAAGATATTTAGATTTAATTTTTATGAGGTTGAAATATATTCATGCAATAAAAATATTATAGGTTTAAATTCATTTTCGGCTCTCTCCCTCGACATTCCCTTGGAGTGACTCTGGATGTGGTTTCTCCTATGCGGAGGTGTAGACATCCTCTTCGACTCTGCCGACACAACATTTCTCTTCGTTTCTAGGCTGCTCCCACCTAACTCTATCTTTCGGATAGGGATTCTCCTAGCAGCATGATACTGGTTCCATGGACGAGTTCTTGTTTTCACGACTGAGGGTTGCATAATCATCCATTGTGGGTTCGCTGGGTAGTCGGTTGTGGTCTCTGAGGATTTTTTGAATGGTAGTGATGAGACATGGGATTTGGTTTTAGATGGGGACTGTTTCCAGTGTACTGTGGTGTTCTAGGTGCTGATGTGTTGGTAATGTTTCTTGGTTCTAAATTTGTGCCTTTGTTTGGTTTTGAATGTGTTATCTTTGTTTGGGTTTTTGTATCTTTTGGTTTCTTCTAGTTGTGGGGAACAGATTTGGTTGGTCATGGTTTGGTTGGAAAGCTCTACCTTTTGCATCAGGTTCTATTGTGGAATTATTGCTCGTGATCGATTCTAGCTTTTGGGTTGGCTCCTTTGGATTTTCTGCTCGTTGTCGATTTAGATTTATTTGGGTCTTAAAATTATTGACATTTGAATTGTTCAGTGGGTTGATGAGTAAAGAAGGATCTGAAATTGTTGTTGGTTTTTTGGCCTACAAAAATTTGTAGTCGGGAATGGTCATTCGAGGTTGGAAAATTAAATTATTGTAGTTCTGATCTTGGTTTTTTTGACATTCTGTTGAATTTTTGGAAATGGTGGATTGGCTTGTTAAATATGTTGAATCGGTGAAATGAAATTTTGGATTTTTGAATTTGTGGGTCCCTGATGGTTTGAGGTTTGTGTTGATGCATCTATCTCACAAGGGGTTTCTCCTAATAGGGTTTAGAGTAGCAGGTTTCTCCTGGACTTCTCTATAGATTTGGATGTTTGAGAGGGTGTGGCTTTTCCATCGGTACCAGGTCTGTACATTCATGCACAAGACAACATTCCAGCAGTGAGGAGAAGGATGAAGCTATTTTTATCATCTTCGATGCTGGGTCGGGGCTATTCTGTGATGGTGTGGTCTTGTTTAGCTTAAAAATTTTATTCCATGGGGATATGTTCGTTATGGCGTGAAGTCTTGTTTAGTTTCTCACTTTTTTCTCAAAAGTGATAGAATAATAGAAAATATAATTTTCAGTCAATTATTGGGAAAATAAATCCATTATAAACATATTTAAATATAATATAATCCTTTAAATAAATAAAATGTAATTATAATATATATAAATCATGTAAAAGTATAAATAAATATAATTATATTACATGGTATATTTTTAATATTGTTTTTATTTATAATTATATTTATAAAAGTAATAATGTTTTATAATTGTATAAGGCTTCAAGATAAATTTGTAATTTATTATTTTTTTAAATAAATTTCAATTTTAAGAATAAATTAATTATAACAATGATATATATTCATTACTAATATTATTTCCCATATGTGGAAAAATAATAGATGTTTAAAAGTAAGGGAAAAACATTTATCCTTTATTACATTAAATATTATTTATATATTTTTCAAGAAAATGTGTACCTTATTCAATGAATGTTTATCCAAATGTGATAAGGGTATAATTTCCTTAATAAAATAAAAATTTTATGCAGAAATTCTTACCATGAATTTTTTTTAACCTAGATTATCCTCATTTACGAATTGCAATGGTGACAAATGTTACCATAATAACTGTTAATAATTATAAATAAAGTAAAGGGGAATATTAACCATATTTTGATGATTCAAAATATGAAATACATATGTTATTATTTTTAAATTTATATAATTATAAGGAACTAATTCTAATATAGTCATATAAAACATGATTAGAAATACTTTCCAAAAAAAATATTTTATGAGTAAAACATGATTTATTATCATCCCCCACAATGAAAATATTGAAGAAAAATGATATAACAATTTATTAAAAATATAATATATGAATCACTTTAAAATAATTTAATAATTGATTCAATTTCTAAATATAAAAACATATTTCATGTCTAAAACTATTCTATTTATATTAAATTATTTTTTACAAAATAAATCCGTAAACTTTGAATTGATTTTATATATATGTAAACCGTAATGTTTTTTCAATTTGGTTATTCAGGTCCATACCGACCAATCCACCATCTAGGAGGGAACCATAAATCAAAATAAATTTAATAGTATATCAAATTTTATTTAAACATTATATTGAGTGAATCATGAAAAATCAATGAAATCAAATTTAATAATTAAATTATATTTCATAAAATTTTGTGTTGAAACATTATTAACCCATAAAATGAATTAATACATTTAAATTCCTCCCTTACTAAAAAATTTGATGATGATACATCAACAACATTACATTCTCGTGTTCTCATGTATCTTACTTAATGTTTATTCTTTCTCTATAAAAAATTTACTTGGTGAGATATCATATTTGGTAGAAATTTTTCACTATGATTTAGAATATCTACCTATTATTCTTCATAGGAGACATATTTTTATAATGAAATTTTTTTTTACTTCAGTACTTGTGAAATCTTAGTTATGTACTTCTTCAATGTATATTCATGGAGCTCATTATAAACATGATAGAGATTCTATAGAGGCATCAAATGAGTTGAATTAATCATAATACATTCAATAATATAGAAGGAAAAAATATATATTGATAAACATTTTCATTTATTCTTAAACCCCACAACCCGCATCTACATGGAGATTCATTGGATTATATTATCAATATCATTGATATTTATATATCACCAATAAAATTTATAATATGTTTTCTATTAACTTCATGCATCCCTTATGTGTTGTTTAATTGATATAGTATTCTCTATTATTTCATCTCTAATTTTGAGTCCAAATTGTTATAATTAACCATATTTATCCCAAGATGATGAATTTCATTACTTCTATATATATAGTTATTTTTTTGGATCTTATTTAATGATCAATTAAATTTTATTGATGTTAGAACATTTTAATAATTGACATTGTTGACATAATCATCCATTTGATTATATAGAGAATGCACTTAATAGTTCTTCAAAGGTATGTATAGACCTATATGATAGAAAATATTTATGAGGATGATATACACTATTGAAATTCAACTATATATCTATATATTATTTTAGTCTTTTCCAAAACATCGATGTAGGCCAAGGATCTAGATAAGATTAATTAGAATTTGGTATTCTATGAAATTTCCCAACTTTTATATTGTGTAATCTAAAATGATCCTCATACATAAATATTTTCTTATGAATATAATGTGCGTTAACATTGTAAGGAGACCTACTATAACCAAAATTGTGTATTTACCTATGAATGTTATTGGGCGTGTGGGGACAATGATCATGGTACTATTTTCCCCTTCTTATTTTGATATGTTTAATGGCTGGAAAATCTGATAATACTTTCATTACTCATCCTAAGCATGGTAATAATCCAACTTCCAAGAGTCATATACTACAATTTCTATCTTCATGTTGTCCCACCATAAACAACAATTTTATTCTCAATACATCATGTCACATTGATGAAGAATAATGAATAATAAAATTTATAATTTTTTCAATATATCATAATTCATTTATGGAAGTGATGATACATATAAATTGTTCACAAACATTATCATTCCCTCAAAATAAAGGTTAAAATTATAAATTATTCTAGCATTTTTCTATAGTTCCCAGTCATCCTCCTTCATCTTTTTAGTCTCCACATTACTAGATGGCTGAAGACTCATTTGATAATTATAATATTTCTACCCTTCCATGAAAATATTTATATCCATCCACTTTAAATCATGAAATATTAGATATCTTGTGGTCATCATCATAGAAAATATCGTATGTTCTTTTTGACAACAAGAATCTTCCACCATCATCAATTTCCCTATGTTGTAATATATAAGATTCATATTCATTAATCAACTCCAAAAACCTTTTTAGGCACACATTCAACTCCTAATATATGGATAAATACATTAAATATAAATTATCTTTATGCATATATATATAAAAAAATTTTCATAATAAGGATTAAGCCTCTAAAGAAATAATGAAAAAATCACCATTGCTAGCTCCATATATCCGGTTTGGTATTTTTTATCATTGTTATAATTTAATCCAAAGAATAAGCTATCACAATATCAATGTACATGAGTAAAATTTTTTGTTACTCTTTTATCGACTCACTATTGATCATAAACAACAAACCTCTATTTGGTCGTGCGATCACATGTTCGTTGAAAACCCTTCCCTTTATCTCTATGAAATAATGTAACACCCCGAGATTTTATGAAAACTATTCTTTTTAATTTCATTAATGTCTTGTGTTATACGCTACACCAAAAGGAGATTTCACAACACACATCTCTGACATGGCTTGAATTACACGCAATCGCGACCTTCCACGATAGCGTGTTATGTATGCAACACCATGTTTCGCTAAACAACGATATGCTATTAAAATATTTTTAAAACTAGCCATTATGAATAGTAATAACCACTTTTTTAAATTTTTTAAATATTATTTTTCAAAATGGAATTCATTTTTGGATTCGGAATATCGAAATTAGCTTAGGGTGAAATTTTGGTACTTTTCGGATAACTTTCATATTCTGATGAATAGTGAAAATTACTAAATTTTAATTAAAAACAACTTTTTTAATAGAAATAATTAATAGTGATAAATTATTAATTTGAGTGGTTTTAAAGTATATTTAGAATATATTTTTACAATTTAATACAATGTGGGTCATTGGATGTAATTTTACATTTAAACCAATTATAAACTAGTGTCGATCTTTTGATAGTTATTATCTCTTAAAAACACGCTATTTGTTTTGACGACGTGAATTAATTTTTAAATTAGTTAATGAAACTGATATGTTTTGAATTTGGTAAAATAGACATCATTTTTGAGTTCATAATATCAAATATAGCTTAGGCCTAATTTTTGGTATTTTTCTGAAAACTTTCAATTTTCGATGAAGAGTGAAACCACTAAGTGGTAGTTAAAAAAACTTAATTTTTCATAAAACTTAATTTTACCGCTTCTGTGAGTGGAATTTCAAAAATCTGAGAGACATGGTTAATATCAAGGACTAAAATGTGGTTCAATGAGATAAAAATATTTTTTGGTGAATAGTAACTTTTTACTTTTTTTACCACGGTTAAAAGTAAATAGGGTAATTAAGGGTAAAGATGATATTATTATTATCCTCACACATGTCCTAATTCTATTGGATAAGTTTAATTCGACCAAAAAAAACATAGGAGTAAAATAGGACCATTTAGGCCCACTTGGATTAGATTAGGACATTTATTATTAATTTATTTAAAGAAGGGTTAAAAGAGTTAAAATCAATGTTTATTTACTAAAACATTTCTAATATGGGGTTATACATAAGATAAATTCGACTATAAATATTCATTAGAACGCTAAAAATATTCCCTACATAATGGTAATTTATTTGTAATTTTTTGACATTAAATAATTTAATTTATTTTTGCCACAACAATGATGCAGTAATTATCTTATTAATGAAATATTGACATAATTGATGTTATAAATACCCAAATAAATATAATTTGAGACTTTTTTTGAATTACACTAATTTTCTAGGTTACTATGATATATTAGTGTTTATTTAATCAACTTGGTTCGAACATATAATTCTGTTATGACTTTCACAAAATTCATATATCAAATAGTGTCAAAATTGACACAAAATATTTTTTAAATCAAATATTATATCATTAATTGTTATTTTATTCCTAAAAATCTAAGGTTCGGCCAAATGACATAGATAAGGATATATATATTAATAATAAACAATTTGGGGTTCGTTTGGCATGTTATAGTAAGTGTATTAACCATATAGTGTAAGAAAACAAAAAGACACGGTAAAAGTTAAATTATTTAACTTAGAGTTAAATCTAATTGATAAGGTTTAAATAATAACCTAAACTTGTCTAAATCCTATTGGTTGATAGTATTTTGACCCATACCCAAATTAGCTTCGAAATAAGACCCTTTGTAACCATTATAAACCGATTTTGACTTTAATATAAAATAATATTTTGAGATATTCCTAAGGTGCCCCTCTCCTCACTAATAAAAGGACACCTCCTCCCCCTCCTCCTCACACCAATTTGAGCACTCATTCTCGGCCAACCCCTGCCAAAATCCCTTATCCACTTCCCTAGAATAATCCTAGAGGTCCTGGTCTTCTTCAAAGACCAATCATAGTTACCTAAGTGGAGGATTCAAAGAGACGTTTCAAAGAAGAAGTAATATCCATTACCGATCTTTTCAATTTCTTTCTTCTTCAACTTCTTCTTATATAGTTGTTTCATGACAAAGTAATAACATCAGTATTACTTACATACTGAGATGTTATTATAAATATGAAACAACCCTAATTCACCTTCTATCCATCATACGGAAAAATGAAATCATCGCCCGTGCGTACGTACGGAATACCGTCTCCACGCCGTGGTGTAATCTATTTTCCACCACCACCTTAATAGGATGGGTATAATGGTGTAATGAGTAACTATATATGATTATTATAAATTTATATTGATACTGAAATAGTCTACATACACTTCAACACAATTCCACGACCATGGGAACGATATCATCGCTCGTGCGTACGTACGGAATACCATCTCCACGACGTGATGAGATTCATTCTCAATGATTAACCATTCATGAATGATTATAAAGTATATATAATAAGTACTAATTAAATATATGAAATAATAATGATACTGTATTTATGTAAATTTATATGTATGTCATCTACTTAATTCCATTCACTTCAATAAGGAAACGAAAACAGCATTCATGCGTACGTACGGACTACCGTCTCCATGAACGGTGTATTTCATTTCATTTATCAATATATTATATATATATATATATATATTATGAATATATATTATATATAAATCATGTTTTACATTCTGTATATAAGTAATCGTGATCCATGTAATAATTACAAGTTAAAAACACGAACGACAAATGAGACGATTTTACCCAAAACACTACTTTAACATGAATTTACAAAAGAACGGGTAATATAAAGTCCTAAGTGGACATATATGATATAATAACAGTTAATATGATTCTGGAATAAGTCAATAACATGATTTAAATCATTATACAGGAGGTTCGGACACTTACAAAGCAAGTCAGACCTAAGGTAAGGGAAATATCACAATCTCATTTTTATCCGAGATTGTTTATACTTTGGTATTTACTGGGGTGTATTTTATCATCCACATCCATGTTTCCTAAATATGTAATATTTATATCCTTATACAATGGTTTATATCCAATTTTACCCTTTGGTGTGTTTTTAGTAAAAGATATGAAAGGAATCTTTTGTCGTTTTTCTTACGAGGTACTTTTTGACTTTTCCGACAAAAGTACGAGAAGAATGTTTTTTTTAACATAAACAGCATGAACGGATTTTTACAGTTTTATAAAGCCTTATTTTCATGAAGGTTCCTCCAAAATATTTCATGACTATTTTCAATAAAATATCTTTCTTTTGAAATTGCATGATGTTTTGTGAAAAGAAATTGATTTTGAAGAAGAAAGGATATTTTCCTCAAGAATTCATTTCATGTGTTTTATCAAAATTATTTTCCATCTAATATAATAAAGGGTTCTGTTTCTATCCATATTTTTACATTGATTTTACTATGTTGTTATGGAATTATGTTTATGATTTCCTTTATCTTATATGAATGGTTTTATGATGTCATGTTGTTTAAGAATCCCTATTTTATTACATGGGTTATGCAATGATGTTTGATTTATGATTTTGTGGAACACATAAGAATGGTATCATTATAATATGGGTGGGACCTATATCTCCCTCCAATACATTGGTTAAAGATTTTATATCTCCTGAGATAGACATGGTTGGAATGGTAGGTTATACCGGTTCAGTGAAACAGGACTGAAACGAGGGTGACTCGGTTCAGAAAAGGGACTTTGTCCACTAAGATAGTCTTGGAAATGAGTCTTGACTAATAAGAAATGATTCTCTATGATTATGTGTGTATGCCAAAAAGTTTCATGTTTAATTTTATGATTATTGTGATTACATTTCACTGCCATGATTTATCCCATGTTATGAAATTATGATCTCTTTTGCAGGTTATGATTTTCAAAAGTTATGTGCTTGTATATACGATGTGATTGATATTTCTTTTGTTTACCCTTACTGAGCATTTGAGCTCACCCTTTTATGTTTTCTTTTCCCCATGATATAAAGAAAGGTTTTAGGTATAAAAAAATGAATATATTTATGGGAGATGTTGAAGATATTTTACCAGGATTAGAAGATTATATTTCGAGTTTCCAAAGACACTAAACTATTACGATCCTTGTGTGTGTGTTTTTGTTATGTACTAAGTATTCCGCAAATGTAATGTAATGTCAATGTACGTTAGGCTTCGGGTCTCTACAGTTGGTATCAAAGGAAAGGTTTAGTCAACCTTTGGAAACTAGGATGCGAAAACGTTAGTTAGATCCCCAGAGATATTTCTAAGGTATGTCTAGGGATGTCCCTAAGGATAAGTATATATATAAGATATAGTCCTAAAACTATGGTAACGATATTAGATTAAACCAAAGCTGTTAGATATTGAAGATACTCCCACTTTATTATGATTTTTTCCTCTCACACTATTCTTTTTGGGTTTTAGAAAATGGCTGGAAACAAGATGATTCATGATAATGGAGAATATGATGGACAATAGAATGATATTCTTTATAATGAAATGGGATTTGGAAGTCCAAACATCATTATTATACCGAATCAGCAATCTCATAATATGATCAATAAAGTAAAATTTGGTAAGATTCTTGACTCGGCTAATAAGAGAAAGATGGAGTTTCATGACGATCATAGAGGAAAGAAAATTCAATTTCCCCTATGTAAATCATGTGGTAAGAGGAATAAAAGAGAATGTTTCAAAGTAACTGGAAGATGCTTTGGGTGTGGAAAAGAAGGACACAAAGCAAGTAAGTGCAAAGGAAAAGGTTCAGTTAACACCATGGATGAGGATAATGGTATTGCTACGACATCAACAATGGTTAAATGTTTAAATGTTGAATGTACAGTAATTATTCAAACCAATGCCCTAAGGGAAAGTCTCATGAAGAGAATCAGTATGGTCGTATGGGAAGTATTTATGTTGATGATGATGGAGAGACTACAAATGATATGTGAGATGAAAGAATTGTTGAAGCTCGGTCAATGGTTTAAGAAGGTAGTGGAATGATTACATGTTTATGAAGTGTAATGTTGTATAAGTAATCTCATGGTACTATGGAATAAAGAGACATCTAAGGATTGTTACACTATTGTCTTTCCTAAGTTTTTAAAGTGTATGATTAATGGTACTAGTAACTATGAAATTTTATTCAGATATTTTTTGGAAAGTAGATGATATGCGCATAATGAAGGAATAATAAGATAATGAGGTATTTGATTGTATTCATGATCTCATGACTGATATAAGGAGAAGGTTATATCATGGTTTGAGTATATAGAATTTTTGGATTTTGTTTTGTGGAAAGAGTTAACTTTTAACTGCATTCATGGTTTCACTAAGGTTCAATGGGTATTCAAGAGAATACGTGATTAAGGCCTTTGAATGTTTGGAATGTGGCCAACAAGACATATCTTATGATATATGGGGATCAACGAAAATATTAAATCTCGGGTAATCGTTTTCACTATATTATGAGAGTGGACTGCAGTATTATGGATACGCCTAAAGATTAGAATGGATTATGTTGGACATAAGTTAGTATTGTTTAAGGATAGAAGATTTTCGTTATTATTGATGGGATGTTATAGCTTTAGAAAAAGGACAACCTGCAGGACGAGAGACAACCCATCGCGTCGGACAAGGCTTTGGGAATCAAACCCGCAACCGAAGTGCGACTGGCCTTTATCGCCTACCACTGGCCTACAGGAAGTCCCTGTTTAGTAGAAACTAGTTTTATTATATTAAGCAGTATGATATATGAAGTATAAGTCCATTTTAGGAACCATATATGATTAATCTCACTATAGAATGTCTTATGTATATTTAATAACTTTTGCTAACATTTTGTTTGAGACAGATGGAATGACCCGTTATTCTATCACATGATCTGCTAACACTTCACGAATAACAAATTCAACTTCATTTATTTAAGAGATGAAATAGAAATTGTTCAAGGCATGAACAACAGTGAGATTGTACCAAAATAAAGTAAGTATTTATTCTAATTCAAATTCTTCATCTTTAGGGAAACGATCTTGAAAACCAAAAATGTTGTCCTAGTGCTCTTATATCTGATTAATCAGATGCTACTTTAGATCGTCACAAATTTGTGGATTTGTGATTGTAGGCTTTTCCATAGCCATGTTTTCTACCACTCTCCCTCAGAACATGATGGTTAGATTTTTCTTCCATATCCATATTTTCACCTATGTGGAAACCCAGTGATTAGTTTATTTGGGTAACCGTTACGTTTCATACTTTTGTTTTTAAAGATTTTTTTTGGTATTTTTTTTATGATGTGGGTTTCGATTAAAGAAACATTCGAATAGTAAACCATTTATAACCCCGACGAATTTCGAGGGCGAAATTCATTTTAAGGGGGGTAGAATGTAACACCCCGAGATTTTATGAAAAATATTCTTTTTAATTTCATTAATGTCTTGTGTTATACGCTACAACAAAAGGAGCTTTCACAACACACATCTCTGACCTGGCTTGAATTACATGCAATCGCGACCTTCCACGATAGCGTGTGTTGTACGCAACACCATGTTTCGCTAAACAACGATATGCTATTAAAATATTATTAAAACTAGCTGTTATGAATAGTAATAACCACTTTTTGAAATTTTGTAAATTTTACTTTTCAAAATGGAATTCATTTTTGGATTCGGAATATCGAAATTAGCTTAGGGTGAAATTTTGGTACTTTTCAGATAACTTTCATATTCTGAGGAATAGTGAAAATTACTAAATTTTAATTAAAAACAACTTTTTTAATAGAAATAATTAATAGTGATAAATTATTAATTTGAGTGGTTTTAAAGTATATTTAGAATATATTTTTACAATTTAATACAATTTTGGTCATTATATGTAATTTCAAATTTAAACCAGTTATAAACTAGTGTCAATCTTTTGAAAGTTATTATCTCTTAAAAACACGCTATTTGTTTTGACGAAGAGAATTAATTTTTAAATTAGTTAATGCAACTGATATTTTTTTAATTTGGTAAAATAGACATCATTTTTGAGTTTATAATATCAAATATAGCTTAGGCCTAATTTTTGGTATTTTTCTGAAAACTTTCAATTTTCGATGAATAGAGAAACCACTATGTGGTAGTTAAAAAAAACTGAATTGTTCATAAAACTTAATTTTACTGCTTCTGTGAGTGGAATTTTGAAAATCCAAGAGACATAGTTAATATCAAAGACTAAAATGTGGTTCAATTATATTAAAATAATTTTTGGTGAATAGTAACTTTTTACTTTTTTTACCACCGTTAAAAGTAAATAGGGTAATTAAGGGTAAAGATGATATTATTATTACCCTAACACATGTCCTAATTCTATTGGATAAGTTTAATTCGACCAAAAACAAACTTAGGAATAAAATATGACCATTTAGGCCCACATGGATTAGATTAGAGCATTTATTATTAATTTATTTAAAGAAGGGTTAAAAGAGTTAAAATCAAAGTTTATTTACTATAATATTTTTAATATGGGGTTATACATAGGATAAATTCGACTATAAATGTTCATTAGAAAGCTAAAAAGATTTTTTACATAATGGTATTTTATTTGTAATTTTTAAACATTATATAATTTAATTTATTTATGACACAACGATGATGCAATAATTATCATTTTAATGAAATATTGACATAATTGATGTTATAAATACCCCAATAAATATAATTTGAGACATTTTATGAATTAAAATAATTTTATAGGTTACTATTATATATTATTGTTTATTTAATCAACTTGGTTCTAACATATAATTCTTTTATGAGTTTCTCAAAAATTATATATCAAATAGTGTCAAAATTGACACAAAATAGTTTTTAAATCAAATATTATTTTATTAATTGTTATTTTATTCCTAAAAATCTAAGGTTCAGCCAAATGACTTAGATAAGGATATATATATTAATAAAAAACAATTTGGGGTTCGTTTGGCATGTTATAGTAAGTGTATTAACCATATAGTGTAAAAAAACAAAAAGACACGGTAAAAGTTAAATTATTTAACTTAGAGTTAAATCTAATTGATAAGGTTTAAATAATAACCTAAACTTGTCTAAATCCTATTGGTTGATATTATTTCGACCATTACCCACTTTATCTTAGAAATAAGACCGTTTGGAACCATTATAAATCGATTTTGACTTTAATATAAAATAATATTTTGTGATATTCCTAAGTGCCCCTCTCCTCCCTTATAAAAGGACACCTCTTCCCCCTCCTCCTCACACCAATTTGAGCACTGAGGCTCGGACAAACCCTGCCAAAATCCCTTATCCACTTCCCTAGAATAATCATATAGGTCCTGGTCTTCTTAAAAGATCAATCTTAGTTCCCTAAGTGGAGGATTCAAAGAGGCGTTTCAAAGAAGAGGTAATATCCATTATCGATCTTTTCAATTCCATTCTTCTTCAACTTCTTCTTCTTTAGTTTTTTCATGACAAAGTAATAACATCAGTATTACTTAAATACTGATATGTTATTATAAATATGAATCAACCCTAATTCACCTTCTATCCATCCTTCGGAAAAATGAAATCACCTCGCGTGCGAACGTACGAAATACCGTCTCCACGCCGTGGTGTAATCTATTTTCCACCACCACCTTAATAGTATGGGTATAATTGTGTAATGAGTAACTATATATGATTATTATAAAGGTATATTGATACTGAAATTGTCTACATACACTTCAACACAATTCCACGACCATGGGAACGATATCATCGCTCGTGCGTACGTACGGAATACCGTCTCCAAGACGCGATGAGATTCATTCTCAATGATTAACCATTCATGAATGATTATAAAGTATATATAATAAGTTCTAATGAAATATATGAAATAATAATGATACTGTATTTATGTAAATTTATATGTATGTCATCTTCTTAATTCCATTCACTTCAATAAGGAAACAAAAACAGCGTTCATGCGTACGTACGGACTACCGTCTCCATGAACGGTGTATTTCATTCCATTTATCGATATTATATATATATATATATTCTGAATATATATTATATATAAATAATGTTTTACATTCTGGATATAAGTAGTCATGATCCAAGTAATAATTACAAGTTAAAAACACGAATGACAAATGAGACGATTTTACCCAAAACGCTACTTTGACATGAATTTACAAAAGTACGGGTAATATAAAGTCATAAGTGGACTATATATGATATAATAACAATGAATATGATTCTATAATAAGTCAATAACATGATTTAAATCATTATACAGAAGGTTCGGACACTTACAAAGCAAGTCGGACCTAAGGTAAGGAAAATATCACAATCTCATTTTTATCCGAGATTGTATATACTTTGGTATTTACTGGGGTGTATTTTATCATCCACATCCATGTTTCCTAAATATGTAATATTTATATCCTCATACAATTGTTGATATCCAATTTTACCCTTCAGTGTGTTTTTAGTAAAAGATATGAAAGGAATATTTTGTCATTTTTCGTACGAGGTACTTTTTGAATTTTCCGACAAAAGTACGAGAAGAATGGTTTTTTTAACTTAAACGACACGAACAGATTTTTATGGTTTTATAAAGCCTTATTTTCATGAAGCTTCCTCCAAAATATTTCATGACTATTTTCAATAAAATCTTTTTCTTTTAAAATTGCATGATGTTTTGTGAAAAGAAATTGATTTTGAAGAAGAAAGGATATTTTCCTCAAGAATTCATTTCAAGTGTTTTATCAAAATTATTTTTTTCCATCTAAGATAATAAAAGCCTTCTGTTTCTATCCATATTTTTACATTGATTTGACTATGTTGTGATGTAATTATGTTTATGAATTCTTTTATCTTATATGAATGGTTTTATGATGTCATGTTGTTTAAGAATTCCATTTTTATTACATGGGTTATGCAATGAGGTATGATTTATGATTTTGTGGCACACATAAGAATGGTATCATTATAAGATGGGTGGGACCTATATATCCCTCCAATTCATTGGGTAAAGATTTTATATCTCATGAGATATACATGGCTGGAATGGTAGGTTACACCGGTTCAGTGAAACAGGACTGAAACGAGGGTGACTCGGTTCAGAAAAGGGACTTTGTACACTAAGATAGTCTTGGAAATGAGTCTTGACTAACAAGAAATGATTCTCTATGATTATGTGTGTATGACACAAAGTTTCATTTTTTATGTTATGATTATTGTGATTACATTTTACTGCCATGATTTATCCCATGTTATGAAATTATGATCTCTTTTACAGGTTATGATTTTCAAAAGTTATGTGCTTGTGTATACGATGTGATTGATATTTCTTTTCTTTACCCTTACTGAGCATTTGAGCTCACCCTTTTATGTTTTCTTTTCCCCAGGATATAAAGAAAGGTTTTAGGTATAAAAAAAGGAAGTTATTTATGGGAGATGTTGAAGATCTTTCACCAGGATTAGAAGATTATATTCCGTGTTTCCAAAGACACTAAACTATTACGATCCTTGTGTGTGTGTTTTTGTTATGTACTAAGTATTCCGCAAATGTAATGTAATTTCAATGTACGTCAGGCTTCGGGTCTATACAAATAATCTTTACATTAATTAATAAAATTAATATTATCTCCCTTTTGACTTAACATGGAAATTTTAAATAGATATTCTGGAGAAATTCTTCAAAAATAAATAATAATATCTAACAAATCCAATAAAACATCAAATCACTATCATAGTGGTGGTTCAGGATGACCTTCAATTACTTTTATCATCAAAGGATCTAATAAAGAACCCTCATTCGAAATTATATTACCAAAAAATGAAACCGTCCAAATATAAATTTAATGTTGTTAATTTTTTCATTATTACTATCATTCCTCTTGATGTTTGGCACTTTTCTCAAATTTCCATCATTTTATTCATTTATCTCTGAATACATTTTAGTCTCATAAATACATATATCAATAAATAGATATAAGTAATATATAAAATATATATTGATTAAATGTATTTATATAAATATATCTAAAAATCCTAAAAAAATTGAATATCTTTAATTTGGTGATTCTCCCCAACCTTCATAGATAAATGGAATCATGTATAAAAATTAAGATCTATAAAATGGTTATAATTTCTATGGAATGGTTTTACTCATACTCACACTAATAAATGAGTATGGGTATATTTTGAATACAAAATGTTTTATAACGGTGTCAAAAATTAATATATGATCTATAGAAATAAATCAAATCCATGCCTAGAATCACATTGAATTAGACTAATGGTGGAATCACAAAACATTTTTGAATCACTATCCCAAAATCATTATGAAGTGAAGAACTATATACTTGATATACGATCATCATTCCATTTTGAGTATCCACTATAAACGCATCATATAGTCACTTTTAGTAATCTTATACCATCTTAAAATTACTAATATATAAAATAGTGGGTAGATCCACAATCAAATCATAAATTTGTTATTCTATAGTTTATGATAACTGTATCATTAATGAAATCATTATCATAAACCATTTCAATAATAATGTTGACATGAGATATACCTTTGTATTTAAAATTAATATAGATTTGATGAAGATCATAATAAGGGTTTAGATTCTCGAATTGATTTGAATAATTTACATATTTTTTTCATTTGTTTCATATTCGCATGCGTAGAAAATAAGTTTCTCTCTTTATTTCATAAAAAGCATTAACTATAATATTAATCATATTTTGTAATTCCTAGTCTCAATGAACCAAATTTCCCTATTTTAGTATGATCCCATATTAATTTATGCAATTCCCTTGACACTTACCCACATTTCACCAATATTGATGGTCATAATGTCATTAAATCATGAGATTTATTTGAGTTTCCTCGAATTCAAATCATATATTTCATATCAAACACATAGGAATGATCAAGAATATCCAATTTCCATTCCCCATTAAATTCCTATTGAACCATTTCTTCATGATAATAAACTATATTTTAGATAACATCATTCATATACTATATTTTTATCCACCAAAGAATATATCAATTCTATATTTAGGGATATTGATTAAACCAGTGGCATACCATGAATGTCTGGTAAAATTTTCCTCATATGTTGCAATGTATTTGTCATATTTTCTTTACATATCAATGATCTATTTCTCCATCGTTATAAATAGAAGATAAGGGAATTAATTACTGAAAAATATCTTATTAAACACACCCGATTCTATGAAATCAATTTTTTTACTCTTATCTAACCTGGTTAATAACATTCCACAATTTATTATATTCTTATTCCAAATGATAAAAATATTAGACAATTTTTTAATTTTATGAGTAAAGAAGAGAAATAAATATATTCAGAATGGTTTTGATCCATGAGTCTAATATTTATAGATCATATTTTTTACAAGAACATTGTTGTTGTTTCCCTATGAATGAATCAATAGTTGGTTGATAATATTATTAAATTATTTAGAAGATCATATTGATTCATAGCCAGAGAATGTAGCATGAGCATAATGAAAAGATTCAGTTTTCTAGTCCCCACATAATTTGGTTACTGAGGTAGAAAATAAATCTATTATTCATCACATTCATTTTTATCATGATGCCTTCTTCTTATTTACATTTTATGATACTAATAATTAATGTTTATTAATTATATTATAATAATTTCAGTGAAACAAATATAATCACAATATATATATACCAGGAAAGTCAGAACCAGGAGAAAGCCCGGTCCCACAAATTTATTAAGAAAAAAGATTGCAGATAAATGTAATAGACAAACTGCATCATTACATTACATCAAACCCATACTCATCCTTCTCCCCATCCCTGTCCCCGTAGTCAGATCTCTCATCATCAGGATCAGCTGACTCCCATTCAGAAGACTCGTACTTCCACATCATCTCAAGATACATCATTTTCTTTTGGAGCATTTCGTTGGACATTTTCTCCTTTGGTGGACGTTTGCTACTAGGTTCTTTGTTCATCATATGTATGGACCCTCCTCTCGATCTGTTAGCAGATCTGGTTGCCATGGGATTTGGAAGATTAGAGTAGTCTTTCCTCTTCCTTATTTTGGGTGGAGTGTTGTAGCTCACATCTTTACACAGGGTCTTTTTGCATCCATTTTTCGTGATGTCGCTATACGAGGCTCTTGGAGTAACATTCTCCTTTTCACCTCCCATTCCCATCCCCACCTACGAGCATTTTGAAGCGGGGGTTACCAGGACATCATCCGATGGGTTGACATCAATAGCATCTCCACCTAGACATGGCTGTTCTCCCTCCATCCTATTGACCAGATCATGTTTCTCACCCAGCACATCAAATCTGTTTTTGGTCAATATGCTTGAACAGCCTCCTAACTTTTCATTGTTCAATGGAAAAGCCGATTGTTTAGCAAGAGTAGAGGCCTCTGGCTGTCCAGTATGCTCACTTCCCACTTCCAAATCTTGGTGTGACTTCATAGTGACCATCAGCTCTTCACAGATCACATCTGGACAACACCCATTGATCTCTTTCAAGCAGGTTTTTTCATTGTGCCAGCCCTGCTCACCCTCCCCTTCGAGGTTCTCAATCCCAGTGGAGCAGGCCTTTGAATCCTCCCCTAACTCAGAAGACTGAGGTAAACCATGATCACTTTTAAGTCAGGATAAAATAGTAGGAGTGCTTACCTCGGATTCAGTCAGTGAGGATTCCTTCAGGACATCCTTGCAAGCCCCCAGTGAAAGAGGAATCACCACATTAGGAGACGCAGGGGCAGGCACCTCGGATGAAAGTATGGTTTGCACCTTCCCGCTGATTTTCTCAGAAGCACCAACCTCCTTGCAGCTACCACCAGGAATCTCACATGCGTTAATCTCCTCACAGTGGACAACTGGTTCAGGAGGCTCATTAATAAAGGGAGAAGAAAAATTCTTCCTATTGCGGCAATCAGAGCTGCAATGTCCCTTTTTGTAACAGAAATTATAGAAATGGCTCCATGTTTCATACCTTATTACTTTGGAATATCTTTATTCACATTCCACAACAATCCAGGCAAGCTCAGGCGGTGGCTTTGAAGTTTCCATTTCAACGCACAATCGAGCATCCATTGGATAATTGAGGCTCGACGTACGTTGATCACAACATAGGAAACGACCTAGAGAATGGCCAATCGACTGAAGAAGACCGATATTCTGAAAGGGAAGTGGGAGGACCGATAATTGAATCCAAATCGCCGAGGTGGGAGGATCTCTGTTCATATGTAGGTCAAACGACCAACGAAAGAGATGAAAGTTATCCCCACGTAAGGATTGACTCTCTCTGGACCAGAAACGTATCAAGTCCTCTTCATCATCAAAGCATATCAGGAACTCCTTCGGACCCAAAATCCTGATGACCGCCTTACGATTCAGACCCCAAGACTCATTAACATACCTGTCAAACCCTTCAATCGAGGGTCGACGCCGCACGAATCTTGCAACCAGCTCGTTGGAGAACATTGAAGAGGCCTCAGTGAATTCTTGCACAGAGACTGGAACAACCGGATGACCATTGAAGCACCCCAGAACCCTTGGTGCAACGCGTATACAGGGCATGAGACTGCAATCAGAGGGGAGACGAGAATTGCGTCGGTGATCCTGAGGGCGATGAGGCCCCTCCCCCATGGGGAGAGGGGCCGCCGTGATCTCCATCACCTCCTAGGGTTGGAGCATCGAAGAATCGCCGAAGACGTCACGACCGCCGCGATCACAATATATATATAATAGAATGTCTAAATCAAAACACATTATTCTAAATCTATGGGACCTTAGGTTTTTACTTTTTCTATCCAAGGACCTTAAAAAATGTATTTCATCCTATATAGACACATATCGATAGGTTTTTAATGAAATTTTTCAAACCATTAATTTTACATATTAACTAATCATTTTTCAATTATAGACTATAGTGACACTAGATTTTAACACATAAACAATTCATATTTTTTTCATATTCAATAAATTTAACACCTACACTAATGTGAAGGGTAACATATTTTATATTATAGATACAAGATACACAATGTTCTCATTTCCTAAATGATCTTCATAATATCCACCAATGATCAGACCATTAGTAAATTATATATACATTCCCTACTTAAAATGATTCTTCATAACCCTGAGAAAAATAACACACTAATGTGTGATCTCATATTCTTTGTAATGTTAAACATATTTGATAACTGCAATTTCTTATTTAAAAGAATTATCTACTTATAAGCATATTATTTCATAACCATAACCTAACAATTTCATACCAACACTATCAAATATTATTATAAGGAGTCATGGAATAATGTATTATCAGTTCAAGAAACCTAAATCATAGGATTGAGAAATCATTATCAATCATTAACCATTGGTTCATAAATAAAATTATGGCATAATCATATGTAAAAAATGATTATATATATCTAGTTTAACAAAAAAGAAAATTAAAATTTATTCGATAATAGTTCCATAACAAGTTCACATATTATAATGGATGCATCACTCCCAAATCCCTTGGTGGGTCATGAACATCGACATGTATCCCATAGTGGATCAATCACATCGACATGAATGCAATAATAATCTCATTTTATATACAAATTTACCAAATTTATTATGGGGTTATATATTTACAGTCCCACCCTTCCCCTAATGAAAACCATACATGTTTATAGAACAATATCATAGTACATTCATTATATCTTCATATAATAAAACACTATAAGAATGAATGTTTCCTAAATATCTCATAACATCAATTTAGAATAACGCATGATAAACAACAAGGTTTTCCTAAAAATATAATTATCATAAACCCTGTAAAGAAAGATAAAAAATGACATCATTATATCATATCCCAAAAAAATCATCTAGAAATGATGATATAACATATGAAAATTCATTTAATTTATTAACTAGAATATTTCCTATAGATTATACCATTTTATATTTGATATCACTCATTAAAAATAAAAAATTACAAAATTTTATTGAATTTTTTTTCATTAAATATACTACAAAAAATGAATTGATGCTTCAATTCATTTGACATTAATGATATTTGGAAACCTAGTTCTTAGAGTATGTTTTAAAAGAAAACATTACATTCATACATTAGTAAAATGTTCATAAAGTACCTTGTTTATAAAATGAGATAAATATTCCATTAAAATACGTTTTTATATAATAAAATAATGATTAAAAGAACTATTATAAATAATTTTTGAATAGTCAAATCATTCGTGAATCAAATTTTAGAATAAAGTGGAAATGAGTAGAATATTTATCAATGATTAGTAACAAATAGTTAGTTTAACTTAGAAATATTTGTTTAGTCTATTAAGTAATTTAGATGTAAAAGTGAAAGGAAAAAATATATTCTAAATTAATATTTTGATGAGAAGTGTACTGAATGAAATTTATCATATAAGGCTTATAAAATTTCATAATTGGAAATTCACCCAATCCTGATTAAAAATAATATTAGAAATAGAAATCTTTTAACATATTAGTAATGATTTTATCCTAAGCACCATGAATGAATAATATTAAATTAATTAGGCAATATCATTGAAATTTTTAATTTCATCACATATCTTTTCAATGGGAATATATATACATCTCAGAAAATAATATAGTGTTATAACATAACCTTGCACCCAAATAAGACAACATGAGATTAAAATCCCTTACCTAAAGTATTACCATTTCTAATTTGAATATCAACCATCATTGAAATAAATATATATTTATTTTATTTCTATTATAGAATCATATTACTTTCTAATAATCCATTTACAATTTACTTGTGATTTCTCATCTAATGTTTATTGACATTTTATTAATAATATCATTCTTCAAGTTGGGAACTACGTGGTTTTTCAAGAATATTTTGGGTTTTTAGTTATATCCTTTGTATATTGATCATGGTTAAAACATTAACTTTCTTAAATAATGAAATAAATATCTTATAAATTTATTATCTACATTTTTTTATTATCATCTATAAATATTATAAAAAAAGATATGAGTTACACCGTTTACAAAGATGAAAGACCATAGATACATATGAAAACTGATTTCACCATTCAATGGATTCTTTGAATGATTTTAAATAGTAATTCACCTTTCCATAATAATTTTTAAATAATATATGTCATATATATTCTTAAAATTGATCAATTAAACCATCGATGTAATGTATAAAAGAAAATTATATAAAAGAACATTAAGGAGGTGGTAGACCACACACAGACATAGATGGAGTAATTATTTTTGAATAGTTTGGAGGAAAATTAGTTAGAGATGATATTATCATCATAAAATAATAATTATATCACAAATATAATATTGGAAATTAAATCTCATTATAACAGCAATCAATGAATGATTTTGATTTAAAATAAATTGTGTCGCTACGTGGAGAATTTAATATGTAGGTATACACAAGTAATAATTTCACTTCCCAGTTAATAAAAAATATGGTGAATAATTCTAGATTAATAACAATAATAAATTTCTAGAATATATTTTATACTGAATATTTTAAATAATTAATAAAATAATCGATTTATTGGAGTAAAAAATATTTAAAATGGGAGTGACCTATTAAAGTGATTACATCTTCATTGAATCTAATTCTTTATATTTACTTTTATATACCCATGAATATTTATTTTCAGAGTGAAATAACAACAATAATTTTTTTTGATATTGTATTAAAGTATTTGGAATGTTTTATTCGGGTCCTATTTTATAAATGAGAGTAGTGGCACTCTTATGATTCATAAAAGATTAAAATTTAATAAAAAAATTGTATAGAATAATTCATCTAATTTGATAGGGATCGAAATATAAGATAGGTTGGAGTTGAAATCACATGAACCAATGTAATTTGGATCAGTTAATGTGTTTGTTTTAATATTTAAAATTTTTTCTCAGCCACTGAGTTAACATAATTTACCATTAATAGGGATAACATATTTTACACTCCAAAAGAGTTATAATTTAATTAAATTATTGATGTTCATAACATAAATAGAAAAGTGATCCAGTTTTAGAAAATATCATATCTTCTTTTTCTATATTTTAATACATTTTTTAAATATTTTGTAATTTAATAAAATATAATAAATGTAAATATTGATATTGATATTAATCATTTAATGTGATATAAAATACAAAAATATGTTTCATTAATTAGAATGTAATCATTTAACATAACACTAACATGTCATAAAATTCTATAAAATTGTTGGGCCACTTCAAAAAAAAATCTCAGTTATAATATTTCTAGAGCTATTTATTTTATTTTTTAATTAACATAATATATATTTGGTCATTTTGGTACATGATTTTATGGTAATAATATATAAACTAAAACCTAAATATTACTTTTAATTATTTCAAAATTTAATATTTCTAGAAATATATATTCATATATAATTATAACATTTTTTCCATATGTGGACTACTAAAACATATTTAAAAGTATGATAGTGACATTTTAAATTTTCACTGATTTAAATATTATATAGGTCATTTTCATGGATTAGTTTCCCTTGAGAAAATAAATTCAGATCCTAAGGTTATAATAGTCAATTTACCATCATCCTATAATAATTATGATGAAATATTATGATGATAACATCTAGTTTTGACATAATTTAACCATATTTACCTACTACCAATTGATTAATTTTACCACAAATACTATTAATAATTCCAAAAATTTAAATGAACTACATGAAAAAATTGGAAATCATATTTCCAAATTTGAAAAAAAAATTCCAGATTAAATTTGTTTATGTGGTTCAAATGAATTTTATAATAACCATAAACACTGCGTTGAAAAGCATATTTTGGGAATTTATATTACTAGAAAACATGATTTTTAATATCCCGGGACTAGAAAAAACATTATATTAATTTTTAAAATAATTATTTAATACAATATACATGAACTTCATTGTGTAAAATTACAAATTAGTATACTTTATGATAATAAAAACAGCATAAATGCATTAAAACATCTCTTTTATAATCAAATGATTTTTAAATTTTTATTTTCATGTACTTAATGGATAACTATTTATTTCATGTTATAAAAACACAAACTATTATATTTTAATAATATAGTTATTCCTATTTAACCCCAAGAATAAAAAATTGTTATAATCATCACACAGAAAAATAATATTTTAACAGTACATCCTTATTAATTTAATCTCTATGTTGGGTGTAATGTAAGATATCAAAAAACAATATTAAATTATAAAGATAAATTTCATTAAATCATGAGGAATTAAATAAAAATTATGAAAATTAATAATTAGAATTATAAATGATGTAAAATTAATCACTTTCCCTTTAATGTTTCAATGTTTACCTTATAATAATAATTATAACACTTTAATATTGAAAAGGAATTATGAGGGTAATTTTTAATATATATCAACCAAGTTGTTTTTACAAAAGATAAGGTTTGAAATGATATAAAAAACTTTTATAATTTTATTTTAAGACTATATTAATATAATAAATACAATATATTGAATCCATGCCTTTTTAAAACTACATTAATTTTTTAAAACATTTATTATTTTATAATATATATCATTTACCAAAAATGATATATATTTTATTTCATAATAAAATATTATATAGTAAATGTTTTGAAAATAGAAAAAATATTATTTGTCACAATTTGATTAGGATATTTTTGAAAATATAAATTGTGGTCCCCTTGTGGTCAAAATAAACCATTATACTAAATATCATGACCCCTAATTAGTAAAACTAATATTATCCTATAAAACATCAAAAAGATATAATAATTGTAAAAATGATTTTGGAAAAACATAATCTGAAAATACCCAATTTTTATTAGATTAGAGGGTTTTGAATCATAATAAAATTTTGTTTTTATTATATAAATTTTTATCTACATGAAAATAGTAATAATGTTTTATAATTTTATCAATTTTTGAAATACAATTACTGTCTATCCCTTCATTATAACATCAATCACGAGTATGTGTGGAGTACAATATCAACAAAGCATTGTGATTCCATATTAATCACAACATCACCTGAAATATATATAGATGTTTATCTAAATAAATAATATGGTATTAATGATATAATTAAAATTTATTAATGATAAAACAATACTTATATATTTTCAAACATGATAATTTAAAAATGGAAACCATACACATGCATAGGTATGACCAACGATCTTTGTGTTTGTAAGGAATTTCATTTTTCAAAACAATCATTCATAATTGTTTTGATATTTAGTATTCATATATAAAAATTATATTTATCTATTTATTATTAATCAAGATATGGTTGAACTATAACATATTTTACCCTTGTAAACCTATAAAATTCATTTTTGACATTTTATCTGAATATCATAAATATATCTGAAGTGAACATAATTGATAATGTAATTGCATATAATACAATATTATATACAATCAAAGGACTAAAAACCCTGAAATGTGTTCTTAAGAAATAAAATTATCAACATAATGTTATTACTCATGATGAAAATGAATGTACATTTTGAGGTGTACTCAAGCTAAGATGAATTATTTTGACAACCTTATTATATTGTCTCCAATAAAACACTCTTTATTCTATAAAAATATTCATTAAAAAATTCTTAAGTATTTATTTGGAAATAATACAATTAGAAATGAAATTTTTAATCTATTTTGAGTTTCATTAAAACCATTTAAAATAGAATCATTTTATGAAATGTTTTCACATTGATCACAAAAATGAAGAAAAAGGAATGTAATATTTTTACATATGTAGTTTCAATGGATTTACAATAACCACGGACAATAATTCATGTTTGGATTTTTGTAAGAAATTTTTTAAATTTTTATAGAATATCTATTTTTTATATACATTATATTTAAAACTAGGGTTTAAAACCATTGGGTGCATAACTATCTAAAAAATTATTTCAGGATAACATAAAAAAAATTCATAATTTTTGTCATGAAATAAGAAATAATTATTTTATTCATGATATGGTAAATTAAATGCATAGATAATGAATGGTTAGTTCAATACAACATATACGATGGATGAACATAATACAACTTATAATATTTTCCAGACCAATTTAGATAAAATGACGAGGGAACCCATTTAACACTCTAATGCATTGGGAAATTTTATATATAGCTATACACGCGGAGGGATGTAAATAGAGGGGTTTCTAACATGTTATAAAAATTTTATCATTTCATTTTTAAAATAGTATACAAATATACTTCTATCTTATTAAATAAAAATTGATATATTTTTTAAATATATATTTTAAACGAAATTTTTGTTAAAATTTTTGTTTTTTTCTTAAGGGAATTATTTATTTCATATGCTCCATAAAAATTTTGATACAATTAAACATTTTTGTGGATTTCATATTTTTCAAAAAATTAATAGATTTATAATTTTATATATCCCTTACTTTTTTTTCTTCCCATATTTTAAAATTTTATTTTTATATACTATGAATGTGTAATAAATTAACAAAGACATAATATGTCAAATAAATGATGGGTATCATGCGAATAATGCTTAATTAATGGAATTTGTACTGTAATGTAAGTGTTTATCTTAATTTGATAAAACTAGAATCTTGAAAGATTCATGGATGTATATGTGATCCTATATATAAATTTGATATTTTATATTTTGGAACGTTAGAATTTGGGTCACATGTTTTGGTATCGAAGAAGGAAATGTAATTGTTTTTATCATAATCCAGAAGTATGGGTATTGGACCATTATAATTCCCATCAGATGGTGTTTTAGATAACTCTGAGGAATATAATGGTTTCATTTTAGGTTAGATAAATATTTTTGTATATATTTATCATTTTATAATTTTATGGTTAACCATCTGTTCATTGACATATAATCACATTTTTTATTTTTATTTGATGGTATTTTAGGTTGGTTAATGATATTTTGGGAGATGTTTTACTCGATTAAGGTATATATTATGGTATCCAACCCATTTTTAGGTATGATGTCATTTTATTTTGGTCTTAATATTTTTTGATTCCTTTTAAAAACATAATTGGATGTGTTTTGAAGAGGAAATTAAAATAATTGATAATCTACCTAAAGGATATTATCCAAGAAAATTTATCATTTTGAATTTTTGTTTGATTAAATTATTTATATGGGATTATATTCCATTGTATAGACCTGATATTGACATACATGTATATTACATTACTTTTTCAGAAAAATTAATACATAACAACAACCAGCACTTAAAGACTGTAATAGTTTAGTTACTTTGGAAACACGAAATATAATCATCTAATCATGGTGAAAGATCTTCACATCTCCCATAAAGATCTTCCAATTTTGATTTATTACCTAAAACCTTTCATTAAATCCTGTGAAAAAGAAAACATATAAAGGGTGTGGTTAAATTCTCATTAAGGGTATGCGTGGAGAAAATAAAACAAATCATATACCTTTGAAAAAAACATGAACATAAAGTTTAAACATCAAAATCATGTGAGATAAATCTTGGAAGTACATAAGGAATTGATCATAAAGGAAAATTAATCATTATAAAATAGAATATGACAAAAAATGTAATTTTAGAAAACCATTAATCACAAGATATGATTTTCATAGTATCCAAGGCATTTTTTCCAAGACCATCTTAGTGGACAAAGTCCTTTGCTGAATTGAGTTCACTCCTCATTCTAGTCCTATATCACTGAACCGAATTAACGTGACCTTCCATCCATGTCTATCTCATGAGATATAAATCTTTACCCAATGCATTAGAGGGATATATAGGTCCCCACCATCTCATACTGGAATCATTATTACATGTTCTATAACATAAACATAAATCATGCATCAGAACCTAAAGAATAAAATTGGTTTAATAAATATCATCCCATCATAACATAAACCATATAAAACAAATGGATATCATTTCATCCTAAAAAAAAGTGAAACCATGTAAATCATAGAGACATTATACTTGAAACATAATCATACTAAATAATGTCATCTTAGATGGAAAATAGTTTTGACAAAACACTTGAAATGAATTCTTGAGGAAAATATCCTTTCTTCTTCAAAAGGATATTATTTTCACAAAAATACCATGAAATTTTAAAATAAAAGGATTTTTTTGAAAATACTAATGATATATTGTGGAGGTAGATTCATGAAAAAATGGATTTATGAAACCATAAAAATCCGATCATGCAGTAGAAGTTAAATGAAACATTCTTCTCATACTTTTCTAGAAAAGTAAAAAAGTACCTCGTATGGTAAACAAAAAAAAGATTCCTTACATAACATAAAGTAAAGGTAAAAAAGTGGTAAAAAGGACATTAATCGTACATGAAACCATTTTTATAACACAAGGACATAGATGATAAATATAACCCCAATAAATACTGATAAATAAACAATCCTGGATAAAAATAAGATTGGAAAAGTTATCCCTTACCTTAGGTATGATATGCTTCGTACGTATCTGATCCTCCTATATATTGATATAAATAATTTCATTTACTTATTGAAGAATCATTTTCATTGTTATGATATCATATATGGTTCAATCATGACCTTATATTACCCGTTCATTAATAAATTCCATGTTAAAGAAGTATTTTGGGTAAAATCGTTTCATTTATCGTACGTGTTTCGACTTGTTGGTCTTGAAATTATTACTTATATCCTAATTTACTTAATTCCAGAATGTTAAAAATTATTTATAATATATATTAATTATATAAATATGATATATTAATAAATGTAATGAAATAAATCGTTTATGGAGATGGTATACTGTAGTATGCATGAACACTATTTTCGTTTCATTATTGATTTGAATGGAATTAAGTAAATGAAACTTATATGTACATAAATACAGTATAATTATTATGTAATATCATTTCTTATTATTTATTATTTATACTTTATAATAATACTTTAATGGTTAATCAAGGAAAATGAATCTCATCGTGTTCGTGGAGACGGTAAGTCGCACGTCCACACGAGTGACAATATCGTTCCCATAATTATTTAATGGTATTGGAGTGGATAGTAGAATATCTCAGATGTAGTATCATGTTATAATAATTATATACATAGTTATTATTGGCACTATTATAACCATCCATTTATGGTGGTGGTGGAAAACAGATTACACCATGGCGTAGAGACTGTATTCCGTATGTACACATGTGTGGTGATTTCATTTTCTGTAGGATGGATAGAAGGTGAAATAGGTTTGTCTAATATTTATTATAAAATATCAGTATATTATTGATACTTATGTTATTACTTTATAATTAAACAACTAAATAATATGAAATATAAGAAGGAAGTAAATTGAAAAAATCGATAGAAGAGATTACCACTTCCTCGACGTGCCTCCTTTAAACTTCCTCTTATGCAACTAGAGTTGGTCTTTTGAGAAGACCAGAACCTCCATAATGTTTCTATAGATGTTTAAAAGTGTAATGGGCAGGGGTTGGCCGAGCATGAAGGCTCAAAGTTGTGTAAAGTGGAGAGGGAGGTGGTTCCCTTTTATAAGGGAGGAGAGGGGCACCTACGGAAACCACAAAAATATGAATTTATAATAAATCAAATCTCACATAAAAACCTCCAAAGATGACTAATATTCAAAGATTATATGAGTTAGGGTTGTAATCTCATCAACCAATAAAATATGGACATGTTTTAAAGTTATTTGAAACCTTATCAACTTCATTTATTCTTATTTAATCTATTTAGTTTTATTTGTGGTAAAACGATTCTAAATTTTAAATTGTTTTAATTAATTACTTATGTGTTTTGAATTATCTATAATTGGATAATTTATGAAATTTTACACCATATAATTTTTTATTTTTATTTTTTAAATATTTTTCTGATTTTTAAAAAATTTTACAATAGTGTCAATTTTGACACTATATATTTATTTCAATTTAAATAAAATCCACACATAAGATATATTCGAACTAAAATATTTACTAGATTCATAACATGTCATATTTATCTAGAAAATTTCTTGATCACATTAAGTAGTTCATATAATATTTATTTAAAAAAATTTAAATCCATTTATTTGATATTTCAATCAATAAAATAATTTCAACATCACTATAGTGTCATATTTAATAATAATTATTTAATCCTGAAAAATTAAAAATAAATTCAAATTATTTAGATAATTTAATTATATTTCTAGATACTATTCATGTTCGACGTTTTATGAAGTTTATCACTGAATTAAAATTATTATACATATAAAATTTCTGAGAGTGACAAGTTGTCACTTTCTTTGGATTTAATAATAATTAAATTATTTTCATGGTCAAAAGTCTGTGAAATATATCTATTCTGACCCTTAGGTGATATGGGTCAACTTTTATTCATCCAATTGAATTTCTTCAAGTGTTAGGGTAATTTTATAATGTAATTTTTACCTTCAATTACCTGATTTACCTTTAACTGTATTAAATAAAAATTACCGTAGTTTCTATTAATAATATTAAAAAAAATTAACCTATTAACATAATATAGACCAATTATTTCAAATATGGTATCCATTTTTCAAAATTCAAAGCACAGAAGTTACAGTAATTAATTTAAAATTAATCACATTGTTAAGAAAACGTGGTTTTAAAGTTAAAACATTGCCAAAGATTGAAATGTTTTTACCTATGAATTCAATGTAATATTAATGTTAATTAAATACATTATATTAAATGGTTAAAATATATTCTATTTATACATTAAAACCATTAAATATTATAATTTAACCATATAAATTATTGTGATGAAAAAAGTTGTTTTTAATTAAAATATAGCGTGTTTTTACTATTCATAAAAATATGAAATTTATCGGATAAAATGAAAAATTTATCCGAAGTAAATTTATATATACTGATTCCATAGAAGAATTTTATTTTGTCAAATTTTACTTATAAACATTTCAAAAACAATATTTAAAATGGGTGCGCCATCAAATGGTGGTAAAACTACATTTTTTTAAAAAAATACTTAGTTTACCTGAAAATTTTATTTTCTTCTCATACCATGTTCTATAAAATGTGTAAGAATAATAATAATGTTATAAAATTCAAAATGTATTTAATAATATTCATAATGACTAGTCCATAATAATGTTATAACAATATATCATTGTTTAGTGAAACCCGATATTGTGTACCTCACACGCTATCGAGGAAGGTCACGATTGTGTGTAATGCAAGCCAAGTTAGGGCTGCATGTAGTGAAATATACCTTTGGTGTTGCATATAATATAATAAAAATTTATTTCATTTATATATTAAACAAAATCTATACATAATGGTGCGTAGAATAATTTCCAAAAAACGAACTTGGAATTGTGTGTAACACAATCCAAGAACAGTGTTGCGTATACTGCAAGCTAATACGATGATTTGTATAGTACATGCTAATCATGGAGTAGCGTAAGAAAGACCTCAATGAAATTAAAAGAATATTTTTCTTAAAATCTCGGGGTGTTACATTCTCCCCCCCCCCCTTAAATTGAATTTCTCGCTAGAAATTAGTTGGGGATATATATGGTTTACTACTTAAAAGTATCATTAATATAAACCCACATCCTAAAAGGAATACACAAACATAACATTAAAAACTAAATTATGAAACGTAACTGTTACCCAAATTAACTAATCACTAGGTTTCCACATAGGAGAACATAGGTAGAAATATGGATATGGAAGAGAAATCTAACCATCATGTTCTGATGGAGAGTGGTAGAGAACATGGCTATGAAAAATCCAATAATCACAAAGCCATAAATTTTAGATGATCTAAGGTACCATCTGATTCATCAGATTTGAGGGCACTAGGATAACATTTTTAGTTTTCATGATAATTTACCAAATGTTGAGGAATTTGGAATTAAAAGAAATACTTACTTGATTTTGGTAAAATCTCACTGTTGTTTGTGTCTTGAACAATTTCCACATCAACTCCAAATGAAATGAAGTTGAATTTGTCTTTCGTGAAGTGTTAACAGATCATGCGATAGAATGATAGGTCATTCCATCTGTTTCAAACAATATGTTAGAAAACGTTTTATACATAAGTCCAACTAATGGTGAGATTAATCATATATGGTTCCAAAAAATGGACATATACATCATCTATCATACCTATTAATAAAATTAAACTAGTATCTACAAATCGGGGACTTCTAGTAGGCCAAGGGTAGCTGATAAAGGCATGTTTCACTTCAGTTGTGGGTTCGATTCCCGCAACCTTGTTCAACGCGACAGGTTGTCGCCCATCCTATGGGTTGTCCCTTTTTCTAAAACTATATTATTATAACATTCAATCAATAATGTTGAAAAAAAAGTTCTAGACTTAAACAATACTAACTTATGTTCAAAAGAATCTATTCTAATATTATGTCTTATCCAATATACTTCTGTCCTAGCTTGTAGTATAAAGAAATCAATTACTAGAAATTTCATCTACCGAGAATGTGAATACCATCATTTATCCCCCATATATCATACGATATATCCTGTTCGTCACATTACAAACATGTGAATACCTTAATCATGTATTCTCTTGAAAAATGAATACCCATTAAACCTTAGTGAAAACATGAATGATGCCAGAAGTTAACCCTTTACACATATCAAAATCCCCAAATTTCTATATACTCAAACCTTGATATAACATTGTCCTTATATTAGTTATGAGCTCATTTCATTTTCTCTGTATCCCTTCATTAGGCGCACATCATCTTGTTTCAAAAAATATATCAATCACTTTTCATGGTTACCGGTACCATATAATTATTGAAAACCAATACAAAGATATTCCAAAATTCCACAATACCATAAATGTGATTCCATGATACTATTTTGAAATCCCATTACATAAACACTTAATCATCCCACAACATCATTTTCATACTCAACATCACAAATAGTGATCGGATGTTACTTCCTATTATCCTTTTCCTAAAGAGGTTGCTCACATCGATCATTATTAACCCTTGGAATAGGGAATTGATTATTATAATGTCTCATTTCCTTGCACATGAATAATTGATGTGTTGGCGGAGCATTCTCTGTAGTCTTTTCTCTATTCACATAATTGGCTACCTTTTTTCCATTACATCGACACTCAACTACTTGGTGACCTTCTTTTCCACACTTAAAACATTTTCTAGTTCATTTTAGACAATCTCCAACATGCTTCTTTCCACAATTTTAGCATAAAGAAACATTCATCTTCTTTTCACCGTTGTTCTGATATTTCTCCTCGAACTCCATCTTTTTTATTGTCAAAACCATGAGATGGATAAGTAACAACAACTTGTAGTTCTACCTTGATATCACAACACACTATTTCTTCATAGCTACTGATGTATCTTATAACTAATTCCCTTAGAATACTTGGTTTTAAGCCACTGAAGAATCGATCAACATTACTTTCAGGTTGGATGATAAAGCAATATGCATACCTTTCAAGCCTTGTAAATTTTTTTTAGAATATACCAACAGATTCATCGTCATTTTTCTTAATATCATGAAACTCTTTTTCTATCTTTTTTCGAAGAATACAAGGGATGCTATTATTAAAAAACAAGTTCGTGAACTCATCACATTCCATTGATTCAATTTCATCATGGGGCATTGTATTCTTAATTATAGTCCACCACTGGTATGCTTCACCTTCTAAATGGTAAACATCTAGAATGAATTTTTCATGTTCCTAATAGTGAAGTATGGAAAATATCGTTTCAATGTTACTGATCCATTGTTCAGCAACAAGAGGATTAGAAGACCCACTGAAAGAAGGTGGAAGTCTCCTCATGATGGACCCAATAGAATATTGTACCCTTCACTTCTCATTTCAACGTCCAGAATGATTTATAACTTGTATATGTATAGCAATAATATTTTTCAATCCATCTCACATAACATTGGTTTTTTCAGGAGGAAAATCATTACATTTCCCATTACATTTATCAACACGGTTCCTTCGGGTTCCATCCATCATCTAAAACCCAAATACAATAGTGTGAGAGGAAAAAATCATGCTAGGGAAAACAAAATAATAAAGGGGGAGTACCTTCAATATATAAAATCTTAGGGTTAATTCTAAGATTATTACAATAATTCTAGGACTATAACATATACATGTACTTAATCTTATGTACATCTCTATTCATACCTTAGAAATATCTCTAGGGATCTCACTAATGTTTTTTGGATCCTAGTTTCCAATGGTTAACTAAACCTCTCTCTGATATCAACTGTAGAGACCGGATCTCGACATACATGTACATTAAAATTACATTGGAAGAATAATTAATACATAACAAGAACCAACACTCAAGGACCTTAATAGTTTAGTGTCTTTGGGAACATGTAACATAATCTTCTAATCATGTTGAATGATCTTTAACATCTCCCATAAATATCATCACCTTTTGTTTTCATACCTATAAGCTTTCATTAAATCCTGAGGAAAATAAAACATATAAATGGTGAGCTCAAATGATTAGTAAGGGTATGCATGGAGAAAATAAAACAAATCATATACATTTGAAAAGAAACATGATCATAATGTTTAAACATCATAATCTTGAGAAATAAATCATGGCAATACATAAGGCATTAATCATAAAGGAACCTTAATCATGATAAAATAGCATGGAAATAAAACATGGTAATGTGGAAAACCAATAAGCAGATGATATTATTTCCATAGTATCCCTTGAATTGCTGCCAAGACCATCATACTGGACAAATTCCCTTACTGAATCGAGTTCACTCCTCGTTCGAGCCCTATATCACTAAACCGGATTAACATTCCATTCCAGCCATGTCGATCTCATGAGATATAAGTCATTACCCAATTCATTGGAGGAAGATATAGTTCACACCCATCTCATACTGAAATCATTCTTATGTGTGCCACAACATAAACATGAATCATGCATCATAACCCAAAGAATGAAATGGGTTTCATAAACATCATCCCATCATAACATAATCCATATAAAACAAATGGATATCATTTCATCATAAAAACGTAAATCCATGTAAATCATAGATACATTATGCTTGAAACATAATAAAACTAAATAATTTCATCTAATATGGAAAATAGTTTTGACAAAACAGTTGAAATGAATTGGTGAGAAAAATATAATTCCTTCTTCAAAATAATTTTTTTTCACAAAATTCCATGCACTTTTGAAAGAAAAGAATTTTGTTGAAAATAATCTTGAAATCTTGTAGAGGAAGCTTCATGAAAATAAATCTTTATAAAACCATAAAAAAATCATTCCGTATAAGTTAAAAGAATCATTCTTCTCGTACTTTTTTCGGAAATGTAAAAAATTAACTCGTATGGTAAAAACAAAATTCCTTACATACCATATAGTAAAAGTCAAAAAATGGGAAAAAATAACTTTAAACATACATGAAACCATTTTTAGAACACATGGATATTAATGATAAATATAACCCCCGTAAATACTTAAAAATAAACAATCTCGGATAAAAATGAGATTGGAAAAGTTATCCCTTACCTTAGATCTGATATGCTTCATACGTATCTGAACCTCATGTATAATGATTTTAATAATGTAATTGAATTATTACAGAAACATATTTATTGTTATGATATCGTATATGGTTCACTCACGACTTTATATTACCCATTCTTTTGTAAATTCTATGTTAAAGCAGTGTTTGGGATAAATCGTTTAATTTATCATACATGTTTCGTCCTGTTGATCTTGAAATTATTACTTATATCCTGATTTACATAATTCCAGAATGTAAAACATGACTTATAATATTTTTTCATCATATAAATTTTATATATTAATAAATGGAATGAAATACACCGTTCATGGAGATGGTATGTTGTAGTACGCATGAACGCTGTTTTCATTTCCTTATTGAATTGATGGAATTAAGTAAATGAAACATATATGTAAATAAATACAGTACCATTATTATGTAATATCATTTATGATTATTTATTATATATACTTTATAATCATACGTGAATGGTTAATCATGGAAGATGAATCTCATCGCGTTCATGGAGATGGTAAGTCGTTCGTACGCATGAGCGACGATATTGTTCCCATAATTATTGACTTGTATTGGAGTGGATGGTATAATATCTCAGATTTATTATCATCTTATATTAATCATATAAATAGTTATTATTGGCACCATTATACCCATCCATGTAAGGTTGTGGTGGAAAACAGATTACACCATGTCGTGGAGACGGTATTCCGTACGAACACACGCGCAGTGATTTCATTTTTCGTAGGATCTATAGAAGGTGAAATATGGTCATTTCATCTTTATAATAACATATAAGTATATTATTGATACTTATGTTATTACATTAAATGAAATAACTAAATTAGAGTAAGTTGAATAAGTAAGAAACTTGAAGGAATGGATAGAAGAGATTACCTCTTCCTCGACGTGCCTCCTTTAAACATCCTCTTTAGGATCTGGAGTTGGTATTTTGAGAAGACTAGAACCTCCAAAATATTACTAGGGAAGTTGAGAAGGGTAATGGTTAGGGTTTTTCTGAGCTTTAAGGCTTAATGTTGTGTAAATAAGAGAGGGAAGAGGTTCCCTTTTATAAGAGAGGAGATGGTCACCTTTGGAAACCTCAAAAATATTACTTGATAATAAATATAACCCCACATAAAAACCTCCAAAAATTACTCATATTTGAATATTAGATGATATAGGGTTGTAATATCATCAACCAATAAATTTTAGAAATGTTGGAAATTTATTTTCAACCTTATCAACTTGATTTATCCTTATTTAATTTATTTAGTTTTATTTGTGGTAATAAGATTCTAAATTTTAAATTGTTATAAATAATTACTTATCTGTTGTGAATTCTCTATAATTGGTTATTTTATGACATTGTAGACCATTTATATTTTAATATATAATTTTTAAATATTTTTGTGATTTTTAAACAATACTACAATAGTGTCAATTTTGACAATATTTATTTATTTGAATTTAAATAAAATCCACATAGAAGATATGATCAAACTATTAGATTTACTAGATTAATAACATGTCATATTTATCTATACATTTAGTGGAGAACAGTAAATATTTCATATAATATTTATTTAGATACATTGAAAACAATTTATTTGATATTTCAATCAATAAAATAATTTCAACATCACTATTGTGTCACCTTTAATGAAATGTTTTAATCCATAAAAGTTATAAATAAATTCACATGAGTTTTATAAGTTTATTAGCTTTCTGGAGACTATTCATGTTCGACGTTTAATGATTTTTATCACTAACTTAAATTATTATACTAATAAAATTAAAGAGTGTGGCATGTTGTCACTTTTTTGGTTTCAATAATAATTAAATGATTTTCATCGTCAAATGTCTTTAAAATGTATCTATTCTGACCCTTAGGTGATATGGGTTGACGTTTAGTCATCTAATAGAACTTTTTCAGGTGTTAGGGTAATTTTATAATCTTATTTTTACCTTTAATTACCTGATTTAACTTTAATAGTAGTAAATAAAAATCACTGTATTTACTTTTCATAATATCAAAAAAATAAAAGTAACATATTAACATAAATTGGACCCAATTAGTTCAAATATGGAATCCATTTTTCAAAATTCAAAACATAGAAGTTCCAGTAATTAATTTAGTATTAATCTCATTTTTAAGAAAACAGGTTTTAAAAGTTATAACATTGCCAAAGATTGAAATGTTTATTCCTATGAATTTAATGTAAAATTAATGATAATGGCATAAATTATATTAAATGGTAAAAATATATTATATTTAAACTTTAAAAACATTCAATTTTATAATTTAATCATATAAATTATGGAAATGAAAAAAGTTGTTTTTAATTAAAATATAGTGTGTTTTTAATATTCATTAAAAACTGAAAGTAATCAGAATAATTTGAAAAATTTATCCATAGTAAATTTTTATATCCTGATTCTTTGGATAATATTATTTTTTCAAATTGAACTTATAAATATTTCAAAAACTAGATTTAATGTGGGTGCTCCATCAAAATGCAGAAAAACTGAATTTTTTAAAAAATACTTAGTTTACCTGAAAAATTTATTTTGTTCTCATACCATGTTCTATAAAATGTGTAAGATGAATAATAATTCTATTAAATTTAAAATGTAGTTAATACTATTCATAAAGCGTAGTCCATAATAATATTATAACAATATATCGTTGTTTTGTGAAACCTGGTATTGCGTACTACACATGCTATCGAGAAAGGTCGCGATTGCGTGTAATGCCAGCCAAGTTAGGGCTGCATGTCGTGAAAGATCCCTATGGTGTTGCATATAATATAATAAAATTTTATTTCATTTATACATAAAACAGAATCTATACATAATGTTGCGTATAATAATTTCCACAAAATGAACTTGTAATTGTGTGTAACGCGCGCCATGAATAGTGTTGCATATACTGTAGGCTAATACGGTGTTCCGTATATTACAAGCTAATCTTGGTGATGTGTAAAATAATAGACATCAATTATGTTAAAAGAATATTTTTCATAAAATATCTAGGTGTTACATCCATGATTTTAGTTCATAGAAAAACTGGTATTGACGGGTCTTTTTTGGACATTATATACATTGATAACATTAATCTGAATTGTATTAATAAATAAAACAAGTAAAAGAGAACATCTATATAAGTGGCCTCTCATGGTATTTCTGATGTGATTTAAAAACTCTGATCATGAATATTCTAGGACCAACTAGATATACCCACACATTTGGTGTGATATTTTTCATAAAACCTCCTATATTTTCCTCTCTACTGATAGGGTATAATTAAGTGATTTTATTTGATATTCGATGTCCAAACTCGATTTTCAATGAATTATTGATATTTTTTGTATGGAAATCAATGTTTACTGTTCTTTACTTCCTTATCATTTTGGACTTGTTTTTTTAGAATCTTCAAAACCATATATTACATGTTTATACCCAAAGAAATTGGTAACATTTTTTGATGATTTGACCTTCTTCGGTTTATATAAAGGATTAGAGGGAAGGTGTTTATTCATAGAATCGTTTAAGGTCCTATGTAAAATTCGTAATTTAGTTAGGTGGATTATATCCCTCTCCGGTGTTCTAGATCATTATGGATTGAATCATGATAAATTATTCCTCATAATTTATTCAAAATAGCATGAGTTGTTTTTGTTGTAAACCCCATTTTTAATTTTATTTGAAAAGAGAAATTATGAAGGATTCAGCTCATATGTTTGGAGAATTATTTTAAATGGAAGTAGTTTTTAAAATAAATGTTTGCTGTGGAATATTTTTGATATTGAGGATGTTCCTAGAATACAAAGTGGTGTGTGTTCCAATTTTACTCTATCAAGCTATATTTAAATGGAAATTTTTCTATGTACTATATCTCGGGGAAGAAGGAAATAAAACATAGTGAAATCATCATGAATCAAAAATTTAATTTTGTAAGTGTTTGGATTTTAATTCTAAATGATTGTGTGTTTGACTAAGGTATACATAAAAGGTAACACCAAGAGTAATGTGAAACATAGTGTGGAAGCATTGATAATATTAATTGCAAGATACAACTATCAAAATTTAAATTTTATTATATAATAACAACCATTATTTTATAACAAATGTACTAATATTTTATTGTCCTAGTGACATATATAGGTAATTAATTAAGAAAATCATGTTCAGTGACATAGTCAAACACTATTAGTCCCATTGGTGCATTTATAGATGTGTACTTTTGATATATTGGGAAGGTTCAGATTTTATATTTCTATCTTGTTGATAATTGAATTAATATAATTGATATTGAAGATGGGTCTAGGGAGTGTATTGATCTTAGTACAAGGTAGTTCCACATCGGTGGGAATGTCTTCCTATTTTGAGTAATAGACTTCAACCATAATTTCATTTACATTATTACTATGATAATTTCATGTTTTGGTATTTAATTGAGCTATATTTATTTCTGTTCATCTATCATGTAGTAGTATTTTATAGTATTATTTATTTACCAAAGAATTTGTGTTTATTAGGTAAATTCATCCCCCAATGGTTTACTAATCCATTCAGATTTATTTCTTTCCTTTCAGGTCTATGGGACACAAGATACATTTTATGAAACCTAATCCTATTCCCAAGAAAATTGGTGAGGGATAGAGTGTTAAACATGGTATATGATTTGTTCATTCCTTGTTTTGGGTTGTTATAAATGGATATGATTGTGATAACATGAACTTATTTATAAAATACATATATAACCTCTCTATTATTAACTTCATGATTATTGGTTTGATTGGATAAAAATGTGTTATAAGAAAACCTTAATAGTTTTATTATCTAATATTCATTTGTTTATCTGATTAGTATTGAATATGATGAAATACTATAATGGAAATATACTATAACTGAATTATTCATCTGATGTTTGATGATTTTTTATAAATGATTAAATTCCATAAAATTGTTAATGATTAAATTATTGTTAGATTGGTCATCTCTTATTGTGATGATAATATTTTATAATGTTTTAAAATATATTTAATTCTTCATTTTCTATAGAAAAATTTGTCAAAATGGTTTATTTTTTATGTACACAAAAAAACCAAGAAGACACTATTAAAACAATTATAAAGATGTCACTAATAATGTGGCCACACCTCAGCCTTATTGGAAAACATTAACTTTTTGAACTATTGTGAAAGTGTTTAAAACTATTTTTAGTGAAAATAAAATCGATATAACATGTTAAAATGATATTATTATATATATATATAGAGTCAAAATCCACTAATTTTTTAATGGTATTCTAAACGAGAAAAAATTAAATTGTGGCTACAACGAATGAATTTAATATTCCATTTTCTTGGGGAACTAGTACTATTGAAGAGTTATTTTGATAAATATATACTAGATGATCATGAATTCTAATTATGTAATTTATATTTCTAAGATAATTAATTCCATGAACATATGTGGGAGTATTTTGAATAATTTTTAATAAATAATTATATCGCAAATCATTCAAAATAGAAAAAACTATATATTTCTTCTATTTTGATGTAAGAAAAAATTATGATATTGTATCCCTCTATGATTATGAATATAGTTTGTTTCACCATAGAGGTTGATAATAGTGTGTCCTGGAAGGATTTTATAGTTGTGTTGGGATTATTAATAGGGATTCAATCCATGATCGATGTTCTGTATATTACAGAATATACAGAGATGGAAAATAAGTTTTCCATAATTAAATGGGATATTGTAAGGAATCCTATGTGAGGTATTATATTTCTTTCCAAGGTTGTGGATTAATCTGTAGAATGATATGAAATAGAAAGACAGTTGTCTACTCTTATAGAATTATTATTCCTTGGATTCATTTCATTTTACTCTAATAAGTAATTAAAAACCAGGATGTTTTTATAGATATTGATTAATGTAAAGTAATACGAAATTTATTAATCCACCATGGAGTTCACACCACCGTAGAAAAATATTCTATATAAATATTATTTTTTATTAAAAAAATGTACCTGTATGTGTAACATGATTGAAACAGCCTCATGTTTCTTTTTCATGAAAAGAACTGCCTCATCAGAGTAGTTCATGTCCATTGACATAGGTTAACCATGATGTTTTGAGGAATATTTCATTTCATTAGTCGAAACCTCATCACGGAATAAGGATATATATTGTGGTAGTTGAATCATTGATTTATGGATCATAACACTATGGTTATAATTATTAACAATATAGAAACCCAATCTTTTGATATATATTATCACATGATTTTCAAACTAAACATACATTGATTACAACCCAAAATCATGATGTCTAATGACTTAAGAGATGATCATTATAATAAAAATAATGGAAAATAACCAATGAATTCATCATTTTATTCATCATAATTAAATTAATCATCTATTTAAAGTTCTAAAATATAAAAAGATACCAAAGGGAATACATAAATGAAATGGATGAGCGAAAAATCATAGTTCGGGAATACCAATTACAATAATACATATCATGTTATTGATAGGTATAATGTGACATCATAAAAGATAATTCTTAGGAGTAATCTGATAAAAACATAACATTAATAAAATGGTATCATAATATCATGGTAACATATGAAATTTTTCTACAACATATAACTAGAACTAAACATGAATCAAGGGAAAAATCATAAAAAAATATCATAAGGGATCCAAATTTCCAATATGGATTAGGTTTAATCCCTAAACCCATACATGATACCTCATGTGACTAAATAATTAACCAATATATTAGTGTGGTGTTCTGGTAAAATCATAATAAAATATTCATTTAATATGTTTTATATATAAATAATTTCCATTATATGGTATAATATATACATTACCCAAGTAATGGAAATGGGAATCATATTATTTTACCATACCATATTCAATGGAATTTTTATTAATGACGGAATTCTAGAAATTACCATTAGAAATGTATTTACTAATCAAAAGAAGGGATAAAGAGTTAGTTTTTTATTTGAAACACATATCTACCATATTTAAAAGAATAAAAAACATTAAACTTATAGAAAAATTTTCTTATACATATATTTGACATAACATAATGGAATGGATGTGTTTGAGATATATTGTACGTTGATCATGATTTATCATGTTTGTTCTTCATCATCATTAATTGAAAATATAACTTAATTATTTATTTTATTAATAAACATATTCATGTTTATTATTCCTTTTATATTATTGATTATCATTTTATATTAAATTAAAAAACCCTTTAAGATGATGTCAACTGTTTTAATGGTGTTCAGCTCATATGTCCAAACAAACATTTGAATGTTGAAAATGGTAAACGAATTATTTATTCCCCACCTCAAGAATGTTAATTATTGAATATTTATCATTGTATATATTTATTATAATTTTTATAAAAATGATGATATATTATTATAAAAAGTATACTATGTAATGATCTGTTTCATGATTTAATTAAAATAGAATCACATAATTTTACAAGAAGGAACTCCACCAAACACATGAATAGAGATATGATTTTTCAATGGAAGGTAAGGTCAAATAATATTTTATATAAAAAATTTCACCATATTACTAAAATTTTATTAGTGCAATATATTAATATTAAATACATAATCATAAAATAATACGGTAGGACTCTAGGGAATTTAAATACCATCGATTCGCGAGGAAGTATTCCATATTAGACAAGAACATTTGTTTTTAACATTCTATAGAAGTGGAAATAGATTTTAGATTTCAAATTAAAATACAAATATTTTATTATATGGTTTATAATTATATTATTATATCATTTTTATTGAGTAATATTTTATGGATGTCTAATAATAAATAAATCATAGATGCTAGGTTAATAACGATATCTCATCTTCAGACTAACCACATTTGGATTATCCCTAAATACTATCTAGACATGTATAAAAAATATCTCTAGGATGTGGGGAGGGATGCAATGATGGTATCAGTGTAGTATTTATTTCTAACCAATGGATTTTTTTAAAGGATATAAATTTAGGATCCCTATTATAAGTTGAGTTAGTGGATTTTTTGTAATTAATAAAAATGTTCAATAATAGGAAAACACCCTCCAAAAAATTTCCTAATAAGTTGTAATTGAATGGATTGTAAATGAGACATGATATACATAAACCTCCATTATTCAAATGGAACCATATTTAAAACATGAAACTCACATTACATATTTATTTTGACCATTGGTAAACAAGTTTTATCATTAACCATAGAAATAAGGTTTTTCTATTTTAATTAATCATTATGACAAAAATTTAAGTCAAAAATATTTTATATTAGTAATTAATATATTTAAAAATATTAAATATATTTTATCTCGTAAAATTATATTAGGTGTAAAAATGTAGTTTAATATTAATCACACAAAACAGTCCCAAAATAGTTGTTCAACGTATGTAATTTTCAAGCATTATATAATCTTTTATTTACTGTTGGACTATTAATCATAATTATATGAGTGTAATTTAATAAATATATATATGACTTATATATTTAATTTATAAATTAATTTTATATGGGCTAATTTAATTATTAAAATGGATAGACCCTTTTCACTAAAGTAAAGTTTGTAGAAAACAATATTTCTTATTAGTAAAATTAATATTTCACCAAAATTATAAAAAATAATTTTAAAAAATAAATTATATGGATAAATAAAAATTAAATTAAAATTATTTCTATTTAATAAAAAATCAAAATATAATTCTGATTTTAAATTACATTATTTATTAAAATGATGTGATTGTATTTCAATAATTAGAATTTTATTACAGTAGTCTAAAAATTGAATCATATTAGAAAAATATGATAATTTGACGATAAATTATTTTTCATATGATGATTTAGATAATAATATTAAAATTTTAAAATAACAATTCTCTATGTTACATAAGTCAATTAAAATTGTTTCTCAAAAAAAATATTTTTTGAATGTAATATATTTTTTGATGAATAAAATTTCATTTTTAAATATTGAGTTCTTACTTCATAAGAATTTATCAATATATTTATTTTTATTAGGTTGATTATATATACTTCATTAATTATTTAATAGTTCTGATAGAATAAAATTAATTTATATGTTATAATAGTCTTAAATATTAATGTTTTGTTTTGGTTCGGTGTTCTGTGTATCATATTATATAAAGAATTGTTTACATTTTCAAAACAACAGTTGTAACATTAATGCACAATTATAAAATTTAAAACATGAAATTTATTATTAAATAATAATGTGTAAATAGGTTAGGATACATCATCATAATAACTTACTCTGGTTACTCGGTTGACTTGTCCCATTTATGGTCCCACAATAACAGTTTGACTAAATGTGTTATCATATTTTGTATAAATTTATCCCTACAATCCATGTTCTTCAAGAGATTATACTCATAAGAAATATCAGTTTCTAACTTCAAACTTTTTAAATTTAATACATGTGAAGGATATCACTTTTTACTTCGTTAATATGAATACTGGGAAAAATTCTTGTTCTTGAGAATGGTTCGGTAGGAGTACTACTCAACTAGAAATTGGTCTCATGAGACCAAAATTACTATTGGGGTAGATATACATGGGGGATTATATTTCCCTTTTTTCCAAATCTCATGACATACATCCATAATGATATGGGGAGAAACAAATTACCCATGGGCTAAAAATCTAGGTCTCATATACTATTGTTAGTATAACTCTTTCGTCAACTCAAATAAGTATTAATGTGTTACTAAATAATGTGGACCCTTTCCACTATATCCAAAATCATTTTTTCTCCAAACTTATTTCATACATCAACATTATCTCAAAATTTATGTGTTTAATACCACATCCAATATGTTATTCATATGGATCCATTTTTATACTTTTTTGGAAACAATTATTATTCAAAAACACATCCAAAAGAAAGATTTCGTTCTCATTTGGTCATAGTCCATCAAGAATTATCTCAACATGTCTTCCAGTGTAGAAATAATATACTCATATTAGTCATTAGATCTGAGATGACAGTCCATATTTATGTTTAGGTTATTATATATTTCATGTTAGATGATCATCCAAAACATGGATGAAGTATTTTGATAACAGTACGATATAATCAATAGTTGTGTTCCATGTATCATCACCACCACAAGGAAGTATATCCTTGAATTTAAATAAATTGAAAAGTGACCTAAAATAAAATTGAAGTGAGTTTTATTTTTAATACTATCCATACAACCCATATGTAATTTTTCCCATTGATGTATTTAAAATAACCTTGAAAATATCCACTGGCACGTATTTCAATTTATATACTGTTATAGGTAATGGTTGCATCAACATGTTTGGATTATATCCTTCCATCATTCAATTTTAGATATACTATGAACTTTTATGCATGTTCAAAATTAACCTTCACCATATATCCACAAAAATATTTCTCTTGGTGATCTCGATACCTATTCATTCTCCTCAGGGGGATTGAGAAGGGTGATCAATGTGCACCATTAAAAAACCAATTTTTAGTATCATGAATTTATATTACAAATAGTGAGGACCCAAATCTTACCACACGTTCTTCATTAATTTTGAGCTCTATTGGTTTCCTATTTCTTAAATCATCCACCTATTTTTGATTTCTATATTATTCCATTAAGAATTAAATATAATTTCAATAAGTAATGGTTAATAGTAATTTGAGAAAGGAATAATTATATTAACTCATTCATGATTTTCTCTTCCATACTATATATATCAAATAAGAATATGTCCTTCTTAGTTTTAATTAGTGAATTGTGACCAAATCTTTTATACATAGTGAATATCCCACCCTTTTTAATCATATGATATAAATGGATTGATTATTCACAATTCCTTATCATATCAAAACATCTTTATTGATGTAAATTGCGATCCTTCAGTGGGAATATATATTTAATTCTCTTAAGGTTTGTATATAATTCACATATCTCCAAATTGGGACAATGTTTCCATATTTTCAAAATTATATCTTTGGTACCAACACCTCATCATGTGTTGGATGGTTTTTTCAGAAACATATTACACTTTATAAAGGTGTAGGCTATTGATGTATAATTTTTCCAAAATATGATAATGAATTCCTTCTTAGAATCATCATTTTATACATCAAATGATTCCCTACATGAGGTAAGTGGTTGAACTTATGTAGTGATAAACCAATTTTATGACACATTACCACTCTTTTGAAATTAACTTATATATAAACTACTTACAACCCCTAATATTAATGTATTTTTTTTAAATAGTTATAATTTTCTCAAACATCCACAAAATTACTTAACTAGAACTAGGAAACGTTAGAAATTCATTATAGATGACGTTCTAGGACATTACTCGAATTTTTTTATCATAAAAGTGTGGACATATATTAATTTTTAAAGAAAATATACTCTAATAATGAAAAATCAGTCATCTAGATCTCACATTAACTACACATTGAATTCAACTACTTATGTCAAAAATCAATTTGCATATTATTTAAATGCTCCTCTTAATTCCCTATGATTTATGAGTAAATAATAATAACTTATATAATTTCTTGAGATTATTTATATATGTAATATCTAGACACATTATCCATCTTGTCAAAAAGGATTTCTAGATATTTTTGAGCTAGAGTGGAATCAATATTGACTCATTATGTCTATACCATGTTTGAAATGTAATTTTTGAAATATCATACTTCTTCTCCATTAACTCAAGATATCCCGATTAAGGGACCATTATAGGGAAATACTAGGATCCATGTGAGGGGATACATGTTATTTAACATAATTTTCTGAGTTCATTATAATCATTATAGAGGAGTCTGGAACCATCATTCCGATTAATGAAGAGGATCGGAGAACCCCACAGTGAAACACTTCGGTAAATAAATACCTATTACAGATTCTCATGTATTAGCTTCTCCAACTCCACAAACACAAAGTTTTTATTTTTTTATTTTTTGTTTAATATAGTTTCATATTAATGGATATGTTTTTTTAGAAACTCAACCTATCAATCCAACTAATGTCTAGAAAATCATTGGGGGAATACATCAGTATAATCCAAATTAATGGGATTATCCTAGAGTGATTCTATACATAATCACAATAATTTGGATAGGTAAGCTCTCTCATAAAAAAAATATAACCCATTCATGAAGAGAATATTTCAGGGGTTATTTATACCCCTCCTTAAACTTGTAATGATTCATATTATAACATTGGAAATGATGAGTGATATTCTTATCCTATTTCTTGACATTCTATTGATATTAGAATAACCAATCTATGTACAAAATAGAATCAAAATCCAATTAAATAATTAACATGCTATTTCAATGATGATTTAGTCCACTACCATTTCTTATGGAGGAGTTATATACTTGGGATGAAAGAATTTCATGATTTTCTATTTCCGTAGATAGATTAACCATAATTTTTTGAAAGAGAGAATTCATTATTCTATAACACATTCAATATATTAAATAATACATGAAATTATATTTAGAAAAGACTTTATTTAATCTTGAAAAAATAAAAAGAGTACCTATCACAACATCATTTTGGGTATCCAACTCAGTTGTAGTGATAGAATGTATAATCCCATTACCTCTAGTCCATTGAGGTTATTTAGGGTGATTATCCCCAATATACATTATCTCGTGGAATTTTATTTCATAATTAATGTGTTCCATGTATTTGTAAAATTTCAACATAGGTCTAGGGTTGATTATAATATTTTCTTATTCATCCCCATTAGTGGGTTTCCTCATCTTCAATTATCACTGGTTAGCAAGATTCTATATTTTTCAATAATTGAATCATCTCTGATTTATCATATAATAGTTTCCAAAATTATTATTCAAACACTTTTTACAAGTGGTATGTCGGTTTTTTATTATTACAATGTTTCTATATATTTATTCTCCAAAAAACGTCAATATTACATTTTTTACCTCAAACAACATAAGACTAATAGGAGTCAATGATCTCCATATCAAATTTTTTAGAATAATATACAATATATTAATTTTTATCATTGTGTGATGTCACTATATATTTCATATAATTGACCATATCAATCAAAAAACATTCCACTTTATTTTACATGTTGATTAGAAAATCAATGTCATAACGTGAAAACCTTGTGATTTTTTCCTCATAATCCCCTATAGATTCAGTTTCTTTTTTCATCACACCATGGAACTACAACCATTTTAAGATGTAGATTTTGGGGAAAATATTTATTGAAATATAATTTCTTCATGTATTATAACTATATTAAATCAATATCCACATTATAATTTATGTTCTTAATCAATGAATGCAACTGAACAAATTCCCCATCATAGTTATAAAGGACTAACAACACATTTTCATATAATGTGTATTAGATTATATATAATATATAATCAATGATGTTATTTATTTTTTCCATGATGAGGGTATCATTAAATCTCATAATGTTATTAGTACTTTTTCTGATAAATGAATCCACTGAAACATGATCGATCATAAGAGGAGGAGTGCATTATGCATTATTCTTTATTGTATTAAAAAATGAACTAGTAGATGTCATACAACAATGATACTCATAGTTATATCTATTATAATTTTAGGAATAGAATAGGGGAATTCATTACATTGACTCACATTGTGGTTTTTGAATCATTTTCTCTTATTTGAAGCCATTAATTAAAAATAAAATAAGAAAAAGATAAGTATTCAATAACCTATAAAATTAAAAAATTGAAATAATATATAATTAAATTATAAATTATAAGTATATCCTTATATATGAGTCTATAGGAGTTAATTTAGGTTTTTCACTGTATTTATTACTATTTGGTTTTATTACATGAATTTTTGAATGAGGTGGTTCATAAAGAGAAATTGAATTTCCATAACATATCCTCTATTGTTGTCAAACTAAGTGTTCATGAAATACCAATTTCATACATTATTTATTTATTAATTATAGATCACTTCAAAATTTATGGATTCATTACCCAATAGTACAACTATTATAAGTCCACATCCACCCAAATTTTCCACATATGGATGTAATTCTATAGATATCCCTCACATTATCGTTCAAAATTAATAGAGGATATTTTCCTATACATGGTATTTTCCTTTTACTTATCCCTAGGGTGATGAATAAATTAATCATGTCATAGTTTACATAGGATAACTAATAAATTTCTATTATAAAAATGTTGTGACCCAAGACTTTGACCCATACGATAAATTTATTTCAAACATATACATCTATTAATTAAAAAAAGAGGTTGTGAGGGATATTATATTAGAATGACTTGGTTTATACTACATCAAAAAAGGGAAATATAACATTGTATGATCGTTTTAATCTACATAATGAGATCTTATGTCAATTTGATCTTATAAAACTACATTTGAGAACCATGGGAAAATATCAACAAAATTTGAAAGATAAATAATCTAGTATGTTAAAAACATCCAAAAAACATGTGAATGAAAGGTAAAACATATAAAAAAATAGATGTCTCATGAGTAATAATAAAACATAACATAAGGATCATGTTATCATAATGTCATTATTTCATTGGAAATTTGGGTTTAAGATATAATTTTACGTTATCATTACCCAAGGATAAATAAATAGACAATATCACATGGTGGAAAATGTCCCATATTGGAAAAGGGTTATTTTTTAATCCCATGCATAATTACTCAAGAGAATAAATAATTTCACAACAAACTAGAGTGATATCTAGGCACCCCAATAGTAACATGTTTTTGATATAGGTGTTCCACCTAATGGAAAGAAAAAAAATAAGGAATAACATAATAATTACCAATGGATAGATAACGTGTCACATGATCATTCTTTATTAGACAATCTAATGAAATTTTCAAATTATGGTATCTGAGAAATATATATATAAGTATTGTCTTACCCCATAATAGAAAGGGATAATGAGCAATGTATATATATATGAGATAATGTTTTTTTGATTTTATAGTCCTTTCATGACATTAATTATAGATATATTGTGAGTTTGATATGGAAGGTCGTAACTGAAAGGAAGTTTTGGTTTAGATAGATCCCTTACCGTAATATTTATTCGTCACATTTGTTCATTATCTTCCATAATAATAATTGGATTATTATTATTTAAATTATTAAGAATCTTTATTATTATTATTATTTCTTTTATATTATTTATTATCATGTTCCATACAGTTTCAAAATATTTTATCTTCCTATTAGTGTTTGGTCAATGTTAGGCCGATATATTTAATATCTCATTGTAATATGGACAAAGGTCAATAATATTATCATTTATGTTTGGATAAAAATTATGATAAGTTATTTTTGGACATTGGATTATAATTTTCATGAATGTATTATCATTTTTTTCATGAAATGAAATCTATTAACTTTGAAATCCTTTATTATAAAATGACACAAATAATATTCCATTGTAATCGTAAGACAAGACACATAATGATTAAGTATGTCCATCTATTTTAGACGAGAAAAGGTTCACCAGACACACCATAGGTCCAAAATGAAATTTTGATTTAGAATGATGAAAATAATCTAAGTATGGGTAGATGAAATGTAAATCTGACGATTCTTTACTAATCATGGATTTCTCATTAATCCTATGTTTTTTGAGAAAATTGTGAAAAAATATTTAAGAATGAATGGGGATAACATGTACAAAAATAATTTTGATGTTTGATTGGAATGATAAAATATGGTGGAAGGATGATATGTCCTAATACCTTCCATTCTATGTCAGATGATTATATGATGATCAAAAATGTTATTAGAGTCATATTGAAGGCATGATTAAAATACAGAGTTTTTGAACGAAAAAATTCTATGTTTTCATATCTCAATTTCTCAGTGTGATATAGTTAGATATAGAAATGGTTTGAATATTGGTATGTTTTGATAAAAATTTATATAGATGATGATTTTTGTATTCAGTACTACAAATATAGAGTAAGAGACAAATTTCCAGATATATAAGTTGGTGAATGGTGGATGTTTTTTAGTATCATAATCTGAAAATGGATGATGTTTATAATTTCAATGATTCTTATACATGTCTATTCAATTTTGTGTGATACCAATAAATTAGATGAATAAATGTATTTATTTGGGGATATTGGGATCAATGAAATAAATAAGTGGATTTTTTTAGTACCAATGTGTGTAAGAAATTAAATGATTGACCAATTGAATAATGATAAAAAATATAGTAATCTATTTTCATAAAAAAATATGTGTTTCGTAATGAAGTGGTTCAGCAGTCATCAATAAAAATGTGCTACAAACTCATTGAACGAGAGGTGACACCGATCAATTGGAGTGAGACAAAGACACATTAATTATACATGGTTTAACATAGATACGTCACCTGATGTAGTATCATCACTATGTGGAAGTTGTCAAACAATTGAATAAAATATGAAATTAATTGAATAATATTCAAATGTGTAATAAAGGGGGATAATGAAGATAGTTTTATTAGTTTTAAGATGATTTTTGAATGGTATTTTTGAAGCATTTGAAGTGCTACCAAGAAGTGCTAGTATCATTATAATTTGAGAATATGTTTATGATGAATAGTTTCAATACATTATGTTTACAAGTGGTCATAAAAATGAGATTTATTTATCCATTATGTATTTAAAATTGGGTTATTAAAATTATTCTAAACATATGTATTCAACATAATAACGAAATAAAAAATATAATAAGAAATAGTATAATAATAGTTTAAATGTTAGAAGTAATTTGATGAAGTGAAAATATTTTAAATGTTTTGAGAATAATTTTAAAGATTTTATATGAAATGAAAAATAAAAATATTGAGTTGAAATGAAATGGGTGTTTATATTTTGGGAATAAAAATATGAGTGAGAAAAAAAATTCAGATTCTTCCCTAAACAACATTGGGAACACCTATAAAAAGATGAGAGTACATTGTGAGTTATAATGGATTAGAACATTGTTCACACATTGAAGAGGATATAGAAGATCTAATTTTATAGATAAATATGATTACCATGTACAATAATTCATGAGGAAGTTTTTTTGGTAGTATAATAATAAAAAAGATCACATTCAGTGGTCATCAGATCATATTGGTTATCCGATAGGAAACAAGATGATGATTTCCATAATGATGTAGATGAACTTTGGAATTTATTTAGATGTATTTTGGTAGAATTGTATTTTTAAAATAATAACCATAATAAATAATCTGATTAAGATATTTGTCGGATTTTCAATTCAATGTCCAAATATGATTTTACCAACTCCGGGGTGGGAATGTGAAGAATTTTTTGAAGGTTGTCAAAATTTAATGTTGATGAAGGAGAAACATATCATTATTGGAAGATATCAGATAAATATTCATAACATATTAGGAAAACATGTTTTACATCATATGTTATAGAAGAAAAACGTGAATTTTTTTATAGACCATAGTTCTAAATAAGTTTATTGGTATATCGTACTTGTTGTATCATAAAAAATGTAATCTTTTCAAGTGGATTGTGTGGTATTGGATTTTTTTGATACTATAATAAAGACAGATATACTCTTGTTGTATAGTGAACCATGTCAAATCCAATCTTTCTATCGATATGTGAATATTTATTTTACTAAATAGGGATAAATTATTAATATGATTCATGGATTGTTTCAAAATAAAGTAAACATAAACGAACAATATATCATTGATTAACCCCATCACACTATCAGGGAAACATTAATCAGTGACAATTAAAAAATGGTCAATGAAGTGGTTATATCATTTGATTACTTGTGTCTACTTTTTTTGACGAGTAGTTATCATAAAGACTATAAATTTTGAGAATGGTAAGTGTATTCCAGTCATTAATGGTAAGATCTATCACATCTAGAATGATACAATATTTCCTTGTCAAATTTCTCATTGTTAGAATGTTCATGAAGTTGAATTAGATGGATTCACTTACTAGGGTGAATGAAACTAGTTAAAACATTTTATATCTTAGTGAAATGTTGGAATATTATTATATTGTTGAAAATAACATGATAGTCATTTCTAAAAATGATAATTCCAATTTTTCGTCATTGGAATATTGTAATCCAGAAAAATTATCTCGAGATGATTATCATAATACTCTCATCACTTATGAATTGTGATGGGATAATGTTATTAAAGGGAGAAATGATGTTATATAAATTTCTTTCATGGATTCAAAGAATCAAAATACTAAGAGTATCCTTTAATATGAAGAATATGGGTATTTGGATTTCAAAAAATATTCTTGTTAAAAAAAGATGAACATTTATCCATGTTTTAATTATTTTTGAATCAATGTAAAAGAACGTATAAAGGGAAACATCCCTAAATCTTTATATAATGATGAGGTGTTGGGAACATTGCCCAAAATATCCCCCCAATGAATAAATGAATAAAATTATGATGAAGATGATAAGGGGAAAAGGTGATAGAGGATGAAATAAGGTGATGAGAAGAAATTTTATTCCAAAGTAAATGATAAAAATGTTCTATGTCAAATTAGTTATTTTTTTTCTAATATGATGAAGAATATGAAATTAGAGCAGAATCCATTGATTAAAGTTAGAATCCTAGAGAGAGTACATCCATTTCAATAGTTAACAATGAATATTTCAGTAGAAATAGTTTTGTACAAGAAGCAACAAGATAAAAAATTTATCTGAATAGTGAATTGAAATAATGTATAAGAATTATTTTGTTGGATAATGAATATTGTAAAAAACTAGAATTTTTTCCTAATGATAAAGTTAAGCTATTGTAATAAATAGAGGACCTGAAAAAATATATTCAGAAATAAAAGAATCATAATGAACATATTGAAGTTACAATCAATGATAAAGAATAATAATAGGAAGATTTTTAAAAAAATAATAATGAATATTATAGGGTTACAAGATGCCTGAAATTTATCTCTGGTGTTGTTGAATTTTCTAGAGAGGAAGAATTTGAGAAGTATAAATTTTTACCATCAAAGGATTGGATGAAATTTGAAATTGTTTACTATAAGAATAAAACTAGGAAAGTTCAGTATATTGATAAAATCATTACAATGTATAATTTATTTGTTTCTTAAAATTATGAGTCTGGAAAAGTTCATAAACCAACTGAATTCTATATGTTTGAAATGAAAAATAAAATGAAAAATAATTTCTTGGTGGAGAACATAATTTTGAAGACTAAAAATGTACCAATGATAATGAAATTAAGGTTTCTAAGAAAAAAGCTCAAAACATATAATAGTATAGAATATACATAAGTAAACATATTTTCAATTGATATTACTAGTATTGAGGTGGATTTGGTCCCACAAAAAAAATATTTGTTGATTTATTACAAAATAGTACATTTTATCCACAAATAATAAAAGAAAATGCATGAGGGGGATTCAAAATTCTCAACTGTATTATTATGAGATAGTTGTTTTTATGAATCTTGAAAATATTGCTTTCAAAGTGGAAACATGATTCAAATCATTGGAATATATGTCTGAAATACGTGAATAGTCTGAAAATTGTGAAAATGGTTGGGTTTCTTGTTACAATCATATGAGAATATTTTTAAATCCTTTATATGATTAATGTGAAGAAATTTAAAAGGAATGAGAAATCACTATTTTATAGAAACTGATCACAATGATACCAAAGTATAATGACCTTATATAATAGATAATTGGTGTTATTCTACTATAATATGATAAATGTGTTTTTTAAGAATGTGGAAGACTATAATGAAGGAACAATTTCATTTGAAAATGTCCAATCTATCAAAATCAATGTTGTTGGATCTAAAATTACCTGGGATGAAAAATTGATGTTCTAGAAATATAATTTTTTTAATTCATTGTAACATATCTTTGAATGTGTTTATTATGATTTTAATTAATGTTGAAATTTTATTTTTAGAAAAGTTGATTTCATTATGAAAATATAGGAAAATATAATGACATATACAATAGGGAAGCATGCAAAAGGAAAATTGTTCTAATTATGTGAGGTTCATAATGCTTGTTACTTATGCATGATATAATAGAATAAATTATTTCATAAATATTTGGGAAACATGTGGTAGAGAATCAAGTGTAGGTTATTTAAGAGATTCAATTTCTGCAGAATTTATGATATGTTAGGAAAGAGAGATTGGTGTTGCACAATTTGTCAGAGTGGAAAGATTATAAACACTATGCTTAATAAATTAGGCATTTCATGAAAAAAACCCATGTAACATATTTATTTTAGTTATATATGGTCAAATGAAGAAAAAAATAAAATCATTGAGATAATTACTTCATTACATTCATTGATGTGTTTACTCAAATTACATGTGTATTGCATGTGAAACATATGCCAGATTCTTTGAAAATGATTAAATGTTTTTTAGAAAAGATGAGATGGTATGTTTGTATTCAATGAGGGTATGAGAAAATAAAATGATAGGGAATTAAAAAATTAATTTTTATAAATTTATCTTGAAAATAATCGAATTCAATATCAATTCATTACAACATACAATATAAAAAAATGTTTTTCCTATATCAAATAAAAGTCTAGGTGAAATGTGACAAACTATATTAATTGAACCTGGTATGTATCTTTACATTTTGGAGGAGATCCATGAGAAATATTGTTTATATTCAAAACTAATGTTTCAATATTCCATCATATAATATGATTCCGTATGACTTTTTCATGAAATTACTTCATGTTTGATGCACTTAAGAGTTTTTGAGAGTCCATGAAACAAAATAAAGATACATGGAATCTATGGAATGTTTAATTAGGGAGTTGAAATCTATTTTTTTATATTCCCTAGAAGGAAGATGATATAGATTTTTTAAATGAGATTGAAAAATATTAGTTAACCTTATTAATGTAAATTAGTTTAATGAAAGCAATAAATATTCTAATCAAAAAAAATTAATTTTAAAAAGATGAATATGATGAAATATTTTCAGTAAATAGTAATGATATGTATGAAAAATAGAGTAATTTTACTCATGAATAAGAATCATACCTATTTGTTTCTAGTGATGAGGATGAATGACCAATACCTCATCCCAGGCTGAGGAAGAAAGTTGAATCTTTAAACAAAATAATTTATAAATGTCAAAATGATAAAATAAATAAATAATTAAAAAAATATACACATACTAATTTATATTAAATATTTTCCCTAAAAGGTGTGAATCAATTCTCTGATCATCTAGAATGGGTTCAAGATATGAATTATTGGTATGATTATAATGATAAAAATAAATCATGGAAACTCGTACCTAATCAAAATTAAAGAAACTTTTTGGTACAAAGTGGGTGTTCTAAAACTGGTCGAATGAAGATGATGATATGATAAGAAAAAAATAATGGAATGTGTATAAAGAATACACATAGATTGAATGAATTGATTTTGATGAGGCTTTTTCTCCAATGGAATGGTTTGAATCAATCCGAATCTTTCATTCAATTGAGGCACAATGTTGATAGAAAATATTTCATATAGATGTAAATCAAAACTTTTTAATGGCTGGAAGGATGTATAATTTTATATTTAGGAACCATGTTGATTTTTATTTTTCATTTTGAATATTATGTGTGTAAATCGAAGAAATCAATTTATGGGATATAAAATTAAGAGGGTTGGTAAACCAAATTGGATACCTTCTTACGAAAGATTACTTTTAGAAAAGGAGTGGATTATAGTAATATAAACATCAAATAATGTATTTAATTTTTGTTCACTATAATATTTTATATTGAAATCATTATCTTTATAGGGAATTTTTAAATAACTTGTGAAATATATTCTGATATTCAGAAAAATGTATTTGAGATTTTAATGCATAGTGAAATGAAATACTTTCTTCTATTACAAATATGAAATAAGAAGGAAACTTTATTACATTATTAGGAAATGTATGATTTGTATCTTTTTAATATGTATGTAAGTGCAAACTAGAAACCAATTTCAATAGTAATAAAACTAGAAAAAATGTTGAATAATTCTGAATAAGGTTAGAATGTAGAGTTTAATGAGTTTCAAAAGCTGATTGGATGTTTTCTGTATTTGAATACTTCAAGACTATATATTTTTTTACCTTATGTGCCAAATTCCAGGATTCTCCAAATTAATATAATATATTGGATTAAAAAAATGTTATATATATCAAATTAACTATATATTTAAATGTTATAGAAGATATCCTATGATGTATTGACTAGTTTTGGTAATCAAATGTTGATTTGGTTAGAAATGTTGATGATAGAGGATCCACATCTGGTGGATAGATATTCATAAAAAAATTGTGATAATTTGGATAAAAATAATTAAAATTTAGTAACTCATTACATAACTAAATTTTAGTATGTTTTTATAACTACATGTTAAACAAAACTTATATGATTGATGACTCGGTTGTAAGAACTAATTATTGATGTATTGTTTCAAATTTTATGGGGTTGTGATAAAATAAATCTACATCAACATTACATGGAACCTAGAAGAACATTATTTATGAAAACGTATTGACATCCAATACTACATCATCAATGTGTATGTGGATAATATTTAATTATAGATGTAGAAGTTTCTAATTTCCAAATCAGCTGCTGCCATATTCAAAAAACCCTAACCGGTGGAATAATTCTTCCAAATTGAGGTACAACATGGGTGGCCCAATTATATAATATCTATATTGAGGATTGTGTATTGGTATCCTTTCTAATAAATTAATTTTATAGTTTTCTCAAGGTATATAATTATTATATAATTATATCCATTTATTTTTTCTAATCCTTTAAAAGAAGCTTGAAATTTTCTAATCCATTTTTCATATCCTTTTCTATTTATTTTGTGGATATGTTTTTAACTCTTCATGTATGTTTGTTAACTATTATAAAAACTTTTTAGAGTGGTTTTGGAAATCAGTTTATTAAAAATATGTTTATGGTGTAATGAAACATGTGATGGAATATTTGGAGAAATGATGAGTATTTTTAATAACTCACTACAATTTGAAAGCATGGTTTTTTTGTCAATGATTATTCTTTGCATAAAATAGTTTTCCCACATTTTCATATATATCATTTATATATATTCCATTTATTTATGTAACTACATTTATTTGTTTATAATATATATTTGACAAAAAAAATAAAAAGACGATATTTTTGTGACTATATTGACAAGAAGATATTATTAGAAGTGGAAATATGTTTTTGATGAATTTTTTGTCCTTTTTCAGGAACATAATAAATTACCTTTGGTTTTTTTGATGATTGGGTAAAATAATGAAATTTTCCATTATAACCTGAAGATCAGCTGACAACTGTTTAGGAATGTTTATCAATTTCTAAAGAAGGTTTTTTTTAGAAAAGGTTATTCAGACTCACCTTGGGTCCTAAATGTATGTTTGAATAAGAATTAGAATATGTATTACATTTGTGATAAATCCAATGTAAATATGAATATGAAAAATTCATCTGGGAGTTATAAAAAATTATTAGTTGTCTGATAATGTCGTGATGAAAATGTTATGATGTAAAGAGGGAGAACATGTTCTATAAATATGTTTGAGGTTTGTTTGGAATTAAATATTATGATGTAAGGATAGAAATTTATAATACATTCCATTGTATTTTGGATATTTATATTTTTATCTTAAATTTTATCATAGTCTTTATAAAGACCTGAATTTAATAATGAGTTTCTGAATGCAGTAATGAAATTATTTTTGGTCTTAAATTATCAGTGTGAGGTCTTCCGAGGAACAAATTTTCTGATGAATATGATGCCTTGTTTGAAATATTAAAAGAAGAAGATGATGATATTCAGTTAGAATAACAATCCAAGTGGTAGTAATATTCATAGAAATGTTTTGGTGAATCATGGAAGTTTGTTTTCAAGATAATCAGAAAAAAATTGGGGTTCTTGATGTCAATGTTTCCAATAATGTTCTATCAGACATGGTGTACCACCAATCAAATAAAGGTAGAATTGTTTTTTAGCTGTTGGGACCAATGAAAAATAAAATATGGGGTTTTTTTGGGAAAAATTCATACAGAAATGAGAGATACCAATCAATTAGATGAATGTAAATAATAAATTAAAACATTTTTTTTGAATCATGTGATGGTTGAATTCAAGTGGGTCAATAGTCATACGGAAACATGTGGGGAAATCTCATCATACTGGGGGTGACACAAATTAATAGGGGTGAGACAGATTATAATTCAGATGAAATGCTATGAAAAAGATATTTCATCATACATAGTACCATCAGTATAAGGATGCTGTAGAAAAATTTATGAAAATATAAAATGATTAAATTAGTTAAAAAAGTTATACTGTTGGATCTTGAAGTTAATTTGAATAGTTTTCTAAGAAGTTTGGGAAAATTTGTTTCTGAATCATTTGACATGATTCTAAAAATGTCAGTACCTTTAGAAGTTTTAGATAACATAATTGTAGAATTATTTATACTATTTATTATTATATGTGGTCATCATAATGAGAAGCCTTTTTAGTTTGTATTTGAAGGTTGTTCATGTTAATTGGAGTGACCATTTGTATTCATCATAATGAATAAATCAAGAATGTTAATCGAAATTTTATTAAATAATTTATAGAATATTTCAAGTGACATGAAGATGTGAAATTATTTTTGAATATTTGGAAATAATTGAGACATGTTGAGAATCCTAGATGAAGTCAAAGATTGTTCCAAAATTAATGTAAAATTCATGATTAGTGAAATTTTTATATGTGTAAAAAAATTTCAGATTCGATCATATTAAAACACTTGGTGCTCTTCTAAAAGGAATATGGTACATTTAAATTTCAGAAGGATTAGAACATTGTTCATTTCATGACTAATTAAGATAAGCTCCAATATTCAATAGAGATGTGTTTTTTGGATAGAGCCTTGTAGAGTTTATTTTTCAGAGTGAATAAGTATTAAAAAGATCATATTCAGTGGTCATTAGATCAGATTGGTTCATCTTATGTAGAATTTGGATTGATGTAGAAGTAGTTTAGAATTATTGTTGTACTATTCTGGAAGAGTTATTTTTGAAGAATGGGCAATCAGAATGAAGAATAAAACTAGGATATCTGACTATGTGTCATTACGATGTACAAAGATGTTCTTATATGCTGCTGGTTAGGAATGTGAAAAATAGATTTTAAGGTTAAAAATTGATATTTGATAAGGTGCATAATTAACATATAACACCCCAAGATTCTATGGTACGTTTCCCTTCGAATAATGCGATAGCGTGTGTTGTACGCAACCTCGAGTTCTAACACACACCACAACTAATTAAACTAGCCGTTGTGAATAGTAATACCTACTTTTTGAAATCATATATATTCAATATTTCAAAATGGACTTCATTTTTAGATTCGGAATATCAAAATTAGCCTAGGGTGAAATTTTGGTACATTTCGGATAACTTTCATATTTTGATGAATAGTGAAAATTTCTAAAATTTTAATTAAAAACAACTTTTTTAATCAAAATAATTAATAGTGATAAATTGTGATTTTGAGTGGTTTTAAAGTATATTTAGAATATATTATTACCATTTAATATAATGTTGGTCATTGGACATAATTTTACAATTAAACCGAACATAAACAAGTGTCAATCTTTTGATAGTTATTACCTCTTAAAAACACGCTTTTTGTTTTGACAGCGGGAATTAATTTTAAATTAATTTCTGCCACTTCTGTGTTTTGAATTTAGGAAAATGGATTCCATATTTGGAATCATGATGTCCAAATTATGTAAATAGGTAACTTTTAATTTTAAACATTTTGAATAATTATTGCGGTAAATATTATATTTACCATGGTTAAAGGGTAAATCCGGTAAATAAGGGTTAAAAAATAATATTATAATAATACAAAGTTACCCTAAAACGTGTCCTAACCTTATTTGTGGACACATAACCGACCATGAGCATCCTTGGGTCAATTTGGGGACCCCTTGGAGCCACTTGTATGTGGTAGGGACACATTATATTAATAAAGTTAAAATAAAAATAAAAATGGCATAAGCATACATCTTTTAGAAGAACAATTTTTACATAGGGTTATACATGTTGGATTTTAGATTATAAATATTCATTAGAAAGATAAAAAGATTTACTACATAATTATATTTTATTTATAATTTTTAGACATCAAATAATTTAAATTATTAATGACACAATAATGATGCAATGTTTACCTCATTAATAAATCATTTAAATAAATAAGATTATAATGATTAAAATATTATCTAAAACCTGTCCAATTCTTATTGGTTGATGTTATTTAGAATATTAGTCATCTTATCTTCGACCTCAATGATTTTTGGACCATTATAAACCGAATATAAATATATTATAAAGTAATACTTTCACTCCTTCCTAAAGAGCCCCTCTTCTCCCTTATAAAAGGAGACCACTTCTACTCATTCCTCACACCTCTCAAGCCACTTGGCTCGTCCAAACTCTACCCAACTAAGCTCCCCACATCCCTCTCCTCCTCCTTGAAGCTTCCCCTTAGGCAGAAATCATTTCAAGAAGTCCTTTGGTTCCAACCAAAGTGAGTTACCTAAATTATAGGTAACGATTTCTCTTAAATTATTTTCCTTTATTTTGCTTCTCCAACCCCCAAACTCTTTTTATTTCCATTATTTTGTAACAACACCAGTATCCTCAATATACTAGGATGTTTTTATAAGAAGTATTCAAACTACACATACACACAACTCCATCTAATGGATGATGAACATAATGTTTCTGTGGATGGCAAACTAACGCCTCACGAAACGATGATTGTTCAAATACATCTTACCGCCTCTCATGGTGGCCATTATGATGGAACTGTAATTAAATATGATATTAATTATATATATTTTATATATAAGCTTCTGTAATTCCATTTTATTTCATACAATTATTCGTTTCATGTTGTATATACATACGATAATTTCATTTGAGGAAGTGCGGACTACCGCCCCCTTAAAATGATATGACTCGTTCATACCACACATGGAACGTATAAAGGATGGTGTTAATGAACTTAAGTAACATATATAAAATATTATATTATACTGTAATAGTAATATACCTATGTATCATTTGGATTCAATTCTTTTAAAATAAAAATTAAATGGAAGTAGCGTTCGTACGTACGTACGGACTACCGTCTCCACGAACGCGGTGAGATCCATCCTCCATCGTATCCATTCAAGTCTTATTCTCATTTTAGGGTTAATAATAATGTTAATATCATTCTGATTATGAATAAGATTTAATCTATCCATTACAAACATGTCTTACGTAACCAAACATTTAAGAAGAACGAATCGATTATCACCTGAAACGACGATAATACTAAGAAATTATTAATAAAGCAATGTTAAAAGATCATATATGATATCATATTAATGTATATGATTCTTGTATAATTTAATAACAATTATTTCACCATTATACAGGAGGTTAACCGACCCCAACAAAGGAAAAGTACAAGGTAAGGGTTTACTTTACAACCTCTTCATTATCCAAGGTTGTTTATACGTAATAATCTACTGGGATCTCTTTATCATCCACATCCATGTTTCTTAAAAATGCATTTCAAAACATTTTTACTATTTACTAGAATTTGAGTTAAAGTCATTTATACCCTTTTTGACTTTTATAAGTGGTTTATAAAGGAATCTTTCGGTCGTTTTCAAAACAAGGTCCTTTTTAACCTTTTCGACCGAATTAAGGTAAGAATGTTTTTTTAACTTATACGGCGGGTGCGGCTATTTTCCGCCGTTATAAAATCTTCAAAGCTTCCCTTACAAGCTTATAAGAATATTTTCAAAGAATATGTTTTATTTTATATGGATCTTAAATTATTTCAAAATAAAAGGAGATATTTCTTTAAAAAGAATTTTGATTTCATCTATGTCAAAATCCTTTGATGGATTTTAAGATTATTTGAAGTTGATTTATTATGATACAAAACTTCTATATTGTATTGAAGGTTTTGTGATATGTTTGACTGTGGATGTGCTATTTTTATACCATTCCTAGTTTATGGTGAAAGTATTGACATTTCATATGCTAGTTTTAATATGAATGTTTATGTTATGTTTAAACCTTTTCATATGGGAATGCATTGGACTTAATATGTGACGGGTGGAGCCCGCTATAGCTCCTCGATACATCGGTAGGTCTCATGAGACAAACTAGTGTCTTGGCACAAGGCCTTGACAAAATCTTATTTGTAGTCTTGGCACGAGGCCTTGACTATGTGGTTATGATAGTCTGGCATTATGCATTCCAACATTATGAAAGTGGTTATTGATTTTTGCATGTGATTATTCGATTAGAAGAATATCCATGTGAATAAGTAAATGGCATTATTTCATTTTATTTATGCCATACCATGTTTAAAGTTCATATTTAAAAGGCTTTTGTTTTAGTTATACATTGCCTTAAATGTTTATTCTTATTTATGAAAGTTTCCGCTATATTGTTATCCATACTGGGCATTTGAGCTCACCCTTTTTCTATGTTTTATTTTTCCCAGGAAGTGAAGATGTAAGTTATGAATGAACTGCAGGGATATTATGAGGGGATTATAGTGTGGACTGTGGAAACATTATGTTGTTGTAGTAGTTTTTCATTTTATGATGTAATGTAAAACTTATGAATATATCTAGTGTATCCAAGGCTACTAAACCAATCGGTCTTTCGAGATTTGATCTTTCTTGTGATCATGCCAATGTTATGTAATAATGCACCGACTCTAGGCAACTAGGGTCGGGGCGTTACAGTTGGTATCAGAGGAAGTTTAGTACAAACCTTGGAAACTAGATTTAGATAAACTCTGATTAGAGCACGTAGACCTAAGATGAACTTTGAGGATTAGTATAGAAGAACTTCCTACAATTTTGGTATTGTAGAGATTTTGTGAGTTTTCCGAGCAATACAACCCTGTCTGGATACGAGCAGGTAGAGGCGGCTCTGGCACAGATGTACCTAGGGGTAAAACCCGAAAACACTGCTTTGAGCTAGACTCGAACGGGAACTGGTGCACGACAACGGGCCTTGCTGCACTCTTGGTTACGACACTCCCGGGGGATATGCTTAGGATAACTCTCACTATCTTTACAAATCATTATGAAGGGTTTATGAGTATATACTTCCTCAAAGAAAACATTCTTATGATTATGGATTATATCCATAAATAGTTCAATTTATGTTAATTGTTTTATAAGTATGGGATTATGTATTCTGAATTCATAAACTGATCTAGTTTATGAAATTGTTTAGAAATGGTGCCTAGTGGAAGAAATGGAAACCGTATCAATGCATGCACTCCATGTAGGGATTGCCCTCCTGCTCAAGATAATTATAGTGGGGCTGGTGATGCAACTGGTGTTGATCAGCTAATCACCATACTGGGACAACTTACTCAGGTTATGAATAATAACCTTACCCGTATGGAGCAACCTGATCCGCAGCGTGGAGGATCAATGTTAGATCGATTCATGAGGCAACAACCACCAACGTTCAATGGGAATACAAATCCCTTAGTAGCTTAGCAATGGATATTTTCCCTAGAGAAAATATTTCAGGCTTTGGGGAGCAGTGAAAGGGAAAAAGTTATCATGGCAGTTTACCGCCTCACTGGAGATGCTGATCAATGGTGGTCATTAATTCAAAATACAAAGGAAGATGATGAAGTATCAAATATGGAATGGAGGGAGTTCAAAGATCTGTTTTTAGAAAAAATACTTCCCTCGCGACCATCGAGCAGATATGGAAAGGCAATTTCTGAGACTGAGACAAAAGGAGGATGAGAATGTCACAAAGTATGAGGCTAACTTTACAATGTTAGCGAGGTACGCTGGTGATTATATTCGTAACCCAAGAAGTAAGATTGATCGTTTCTTTGATGGGTTAAAAACATTTCTCCGTCGAGCGTTAGTCTCACAATCCTTTTCATCGTACGAAGACATTGTCTCATGTGCTATCAAGACCGAAAAGGAATTCTCTAAGTCTTATGACTTTAAAGAAAAGCAAGAGAAGAAGAGACCTACTGATCAATCTGGGAATGGAAATAAGGGGAAGAAAGGAAAGGTTGAATATCCATCATGTGGTAAATGTGGGAAGAAACACCCCGGTACTTGCTTGAAGGGAATGGGAGTCTGTTACAAGTGTGGTGAAAAAGGCCACCAAGCTCATGATTGCAAGGGGAAGAAGGAAGCTACCAACGTTCAGTGCTATAATTGCAGGGAGATGGGGCATTATGAAAATTCATGTCCTAAGCGTCAGGAGAACTTACCTCAGAAAAGGCCAAGGGATCAAGGCCAGGCTTATGCTATCACTACTGCTGAGGTAGAAGCTCCGAAAGACGTGGTGGCAGGTAATTTAATGGTTTCCTCAAGTTTAGCAAATGCATTATTTGATTCTGGATCATCGCATTGTTTCATATCTTCCCAGTTTGCTAAGAAAATTAGATATTTCCAATTTGATTTAATAAGGGAGTTGTCAGTTAAAACTCCTAAGGGAAGTATCGTTGCAACAATGTTTTCTGAATCAGTCCCCATTAGAGTACATAAATTTTCTTTATCTGCTGATCTCATCGTCATACCTATGATTGAGTTTGATATAATCCTCGGTATGGACTGGCTTTCGGACTATGATGCGAAGATTTATTGTAATAAGAAAGAGGTTATGATTCTTGATGATAATGATAAGGAACACCTTATTTTTAGAGCAGAATCGTCACCACCTAATTCTTATTTAGATCCACCCCCAGTAGCTCAACTAAATTCAATTATTGGGGAGGAAGATAATGAAGTAACTATCGGTGAGGAAAGGAATGTTCAAATAGAGGATTTACCTGTTGTGAAAGAATTTGTAGATGTATTTCCAGAAGATTTACCTGGACATCCTCCAGAACGAGAAGTTGAGTTTTCCATTGATTTGATTCCTGGATCAAGGCCTATATCGAAGACCCCTTATAGAATGGCCACTGTAGAGTTAGTCGAACTAAAGAAACAACTAGAGGAATTGAGTAATAAGGGATTTATTCGCCCTAGTGTTTCTCCATGGGGAGCCCCTGTTCTTTTTGTTAAAAAGAAAGATGGATCTATGAGGTTATGTATCGACTACAGGGAGATCAATGCTATAACGATAAAGAACAAGTATCCCCTACCTCGTATTGATGATTTATTTGACCAACTGCATGGAGCTCAATACTTTTCAAAGATTGACCTTTGATCTAGATACAATCAGTTGTGTGTGAAGAAGGAAGACATTCCGAAGACAGCATTTCGAACCAGGTACGGGCATTACGAGTTTACTGTAATGCCGTTTGGATTGACTAATGCACCCTCTGTATTCATGGATCTGATGAATAGAGTTTTCAAGGAGTATCTCGATGAATTTGTGGTGGTATTTATTGATGATATCTTGGTATACTCCAAAACCTACGAAGATCATGAAAATCACTTACGCATTATCTTGAAGACTCTGAGGAGGCATGAATTATATGGGAAGTTTAGCAAGTGTGAATTCTGGCTTCAGGAGATTTCTTTTCTTGGCCATATTGTCTCTAAAGATGGAATCTCTGTTGATCCTTCTAAGACCAAGGCAATCCAAGAATGGCCAGCACCTACGAGTATAACTGAGGTACGTAGTTTTATTGGCTTGGCAGGTTATTATCGACGTTTCGTCCAGAATTTTGCCCGATTGGCTAACCCATTAACGAAGCTCACACGTAAAGGGGTTAAATTTGTTTGGACAAAAGAGTGTGAAGAATGTTTCAAAGAAATGAAGAGAAGATTAGTCAATGCTCCTATATTGACTCTACCATCGGGGAATGATGGGTTCGTTATTTATAGTGATGCATCGAAGAAAGGACTTGGTTGTGTCCTTATGCAGAATGATAGAGTTATTGCCTATGCATCACGATAGTTGAAAATTCATGAACAAAACTATCCTACTCATGATCTCGAGTTAGCAGTAGTGATCTTTGCTTTGAAGATATGGAGGCACTACCTCTATGGGGAAAAATGTGAGATTTATACTGATCACAAGAGTTTGAAGTATATTTTCTCACAAAAAGAACTCAATATGAGGCAAAGGAGATGGCTTGAATTACTCAAGGATTATGATGGTACGATATACTACCACCCAGGGAAGGCAAACAAGGTGGCAGATGCTTTGAGTAGAAAAGACCATGGAGTTTTGAACAATATGAGAATTGAAAGGGATCCAATTTTCATGGATCTAGTGAAGATGGACATGGGAATAACCAGGGAAGGTGAAACATCAATGCTTTTTCAAATGGTTGCCAAACCATCTTTACTAGAAAGGATTAAGAGTTCTCAGACCGATGATGAAGAATTCCAAAAGAAGATTAAAGCTGTGAATGATGGGAGATTGAGAGACTTTGTGTATGAAGATGGAATTTTGAAATTCGGGAAGAGACTTTGTGTTCCCAATATACCTGATCTAAAAAGGGAATTGCTGGATGACGCTCATAGTTCCAATTTCTCTATACACCATGGGAGCACCAAAATGTATAGAGATTTGAAAGATCATTTTTGGTGGGACAATATGAAGAGGGAGATTGCTGATTTTATGTCAAGATGTATGGTTTGTCAACAAGTGAAAGCTGGAAGGCAACAGCCTGGAGGAGTCATGCAACCTCTTCCTATACCGGAGTGGAAATGGGACAATATTACGATGGACTTTGTCATGGGGCTACCAAAGACTCCTAGAAGGAACGATGCAATATGGGTTATTGTTGATCGTCTTACCAAGTCAGCACATTTTCTTGCTATAAGAGAAGATCTACCCCTGGAACGTCTAGCAAGACTATACATTAATGAAGTTGTGAGACTTCATGGAGTACCCCTATCGATTTTTTCTGATCGTGATCCCCGTTTTACTTCAAGATTCTGGAAAAGTCTTCAGAAATCCCTGGATACTGAACTTCATTTGAGCACTGCTTACCACCCTCAGACAGACGGACAATCAGAACGGACTATTCAAACCTTAGAAGACATGTTGAGATCTTGCTCACTTGATTTTCAGGGTATGTGGGATCAATATTTACCACTGGTAGAATTTTCCTATAACAATAGCTTCCATTCAAGTATTCAGATGGCACCATATGAAGCGTTATATGGAAAGAGATGTCGTACACCAACCTGTTGGGATGACGTTGGTGAAAGAAAACTTGTAGGCCCAGAACTGGTGGAGGAAACGGTGGAAAAGGTGAAGGTAATCCAAAATCACATCAAAGCAGCTCAAAGTAGGCAGAAGAGCTATGCCGATAATCGAAGGAAGGATTTGGAATTTCAAGTCGGTGATCATGTTTTTCTGAAGGTATCTCCGTGGAAGGGAGTCATACGTTTTGGTAAGAAAGGTAAATTGAGTCCCAGGTACATCGGACCTTTCAAAATTCTAGAACGAATTGGGGCTGTAGCTTACCGATTGGCAATGCCGCCAAGTCTCTCCAAAGTTCACGATGTGTTCCACGTATCTCTATTGAGGAAATACATGCCTGACCCAACGCATGTACTCACCTATGAGGAATTAGAACTGGAACCCGATCTGTCTTATTGTGAAGAGCCCGTCAAGATTCTTGATACAAGAGAAGAAGTACTGAGAAACTGGACGACACGTCTGGTAAAAGTTTTGTGGAGAAACCATAAGATGGAAGAGGCAACGTGGGAACCCGAGGAACTTATGATTAAGAACCACCCGAGTCTTTTTATGCAGTAATACCCTAGAAATTGCGAGCCCGCAATTATTTGAAGTAGGGGAGAATATAACACCCCAAGCTTCTATGGTATGTTTCCCTTCGAATAATGCGATAGCGTGTGTTGTACGCAACCTCGAGTTCTAACACACACCACAACTAATTAAACTAGCCGTTGTGAATAGTAATACCTACATTTTGAAATCATATATATTCAATATTTCAAAATGGACTTCATTTTTAGATTCGGAATATCAAAATTAGCCTAGGGTGAAATTTTGGTACATTTCGGATAACTTTCATATTTTGATGAATAGTGAAAATTTCTAAATTTTAATTAAAAACAACTTTTTTAATCAAAATAATTAATTGTGATAAATTGTGATTTTGAGTGGTTTTAAAGTATATTTAGAATATATTTTTACCATTTAATATAATGTTGGTCATTGGACATAATTTTACAATTAAACCGAACATAAACAAGTGTCAATCTTTTGATAGTTATTACCTCTTAAAAACACGCTTTTTGTTTTGACAGCGGGAATTAATTTTAAATTAATTTCTGCCACTTCTGTGTTTTGATTTTAGGAAAATGGATTCCATATTTGGAATCAGGATGTCCAAATTATGTAAATAGGTAACTTTTATTTTTACACATTTTGAATAATTACTGCGGTAAATATTATATTTACCATGGTTAAAGGGTAAATCCGGTAAATAAGGGTTAAAAAATAATATTATAATAATACAAAGTTACCCTAAAACGTGTCCTAACCTTATTGGTGGACACATGCCCGACCATGAGCATCCTTGGGTCAATTTGGGGACCCCTTGGAGCCACTTGTATGTGGTAGGGACACATTATATTAATAAAGTTAAAATAAAAATAAAAATGGCATAAACTTACATCGTTTAGAAGAACAATTTTTACATAGGGTTATAAATGTTGGATTTTCGATTATAAATATTCATTAGAAAGATAAAAATATTTCCTACATAATTATATTTTATTTATAATTTTTAGACATCATATAATTTAAATTATTAATGACACAATAATGATGCAATGTTTACCTCATTAATAAATCATTTAAATAAATAAGATTATAATGATTAAAATATTATCTAAAACCTGTCCAATTCTTATTGGTTGATGTTATTTAGAATATTAGTCATCTTATCTTCGACCTCAATGATTTTTGGACCATTATAAACCGAATATAATTATATTATAAAGTAATACTTTCACTCTTTCCTAAAGAGCCCCTCTTCTCCCTTATAAAAGGAGACCACTTCTACTCATTCCTCACACCTCTCAAGCCACTTGGCTCGTCCAAACTCTGCCCAACTAAGCTCCCCACATCCCTATCCTCCTCCTTGAAGCTTCCCCTTAGGCAGAAATCATTTCAAGAAGTCCTTTGGTTCCAACCAAAGTGAGTTACCTAAATTAAAGGTAACGATTTCTCTTAAATTATTTTCCTTTATTTTGCTTCTCCAACCCCCAAACTCTTTTTATTTCCGTTATTTTGTAACAAAAACAGTATCCTCAATATACTAGGATGTTTTTATAAGAAGGATTCAAACTACACATACACACAACTCCATCTAATGGATGATGAACATAATGTTTCTGTGGATGGCAAACTAACGCCTCACGAAACGATGATTGTTCAAATACATCTTACCGCCTCTCATGGTGGCCATTATGATGGCACTGTAATTAAATATGATATTAATGATATATATTTTATATATAAGCTTCTGTAATTCCATTTTATTTCATACCATTATTCGTTTCATGTTGTATATACATACGATAATTTCATTTGTGGAAGTGCGGACTACCGCCCCCTTAAAATGATATGACTTGTTCATACCACACATGGAACGTATAAAGGATGGTGTTAATGAACTTAAGTAACATATATAAAATATTATATTATACTGGAATAGTAATATACCTATGTATCATTTGGATTCAATTCTTTTAAAATAAAAATTAAATGGAAGTAGCGTTCATACGTACGTACGGACTACCGTCTCCACGAACGCTGTGAGATCCATCCTCCATCGTATCCATTCAAGTCTTATTCTCATTTTAGGGTTAAAAATAATGTTAATATCATTGTGATTATGAATAAGATTTAATCTATCCCTTACAAACATGTCTTACGTAACCAAACATTTAAGAAGAACGAATCGATTATCACCTGAAACGATGATAATACTAAGATATTATTAATAAAGCAATGTTAAAAGATCATATATGATATCATATTATTGTATATTATTCTTGTATAATTTAATAACAATTATTTCACCATTATACAGGAGGTTAACCGACCCCAACAAAGGAAAAGTACAAGGTAAGGGTTTACTTTACAACCTCTTCATTATCCAAGGTTGTTTATACGTAATAATCTATGGGATCTCTTTATCATCCACATCCATGTTTCTTAAAAATGCATTTCAAAACATTTTTACTATTTACTAGAATATGAGTTAAAGTCATATATACCCTTTTTGACTTTTATAAGTGGTTTATAAAGGAATCTTTTGGTCGTTTTCAAAACAAGGTCCTTTTTAACCTTTTCGACAGAATTAAGGTAAGAGTGTTTTTTTAACTTATACGGCGGGTGCGGCTATTTTCCACAGTTATAAAATCTTCAAAGCTTCCCTTACAAGCTTATAAGAATATTTTCAAAGAAAATGTTTTATTTTATATGGATCTTAAATTATTTCAAAATAAAAGGAGAAATTTTTTTAAAAAGAATTTTGATTTCATCTATGTCAACATACTTTGATGGATTTTAAGATTATTTGAAGTTGATTTATTATGATACAAAACTTCTATATTGTATTGAAGGTTTTGTGATATGTTTGACTGTGGATGTGCTATTTTTATACCATTCATAGTTTATGGTGAAATTATTGACATTTCATATGCTAGTTTTAATATGAATGTTTATGTTATGTTTAAACCTTTTCATATGGGAATGCATTGGACTTAATATGTGACGGGTGGAGCCCGCTATAGCTCCTCGATGCATCGGTAGGTCTCATGAGACAAACTAGTGTCTTGGCACAAGGCCTTGACAAAATCTTATTTGTAGTCTTGGCACGAGGCCTTGACTATGTGGTTATGATAGTCTGGCATTATGCATTCCAACATTATGAAAGTGGTTATTGATTTTTGCATGTGATTATTCGATTAGTAGAATATCCATGTGAATAAGTAAATGGCATTATTTCATTTTATTTATGCCATACCATGTTTAAAGTTCATATTTAAAAGGCTTTTGTTTTAGTTATACATTGCCTTAAATGTTTATTCTTATTTATGAAAGTTTCCACTATATTGTTATCCTTACTGGGCATTTGAGCTCACCCTTTTTCTATGTTTTATTTTTCCCAGGAAGAGAAGATGTAAGTTATGAATGACCTGCAGGGATATTATGAGGGGATTATAGTGTGGACTGTGGAAACATTAAGTTGTTGTAGTAGTTTTTCATTTTATGATGTAATGTAAAACTTATGAATATATCTAGTTTTTCCAAGGCTACTAAACCAATCGGTCTTTCGAGATTTGATCTTTCTTGTGATCATGCCAATGTTATTTAATAATGCACCGACTCTAGGCAACTAGGGTCGGGGCGTTACAAACATGTTTGGAATAAATTTTTGATTTTTTCTTAACATGTTATTGAAACTATTTTTACATAATTTGTGCTAGTAGAAGAACATGCCCATTGGTTTTGATTATAGTTATACAAAATAAAAATTTATATCTTAATTATTTTATCCAAAAAAGGATTATATTCTATTGTATTTTGTGTTATTGAATTGTTTGCATACCATACTAAGGAAAATACTACTCTATATTTGTAGTTGACTATGTAAATTATTTAGTTCCTATAGATACATGCTTTTTTTATAGAAGTGATAAATATTTAACAGGATTAAATTGTTTTTTCCAAAATAATGGAAACATAAAAGAAAAATATATCCCGGTTTTACCCCACCCATCTCAGTGATACATTGATCATATATATATAAATATAAAAATTAACATCACCAAAATAATATTCATTACATAATTATCATTTTCATACATAAATTATCTATTTAAACAAATCATTAATGATTATTATGAAAAATAATCTATGTTATAATCATTGAGATGGTATTCCATGTGTACACTTGAGTAACATTTCCATTATTAAATAGGTATGATTATATGAAGGTATTTGTTATATTTTCATTATATAATGACAAAAATATTACAGAAATAATATAATTTCATTAAATGAACTTACATATTTCAACCATGTGATGTTTTAGTAAAAAATGAATAATATTGCTTTACAAGGAGGTTGTCTACTGTATTCTCGAATGGCCTTATCATTTTTATATTGTCTCTATAGAATGTTTTTATATGATATATTAAATTTATAAAATTATTAATATGTGAATAATACTGTATATAACATTTAATACATGATCATCAACAATTATAAAAGGAGATGATGGAAAAAAAATCAACGGTTGGCGAGGAGGTAGTTTATTGTACATGTGAAAAATGGTTTCATTTCCTATTTTATGGAAGATAAGGTGAGTTTATGTTGTTAAATGAACATAATGGCACTGTACTATATTAGATATATTGATTTAAAAATATCACCATGATTGATTAAGATTTTAATTAGTTGTATGAACTGAAAAAATATTGATGCTTGGTTAATAATGATATATCTTTTTCAATCAACCTCATTAAGATTATACCTAAATACACTATAGATATGATTTCAAATTAAAACATTTATATAATATGAGGTTAGGGTATCAATGAATTGATATGGATTAGTATTGGTTGATCCAAATTAATTTTATGTGGTTAATGGAGAAGATGGGATGTTTCCTTTTATAATTAATAGTAAGTGATATGTTTGTAAATACAAAAAACTATTAAATATTTGATGGTCACTCTAAAAAAAAGTGACAAAAATTGATAAATAATTTAATTCTATTGGTGATATGTTTGTTAATAACCTTCATTAATTAATCATAACTTTTTTTAAATCATATTACCAAATTTACTTTGTTGGTTTAAAACAAAAATAATCCAATTTTTACATTAACCATGGTAACATATTTTTAATATTTTTACTATAAATTATGACAACAAATAAATTTAACATTATTATACAATATGTATTATTATTATTATTATAAATATTTAAACAATTTTTATCAAAAATAAATCAAATCTTTTTTATATCTTTTTTTAAAATTATTCTTGTAAAATTCATCTGAATATGTTTCCTTAATTAAATAATTAGCATATGATTTGGAAATTTAAGTATTTATCTATCCTAATAAACCACCTTGGGATGCACTAGTTTTACTAATAAACAAATTATATGATAATCTAAAATGTATTTTTTATTATCATAACTTGAAGAAAGCAATTATTAGTTAATTATATCCCTTTCCTCAAATAGATGATAAATTTGATTTATTAACAGGAACCAATTGATTATCTAAAAATGATACATTCTTAAGAGGTTATCATTATAGAGTAATAAAAAAAGTTATTCCAAATATAGTATTGCACATTCACTATGTACATTGTTTTAATAATTTCTAATGATGTTATGGTTTACTTCCAAATCAATAATACCCTTGAGGAGAACTTTGTAATATTACAATGTATATTTTGAGATCATTGTTGGTATTAAATTTTTTATGTCCACCATCTGGATTCAAGAACTGCATTTATCTAGACATGTCATTTATAGAGAAGGAATATCTTTAGACCATGTGAACACATAATTGGCATTCTATCAAAAGACACAAAATATGGGTTTTGAGGTACATATTCTACTATGATTTGTAAGAACCATTCATTTATTTTTTAGTATTACTTATGTATTTATTCTCCATTTATTACTATAACCATGAATGGTCTTCCATTTTTTAGAATATCGATTATTAGAAATGCATTTTGGAACATAAAACTCATCTCACATTGTCAAAACATGATAATTTTCTTGAAATAAGTAACAACATTGGGTAATATTGTGATTTATGTTGATATAGTATTTTTTATTCTTATAAAGGTAGATTATGTTGCGGCATATGTTTCAATAATGTATCAAGTTCATGAAACAAATTTTACAATGCATGACATGGAAATAGATGTAGTTTTACATTTCATAAATACATATATGAATTATATATTTTTTTGAAAAGTGGATATTTTTCACTCTCCATAAATGAATAATTTATATATATTTTGATTAAAACATGAACATGATCTAATCTATATTGATATATTACCTCTGTTTTTTTGATTTATGAATTATTTACACACTCAGTAATGTGAAGTTTTTAGTATACATGTTGAGTTCAAAATCACAATATTAAGTGTTCCAAGAAGCTCATTTCAAATGGAAGTTGATGAGAATGATTGCGGATAATAATTAGTATTGAACTTCACATATTGAGAACACTATTTTCATCATATAAATTCATTTTATGGAATATATAAATTCAGATAACTTTTCATAGAAAAAAGATCCTTTCAATATGACCATTCGGTCAAACATGAAGTTGTTGAGGTATTTGACAACTAGATAGAAGATGGTTTTTTATAATTTTGAAATTCATTTGTATATTCGTAGTCTTCTCAAGGAAAACATATTTTACCATTTAACCATTTCAAATGGGAAGTTCATCTTCGTTTTCAAAAAGAAAAAATAGATGAATTCTAATTTCTAATGGGAAGTAATAAAATGAAATATTTCATAATATATATGGAAAATTATAACATGGATATAGTTAAAGGTTGGTCATCATATAATGGGTGGAATAATATAATCTATGTTTATAACTAGATGTTAGTGGGATTAAATTATTATTTATTTTTTCATATCCCTATCAAGATAAATATGAAAAAATAATCATACTCAGGTAGTAAATGGTCAATATATAAGTTCGCCACAGACTATACTAGATATCAAATCCAACTTGTTAGATGAATTGGTGGAATTGTATATCTGGGATGTGTTGGTGATACATGCAGTTCCCTCTTCGGTATAATATATAAGAGTCCCCATATTAATCCTCAATTTGTTTTATCATTACAATGATCCTTTAGATTTCAATTACAATTTAACAAAATAATCATCCAAAGATTGATGAACAATTTGAGTGAACTATTAATACATTATCAGACATGTATAGAACATTATTAATAGACATTGGTAGTTAATTTTAGGATATATTTCGTAATATTATTGTATAATAATAGGATTCAGGTGAAAATAAATATTTTACTGTTTGAATGATAGTATAATTGTGCTTTAAATTATCTTTTATTAGCTGTGAAAAGCTAGAAATATGTTTTATTTGAAAAATATTTTTCCACGAGACTATATATAAATTCCAATTGATCATAATTTGAATCGATATAAAATAATGGATTAATATTTTTTTAAAAGATAATCATATTGATCCATTATCTTTTGATGAATGTGAACTTGTCTTTTTGAAAGTTTCAGCGAAACATAGTCGTCAATTATTTTGAAAAAATAAAATTTAAAACCACAATATGCATGATAGGTCATGTTTAAATAATGTATTAGATTTGTTTCTTACCATTTTCCATTTCCACCATGATTCAATTCTCTTCATAACATCTTCATGTTTCTCAATTGAAGAGACATCATCCTAGTCCACTACATATGATAACTTGGGTTTATATTACTCTTGATTTGGATTAATGATTAATCCATCAACCTATATGAGTTTTGGAAATATTGAAAAATGAAAATTTTTTGGAGATCTATTTCATTGGTGCATGTACTATGTAAACATGGAATGTTTCAATATGAAAAATCATAACATAAAATGTTATTGGGGGTGAAATATCAATCAATTTTCAATTAATATATTTATATCAAAAATAATGATGAGATTATACAAACAATGGTGAGAATATAGAACCCATAGTTTGATGCATCACATACATTTTAGATCTGTTCATTTATATTTTTAGTCTTAGAAAAAAATAATTGGATGTTTTTGGTAGTGGAAAAGAAATCCAATCTAAATAAAGTAGTTAGAAATTCATAATGATAAATTCCACTTATAAATTATAGATTCACATTCTGATATATATATATATATGGGTTGATTTTAATTCATATCACTAGGGTATCATCATGTTCATTAAAACCATGAAATATATATAAGACATGAAATCAATTTTTCATGGAAAATAAAAAGAGTCGATAATCCTGTTGGAGTTTTTCCCATCTCTAGGAATTAAAATTTGTGTGTTGCTAATTAAAATTATTAATCTACAAATCCAAATGAGATTTTCACAGCCTAGGGGTTTAATATTTACCATTAATCTTTCTACCTTTCCCTTTTTAATTTAATATTATCTTTTAGAAATATTCTTAGGTATTCAAATTCTAAACTCCATGGGAATTGAATAATTGTGTTTTTTATTCAGATCAATAGATAGAGTTACATTATTCATTATTATTTTGGATATATATTTTTGGCATAATTGGAACTATATATTATTGAATGATAATGATACCTATTGGTTATATTTTTGGTGATCTTGTCTTCTTGAGTATTTATAGTGAAATAGATAGATGGGTTGGATCTGCCAAAATAATTTATGATCGAATGTGAATATAATAATGAAGGTATATATCTTTTCTCTCACTCAATATTTATATATCTTTTTTGTATAGAATCAAGATAAATTGGTTACATTCATTTATTAGAGCACTCTTGAGTGATTTATATGGAAATAACTAATTTTTTATGTTATTTTGGAAGGGTTATTTTTAATGATTCTCATGCGCTATTTTATTAATTTTTTTCAACAGAATTAGATAGAAAATATTATTTTTTTGAATACTGTTATATATGGATTCTATTATTAGAATTCATGGTCGAATGTGTTCATTTTTAACTGTACAAGGCCTTTTTAAAATAGACATGTTGTCCAGCAGTGACTGGAAATTAAGAATGTGATATCACCTAGTGATGAATTTTCGAAAGACTTATTTCTTCATGTGAGTGTTAGGATTTCCATTCAACATGTATGTGTGTGTGAGCACAATATATGGAAATGAAAATGAAAAATGAAATGTAAATGAGAATCAAGAAGAATAAATTTAGTTAAACTTCTTTTTTAAACTGCTTCCCATTGAGAAACTACTTCGATATTCTGTCCCTCTGATATATATATAATGTTCTATGAATTTATTATCTGAGTAACATAAATTGGGAATTCTTTTTTGAAATCCAAATAAGTGATACACTAAACCCTTTATTAATAACATTTGTGAATTTACTGACGCATTCTAATGAAGTATAAGGAAGGGACATGTTCCATTATTTTGTAGTTGACTTTCAGGACATCATGATTTTATTCAAAAGCTATAGATTGGGAGTGTCTGCATTGGGGTCTGGGATGGTTCCACTTTGGTACCAATGCAATTATAATTTGGGTCATACAATTTTACCATTATTTATTTTCATATATTTATAATTTACTTCATGTATTTTTATTTAAATGAGTTACTTGATTATTTATTATAAATCAATTTATTTGGGTTTTATTATATTCATTATTTTCAAAAGGCCATGTCTTCTAATGGATAAATAATCCTCCAACGGTGTACTATGCCTAATGAATTTATTTCCCTTACTTTCTATCAAGAGGATGTAACTTAATGTCAATGGAATCTCAAACACATCAAAATTAAATATGTGGGGTTGGGGTGTTATAGATAACCATAATTTTAATGTGACTGATTATTTTATATAAAAATTATTACATTTTTTCAGATAAATCTAAAAAATAATGATATAATTTTTCATCTTAAATAATTATTTAATATTGAAGATAGTTAGGTTATTATTAAACATGTTCATCACAATTTTGGAAATTGTGTTCGAATAATAGTTATATTGTATTATAGTAATGTCTACTAAAAGGTAATGAAACAACCTATAGTATTCGGGTAGGTCGTGGGGCTTAAACCCCCAATCAAAGGGTGTCAAATTATCACAAGACTACATGAAGTCATGGTCATAAAATTTTTTAACATATATGATTTGAAAGATAAATATTATAATGATATTGGGATAATTATTATTATCATAGAGATAAATTTGGGACAAAAAAGTCATAATGTTAATTTTGTTAATTTTGGATGAAGATCAATATATTTTTTTTAACATTATATGAATTAGGTAAAATGAATTTTATTAGAATGTTTTTGGATTAATGTTAGAAATATTATATTAATGAATCTATTATATTAATGGGAAATTATTATGATTATGTTTATTGTTGAAATTTTTTAGAATAAATTATAGATTATTCTGATTATTGAATTTATTTGGTTTGGTATAAATTTATTCGGGTGAAATATTTTAACGATATATAAAAATTAAGGGAATCATGGATAAAATTGTTACAAAATAATAGGTTTTTCTGGATTTAAAACATAGTTTGAAAATTTTTGAATAATTTTATGTTTAATTAAATATAAATTGATCTAGGATGAACTTTTAGTGTTATTATTGAGGATTTTTAAATTACTGTTGTATTCAATCATATGATGGATGATTCAATATGGGTATCATCATAAAAATTTCAAAACAATTTTAGATATATTGAATTTTAATATTAGGAATATAATTTTTTGATTTTTTATATTATTTGGTGACATTTATTTCAATTTCAGTGATTCATAAATGATAAATTTATCTTAAATACACACCATTTAGAGAAAACCAAAGGATAGTGGTAGAAATTGATAAAATGATGATGTTTTAATTTATATGTATATTAATTTATGTAGATAATCTATATGGTAAATGATTTCAAAAACATTAGATAAATGAAAATGAAATAAAGAAATTATCTTATTGAGTTCATTTCTGATGAATCTATTGTATTTTATAATCCACATTGATTTATAGTAATTATATTTTTGAATTTTTTATGGTTATTTAGTTTTATATGATGAAGATTATATACCATTGTACATAATTATTTTTGAAAATAAATTTTCCACCATGTACATATTTTCTCTTACAACTTGTGTTAACATTTTTGGAAACATAGTTTGTTCTTTTTCCAATTTCAATGGTACATCCCATTCTAAATTTTCCAAAAGAAGTTATATAAACATTGTTTACATGGTTGTATTTCAAAATAAATATTTTAAAAATTAAATTGTCTTATTATCAACATGATCGTAAAATTATGAAGATAAAATTTATTAAATGTGGTACCAAATGTAAAATCATGTTAATAAAAAATAAAGACTCAGTTTGATAACATAGAATATACACAATAAAGTGCTATAATAAACCACATAATATTATTATTTAAATACAACATTTATGACATTTTCATGAAACTGGTTGATATAAATATAAGTAACTATATTTTGAAATATATATAATGGTCTAACTCAATGAAAATTAATTGATAAATTCATGGATAATAATCGCCGAATTTTTAGTTTCAATTTATTCTTTAAAAATAATTTTTCGTCAAAATAGTTTTCATTTTCTTTTATGAATAAATAATACAAATATATTTTACAATAAGTATAATTTTTTTTTATAAAAATGAAATCAATTTATAAATCAGTATGTCAAAATTACCATTGTGTGGTTTTTTGACTATTTCCTAAATAAATGACTTTCCACTGAATAATGAAAAATTCTCTTTTTTATTGAAAATAAGAATTATGATTTATATATTTATTAAGAACTATTTTATAAATGGTTTTATCAAATTATTTTTCTCTAATATAATTAATAAATTAAACTTTTTCTTATAAAATATTTTATTCTCAACTTTTTTTTGAAAAAATTATTAATCATAAGGAGGCATTTTTTGATAAATATTTTTTCATTACATTTTCCTTGTATAATATATATTTATTGTTCGGTTATAATATAAATTGAATAATTAATAATGGATTACATATTTGGAATAATGAGTTATAAATTTAGAAAATAATTTAATTTCGTTTTATGTCATTATGAATAGTAATCATAGTAAAATTTTTAGTACTATATAGATTATATTGGTTAATTATGCCTCAAAATAACTATATAAGTGTTTAAAAGTACCCCTATTAATTTAATTATATTAATTGGAAGATAATATTTCATCCATAATCAAATAAAAGTGAAATATATTAAATTTTAACATTTTTATATGACTTTGACCTTCAGAATATTTCAGCAAAAAAATAATTCTCTTTATTTTATTATCATTCATTTATTTATATTGGGAAAAAATAATATATGTTTAGTTTTAATTATTAATTTTAAATATAAATGATTTTATTAATTCGTGGTAATTTAAATATAATATTCAATAATGATGAAATGACCTATATTTATTTCCCAACTATGACATTTTATTTAATCAATTAATGGAAATATAAAATAGTATATTTTTTAAATATTAAAATATATATAATATGAAATAATTCGTTATGGTCACAAGGTTTTAAGATATAAATTAAATTATAGGGATGTGTGGGAGTATTATATTATAAATTTCATTCTATAATGTTGTTTTAAATTTCAAAATAAATGAATAATGTCCAAATTGTAATCATTGATATTTTATGTAGTATAATATTTTATTAAATTATAAAAATATAAAAAAGGACAATGAGTATGGTAAATAGTATAAAATATAATCCCTTGTCCATTTAATATCAAATTTTAACCTTATATATAAAATTATAACCCCTTAATTTTGAAATATATATTACAATGGTTATGGATAAAATTGTTTAACCAAGGTGTTAATCCAAATGTCAATGAACAAAATGATTTTGAAACAAGTAAAAATTATATTTTATTCCTATATTAATACTATATAATCCTTATATTCAAATACAAGTCTTTTTAGAAGCTTTTTACATTAGTTATGAACATATTACATTAAAATATTTCATCCCATTAACAAATGACATGTATGAAAATGAATAATAAATAATGCTTTATTGGATTATTTAGATTCAATAAAACACTTATATTCGTTAAATTTATTATTGATATGTTTTACAATATCATAGATGGTCCATTTTGTGTTCAATAATCTATTTACAAAAAATTCCATGACACATAATGATAAAAACATTATTGTTATAGTAACCGTCTAAAAGGTGTGAGCACTTGCTATAACAGTTTGAAAAGGGTCAAAGTATCAACTAAAATTATCCTTACTGGGATGGGCTTATCTTTAACCATAATTAAATTATCTTATAATTATATAAAAATATATACATGTTTCCCTGTGAATTTATTTATATTATTTTAATATATTAGGAAATTCCATGAATGCCTCTCCCTTCTTTATTGAAGTGAAACCCTCTCCTTCTCTATAAACAATTGAATAACCTCTTATAGAAAATATAAACTCCAAAACCATCATAACATACATTCCCACATAATATTGGTATTATTTTGAGTAAAAATACAACCATTAAGGGCTTGCGGTTCCCGGTAGTGGATGTAGTTTGAAGTAGATGTATAATATATAACTGAATGTTATTGTTTTATTTCTTTATCGAACACCATTAGATATTTATTAAACATTGTGATATAATAACATAAGTATCTCTGATATACTTATATTTTATTATAAAAATTAAATAGACTATTTACATCTCATTCTCTCATCTAATGTGAACAAATAAATTTGTAAAAGTGTACTGCGATATACTACTTTGTGAACTAATGCAATTCGTTTTGAACCACAGCCTCTCAAAATTATTCATAATCATATATTTAATATTTATTTATATTTATTTATCATATTAATGAAATATTTTCCATTATGTAGAACTGATATATCATTTATCTTCTTATCGTAATGATAATTTAATATTTTAGATGTTACAACTGTGTTAGTATGGCTTATCATCTACATTATTGAAATCTAGTTTTATATTTTATTTTTCCTTTTATTTTACATAATACTAATTCATATTTAATTACGTAATAAAATAGTTCATTTTCCATAACTACGGTTTTCCTTTTTAACATATGATCTGAATATCATCAAAACACTAAATGTAAAACTAATTTATTGCGTAATTCAATATGAATTATTATTATGTAAAATAAAAGGAAAAATAAAATATAAAACAATTATCATAAATATAAAAATAAAACTCTATTATTATTTAAAATGAAAAATATGATATGTTATGATTCAAAATTTAGGGATAGGACTATCATTTTAAAATAATAATTTATTGATTAAATTAAAAATATTTTTTCTGAATGTTAATATATTCAAAAATACTTTATTAATACATTTATATGATCATAAAATAATTATAAAATATAATATCTGTATCTTTTAATGAAATTTTAATTGTTTAAAAAAAGATTTTTACATAATGTTTTGACTTTCTTCAGAAAAATGAATAATGAATGATCTATTTTTACGTATAAAAAATAAAATAAATTCATACTATAACATAAAATAATTTTGTACTTGATTCACAAAAAATATTCATCAATTTTTTAAAATAAATTAAACTGTCTTGTGAGATTATTTTGAAAATGATTTTTTAAATGTAAATTCAATTTTGTATCTGAAATTTTTTTCCCACATACCATAAAAATATTTTTGAATGGTTTGATGAAAAAATATTAATGATTAAAACTGTTACATTCATGAAATTTCATATAGGAATGATTGATAATTATGGGTCAGATTGATATAACATATATGATATGTGAGTCTGATACATCGTATACAAAGGTTGAGACCAATGAAGCATATAATATTTGTTCACACCAATAGTGATCCAAAAAAATGGAAACTTTTTCATATATATATAAATATGAGTAAGTGATTTTATTAGGGAGGTTTCTCTAGTGGATTTAACTAGGATCTAGTTATTCTGAAAATGGTAATGAATATAATTATCTGTGACAAAAAATGGGGATATATATTCATTCTATGTGTTTTAACTGATACCATTGGGAAAATGACTTTGTTATTCATGTGGAAATTATTTATTTTATATGATAATAAAATATACTGATAAAGGTAAAAATTAAATTGGTTTTAAATTTCTTATATTAACTTATGGATTTCACAATTATATTTCTCTTAATGAATTTTTTTTTCATCTGACAAATGTAATTTCTTTCATGGATATTATTGATGATTTGGAACATTGATGTTGAATTAATATAGAATAGAAAATACATGTATAATGGGAATAATTCTCACATAATGGCATGAGTATTATTATTTAAGAGTTCACTAATTATTATAATATTCTAATCCCAATAGATATATTAGTATATAATTGAGCCTAGATTTATGTTTAACAGTAATAAATTTGTTGGCAATTCGTTTCATAAATGTCAATACTTTAATTTTTATTATTTTTTCCCCAGTTTCGATAGTGAATGTCATGGGATACTATTGACTTATAGTCGACCAACTCTAATTGGGGTTTTAATCCAATTATTCATCTTTATAAAAACTATATATACCTTCCATATCTTGAAAAAATGTAATTTTTAGTAATACCAATATATTTATACATTAACAAAATAGCAATGGTTTTTCATATACATAGACTTATACATAGGGATTCCATTAATATTATTTTATCATTATCCCTAAAATCATAAAAAATAATAAAAATTAACGTTCATTTTGTTATATCATGGGAATAAATATCCTCAACAACTCAAAATCCATTGATTTCATTCATAAATATTAAATAATTATCCACCAATATCATTGAATCCTATAAATTTCTCAACACATATCTTAGAAACCAAATATTTTACCACTTAGCCATGCATTTAGATATGATGGTGATACATAGAAATTACATAAATGATTTTATTCAGAACATTGAATATAATATCTTCCACACATTTTAAATAAATGTATTTTTTAGATATTATCTCTAGAGAATTAGTAAAAATCACTAATTTATGAATGACATGAATTCCGATCAAATGGGATATTTTATCTCCACTATATATAGAGATAATAAATCAATAATGAGTCTTCAACATTACCAATAAATTCATTATATATGATACTCTTCCAGACATAATTTATATAAAATATGTGTTCAAAACCTGTGAAAATACAAATAATAAAAATATGAGATATTGAATACCCAATAGGGAAGAAAAGATAAAAAATCATATTATGAGAATTGTGTGGCATTAAATGAGTTCTTATTGAGTATAGAATCAATACATGGTTAACGATAACATAAGATCATGGGATTATCATGATTATACCATAAATAAACGTCCTCAAAGAAATAATTACAAAACATAAACATGATTTCATATGTATAATTTGAGGCTCCATAACTTAATAACATACCATATTTGGATAGGATAACTACACATTCACATGGTCTGGAAAGGAACAAAACTCACAAAAATTTATATTTCATGAGACTGCATCATTGACTAAATAATTAGAGATATATAACATATTATCCCTTTAAGGATCCAACCTTAAAAATTACATAATATTAAATTAAACGAATAATTCACATTGAGTATCTTTCAGGTTTATATTTTTAGCGAATTGGGACATAACTATTACATCTCAAAAGATTACAAAGTAGACACTTCTACCTAGTTTCCATTTTTTTCATAAAATAAAAACTCTTGAAAAAAAGAGTCACGTCTAGTTCCATGTTTTAGACATCATGACATCTTCTTGATCTCATCATTGACCCCATTCATTTTTATGTCCTATGAAAAAATTTCAAAGCATGGGTTGTGCATAAAAATCTAAGTAAGGGTTATAAAACAAAGAAAGAAAACATATGTTCATAAATTCACACAAAACATGAACTCTTTTACTTACCTCATGAAATAATAAGATTTTATGAATAAAAAATAGAAATCTTAAATCATAAAGGTAACTTCTAGAATCCATAACATACTTATATTTTAGCTATCACAACTATATAGGGAGTTACATTGGAATAATGATAATAGAATATTCCCTAAATCTCATAGGATAAACATTCACGTTTACCATTGTCACGTTACCCAATTCCTTGGAGAGCTATCTCAGGCTCACCCGCCCTAGGTTTATCATGGAACCATCAGTACACATAAATAATTCCCAAAAACCATAACATGATCATAAAACATAACATAAGCATAAATGAAAGATAACATTTACACATTGCAAAAACAAAATATCAATTCAAGATATTTAAATAATAAGCCCATCCTCAAATTCATTTTCAATACCCAAATACGTAAAGACAATATATGGTATATATTTTTCCTTTTAAAAACATAGTGGCTTGTCAAGGAAGCCAAAGATCAAATAATACCCTCGATAGTGGAAAGGTCGTTGTCACCAATTACATTAGAAAAATTCCTTTTTATCATTTAGTAATAATTTTTAATAAAAATATTCTCTTTGAATGAAATTAAATGTCAAAGGGGTTTATACACTGTATAAAATAATGTCTTGTATAAAACTAAATATGCCTCAATGAAAGGAGATTGAGACAAAGTCCCTTAACTCATGTTTGACCTCACGTGATCATTCTTTAATCTCATGAATAATAATCTAAAGTTAATTTATACTTGATTAAGAACTTTTTTAATGTTTATTATATCAATTATTACCATGTTATATACAACATGTAATCATTTTAGTTAATAACATTCATTTTGTAAATATTTTGTACTTGAGTAAAAAATGAACACCTTATATTTACAAGTTGTCCATCTGGTAAATAGTCCATTATATCCATAATGAGATTCATTATTTAGATACCTTATATATCATATATATCTAGTATATATATATATATATTTTAAAAAATACAAATCATTTGGTGTTAAGAAATGAAATGCACCGTTCGTGGAGACGGTAAGTCGTACGTACGTATGAACGCTACTTTAATTTCTATTTCATATTTTAATGGAATTAAAACATAATGATATAAAGGTATATTATAATAAAGGTATAATATAATATATAATATCATTAACTCCATCCTTTATATGTCCCACATATGGAATTAACGAGTCATATCACTTTGAAGGGGCGTGAATCTGCACTTCCTCAAATAAAATTACCTCATTTATCCATAATGGAAACCATAAAGGTGAAATATAAATGAAAAATAAAGAACCATAAAGAAAACTTAAACACATATTATCATATATAAATATCTTGTCATCTTAATGGCCACCATGATAGGCAGTATGAGACAATCGAACAATCATCATTTCGTGAGAGGTTAGTTTTCCATCCATAGAAACAATAAGTTTTTCACCCATTAGATGAAGGTGTGTGTATGTGTAGTTAGAATCATTATCATAAAATAATCCTTGTATATTTATTATATTGGTGTAGTTTTAAAATAACGTAATAAAGAGTTTAGGGGTTGGAGAAGTAAAATAAAAGAAAAGAAGTTAAGAGAAACCATTACCTTTAATTTGTGTAACTTCCTTTGGTTTTAACCAAAAGACTTCTTGAAGTGAATTCTGCCTAAGGTAAGGTTTCTAGGAGGAGGATAGGGATGCATGGAGCTTAATTGAGTAGTGTTTGGATGAGACAAAAGGCTTGAGAGGTGTGAGGAGTTGGTTAGAAGGGAAGGATTTTTATAAGGGGGAGGAGGGGCTCTTTAGGATAGTGTGATAATATTATTTTGTTATATAATGATATTCTGTTTCTAGAGGTCCAAAAATAATTAAAGTCAAATATGTGATGACTCATGGTCGAAATAAAATATTCCAACAAGAATTGGATAGGTTTTAGAGATTTTTTTAATATTTATAATCTTATTTATTTAAATCTTTTATTAATGAGGTAAATACTGCATCATTATTGTATAATAAATTACTTAATTTTTATGATGTGTAAATATTATAAAAAATACCATGATGTTGGAAATATTTTTATATTTCCAATGAATATTTATAGTCTAAATGGTAATTTATAATACCCCTCAAAAAAATTAAATTTCTAAAAGGTATTTGATGTTTTCATTTTTTCCTTTAATTTATGTTAATTAATCTAAAGTGTCATTATCAATCCCAAGTGAATCAATGGGGTCCCAAAATCGACCCAACGATGCCCATGGTCCTAAATGACTCATCCATTAAATTTTTCATAGGTGTTAAAGTAAATTTTCATAATAATAATATTCTTTTTATAGCTACTAATGCCTACTGGGAAGCAAATGCTATTGCTGATGCTCTTGCCAACAAAATAGTTCATCAGAGCATGACTTGGAAGGACTTTATTCCTTCTGACTTACTATAACTTTTTGATAGAGATTTTAAAAAAATCTCATCTTTTCGACTCTTGTAATCCTTGTTTGTTTATCAATAAATTGTGCTCTGGTCTTTGAGCAAAGCATTACCCCTAAAAACAATTTAACCGTAGTAAATAAAAGTCAAAACTAACTATTCGACAAAAAATGTGTTCATATTATTAAACAGTATTTCATATACTAGTAACAAAAATGTATGTATTTTTTTCAGATTCAATTTGTAGATGTGTTAAAATTTCATTTAAATGGAAAATTCAGTTTTTTAACTACTACTATGTGGTTTCACTATTCATCAATCATTGATGTTTTCCAGAAAATTCCAAAAATTCAGTCTAAGAAATATTTGATATTCTGAATTAAAAAATGATTTATATTTTTCCAAATTCAAAACATAAAAGTGGAATTAATTAATGTAAAATTAATGCACGTTGACAAAACAAATAGCATGTTTTTAAGAAACAATGACCATCAATGGATTGACACTTGTTCATGTCAAATTACAAATTGAAATTAATTCCAATGACCAAAATTGGATTAATGGTAAAAATAAATTCTAATTACACTTTTTAAAAAACTAAAAATATAATATAACCATATAAATAAATTAGATTAATACACGGTTTTTAATTAATATACAATATTTTTCACTATTCATTAAAAATGAACATTATTGGAAAAATTCAAAAACATTTTCAAAAAGTAAATTTTGATGTCCCCATTATAAAGATGAATTTTATTTGGTCAAATAGGGTGCATTGAAATGTCCAAAACTATATTTAAAGATTTTTCTCCATTAAAAGGTGGTAAATCGACCTTTTAATGTAAATTATGCTTAAAATTCGATTCATTTACATTTTAAGCGTCTACCATTTTATTGGATAAATGTAAATATATTTAACAAACATATATAATCATATTGTAGTTATTTTTGTTCATTCTCAAAAATAAAACTTCTAGGATTTAACTACAATTTAAAATAATATTATTATATTATTAGTGTGCAGTGTAATGTTTCAAAGAAACTCGTTGTCTTGTATCGGGTACTCTATCGAACATAGCAACCCCATTAAATTAAAATTAATACATAATTAAAAAATATTAATAAAAATGAAATATGTCTTGTTCATTAATTACCGAGGATGTTACATCCTTCCCCTCTTTTGGGAATTATGTCCATGCAATATTACTTATCAAAATTAGTGGGGGTATTTATCCCTCATAGCATTTTCAGATTCCCGTTTTTCCTCTTCAACCATATGGGTTTTCCTGAAAACCTTTACATTGTGAATTAATTTGTTCCATAACACATTATCTCTACAGTCGAGAATCTGAACTGGTTGTTCTTCATAAAAGAGATCCACATCTAATTGAACTACCTCTAGGCTCAAAACATGAGACGAGTCTGGCATAAACATTCTTAACATCAAAACATGAAAAACATTATGTACCTGGGATAAAATTGGAGGTAAATCCAATCTGTACCCAATTGATCCATCTTTCTCCAGAATTTCAAAAGGCACAATGATCCTCAGACTCCACATTCCCTTATTACCAAAACGCATCACACATTTCCATGAAGAAACATTGAAAAAAACATGATCACCTACCTCAAAAAAATGATCCTTCCTCTGGTTATCTACATAACTTTTCTATCTGCTCTGAGATATTCTCATGTTCTTTTGAATCTACTAAACTTTCTCTAACTTCTCTTCTACCAATTCTGGTCCCATCAGCTTTCATTCACCTACTTCATCCCAAAAATCTGGAATTCGACAACGCTTTCCATATAATGTCACAAATGGAGCCATCTGTTTACTAGAATGAAAACTATTATTATAAGAAAATTCAACAAAAAAAGATGTCAGTCCAAACGTCCCCGATAATCCATCGAGAAAACACGTAACATATCCTTTAATGTCTAAATTTTTCACTCTAATTTTCCATATGATTGTGGAAGAAAAGTTGTACTATAATTTAATTTAGTACCAAATGACTTCTGAAGGCCTTTACAAAAGTTAGAAGTAAATCCGACATCACGATCAAATACAATGGAGAGGGTGAATCCATGGATCCTGACAATATCGTTAACATACAACTGTGAATGTTGATCTCGAGAAAATGTATTTCGAATAGGAAGGAAATGAGATGATTTAGTCAATCGATCAATAATAAAAAAGATTTAATTATTATCTCGAGATGACTTCAGTAATTTCACATCAATGTATGTGGATATATTTTCCCATTTCCACTCGGGCACCGGTAAAGGTTGAAGAATCCCTTTTTGTAACTGCTGCTCTACTTTAACCTGCTAACAAGTAAAACACTTCACAGTAAAATCCAGAATATCTTTTTTCATTCCATCCCTCCAGTAATACTACTAAAGATATCTGTATGTCTTAGTACTGCCAGGATGAACTGAAAATGGGGAACTATGAGCTTCAGATAACAACTCATTCTTCAACTGTGAATCACAATTCAGACATTATATTTTTCCAAATATAAAAACACAATCATTATCAACGTCACAATCAGGAAACATACCACTCGGAACTAACTCTAACTTTTTATGTAACTCACTATCTTCTTTCTATGCTTGGTTTATTCATTCTAATAGAGATGATTTCACTAAAACCTGATGCAAAATAGAAGAATTTCTTACACCAACAACATCAATGCCAAATTTTATCAAATAAAAAATCAAAGGATCTCATTCCAAATGAAACATGGTTAATAAAGCATTACTTTTTCGAATCAAAGAAATAACCACTTTATTTTCTTTTCCCGGATGGTAATGGATCGTGTAATCATAATACTTTCTTAATTCCATCCACCTCCTCTGTCTCATGTTCAATTCATTTTTAGTGAATATATACTATAACCATTTTTTATCAGTATATATTTCACATTTTACTCATTACAAATAGTGCTTATAAATTTTTATTGCAAAAACAACAACAGCTAATTCAAAATCATGTGTAGGTTAATTCAACTAATGAGGTTTCAACTGATGTGAAGCAAAATAAAATACCTTATCATTATGCATAAGGACACATCCAAGACCATTCAAGGACGCATCACTGTAGATAACAAACTCTCCATTTCTGGATGGTAGTGCCAAAAATAGAGAATTCACCAATCTTCTTTTCAATTAATGAAGGCAACCATCACATTATTTTATCCAAATGAACATAACCCCTTTTCACATTAACATAGTCATTGGACTATATAACCATGAAATATTATCAAAAAATCCACCTTTAATAACCATCCAACCCAATAAAACAAAGAATCATGGTTATATTTGTGAGTATTGGACATTATTCAACAACTTCTATATTAGCAGGATCACCTGTTATGCCATTTTTTGAAAAATGTGACCAAGGAATGAAATTTATTGCAACCAAAAATCACACTTGCTGAATTTTCCATACATATTATTTTCTTTTAAGGTTTTCAATACAACCCTTAAAAGAATTTCATGTTCTTATTTACTTTTGGAATAAATAAAAATATCATCAATGAACTCAACCAAAAACTTATCCAAGAACTCACAAAAAATTATTTTCATATGATCAATGAATACAACAGGTGCATTGGTTAAACCAAAAGGCATAACTACAAATTCATATGGCCATATCTAGTATGAAATGCAGTCTTCAGAATGTCTGATTCCTTTACTTTCAATTGATGGTACCCCGACCTCAAATCAATCTTCGAAAAATTCTAATCTCCCTAGAGCTGATCATAAAAATCATCGATATGAGGCAACACATACTTGTTCATAATAGTGATGATATTCAATGATCTATAATCAATGAAAATTCTCATTGAACCATCTATCTTTGTATCAAACTAGACAGGAGCACCCCATGTTGATGTGCCAGTTCGAATGAAAACGTTATATAATAACCCCTGTAATTGCTTCTTTATCTCTAAAAGTACAATTGTAGCCATTCGATAAGGGGGTTTTGAAATTCGCTTAGCATAAGAAACTAATTAAATAGTAATTTCAACTTTGTGATCAGATATAATACCAGGAAACTCATTAGAAAAAACATCAAGGTACTCATTTACCACTAGCACATAATTAATCTGAACAGTACCTTTGTTTTCAACAATATGTGCAAGGTCAAATTCATTTCCATCTTTAACTAGTTTCTAAGATTCATGATATGTTATCAAAAGAAAGGGATCGTTTTTTAATACAAACTGAAAATCATTCTGAGATGAAACCTCTTTAGATATATAGTCAATAATAGAATGATAAATAGAAAGCCAATCCATACCAAAAATAACATCAAACTCTAATAGAGGTAAAACAATAAGGTTTGCAGGTAGATTCATTCTGCACACTAGGAAAAGGATGTTATTATGTTTTATTTTTGTCTCAAAATTTCTTACAAGTGTTTTACCTTAAGTTTTGTATTCATATCTTGAGATGGAATTCCCAATTTATTAGAAAACTTCTCAGAAATGATAGAGTCTGTAGACCATGAATCAAACAACCCATTGGCATAATCTGAACCAACAAACATTGTACCTGATGAAACTTCATTTGATGGCCCAACATCTACTGAAGTAGTTGCAAAGGATTTCACCATCCCTTTATGCTTTTATTCTGGATGCTTTCCTTCAGATGAGTTCATTGATGGATACTCATTTTCATAATGACCCATTTAATTTCACTAAAAACATTTTATTGATCGTAAATCAGATTATATATTAACATTACCGTGATCTTTTTCTATGAAATTAAAATTCTTATGTCCCATTTTACCACATATTTAGCACTTATATGAATTCAAAAGACATTCCCCAACAAGCATTTTTCCACAATTTTCACAAACTGTAAACTAATGTTTCTTACCATAATAATTTTTTGAAGAGTTCTTCCCTTTCACCTGCCACCCCGAACTCTTCTTCTGTTGTTTTTAGAATAACACATACTCATCATAAAACTCCATTTCCACCTTCTGCGTAAAATGAAAAATATTTTCATAACTTTCGAACTCATTAGAAGCTAAATCCATTCGATAATTTGAATTTAATGATGAGTAAAAATGGTTGATTTTACTATAAAGATCTCATATGAAATTTGGAGCATTCCTTGTCAGTCAAGTGAATTTTTCTTCAAAAGAAGCGACTGAGTCATCCCCCTGCCACAATTCCAGGAATTGTTTTTCCATTCTATGACAAACCACCTTAGGAAAATATTTCTCAAGAAACATACCTTTGAATTCATCCCAATCGGTAGCATCAATCTCTTCAATGTCCCTGATATTTTTCACAATTTACCACCTGTGATAAACTTCACCTTCATAATAATAATTAGAGATACTAACCTTGTGATGTTTTGAACAACCCATGACATCAAATATCTTTTCCAGTTCTTTAATCCACACTTCTTCTAGCAGAGGGTCAGATGATCCTCTAAATTATGGGGTATATTGCCTCATGAAATGCTCCACTACTAACATGTTCCTCTATGGTTTATCTGGCTAATCATGTACATGGATACCACCAGCATTTATAGCCTAAGTCTACTATGGCATCACTGAAAAAAACTATATAGTTCTGATTCTGACCGTCTCAGGTTGCTTATTTGGAGGGTTGTCTTCCTCTTGATGTCTTCCCAACATAGTTTCCATGTTTCCTCTACGGAAAACCATTCTGAACAAAGAAATATCTTAGATGAAGCAACATGGTAATCTATAAATGATATATGATTTCAAGGTTAACATACAATACATTCTAGATATTAATTTAACAATAACTTAATTTCTAATATTATCTAAACAAACCTATGATACCAACTATTAGGACCCAGCCATAAACATTACATAATATTGAATTAAATTAATAATTCACATTGAGGTCCTTTTCAGGTTTGGAGTTTTAGAGAATTTGGACATAACTATTACATCTCAAAAGATTAAAAAGTAGTAACTTCTACATAATTTCCATTTTTTCATAAAATAAAAACACTTGAAAAAAAGAGTCATGTATACTTCTACGTTTTAGAGAGAATGACTTTTCTTTGATCCCATCCCTGACCTTATTCATATTTAAGTCCCGTGAAAACATTTCAAAACATTGGATGAGCATAGAAATAGCAGTAAGGGTTATAAAACAAAGAAAGAATTTTTTTTTCATAAATACATACAAAACATGAAGTCTTATACTTATCTCATGAAATCATAAATTTTTATGAATAACATATAGAAATCAGAAATCCTAAAGGTAACATGTGGCATCCATAACATACTTATATTATAGATGTCACAGTTACACATGGAGTTACTTTGTAATACCCATCATAGTGTATTCCCTATATAATTTAGTTGAAACATTCGAGTTTACCTCTGTCACATTACCCAATGCATTGGAGAGCTATCTCAGGCTCACCCGCCCCAGGTTTATAACCGAACCACCCATATTCATAAATAATTCCCAAGAACCATTACATGATGACAACATTTATCATAAACATAAATGAAAGACTACATTTCCACATTGTAATAACAAAATATCATTTAATGATACTAAAATAATAAATCTATTCTCAAAATCATTTTCAAAACAAAAATATGTAAAAATAGTATACGGTATTTATTGTTCCTTTTAAAAATATTATAGCTTTTTTAGGAATCCAAAGACCAAATAATACTCGTGGTAGTGGAAAGGTCTTTATCACCACTTACGTTATAAGAACATTCATTTTTTTCATTTAGTAAGATGCTTCATATAAAAATATTACCTTAAATAAAATGAATATTCGAATGCATTTATACAACGTATAAAATAAAGTGTTTTATAAAACTAAATATACCTCAATGAAAGGGGATTGAGACGAAGTCCCTTACATCATGTCTGACTTGACTCGATCGTTCTTTAATATCCTGAATAATAAACTAAAGTTAATTTATACTTTATTAAGAACCTTTTTCATGTTTATTATGTCTCTTATTACCATTTTATAAACATTATATAATCATTTAGGTTAATATCATTCATTTTGTCAATATTTGGTACTTGAGTAAAAAATGATCACCTTTATTTTCAAGTTGTCAATGTGGTAAATAGTCCATTATATCCAGAAAAACATTAATTATTTAGATATCTTATATATTAAATATATCCAGTATATAAATAAATATATATATTTATAACCATACATATCATTTTGAGGTATGAAATGTAATGCACCGTTCACGGAGACGATAGTCCACACTTCCTCAATTGAAATTATTGGGTTTATTCATAATGAAAAACATAAAGATAAACTATAAATGAAAAATATAGAAGCATGAAGAAAACATAAACATAATAAAAATATCATATATAAATATAGTGTCATCTTAATTTCCACCATGATAGGCGGTTGAAGACAATCGAACAATCATCGTTTTGTTAGGGGTTAGTTTTCCATCCACAGAAACATTATTTTATTCACCCATTAGATGGAGGTGTGTGTAAGTGGAGTTAGAATAATTCTCATAACAACATCCTAATATATTGAGGATACTGATGTTGTTATAAAATAAAGGAATAAAAATATTTTAGGGGTTGGATAAGTTAAATAAAAGAAAAGATGTTAAGAGAAACCATTACCTTTAATTTGGGTAAATACATTTGGTTTGAACCAAAAGAACTTCTTAAAGTGCCTTCGGCCTAAGGTATGGCATATAGGAAGAAGATAGTGATGTAGGTAGCTTAATTGGGTAGAGTTTGGATGAGATAAAATGCTTGAGAGGTGTGAGAAATTGGATTAAAGTGAGGGATTTTTATAAGGGGTGGAGGGGCTCTTTAGGAAAGTGTGATAATATTATTTTATTATATTATAATATTCAGTTTCTAAATCTCCAAAACTAATTAATGTAGAATATAATATCCGTCATGTTTGAAATAAAATCATCCAATAATAATTGGATAGGTTTTCAATATTTTTTAATATTTATAATCTTATTTATTTAATTGATTTATGAATTAGGAAAATACTTCATCATTATTGTGTCATAATTAATTTAATTTATATGATGTCTAAAAATTATAAAAAAATCCATGATGTTGAAATAATTTAATATTTATAATGAATATATTAGTTTGAAAAGATAATTTATATAACCCCTTGTTAAAATTAACTTTTCAAAAGATATTTTTTGTTGTCATTTGTTTCCTTTAAGTTAATTAATCTATAGTGTCGTTATCAGTCCCAAATGGCTCAATGGGGTCCTAAAATCGACCCAAAGATTACCATGGCCATAAATGACTCAAAAAATAAGTTTTGGATAGGTTTTATGGTAATTTTGGATTATTATAATTTTTTAGCTTGAATTACCATATTTACCATTAACCGCCGTAAATAAAAGTCAAAAATTACTATTCACCAAAAGTTATTTTCATATTGTTGTACCACATTTTACTTACTAATAACAACCATTCATGTCAGATTTTCTAAATTCAATTCACAGAAATGGAAAATTTTCATTTATATGAAAAAGTCAGTTTTATAACTACTACTATGCGGTTTCACTATTCGTAAAAAATTCAAGTTTTTAAGAAAAATTCAAAAAATTCAGCCAAAAAAATATTTTAAATTTTGAATTAAAAAATGATTTCTATTTTTCCAAATTCTAAACATAAAATTAGAGTTATATAATTTAAAATTAATTCATGTTGTTTAATCAAATAGTTTGTTTTTACGAAACAATAACTATCAAAATATAGACACTTGTTCATTACAATTTTAAATTAAAATTAATTCCATTGACCAACATTGGATTTAATGATAAAAATATATTATAATTACAGATTAAAACCAATTAAAATGAAAACTTATCCATGTAAATAAATTTGATTAAAACGCAGTTTTGAATTAAAATACAATATTTTCACTATTCATTAAAAATGACCTTTATAGGAAAAATTAAAAAAAAATTACACAAAGTAAATTTTGATGTCCCCATTCTAAAGAAAGATTTAATTTGGTCAAATAGAATGTGTTAAGATGACCAAAACTAGATTTAATGAGTGTTCACCATTAAAATGGGAAATCAACTATTTAATGTAAATTGTCCTTAAAATTAAAATTATTCACATTTTAAGCCTTTAAATTTTTATTGGATAAATATTAATAAATTTAATAAACATGTATAATCATATTGTAGTTAGTTTTGTTCGTTCCATTCAATAAAAGGTATCAAAGTTAATTATAATTTAAAATGATAATATTATATTATTAGTGTGAAATGTAAGATTTCAATGAAACCTGTTGTTCTGTATCGGGTACGCTATCGAACATTGAAACCCCATTAATGTAAAATAAATATTTAATTCACAATTATTAATAAATATAAAATATTTCTTATTTTTTATTTACTTGGAATGTTACAAGACCCACCTATCACAAAATTAAAATAATACATAAGTGTTCCATGTGGTCTCAAATTATATCATAACAAACATAGTGATATAAAATGGGGTTTTTATCCATTTTATTTTGTTCATAATAGAATCAATCATTATTTCATCAATAAACATTATATGATATACATATGTAATATTAAATTCTAATCCATAAAATTATGAATAATTTTATTTATATATTAGTATAATAATGATTATGTATATGTTATTGAAATATTATAATAGATTTATAGAAATTTTAGATAACAATTTGACCAATACATTGATATATTGGAAATCTAGATAAACATGATTAAAAAATGATATGAAATGTAGGGAAAAAAATAGAAAAATAAATGGAATTAAATAATTCCATTATATGTATATTATTTGGAAATTAAAAAGTACATATAGATTATAAAACATCAATAATATATAATTTCAAAATCCTTCCATATGATGAATGTGTGTGGAATCATGTGAATGGAACCAATAAACAATAATACCTCAATGATAAAGTATATTATTACATGAATTATGTAAATTACAATGAAAATTATAATTTACCTTGATTGTGGAAATTATTTATAAATATTATTTTATTAAAACAAGAGAGTAATACATTCATTTTTCTAAATCATGGATGCATTGAGAGAATATCGCATAGAATGTGACAAAATTGGTGGAAAGATATTTTAACATGAAAACATAATGAAGATATTTCAACTATCAAAAACCAAAAATGTGGAAATAAATAAATAATACATAATTATAAATTATTTTTCATGATAAAAAATTTAGATTATAATTACATTACATCAATTTGGAAATTGGAAACATTTTACTATTTTCAAACACTAATTTAGAAGAAATAATTTTTTAAAAAGTACTCACACTAATGTATTTTAATAATAAATAAAATAATTTTTTAAACCCCACATAAATAGATGGATGATAAATAATTTTATTTATAATTGGGGAATATAATTATAAAGGCTTCAAGAATAATTATTGGAAATAATTTCAGTAGTAAAATCCTTGATATGAATCCAAAAGAGAGATGCAGATGCCTTTGGGATCTTTACTTTTAGGGATTTATTTTAAAAGGTAACATTCCCCCAAAATGTAATTTTAAAATTAATGGTATTAATTTTAATGAATATAAAATATTATAAAACATATTGAAATGTATATTTTAAGATAAATGATAAATCATGGATAAAATGAAAAAAATTTTGACTCTGAATAAAGAAACATGAGTCGATAACAGGGTAACCATATTAATTAAATCATTTAAAAGGGAAAATGAATTATAATGAATCTTAATTACCAATAATATAATACATTTATTTATGTCAAATAATTAAATTTTATATACAACATATAAATTTTATTTGTTTCATAATGGGAAATGTTTTTCAATGAAGTAAATTTGAGATTAAAATACCTTACATTATTTCCACAATATTTTGATCACACTTTGAAAACTCTCAATGAAAAAATATAAAAATAACGATCTATTGATAAATATTATTAATATCTATATCCATTATATATAATTTTTTAACAAATATTTTCTTTTAATATAGTTATCTGTTATAGCTTATTTGTGTCCTATAATGTGTACACTTTTAATTATCTTTCACGTGGTTTGTAATTTTAATGTTCATCCACAATATTTGATTCTAATTACGTAATAACTATATTTCCTATGGTTCTATAATATATTAAACAAGATTTTTTATAATATTCATCTTTCATACCACTGTAGTTTTCTTTACATTTTATGAAACGAACTAGAGTGCCATCCAACCTCTAATCTAGACAGATTCATAACATGGCCTAAAGGATGTTTCTAATGACCATGTGTTGGAAACTAGTGTCTGGGTACCAACCATATACTTTTTTAAATATTTAACCCTTTTATATAATCATAAAAAACCAAAATAAGTAATCATCATAAAATCTCATAACCAAAACCAAACATCGTTAAAAATTAAGATTGAATGTTTACAACATTAACCACATCCAAAATTACAAAAAATTATGGGAAATATAAAAAATTAAAAATATCCTATATCCAATAATAGGGACATCACCCTTAAAAAATCACCACCCAAAACTACAAAAAGTAGAACACTGGAAACCAATTTCACCTTAACCACGACACATCTTTCCTTTACCTCGGTCATATATAACAATGTCCATATACTATCAAAGATGATTTTAGGGTTACACACAAATCCATGTTTTATTGATCTCAAAATAAAAGATTACATACTATAAAATTATAAGGCACGTCAAAGTAAAAATTCCATAAACATATTTTAATAATTATTAATAATTGTTTTCAGGAGAACAATCAAAACAAACACATTTAAAAGAAAACATTTATAAAAAATAAGCTTTCATGAAATAAAAAATGTACATAAGTTCGAATGAATATGAAAAACTATAACCACATATAATAAACATCATGTCACAATAGAGTACCATTATTAAATCCCAAATGTTAACTAGCTTTAATCGGACTCAAGAAACCTCATCCCACAGCGATCAGAATCTTCCTCTAAACTACAACGAATGACTCTCTGCACGAGCCAATAATAGGGATTTGATCCCAATGTCTAATGGAATATATATGATATTGAAAAACCTAGATAATTTTATTCAATGAATCACTTTTAGGGACTCAACCCTAAGGTTGAGTGGTCTTCGATCATATTATATGTTTTTCTAATGTTGTAATCATCAATCTTGTAGATGAATTTAGGCCTTAGCCACTTCTATAACCACTAGTGTGCTAGTTATAGTTCACTCATCTAGATACTTGGGATTTACATTATGATAAAATTTAATTTCACATTTGAAATAAATCATCACATTCACATTCGCATACTGAACATGTGACTAAAATAAGGAAATCACCCCTTTCTCATTTTCTGCATTGATCACATGGTCAAAATCTTTAGATGGAAACCACTATTTTTTGTAATAAATACACCTTCCATTTAACATGTACATGAAAACCAATTATAAATTTGTTTGTAACCACATGCATGATTTTTGAATACCATTTTTGTAAAAAAAATATCATATATCAAATATTACCATTTCCATTAGGAAATCTACTTTTTATATAAACATTCAAATCAAAACCATTTTATTACATGATTCATATAATCTTCACAACTGAGAGCTGAATTTAGGATGCACACTAAAAAATAAAACTTGTTTGAATATGTTTTTCTCATGGAAATACCTTCTATGAACACATTAAAACAAATAAACATATTTGAAACTAAATTTCCCACCTTTTTCACTTGGCATATAACATATTCATTAAACATGACAAAAAAGAAACCATAAAATATAAACTATTTTTAAAAAAAGAAAAATTCACCATATATGCGTCTTAAATCCATTAGAAATCATTTTTTCTCACCCCACAACTATTCCTAATAACAAACTCAAGGAACTAGAAAAAAATATCAAAATCATCTAATAATGGAAAATCATAGAACAACCTACCTTATAATTGGAAACATCCATAAATTGGTCTGAATGGCCAATCAAAACACCATATAATCCTTAAAAGTAATGATTAATAAGAAACATAAATATTCACTCATAATCACTATATTAAACCCCATTAGGATAAACTACCCATTGGAAAATATGAACTCAATAATTGGTGAAGAGAAACACAAGAAGACACATGAAATCATGAGAAAAGAAACTTACAACGTGATTCATTTAAGTTACCACACTAAAACCACTGAAATAATGATTCTAAATAGGTCCAAGGAAGTCTAGAGAAGGTTCCCATAGATTCCCATCACAAATGTGGAAGAATAAAGGATATTTAGGGTTCATACTGGTGAGGGTAGAAAGGTAAAATATAATTTTTTAATGATATGGGAATATACCATGGTTTCTTAAACATATTTAACAAATATGCTTAAACTATACATCCATCATTGTCTAAGAAGGTCACATTTTATGGGTTGACCACATAGTCTTTAAAACCGCGTGCCAACCGTGTGGCCACCACTGTTCAAAATCAACATTTTCTATACCTTTTAATTGGTATGGGTTCACATTTTCCTCTTATTGTGCCCTAACCCTAATATACATTTTACATAAAAATAAATAATTAAAACCATGAGATTAATATTTATAAAAAATAAACATAAGAATACATAAAATAATCATAGATGTGACAAATCCCTCTAACATGAAAACATTTTGTCCCTGAAAATCCACCCCAAAGTATGATCTGATAATAAAAAAGGATACTCTATCTAAACCCAAGACATCCATTCACAAGTCTCATGTTCATCACTTCCCTGATAATAAAATACTCATACCAATATAATATAATTCCCCTGATGCACTCTCTCATTGGAATCCATAATCTGCACCGGCCGCTCGGACACAGATTGATTGGGCTCTGACTCAATGTCCATCCATTTCAAAACATGGGAGTGATATAGATTATACCATTTCAACTGGGTTGCATGGAACACTCGATTAATTGATATCAACTATGAAAATAAAGAAAATATTTATACCATCTTTCGAATGCACTTTATAATATCACATTTTTCGACTTAAATTGATGTTTTCATCCCTTAGATACCAAAACGATAGTGACATAATTCAGGTGCATCTTTTTAGAAAACCTGGTCACCAAAAGGTAACTAAAAATATTAACACCTTTGATTAACATAATATTTTTAATGAATCTGACCTATCATCAAATGATTCAGGACCAACATAATTTTAGTAGATGTTTCTTGTAGAAGGCTCGGTCTCAAAAAACACAAAAGAAAAAGTCATGACTGACAATAAAGAACATAAAAGAAAAAACAGCTAATTGAATATTATTAACAATTGTAATATAATAGATAAAACAATCCAAAATTATAATCAAATAACCCATAAAAATTAAAACCCATGTTGAAGCATGTATTCTGAAAGATAAATCTCCAACATCATTTGAAAATCTGATTGAGGTTTTCATTCCATCCTCAACATAAATTGTGACAACAATGAGTTTTGAAGGCTTTAGCAGAACCATGAGGAAAAATGAGGGTCCATGTATAAATTAAATTCCAATGGCCTGACATGAATCTTCAATAACTAATAATCATACAACCAAAGAAACAAATCCACATTAGATTAATCATTGATTATAATTAAATGGGATCATTTGGTCCCATGTTCAATCACTAAAAAATAGAATTAATCCATTGGGGTGTACAAGGAAAGCTGAAAATAATGTCTGTTGTGATATCATACCACTTCCTAGAAGTAATAAGTAGTGGCTGATGTAAAATAGAGGGACTATGGGGTTCTTCCCTAACCTAATGTCATGTATAACATCACAATACAATGTAATATACATCCCTCCTCATACCTAGATACTAGAACAACAAACATACACTATATTAAATCATGGTACCACCATGAAAAATGATCCACTAAGACTGATGGCTATCCTACACCACCAATTTTATCAACAACAACAACACTAGCAAGAGAACTATATATCACAAATACCCCTTTGTGTTAAATGAACATTTACAAGGAACCTATCCACAAATAAGAAACTGAATAAAGTGATTGAACAACTCATCACTCATCTATTCTCTATGAATAAACTCTATAAGAGACGGTTCCAGCTCAATAACTACATACAAAAAAACATCCATTGTGTTCCTTAGTATCCACGTGCATCTAAGAGTAGTTCCCCATCAATGTCCAATCATCGTTTTAAATTATTAACACCTTTACAGATAAATTACTACTCAAGGCACCACAACCACATAACATTTTTATGGAGTATATAATATTTCAAAATAAAATACATAATGGTAATTAACCATATTATGCTAACTAAAGATAAGATATTTTTCGGAGAAAAATGTAGGTCAAGATCATGTGATAATAATAAACAAAAAAAACACAAAAATGGAATTGACTATGCATCATTTGTTCACGAATTACCACAACTACATCCAGGTCATGGTTTGGGTAATTATTATCAAAATAGTGTATTTGGTCAACCTATTCTTAATCTTCTCAACAACACATTACACTTAGGTATCCATTCCAATTTCACCCCCTTCTTAGTGATAACTATCATAGATGAAGAAATTAAAACTGAAACATGAATAAACAGTTGGTACTACCATTCCAAGACCAAAAATATCCTGATCTCAAAAAAATTATTATGCTGATTCCATGAAATACATGCATTGATTATCTATATATCTACCAAAAACAATTGTTCTGAGATCACATGTCCTTGAAACATCACCTCTCTAATCCAAAAGGTTCCCTTTTAAATGTTTCCATAGAGATAATGATCTTGAAGAGTTCCAAGAACAATCCCGACATGCCTCTCATGATCCAACTCTGTACAAGTAGATAACAGGATGTCAACTAATAATACCACGAAAAATGAGTCATGATATTGATAGAACATTGTATTCATAATCTCTATTATGATATTTCTATAATTATTCAAACTAAAAGTCATTAATAATTATATGAAATGGTCATACCTTCTTTAGCATGAAATTTTTAGAAAGACTTCCTCAATAATGAAATTGATGGTAACTAGAATGTAGATCAATTTTTTTAAACCACCTCAAAACCCTTAGGTAGATCTATAATTTCTTATATGTAGGAAAATGATATTTCTTTTCAAAAATTACCTTATTCATTTTCCAGAAATCAACACAGAACAAGAGAGATCCATATGAAATTTTGGAAAACATAAAATTCGTCACCCAAGGTGACATGATCGAGTGAATGAATCATTTGGATTACAAATCACCATCACTGCCATGAATTATCTAAAATATATGGGGGAAATATGGTAAAAGGAATGATATACTTGTTGTGTTATCGACACCATATTAATTGATAACTCCACATCATGCTCTATATGAAGACCCATGAAATCCTTTAGAAAATATTCATATAATTCATCCATGATAAGATGTAATCCAAAATCATGATAACTATAATCATCCTCCCACATTTTATATGATATTTGAAAATAATTATTTCCTAATTAAAGATGTGGAGTTCTAGCACATCCCAACCGAGGATCTCATTCACCTTGGAAACCATTGGTATTTCCATCAGGTCACACAAAAACCACTATAAAAAAATGAAATATCATTCTAGATTGACCCCTATCATGGTGAGTGCACTGGATGTACACCGGAATCCTTTCTCTCACTTTATTCAGAGTATCGACAACAGGTCCATCTCAAATGGAATAATATCAGTTAGAATATTTTACACATAAAAAGATTATAATAAATAAAAGATAAAAAAGTGACATAATTAAATTGAGAAACAACGAAATGTGACATAATAAGAGTGACATGTTGATATATGTCATGTCATGAATCTAATCCCACTAGGGCTTGATCCTCTTCAAGATGAAGCCTCATGTTATCTTTTCCCTGAGGATTACCACATACCTATGACTCTACCCTCAACTAAATAATCCCACCGAATGATACAACTCTCCTGCCCTAACCTTCAAAACAAGAGCCAGTTATCCTGGATGGTTATGTCCATGCTATTATCCCCTTTGAAGAAACCTATCCCACACCACTCTAATATGGGAACACAATTTTTTAAAATCACTGTAACTATCCCATATCTCTACCCCAGATAAAATGTTTGGTTGGAGATGATCAGGTAGCTCATGTGTTCTGTACCTTCCCACATTGATGGCACTTGACATACATAGTGTCAAAAGCCACAGACGAAGGCAGCTGGGAAGGATGTATTAAACCACTACCTCACTTATTCCCTTTTTCATCCAACATCATCATTTTTTCTAATTAGCATCCACTACCCATATAATATATTAATATAGAGAAACCATTTTTTCTATCAATGATTAATATAGAACATCATAGATTTTTCAACCACCTCATCATATGTTTTCTAATTAAACAAGAAGATCAACGATAAAATTTCATGCTATAACCCATTCTACAACTCTTGACCCTTCATATAATTAGTATAAATGACCTCAAGTGTATAACTAACTAACTCAGAAAAGATATTACAATACTCCATAAAAGAATAATCTCATTTGATAAGTTCTATTAACTCTAGATACATTGAGATGGCCCAAATATAATGACAATAATACTTGTAGAAAATGAGGTCAATGTTGGTCCAATCCATCAACTCAATCTTTTCAGCTTTCCCCGCTGAGTCCCACCACATATGACAGGGCCCTTATGACATGAATGATTCCTATTTCAACCTAACTAGCTTGGGAGTATCAATAAACTCAAGCATCCTCTCTATCATCTCAATAAACAACAAAATTCCTAAGGATCCGAGATACAACATAAAGAAGGATGATTTTCCTTTGAGGAACATTTGAACACATTCTTTTCCATGAACATGTTCATATTCCAATACATCATAATGAACAATGCCCACTTTTTGACCAGAAACATTGATAGCCAGAACTATCACTTATACTAGGATCTAGTCACATTGTGTGACAGAGATTTCTATATCCTCGTCCCATGGTCTCACATGATGTCTATAGGGAGGAAACTAGATGCAGAAGAAACTACCAAAAGAAAAGTTCATCCACCAAAAAACTATGAATATTTTATGCAATACCATCAAACCTCAAACAATTAAATAAGTTATAATGAAATAACATCCAACATAATAAAAGATCAACTAAATCACTCCACATAAATACAACCTCCATATATAGTCTATAGTTTATACATCTCACTGAGAGTATAAGTAGATTCAAATCCCGATATCCACAGTGACTCGAGTTCTTTCAGAAATTGCCTCAACTAGAAAATACAATCGAAACAAGAACCACAAGTACCAACAATACTAGATCTATTATGTCCAAATTATTCTAAAATTACATTACCAACAAAGAGAGAGACCTTATCTGATACCATTTTTTCATTAAAAAACCTAGATCTTATCCAACCCGACACCTGGCCCGATTATTGACCTTCCGTAAAGGGAATTACTGATCACTAAGGGCTAATAGCTAGTGACTATAAAACAAGAATAAAATTTTCAAACAATTTCTCCACGTTTTATAAACATATAGAAATAAAATAAATAAGAATCATTGTATGTAACGACCCGAAATTTTTTAAATAAATTTTGTTCCCTAATTTTATGTGTTATTGTTATACTCAACAAAAATTTTTTATTTGAATTACATGATTATAATTAAAATGAGATTAGTGGGTTTTGACTATTATATAACCATCGGTCAACATGACCGCTGTGAACAAAATGTTTTGATTATTGTCTCTAAATATAAGTAATCTTGGTTAATTATTATAGAAAGAAGATTCGACGGCCTCACCTAGTAGTCTTGGACCGATCGAAGCCCATCTAACAGATCTTGGGAAGGAGGTAGCACCATTGGGCTTTTCTCTGGATCAAATCCAAGCCGAACTTCATCATGTGAAGCTGGAACGAAATCGCCTTCGTGAGAAGTTCAAACTGATAGAAATTACTACTCCGGCAATGTTGACTGAGCCGCCCAAGCTTCTATCACCCTAGCACACCTTACTCTTAGGTCCTATGCTGGTATTATAAGGGGCTATGTAACGAGACCGTAACTACCTTGTGTAATCCTTGTTTTAAATAAAAATTGGGATTTCTTCTTATGATGAAGTTTATGAATTTTGAAATGACCGGATAAATATAGTATGCATATTTTTGATGAATTTTAGAAAAAGGATATTTTAAATATGTTTATGTAAACCCTAAATAATTAAAAATGTGTAATGATTTTCAAAAAATGGTCTTCTTCAATTATGTTCAGTACTAAATTTAGAGTCTAATAAGATCAACTTGATTTTTGATGAATAGTAAATTATGAATAGTGATTTTATGATTAGGATTAGTAATATGACCAAATAGATTAGTAATCTCACTTAAAGAAAGTTTTAAAATATTCTAGGCACCTTGATTAAGTAATGTGATTCAATAAAATAGTTAAATAACAGTTTCATTAATTATTATTCAAGTATTAGTTTTTTCGGGTGAATAGTGTTTTTTAATTAAAAATTTAATTAAAAATAATTAGAAAATTATTTTTATAAAAATAACTTTATTTTTGAACTCAGAGCACCGATATTATGTTATGGTAATTTTGGGGTTTTTTTTTGAAAAAAATGAATTTTCGATGAATAGTGTTTTTATTTAAAAATTAAATTAAAAATATTTAGAAAATTATTTTTATAAAATGGATTTCATTTTTGAAATAAGAGCATTGATATTTGGTTAATGTGAAAATTTGGGATTTTTCTGAGAAAGTTGAATTTTCAGTGAATAGTAAAAATACAGTTTTATGGTTTCGGTATGTTTAATGACATCATAACGGTGTCATGATGCTGTCATGAGATCTTTTGAGGGTTGTCCGGCCAAGGGTGATGAATTATTGTTTTGGGGGCCCCATGTGGCCTAACTCCATGATAAATGACAAGGGAGAGCACATGGGTTTGAGAAAAGCCCATGTGAGGTGTCCCTTGGCCATTAATGCCTTGTCCCCTCACTTTCCCTATAAATATCAAGCCCTCCTCTCATCCATTCGACTCCCCACTCATTCCCAACGAATTTCTGGTCTCATTACCTCCCAAGGAGTCCTCCCAAGGTTCCCCCAAACCCTCATGGTCCCAACCTTTGAGGTTTAAGAGTTACATTTTAAGGTAAGGGATCCGACCTCTCTCTTTCTTTTCAAGTGATCTCTTTTATGTCCGCTCTTTTATACTCCATGTTCTTATGTTGGAGGATGTTCTTTTATATTCATCCTACTGCATATTTCATGTTCATATGATGAGAGACCCCCCCTTTCTCTCATCAATTCGTTTTAAGAATGTTTAAGTGGCACCGTTAGGCTGCCGAATTTTTAAGGGATTCTTTCACCTTCCTCGTTTTGAAGTTCTATTTTCATTCAAGTCTTTCATGTTTCTTTGTATTATGTTGGGGAATGATCTCTAAATTTATCATACTGATATATTATGATCATATGATGAGAGACCCCATTTTATCTCTTCAATTCAATTTTTTTTGAAGTTTTATGTGGCGCCGTTAGGCTGCCGAATTTTTTAAGGGATTCTCTCACCCTTCTCTTTTTCAAAGTTCTACTTTCATGTCAAGTCTTTCAAGTTAATTTCTATTATGTTGGGGTATGATCTCTATATCTATCATACTGGACTCTTATGTTCATATGATGAGAGACCCCGTTAGGCTGCTGAATTTTTAAGTGGTTCTTCACCCTTCTCGTTTTGAAGTTCTACTTTCATGTGAATTATTTCAAGTTCCTTTTTGTTATATTGGGGTATGATATCTATATCTATCATAATGGACTCTTATTTTCATATGATGAGAGACCCCATTTTATCGCTTCAATTCAGTATTTTGAAGTTTTAAGTGGCGCTGTTAGGCTGCCGAATTTTTAAGTGGTTCTTCACCCTTCTCATTTTGAAGATCTACTTTCATGTCAATTCTTTCATGTTCATTTTTGTTATGTTTGGGAATTATCTCTATATCTATCATACTGAACTCTTATTTTCACATGATGAGAGACCCTATTTTATCTTTTCAAATCGTTTTTGTTGATGTTTATGTAACGCCGTTAGGCTGTCGAACTTTCATAAGAGAAATCTAATTTTTGTCTTCCTTCCATGTTTTTCATTTCAAATTGTATGTCCTTGAAATTTAATTACCATGATCATGTATCCTTCTTATTCTGTCCATATACTGTTTTATGGGTCATTTATGAATGTTTGACTCATTTTCCCTCTCTTTTTAATGTCTTCTAAAACCTCATAACATAGCCGTTATGCTGCAGAATTTCCATCTCAAAATGTCTCTCTCTTTTTCTAAAGTTCTTTTATATTATTAAGTGAATACTCAAATCTCTTTCATCTAAAGTGGTATTCAAATATATACCAAAATGTTCTATTTTAAATTCTGGGATTTACATACATGAGACCCACCTTCCTTTTCTGTGGGTTTTAAAGTGACGTAAAGATCGTGTCTTTAAAGCAGTTTTTAAAACGTTATGATTATGAAATGAAACCCATTTATTTTATGCTATGTGGGTTATTTATGAAATGTTTGATGATGATATATGTGGCTCACATGATAATAAAGGAAAATTTAAGGGTGCGCCCTGATAGCGCTCCAATGCATTGGGTAATGATGTAACCACTAGAGATTACAATTTTAACGATGCCTTGGTGAAAAACCTTGGTAATTTTTAACGACACCTTGGGGATGGACCTTGGTGAAACGAAACGATTGTCAATATTAAATGTTGCAGCCACATCTTCAAGTTATGAAAAAGTTTTATTTTTATTATGATATGCCTCATGATTTCATTTTCATGCATTAAAGTTCTTTTCATGACTTTATTGATGTATCTCAAGTTCATATGTAAAATGTTTCACTTGTTTCCCTTGCTGGGCCTTCTGCTCACCCTTCCTTTTGATGTATGTCCCTAGGTTATGAGATGCAGTAATGAGCCTAGGGTGAACATGAGGAGAATCCTTTCAAGTGTTTAAGAAGAATGTTTTTTTTGTTTCATGTTTTAAGTTCCTTGTTTCCAAGACACTAAACCTTAAAGATCCTTAGTTCCGTGTAATGGAATGAAAAGTTATGTTATAAAAAGACGGGATGCTATAGTTGGTATCAAAGGATGGTTTAGTTATTTGTGGAAATTAGGATATGAAAACTCTAGGAGGAACCCTATAGAAAAGTTTAATATAGGAAATCTTCCTGGTATTTTGGTGAGTATTGAGTAAGGGGTTTCCAAGCAAATACATCCCTGTCTGGATACGAGCAGGTAGAGGTGGCTCTGGCACAGATGTACATAGGGGTAAAACCCGAAAACACCGCTTTGAGCTAGACTCGAACGGGAACTGGTACACGACAACGGGCCTTGCTGCACTCTTGGTTACGACACTTCCGGGGGATATGCTTTGGTAAATTCATAAGCTTGGTATGAACCATTGTTAAAGGAACAAAGATAAAATAAAATAAAGGTTCACATAAGAATATATGATCATTCATAACCTAGATGGGAACCTAGGAGATCACAAGTTTGGGTATACCTTTCATATACATGTTATCCTTATATGCTTTCAGTTCCTTTTCATGATTATTAGCTAAGTACTTAAGCCCCTAATTATGCTTTCTCTTCTTAGTTAATGGTGGGAAATGGAAGAACATGTTCCGACAACCAATGTGATAGGAAATGCGACGATTTTCGTATTAATATGACAGGGATGATTAGGGGATTAAAATATGATTATTATTTTGGAAGACGTTCATTATTTTGGGAACCATATTTGATCGAGGTAAATAGATTACTACGGTATTTTCATTGAGGAGTAAGGTTGACTTATATTTTGAAGAATAGATGAATTTAAGGTGAAATTATAGTAATTTAGGTTACTTATGGGAATGACTAACCTATCTTGGGTAAAATATGTTTAGGTTAGCTACTTTTTTATAAGATGTTAGGAGTGGTTGATGTTGTCTGGAGATGAACAATGAAGTTGTTTTGGAAGAATATGTTATCAAATCCTTATTGTATTTGGGTTTCAATCTTAGTTTGGTTTGTTTTGAGGAATTTTAAGGACCGTTATTTATGGAATGGTCTATGATGAACTTTGGATAGTACCATGGAACATTGATGATTTAAAAGTAGTTTCCATTCCTATGGGATTCTTTCTTTTTGAAGAGTTGTTTTACCTTAACCTTTCTGTTTTTGGGATAATGTTTAAAGATAGAAGAAATAGATAGTTAATCTTTTGTAGATTATGTGATCCTATAGAAGATGATTCTTGTGCTTTTATGAGACCAAGTTTTTTTGAATTCTCATCATTTGAAGAAAAGATTAGTGTTGGTAGGGACTTGTTAAAGGATGAAACTCTACTTGAAGGTAGGTATATTTTCTTATGTTTTTGTTCTATGTAGTAAATGAAATCCTCAAAATTATGAAAAGAAACGTAAAACAAAAATGTTGTTGGTTTACGTTTCCTACTAGGTAATCAAAGACCGTTTACACACATCATAAGTTTGGGATTTTCTCATGGTTAACTTTCTCCTAATCATGTTCTCTATCACTCTCCCTCAGAACTTGACCCTTTGTTTTTTTCCTCCATGTCCATGTTTTCCTACATGGAACCCTAGTGTGGGTTAACTTGGGTGACCATTGTACTTCCCTTTCTTTATTTTAAAGTAATAGTTTTACTGACTCCTTTTCCGATGTTGGACATTCAATGAAATTTCAAAACCCAATTTTAAAATTGCGAGGACGCAATTTCTTAAGGGGGGAAGATTGTAACAACCCGAAATTTTTTAAATAAATTTTGTTCCATATTTTTATGTGTTATTGTTATACTCAACAAAAATGTTTTATTTGATAAAAATGATTATAATTAAAATGAGATCAGTGGGTTTTGACTATTATATAACCATCGGTCAGCATGACCGCTGTGAAAAAAATGTTTTGAATATTGTCTCTAAATATAAGTAATCTTGGTTAATTATTATAGAAAGAAGATTCGATGGCCTCACCTAGTAGTCTTGGACCGATCGAAGCCCATCTAACAGAGCTTGGGAAGGAGGTAGCACCACTGGGCTTTGCTCTGGATCAAATCCAAGCCGAACTTCATCATGTGAAGCTGGAACGAAATCGCCTTCGTGAGAAGTTCAAACTGATAGAAATTACTACTCGGGCAATGTTGACTGAGCCGCCCCAAGCTTCTATCACCCTAGCACACCTTACTCTTAGGTCCTATGCTGGTATTATAAGGGGTTATGTAACGAGACCATAACTACCTTGTGTAATCCTTGTTTTAAATAAAAATTGGGATTTCTTCTTATGATGAAGTTTATGAATTTTGAAATGACCGGATAAATATAGTATGCATATTTTTGATTAATTTTAGAAAAAGGATATTTTAAATATGTTTATGTAAACCCTAAATAATTAAAAATGTGTAATGATTTTCAAAAAATGGTCTTCTACAATTATGTTCAGTACTAAATTTAGAGTCTAATAAGATCAACTTGATTTTTGATGAATAATAAATTATGAATAGTGATTTTATGATTAGGATTAGTAATATGACCAAATAGATTAGTAATCTCACTTAAAGAAAGTTTTAAAATAATCTAGGAACCTTGATTAAGTAATGTGATTCAATAAAATAGTTAAATAACGGTTTCATTAATTATTATTCAAGTATTAGTTTTTTCGGGTGAATAGTGTTTTTTAATTAAAAATTTCATTAAAAATAATTAGAAAATTATTTTTATAAAAATGACTTTATTTTTGAACTCAAAGCACCGATATTATGTTATGGTAATTTTTGGGGTTTTTTTCTGAAAAAAATGAATTTTCGATGAATAGTGTTTTTATTTAAAAATTAAATTAAAAATATTTAGAAAATTATTTTTATAAAATGGATTTCATTTTTGAAATCAGAGCATTGATATTTGGTTAATGTGAAATTTTGGGATTTTTCTGAGAAAGTTGAATTTTCAGTGAATAGTAAAAATACAGTTTTAGGGTTTCGGTATGTTTAATGACATCATAACGGTGTCATGATGATGTCATGAGATCTTTTGAGGGTTGGCCGGCCAAGGGTGATTAATTATTGTTTTGGGGGCCCCATGTGGCCTAACTCCATGATAAATGACAAGGGAGAGCACATGGGTTTGAGAAAAGCCCATGTGAGGTGTCCCTTGGCCATTAATGCCTTGTCCCCTCACTTTCCCTATAAATATCAAGCCCTCCTCTCATCCATTCGACTCCCCACTAATTCCCAACGAATTTATGGTCACATTACCTCCCAAGGAGTCCTCCCAAGGTTCCCCCAAGCCCTCATGGTCCCAACCTTTGAGGTTTAAGAGTTACATTTTAAGGTAAGGGATCCGACCTCTCTCTTTCTTTTCAAGTGATCTCTTTTATGTCTTTTCTTTTATACTCCATGTTCTTATGTTGGAGGATGTTCTTTTATACTCATCCTACTGCCTATTTCATGTTCATATGATGAGAGACCCCCCCTTGCTCTCATCAATTCGTTTTAAGAATGTTTAAGTGGCGCCGTTAGGCAGCCGAATATTTAAGGGATTCTTTCACCTTCCTCGTTTTAAAGTTCTATTTTCATTCAAGTCTTTCATGTTTCTTTGTATTATGTTGGGGCATGATCTCTAAATTTATCATACTGATCTTTTATGATCATATTATGAGAGACCCCATTTTTTCTCTTCAATTCAATTTTTTTTTTGAAGTTTTATGTGGCGCCGTTAGGCTGCCGAATTTTTTAAGGGATTCTCTCACCCTTCTCTTTTTCAAAGTTCTACTTTCATGTCAATTCTTTCAAGTTAATTTCTATTATGTTGGGGTATGATATCTATATCTATCATACTGGACTCTTATGTTCATATGATGAGAGACCCCATTTGATCTCTTCAATTTAGTATTTTGATGTTTTAAGTGGCGCCGTTAGGCTGCTGAATTTTTAAGTGGTTCTTCACCCTTCTCGTTTTGAAGTTCTACATTCATGTGAATTATTTCAAGTTCCTTTTTGTTATATTGGGGTATGATCTCTATATCAATCATACTGGACTCTTATTTTCATATTATGAGAGACCCCATTTGATCGCTTCAATTCAGTATTTTGAAGTGTTAAGTGGCGCTGTTAGGCTGCCGAATTTTTAAGTGGTTCTTCACCCTTCTCGTTTTGAAGATCTACTTTCATGTCAATTCTTTCAAGTTCATTTTTGTTATGTTGGGGAATTATCTCTATATCTATCATACTGAACTCTTATGTTCACATGATTAGAGACCCTATTTGATCTTTTCAAATCGTTTTTGTTGAAGTTTAAGTAACGTCGTTAGGCTGTCGAACTTTCATAAGAGAAATCTAATTTTTGTCTTCCTTCCATGTTTTTCATTTCAAATGGTATGTCCTTGAAATTTCATTACCATTATCATGTATCCTTCTTATTCTGTCCATATACTGTTTTATGGGTCATTTATGAATGTTTGACTCATTTTCCCTCTCTTTTTAATGTCTTCTAAAACCTCATAACATAGTCGTTATGCTGCAGAATTTCCATCTCAAAATGTCTCTCTCCTTTTCTAAAGTTCTTTTATATTATTAAGTGGATACTCAAAGATCTTTCTTCTAAAGGGGTATTCACATATATACCAAAATGTTCTATTTTAAATTCTGGGATTTACATACATGATACCCACCTTCCTTTTCTGTGGGTTTTAAAGTGACGTAAAGATCGTGTCTTTAAAAGCAGTTTTTAAAACGTTATGATTATGAAATGAAACCCATTTATTTTATGCTATGTGGGTTATTTATGAAATGTTTGATGATGATATATGTGGCTCACATGATAATAAAGGCAAATTTAAGGGTGATCCCTGATAGCGCTCCAATGCATTGGGTAATGATGTAACCACTAGAGATTACAATTTTAACGATGCCTTGGTGAAAAACCCTGGTAATTTTTAACGACACCTTGGGGATGGACCTTGGTGAAACGAAACGATTGTCAATATTAAATGTTGCAGACACATCTTCAAGTTATGGAAAAGTTTTATTTTTATTATGATATGCCTCATGATTTCATTTTCATGCATTAATGTTCTTTTCATGACTTTATTGATGTATCTCAAGTTCATATGTAAAATGTTTCACTTGTTTCCCTTGCTGGGCCTTCTGCTCACCCTTCCTTTTGATGTATGTCCCCAGGTTATGAGATGCAGTAATGAGCCTAGGGTGAACATGAGGAGAAGCCTTTCAAGTGTTTAAGAAGAATGTTTTTTTTGTTTCATGTTTTATGTTCCTTGTTTCCAAGACACTAAACCTTAAAGATCCGTAGTTCCGTGTAATGGAATGAAAAGTTATGTTATAAAAAGACGGGATGCTATATTGTAACTAATAACCACAACTGAACATGTTATATATATTTTGAAATTTATAGTTTTTAGCTCTAACCAAAACAAAAGTTACAATAATAGAATAGAAAAAAAACTCTCGATGAACCACCACGAAACAAGAGGGAAAACACCCTCAAGAAACTACCACGAAGACATTCATGAAATGGAAGAGTAGCATCCCTATCCACTATAACCAAAAAAATTCATTTCTTTACTTCGGTCATATATAAAAAAGTCTATATACACTTAAATATATATACATAGTGTGAGAAAAATACCAGTAGGATTCGACCCAAAAACGATTACAAGTTATAAAATTTGAAGATAATTCATCATTAAAATATTCATAAAAACATTTGAAACATTTCAAACAAATAATTTTTTGGAGAACATTATTAAAAAACATATTAAAATTAAAGATTTTTTAGAAGAATTTTTCCATGAAATAAAAAACATACACATGGTCTACGTATCTGGACTACTAGAACCACAACTCAAAATAATCATGTCAAAATAGAGAAATATTAGAAAATATCTAATGGTAAATAACTCTAATGCGACTCAATAATACTCTAACCTTGGTGATGAACATCCTATACTAAGCTACCAACAATGTCCCCATTCATGAGACATGATATGGGATCCCATCATATGGTCTAATAATATCCATATGATAGTCAAAAACCAACAGCATTACCAAGAACATCCAACCAGATTGGATCCTCTCCCATAGTCTAGTGGTCTCTAATCACATGACATGTTTTTTTAGTGTGGTAATCGTCAATCCTTCTAGATGAATCCATGGCTTGACCACATCCCAATAAAACAATGTACCAGTTATAGGTTACCCACTTAGATACCTAGTATTCCCATGGTGATTAAATTTGAAATAAAATATCACAATAATCCTCACATGAACATACACATGTAGAGAATCACATGAAACAATTAAATCACTTTATTTAGATTTTCACATTGATCTAATTATAAACTAATTCACATGGAAACCATCATTTTTCATACTAAAACCACATTATGGTTCACACCCATTTTAAATCAATTTGGAGAAAATATTCACACCACGTGAAATATTTTATGAAACCCATTTTAAAATAAAAAAAGAAAAAAATATAGAATATAATTTTTTATAAGTGGACAAACCCTTTTGAAAATGAAATTCACATCAAATCCCTTTTATACCATGCTTTATATAATTTTCACCACTCAAAGACTCATTGATGGTGAATAAGGAAGAAGAAAACATGCTTTAAAACCCATTTATATAGCAAAACACAATATACTTACATTTTCACCATTAAATAGATTTTAAAATTAATTTAAAACCTTACACAAATAGAATAAAACATATTCACGAAACACCAAATCAATGCACATTAATATAAATAAAAAAATTTATTAAAAAATTAAAATTTCATTAAAAATGCACCTAAATCCGTTCTAAAAAATATTTCAAAAAATACGATTAATCCAATGATTGTAATCAAGAATCCATACCATCATATCAAAATCATTTAATAATGTAAAAGACGGAAACCTCATACGTTACTCTTTAATACATCATAAAATAGATATTAAATGACAACTGCACACCCACAACACTATAACAAGTAAATATTGAAAAAAATATCAATATTTAAACAAAAACATATTATAAAATCCTATTTAAGATAAACCACCCATTGGAATACATGAACTCACAAAATAGGGAAGGGAAACCCTATAAGAGGTGTGAAATAATGAAAAAAGAGAACTACATGGTGATTTGTTGATGTTACTAAACCTAAAACACTCAAGGAATGATTATAAAGTGGTGAAATGAATCCTGGTGTAAGCCCCTATATCTAAAAATTACTAATGGGTTGGAATAATGTTTTTTAATGTTTAAAATTGAAGTGGGTGTAATGATAAAATCTAACTTTTTTAATAACCTGAATAAGTCTCACGATTTTTTGTCATGGTTAGACAAAATGTGTGGCGACCATACACCCCTAACATTCCTTTAATAACATGAAGATTGGTTTTCCTACATTTTTTTCCTGACTGTTATCCTACAATGTTGTCTCCACTTTCCATAATCATCATTTCCCCAGTAGTTTAACAGAAAATGGTACACAGTTTCCCCTAATTGTGCGCCAATAGTTCACCACCTGATGTCAATCCCAAAATAACATGTTATTTCTCCAATATGTATGGGGGGGACAAATTACAAATATAAAGTCAAAAAAACATAATAATACCTAAAAATCATAGTTGTGTCATTAAGACACTTGAATATGATGCCGAGAAAGTCTTTTTTAGCTGTTTTTAATTAATGACGATGATAAATTTTTAAGATGTTTAGATAAATACATTATAAATCCAGAACTATAGAAAAATTAATTATTTATTATTAAATGATATTAAATGTTTATATCATTGTTTAATCACTAGATATATTCATATTACAACATCACATACGTCCAACGTAAATTTACTAAAACAAAAGCATGTTGTAATGACAAAAAATGAGTAATAAATTTATATTGATTAATGATTATATAAAACAGAAATATTATTTTTAATGTAATATATTTACTATATATTTAACAAATAAATTCTTATAACCATTAATGGTGTGTGGTTTTGATAAATTAATGTATTCAATAATGGTGTATGTGGTCCATATGTAAAGAATATTAAGAAATACAATTCCTAAAAATGGATGATGTAACAGAATATGAAAAATTATAAGTTAATAAGTGTAATATTTTATAAATATAATTTTTTTAATTGATTATACCATTAAATCCATCTATTTTTTGGTGGTTAAAATAAATAATACATGTTATTCTTGTCAGAGATATTTCTCACATTCTTTTAATCATGGATCTCAATCCATAACATTTCAATGGAGTGATGTTAAAACAAAATAAATATCACTTTATAATTTTATATTTGAAATAAAAATATAATTTTTCATCAAACCTATTATTGATAAAAAATATAATTTAGTGGTTTCTAGAAATAAAAGACTTCATATTCTTAATGTGGAAGTTATCACATTAGTATGATCAATATTTTTGTTTTTCTTTGCGAATTCTAAAGAATAATTTAATAAATGATGTTCAAATAATATAAATAAATTTTAGTATATATGTATGATAATTAATCATTAATATTATGAATGTTATCAATAATTAGAAAGATATAATTAAAATTAATGAAAATAGGAGAGTAATACTCACCTAATGAACATTGATCTTCCTTGGAATTATCCTATGAATTGAAGTGATGAAGTCAACTAAAGAAGGTAGAATTTATATGTTCCTGAATGCAGGTTCATAGATTGTAAAATTTATAGAGTTTAATCAAGTAATTAGCATGGATGGTTTTTTATTAAAGGTGATTTATTTTATCCTTTTATACTTTAAGGGAAGTGTAGTTTTTGAGTCATATTTACTTATTTACGTATATATTTTTATTATTCAAGGTTTGATACCCCAAGACATAATTATTAAATATTAATTAATATTATATGGACAAAAAACTCCCATAAACACATGATTTAGTTATATTTAAATGGGTTAATGGTTTTTAATTTCATTTTTTATTTTACTCGTGTGTATTTTTTCCTAGGAAAATTTATATTCTAACATGTTAATTAAATAAAAATAGTTAATTTAATATTGATATTACAACCTTATTTGAGTATTATAATACACCATATGAATTAATGTGTATCGATTACAATTAAATTGAGGGTGAAAATTTAAGATCAAAATAAACAATATTAATGCCTAAAAATATCTTTTTTGATAATTCTATTTTTCTATATAAAATATAGGTTCATGTTAAAAATATAGAAATAAATAATTGTTTTGTTACATGAAATCATTAATATTCGTGTTAATGAAGGAATAAATCATTTCTACTCCAATATCTAACCATACAAAAATGGATAAAAACGAGTAGTGAGGGTCTGTGCCCATAAGTTATAATAGAATACCCACAATGTCATGTCATATTACATAAAAAATAATAAATAGTGTAATAAAAATTTAAATTCATCTATGTCAAGAAATATGTGTAAATAACTCATTGTTCCTTTTATTAAATCCATTATTTGATTTCATTTTGTAACATGTAAAACCTAACCCCTTGTTCCAAACCAGAACATCACATGACCCCATGTTTGCCTCCCCATACTCAAGAGCACATAACTAGAAGTTAGGGTCTAATTCCATTAGTGAGGAGAATAAAACCTCATTAACATGTAATAAGTAAAATATTATATAATAATTAGTGCAATAAATAATAAAAGTACATTCATAAGATAAATATTATACTCATGATGTAATAAACCAAAACTAAACTAATATACAATATATAAGAAAATCTAGTAAATAAAATTTATAACAGATGTCCCACTCAAACACCATCCATCATCGTAGAAATAATATAGTTCCATATAATAATACATACAAAACAAGACCCATAATATAAAACCCCATGTAATTTATAAATACATCATTTTCATATTTATTAATATGAATTATAATTTTATATTCATTATAAATATATTATTAGTTTAAGATTAAAAAGGAAAAAAAATTCAAAACAATTTTCCTATATGTTTCTTCACTAAAAGTTCTGTTTCTAAATTTTTTAATTTGAATTTTGAAATAAAAATATCAATTTTTAATTAATAATATCAAAATTTACCTATGATCAATTTTTTTTAAAAAATTATTGATTATTGAAGAAATAGTAAAAAAATAGAGGATTTCTAAAAAACACTTCTCCTTTAAATAAGTTATGTAATAAAAAATCCACATAAAATTTTAAATACTATGTAAAATATTATAAAATTTATTTACATATATTTATCTCTATTAATAACTTTTTAATCAACATTTTTTATTATTATTTTTTGGTTTAAAAATAGATATTTCAAACCACTTTTTTATAATGCATAATTATTCTGAATTTTAATTAATAAAAAAATACATAATGAATAATTTTTTAAATTAAATTTATATATAATATATCATTAAATATTACTTTTTTATAATACTATTATTATTTTACATATAGTTAATGTAGAATCATATTTTTCTATAAAAATACTATAAATGAAAACAATCATTTTCATCACATATATTGTTTTTACCTAATTTTTTCAGATTCAAAGAAATGAATATGTTTAAATTTAATCTATATATGGCATAATATAAAATAATATTTTATAATATGGATAACGTAATATTTACCAAAATGAATTTTGAAAATAGTTAATAGTAATAACTAGAGTTACTGTTTAAATTTATTTACTATAGGGTTATTATAATGAGATAAGTTGTAGCATTACACAAAAACATGTCCTAAATCTATTATATTGATATATATATGAATCATTTTTTTTATAGATTATTGTTCATTATTTCAACCCTTTTACTTGAATTTTTTTTGTAATTCTTATTTTTCTAAAATTTCATTTGTACCACTCACCCCACTAATAAAAGGCCATCCCCTATCCGTTTATAAAAATATCCTTAAAATCCATTAGGTTAGAAAATAACTAAAAAATAACTTACTAAAATCCATAATCTCATTATTGAATTCATATTGTTTTCATAAAAATACCAATCAAGGACATTGTTTAAGACAAAATGAAGTCACCCAAAGAAGATGTATCATTCTTCAATGAGTTTTTTATATCTCCACAACCTATGTCAATTATTCATAAAACACAATTATATAATAAAATATGGTTTTTGTTATAAATATATTCAATTATGTTCTTTTAATGGCCTAAAAACTTCTCATATAACATGTAATGGTTCATGAAATCATAAATCGTTTATATAGAGGACTACTGCATCCTGAACCATTGCCATTTTTCTCCCAAACCTAGATCACACAATTGGGTTTGATGATGGATATAAAATATATGTAAATTATTTGAATGACACAATTAATTATTTGGATTCATTATATCATATATATATATATATATATCACATTCAATTCCATATAGGATATGGTAATGTAGATTGTGTGTACGGTGGATTACTACCTTGCGAAGCAATGTTATTCAATTTCTTCTAGATTTTTACAAGGATGGTATTAATGGTTATAATATTTATGATATACGATAAAAAAATAATAATTATACTATTTATTTCAATTTAATCATTATTAAAATAAAACATATAATTTGATTTCTAACAGTATCACTCTCATAATAAGCATAATATCTTTTGTGAATGTGTGGAATACGACAAACATGAAGAGATGTGATTATATTTTCATCATCCAACCACATGGATGATATATATAATTATTTATAATTAAATAATATGCTACCTATAACAATATAGTATTTTATATTGATAAAATTTTATATATAAATTTTCCATATTGTTCATTGAAAACTTGAAATATTACACATGTTTATGTTTGACCTACTGTATACATGATTGTAATGTAGTTCAATTCTAAAGAACACAGTTAATGATAAGTCATAAAAATTTATTATATTTAAAAATATGGTAAATATTTCATGATTATTATTATTCATATGAATATATAATAACCAATTTGACCATAATCAAAAAACCAAAGTCATTTGTGATACATAACTTGAATGTTATCAAATCCACATATGTAAACCAAACTTATTTAGTAATTTTATATGAAAACACAATAGGTTAAAAAATGAATAATAAATAGGAATAATTTTTCTTGTAATGTAAATAATTTACTTATTTGTAATATTCAGGATGATGAACAAACACTTGATAGGTCGGACTCAATGTAATGGACTTTGTCACAGTTTCCTTTCATTAGGGAATGTTTTGATGTTATGAAACATTATTATTTTATAATTGGTGTATGAAACGTTGTATATATTTTATTTCACGAATTAATAAATTTTTATTGAATTTAATGTTTTTTAATGTCATTATATTATGAGGCTCATGATTCCAATGTTTTTCTTTTGACGAGTGATGTTCCATAAAAAAAAGTTTTAAAAATATTTTCATCCAACTCTTTCATTAACATAAACATGTTTTATGAAAATAATTTTATAATGTTTTTATATAAAGAAAAAATATTTGTATTTTACAATTTATATCACTTTTACTTTTTTTAAATGTTTTTTATATGAAATCCTTTTACAAGTTTTATAATTTACATTTTGACAAATGAATGATCTATTTTTAATTTTATGGAGTCAATAAAATTTTCTCCCATCATGGCCATTGTTTTATTTCTCAATTCCATTTCAATATTTCAAGTATTAGACAAATGAAATCCATTTTCCCATTTTTTCATTTTTAATGTATAAAAGTTTCTTATAAAAGATAAGGGTATCCTGATATTCAAGATAATTCCATTATTCATGACATTGTAAAATAGAATAATTCAAGGGAACAAAGTGGTTTTAAATAACATTAGGTGATCTTTTGAAATCTTATACTATGGGTTCTTGATGAAAGTAGAGGTTTACCCCATTATATCTTAAATTTTTTGTGAAACTAGATAACAATCCATTTTAATGGATAATTTTCCTTAACATAATAATATAGATGGTGGGAGTTAGAGAAGTATATATCATATTAATTTCTCTAGGTTCTAGTTACTTCTAAAATGTGTTTAAAACAATATTACAAATGTGATGCTAAATGATACCAAAGAGTTTATTTTAATTAAAAAATATGTGATTTTATTACTTACATTTAGAAAATAATATTATTTGTTTTCAATGAGATCATTTTTTATTTCATATGATCCATTAATATTGACAATAATGGTTAATCGTTCACAAGTTATCATTTTTTCAGTGGAATGACATTTTTCATTCTTTTTATACCACCTAACAATATTTTTTTATCATACCATGTTTATAAAATGAATTTCATAGTATTGATGGAAGTGTAAGGAAAATGAAGAGGAAATTATTAATGTCATGTTGATTTTATTAATTTAATGAATTCATGTTTTGTTTTAAATGTTTTATATACTGGGGAAATTTAATAATAATTTTAAGTGTCTAATTGGAATTATATTGATTTGTTTCTTATTAGGATTGGCCTAATTCTCTAAATCTCTATACCTGAGAACACCCCAAACTTCATATAATTAATCATTGAATTAAATCTAATTTATTTTTTAAAAACTAAGGATAACTCTATATTGTTTATATCAAATTTTATTTTGGAGAAAATTATAGATTTTTTAATTATAATTTCATAAACTTCAAGGATTGTAATCCATTATTAAGATGAAATTATATTGTATTTAATGATTACCATGTTTCTTTATGAAAATAAAATTATATTCTGAGTAATTTTACATATAAAAAATGGTGAATATATTGTGGGAATGAACTTAGAGAAAAATATCCTTATAAAGTAGTATCTTGAGAAGGTTGTAATTTAAAAAAATAGTTTATTATATTAATGGATTATATGACGCGTGATATTAATGATTATGGTATCCAATATCGATTGAAACTTGATCTAACATGAAGGAACTTGTAAATAGGGTAGTATTTTATGATAAGATATCCCCCACCATCCCATGGTTACTCTGACATTGTTACAACTAATTGATATACTAATTCCATGAAAAAAAATATTTGAAGTCATGCATTTTTCATAACATCAAATTGATACATGTTCCATTTATCAATTTAATGGTGAATTTTATCTATGGTTTAATTTTGTAATGAATAACAAAGAATAAGAGGACCTTGGATCAATTTATTAGAAAAAAAATTAATGATATATTCCTTCAAAAATATTTCAATAATGTTTTTGGACTTAGGATGGAAAAAAATGTCATGGAACTAACAAAAATACATTTAAATTATGTAGTTGTTTGTTAATAAAACATCAAAAAATATCAATAATATGTTTGATATATTATTTGGGAAAATGATAGAAAATTTAATATTTTATTGGATGAAAAAATGTTTATATGGAGCATTTTCCACATGAGAATTAAGAATGTAATAGAATCTGGTTCTTTATAATGACAATGATGAGATGTGAATTTTATAAATAAATGTTCTTCAAAATAACAATAATATGAATTGTTAATGGTGATATAAAATATATAAGAAACAAATAATTAGTCAAGAGGAATATTCCAAGCTTATTCTAAGTGCAGAAAAAAGGATTTCAAGGAATGATTGAATAGATCTTGAAACTTTTTTTGGTGTGGTGAGTTCGGCCACATGACTTGATTCTTTAATGGAATTAGTCTTTAACAACCATTAAATTTGGGGGAGCATAACCATCTAGTAGTGAGGTGTTTTAGTTTTATTTAGTTTAGCCATTTTTCATACCTGTTTTTGAATTTTTTTCACATAATTGAAATCATCGATATCAGTTACAAAAATGTATGGCAGTGTAATTTAATAATTATACATTTGATGTTGGTCCTTTATTTGCAGTGGTTATTTCATTATTACATATATAATATAATTTTTCCAACAACCTGTTTGAATTTGGATCTTCACATTCTTTCATTTATGATATGTTTTCAAAAAAATTTGTAATATGAACACATGTAGTGAAGTTATAATATTTGGTGAAAACTCAATGTTGAAATATTAATGAAACAACGATTTATAGAATTCATCTGATCAATATTTGTATAATATTATTTCCTAGAAATAATGATTAACTATCCATTTTAGAGTCTGATATCATTCATGATATTGATTCACATTCAATTTATTATCATTATATTTATTATAAACAATTAATGTTGTCTTCATTGATTTTAGGATATTTATAACATACAATGTAGCATTGAAATATATTAAAGGTGGAAATGAATGTTACATATCTCATATAGTTGATGATAAAGATACAATTCAAATTAGTGATGTTCTGGTAGTAATATAATACAAGGGTGTATTAACATGTGATTTTCATATAGTTATTCACAATTGCTAAGTAAAGCTTACTATTGACTTTATAGATAATGATGAGCCTATATCTAAACACACTTATCAAATTATAGAAGTGGAAATATTAGATTTGATAAAGAATTTACAAGGGATATTAAATAATAGTTTCATCTGCACTAAAACACCATGATGTTGTAATCCTATTTTTTTTGAAAAAAATAATGATTTTTAATGGGACTTTACATTTATTATTGTGCCTTGAATATAACCATTGTTCATAAAATGTATCCTTAACCTCGAATCAATGGTTTTTTTATCATCCCACATGAGATCATTATTTTTTGAAAGTTGAATTGAGGTCATGGTATCATCATTTGAATGTAACACAAGAATAATTCTGAATAATATATTTTAGGCAAGATATGGTAATTATGAGTTTTTAGTTATGTTTTTTTGGATGTACAATCCACCTGCTACATTTATAGAGCTTATTAAATCATTTTTGAATGATATATTAAAATTATTTTTTTAATTATTATTAATATTTTGGAATTTAAAAAAATTTAGGAAGAAAATTAATAAAACATATCCATTCTTTTTTAAATAATATAAGAAAATATACAATATTTGAAATTTAGTATATATTAATTTTTGTAGAAATAATTTTTCCATATTAAATATTTATTATAAAATTGGAATTACTATTAACCATGATATAAAAAATGTTTCTGAATAATGAAAATGACCCAAATATATCATAATGAATCGTAGTTATATTGGTTCTAGGGGTTTCTTCTAGTGGGTTGTTTTAACATTTACCTGTTTTCATTCCCACCAAACATGTTAACTAAAAAAAGAGTAAAATTAATTTAGTAAAAATAAAGTGATGATATTTTCTTCTGGCACTAATAGTAATATTGGTGAATTATCTGGTTTTATAAATTCCTTCTAAAAATGGGTAATTTCTTATCAACAATGATGTTGATGTAAATGGACACGGTTGTTTCCTAATAAAAAATTAGCATGTTATTTTTTATTCGACACATCAGTCAAAATGTCATGAGTAAAATTACCCTAAACATTATTTTGAATAAGTATAACTTTTTTTAATTCAAATTAATGAAGGATCATATTATTTGTGTACTCTATGAACTATATACAGAGAAATTATGGTGGACGTATATATTCACTCATAAATAATTGAACATCAGATAAATAGTATATCCAGAACTAATTTAGGATTATGATTACATTACACATTACCATATTGGAAATTCAATAAATGGTTCTAATTATTCATGTTGAAAAAATAAAAAAATAACCTAGTTATGATTGGAACATGATGCATTGATTAGTGATTTAATAAATTTTGTCCTAGATGATCTAGATGTAGGGAAATTCCAAATTGTTTTAGGTTTTATTTAGGGTGACTTTGTAAATCAAATTATAAAATAAAAAATGTTGGATCAATATATTCGGGAAAATTTAATATCAATTATGAAATGTAACTTTACTAATTTTAATATTGATAATGAACATGATTTATGATGTGGAAAAAATTTATGTGTTAGTTGGGATTCATAGTCGAAGAATGATTTCATTAGTGAATCTCAAAATATGAAAATTTCAATTCATTTTGGAAGCACTAATATGTATAAATACCTTCAAGAGTATTATTCGTGGGATGGAATATAATGTCATATTTTTGACTTCACCATGATGTGTTTGAATTTTTAGCAGGTTAAGGAAGATTTATAGTTAACAAAGAGAATTACTCAACCATTTATAATTCCAGAGTGTAAATTGGGTAATATTTAAGTGTATTTCATAATTTTTTTTTTCATATAATACTTAGAGTAATAATGTGAGATGTTTTATTGTAGATTAAAAACGTAAATATAAAAGTTTTCACCAATTCAAAATATATTGTATTTAAATCTAATTTATCATCAATATATAAATGATATTATAATGTTACATGGATTTCTTCTCTCCATTGTATCATAACATAATATTTGGTTCACATATAATTTTTGGAAAGGAATTTAAGTTTCATTGGATAAAAATTAAAATTTTAGTATAAATTTTCATCTTTAATATAATAAATAGTCTGAGAATATGATTCAAACTAAAGAATATTTGATTCGTTCATAGTTAATGTATTACTATGGATATTGGGATTAAAATATTTCTTGAGTAGTGATTTTTATAATAATATATTTAATTCCTGCATACATATGGCACTATATGAGATATTAAACTCAAGGTGGTTTCATACATAAAATTTTTGGGATGATATAAAAGAAATGATATTATTGGGAAAACTGTTTTTAGGAAAAAAGGGAGACAAGGTATGACTAATTCATCAAAATATGAGGATAGATCAATATAGGATGAAATGTATCATGGATAACATGATTAAGATATTTTTTGAGGTAGGTGATCATTGTTTTCATAATGTTTATCAATGAAAAAGTGTTATAAATATTGATAAAATGTGGAGGCTATATTCACAATTCATTGAAATATCTGAAATATTATAGAATGTTGGATTCGATACATACCATGTTCAATACATCATATTTTTTCTGGGGAATAAAATTTATTTCTTATTTTTATTTTAAGGAAAACTCTCCAAATTATCGTCATATTTCAAGCCCATAGATTAGTTTAGGTAGAAGATACATTTTCTTATGAAGAATAGTATATTTTTATTCTTGACCACCGAGAAAATGTTTTTTTCAATATGTTTATTCATTATGTTAATGTTTTATGTAAATATATATTATTAATGAGACAACATGGGAATTTGGAATTGCAATGAAGGAATGATCTCACCACAAGTATAATACGAGAAAAAATTGAGAGGATGATATTTATAAAATGGGGAAAATCGAAAATACCATGGTATTGATGAAGTAAATTATTTAATTATTTTTTTTATATTTATTGGATTGTTATATTCATTTTAAATATACTGAGTTATATTATTATAGAATAATAAATTTTTAAATAAATAAATATTTAATGGATTTATTTAAAATATTAGTTTATAAATTTTAGGATCATAATTTTACGATATTATTACAAAACTTTTATTCAAAATATTAAAATTTAACTATGTTGAAATTTTGATATTTTTTCTGTGACTAATGACTTTTTGGGAATAGGGAAAAATAAAAATTTTTTAGAATGTAATTTCTTTTCAATAAAATTTGTTATTTAAATGTCCCATTATGTTTTAAATATTATATCATGGAACATGTAATTTTCTTGTAATAGTAAATCCACATAATTAATTATGAATCAAATTAATATTAGATTTTTGTTATAAGGTTTTTTATCTGTTTAAAACTAATTTATCTAAAAATTATTTTAAAATGTATAATTATTATCAATTTTAATTAATTAATATAATCCCAAATTGGTATTGTTTTAAATTTAATATATTTACTATATATATTTGGTTCTGAAAATATAATCCCATGTCACTTTTCCAAATACATAATATCTTCCTTCAATCCTTAGTTTGGGCATAATTGTATGTAATAAAGGGATTTTGTTTTATCCCCAACAAGTATCCAGAAGAAGAGGTAATGATCTTCAACACAAATTTTTTTATCTCACCCACCATCTATTTAAAATTTACATAATCTGTGATAAAATAATAAAATCAGTATCATATATATTTTTAGATTTTATTATTTAAATTCAATAACCAATCCACTTAGACAATTCCATAAAATGGGTTATAAAATATTTATTTTTGGGTATGTTGTGCTACCTCCTCCCGAAACGATGTAATTATTTTATCATTAAAACCTCTCACCAATGGGTATGTTGATGGATATAATATATATATATATATATCATATGATATTTTTAAAATATTTATTCATATAGAATAATTATATTATATATATATAAATTTCCATTTCATAGGGGATACAATAACATCACACTTATTTATGACAGACTACTGCCTCACGAAGCATTGTGATTCTTTTTCCAACAAAATTTTACATGAAATGTTATAAGGGTAAAAATAGAGATTATATTTAATAAAAATTGAATAGAAGTGATAGTCATGATATCTTTATCAATTTAAAATGATAATATATATTTTCATTTATTAACGTTTCCCTCACTGAAAATTGATAACATTATTCATAAGGGTTTGGAAAACCATCTTCCCAAAGTGATCTGACTGTATTTTATTCACCTCACAATGTCAATAATAAATATTAAAAAATTAAAAATTTATATCATTTAAATGAAATTATTTTAATTTTTTTAGATAAAATATTACATACCTCTTTTCTATATTGATCAATGTAAAAGGGAAATATTACCCATGCATTTGTAGGGACTACCATCACCAGGATTGTAGTGTACATCATTTCCCAAAAAAATTCATTCATGATCATTATAAAGATTAAAATTATATTAATAAATATGATACAAATTTCCCAATTACATGTTTATATAAGTTTATATTACCACCACTATCAACATAGTTAACCGACATAGGACATTTTCTTGTCACATAAGCTGAAAATGGAAAAAACATCTGACATAAATTTAATTTAATATATAAATATTTTAAAAAATGTTAATAAGTGAAATAAAAGTAGAAATAAATTTTAAAGTTTTTCTCACAAAACTAAATAATTTACCATACATAATTATTACAGGAGATAATGAAACATGTGAAAAGATAGACTCAAGGTATGGGAACTCATGTCAATTTCCATTTATTGAAGAATCTTTTAATGTTATATAGCTTTACTATTTTCTATTTTGTATATATATACTATATGGAGTGATATAAAATTAATTTATGAATTATAGATATATTTACACATTTTAATGTTATTATTTCATGGGGATTATTATTCATGAGTTTCTCAAGTGATAATAGACTTATCATTTAAAAAAACATATTTAAATATCATTCCCTCCAACTATGTCTCTTATGTTTCCATGATTTTTAAATTTTCTCATGATATTTGGTATATAGAAATAAATTATTTTTAAAAACATTTCATACCACTTATACTTTATTAAAAAGGGTTTCAAAAGGAATATTTTTACTTTTTTGTTATGACATATTTTGAAAATTGACTAAAATAATTTGTAATATTTATTATTATAGAAAGAACGAATTTTTACAAATCCATGACCATTATATTATTTCAATTATATTGTGAAATACATCATGTAATATTGAAATAAAATAAAATATTGAATTTTTTGCATTTCAATATAGAAAATGGTGTTTAAAATGAAAAGGGTTTTTTGATATCCAAATGATATATTCATACTATTTTAACTATGTTTTACAATGTTTTATGATTATATATTCATGAATAAAAATGTTTTACTCTTGATATAGTACATGATAATTATAAAAGAGAGATGGGTATTTCTAGAGAGTGGTGTTTTATCCCATTATAACATATATGATCGGTGATTCCAGATAGTTTTGGGTGAGCCATATATCAATTAAAGTATTTGTTCTCCAATATAGAACTCTAATGAATTTTTTGATTTTCATAGTATTAGCTTGAAAAAGGATGGATATAAAAAAATTATTCTTCTTTAAATTGTACTTGGATCCAATTAATTTTGCTATGTGTTATAATAATTATTATATATTTGATACTCTGAGCTAAGGAAAATTGTTTTTTTACTGATTATTGTATCAATTTTATGTGTTTATTTGAGAAATAAATTAATATTTTTTCCTGGAAACATGTTTTATTTAATTATATAAATATAAATATGAAAAAAATGTATAAAATATATTATTTTTCATTTTCCCTCTTCACTAATTTTTTTATTTATTTTCAGACCCTTTAATAATATTTTTATGCTCATCGAATGCTTTATTAAATTTCGTATGATTTAATGAAGAATAAGGTAAATGAAGAAGTCATGTTTAACATCATGAATGTTTATTAATGAATTGAAATAAAAAAATTTAAATTATTTACATTATTTAAAAAATAGTTAATTTTTGGATGTTTAAACTTTTTATTATATCATATTGTAATGTATAACTTATTGTGTAACTCTCTGACCCTAGATTCCCAGAGTCGGTGCATTATGTTAACACATTGGCATTATTACAAAGAATCATGTTTCAAAAGACCTTTTAATTTCGATGTCTTGGAAAATATATTACATATATGAAGGTTACATTACACTTTATAACATTTAACATAAAAAAATCTTTGATAATGCCATTTCTCCCTTATCATAACACTACATCTCAATAATAAAAAACTTCATGGGATCCTCATAAAATAAAACATAAGAATGGGGTGAGCTCAGATGCTCAATAATGGAAAATAATTTAGCATAATCTATAAGATTTTAAGTAAATATGTGTAATAAAAACAATAGCCTTTTAAAGATAAACTTGAACATAATTTGGAAAAATAAATCAAAACTTACCATATAAACATGCACATGGATATTATACTAGTCGAATAATAACATGTAATAACTAATTTCATAATGAGGCAATGTACAGTATGAGACATTAATTTCGGTGTCAAATCCTCGTACTTGGACCTAGGGGATAATTGTAACTGGACTCCACCCCAGAGGGCTTCTGTAACTAGACTCCATCCCGGAGAGCGTCTGTAACCAGACTCCAACCTGGAGAGCCTCTGTAACTGGACTCCAACATAGAGAGCCTCTATAACTGGACTCCCACCTAGGGGGTCTGCTGTAATTGGTCCCCAACCCGTAGGGCTTACTTTTACCAGTCCCCAACCAGGAACATACTAGTCCAATACATTCATCTTATGAAAATGTTGAAATATGATATAAACAGTCGTATTAAAACTACCACATGAAATGTCAATACTTTAACCACAATCCATGAATGGTATAAATATAAATCATCCACAGTCAAACATATCAAAAAAACATAAATAAAATATGGATGATTTATATCATAATAAATCCAATTCAAACAGGTGTACAATTTATCAAAGGATGTTGACATTAATTAAATCAAAACTATTTGAGAGAAATATCTCATTCTATTTTGAAATCATTTAAGAGTAACATAATTATAAGAAAAAAATTTATTATGAAACTATTCATATAATCATTTAAGGTATGTTTTTATTATTTATAATGGAGGAAAATAGCCTCACACACCGTATAAGTTAAAAAAACATTCTTTCCGTAACTTTATCGAAAAGGTCGTAAAGTATCTTGTTTGGAAAATGAAGGAAATATTCTTATAAAAAATTTTATAAAAAGTAAAAAATGTCTATAAACGAATTCATCCCATAGTAAAAAAATTTGACATATATTTTTATGAATCATGGATGTGTATGAGAAAGATGTCCCAGTAGATAATTACATATAATCTACCTCTGATAGTGATGTGATTAAATAATTAACCCTTATCTTGCAGTTTTCCTTGGTCAAGGGTACGTTAAACTTTTGTATAAAAGATAAATCATTGTTATTAAATTATACAAGAACCATATACCTAATTATGATATCATATATTATTCATTTATGACTTTATACTACCCATTTAATAATGATTTTAATGTTAAATTAACATTTTAGGTAGTAATCACTTTATTTATCGTACGTGTTTTAACTTGTTATTGTTGATCATATCATTTAGATCGATATGTAAATAATTCCATAATATAATATTTGATTTATATATCATATATATTTATAATTTAAATATTTATAATAAATAGATATATGAAATAGAAGGCACCGTTTATGGAGACAGAATGTCCATCGTACGCATAAACGCTATTTTCATTTTCATGTCGTATTGAACGGAGGTAAGAAAATATGATATATGTAAGTATATATATAAATATATATACAGTAACATTATTATTTAATGTATTACATACTTATTAATAATATATATATTTTTATAATCATCGTTGAATGGTGATCGTGGAAATGAATCTCATTGCGTTGTGGGGACGGTAATCCGTACGTACGCACAAGCAACAATATAATTATTTTGTTTTTAAAATCATATATAATTGGATGGAATATCATATATATATAATAATTATCATGTATAATTTATTATTTTCATCATTTATACTCATTATAATACCCATCCAAATGATGAAGTGTTTGAATAACAAACTACACCATGACGTGGAGACGGTAAGTCATACGTACGCATGTATGGTGACATGTCGTTCAAAGGATGGATAGAATAAAGAATATGGTTGTGAAATATTTATAATAAAATAACATTATATATAAGATACTGGAGTTATTATTTTAGAATGGAATCAACAAGGAAAGAAAATGTGGATGAAGAATAAAACATGAAAGAGGTGATGAAATATTTTCCTCTTCTAAGGGTTAATTCTTTTGATTTGATAAAAAGGGATCTTTAGGTTGGCTTTCTGACCAAAGAGAGGACTCTAGGATTAAGGGAGGAAGGTTGGGATGATATTTTGGTTGTGGTAGGCTGACCAAATGGATTTTATTTTGTGAATTTTACAGAAAGGGGAGATCTCTTTTATAAGAGGGGTGTGGGGCACCTTATGAAAAGATTGTAATATTATTTTATAATAAACTCATATTCGGTTTATAATGACTAAAAAATGATTCATTTTGAAATATAAAGTGGGGATTATTCGAAATAGTCTCAACTAATAGTTTTCAGGCAAGTTTAGGTTACCATTTTATCTTTATATTTTAAATTTATCTCTAAGTTAAACAATTTAACATTTACTGTGTCTTCTTGAATTGCTATAATATATGGTTAATAAACATACAATAAACATAAAAAAGAGCCTAATGTTGTTCATTAGTGACATATATAATATTATTTAAGTCTTTTGGACGAACCATATATTATAAAAAATAGTATATCAACCAATAATATAGTATTTGTTTTAAAAATTATTTTATGTCAATCTTGACACTATTGGGTATATTGTTTTTCTGAAAGTCATTAAAACATTATAACATCGAAAAAAATTTATCTATTCAACCCTAAAATGTCATATTAACCTATCAATTTCTTGTAAGTCATCAAAAGTCTCAAATTACATTTATTAGGATATTTATAATATCAATTATTTTTATCTTTCATTAATAAGGCAATTATTAAATCATCATTGTGTCATAAATAAATTATATTATTTAATATCTACAAATTATGAATAAAAAAATATGTAGGAAATATTTTTTTTCTTTATAATGAGTATTTATAGTAGAATTTATCTTTTTAATAACCCCATATTAAATTGTTTTAGTTGTGAGAACATAAATTTAACACTTTAAACTCTTCTATAAATTAAAAATTAATAAATGTCCATATCTGAACCAAGTGAACCTAAAGGGAAATATTTTATCCCTAAGGATTTTTTTGGTCAAATTAAACTTATATAATATAATTGGGACTAGGGTTAAGATAATTAAAATTTCATTTTTACTCTTAATTACCCTATTTACTTTTAACTGTGGTAAATAATAGTCAAAAGTTACTATTCACCAAAAATCATTTTCATCTTATTGAACAACATTTTACATACTGATGTAAACCGTTTCTCTCAACTTTTAGAAATTCATCTCACAGAAGTGGTAGAATTATGTTTTATATAGATTTTCAAATGCTCCTATAAGGTGGGTAAAATACGGTAAAAAGTTCAATAAAATTTTATAAATCTAATGTTATTATGAAAAATATTCCAATGAATTACAGTAAACTAAAATTTTTATTATGTATCTATTTTCACATAAAATAAATTTAAGTAAATTAAATAATTATTTAAATAAAAAGAAGGTTTTAAAGAGTAACATAGTGTTTTTCACTATTCATCCAAAATTGGCAGTTTTCTAAAAAATAAAAAAAAACACTATAAGATAATATTGATATTATGAATTAAAAAATGAATTCTATTTTACCAATTTCATAACATATATGTTTCACTAAATAATTTAAAATTAATTCCATTGTCAAAACCAAATAGTGTATCTTTACGAAATAATAACTATCAAAAGATTGACACATGTTTATGTCCAATTTCATTGTGAAATTACATACAATGACCATCATTGGATTAAATGGTAAAAATATTATATATTTATACTTCCTGATCATTAAAATTTATAATTTATCACTAAAAATTATTTTGATTAAAAATGTTCTTTTCAGTTAAAATATAGTATTTTTACTATTCATCGAAATATGAAAGTTATCAGACCAACACCAAATATTTTTTGAAAAGAAATTCTTATGTCCTGATTCTAAAGAAGATGTTTATTTGGTCAAATTGAATATATATAATTTTCAAATATTGTATTTAAAAAGGGTCCGTCATTAAAATGCATTAAAATTATATATTTTTTTGAAAAATAGTTATTTTATATGAAAAAATGAATTTGTTCTTCCATTATGTCTATGAAACTCATTATATAAATTATAAAATTATAAGGATTGTAGAAAGTTCGAAATTCAGTTTATACTATTCATTAGCTCTTTTGAATGGCTAATTTGGTAAGTCGTGGCGCACTTGAACTCTATGTTGTGTGTAGTGAAAGTCATTGAATTACATTGAAGAAATAACATACTATGATATCTTGGGTAGTCAAATTCATCACTCCTTCAATAAATTGTGTCCTCGCAATTTGAAATTTTTCTTCAAAAATAAAATGTTGAAAATAGAAAATACCATTATGGGAAATCCCACATCGGAAATTGGGGTAAAAAAATTTAGTCTTAATAAGAGGGAAAAGGGAATGAAAAAGAGACCACCAAATTATGATATCGATTAGGAGATCATTGGTGGCAATTAGAGAAACATAATTCAATGGAAAACGTAAATATTTATGGTGAGTGATTGAGTTCATCAATCATAATATATAATTTAAATATATTGACATAACAAATCCATTATAAAAACCATTTTCTATAAAAAAAATACGTAAGAAGAGTATATGGTATTAATTTTATTTGAAAAAAATATTTTTGCTTTTTAAGAAAGACAAATATCAAATAAAACTCATGTCAGTTGAAGGTTCATTGTCACAACTTACGTTAAAAAAACATTCCTTTTTTCATTTAGTAAATCACCTGAGAGAAAAATATTCTCCTTGAAATGAAAATTCAATGGGGTTTATAGTCCGTATAAAAGAAAGTCGTTTAGAAATCAGAAAATGCCTCAATGAAAGTAGATTAAGATGAAGTCCCTTAACTAATGTTTCTTAATTAATTTAGTCATAGAAATAGAAAGAATATATATATATATATATACTTGTCAAGTAGAGTTATATCCTTTAACTAATTTCTACCACATACTCATATTTCAGTCCAAAAGATTTCAAAAAAATATTCTATTTATCCTAATCATATAAGATTCCAAAAATAATAAATGTATAATTCACATATCATACCTTTTACAAATCAAACTACATTATAGAATCTAAGAAATCGTGTATGCCATTGGAAGGTGATGCACCCTTATCACCCTTCAGTTGCAGGTTCAAGACTCGCTGCCATGCCAGATAAGACTGGTTGTCATCCAACCTATGGGATGTCCTTTTTATGAAAATACATAAATAACCTTAAAAATTGTATCCAATTTCTAACATAATTGATTTCAACCTTTATACTTATCCAAAATACTTCTATCCAAACTCACATTCCCAAATTTATAAGGATGTTAAACATAATTATGTTTTTTTCACATAATAACAAGTGAACACCTTGATCATATATTCATTTAAAAAACGGTAACACCTTGAATTACCATAAAACCTTATTGATTACATTCATCCTCCCATGTTATTTATAGAATACTGGATATATTCCTCATATCCAAAAATTTTGAATATTCAAACAATGATGAAATAAACAAACTATTTTTCAGTTCCACGAAAGTCAATAATATTCAATATAATTTATCCAAATCAACCATATAATATTCCAAAGTCACTACCTCATTATCAAGACCATATTAAGGATTACCTTTCCTTCAACCATGACTTTTTCAAAATTTGTAGCGTATTATTAAGTCGCATTTCTTATAATCATATATTCCCAAATCCTCAATAAAATATTACTACAGTAGAATCCATATTTATCTCTATAATTAATATAACCAGTATATTGTTGATACAACCCTAAAATGAAATAATTCTATAATAACAACATAAGATCACTAGTCATTCCTCATAATCTAAGGTAGTATCATAATGTGATTATTATCCAATATCATCATTTTTGGTATATTCTAATGATTGGGACCTTGATTTTCCAAGTGTCCTAATGCCTTGTTGATGATGCAATTTACATTTTAATCCTTTTTCATACCATTGAAGTTATGTACTTAGTGTCCTTTTCTCCGCAGTTAAATCAAACTCTCATTTACTTAAATCATTTACCAAGGTGATTCTTTCCATATTTATCACATATGAGAAAATAATTATTTCCCCTCTTATCTTTATCCATCATTGTCTCTATCATCCTCTTCTTCTCTTGCTTCCCTTAAATCCATATGACTCAGATATTTCATCACTTATCTTATTAACACATGATATTATTTCTTCATATGTGGAGAATATAAGGGAGACTATTTCCCTTCTAAATTTTTTCTTCATACCATGAATGAGATGATCATTATTACACTTTGGATCATATGTATTGCTAGAGTAATCATTCCTTCTACTGGGTGCATTTCTAAACAATGCCATACACTAGGTCAGTTTATGAATTCCAATGAGTTATTACATATCAGTAAAATACCTAACATAAATTGAGCAGTTTATGGATATAATCTGTAATCCTAAAAATATTTTCATTGAGTAAGTATATACTCCTAAATCCTTACTAATGATTTGTAAAGAAACTGAGAATTATCCAATTCATATCCCTAGAGAGTGTCATAACCAAGAGTGCAGAAAAGCCTGTTGTTGTGCACCAGTTCCTGTTCGAGTTTAGCTCAAAGAGGTGTTTTCGGGATTTACCCATAGATACATCTATTTCATAGCCGAATCTGCCTTCTTTTATCTAGACTGGGATGTATTTTTTTGGAAAACTCCCAAAATATCTACATTACACATATTATAGGAAGTTCTTCTATACTAATCCTCAAATTATATCTTAGGGTAATGTTCTCTAATTAGGGTTTATCTAAATCTAGTTTCCAAGGTTATTTCTAAACATCCATTGATACCAATTATAATGCCCCGGCCCTAAATTCCCAAAGTCATTGTATTATTTTAATACATTGGCATGATTATAAGGAATAAAGACTAGAAAGACAAAATAATATAGCAGTTATGGAAAATAGATTACCTATATGAAAGCTACATTACACTTTCTAACATTAAACACAAAAACAATAATCCATTGAGAATACCATTGTTCCCTTATAATATCCCTACAACTCAAACACAAAACACTTCCTGGGATCCACGAAAAATAAAAAAAAAGAATAGGGTGAGCTCAGATTCATAGTAAGGGATAATAATTTAGTAGAAGCTATAAACTATTAAGGAAGGATTGTAATAAAAACAATAACCATATAAACATAAACATGAACATAATATGGAAAAAATAAATCAAAAATTACTATATAAACATGCACATGGATATTCTACTAGTCAAATAATCACATGTAATAACTAATTTGATAATGAGGAATTGTACAGTACCAGACTCTAATTTATGTGGGAAGTCATCATTCCAGGACCTAGGGGCAACTGTAACAGGACCCCAACCTGGAGAGCCTCTATAACCGGACTCCAACACGTAGAGCCCCTATAACCAGACTCCAACCCAGAGAGCGTATGTAAGTGGAATCCTACCCGGAGAGCCTCTGTAACTAGACTCCAGCCTAGAGGGTCTACTATAACCAAACCCCAACCTGGAGGGCTTACTTTTACCAATCCCCAACTCGGAACACACTAGTCCAATACATTCATCTTAACAAAAGGGTGAAATATAACATAAATATTCATATTAAAACTAGCATACAAAATGTCAATAATATAACCATGAACCATGAATGGTATAAAAATTATTCATCCAGTATAAAACATATCACAAAACCATAAATACAATATGGAATATTTTTATCTTAATAAATAAACATCAAACAACTATAAAATTTATCAAAGGATGTTGACATTGATTAAATCAAATCTATTTGAGTGAAATATATCATTATATTTTGAAATCATTTAAGAGTAAAATAATTATAAAATAATCATTTATATTGAAAAAATTCATATATGCTTGTAATGGAAGCATTGATGCTGTAAAAATGTCAAAAAATAGAAGCACATGCCAAATATGTTAAAAAAAACATTCTTTCCTTAACATTGTCGAAAATTTCATAAATTACCATTTTTGAAAAACGACAGAAATATTCTTTTAAAACCATTTTATAATAATTAAAACAATGGTATCAATGACTTTAACCCATATTAAAAAAAATTGGAAATACATTTTTAAGAAACATGGATGGGGATGATAAAGAGGTCCAAATAGATAATTACGTATAATGAAACTCAGATATTGAAGAGATTGTAGAATTAACCCTTACTTAGAACATTTTCTTGGTCGATGGTATCTTAACCACTTGTATGATAGATTAATAATTGTTATTAAATTATAAAAGTCCCATTTAAAATTATGATATCATAAATGATCCATTTATGACGTTATACTACACATTTAATAATGATTTCCATGTTAAATTAACATTTTAGGTAATAATAACTTTCTTTATCATACGTGTTTTAACTTGTTATTATTGGTCGTATAATTTAGATCATGATTTATATACATACAAAAAATAAACCTTGACTTATATATCATATATATTTAGAATATAAATATTTATAACTGATAGATATATGAAATGGAAGGCACCGTTTATGGAGAATATATGTTATTCTTACTCATAAACGTTGTTTTTGTTTTCATATCATATTGAACGAAAGTATGAGAATAAGATATATGTAAGTATATATATATCCAGTTTCATTATTATTTCATATATTACATACTTATTAATAATATATATATTTTTATAATCATCATTGAAAGGTGATATTTTAAATGAACTTCTTCGTGCCGTTGAGATGGTTATCTGCACGTACGCACGAGCAACAATATCATTATTTTGATATTAAAATTGTATATAATTGGATGGAATATCATATATATAGAATTATTATCATGTTATATTTATTATTTTCATCATTTATACTCATTATTATACCTATTCAAATGATGAAGTGTTTTAATAACAAACTATACCACGACGTGGAGACAGTAAGTTGTACGTATGCACGTGTGGTGACATGTCATTCAAAGGATGGATAAATTAATGAATATGGTTGTACCTTATTTATAATATCATCATAGTATATAGATGATAAAAGAGTTATTATTTTAGAAAGGAAACAATATGTAATGAATAAGTGGAAGAATAATATATCTTGAAGGAGGTGATTAAATATTTATCTCTTCTTCGGGTTCTTCCTTTTGATTTTATCAAAAGGTCTCTTTAGGTTAACTTTTACCATGTCTTCTTGTATTCATAAATTATATGGTGAATAAATATACTAAAAACATTTAAAACAACCTTAGTAGGTTCATTTATGACATATATGATATTATTTAATCACTTCGGCCGAACCTTTTATTTTTAAGAATATTATATCAACAAATAATATAGTTTTTGTTTAAAAATTTATTTTTTGTCAATTTTGACACTATTTGGTATTTTGTTTTTTAAGTCATAATAACCTTATCACTTCATTGAAAATTTATCTAATAAACCCTAAAATGTCATATTAACCTATAAAATTAATGGAATTCATCAAAAATCATAAATTATAATTATTTGGATATTTATAATATCAATTATTTTAATCTTTCATTAATAATGTAATTACATCATTATCATTGTCTAATAAATAAATTAAATTATTTAATGTCTAAAAATAATAAATAGAATACCATTATGTAGGAAATGTTTTTATCTTTCTAATTAATATTTATAGTGGAAATTATCTTACGTATAACACTATATTAAAATGTTTTAGTAATGAAAACTTGAATTTAACACTTTTAACTCTTCTTTAAATAAAATAATAATAAATGTTGTAATCTAATCCAAGCGGACCTAAAGGGTTATGTTTTATTGCTAAAGTTTTTTTTATTCGAATTACACTTATCCAATAAAATTAGGACAAATGTTATGATAATTATAATATCATTTTTACCCTTAATTACCATATTTACTTTTAACTAGTGTAAATAAAAGTCTAATGTTACTATTCACATAAAAATCATTTTAATCATAATGACCCATATTTTACATACTTAGGTAAACCATGTCTCTCAGATTTTTGAAATTCAACACATAGAAGCAGTGAAATTATGATTTATATAGATTTTAAAATGTTCTTAGAATATGGGTAAAATACACTAAAAAGTTCAATAAAATTTTATACATAAAATTTTATTATAATAAATATTAAAATTAATTTCATTGAACTAATATTATTATTATTTATATATTTTGACTTAAAATAAATTTAAATAAAATAATTAATTATTTAAATAAAAAGTGGGTTTTAAAAAATAACGTATTGTTTTTAACTATTCATAAAACATTTATTATTTTCAGAAAAATACCAAAACTTAACCCTATGTTAGTTTTTATATTCTGAATTCAAAAATGAAATCTTCTTTACCAATTTCAAAACATATAAGTTTCATTAATAAATTTAAAATTAATTCCAACTGTCAATATCAAATATCGTATTTCTGAGATATAATAAATATCAAAATATTGACACTTGTTTACGTCCAATTTTTTTTTGAAATTACATAAAATGACCAAAATTGGATTAAATGGTAAATATATTATATATTTATACTTTCAAAACATTAAAATGTATAATTCATCATTAAATATTATTTTTATTAAAAAACATGTTTTCAGTTAAAATATAGTATTTTTCAGTATTCACCCCAATATAGAAGTTATCATAACAACCCCAAAAATTTATTTAAACTAAATTTGTATGTCCTGATTATAAAGAAGAAGTTTGTTTTTTCAAATTAAATTTATAAAAGATTCAAATATTTGATTTAAAAAGGGTTCTCCATTAAAAGGTGGTAAAATTGCATTTTCTGAAAAATACATATTTTATCTAAAACAATTGTATTTGTTCTTATATTATATCTAAGATACTCATAATATGGATTCTAAAATTATAAGTATTATATAAAGTACAAAATCCAGTTACTACTATTCATAACTACTTTTGAATGGCTAGTTTGGTTGGTCGTGTTGCGCTTGAACCTGGTGTTGCCTGTAGTGCAAGTTATTCAATTTCTTTGAAGAAATAATGTACTATGAAATCTTGAGGGGATACATATGGATAATAATTATAAAAATATAAACATGAAAAGAACCTAAAATGGTGGATAATGAATTCATTAAAAAACACTGAATATTATTTAATGTTTCATGTTTGATCTAAATATCTTTCATTCCACATATCAGTTTTCATGAAATGAAAAACAACATTGAAATTCTTAGGTAGTGTCATTGTACATGAATCATTATGACAACGCCAACCACAATTATCATCAGTGGATAAAATATAAAAATAAATTCCTTGAAGTAATCCACATAAACATTAAACAATAATATATAACACATGTATAAAATATGTGTTACGTCATTGGAGACAAGCTCTACATACTTTAACACAATTCTCGATGTAATAATTATCTATATACATAGGCACAATGGAGAACGAAAAATCAGTCTTCTAGAAGCCATGTCTTCTTAGTGGCATAACCGAATATAATGTGAAACATTACACCTACTGATATAGAGTTAGTATAGACCAACCAATTTATTGTACATTCCTCTTGATGGATATGAAAAAAAATAAGTGACATGCTAACCAGTATTTGGAATATACCTCTTAGATAACATCCCAAATTATTGTGACCATTCCCACCATCATGAATATCCAACATACGTGGAGACCAATTTATTTCACATCCAACTCACTAGATAGTCAATATATTGTTAAATTTCATGAACAACTATAGATTATTTGATAATATGACAAATGCTAATCATTGTTAATGAAAGATCAAACATTATGTAAAATAAAATAGTAGAAAAAACATTATAATCATTTTGAATGAAACACTATAACATGTCAATGTATTGAAAAAGAAAATCTATGACACGAATCATCAAAATATATATCATTTATTGTGGAATGTGAAGGATTTGAAATCATTTCCATATCATACATAAGACATGCACAAATGTTACCAACATCATCCACTAATTAAAAGGATAATTTTTTACCAGTCATGACGTTTGATTTTAATTACACCAATAAATCCTATAACAATTCTACATTTATAAATATATAGAATTATGATAATATTAAATATAAAATAAAATGTCAAAAAATAATTAAATTATATTAGAGTAAATTACAGAATAACCTTCAAAATATATCTTATGATTTATTATCTTCTCATCGAGTCAAACCCTGTGACACTGATGACGTGTCAATCCTATATACATCTAGGAAGAAATAAATGTTTGAAATACATAATGATAGTAATTGAAAAATAATTAAGTGAGTTGTTTAGGGAGTAGGAGTGTGATGTAAGTGTTAGTGTACCTCATACACACTCCAGATGTCCCTAATTTCAAATTTTTTGGAATTTCTCATTTAATATTACCCATCTATCTTTTTTTATCTCTTAACATTATTTTCATATCCATCCTCACAAATCCATGAACCACACCATATGATCTCTTACATTTTTTCCCAAATTTATCTCTTAATACACATTTAATGAATAATATATAGTACCCAAGGACACCCTGAGAGGGGAGGGGTGAATCAGGGTGACAGTGATTTCATTTAAAGTGAAGGATATTGTTCCCATGTTGGTAAGAACTTGTTATCCTATATGATGAAAAGGACCAGAAAGCAAAAATTCACATTCGGAAAGATGACACAAGACTTTTTTCTTGGTTCACCACTAAGGGCTATGTCCATGGACCATACACCGATAGGTTGTCGATCGTACCAAAATTCACAATGCTTCACTACCTGTAGATTACAATGGTTCGGGCACAGTCACTCTATCTGAGGCTCACTGCCTTTACAAAAGATCAGGGATGGCTCACTATGTCCCTCGAGTCACTCCCATTGACTCCCCTTGGCTCACTGCCTTTGGTGAAGTCCTACTCAGTTTATAGACGTGATGGTCTCTTCAATAGATTTGCATTGAAATATTTGTCTCTACTTAGCACAATAATCTTCTTGCATCCAAGTTTGAAATTGATCCACAAGAACGCACAGAACAACTCAAGCGGATAACCATAACGTTCAGACAAGCCTCATTGACAATTGCGCGCAACATCAACCTTTTTCTCACAAAACCTTCTTATTGTTCGCAACACCAACCCTTTGCGCGCAAAACCTTTCTATTGCGCGCAAAATTTTCCTTTTCCTGCAGAATGATATTTCGCACCACAACACCCATTTTCGCGTAACTAAATCTTTATGCACAACCCTAATATTTATGCGCAACAGTTCCTTTTTCGTGCATCCCAGAATTTTCCGTGGAATCCAAAATATTTCGTGCAAGCCCTTTACGTGATCCTTTTTCACGCATCAGACCTCGAATCTTTTCTAAGTCTTCAACTGTACCAAAAGAAGGGGGTCACCTCATATTTATAGGTGTCTAAGACCCCCATGCACAAAATCATATATGGCCCATAAAACCTCTCATCTATCGCGTAATCTTTCGCGCCGATATCGTTTTTCGTGCACATCATGATATATTTAGCACAGCCCATGCCTTTTAATTTTTCGACGTTCTGATTCTGAAACACTATATGCATGAAAATCCTCGATCATTTATTTTGTGCATCCGGCTCTTTTACGTAACCAACTCAAAATTTTCACACACAACCCTTATTTTTTGCGCCCCACTTCCTCTTTGCGTGCACCTCATTTTACCAACAATATATGTCTTCATTTTATGATTTTGAGGCCCAAAAAAATTGGCAAACACTGGGAAACAATTCCACCTTCAATAATATTTTCTTCTTGAACTGTATGATCACACTACTGTTTCACATTCTGAACTTCCACTGAGGATTGACAACAAACATAGACCATACTCCAATTCATGCATAGAAGACCGTGGTTCCAAAAATCTCCCCCATTGGTTTTTTTGGAAATCAGAAAATAAATTCAATAGATCTCCATCCTTGTAAAAAACAAAAACGCAAGAATCAACTCAGCCAAAACACTAAGTCTACATGAGAAATGCTCGGTGTAGAAAACAAGAGAGGAAGCTTGAATTGGGTTCCCGTGTTTTTGAATTCTCAATGGCACCCAGGAAATTTTCTTACAATGTCACAGAAGCATTACATGTCTAATGAATTCTGAATTTAATCCTAAATTTATTCCATTATCCCCCATTGTCAATAAACCCAAAGACTGGTAATTTTTCCATTGTTCATCTCAACTCATACTCCCCCTGGATAGTATCTCCCCCACAAACCTGCATCACATCCATAAATAGATAAAAACAGTTATCATAATCGGGGAGAGGGGAATTTTGGAACCTCCTTATGTTGTAGTAGGTGGTTGAACATCGAGGTTCAGTCGATGCTTTTCAAACACAACTGCTGACAGTGGCTTCTTCAGGATATCAACTTCTTGCCCATCAGTTCCCACGTTGTCCATTCTAATCATGCTTTGTTCAACTTTATCTTTGATAAAGTGATATCTAATTTCAATATGTTTTGTACGAGAATGTTGAACGTGATTCTTTATAAGATCAATTGTGCTCTTGTTATCACATAAATTTACCATTGGTTGATTCAACTCATCACCAAAATCTGTAAGTTGTTGCTTCATCCACAGCAGTTGAGTGAACGCCTTTGTTGTAGATATATTCTCAGCTTCAGGTGTACTAAGAGAACTACTTTCTTGTTTCGTACTCAACCATCCAACACAGTTATTACCAATAAATAATGATCCACCGCTGGTGGACATTTTTTCCACATCATCGCCAGCCCAATCAGCATCAAAAAATGATGATAATTCACAGTACCTTCCTGCAGCAAAGGATAAGCCATAATTGTGAGTACAGTGAATATACCTCATGATTACTTTTACTGCTTCCAATGTTCCTCATATGGATTACTCTGAAAGCGGGTTGCAATACATGTGCCAAAGACAATATCTGGCCGTGTCACATTCCGGTATATTAGGCTCCCAATGATCCTCCTGTACATGGTGGGGTCTACGGATTTCCCATCCTCATGCTTTCCCAGTTTGGCTCCGACTACAATCAGAGTTGACATTGGTTTGCACTCTTTCATATTAAACTTCTTCTGAAGATCTCTTGCAAACTTTTCCTGAGAGATTAAAGTGTAGTATTTCTTTTGAGTCACCTGAATTACTAAGAAATATGTCACCTCCCCAATCATTGACATTTGAAATTCTGATTTCATATGATTGAAAAATTTATCCACTGATTTCTTCTTGCTGCCACCAAATATAATGACATCGACGTAAACGAGATCAATGAACTGATATTTCGGAGAATTCATTACATAGAGATTGGGATCTACTCCTCCTCTTTTGAATTCCAGCTTCTTGAGATACGAATCAAGTCTAGAGTACCACACCCATGGTGCCTGTTTCAAGCCATAAAGTGCTTTCTTTAGCTTGCAGACCTCTGGTTCATCAGCACCAAGAAGAAAACCCATTGGTTGTTCAATGTAGACTTCTTCTTCGAGTAAACCATTTAAAAATGTTGTCTTGACATCCATTTGATATACATTATATCCTATTTGGAGAGTCATGGCAAGGAACATCCTGATTGACTCTAGTCTATCTATTGGAGCAAAGGTTTATTCAACATCAACACCTTCAATATGAGAATACCCTTTACATACTAGTCGAGCCTTGTTTCTGATAACACTTCCATTCTCATCAAACATGTTCTTGAATATCCGTTTTGTTCCAATAACATTGTGTCCTTTGGGTATCTGGACAAGATCCCATGTCTGATTCTTGTCAATCTGATCTAACTCTTCATTCATGGCATTCACCCAGGATTCATCCTTTTCAGCTTCTTTTAATGAGGATGGCTCCACCACTGACAGAAATGCAGATGGTGTGTTCTTCCTCATCTTACTTGTTTTTGTGGGTGCATTCCTGTTTTTAATTATGTTAAAAGGATCAATCAATGCTCTTCGATTTCTCCTATGAGGTTTAGTCGCATTCTCAACATCCAAGATTTCCTCTTCAGATTCTTTGTCTAAGTCAACATCATAATGTGAACCTTGAGTGTTTTTACACTATCCTCTATTTCTGTATTTGTATTTATTCAATTTTCACATTCATTCTTATCTTCAATCTCATCAGCATAGGTACTATTTTAATCATTTTCTGTTTTTCCTTCAATGATCTTAACATAGTTTCTTTCCACAATCCTCCCCAATCATTTATTGAAACACTTGTAAGATTTTCTGTTCATTGGATATCCATGAAATATTCCTTCATCAGCATTGACACCAATTTGTATGGTGTCCTTGTTTCTCCCATATGGAGCCCTGTTCGATTCTGAATGTGCACTGAAGCTTCAACATCCTCTTTCTAGTAATGGAGAGAGATATCACTTTCAATCAACATAGTCTTGGACATATTGTTGACCTGTTGATTCTGACGGTCAACAACTCCATTTTGTTGTGGAGTTCTCATAACAGCTACCTCATACTGTATTCCATGTTTTTCTAGGTAATTTTCAAATTAAATGGATGTGTATTCCCCTCCATTGTCATATCGTATGACTTTTATTGTCCGTCCAGTATCATTCTCGGCAATCCGGGGATATGTTTTCATGAAATCAAGTACTTGTCGCTTCATGTGAATCACCGTTACACAAACGATTCTTCTATAATCATCAATGAAAAGGACGATGTACCTTTCTCCCTAGGTTTCAGCAACATTTATTGGGCCACATATGTCTGTATGAATGAGATCAAGAAGATGCAATGCCCTTTTCTTCATTGGCCGATATTAACTATAGAACAACTTCCCATGAATACAAGCATCACAAGACTTTTCCCGTTCACTTTTTAGAATGGGAATATCCATGTCTATCTTCAACTTAGATATATTTTCCATGTCTTGTTTGTTATTGTTCCCCAGCCATCAATTCCACAAATTGTTTTCTTCTCCAACAGACAAATAGCAGGAGTTCAATTTTCTGTCAACCTTATATAAGTTTCCATCTGTTCTATAGCCTTTCATAAGAGAATTCCTTGTTTTCCCTTTTATAGTGCAACCTTTTTGGTTGTTGGTTACTATGAGCCCTCAGTCACAGAGTTGACTTACACTGATGAGATTCTGTCGTAGACCATCCACATAACGATCTTCAGTCTTCTTCAGCTCCCCATTGGTGAGAGTAGTATTCCCACTTCCTATAATCTTCAAAGCACCATCATTACCAACCCGTACTATTCTATCAACCTTTTTTTCAGTGTTCTTCAATAGTTCAGCATTTCATGTCATATGTGAAGAGAATCCACTATCAAGAATCCAGGTGTTTCTTCCCTTTGTGGCTTTGAAGCCAACTTCTGCAAGATTGGATTTCTCGATCATCCTTTTTTCTTTCCAAAAGATATTGGATTGAGTGTAATACATTGATGGCCTTTTAATGATTTCTTCCACATAGTCAGATTTGCCATATGCATAATCTTCTTCCGAAGGAGAAAAACTTTTTGTGAGATCAACACCATTAGGAGGATCAATATTGACCCGTTTCTGAAAGTTGTATGAATCTATTTTTTCGAACCTCTTCCTGCAATACATAGATTTATGGCCAAAGTTAGAACAATGGAAACAGTATCCATAGAGAATATTTCTTCTATAAGATGGAGGATATGAAGTCAGTCTCCTTTGTTGACGTCCAAAATATTCCCCATTCAAGTATCTCCTTGCCTCTTCACAATATGACATGGTATGCCCCTGATTTCCACAGAACAGACACTTCATGAGAGGAAATGTCTTCTCACTTGAATTTCTCCTCATACCATCATCCTTGGGAGAATAATTGAACTGCCTATCATTTCTGAATGTTTGAGGATAATTGTCAGTTTCCCTTTTAGTTTATATTGGTGGTTTCTTTTTCAGCACTGCAGAAAATGTTTCAACATGTCCAACCTTCATTCTGTCTTTCTTTTGGCTCTCTTTATTTCCAGCAGTTGATGTCTCAGCTTCACAGCCAATTCCACTATTTCCCATGAAAGCAGGTATTTGATCACTCAAAATTTTTCCAACCCCATCTGAACCACACTTGGCTCTTGCAATTAATTCTTCATCTAATAATCTTTCAAACTATATTTTTTTCCTTGATTCTTTTGAAATTGATTCAGTTTCATGTTTACTCCTAAGAGTAACAACTTCCTCCTCAAGACCCTCATCAGTCTTGGACTTTTCTTCCAGTCTGGATGTGAGGTCATTGATGACTTTTCCCTGCTTTTAAATTCTCAGCTTTTGATCTACTGCATCATCATTGCTTTCAAATATTTTAGACTGTACTTTCACAAATTTTTCTAGTCGTTCAATTTCATCTTCATGTTCATAAACATATTCTGATGATTCTTCCACCATTTCCTTCCACATATTACATCTCTTATATTTATTGTCAATCTTGGATAAAGCATCCTTAATTTGAATCTATGGATAACTAATAGTAGTAATCTGATTATCTTTGCCTTTATTGATTGAGGATTCTGATATTTCAGTGGTAGCCATCATGGAAGCATGGTTTCCGGTTTTAAATTCTGGTTCTTCTTCCTCACAAAATTCAATATCTTCATCTTATTCTTCATAGACAAAACTCTTCCTCTGCATTTTCTTTCCATATTTGAAGTCACCCTTTTTGAAAAAACCTTTTCCAAGGCTTCTCGATGCCTTCAGCATCGCTCTCATCATCATCAAACTTTTTTTGGCACTAAGAGACAATGTGCCCTACTCTTCCACCACGAAAACATGCAAGAGGTAGCTTACCTCTAAATTTACCTTTTCCCTTCTTCATCTTCTTGGCGATGAGAGAAAGAATTTATTTTTCCTCATCATCTTCACCACCACTACCTTCTGAAATTTTCAGTTTGGCTATGGCTTTGAATTCCATTTCATTTCTCACGTGACTCGTGGCATCTTGGAGTTTGACTCTCATCTCATATGACACTAAACTACTTAATAGATCATCAAGAGATAATTTAGAAAGATCTCTTTCTTCAAGGGATGACACATTTGCATTGTACATGGGAGGAAGTCTTCTCAAGATTTTCTTTAAGATATCAATGTCTTTGATTTCTTCTCCAAGACCTCGAATTTCTCCCACTACTTCAGTAATTCGATTGAAGAATGAATCTGCATTCTCATTAGAATGCATCTTTAGACCATCAAACTTGTTGTGTAAAACCTAAAGTTTTTCCTCCTTTACATTGTTGACTCCTTCATAAATGTTTTGAAGTTTATCCAACATAGACTTTGTTGAGGTGAAACTTATCACCTTTAGATAAATATGATCTGAAAGAGCCGCAGTGATAGAATTCTGAGCATTAGCATCTGCATCAAGAACTTTCCTGTCAGTATCAGTCATAGTAAGCCCTGTTGGATTAGTAACCCGTATTCCTTAGACAGTAGCACAGCGGAATTCCATTCCAAGGGATCTTAAATGAGATTTCATTCTATTCTTCCAAATCTGAAAATTACTTCCATCGAAGAGAGGTATTCCCCTAGCACTGACTGCATTATCCATGACAACAAAGGATAGATCTAACACCATCAACCTCACTCTGATACCACTTGTAGGATGCCGGGACACCCTAGGAGGGGAGGGGTGAATCAGGGTGACAAATTTTTCTTTTAAAGTGAAGGATATTGTTCTTACGTTGGTAAGAAATTGTTAAACATGTATGATTAAAAGGATCAGAAAGAAAACATTCACATGCAGAAAGACGACACAACACTTTTTACTTGGTTCACCACTAAGGGCTATATCCAAGGAGCATACGCCGGCAGGTTGTCGGTCGTACTAGAATCCAATATGCTTCACTAGATGTAGATTATAATGGTTCAGGCACATTCACTCTATCTCAGGCTCAATGCCTTTACAAAAGTTCTGGGATGGCTCACTACGTCCCTCAGTTCACTCCTATTGAGTCCCCCTGGCTCACTGCCTTTGGTGAAGTCCCACTCAGTTTATATATGTGAAGGTCTCTTCAATAGATTTGCATTTAAGTCTTTGTCTCTACTTAGCACGATAATCTGCATGCATCCATATCCGAAATTGATGCACAAGAATGCACAGAACAACTAAAGCGGATAACCAGAACATGCAGACAAGCTTCACTGAAAATTGCGCACAACACCATCCATTTGAGCGCAAAACCTTCTTATTGCACGTAACACCAACCCTTTGCGCGCAAAACCTTCCTATTGCGCGTAAATTTACCTTTTTCTCGTAGAAAGATATTTGGCACCACAACACCCGTTTTCGCGCAACAAAATCATTATGTGCAACCCCAATATTTAGGAGTAGATCTTCTTTTTTTGCGCATCCCAAAATTTTCCGTGTAATAAATAATATTTCGCGCAAGCCCTTTACGAGTTCTTTTTTCATGCATCAGACCTCGAATCCTCTCTAAGTCTTCAACTGTACCAAATGAAGGGGGTCACCTCATATTTATAAGCGTATGAGACCCCCGCGCAGAAAATCCTCTATGGCGCGTAAAACCTCTCAGCTGGCGCATAATTATTCACACCGATACCGTTTTTCACGCACATCATTAGATATTTCGCGCTGCCCATGCCTTTGCCGTTTTTCGAAGTTCTGATTCTAAAACACTGTTTGCGCGAAAAACCTCTATCCTCTATTTCGCGCATCCTTCTCTTTTGCACACCCAACTCAATTTTTTGGCACACAACCCTTCTTTTTCACACACCACTTCTTCTTTTCACGCACCTAATTTTACCAACAATATATGTCTTTATTTTATGATGTTGAGGCCCAAAACAATTGGCAAACACTGGGAAATGAAGCCACCTTCAATACTGTTGTCTGCTTGAACTGTATGATCACTTTGCTGGTTCACATTCTGAACATCCACTGAGGATTGCCAAAAAACAAAAACTATACTCAAATTTATGAATATAAGACCGTGGATCCAACAATCTCCCCCATTGGGTTTGTTGGAAATCAGAAAATAAATTCAATAGATCCAGATCCTTGTGCAAAACAAAAACGCAAGAATCAAATCAGACAAAACTCTAAGTCTACGTGAGCAATGCTCGGTGTAGAAAACAAGAGAGGAATCTTGAATTGGGTTCCCATGTTTTTTAATTCTCAATGACGCCCAAGAAATTTTCTTACAATTTCCCAGAAGCATTACATGTCCAATGAATTCCGAATTTAATCTTGAATTTATTCATTTCTCCCCCAGTGTCAATAAACCCAAAGACTGGTAATTTTTTCATTTTACATCTCAACTCATACTCCATCTGGATAGTATCTCCCCCACATACCTACATCACATCCAAAAAACAGATAAAAACAGATATCATAATCGGGGAGAGGGGTATTCCGAAACCTTCTTATGTAGTAGGAGGTGGTTGAACACCGAGGTTCAGCCGATGCTTTTCAAACACAGCTGCTGACAGTGGATTCATCAGGATATCAGCTACTTGCCCATCAGTTCCCACGTTATCAACGATAAATGTTCACCTCATATTTATAGGCATCTAAGACCCCCACGCGCAAAATCATCTATGGCGCATAAAACCTCTCATCTAGCGCGTAATCTGTCGCGCCGATATCGTTTTTCGTGCAGATCATCAGATATTTAGCGCAGCTCATGCCTTTTCTAGTTTTCGACGTCCGGATTCTGAAACACTATTTGCGTGAAAAACCTCGATCCTCTATTTCACTCATCCGGATCTTTTCCACGCCCAACTAAAATTTTTCGCGCAAAACCATTCTTTTTTGTGCCCCACTTCCTCTTTGCGCGCACCTTATTTTAACAACAATCTATGTCTTAATTTTATGATTTTGAGGCCCAAAAAAATTGGCAAACACTGGGAAACAACGCCACCTTCAATACTGTTGTCTGCTTGAACTGTATGATCACACTGCTGGTTCACATTCTGAACTTCCACTGAGGATTGACAAGAAACACAAACTATACTCTGATACATCCATAGAAGACCGTGGTTCCAACATAATATAATATATTTTGAATTTTATCAACAAATATTTTTATATCTATGTGCATTATATAAAAAGACACACACACACACACCCATAAACACACACACACAAAGATATAAATATAAAACCACCCTCAAACAACCTAATATATATATATATACATATATTTATTATATTTATAGTTATATTATATTTATATACTAACTCATATATAAATATATGTATATTCCCACATACAAATATATTCCTATATTTTAGCCCACACATATATATATACACACACACACCTACACATACAGAAATATATATATATATATATACATATATATTTAACCCGTGTAAGTATTGTTTTCAATTTAACACAAAAAAATATAATTTTCCTAATTTCATAATAATAATAATAATAATAATAATTAACTTCAATATATAATAAATATCACTTATCAATACAACCATAAACACCTGAAGTAATAAAATACAATAAATAATGATAATAATAAATTAATTTCATATTAACATCTTAGAATTTGATTTATTTATGATGCATATAAAATATAACTATTATTACACTGATCCACGATATAAGTTAAAATAACCAAAATTTCTACCAAAATAAAATTATTATGTAAACATTTATATTCCATCATTCTTATCGAGAAAAATATTATTAAAAAAATATTATTATTATTTATAAATTCCTAACCAAAAAGATTAGACACATATTAATTTAATTATTTCAATCAAATTGAAATAATTAGATTAAAATTATCATCAATCATTTTTCTACCATTTTAAAAAATCACATAGGAAAAAAATTAAAATTAAGTACACTGATTATCGTAAATTATCACATTATTTATTTATTATAAACCTATTTAATTTTATATTCCATTAGAATAAAACCACACTAGAATTTCAATAAAATATTATTTAACTAATATATAATTCATAAAATAGTTTTTTTTATTATAGTAACCTTTTCAAATAGTTCTAAAAATGATTCCCATGGGGTTCCAATGATAAAATACAATTTTAAAATTCATACTGTTATTAAATAATTTTAGATTTTTTAACATAAATATGTTGTGGTATTCTATTTCATTCACACATTTTGATAAAATAATGAAAACAATAATTTTCCTAAAAACTGCATTATCAAGTTATAATTGATATTTTTATATAAAAAATGAAATATTATTAAGAAAATTTTGATATTTTAAATTTATCAATAATGATTGATTTATTAAAAAAATATTTTTAATAATGTTTATATTTATATATTTATATAAAATATATACTTTAATGACAAAAGGTTTTTTAAAAATAAAATATTTTTAAACATTAACATTTTCTAATAGTATTTCGTAACATATTTCCAAATTTCATCACTTTTATTATATTTTATCATATATAGATATCTAATACATTAACATATTATATTTCAATGAGGTTTAATTTGACTAAATAGGGTATTAAAAACTTTAGTTTAATTTGTTTGGACACTGATATTATTGTTAGAATTATTAAAAGGATTGAATATATATAATGTAATGGTGTGATATTACAATAACTCAAAGTCAAAGGGAATAAATAAGGGCCTATAAAATTCCAATCACTAATTATAAAGAACACTATACAAAAATCCAGTAGTATTATTATGTAATATATTTCATGATTAAATGTCATATATACTTTATAATCATTCTTGAATAGTTGTTATGGAGAATGAATCTCATCGCATCGTGGAGATGCTAATCCGTACGTATGCACGAGCGATGATATCGTTCCCATAATTATTGAATGCTATTTGAGTGGATGATAGAATAACTCAGAATTAGTATCATTTTATAATAATCATATATAGTGATTTTTTACACCATTATACCCATCCATGTATGGTGGTGGTGGAAAAAAGATTCCATCATGGCATGGATACGGTATTCCGTAATTACGCACGTGCGGTGATTTTGTTTTCTGTAGGATGGATAGAACGTGAAATAGGGTTGTTCCATATTTATAATAACATATCAGTATATAATTAATACTTAATTTATTACTTTATTGTGACAAAAATAAAGAATAGGATGTTGAAGAAGAAATAAATTTGAAAGAATCGGTAAAGGATATTACCTCTTCTTCGACGTGCCTCTTCTAAACCTCCTCTAAGGGCAATAAATTTGGACTTCGAAGAAGACCAGGACATCTAGTATGGTTATTGGGAATTGGAGAAGATAAATGGATAGGGTTTGGCTGAGCATGAAGGCTCAAAATGTTGTGATGATGAGTGGGATGAGATGCCCTTTTATAAGAGAGGAGAGAGGCAGTTTTGGAAACCTCTAAAATAATAATTTATAATAAACTCAATACCCACATAAAAACCACCATAAATGAAAAAAATCAGAATATTAGATGATATATGGTTTTTATCTCATCAAAAAGTAAAATGTAGACATTTGGGATTTTATTTTAAACATTATAAACTTGATATATCCTTATTTCATCTATTTTATTTTATTTATGGTAATAAAATTATAAATTATAAATTGTTATAAATATTTACTTATGTGTTGTGAATTGTCCATAATTGGTTAAATAATGATAATTTAGATCATATATTTTTAAATTTGTCATTTTTAAATATTTTTTATATTTTTAAACATTTAAATAATATGTCATTTTTATAAAATAACAATAGTGTCAATTTTGAAACTATTCATTTATTTGAATTTAAATAAAATACACACAAGAAAATATATTCAAAAAAATATTTATTAGGTTAATAACATATCATATTAAAATATAAAATTCATGGAGAATATTAATTAGTTCATATAATATATATTTTAATATTTTTAAAACAATTTATTTTATATTTCTCTTAATAAAATAACTTCTACACCATTATTGTAAAATTATTTAAATACTCATTTTTGAATAAAAATAAAAACTAAAATATTGTGATGAAGATAAATTTAATATATTTCATTGGAATACTTTTAATCTAATTTATCTTTTAAAGAACCAAACATTTAAAATGTTATTTTTATTAAAAAATGAAGGTGACAACTTTGACATCATTTAAAATAAAAAAATATAAGTATAATATTTGGTTTTATATGGCTCCAAATGTTCAAATATTATACCTTTTGATGGTTATGGTATATAATTACATTACTAATAAGTTATTTTCCGTTAATTCAGATTTTATAGGTATTATTTGTTTAATAAAAACTATATTAATGATTTTTCAGTAAATAAATAATTTCAACATCATTAATGTATAAGCTATTAAAAAAATTATACCTTTCTTAAAAATTAAAAATATATTACCACGATAAAGAAAAACATTTTGTCTTTCAAATGAGTATTTATAACAGAATTTATATACTCTATAACCATATATTAAAAATATTTTAATTATTAATGTTTGATTGAGACATATTTCACTTTCAATTAAATATAATAAATTAAAGGACTTAATCACATACAACTGGGTCATAATAGATACCATTTCGACCAAAGTATATTCTTGGACAAAATATAATCATCCAATTAAATTAATACAAGTGTTAGGGTAATTTTATAATATTATTTTTTTATCCTTAATTACATAATTTATCTTTAACTGTGGTCAATTAAATTTATTGTATTTACTATTCATAATGCCCAAATATATAAAATAAAATATTAACATAATATTTACCTACTGATTCCAAATATGGAATCCATTTTTCCGAATTCAAGACACAGAAGATTCATTATTTAATTTAAAATTAATCCCACTGTTGAGAAAACGTGTTTTAAAAGTTAAAACATTGCAAAATATTGAAATATTTTTACCTATGAATTCAATGTAAACTTAATGATAATTATTTGAATTATATTAAATTGTAAAAATATATTCTATTTATACTTTAAAATAATTCAATATTATAATTTATCAATATAAATTATCTTGATGAAAAAATATGTTTTTAATTAAAGTTTTGCGTATTTTTACTATTCATCAAAATATGAATGTTATCAAAAAAATCTAAACATTATCCAACTTAAATTTTTATTTTCTGATTCAAAAGAATATGTTTATTTTTTAAAATTGAACTTATAAACTTTTAAAAAATTATATTGAAAATCATTGCGCCATCAAAAGGCGGCAAAACTGAATTTTTTTAAAAATACTTATTTTACCCGAAAAATTTATTTTGTTATCATACCATGATCTAGAAAATGTGTAAGATGAATGATAATGTTATTAAATTAAAAATTTATTTAATACTATTCCTAATGTTTTGTTCATAATAATATTATAATAATATCACTTTTAGTGAAACCTGGTATTGCGTACAACACATGCAATTAAGGAAGGTCGCTCTTTTGTGTAATGAAAGCCATGTCTAGGATGCGTGTAGTGAAATCTTACTTTGGTGTTTCATATAACATAATCAAAACATATTTAATTTATATATTGAGAAAAATCTATACTCAATGATGCGTAGAATAATTTCTACCAAAAGAACATGAAATTGTGTATTACACTAGCCAAGAATACTGTTACGTATACTGCAAACTAATACAATGTTGCATATAGCCCAATATAATATTGGTGTTGCATAATACAGAAGATATCAAAGAAATTAAAATGAATATATCTCATAAAATCTCGGGGTATTACATTCTAACTCCATAAAAAGAATTTTTCCCTAGAAATTCGTCGTGATTATAAATGGTTTACTACATGATAGTTTCATTCCATGAAACCCACATCATAAAAAAGAATACTAAATCATCATTTTAAAATGGAATTTTAGAATTTTAGTTGTCACCCGAAGTAACTAAGCGTTGGGATTCCACATAGAACAACATAGGTGAAAACATGGATATGGAAGAAAAATCTAACCATCAATTTCTAATGAAGAGTGGTAGAGGACATGGCTATGAAAAAGAAAACAATCACAAAGCCATAAATTTGTATTGATCTATGTTACCTTCTAATTCATCAGGTATGAGGGTACATGGTAAACATTTTTGGTTTTCAATATCACTTCCCTAAAGATGATGATTTTTTGCATAAGGAGAAATACATATATAATTTTAGGGTAATATCATCATTGGTCATTCCATTAACAATTTCCACATCATATCTTATTTAATTAAAGGAAGTTGAATATGTAATTCTTGAAGTGTTAGTAGATCATGTGTTATAATGATAGGTCATTCCATCAATCTCAAACAAAATGTTAGAAAAAGTTATTAAATATACATAAGTCCATATATATTGATATTAATTGTATATGGTTCCAAAAAAATGTACATATACATCATCAATAATACCACATAATAAAATAAAACATGTTTCTACTAACCAGGGTCTTTCTGTTGGCTAGTGGTAAAAGATAATGGCCTATTGCACTTCGGTTGTGGGTTCAATTCCCGCATCCTTGTCAGACACGACGGGTTGTCTCTCGTCATACATGTTGTACATTTTCTAAAACTATACTATCATAAAAATCTAGAAAAAAAGTTTTATCCTTAAAGAATACTGTCTGATGTCCAAATTAATCCATTACTTTTATTAGGATTATAGAAAATACTTTTTTCCAATCTCATAGTATAAAGAAAACGATTACTAGAATGGTCATATAACAAGAATGTCAATACAATCATTTATACACCATATATCATGATATATATCTTGTCGGTCACATCCAAAACATGTGAATACCATAATCATGTATTCTTGGAACATGAATTATCATAGAAACTTAGTGAAAACACAAATTCTGTCAAAAGATAACTCTTTCCACATACCAAAATCCCAAAAATTCTATATACTCAAATCATGATATCACTTTGTCCTTATATCAGTCTTTAGCTCATTAATAATATCTAACTTATTATTTTCTCTTTATCCCTTCATTATGCGCATATCATATGCTTTCCAACAAATATTTCAATCACTTTTAATGGTTACCTGTACTATATAATTATTGGAAACCAATACATAGATATTAAAAATTCATAATACTATAAATGAGATTCCGAAAAACTATTTTTGGAATCTCGTTACATAAACATTTAATCATTCAACCCCTTTGTTATCATATTCGAAATCATTGATAGTGATTTTATTTTACTCCCATTGTCTTTTTCATTAAGAGATTGTTTATGTCGATCATCATTTACCCTTGGATTAGGGCATTTGTCAGGATAATTCCCCATTTCTTTTCACTCGTAGCATTGAAGTGTTGGTGGGGAGTTCTCTGTAGTACTTTCTCTTTTCAAATCATTAGCTAAAATTTTCCCATTACATCGGCACACAGATACTCGATGACCTTCTTTTCCATTCTTAAAAAAGTTTCTAGTCTGATTAACATAACATCCACCATGATTATTTCCACACATTGAGCATAAATAAACATTCATCTTCTTTTAACCATTATTATGAGGTTTTTCATTGAACTCCATCATTCGTTTCTTGTCAAAACCATGAGATGGTTATGTAACACAAAATTCATGTCCTACCTTGATGGAACAACACACAATTTCTTCATATCTACTAAAGACTCTTTAGCTAATTCCATTACAAGACATGGTTTTATGCCCCTAATGAATTAATCAACTTTACTTTCAGATAGGATGATAAAGCCAGATGCATACCATGCATGCCTTGTAAAATTTTCTTCGTACAAACAAACAGATTCATCATCATTTTTCATAAGCTCATGGAACTTCTATTCCATCTTTGTTCGAAGAATACAAGGGAAGTACTTACTGAAAAACAATATCTTGAACTCATCCCATCCCATGGATTCAATTTCATCTTGGGGCCTTGTATTCCTATATAGATTCCACCATTATTCTGCTTCACCTTCTAAACATTAAATGGCCAAAATGACTTTTTCATGTTCTGAACAAAGAATTGTAGACAATATCATTTCAATGGAACTAATCTATTGTTCAGAAATATGTGGATCAGAAGACCCACTGAAAGAAGGTGGGTGTTGCCTCATGAAGGACTCAATAGAATATTGTTCCCTTCTCTGCTCATATGGATGTCCAGAATGATTCCCAGCTTTTGTAAGTATATCAATAAGTTTTTGAACTCCATATACCTTAACATTGGTCTGTTCAGGAGGAAAATCATTGCATTTTCCATTAGATTTATCAACACGGTTCATTCGGGTTCCAGCCATTATCTAAAATCCAAAAATAATAGTGTGAGATGTAAAATCATGCTAGGAAAACAACACAACAAAGGGGGAGTGCCTTTAATATCTAAAATCTTAGGATTAATTCTATGATCGTTACTGTGATTCGAGGACTATAAACTATATTTATACTTAACGTTAGGTACATCCATAGACATACATTAGAAATATCTCTAGGGATCTCGCAAAATATTTTACATCCTAGTTTACAAAGATTAACTAAACATTTTCTATGATACCAACTGCAGAGACCCAAAGCATGAAATACATGGAAATTATAATACATTTGCGAAATAATTAATACATATAAAAAACAGACACCCGAGGACTTTAATAGTTTACTGTCTTTGGAAACTCAGAACACAATATTCTAATCATGGTGAAAGATCGTCAACATATCCCATAATAATTTTACCCTTTTATTTTCATACCTAAATCATTTATTTATATCATATGGAAAAGAAAACATATAAAGGGTGAGCTCAAATGTTCAGTAAGGGTATGCATGGAGAAAATAACACAAAACATAAAGATTTGAACTTAAAAAACACGAACTTCAGGTTTAAACATCAAAATATTGAGTTGTGAAATAAATCATGGTTGTACGTAAGACATAGATCCCAAAGGAACATTAATCATGATAAAATAGAATGGGAATAAAACATTTAATTATGGAAAACCATTAAGCACATTGTATTATTTTCTTAGTAGACAAGGAATTGCTGCCAAGACCATAATAGAGGACAAAGTCCATTACTGAACCGGGTTTACATGTCGTTCCAAACCTGTATTACTGAACCGGATTTACATGCCACTCCATCCATTTCTATCTCATGAGATATAAATTTTTACACAATGAATTGGAGGGATATATAGGTCCCACACATCTCATAATTAAACCATTCTTTCCTGTGCCACAAAATAAACATGAACCATTCATTCTAACCCTAAGAATGATATGGGTTCCATAAACATAATACCATCATAACATAATTGATAAATAAATAAATGGATATAATTTCATTGTAATAAAAATAAAAGCATGTAAATAATTCTGACAATATAACTGAAACATAAAAATACTAAATAATGTCATCTGACATGGAAAATAGTTTTGATAAAACAATTGAAATGAATTCTTAAAGAAAATATCATTTCTTCTTCAAAGTCATTTTCATTTCACAAAATTATATGAAATTTTTAAAAGAAAAGGGTTTTTTGAAAATAATCATGAATTATTTTATAGTACGATTCATGAAAATAATTCGTGATAAAACTGTCAAAATCCATTCAGGGTGTATAAGTAAAGAATAACATCCTCCTCGTACTTTTTCTGGAAAAGTCAAAAAGTACCTCGAAATGTAAACTAAAGAAAAATTCATTCCATACTACATAATAAAAGTAAAAAAGTGATAAACATGACATTAAACATACAAGGAATAATAGTAGAATATTTATGAAAACATTTATATAAAGCATAAACATGGATGATAAATATAACTTTAGTAAATACTTACGTATAAGAAATCTCGGATAAAAATGAGAGTGAAAAATTATCCCCTACCTTCGGTCCAATTTCTTGAATATGAGTCTAAGACTATTATATAGTGGGTTTAAACATATTATTAACTTGTAAAATAATCATAATAACATTTATGATATAATATATAATTCACATATGACTTTATATTACTCGTTCTTTTGTCAATTTAATGTTAAAGTGGCATTTTGGGTTATATCGTTTCATTTATCATACATGTTTTGACTTGTAATTATTCAAATGATTACTTAGATCATAATTACTTAATTAAAGAATGTAAAACAGGATTTATAAATAATATATATTCATCTTATAAATATATATAGTAGATCAAAAATTGAAATGAAATACACCGTTCATGGAGAAGGTAGGTTGTACGTACGCCTGAACACTATTTCTGTTTCCTTACTAATTTGAATAGAAGTAAATGATATATATATATATACACATAAATTAAGTAGTATTATTATTTCATATATTTCATGATTAATTATTATATATACATTATAATAATTCTTGAATAGTTGATATGGAGAATGAATCTAATCGCATCGTGGAGATGGTAATCCGTAAATAAGCCCGAGCGATGATATATTCGGTGGGTGATCACAGGAGTTGTTCTAGTTACTTGTACATTCATCTATCATGTACTTTCCAATTATTCTTGTACTTTCCATTTGTTCTTCTATTCTGGTATATTTTTACTAACTGTACTCACTTGGTTTACTATTCAGTTTACTTGAGTTCGTATCATGTTGTGTGCTTGGTTGTGTGTGATACAGGTTATAAAGGCAATGCCTTCCCTGTTTTACAGAATATGCTTTCAATGATAGTCTCCAAACCCTGCCCTATGGATGAAGGGATTGGGGTAGTCACAACACATGCCTCGTGGGATGGGTCATGGCAATTGGTATCAAAGGAGTTGGTTTTACCGATGAACATAGGACACTGGTCTTTAATTTTAATGGAAATAGTGTTATGTATAGTGAGTGTGGTTATCAGTTTAGGGAATCATGTGTTAGTGCAGTGCCCAAAATATCCATACACCAGTACCCTACCTTATGATTTCCAGCTCATTCCATGAAAACTCTTATTGTGTGTGTGTTTTGAAGAGTTTTATTTGTGATCTTTTGAGTGAGCTCACCAGGTATAACTTATTAAACATGGAACACCTGTTTTTTTATGATGCCTCTACGAAGACATACAACTATGGTTCCGAGAGTGGTACACACTGATAGCCCGCTGAGCGATGAGGCCTCGGTACATGGCCCTCTTCCAGTAGAGACACAAGCAGATGCATCTACATTATTGTTACTCATTGGGACACTAATGCCACCAACCCCAGCAGCAGAGGGTGCATGACACTTCAGAGCATTACACGAGTTCTAGTGCCAGTGGACACCCAAGTTCACGGGAGAGATGAACCCACGGACCATTGAGGATTGTCTAGAGGATATGGTGAGTGTCATTCGATTGGTAGGGACACCAGCAGATCTCATGGTGATCCTTCCCACCAGCCTTCTACATGCAGCAGCAGACAGATGGTGGTGCATGATGCACCATGTTTAAAATGAGGTGATGCTTCTCTAGGCAGACTTTGAGAGCCTGTTTCAGGCAGAGTTTGTCCCAGTGAATCTTAATGTTGTTCACATAAAGGAGCTGCTTCATCTGTAGCAGGGCAGCATGATCATAGCTCATTACTCTGTGAGGTTCACTAAACACTCACGCCACTCCACAGATATTGTGCAGGACCCATTCTTCAGAGACCGGACCTTTGAGCAGGGGATCAGGCAAGAGATTAGGGATTTTATGGTCACACATTGTATCCTAATGCGAGAAGGGGTGTTTGAGAGAGCCATCTTAGTAGAGAGTTTCTTTATTGAGTAGTCACCAGCCGCACGACCCACCACAAGTCGTCACATAGAGGATTATTTTGCAGCTGGCATTAGATAAATGCTGTGGAGGTCCAAAAGGACTAGACCTACAGGTGTATGACTGCATGACTCTAGATCGGTTGTGTGGGGCACTCGAGGAAGCGCCAGACTGTAACACCCAATGATTTCAAAGTACATTTTTTCTTTAAAGTCATTCAATAACATGCACTACACGCAACGCCGAGTTCAAGCGCACCACGACTTATCAAACTAGCTGTTCAAAAGAGGTTATGAATATTATTAACTAAATTTTTTACTTTATTTAATGCATATAATTTTATAATTGATATTATGAGTTTCTTAGGAAAAATGAAAGAACAAATTAATTTGTTTCAGATAAAGGATTTATTTTTAAAAAAATGCAATTTTAACAATTTTTAAAGGAGAAACCTTTTTAAATAAAATATTTGAAACTTCTATATATTCAATTTTAAAAAATAAACATCTTCATTACAATCGAGACAATAGATTTTATTTTCAATAAATTTTTGTTGTTGTTCTTATAACTTTCATATTTGGGTGAATAGTGAAAATTACAATATTTTAACTAAAAACATCTTTTTTATACATAAAAATTTATAGAGATAAATTATACATTTTAATTGTTTGGAAGTATAAATAGGTATTATTTTTACCATTTAATCTTATTCTGGTCATTGTGAGTAATTTCACAATGAAATTGGATATAAACAAATGTCAATTTTTTAATAGTTATTATTTCTTAAAAATACCCTTTTTGGTATTGACAACGGGAATTAATACTAAATTAATTAATGAAACCCTTATTTTTTTAAATTGGTAAAATATAATTCATCTTTGAATTCGAAATATCAAAATTAGCTTTGGGTAAATTTTTGGTATTTTTTAGAAAACTTTCACCTTTTGATAAATAGTGAAAAACTTTGCGTTATTGTTTAAAACCCACATTTTAGTTAAATAATTAATTTTATTATTTAAATTTACATTAAGTAAAAATATATACATAATAACAATATTATTTCAATGTAAATAATTAGAAACTTTTTTATAACAAAATTTGATTTATAGAGTTTTATTGAACTATTTACCATCTTTTACCCACCTTCTATGAGTATTTGAAAATTTGTATAAAACATAATTTTACTACTTCTGTGAGTTAAATTTCAAAAATTCAAGTGACATGATTAAAATCAATATGTAAAATGAGGTTCAATAAGATGAAATTAAATTTCTATGAATAGTAACTTTTGACTTTTATTCAACACAATTAAAAGTAAATAGGGTAATTAATGGTAAAAATGATATTATAATTTCTTTAACACATGTCCTAATTTGATTGGATAAGTGTAATTCGACCAAAAACATGGATTAAATTAGGACAGTTGTTATTATTTAATTTAAAGGAGAGTTAAAACTGTTAAATTCAAGTTTTCATAATTAAAACATTTTAATATAGGGTTATACATAATATAAATTTGATTATAAATATTAATTATAATGATAAATAGATTTCATAAATAATGGTATTTTATTTATAATTTTTATACATTAAATTATTTTATTTATTTATGACACAATGATGATCTAGTAATTACATTATTAGTGAATGATTGTCATTATTGATATTATAAATATCCAAATAAACACAATTTGAGACTTTTGATGAATTCCAATAATTTTTTGGTTTAATAAGACAAACTAGGGTTTATTAGATAAATTTATTCGAAGTGATAATGTTGTTATGAATTTCACATAAACAAAATAACAAATAGTTTCAAAATTGACATAAATAAATTTTTAAAGAAAATTTTAAATTATTGGTTGATATAATAATCCTAAAAATATACAGTTTTTCCAAAGGTCTTAAATAATATTATTTATGTCATTAATGAACCACTTGAAGTTATTTTTGTTGTTTATACAATTTTTATTAATCATATAGTGTAAGTATACAAGAATACACAGTAAATGTTAATTTATTCAACTTAGAGATAAATCTAAACGATATGATTAAAATAGTAACCTTAACTTGTCTAAAACCTATTGGTTGAGAGAATTTCGACCAATTCCCACATTATCATTGAAATAAATCAATTTGGATCCATTATAAACTTAATATTATTTTATTATAAAATAATATTTCAATCTTTTCCAATGGTGCCCCTCACCCCTCTTATAAAAGGGAACTCCACCTTATCTCAAATTCACACCTTCAAAGCCATTTTTCTCGGCCAAACCCTACCCAAATATCGATTCAACCATCCTCCCTTCATCTTAGTGGCCTTCCTTTAGTCATTAATACATCTTAAAGATACCTTTTGATTATATCAAAAGGATGAACCCGAAGAAGAGGTAAATATTTCATCACAACATTCAAGTTATTTTCTTCTTCAACTTCTTCTTTCCTTGTTGTTTCCATTCTAAAATAATAACTCCATTATATTATATATACTTTTATGTTATTATAAATATGTTACAACCATATTAATTATTCTGTCCATCCTTTGAATGAAATGTTACCATATGTGCGTACGTACGGCTTACCGTCTCCATGTCGTGGTGTAGATGTCATTCTATACATTAGCAATTGGATGAATTTAATAATGACGTATAATTGATGTAAATAATAATTATAACATGAAACTTATTTTGTATATATGATATAAAATCCAATTATATACAATTTTTATATCAAAATAATGATATTGTCACTCGTGCATACGTATAGATTACCATATCGACGAATGCGATGCGATTCATTCCCCATCGTAATCATTAAAGAAAAATTTTCATTTTTTAATTAAAAATAATGTTCAAATACTTGATATCATAGGGGTAAAACCTGGAAAAACAACTTTGAGATAGACTAGAACAGGAATTGGTGCACAACAACGCGACTTGCTGCGCTCTTGGTTATGACACTCTCGGTGGATATGCTTAAAATAATTAACATTTTCATTACAAGACATTATGAAGGATTTAAGAGTAAATACTTAATCAATGAATGAATTTTTATTATTATGGATTATATCCATAAACTATTGAATTTATTTTATGTGTTATAAAAGCTTGTAATTATTCATTCCAATTCATAAACTAACCTACCGTATGCCATTGTAAAAAATGGTTCCCAGTAGAAGGAATCAGAACTCCAGAAATACGTATGATCCAAAGAGTAAAAAGGATCAGATCATTCATATAATTATGCCAACATTTAGAAGGGAAATAGTCTCCAATTTATTCTCAACATATTTATAAATAATATCATGTGTTAATAAGATAAGTAAAGAATTATGTGAGTTCTATAGATTTGGAGAGAAGAAAGAGATTAAAAGGATGGTAGAGAGAATTATGGATAAAGAGATGAGGGGAGTTAAGGAATTTCCTATATGTGATAAATGTGATATGAATCACCTTGGTAAATGCTTGAAGGTAATGAGAGATTGTTATAAGTTGGAGAAAAATGACACCACGTACGTGATTGCGAGGGTAAGAAAAAGGTTTCAAATGTAAAATGCCTCATCTCCAAGGCATTGGGCCATTACGCGAATCAACATACCAATCATCAGAGTATACTGAAAATGATGCTATTGGATAATAATCATGTTATGATACTACATCAGATTAAGAGGAATAACTAGTGTTCTTATGTTTTTATTATAGAATTATTTCATTTGAGTGTTGTATCAAAAATATACTAGTTCAATGAATTATGGAGATAAATAAGGATTTTAGTGCAGTACAATTATACTGAGGATATGAGATTATATGGTTCGAATAAAAGTTACTTAATAGTAAGCTACACATTTTGGAAAATACAAAGTTGAAGGAAATGAAATCCTTAATATGGTACTCAGAATGAGGTAGGGATTTTGGAATAAGAGATGATTGATTTAGATAAATTAAATTAGAATATTCAAAAAATTTGGATAGAAGGAGTATATCCTGTATTTTATAAGTAATAATGGAGCATAAATATAATCAATAAGGTTTTATGGTAATTCAGGTTGTTATAGTGTTTTAAAAGAATAAATGATTAAGGTATTCACATGTTATTACATGGTCAAAAGGATCTTCATTGTGTTCACCTTCCTTATAAATTTTGGACTGTGAGTGTGTATAGAAGTATTTTGAATAAGTTTAAAGGTTGGAATCAATTCTGTTTTTTAAGGATAAATCATTTCTTGAGATTATTTTTGGATTTTCATAAAATGGACAACCTAGAGGTCTGGAATCAATCAGTTGCGTTAGGAAAGGCTGCGAGACTTGAACCCGCAACCGAAGGGAGACAAGGGTGCATCACCTACCATTATCCTACGTGATGTATTGGATTGTATAATTTCGTTTCTTTTTAAAAAAGATTGATAGGAGAATTAAAAATTCAATATTTTGGGAACCATATACGATTAGGATAAATATAATATTTTTTATATATTTTAGTTTTAAAGATGATTTTCTGGTAGGAATTAGATGAATGATGAAACTCTACTTGACAAGTATATATATATATATATAATTTTATTCCTCTTATTACGACTAAATTTTATTAACCCAATTTATGATGTGGGTTTTCCCAAAAAGGTATTTTCTATTTTCAACCATTTAATTTAGAATAAAAAATTAAAATTGAAAGGACACAATTTATTGAAGAAGGGAAGAATGTAATTCCCTGCAATTTCATAGTATGTTATTTCTTCAAAGTAATTCAATAACATGAACCACACGCGACACCGAGTTCAAGCGCACCTTGACTTACCAAACTAGCTATTCAAAAGCTTTTATTAATAGTAATAATAAAAATTTTAACTTTATATAATCCTTAAAATTTTATAATCTATATTATGAGTTTCTTAGACATAATGTAATAACAAATTCATTTTTTTCAGATAAAAGAAGTATTTTTCAAAAAATGAAATTTTAACACCTTTTAATGGTGACCCCTTTTTAAATCCAATATTTTAATCATTTATATATCCAATTTGTCAAAATAATATTTTTTTAGCATCGGGACATAATAATTTAGTTTCAATGAATTTTGTGTGTTGTTCTAATAACTTTCATATTTGGGTGAATAATGATAAATACTATATTTTAAATGAAAACATCATTTTTAATCCAAATAATTTATAGAGTTAAATTATATATTTTAATGGTATGGAAGTATAAATAGACTAAATTTTTTCTATTTAATCCAATTCTGGCCATTGTATGTAAATTCACATTGAAATTTGACATAAACAAGTGTCAATCTTTTGATTGTTATTATTTCATAAAAATATGCTTTTAGTTTTAAAAATGGGAATTAATTTTAAATCTATTAATGAAACATTATTTTTTCAAAATTGGTATAATAGAAATCATTTTTGAATTTGTAATATCAAAATTTTCTTTGGCTGAATTTTTGGTATTTTTCCCAAAACATTCAATTTTTGATGAATAGTGTAAAACAATGCATTATTGTTTAAAACCCACTTTTTATTTAAATAATTAATTATTTTATTTAAAATTTTTTAATTCAAAATATATACATAATAACAATATTAGTTCATTGAAATTCATTGTAATATTTTTTTAATAAAATTAGATGAATATAATTTTATTGAATTTTTTACTATCTTTAACCCACATTCTAGGAGTATTTGAAAATTTATATAGAAAATAATTTTTCCACTTCAATGAGTTGAATTTCAAAAATATGAGATCTGTGGTTAACCTTGGTATGTAAAATGTGGTTCAATAAGATGAATATAATTTTTGGTGAATAGTAAATTTTGACTTTAATTTACCACATTTAAAAGTAAATAGTGTAATTAAGGGTAAAAATGATATTATAATTACCTTAATATATGCCCTAATTTAATTTGATAAGTGTAATTCGACCAGAAAAACTTTTGAAATAATATATGATCTTATAGGTCCACTTTTATTAGATTACGACATTTATTATCATTTAATTTAAAGAATAGTTAAAAGTTTTAAATTCATGATTTCATAACTAAAAAATTTTAATATAAGATTTAAATAAGATAAATTATATTATAAATAATAATTAGAGGGATAAAATGAATTCCTAAATAATGTTATTTTATTTATAATTTTTAGGCATTAAATAATTTAATTTATTTATGACACAATGATGATGTAATAATTTCCTTACTAATGAAAGATTAAAATAATTGATATTATAAATATCAATATAAATATAATTTGAGACTTTTGATGAATTCCAATAATTTTATATGTTAATAATACTTGATAGAGTTTATTAGATAGATTTTTATCAAATTGATAAGGTTGTTATGAAATTCACAAAATTTAAAATACAAAATAGTGTCAAAATTGAGATAAATTTGTTTTTAAAACAAATATTAAATTATTGGTTGATATAATATTCCAAAAAATATATGGTTCTGAAAAAGGGCTTAAATAATATTATATATGTCATTAATGAACAAATTGATGTTATTTTGGATGTTTATAGTATGTTTGTTAACCATATTGTGTAAGAATACAAGAAGAAACAATAAAATTTAAATTATTTATCTTAGAGTTAAATCTGAATGATACAGTTAAAATGGTAAGATAAACTTGTCTAAAACCTATTGGAAGAGAGGATTGCGACCCATACCCACTTTATATTAGAAATAAATCAATTTTGAGACATTATAAACTGAATATTATATTATTATAAAATAATATTTCAATATTTTCCAAAGGTTCCCCTCACCCCTCTTATAAAAGGGCACTCACCCTTCTCTGAAATGCACAAATTCAAAGCCATTTTGGCATGTACAAACCCTGCCAAAATATCCTCTCAACTGTCCAAAATTCATCCTAGAGTCCTTTCTTTAGTTAGAAAGCCATTCAGGGTAGTACATTTGATCAAATCAAAAGGAAGAAACCAAAGAAGAGGTAAATATTTCATCACCTCTTTCATGTTCTTTTCTTCTTCCACTTATTAATTCCTTGTTGTTTCTATTACAAAATAAGAACCCTAGTATCTTCAATATAATGTGATGATATTTTAATTATTTTATAACCATTTTAGTTATTACATCCATCCTTTGAATGACATGTCACCATACGTGCATGCGTACGACTTACCGTCTCCACGTCGTGGTGTAGTTGTTATTCAATATATTATTATTTGGATAGGAAAAATAATGATGCATAATTGATTTAAATACAAAATATAACATGATAATTATTATGTATATATGATATTCCATTAAATTATATAATTTTTTAATATCAAAAGATTGATATTGTTGTTTGTTCATACGCACGGATTACCATCTCGACGAACGCGATGAGATTCATTCCCCATCGTAACCATTCAAGACTAATTTTCATTTGACGATAAGAAATTATTTTTAAAGACATGATATCATTCCGGATATAAATAATAAACATCCCATTCATAAAAAACATTACTCACGTAACAATTAATATAATGGAAAAAGAATCTATTAACACCTGAAATGACGATAATACTAAAATACCATTAACAATGCATTGTTAGAATATCATATATGATGTCATAATTATGTATATGGTTATTTTATCATTTAATAACAATGATTTAACTATATACAAGAGTTTAATTTACACTCGACCAAGGAAAAGTACAAGGTAAGGGTTAATTTTACAATCTCTTTATTATCTGTGGTTTCTCTAACTTAAGTGTCTCCTGGGACCTCTTTTTCATCCACATCCATGTTTTCATAACAAGGTATTTGAAATTTTTCTTTACTATTTACTAAAAAATTGTTTAAAGACATTTATAACCTTGGTTGACCTTATATGTTTTTAATGGAATCTTTCCGTCGTTTTCCAAACAAGGTACTTTTTGACATTTTCGAAAAAATTAAGGCAAGAATGTTTTTTACCTTATACGGTGGGTGCAGTTATTTTCAACCATTATATCATTGTCGAATCATCCCTTACATGCTTATAATGTTATCTTAAAAATAAATGTTTTCTTTATAATAATGTGACTCTTAATTAGTCTAAAAATAGATATTTCTCTCAAATATTTTTGATTTCATCTATGTCATCATCTTTTGATATATTTTACACTTGTTTGATTTTGATTTATTATGATAGAAATCATGCATATTGTATTTATGGTTTTTTTAAATGTTTGACTATGGATGAGTTATTTTTATTCCATTCATGGTTTATGGTTAAAGTATTTCCATTTTGTATGTTAGTTTTCAAAAGAATGTTTATGATATATTTCAACATTTCCATTATATGAATGTATTGGACTAGTATGTTCTTGGTATGGGAACAGTAAAAGTTATACCTCTGGGTTGGGGTCCGGTTACAACAGTTCCTTTAGGTTGGAGTCTGGTTATAGAGGCTCCTTGGGTTGGAGTGCAATTTCAGAGGCTCTCCGGTTTGGAATCTGGATACAAAGGCTCTCTGGTTTGGGGTCCGATTATAGTTAGCCACAAGGTCTGGGCACGAGGCCTCGACACAAAAATTTAATTCTGGTACTATAAATTCCCTCATTGTGAAATTAGTTATTATATGTGATTATTCAACTAGTATAATATCCATGTGTATGTTTATATGGTAATGTTTGATTTATTTTTTCCATATTATGTTCTAGTTTATGCTTAAAAAGAAATTGTTTTTATTACACATCTTGCCTTAAAATTTGATAGACTCCGCTAAATTATTTACCCTAATGAGCATATGAGCTCACCCCTTTCTTTTGTTTTATTTTCCCAGGATCCCATGAATTGTTTTATGTTTGAGATTCAGCGTTAAGATAAGGGAATGATGGCACTATCAAAGGATGTTTTTGTGTTGTATGATAGAAACTGTAATGTAATGTTCATGTATGTAATTTATTTCCAATTCTGCTAAAATAATCATTCTTTTTAGACTTGATTCCTTGTAATCATAACTTCGTATTAATATAATGCACCGAAATAGGGCTTCGTGGGGAGGGTCTTTAATGTTGGTATCAGATAATGTTTTGAAATAACCTTGGAATCTATATATAGATTAACTATGATTATATAACATTACAATAAGATAGACATCGAGTAATAGTATAGAAGATCTTCCTAGAATTTTGGTAATTTAGATATTTTGTGAGTTTTCAAAGAAATAAATCCCTATCTGGATATGAGAATGTAGAGGCGGCTTTTTCACAGATGTACCTAGGGGTAAAACCCGAAAACACCACATTGAGATAGACTCGAACGAGAACAGGTGCACGACAACGGGCCTTGTTGCGCTCTTTGTTTCGACAGTCATGGTGGATATTCTTAGAATAAATCACATTTTCATTAAAAGTAATTATGAAGGATTTAAGAGTAAATACTTCATCAATGAAATCCTTTTTATTATTATGTATTATATCAATTAACTATTAAATTTACGTTAGGTATTATACAAGTTTGTAATTATTCATTGTGATTTATAAACTAACCTAGTTTATGCCATTTTATAAAAATGGTGCACAATTGAAGGATTGAGAAATCCTGAAATACTTATGATGCATAGAGTAAGAAGGATCATAAACTTCATGGTATTAATCCAAAATTTAGAATGGAAATAGTCTCTAATATATTCTCAACATATGAATAAATAATATCAGGTGTTAAAAAGATAAGTAAATAATCCTCTCAGTTCTATGGCTTTCAAGGTAAGATAGAGAAGAAAAGGATAGTATAGAGAATTATGGATGATGAGATGAGGGGAATGAAGGAATTTCCTATATTTGATAAATGTGGAAAGAATAACCTTGGTAAATTCTTGAAGGGAATGGGAGTTCGATATAAGTGTTTAGAAAATGGAAACAAAGAAGGTGATTTCAACGGTAAGAAAAAGGTTTCAAATGTAAAATGTGTCATCTGCAAGGCATTGGGACATTACAAAAATCAACATCCCAGTCATTAGATTATACCACAAATGATTCTATTGGATAATAATCATGTTATGATACTACATCTGATGAAGAGTAATGACTTGGGTTCTTATGTTTTTATTACAAAATTATTTCATTTGAGTGTTGTATCAACAATATACTAGGTAAATGAATTATGGAGATAAATAAGGATTGTACTTCTGTACAATTTTATTGAGGATTTGATATTATATGGTTCTAATAAATGTGACTTAATAGTAATCTAAACATATTGAAAAATACATAGTTGAAGGGAATGTAATCCTTAATACAGTCATGATAATGATGTACTAATTTTGGAATACGATATGATTGGTTTGGATAAATTAAATTGCATATTCTTGACTTCCTTGGAACTGATTAACATTTTAGTTATTTAATCATTGTTGGAATATTCAAAAATTTTGGATAGAAGGAGTATATCCAGTATTCTATAAGTAATAAGGGAGCATGAATATAATCAACAAAGTTTTATGGTAATTCAAGTTGTTACAGTTTTTTAAATGAATAAAGGATGAAGGTATTCACATGTTATTACAAGGCCAAAAGGATTTTCATTATGTTCACCTTACATATAAATTTTTTACTGTGAGTTTGGATAGATGTTTTTTGGATATGTCTAATGTTTGGAATTGATTATTTTTTTAAGGTTAAATCATTTCTTGAGATTATTTTTGGATTATCATAAAATGGACAACTTAGAGGTCGGGCGACAACCAGTCGCATCAGGCAAGGCTGTGAGACTTGAACCTGCAACTGAAGGGTGACAAAGGTGCATCACTTACCACTAGCCTACGTGATGTCTTGGATTTTATAATGTAGTTTCTTTTTAATAAATTTTGATAGTTTAATTACATATTCATTATTTTTGGAACATTATATGATTAGGATAAATAGAATAATTTTTTGAAATATTTTGGAGTGAAAGATGAGTTTTTGGTTGGAATTAAATGAAGGATGAAACTCTACTTTTCAAGTATATATATATATATGTGTGTGTGTGTGTGTGTGTGTTTGTGTCTATATATATAATTTTCTTTATTATTATTAAGGATAAATTTTATTAACCAAATTTCCGATGTGGGTTTTCCCATAGAGGTATTTTCTATTTTCAACATTTAAATTTTGAAAAATAATTAAAAATTTTGAGGATGCAATTTATTTAAGGTGGGAAGAATGTAACACACCATGATTTCATAGTACGTTATTTCTTCAATGTAATTCAATAACATGCACTACACACAATACCGAGTTCAAGCGCACCACGACTTACCAAACTAGATGTTCAAAAGCATTTATGAATAGTATTTAGAGAAATTTAAACATTATATAATACTTATAATTTTATAATCCATATTATGAGTTTCTTAGACATCATGTAATAAAAATTTCATTTTTTTCAGATAAAAGAATTATTTTTAAAAAAATAAAATTTTACCACCTTTTAATAGATAACAATTTTTAAATCCAATATTTGAAACTTTTATATATTCAATTTGAAAAAATAATATTTTTCATTAGAATCGGGAGATAAGAATTTCTTTTCAATAAATTTTTGGTGTTGTTTTAATAACTTTCATATTTGGGTGAATAGTGAAAATACTATATTTTAAATGAAAACAACATTTTTCATCCAAATAATTTGTAGAGTAAAATTATAAATTTTATTGTTTTGGAAGAATAAATAGATTATATTTATACTATTTAATTCAATTCTGGTCATTTAAGTTAATTTACATTGAAATTTGATAAAAACAACTGTCAATATTTGGATTATTATTATCTCTTAAAATTACGCTTTTGAGTTTTGACAATGAGAATTAGTTTTAAATTAATTAATTAATATTATATATTTTAAAATTGGTAAAATATAATTCATTTTTAAATTTGGAATATCAAAATTTTCATACGGTGAATTTTTGGTATTTTTCTGAAAACATTCAATTTTTGATGAATAGTGAAAAACACTGCATTATTGTTTATAACCCAATTTTTATTTATATAATTAATTATTTTATATAAATTTATTTTAATTCAAAATAGATACATAATAATAATATTAGTTCAATGTAATTCATTGGAATATTTTTTAAAATAAAATTAGATGTATAGAATTTAATTTAATTTTTTACTGTCTTTTACCCACTTTCTAGGAGCATTTCAAAACTTATATAAAACATACTTTTACTTCTTCTAGGAGTTTATTTTCATAAATTTTGGAGACATGGTTAACCTGGGTATGTAAAATGTGGTTCAATAAGAGAAAAATAATTTTCAGTGAATAGTAAGTTTTTACTTTAATTTACCACAGTTAAAAGTAAATAGGGTAATTAAGGGTAAAAATGATATTATAATTACCGTAACACAACTAAAAATTATATTGGATAAGTTTAATTCAACTAAAAAATCCTTGGGAAATAAAATATGATCATATAGGTCCACATGGATTAGATTAAGACATTTTTTATTATTTAATTTACGAAAGAGTTAAAAGTATTAAATTCATGTTTTTATTAATAAAACATTTTAATATAGGATTATACATAAGATAAATTATACTATAAATATACATTAGAATGATAAAATGACTTCCTGAATAATGGTATTTTATTTATAATTTTTAGGCGTTAAATAGTTTAATTTATTTAGGACACAATGATGATTCAGTAATTGCCATATTAATGAAAGATTAATATAATTGATATTATAGATATCCATATAAATATAATTTGATTTTTTTTAAATTAAACTAATTTTTTATGTTAATAATACTTGATATGGTTGATTAGATAAATTTTTATCGATGTGATAAGGTTGTCCTGACTTTCACAAAAAGAAAATACCAAATAGTGTCAAAATTGACATTAATTCATTTTAAAAAAAATTGTAAATTATTGGTTGATAGAATATTCCTAAAAATATAAGGATCAGACAAAATTATTAAATAATATTATATATGTCATTAATGAACCACATGAGGTTATTTTTTATGTTTATAGTATGTCTATTAACCATATTGTGTAAGAATACAAGAAGACACAATAAAATGTAAATAATTTAACTTAGAGTTAAATCTGAAAGATAAGGTTAAAATTGTAACCTATAATTGTCTTAAACCTATTGGTTAAGAGTATTTCGACCCATCCCTACTTTATATTCGAAATCAATCAATTTGGTTTCATTATAAACTGAATAATATATTTTTATAAAATAATATTTTAATCATTTCATAAGGTGCCTCTCACCCCTCCTATAAAAAGGCACTCACTCTTCTCTCAAATGCACACCTCAAATACATTTTTGAAAGGCCAAGCCCAGACCAAATATCCTCTCAACTGTCCACCCTTCATCCTAGTGGCCCGTATTTAGTTTGAAATCTAACAATTGTAGTAGATTTGATCAAATCTGAAGACAGAACCTCAAGATGAGGTAAATATTTCATCACCTCTTTCAAGTTCATTTCTTCTTCTACGTATTCATTCCTTGTTTATTCCATTATAAAATAATAACTCAAGTATATTCTATATATTTTGATGATATTATATATATGGTACACCAATATTCATTATTCTATCCATCCTTTGAATGAAATTTCACTATACATGCATGCGTACGTTTTACCATCTCCATGTCGTGGTGTAGTTTTTATTCAATACATTATTATTTGGATGGGTATTATAATGATGTATAATTGATGTAAATAATAAATATAACATGATAATTATTATTTTTATATGATATAACATCCAATTATATATTATTTAAATATCAAAAAAATGATATTATCGGTCATGCGTACGTACGGATTACCGTCTTGACGAACGTGATTAGATTCATTCCCCAACGTAAACATTCAAGAGTAATTCTCATTTGATGATAAAAAATAATGTTTAAAAACATTATATCATTCTGTATATGAATAAGAAACATCCCATCCATAATAAAAATTACTCACATATAAAATAATATAATGGAAAACAAATCTGTTAACTCCCGAAACAACGATAATACTAAAATACCATTAACAGTGCATTATTAAGAAGATCATCTATGATATCATAATTATGTATATGGGTATTTTATAAATTAATAACAATGAATAAACTATTTTAAAGGACTTTAAAGTACCCTCGACCAAGGAAAATTACATGGTAAGGGTAAATTTCATAATCTCTTTATTTTATGAGGTTGTTTTATCATAAGAATCTTCTCGGGCCTCTTTATCATCCACATCCATGTTTTCTTAACAATGTATTTCAAAAAAAATTACTGATTAAAAGAAAATGTTTTAATGTCATTTATACCCTTATTGGACCTTATATGTTTTTAATAGAATCTTTTCGTCGTATTCCGAACAAGGTACTTAATGACATTTTCAACAAAATTAAGGAAAGAATGTTTTTTTAACTTATACGGCAGGTGCGTCTATTTTCTGCCATTATAACATCGTAGAATCATACTTTAAAAGCATAGAAGAATATTTTCAAAATAAATGTTTCCTTTATAATTATTTGACTTTTAAATAGTTAAAAAAAAAGAGATATTTCTCTCAAATATTTTTTATTTCATCTATGTCATCATATTTTGATATAATTAACAGTTGTTTGATGTTTATTTATTATGATACAAATCATCCATATTTTATTTATGGTTTTTTGATATTTTTATTGTGGATGATTTATTTTTATTTCATTCATGATTAATGGTTAATGTATTGAAATTTTGTATTCTAGTTTTAATACGAATGTTTATGTTATATTACAACATTTTCATAAGATGAATGTATTGTACTAGTATATTCAGGGTTGGGGAATGGTAAAAGTAAGCCCTCCAGGTTGGGGTCCAGTTACAGGAGATACTCTGGGTTGGAGTCCGGTTACAGAGGCCCTCCGTGTTAGAGTCCGTTTACATAGGCTCCACGGGTTAGAATCTGGTTACAGAGGCTCTCTGTTTTGGGTTCTAGTTAAAGTTATCCCCTAGGTCCTGGCACGAGGCCTAGACACATAAATTAATGTCTGGTACTATAAATTTCTTCATTATGAAATTTGTTATTACATTTTATTATTAAACTAGTAGAATATCCATCAGCATGTTTATATGGTAATTTTTGATTTATTTTTGCCATATTATATTCACGTTTATGTTTAAAAGGGTATTGTTTTTATTACACATCTTTCCTTAAAATATTATAGCTTCTACTAAATTATTTACCCTTACTGAGCATCTGATCTCACCCCATTATTATGTTTTATTTTCCAAGGATCCCAAGAAGTGTTTTCTGTTTGAGATTCAGGGTTCAAATAAGGGAACAATGGAATTATAAAAGGTTTTTTTGTGTTGTATGATAGAATGTGTAATGTAACATTCATGCATGTAATTTATTTTCCAATACTGCTAAACTAATCGGTCTTTCGGGACTTGATTTCTTGTAATCATGCCAATGTATTAATATAATGCACCAACTTTGGGCTTCTTGGGGAGGATAATTATAGTTGGTATTAGAGGAAGATTAAAAATAAACATAGAAACTAGATTTAGATAATCTCTGATTAGATTACAATACCATAAGATATACATTGAGGATTAGTGTAGAAGATCTTCCTAAAATTTTGTATATTTATAGATTTTTTTGAGTTTACCAAACAATATATCCCTGTCTGGATATGAGAATGTAGAGGCGGCTCTGGCACAGATGTACCTAGGGGTAAAACCTAAAAACACAACATTGAGCTAGACTCGAACGAGAACTGTTTCACGACAATGGGCCTTGCTGCCCTCGTGGTTACGACACTCCCAGCGGATATACTTAGAATAATTCACATTTTCACCACAAGACATTATGGAGGATTTATGAGTAAATACTTAATCAAAGAATGTTTTTTTTATTATTATAGATTATATCCATAAACAATTCAATTTATATTTTTAATTTTAAAATATTGGAATTATTCATTGTGATTCATAAATTGACATAGTGTATACCATTGTATAAAAATGGTGCCCAGTAAAATGAATGAGAACTCTATAAATACATATGATCCAAAGAGTACGAAGGATCATATCATTAATAGTATTAAGCCAAAATTTATAAGGGAAATAGACACCAATAAATTCTCAACATATGAATAAATAATATCATGTGTTAATAAGATAAGTAAATAATTCTATGAATTCTATGGCTTTGAAGGGAAGCACGTGACAAAAAGGTTGGTTGAAGGAATTAGGGATATAGAGATGAGGGTAATGAAGTATTTTCCTATATGTGATAAATATGGAAAGAATCAACTTGGTAAAAACATTAAGGGAATGGGAGTTTGTTATAACTATTGATAAAAAGGACACCAACTACATGATTTCAAGGGTAAGAAAAAGGTTTCAAATGAAAAATGTGTCATCTGCAAGGCATTGGGACATTATGTTAATCAACTTCCCAGTCATCAGAGTATACCAAAAATGGTTCTATTGGATAAAAATCATGTTATGATACCACCTCAGATGAAGTGGAATGACTTGTTTTCTTATGTTTTAATTATAGAATTATTTCATTAGAGTGTTGTATCAACAATATACTATGTAAATGAATTATAGAGATAAATAATGATTTTACTATAGTATAATTATAATGAGGATTTGAGATTATATGTTCCTAAGAAAAGTGATATAACATTAAGCTACACATTTTTTAAAATACATGGTTGATCGAAATGTAATCCTTAATATGGTCCTGATAATGACGTAGTGATTTTGGAATAATAGATGATTGATTAGGATAAATTAAATTGGTTATTCTTGACTTCTTTGGAACTGATTAATAGTTTTTTTATTTCATCATTGTTTGAATAATAAATTTTTTTGGATAGATGGAGTATATCCAGTATTCTATAACTAATAGGGGAGAATTAATATAATCAATAAGGTATTATTGAAATTCAGGGAGTTACAGTTTTTTAAAAGAATAAATTATTTAGGTATTCACATGTTATTACATGGCCAAAAGGATATTTATTTTGTTCACATTCCTAATAAATTTTGGTCTATGAGTTTGGATAGAAGTATTTTGGATAATTCTAAAGGCTGGAATTAATTATGTTTTTTTATGGTTAAATCATTTCTTGAGATTATTTTTGGATTGTCATAAAATGGACAACCTAGAGGTCAGACAACAACCAGTCACGTCAGGAAAGGCCGTGAGACATGCACCCGCAACCGAAGGGCCACAAGGCTAAATCACCTACCACTAGCCAACGTGATGTCTTGGTTTTTATAATGTAGTTTATTTTAAAAAATGTTTAATATGTGATCTAAAAATTCAGTATTTTTGGAACCCTATACGTTTATAATAAATAGAATATTTTTTGACATATTTTAGAGTAAAATATTAGTTTTTGGTAGGAAATAGATGACGTATGAAACTCTAGTTGTCAAGTATAATTATATATATATATATATAATTTTTATTCCTCTTATTAAGAAAAAATATTATTAACCAAATTTCTGATTTGGGTTTTCCCACAAAGGTATCTTCTATTTTCAAGCATTTATTTTCGATGAAAAATTTATAATTGAGATAACTCAATTTATTTATGGTGCAGAAAATTTAATACCCCATGGTTTCATAGTATGTTATTTTTGAAAGTATTTCAATAACATGCACTACACACAACACTTAGTTAAAGCACACCACGTCTTATCAAACTAGTAGTTCAAAATCCTTTTTGAATAGTATTAAATGAAATTTTAACATTATATAATCCTTATAATTGTAGAATACATATTATGAGTTTCTTAGACATAATGTAATAACAAATTCATTTTTTTCAGATAAAAGAATTATTTTTCAAATAATGCAATTTTATCTCCTTTTAATGGAGAACATTTATTTAATCCAATATTTGAAACATTGATATATTAAATTTGACAAAATAATCTTTTTCTATAGAATCAAGACATAATAATTTAGTTTCAATAAATTTTTGGTGTTGTTCTAATAACTTTCATATTTGGGTAGTGAAAAATACTATATTTCAACTGAAAACAACATTTTAATCCAACTAACTTATAGACTTAAATTATAGATTTTAATGGATTATAAGTATAAATAGATTATATTTTTACCATTTAATCCAATGCTGGTCATTTTATGTAACTTCACATTGAAATGGGACATAAACAAGTGTCAATCTTTTGATAGTTATTATTTCTTAAAAATACGCATTTTGGTTTTGATAATAGGAAATAATTTTAAATTAATTAATGAAACTTCTATGTTTTAAAATTTGTAATATATAATACATTTTTTAATTCGGAATATCAAAATCATCATAGGGTGAATTTTTTGTATTTTTCTAAAAACATTCGATTTTTTATGAATAGTGAAAAATAATGCATAATTTTTAAAACCCACTTATTATTTAAATAATTAGTTTTTTATTTAAATTTATTTTAACTAAAAATATATACATAATAAAATTATTAGACCAATGTAATTCCTTGGAATATATTTTATAATAAAATTAGATTTATAGAATTTTTTTGAATTTTTTTCTGTATTTTACCCACATTCTAGGAGCATTTGAAAATTTATGTAAAACATAATTATACCACTTCTATGAGTTGAATTTCAAAAATCCGAGAGATGTGGTTAACCATTGTAATTAAAATGTGGTTCAATAAGTTGAAAACAATTTTCGAGGAATAGTAACTTTTTACTTTTATTTACCATAGTTTAAAGTAAATTGGGAAATTAAAGGTAAAAATGATATTATAATTACCTTAACCCATGTCCTAATTAAATTGGATAAGTGTAATTAGAACAAAAAAACCTTGGTAAATAAAATAATATCGTATATGTCCACTTGGATTAGATTAGGACATTTATTATTATTTAATTTAAAGAAGATTTAAAACTGGTAAATTCTAGTATTCATAAATAAAATATTTTAATATTGGGTTATACATAAGATAAATTAGATTATAAATATTCATTATAAAGATAAAAAATTTTCTTACATAATGGTATTTTATTTATAATTTTTATACATTATATAATTTAATTTATTTATGACACAATGATGATACATTAATTACCTTATTAGTGAAAGATTAAAGTAATTGATATTATAAATATCCATATAAATATAATTTGAATCTTTTGATGAATTACACTAATTTTATATGTTTATTAAGACTTTATATGGTTGATTATATAAATATTTATCGATGTGTTAAGGTTGTTATGAATTTATCAAAAACAAAATTCCAAATAGTGTCAAAATTGACATAAATTCATTTTTAAAACTAATATTAAATTATTGTTTGATATAATTTTCCAAAAAATCTATGGTATGGACAAAGGGAATATATAATATTATATATGACATTAATTAACCACTTGAGGTTCTGTTTTTTGTTTATATATGTTTATTCACCATATTGTGTAAGAATAAAAGAAGACTCGGTAAAATTTTAATTATTTAACTTAGAGTTAAATATGAATGATAATGTTAAAATGGTATCCTAAACTTGTCTAAAACCTTTTGGTTGAAAGTATTTTTACCCATCTTCACATTATATTATAAATTAAACAATTTTGAGCCATTATAATCTGAATATTATATATTTATAAAATCATATTTCAATCTTTTCCGAAGGTGCCCCTCACCCCTCTTATAAAAGGGAACTCACCCTTCTCTCAAATCCACACATTCAAATACATTTGGAACAAAAAAAAACCAGCCCATATATCCTCTAAACTATCCTCCCTTCATCCTAGAGGCCTTTATTTAGTTATAAATCCTACCATAGTAGCACTTTTGGTCAAATAAAACGGAAGAACCCGAAGAAGAGGTAAATATTTCATCACCTCTTTCAAGTTGTTTTCTTATTCCACTTATTCATTCCTTGTTGTTTCCATTTTAAAATAATAAATCCATTATATTCTATATATTGTGATGTTATTATAAATTTCAGAAAACCATATTCATTATTCTATCCGTCCTTTGAATGACATGTCACCATACGTGCGTGCGTACGGCTTACTGCCTCCACGTCGTGGTGTAGTTATTATTCAATACATTATTATTTGGATGGGTATAATAATGATTCTTAATTTATATAAATAATAAATATAACATGATAATTATTCTGTATATATGATATACCATCCAATTATATACGATTTTAATATCAAAATAATGATATTGTCGATCGTGCGTACGTACGGATTACCGTCTCGATGAATGCGATGAGATTCATTCCCCATAGTAACCATTCAAAACTAAATTTTATTTGATAACTAAAAATAATATATAAATACGTGATATCATTTTGGATTTGAATAAAAATAATCCCATCCATAACAAACATGAATCACGTAACAAGGAATATAATGGGAAACAAATCAGTTAACACTCAAAACGACGATGATACTAAAATACCATTAACAAAGAATTATTAGAAGATCATATATGATATCATAATTATGTATATAGTTCATGTATAATTTAATAAAAATTATTTAAATATTATACAGTAGGTTAACGTACCCATGACCAACGAAAAATACAAGGAAAGGGTTAATTTCATAATCTCTTCATTATCTGATGTTGTTTTAATGTAAGTATCTATTGGGACCTATTTATCATCCACATCTATGTTTTCAAAAAAAAATTATTTCAAAATATTCATTTACGATTACTAGATAATGGTTTAAAGTCATTTATAACATTATTTGACCTTATATGTTTTCAAAGGAATCATTCTGTTGTTTTCCAAAAAATGTACATTATGAGATATTCAACAAAATTAAGGTTACAATGTTTTTTTACTTATACAGTGGGTGAGGCTATATAATTCTATTATAACATCTTCTAATTTTCCCATACATGTTTATAATAATATTTTAGAAAAAAATTTTTCCTTATAATTATGCGACTCTTAAATGATTTCAAAATAGATAGATATATTTTTCTCAAATAGTATTTATTTCATCTAGGTCAACATCATATGATAAATTTTTCACTTCATTGAAGTTCATTTATTATGATACAAATATTCCATATAGTATTTAATGCATTGTGATATGTTTGACTATTGGTGAGTTATTTTTAATCTATTCATGGTTTTTGGTTAAAGTATTAATTTTTTGTATGATAGTTTTAATACGAATGTTTTTGTTATATTTCATCCTTTCCTTATGATTAATGTATTGGACTCGTATGTTCTGGGTTGGGGACCAGTAAATGTAAGCCCTTTGGGTTGGGGTCTAGTTAGAGGAGACCCTCCGGGTTGGAGTCTTGTTACAGAAGCTCTATAGGTTTTATTCTGGTAACAGAGGCTCTTCGGGTTGGAGTCCGGTTACAGAGGCTCTCCGGGTTGGGGTCGAGTTACAGTTATCCCTTAGGTCTTGGCATGAGGCCTTGACACAGAAATTAATTGCTGGTACTATAAATTCCTTCATTATAAAATTATTTATTACATGTGATTATTTGACTATTAGAATATCCATATGCATGATTATATGGTAATGTTTGATTTAGTTTTTCTATATTATATTCATGTTTATGTTTAAAAGGCTATTGTTTTTATTACACATATTTCTTTAAAAGATTTTAGATTTTTCTAAATTATATACCCTTACTGAGCATCTGAGCTCACCCATTTCTTATGTTTTATTTTCCCAGGATTCTAAGAAGTGTTTTATGTTTGAGATCAAGGGTTAAGCTAATGGAACAATAGAGTTCTCAAAGAATTTTGTGTGTGTTGTATGTTATAAAGTGTAATGTAACATTCATGTATATACTATTTTTCCCAAGACTACTAAACTAATCGCTCATTCGAGAATTGATTCCTTGTAATCATGCCAGTATATTAAAATTATGCACCAACTCTAGGAATCTGGGGTTGGGGCATTACACAGTCAATCCAGGAGCGGGCCGTGATTCACATGCTGTGGGTAGGGTCACATAGCTTGTGACTTTCCAACCATCTGTACGGATGATCAGCGGACAGTCGAAGGACCGCCCAAACAATGATAGAGATTTGACTAAGGAGGTCCACAGGGAGTAGAAAGACGTGGCATAGGATCTGGTCATGCAACTGGCAGTGGGAGATGATTTGAGATGTTACTGCCACTACCACCAGGAGGACCACCCCGGCCATAGGGAGCATGTGGACAAGGGAAAGCTCAACTCCAGGGAGTAGAGGCTTACGATCACGATGCTCAAGAGATTATATGAGGTACAATCTTTGTCTACTCCACCGTAGCTAGAGTACTCATAGACATAGGTTCCCAAAATTATTTTATTTCCACTGCCCATGTTTAGAGATCAGAGATTTTGATGGAGCCATTGGATCAATCCTTACAGCTAGATACTCCTACGGTAGCAGATTCAACGATTACGCATAGGTGCTGGAAGTGCGACCTTACTCTAGGAGGCGAGAGCATCGGCTGGGATCTCCTAGTAGTAGCGTCGAGGCCTTATGACTTCATCATGGGTATGGACTATTTATCTATAATCCATGCTCAGATAGACTATATTAGTCTCAAAGTGCGGTGTGTCCATGTGGATGGGACTAGGTTTACCTTCACAGGGGAGATGGGAGCCTTTGCATCCTAGGATGGACCAGTATGTGGATGTATTAACTAATGATGATTTAGGTACACCTTATCAGAGAGAGGTCGGATTTTACTATGACCTTTACCCTGGGATGACACCAATATATACACCAGCGTATCTAATGTCTCCCACGGAGCTTCACAAGCTTCAGGTATATCTAGAAGACTTATAGGGGAATGGATTCGTATGGCCCAGTTCTTCTCCCTGGGCAACCCCTATTTTGTTTTCCATGAAGGCATATGGGAGCTTCAGGATTTGTCTATAATATCGGTTCCTGAACCAAGTGGTTGTGATGAAAAAGTACCCACTCTAGAGGATTGATGACCTATTTTATTGGCTTAAGGGAGCATGGTGGTTCTCGAAGATAGACATTAGATCAGGATATCACCATCTCAGAGTGCAAGATGAAGATCTGCAGATTATAGATTTCAGATGTCTATACGACCACTACGAGTTCTTAGTTATTCCATTAGGCATGACCAACACTCTAGAAGTGTTCATCAAACTCATGAAGTGGATATTTCAGCCAAACCTTGATCACATTGTTGTAGCCTTCATCGATGAAATTACGATCTACTCGGCTGCTAAGGTGGATCAAGCCAATCGATTGCAGGTAATACTGGAAATACTCCAAGAGCACCAACATTATGGTAATTTCTCGAAGTGCCAGTTCTAGATCCGAGAGGATCACATTATGAGACATTCCATATCAAAGGCTAGATAAGTAGTGTATCCAGTGATGATTGTGGAAGTACTTACTTGGGAGCCACCCAGGAGTGTGACAGAGGTAACGAGTTTTCTGGGTTTTTCCAGTTATTACCAGAGGATTGTGACATATTTCTCCAAAGTTTCAGCAACACATTCTGCGGTGAAAAAGAAAAGGCAACCCTTCTTGTGGTTGGAGAGATTCCAACATGGTTTCCAGGAGCTGATGTAGATGCTCACTGGTGCCCCCATCTTGAGGCTTCTTGAGAAGGGTGTAGGGTATGTAGTAAACTTCGATGCATCAGGGAACATACTCGGATGTGTCCTGATGCAGGAGAAAGAAATTATTACATTAGGATCTCGATAGATAAGATAACATGAATAGAACTATGCTACCCATGACCTGGAGATAGCATTAGTTGTCTTTTCCTTGATGATGTGGCGACATTACTTGATGGGTGAGATATTTACAGTTTACTCTTATCACAAGAGTCTCTGTTATATATTCTCTAAGAAGGACTTGAATCTGAGAAAGCGACGTCGACTCTATTTACTCCAGGACTATGACATCGAGATAGTCTATACACCTAGGAAGGGGAACATTTTAGAAGATTCACTCAAAAAGAGATCGAGTATATAGCTTCTAGGCGAGGTGACAATGTAGTTGGCTGCTTTGTAGATATCCTTTGTAATCTTGATGGAGCAGTTTTTCCTCAATCTCTTACAGTCACTCCCACACTTCTTATGAAATTAAGGGAGGTGCACCGTGGGAACGCTGACTGCGAGACTCGATGTGCTCAGATATCAATAGGACATACAACTGATGGATTTTCTAAAGGTATGGAGCATGTATTTCTCTTCCGAGGATGTACTATGGAACCAGTATCACTTCAGGAGGATGTATTGAGGGAGTTCCACACATCCCCTCTAGTTGTAAATCCAAGAGTGGAGATGATGTACCAGAACCTATATCAGTAGAACTGGTGGCCGGGAATGATGAAGGCAGTAGCATAGTTTATCTCTCGGTGCCTCACTTTTTAGCAAGTGAAGGCAGAGCATCAGGTACTAGCAGGCTTGGTTCAGCCTTTAGATGCCCCAGAGTTGAAGTGGGATGGGATATCAATGGACTTCATGACATGAAATCAATTTACATCTAGATCCCATGACTCAATTTGTGTCATCATCGATCGACTCACCAAGTCGGCCCGCTTCCTACTGATCAAAGAGAAGGGATTAGTAGAGAGATTGTGATACTATATGAGTAAGAGATTGTGCAGGTACATGGAGTACCCTTGACGATTGTCTCTGATCGTGATGCATGTTTTACTTCTTGGCTATGGAAGGGGTTGCAGGAGGCTTTCAGGATGTAGCTTCGTTTGAGAACCTCCTTCCATCCTCCGAAGGATGGCCCGACAGAGCGGACCATTCAGACTCTTGAGGAAATTTTGTGTGCTTACATTATCAACTTTGTTCGCAGATGGAGTACCACGTGCATTTGATAGAGTTTTCATACAACATTAGCAATCACTGCACCGTTGGGATGACACCTTTTAAGGAATTGTACATGCGACCTTTTAGATCACCCTTGTGCTGGAATGACCCAGGGGAGTTTTCATTAGTGGGATAAAAGATGGTACAGGCTACCACAGAGAAAGTGAGGATCATCAAGGAGTGGATGAAGACTATACAGAGCAGGAAGAAGTCTTATACCGACAGGAGATAGAGACCTCTGGAGTTCAAGGATGGTGACAACGTCTGTCTACAGGTCTCACCATGACGAGGTTTGTGGAGATTTGGCAAGGCAAAATTTTATATCTGAGGTTAATCAGACCTTTTCAGGTCCTTCGCAGAGTTTGAGATGTGGCTTACCACATACCTTTTCCACCTCAGTTGCAGTTGGTTCATGATGTCTTCCACGTATCTTAGCTGAAGAGATACGTGCATGACCCTTCTCACATCATCGTCCATGGAGAGCTGGACATTGATGATGAGGTGACTTTTATAGAGGTTCCAGTAGAGATTGGGAATCATCATAAGTTGGTCCTTTGTGGAAGGAAGATACCTATGGTGCACATTCACTGTCAGTATGAGAACCTCCAGCAGAGCACATGGGAGCGGGAGGCTCAGATGCATGTTCAGTAACCCCACTTGTTTACATAGTTATGGGTTGTGGCTTATTATGATGTAAAGCCCTAAGGTGGGGATATTGTAAATACACAAAATTTCTAAGTAAATTTTTTTAAAATAATAAATGGGAATTTTATGAGTCGGCAAAAATTTAAGGCGTGTGATTCCATGGCCCGGAGTTCCCAGAATGTATTTCTGAACATTATTTCATGTACGTTCAGTAAACGTACGAGTGAGTTTTTATAACATTTCAACAGGTGCTCATAATTGAAATATAAGGTCACTATTTAACTCTTAGCGCCAGTATTTGCATAAGAATACTTTCACCTATACAATAGTTGGTCAAGGGTGAAAGATAATTTTTTTGGGGTTTTTCTTGAAAAGAATAAAATAAAACAATGTGTGTAAAATTTTATTTTATTTTTGTTTCGAAACTCCAATGTAGATGTTTTAAAGGTGGGGACCACCTGAATTTACCTTTCATGATGGTTTATGGTGGTGGTGGACCACCCAAGCCTTAAACCTCTTGAACTCCCCCTTTAATGAGGGAGAAACCTCCCAAATCCCTCTTTAATGTGATGGAGCCTCTTGACATTATTCCACATTAATTTTTCCAATGACATACATTAATTTTTCCAAGATGTGTGTGTGTGTGGAAAAATATATTATTCTTATGTTAAATTATATATTCACCTCTTTCGTTTGGTGGGAAAAGGAAAAGGATAGAACTCTATTTATAATCATGGATAATCCTATCATCCAACATATAATGCTCTCACCGAAAAAGAATGCCTTCGACTATGATGAACCAACAAACGATCCCAGGATTAGAGGCATGTGGCTGGCGCTACGAACGCTGATATCTTCGACTTCCTTCAATGCGTGATGTCTTTATTTATGACGAATTTACATCCATACTTCCTTCTCATGTGAACATCAATGAACAATCCATGGTAGGGGGATTTTTTATTAAATTCTTGAATTCATTCTTTCAATTTCCACATTCCTAGAATGCATGGAGACTGTGTATCAAACAAAATTATTTGATCAATGATTCGTATTAAATTGAAGAGATTTTCATTATTGACTCCTAATTTTGTTGAGCCGCTTGCTACCACTAAAATGCGGAGGGTGTGGGCCAAAAAAACATGGACCGACCCCTCTGTCGTTGTTCTTTATTGTTTTTTTCACGATGGGAGAAAGTGGATTAAACCACGATGACGAACGAAGAGAGAGAGCAGCTAAACCGTCTGCCAGTGAAGGCATGATGCCCCCCTTTCCATGATCAGGCCGCCAAAAGAGCCACCGCCGCCGCCCATGGCCTCGCCGCCCGAGCCATCGCCGCCATCCAGGCCGCGCCGCTGCTGTCGTCCAGGCCGGACCTCCACCTCCATCCAGGATGAGCCACTGCTCGAGCAGCCGCCCGAGCCCCTGCCATCATACGATTCGTTCCCCCGCCACCGTCCGGCCAGGACGCCACTACCGTTCAGTTTGAACCGCCACCTCCATCTGAGCCGAGACGCCACCACCATCCAGGCCACGCCATCGTCGTCGTCCAGCTGTTCCACCGCCGCCGTCAAGGCTGAGCTGTAGCCACCGTCTTGGCCAAACCATCCCCGCCTTCTGGCCTGAGCCGCAGCTCGATCCGCTTCCAGAGCCATCGCCCCCCTTCATGCCATTCCGACCCGGCTGAGCCATCCCATGCCAGGCCGAGAAGCCATGCGCCCTCGCGTTCCCCCTGTATTAGCCACCCTGCGGCCTTCACCGTCTCTTTTGAGCCGCCCTGAGACAGGTTATGCCGGCCAATGCCCTCGCGACACCCCCACGGCCTCTACGGCCCCTCGTGGACCTCACAGCCAGCTGGACCACACCCTAGGTCAGGTCGACCCGAACCAGGTTGACCTAGGCCATTTTCGGTCGAGTCAGTCCGATCAGGTCGAACAAGACCCATACCTGATATGAACTTATACTTTACATGGGCCATAAATTTGGCATCAGATTTCTGTTTGACAAATAGTCAATGGAACTGGAAATCATGGAGTGAGATGGTACATTTTATTGTACCCCATTGGAAATTTGTATTATGATGGTGTATGGTGTGGATGGATTGATCACGAATCCCAACGAGCCCCCAGACTAAAAGGCTATTAACTCACAGACCATGCGTCCGATTGACGCATCGTCTGGTGTGTGGGGTACCCTACGATGTGGAGAACCTTTGAGATACTTTTTCTGGGGACATTGTGACAGTTCGTATATCGAATAGTGTCATTGGGAGCTTACCATCCTAGAGATGATCAAGCCTATTACTGAATCCATGTAGCTGGATGTGATGAGAAGAGTGATTCTAGTGAACATGTGAGGGTGAGATCCTAGAGAACTTGTGCGGGTCATCTTTTAGAGATCTTGTATGGGTCAGTTCCTAGCAATCCTCTGTTGGTCAGCTCCAGCGATCTTGTGTGGGTCAGCTCCAGCGATCCTAGGTGGGTTAGCTCATAGAGATCCTGTGTGGGTCCGCACCTAGCAATCATATGTGGGTCCGTTCCTAGCTATCATGTGTGGGTCAGCTCCAGCAATCATGTATGGGTCAGCTCCTAGAGATCCTATGTGGGTCAACTCCAAAAGTCATCTGTGGGATTCCTCCTAGCGATCCTGTGTGGGTCATCTTCAAGCGATCATGTGTTGGTCATCTCCTAGAAATCTTGTGTGGGTCAGCTCCAGCGATCCTATGTGGGTCAGCTCCTAGAGATTTTGTGCAGGTTAGCAGCAGAGCCTCTTAACATTGTAAGATGATTTAGTAGTTACATCTAATAATCTCTACCACTATACCTAATGATATATCTTCTGTGAGCTGAGTCAGTACCTCTTCGTTTCATCATGATTGAGATGGATTATTTCATAACATAGGAATATGTATGATAATATACCTAAGTAGGATTATCTGTTGATTTCATACTTTTTGGATTACCCATGGTGGATTTTGTGGGACCTTATAGGTATTACGGTCCCCACTGAGTATCATTATTCCCACCCTTGCACAGGCTTTGCGCGCTCCTTATTGTTTTGGATGCAGACGACAGAGAGAGCTGACTGGGGAAGAGGGTACTATGACTGGAGGTAGCTCGGAGGTGGACCTTGATAATTCATATTGTAGATATGACCAATCAATATAAATACCTACCCTTCAGGTAGGATCCATGGCGGGTGACCATAGGAGCTGTTCAAGTTACTTGTACTTTCAGATGTCTTGTACTTTCTAGATTTCCTTGTACCTTCCAGTTGTGAAGGTATTCTAGCCCCTTTTTACTTACTATACTAACTCTATTTACTATTCAATTTACTTCAGTTTGTATCTTTTTGTGCACATGGTTGTGTGTGTTACAAGTTATAAATGAAATTCCTTCACAGTTTTAGGGAATATGGCTTTGGTGCTTGTTACCAGCCTCTGGCTTATGGAAGGTGAGCTTGGTGTAGTCACGGCACGATCCCCGGGGGGCGGGTCTGGACAATATAGATCACTCTTTTTGATGTATGTCCCTAGGTAAACCCGTGCAGTTTTAAAATCCATGGAGTTTTAAAATAATTTTAAGGAGGTTTTAAATAATATTATTGTATCCTATTTTCTATAAGTTAATTTTTGAACCTAATTCCCAATGTCACTATAATTATCAATTTTCCATGTTTTATTATGTTTATTATTTTGTAATAAATTATGAATTAATTAGTGATATAGATAAGTGTTGGCATAGTTGGTATCATGGAAAACATTAAGTAATTTATGGTTTAGGATTAGAAAACTATAGTTAATGTTATAGATCTAATAATAAGTACATGAAAAGATCCCTGTATTTTTGAAAGTAATGATTTTATCCATTATCAAGAAAATAAATCCATTAATGGATACTAAATGTGTACAAGGTTTGTGAAAATATGTAGATAGTGTTTACAAAGCTTATAAGGAGGCTCAATCCAGACTCGGTGAATCCTTAAACATGAAGACATGTATTATTGTGGAACTTGTTTGAAAATATAAGGGTAAATGCATTTGTGAAATCACAACTTCCTCATGAAACATTATTATGGGATAAACAATTACCCATATTATTATATTTTAAGAAATAATCCTTGGATAACATTCATTATAGCCTATAAATTTATAAGTTAAGGATATTGATATATGTTAAAAGTAATACATTCAGTGTAATTAAATTTAAAATTCCTTTTTTAGTATGAGATTACTCATCCATAATTGTCCATTTATTCTAGCCAATGGTTGGATGTAGGAGGAATCTGGTAAACAATAAACATATCGAGAAATTATATAACCTCCCTAATGAGAATCCCAAATTGATGTGTGTCGGAATGAAACACACTATAGTTATAATCTCTCTGCTGAATCATTGTTTTAATAGTATCATTGATCTTGTTTCATACGATTTCATCGGGGCACACACTTCCTTCACGTAGAGGACGTGTAGCTATTACCTCGTAATCCCGCTTTCCAAAGGTGGGTGGAATTCACTCCTTCTTTAGGGACGTCTGAGCCTCGATCGAAACAGGATGATGGGATGTCGGTTCTTCCTTCCGTGGATTCCTACTCGAAGAATGTCACCTAGTCTGGGTCTCCCTCATAGATTTAAGTCATTGCTTATAAAACTCTTCCAAGTTCCATATCATCATGGGCACCAGTTAATTCCAGTTCTTATGTCAGGACATTCCAAGGGGTCATGTTAGGGAAGCAACCTTAAATTAGGGGATTAGTAAAATTGGGGACCACTAGCATGTTTGGACGCTGGGGGATTGGCATGTCTGTCTTCTGTCCCTTATCATAGGGCTTCATAAGGGCACAGATGCCTGAGGCATCCCACATCAAACGTGGGGAATTGTATGAAATGTGCATGTATCTGAGATTTTTCAATGCCTCCCATGTTTAACACCAGGTATGCCACAAGTTTAAAAATCACCTGAAACGGATCGGTTGGATCGGAACACGGATTAGGGTGGATAAGATGGGGGAACCCCCTAGAGGGACCGGTGATACTGGGGCCAACACTTGGGTGTCTTCCCGAAAGTTGTTTGATGGAATGGGGAGTGGGGTGGCATGATCCCATATGGATGTGGCAGCCCAGGTGAGGATCATGATGGATGATGGAAGGTTATGTGAATTGGGTGGTGAATGGGAAGGAACCATCATGGGGATGATGATGGTTTAGGTCTTGAGCCTCGAAGAGGCTTCCTACGTATCCCCGTGGCAGGGAATCAATGTATGTATAGTTCGATGAGACGATGGGACACATAAGGAGGTGACCCGTGAGAATGGACGCGAGGATGGGACCCAGAAGAAGTGGAACCTCTGGGTTGGGGAATCATATTTCTGAGACACATGGTCTCGAGGGAGAGGTCAGGATGAGACAAGAGTGATGGGATTGAACCTCATGAGGGCTTCCTATGAATCCCCGTAGTAGGGAATCACAATCCTCATAGTTCATATGGCGAATACAGTTTATTGTCATGCTGGACAAGGGTATACCGACATGATGATGGTCAAAATGACCGAGTGTTGGGCTTGAACCTCACGGAGGATTAGTACGTACCATGCCTTGACATGAATCAAAGTCCTCATAGTTCGAGTTGTAATGGGGCTTACACTCTATGGTGTCCCAGGTGTTACTGAACCGATGTGATGGTCGAAATGAACGAGTGGTGGGCATGATCCTCAGGGAGGATACCTACATACCATGCCTTGACATGGGTCAAATACCCCATAGTTCATGATGTGATCGCATTGTCGAGCGCGTCAAATTAGTTGTTTAATTTTGACTAGAATTTCTGTAGTATAGAAGCAACCCTAGGTCGCCTCTCGAAGGAGACTTAGACCATTAATTTAAAAATTGGGTTTTGATTATGGAAGTATAATGTGAATACGGTTTTGTAAAACTTGGGGGTTTTACGATTAATGATGAAAATAGGAAATGAAAGCGATAGAACAAATTATAAATGAACAAAATTGATTAAACATGATCAACCCGGGGAAGTCTCGTGATGCTCATCCTTCATCACTTCAAGGGATGGGGTTATAATATATTAATCCCTGGTTGGTAACACCTAGACCCAGAATGTTACTGATTTTATACTAGGATAACTCCTAGGGTTCAGTCGAAAACACATAACAATTCACCGGACACCGCCAATGATTGGGTGATTGGTGTTTGTCATCATAACTGAAACTCACCATGGCAACACATGAAAAATTCGATGTGCTATCCAGGTTTGTATGTTATTTAGTTTTGATACAATGACATAAACCTGCATGACCATGATAGTGATTATGTGAGTTCAATTGACCAATATGAACCAAACAAACACCGTCATTGGAAGGGGGAAAAGAAAGTGGTGAACGGTGTGTGAAACATCACATGAGTGGGTACCCCCAAACATGATCATATGAGTTGAGCATGACATACCAGTACATAACTCAATATAATAAAAATAGATTATGAGGAAAAACAAAATTCAACCTATAATTAAAATGATCATTGAAATTAATACAACTTTGAATCTCGAGATTACATCACATTCCTCCCCGGGTGATCACAAGGGGTTTAAAAACCCATGGGAGAGGAGGAAGAAGAATATGTTGAAGTAGCACTTCCCATAGCCTCCAGAACTTATATGGATGTTGAGAAGACTCCATGGGGACTCCAAAATGGCATAACCATTCCCCTTGTCCGAACTTGCAAATCGGGAGCCCAAGGTGTCATTTTATTGGAAAATTGGAAGGTGGTTTTAGGAACACAGATTTCAGCAATCCAATTGTACCACGCGTTTCGGATTTCAGACAGTCTTAAATCCCTTTGGAGAAAATAGAAAATTTGTAGCCCTACCTCTTGAATGTCTCCACTGAATTTTTGGCACCCTTTGGACAACTACAGATCAAGATATTGATAAACAACAGAACAACGCATTTGACTTGGTTCATATTCGGTGGCTTGTACAGATCAGTTTGGATGGGACCCATAAAATCTGAATCATGATTTGGTTCCTTAATATGATATTTAGCCTATTAAATTTTGACAGGCCCACAAAATTTCAGCCCATTTGGATTCACGGATTTTGTGTACTATAAAAAACAGTGGACAAATGTCCATGGATCCATGAAATTTTGGCCCATTTTTGTTCCACTTCATCAAGGGCCCTCCAAATCACATCCACCTACATTGAAATAATAAAAACAAGTAACATTGACCATTATAATGTTGATTAAAATTAATTAAATGATTCAAACATAAAGTGTAATTTATTATTATATTTGGAATATTCATTACAAAACTATTTTAAAACAGCGGTGTAAGGGTGGAATAAAACAGTGAATCGTGGTATGATCAGGAGTGTATGTGGATTACATTTCAGGAAGCCCAAGTGGTGGGTTTTTGGGCATGAACCTGGTGGATGATTCCTACATACCATGACTTAACATGGATCAAAGTCATCATAGTTCGGGATGGTATGAGGCTGACAGTCTGAGGCAGCCCAAGTGGTGGTGAACCGACGTGATGGTTTGAATGACCTGGTGGTGGGCTTAAACCTTAGGGTGTCTACCGACGTATCATGCCATGACATGGATCAATGTCCCCGTAGTTCGGGATGGTGTGGTGATTACACTCTGAGGTGGCCCAAGTGTTTGTAAACCGACGTGATAGTCAAAATGACCAGGTGGTGGGTTTGAACCTCAGGGAGGCTACCTACATACCGTGCCTTGAAATAGATCATAGTCCCTAGAGTTCGAGATGGTGTGGGGATTACACTCTAAGGCGGGAAAAGGTGTTGGGCCATGGTCGGTGCTTTCTCTAAATTCACTTGAGTAGTACTCGGCGTGAGAAACAAGAGATAATACATGCCTGATGATCACATCGTAGAAGGTGCGTTAGGGGGAAATGGGGTGGGGCTCACACACTGAGTCATCCCAAAGAGGAAACAGGGGCTTATGCGTGGTTAGAAGCCCGAGAATTTGTGGCTTACATCCGGACAAGGGCCCAATAGAGAAAAAGACCAGCGGGAGAGGGAAAGGGTGACAAATCCACTTTCCTCGTCTTTCTATTTGGTCCTTGGCACCAAGGAAGTGAGGAGGAGAGAAGATGCTCCCTCCCGCAATAACGGCTAGGGGCTTACACCAAGGTGGCTGCCATTTCCTGCGGACAAATGCCACTCGGATAATTTGGATAACATCCTCCATGAGGGGTGATCCCATCATCATGGATATGAGTGGGAGTGGAAAATATCCATGGCGGGGGACCCTTTGTGCAAGGCATGAGGTGAGGTCACAGTTTAACATCATGCGCAGAGGACGATGGTGCTTGGCAGTTTAATATCCTGCAACTCGGATGACGTGGGTGTGCTCCATACCCCTAGGACTTACATAACTGGTACCATATGCTGCTTTTGGAATAGAGGGCATTGGAAACACAACGGTGAGGGTGAATCACGGAGAAAACCATTGAGGGTTTCATGTTTGCATGGCTATAAAAAAAACCTAATATCCATTAGTGTTCCTATGCGAAGAACCATAATGCGATGCAATACAACATGAAGAATCATCCAAGGGACTTTGATGTTTCTTCATACAAGCCTAGAAGGTCGTGTGGGATAACAGTGTATGATGTGGATCCTCGGGGCATGAGAGCCACCCGCGAATTGAATCCATAATAAGAGCATCATACACTCACAATAGTACACCTGGTGAGTATGGGAAATAGGGTCTCGTAGAGTTGTGTGCAACTATTAAATCTTGCACCTCAAATAGGTAGACCTACATAAAATACACGGGGTTGGTGCAAAATCATCGATGATTTCCCACAAATGGAGTTGAGGTTTGCGCGATAATAGAATGGATTGCATGCAAGGAGTACAAATTGCGCGCAATTGGGAGAGGTTGAATGTAATGAATGGTTGTGCGCACAATTGAAGGGGATTGTGTGCAATTATCTGGCATGTACACAAGTCGAAGGAATTGCGCACAAAAGGCAGACCCCGAAGGGATTTGAATTCAGTCTAATCCAAGGTGATCTCATGTGAAGGCAGACCCTGAGGAAACTTTTCATGAAAATAATCGTACCTGAAGGCCATATTTGAATGTGCGGATGGGGAATTTAGCGCACGAGATTCGGTTAAGATTCAGCAGCCTTGATGTAGAAGGGGGTCACATTCCATTTATAGAAGTCTGGGGGCATGGAAAACAGGCCGAAACGAAATAATTGTACCCCAAGGATTTCAGTTCGAAATTCCAACCGTGTGGGTTTGGCGAACGAAATATTTCACGCCCCGGTCGCAGAATTCTCTCGAATCTCAGAAAATTCCACGTGGGGAATCTTTTATTCCCTCACATATGATTATTTTTCGCACGGCTCCTCTAGTCCCCCTAGATTGGGTCCTCGGATCTGAATATGACTTCGCTTTGTCATTTTGATACATTCTTCATCACTTGAGCATTTTTTAGAGTCTAAAAATTCCCCCCCTCAGAATTAGATCGGTGAGTTGTCTTAATGGTCATATTTTGAGGGAACGCCGAAATGCAGAACTCTGTAGGGTCCATTCTCACAAAACACTAGGAGCGGCACAAAAAACCCATGTGGTGCAGAATCCACTTTTTGCGCGCACGTAGAAACCTGGTTTGCCTATAAAAACTACCACGGGTCCCCTGGTCCGTACAAATTTCCTAACGCAACAAGCTCGAAGATCTCATGCACAAAAATTTCTCTGGACATGCATGAAGAAACACTTCGGATGCACATAATTCCACAAATATCAGGCGTCGTTTTTTTTTTTTGCAATCCCATGGAATCTAACACCACAGTCTGATATTTCGCGACAGTTACTGGTATTTCATTCCAACCACTCATATTTCTTGCCAACCACTCAAGAACATGTCGGAAGAAAATGGCTGAAAATTAGGTTGATAAGGGAGAATCCACTGCTCGAAGGGCTGAAATGGTCACCATCCCAGAGGTTTATGGAACCAAATAAATTGACTCTAATAATCATGCCCTCTTCAATATGCTAACGACCGCCCAAAAGAAGTATGTAATGTCCAACAATCTGCTGCTATAGGACTTTGGTATTCTGGTGGAGGTCCCTTTTTCCAGGTTTTGAGGTGGTTGCATCGTGGTCATGGGTGACCCGTGAGGATGATCTCCCTCAATAAAACATCTCAAACAACAGTCATCCCACCAGATAAACCATGCACATGGATGTTTACATACTGAATCCGAGGAAATGGATCGTTTTTGGGGGTGACCCTGTCATAGAGACTTCCCCGACCTTCTACTCGAGAACCTTTCTTCAGAGCATCACTGACGAGGCTAAAGGTTGGCTGTAGGACTGGTACCTACGGTTCGAAGGCAATGTCATCAGTGAATGCCCCTGGGAATATTGGATTCTCCATACTTGTGACCAATTTGGGGACAAGCAGTGGCATATTGGCTAATTCGAGGAGGTGTGGACGTCGTAGTTTCACTTCTACCACCAGCACGAGCTTGGGCTAGAGCTGTTCACTTAGTGGTACCCTGATACCAATACCTTCCATATCCATCATGGGGAAGTTGGAATAATTCTCTGGTACATTCACTACATCGGGGGAATCCCATTGGAGGGCCACCAATACGATGAATTCCTTCCACTGATGTGCACCTAGGGAGATAGATCATGAACCCCCATACTGACCTGGAATTTATTAGATCTCTCTATGGAGAAGCAGGGGATTAAGGATTTTTTGAAGGACATCGCTTACAAGGACTGGTTTAACCTATTCCTGAAAAAGGATCTAATAGTTAAGATGCTAGGGCGAGGGAGGCGATGTATAAATGTGGAATAGAGGAGAAAGAGCGAATCATAATATAGGATCCTAGAGCCAGGGAACATCCAGCCCTGGTGCTATGTCATAAATGAGAGTCGAGACCAGAATGTTCAGTACACTGGATTACATGCCACATTCCTGAGCTGGTGGCTATTTCCGGTGTGGGACGCAATGACGGGAGTCCGTCCAGCGACCCTAGTGATGGGTGGCATCATGGATGCCAACAAAATATTAAAACAAGGGGTCCCCATGCTGGCTTGTCTGTACGCCATTTTGGGAATAATTTCAAGAGGGGGATCACCTAGGAGTGTCTGTGGCCCCTTATAGATTTTACATTGCTGAGTTGTTGCTCATTACTGTAGACAAACCTTCCCGAATGTCATTCCTCCTCCATGTAATGGCATGTGCCTTCCCTGCTAAACATTTTTGGGGTCATTCCACTAGGCTCAATGAGGAGGGAGTAAGGATAATAATTGGTAATCATGCCAACTTCTCCTTCATAACATTCCCCACCCTGACCGGCCAGATGATAGATAATGGGAAAGGCTCACTAATGCAGAAGGAGTACTTCCAGAGCATCAGAGGCGTGGTGCTTGTAGGCCAGATTGATGGGATGATCGCTTGTAAGCCTTACATGCTGTCCAAGATCGCCCGGAAGTCCGAGTTCCTATATTGGATTCCAAAAAAATTATACACAGAAGTTCGGGAAGAAAGGCATCCCTATGTTCTCCTTCAGCAATGGCTGATGTTCAAGACCTATGGCTTCGGCGATGTCATCACCTTTCATCCCACCGGAGTTGAAGCTGGCCTCTCAATGAAGAATTCCAAATATTGGGCCATAGAATACCTTGAGAGGAATTTAAAGAAGCAAGTTAGGAAACTCAAGGTCGACAGTGTGGAACCCTGGCGGCAAGAGTGCCGACAGAGTGCCAATATAGGGGGAAGATCAGAAGCACTTCGAACAATGGGGCCCTCACAGGCAGGGACCTCAGAAATGGGGACGTCACATGGCGTGGCCACCCCCTCATCGCCTAGAGGATGAGGGTACAATGGAGAATCCAGATAACATGACATGAAGCAAATAAGATATGATCTTCAACCATCTCAGGATGCAATCATCCATGCGCTATGGTCGGCTTGGCTAACCCTGCGGCAGTTGGTGAGCACCGAAGCACTCTGGAAGAATATTTCACGATAAGGGATCTAGCTATAAGAAGTCAGGATTTTTCATATTGTTGAAATAGTGAACATTCATCACCAGCATGCGTATCTGATGGCCATGGACATGTACGCATGCCAACGGGGGTGGCGTGTGGAGCACCCTTTTAGGGTGAAAGTGATGCTCGGGAAGTATCATGATACTGAGAAGATGTCGTCGGGGGATGATGACAATAATTATGAGTTGGAGGGTGGAGAGACAGAAGAGGAGGAGGTAGAATGAGAAGGTGAAGGACAAGGTGAAGGAGAATAGGAGCTTGAAGGTGAAGGGTATCAGGGGGTGTCCCACCAAGGGAACCTCTAGGAGAGTGGTGAGATCGTCAGCTCTGATATGGATGTGACTGAGCTACTTGAGGAATGATTCAACCATTATCTTTCCACCTCATTTTCTCTACTTTCCTTTTCAATCCTTAATCCACCCTCCTTATCTTACTCAGGTGCATGTTGGAGCTAATCAAGCATCACTAGTCAAAGGAGGGGGGGGAGCGCCAATTGAACAAGGTGGGGCACCGACGCCCATTATTGAACTAACGAGTGTTGAGGGATCCCCCACTATGACAGCTCCTGTAGAAGCCAGAACACTGGAGACTAATGCCTTGGGTTCCGGAATGATACGTGCCTCTATACCGATACTTACCATCGGAGGACTCAATTTTTTATGGTTCTCCTTATTTGTACAGTGATCACGACATTGGAGGATCGTCGAGCTGCTGAGCTTGGGACATCTGTGAGCGAGTAAATTTCAAACGTACCACCCAATCCATGACATGCCACCCAAAACGAGTCGGCCCCCGCACTTGGTGAGTAATGAGGAGCAGACATCAGTGGCACTGCTATCGGTGTTGGGTTCGATATTGACAAAGGTTCCACCAGGGTCGCGGGGAGAGAGGAAGGTTGCTTATACACTGAAGATCCTAACACCCTGGGAGGAATATATGAGGAAGACATTGCTTCTATCCGGTTGGTAGCTTTTCCTTTCTATCGGCCCGCTGATCCAGAGGAAATTGATGATTTAGACTAGGAATCAGACGAGGAGATCCGAATGATGCGACACAAAGACCGGATGTGTATCCGAGGTTTTCTCAGTCTGCCTTAGATAGAATGGGTGAAGTGGATGGGATCACTCCACACCTAGCTGCATTTCCTACGTGATGGAGGGGAAGATGCTAAACTCCTTCACTTGGTGGTCCGTTCTTACATGGATGAGAAGACGCGTGAGAGCAGCTGGCATTCAGATGTCACCCAGTGTTGGGAGGAGTCGGGGAGTAATTGAGCATTTATGAAGGTAGATCAGGAGGTATGACACCTCGAATAACATGCAAATGAAAATGAGATATTAATCCGAAACTGTTCTGAGATTGTGGAGTAGTTGAGTGTCCAACTGGTATATTCCCAAGCGCCACTGGTGGAGGCGAGTCACCTGGTGACTGAACATCAAATTAATAGGTGCGGGCATGGGATAGGGTCAGAAAACTATGATTCATAGACACAGATGAAGAGAGGTTCCTTAAGGGTGGGAAGTATTCTTAGAGGCCACCAGCCAAAAGGTAGTGGCATTGGTACAATCCATCGAAGAAGTCGACCCCTAATGTCCCTGTTTTGGCCGAACCCATAAAATTATTTCGCCTTACCGCTTCTTTTTTTGAACTTTATGTATGGAAAAAAAATTTACTTGTTCCTGCGATTTAACATGCTGTACCATAATCTAGAAATAAATTGCAATCCATTCATAATCTAACATGGTCCGTACCCGATGTGAGAACAAAGGGATGTTTGTACCTCAGACCGATCGATGTATTGTCTTCTCGACGTCATATAGCGCACGAGCGGGGAAATTCTAGGGGCATTGGAATCAGTCTGAAAATAAGGGAATAAAAAATGTGAATCATGTTACCCCAAATTCAAAACACTGTGAGAGGGGAGTGTAAATAAAGGACAAATGTTGACCGGGTTCGTAACACAACACACCTATTGCGTTATTCTGAAATGGGGACAAAAAATTTGGGTCAACCGTAGACCATGTTTGAAACATGGGACCTAACTCAAAATATCGTCCGAAGTATTTTTGGGTGTTATCCCAGGATGATAGGTGAGGCGATACAGCATGGGACCAAGCTCATAGGGGGTCCCTTCAGTCATGGAAGAGGATGAGGGTCCTAATAAAGGAGGAACACAAAGCTCGTAAGGTGAAGTAGTGGTTTGTTCGAAGAGAATCCAATAGTAATGAAATTACGCCACCATGGTAGAAGCACATTAGGCGGATACATAAATCCGATCATGGATCAGTCCTACTTTGAGATAGGACCTCACTGATGAGGGAACTGTTTCTTACCAATTTCATTATGGGGCATCCCAAACATGTTCATAGAAAATACTAGAGTTTAACAACTTCCCGAGGTGTCAGGCCATGGAGCCAAAGGTGAGAAAGGATTGGATTTGTGATTCCCATGGCTGGACCCGAGATGAAATGTCTGGGCATTCCTACGTATCCCATAAGGATGGTAATCAAGCCATATGTAGTTCTAGAAAGGGTCTTAGTTTAAGGTCTTAGAACTCAGACCAGGGATCAGTAAGGATTGAAGGGGACACATGGTAAGGTGATTATGAAACCCAACATGAACGAGGACATAAATCCTGATTATAGTGTGATTTTTGGGGGAAGTGTTTAGGTAAAGGGACCGAAAATGAAAGGTAGGATGGGCCCATGGGGCAGTGCCCCAACATTCCTACATATTCCATAAGGATGGGATTCAATCCTTACGTAGTTCGGAGGGGTGTCATAGTTAGGATCTAGTGTAAAGGATGAAAGTGTTATACAGGACTGGCCCTCTCACTAAAAGAATCGGTATTTGATGTATCTTGTTTTTCCCTTAAGGTGAATGGTGTTTTGTTTTTTTTTTTTGTGAAATGACAAGCCAAGGGTAGAAATTCCCAGAATTGCCACCAAAATCAAGCCGCATATATGCAATTACAAATTATATTGTGGATGAATGATACCCAAAATGATTTCCCCTATGATGAGGTCAACACAATGTAGTGCCGTTTTTCATCGTGCGGCCAGGACGATATTATCACAGTTTAGGGTCATATGATGGGACCAGATATCATTTTTTGAAGTCTTATGGATTGGACATGAAGGAATGTGTGAGAGGCTATATATCATACCCAATATGAATGAGGAAGAAGACCGCATCATCACTGTGCACAACTCTAGGAATGGAGCCCCAGGCTAAGAGGCCGGTAAAGGTTAGAGGATAAGGGGTCAGAGAAGCTAGCTTCCAGCAGAGCTGGACCCAGAAGAATGATGTCTGGGTGATCCTACATATCCCATGAGGATGAGGATCGAGTTGAACAGATTTCATAATGAAGATCTTAGTTTATGGTTTTAGATCTCGGACCGTGGGAGCCCCTAAGGACGCCGTATTGCATCTTGTACCCTTGACGTGTGGAGGGGAACTGAGGGATAGTGAAAGGTGTGTCGAATTTCTACCATAACATGACGGGATGGAACATAATTTGAATCATTAAACCAATATTCAAGGCCTGAAGGGCTGACGTGGTGACGTAGGATTACTGCTGACCATGTTTTCAACAAAACATCCATGTCACGTTCGCCTAAATGGGGAAAAACAAATGATCATAGACAACTGATCATATTCGAAATGTGGGAATTGTATTAATTTTTTATCTAAAACCCTTTGGGGGCATTGGCCTGTAATGGTAGGAGAGCCCTTATGCCTAGTATTCAGGCAGTTTTTGGGGTCCCTTTGTGTGTGAAAGATAATGGGGGCGAAAAATAAGAGGAACATGAATCCTGGAATGTTAATGGAACTTTACCAAGTTGAATCTGAAACTCTAGGTCCTATACTAGAGTACTCTTGAACACATCGGTAAGCCACGGTAAGGGGCCGAGGAGGATCAACATGAGAGGGGAAGGACCCATATTCTAAATTTTGGGGCTTTCCTACGTATCTCATGAGAATGAGAATCAAGACACATGTTGTTCTGGAAGGTGCAGTTTAACGTCATACGAGACGACATACAATTTAACTTCATACGTGACAGTATACAATTAAATGTCATGCGGGAAACCATACAGTTTAACGTCATGTAGGAAAACATACTGTTTAACGTCATGTGGGATGACATACAGTTTAACGTCATGTGGGATGACATGTAGTTTAACATCATGTAGGACTGCCAATTTAAGGTTATGCAGGACCATAATCCAGTTTAAGGTCATGTTGGACCCATAGGCTCAAGTAAAGTATTGTTTGAGGAACTTGGAATTTCTGGGAGGAGTTAAATTCTCACCATCCATGGACACGAGTGAGTATGCACCATTTGGTTAAAACATATGAACAATGAAAGGTCCTTCCCATTTGGGCTCTATCATGGGTGGTTTCCTACCAGGTATCATTGCTGTTCTCAGAGCTAACACCAAGTCACCTTGCAGGAAAGAGCGGAGTCGATCCTTGTTATTGAAGGCTTGATCCATCCTACTCAGATGCCTGTCTAGGTTGTGTAGGGCATGAATACTAGTCTCATCAAGTGCTTCCAATTCATCTAGATGGTTTTCAACGACTCAATTAGGTGCCTTCTAGTCAGAGACCTCATTGTTAAATGAGGGAAACTGAATCTTGATAGGTAGGATGACCTCAGTTCTGAATACCATGGAATATAGGGTCACATGTGTGGAATTAGGATTCATTGTCCGATAATCCCAAGCAGCATTAGAGAGCTTATCCGTCCAACTCTAATTGTTCTGACTTTCCATTTTCTGCAGGATGTTAGAGAGGGTATTATTAAACGCCTCAATCAGCCCATTTTCCTGCGCATGATAGCGGGAGGTATGGCTAGAGCTGATGTTTTACATGGCATATAACATTCTCAAATCGGCTTATTAGATTTCAGTGTCGTTATCGATGAGGACAATGTGTGGAAGTCCAAACCATTGGATGATATTGGAATTCACGAAGTCAACGATAGAACAGACCTTAAATTCCTTGAGAAAAACTCCATCAGGCCACATAAAAATGAAAACCATAGCGGTCAGAATGAACCGAAAATGGCGAGTTGTTGCTGGTGGATATGGTCCTATGACATCTAATCCACTGAATATAAAGTTCGATGATTACTTCGCAATGTGGAGAGGCGATTATGTATGAGGCAAAAAGTTAGCATGAGCATGGAACGCATGGCACCTCTTGGAGAACTCGACGATGTCGTGGATCCTGGAAGTCCAAAAATACCATAATCTTCGGATCTGGCGAGACAGTTTTGGCTTAGCATGATGGGAACCACAGGAACTGGCATGAAACTCTTGCATGACCTGTGGAATCTCAACCCCCTAAATGCAACGAAGGGGAACACCATAAAACCCATGCTTATTGAGGATTGGATCAAGGCTAGGACTACTCTGGAGGGTAAACTGTAGCGTGCAGCGTCAGATTCACTCGCACTCAGCCCATTCTGACAGGAGATTACCGTGCTGGAGGTATTCAACCAAGGGTGTCCTCCAATAGGAAATCATTTCGATCTCTACGTCTGGACAACCCGAGGGTCCTGACATAGAGGCGCTGATGGTAAGATGGATTACATGTGGGATGTCATCGCCATCCAGGGTAACATGAGCTATGACTCTCTGGTGCGCCATGTGGATAATCATATCATCATGTTCGGGCTCTGCAAGTTATGAAGCTATGTTGGCCAAAGCATATGCTCGACCATTATGTGACTCAGGGACATGGGTAACCTATGGCCGAGAAGGGAACTGGGCCATTAGATGGAGAGTGCGTTCTAAGAATGGTACGAGCCCTTGTTTCTTAACAACATTTTCGCCATTAACCTTCTTAATAGCTAGCTCAGAGTACCTTTTCACATGAAAATGGGACACATAGATCTCGAGGGCCAGCTCTAGACCAGTAATGTTGTCCTGATACTCTTCCACAATGTTGGTCCAGCCTTCCGACAGCAGGAACGAATATGGTAGAATGTCTTGCGACTAGGTAATAAAAATGATACCTGGGCCTACTCTATTCAGTCTAGGATCATTAAACCTTCTACCAGTGGGGATATGGGATGATCCATCAAAGTGCATTTTCAAACACGGGACTACTTGATCGACAGAGAGGATTACCTCATCGTGAATGTCCAGGTCTAGGGAATGGTCCACGGGGGTTGGATGGGAAGCTACAAATTCTACAAATTCTTGTATGTTGATAGACTTCTGAGGCACATACATCATGTCAAACTGATGGAGGATTACCGCCCACCATGCTATTCCGCTAGTCAATATGGGATGACATTGTATGTACTTCAAATGGTCTACTCAAGAAACCAGTTTTACCTTGTGGTGATGCAAGTAATGTTACAATTTATGTACGGTGAATATGACCACAAGTCAGCTCTTGTATATGGGGGATTAACTAGTCTCCATATCGATAAGCATGCGGCTGATATAGTAGATTTTGTTCTCTATCCCCTCATTGTTCCTCTGTGCGAGAAGGGTACCGAGGGACCATTCCAGGGTGGTGACATAGAGGAGTAGTGGCTTCCCATATACTAGTGTCATAATGATTGGAGGCTGGAGAAAATACAGCTTGATTTCCTCAAAGGTGGTCTGACACTCCTCATCACACTCATAAGCAGTGCCCTTCTTCATGAGCTGAGAGAAGGGATTACACTTGCCGAAAAAATTTTAAATGAATTGAAATATGTAGGCCAAGTGGCCATGGAAACCTCGAAGCTCTTGAATATTACATGGGGGATCATCTAGATGATGGCCATGATCTTCTCTAGGTCGATATCGATGCCCTAGTACCTGGAAACAAAGCCAAGGAACATTCTCGAGGTGACCCTAAAAGCACACTTCAAAGGGTTCATCGTCAGGTGACTGGGATGGAGGAAGCTGAACACTTTCTCAAGATCCTTGAGATGGTCCTGGAAATGGTGAGATTTGACTGCCATATCATCCACATAGCACTCCACCAATGTCCCGAGGATTTTCTTGAAAATGTGTTGCGTGACCTACGGATAGGTGGCACCTACATTATTCAAGCTGAACGGCATAACCTGGTAACAAAAAGTCCCTTGGGGCACTCTAGAAGCTGTAGACACCACGTCCTCCATATAAATCTGGATCTGATTATACCCAATGTAACCATCCATGAAGAAGAGGGCTAAGAAACCCACCTGTAGCGTCAATCAACAACTCCGTCACAGGAAGGAGAAAATAGTCCTTCAAACAATCGTGGTTGAGATCATGGATGTCCATACAGACTCTGATCTGTCCATTCGTCATCCTGATTGGTACAATGTTGGACAGCCATTTGTGGTACTGGACCTCCTTAAGGATGTTGGATCTAATGATCTTGTCAACTTGGGCCTCGACCATGGCACCGTGAGAAGATTGCATCATTCTGGGAGGCTGTGTAAACCAACTATGATTTTCTAGAAGACTAAGGTGGTGGACAGAAACATGAGGATATAGTCCTGTAATCTCATCGTAATTCCAAGAAAACATGCCTCGGTTCTGTTTAAGGACGTCTACGTACCGCTGCTGCTCCACGGGGGGCATGGAAGGAATGATCAATGTGGGTCTCAGGTCTGCCTCGCTTCTGAGGGTCACATGTACCAACTCATCGACCATGGAAGAGACACTTTCCTCAATGTCAGGGGGGTCCTCTATGTCCTCTACTCCACTTATGGATGGAGCTTCAGCGGTTAAAGTTTTTTCTGAGTTACCAGACCCCAATTAGAGGTTGGTACTAGCTAGCGCGGCAGTGGTTATTGCATCGGAGAACTCTGGCGCTGCCGAGACCAGAGCAATGAAGCTGTCGACCCAATCCCATTTGGTATCCAGCCCAAGGGGCCACACTAGATAATATCAAAGATGTATTGTCATGTCAGCCAGATTTGGCTTATTCCAGCTCGGATAAACAGACAAGTATGGTGTACTGCTGTTTCCATGAGTCGGACGCCCTGATACCTGATGGGAGTGGGAGGATCTGGGATCACTGAAGCCTGATTCTTATGAGATTATGAAGTTATCTTCTGATGCCACGTGGATTTGGGATCATGGTTCCTTCTTGTCTCAGAAATGAAAAAACATTGACCCATATCGGGGGTCATGGCCTCCACCCGATGTATCGGGAAGATGCAGACAACATTTAGGCCTGCCCAAGGGTCTGTCTCAGTGGTTCCGGGATCAACATCACTTGGTTGGAATTTTTTATCCTTTCTCTTGTAAAAGTATACATCCAAATTGTGAGATTCACAAGAGGATAAAGGATATGAATCACCTTGGAGTATGCCCACTCAACTATTAAGGGTGTACTTGATGCATTGGTGATACGATGAGGGGATCACTACATGCAGATGGAGCCACGACCTGACCATCAATGCATTATACGTGGTGTCCTGGGAGAAAACCACAAACATGATACTGGAAACTACGCTACTGAACTAGGTCTTCAAATTTATCTTTCTGACTGGGGTTTTCTCGGACCTGTCATATCCCTGGATTCTTAAATTGAAGGGAGTCAGGTCATCTTCGGATTACATTAGCTTCCTTAGAGTCAATGTCTGGATAAAGATAATCCTATATCCAGTGTCAACGAGACAATGATGAACCTCAATGTCATTAAATTTGATGATGATATATAATGGGTGGACATGCCCCTGCATGGGGGAGCCTTCATCTTCACCCGATAATGATATGACAGACTGACATCCAGCGTTCTCAAACATTTCAGTATGGAAATCCTCTACTGCTTCTACCTCTGTCTCAAATTGGAGGGGGATCCATAAAACCTCGGCAATTGCTTTGTCCATATATGGAGATAGTATAATGTCTTCAAGGATGGAAATATTGCTCGGATACTTGCGAGGTGCTTGAGAACATCATACTTCCGCGCCATGTGCAAACCTCTACTTGTAGGGAGCCACTCTTTGATAGAAGGCACGACAGGCCCTGCTGGACGGACCAACGGCTGACTGGAACCGGGTATATCCCATTGTTCACGAGTCGAAGTCCAAATAGTAGCTATAGTATGAGGAACTAATGGGCGAGATAGGCCTGTAGTGGGAAAAGATGGTCCTAGAACAATCAAAGTGGTTCTGCCTAATCCAGTAGTACAAACGGTGGTGGAGGCAGACCGGTCGACACCAGATGAAGGGACTACCCATGATGAGTTTTGTGCTGGACCTGTTGTCTAGACATAGTGACATGCACGACCTGGCTAGAGGTTCCAAATGATATGCTTCGACGACCTATTTTGTCGTGACTCTACTAACTCTGGCATTGGCTGGGGATGTTGTGGATGTTCGCCTGGCACTCCCCCCCCCCCGTCGAGATTCATATAGGGGTTTACCAACTCAACGGTATTGAATGAATCATACCCTTGACTGTCAATTGAAATGTCATCCACTACTGGGAAGATCCTGGGAGGGATCCCCATCTCTGGGGTCATAAAGTCTCTAAGACTGTGGGATGATGACAACATTAGCAGGATGTGTTTCTTTTTCTTGTGCTACCAATGCTTACTCTTTTGGGAAGAGGCAGACCTAGATGATGATGCGTATGTGGTGGCCACAACCTCTAAAGGCTCCGGATGATTCAGGTTTGGACATATAATGCCATGGGCGTGGGTGACCACTTTGTGGGACATCTATTCGTTATACATCTGAGACCCGCGGTCAAAAACCGACTGCCACCCAGGTTCGCTGTCTCTACTACTATCTGACCTCATAAAGACACCTTCCACTTGTGCTGGGGTCGGGCCCAACCTGACCATGTTGTTGTCAATATGGTCTTGGATCCTGTCTTTGAACACATATCATTGCTTGATGGTGTGCCCCGGGATCCGTTAATAAGGGAAGTAGTTGGGGAGATCAGTGAGATTAGTCTCTTCTGGATTTGTGCACTCATGAGTCGTACTATTCTGTAACCTAAGGCATTGCAGAAGTAACCGGGGACCTGACCCTCAATAAATGAGTAGGTCTGATTTCATCTATCAGGAAAGGGGGATCTAGTAGCCTGACCATGACGAGGGGCTAAAGGATCCTTCTAAGGATGCAATACTTGATTATGTTGCCTAGGTGGTGGTGACGCGTCTCGCGGAGGCGCCTGTCGATTTTGAGTCGGTCGTTGTTGGGCACAAAGTTGTGCTCATGGTGGCAGACCTCTATGGGGCTATTGAACTGACTCTACTATTAGTAACTCCGGCTACCTAGGGGCCTCTATCGGGGCCACTGCGGTGGGGTCGGATCTGGTATCCCTCCTCGCTTAGATTACAGGTGGCAACGGACCAGCATGGCTAGCCTGTTGTAGGGACTCTTCGAGGCTCTTTGCCTTATCTCAGAAGTCTGAGAACCCTATGGGATAGTTCTAAGTGATCAGGGAGGGAACCAAATTTTTCTTGACATTACCTATGTACATCTTCATCCACTGTTCCTAATTAAGTGGCATGTTGACGGAGTAGGTGATCCATTTCTACCGGGCGATTAAGTCCGAGACATGCTCATCAGGTCTCTATTTTTACTTGAAGAGGTCTGTAATGCTCATCTTTCGCATGGTGGAGCTGAACTGAAATAGAAACTGCCTATGGAGATATTCCCATCCTTCTATTGACCTAATTGGGAGTTGGCTATACAAGACAAATGTGGTCCCTTCCAATGTTTATACAGAACATCAGAGCTTGGCGACTTCTTACTGCGCCTAGGTTCCCAACATGGGTCTACACCTCGAAGAAAAGTGGGATAGATGTTACGGGGGGTCCCCCATGCCCTTAAATGGGGGGAAAGTGGGGTTTCCAAATCTCGGGGGTGCTGTCGTATCATCCAACCATACCAGATATGGCTTTCCATCTGGTGGGATGGCCAACTGCCGCGTCTCGAAAGCCTATAGATGTGAGATGAGTGCCGCAATTGGATCATCTAGATAGGGGTCCCTATCATGATGGGGATCCCTAACCACGAGTGCATTTTAGGGTTATTCAATGTTGTAGACAAGTTCACTGGCTAGTTGGGCGACCCTTGGGGTGGAAAGAGAAGCTCTAGTAGAATTCCTTGGATTGTCAAGCCATTTGAGAGGGATTGGCGAGACATATAGTGGCCTATTTCCCTGAGCTCTGGCTTCCACCCTATCTGCGGGAGCGGCATGATCAAGGTTTCCTGGTGGAAGTTCTCCAAGGAGTATATGTTCCTGCCCCTACTGCCCCGACCTAGGTTCACCGTAGTCAGGTTGTCGCTCTACAACACATTAAACCAAATGTTCATCGACCATCTTATTCTGTTCAGAATGATTTTGGTTCAATGTGGCCTTCTCGTGATCCTTATTTGTCTTATGCACTGAGGCAGACAGGTCATAGTGCTTGACAGTTCCGAAGCGCTCTATGCCCTTACCAGAATTCTGGCTGAGTACTAGTGCCTCGGTGGGCAGAGGGAGACCCAGAAGAGTACTCTGTTGGCGAGTAACCCTTTATGACGGGTCTAGTACTGGTATCTCATCCTCTTGTAGGATGTTCCCATAAAGATGTTCCAGCTCATTTCCCCTCACGACAGATCAGTCATGTGGACCACAACTGTTCTCGAGGGCATTTCCTCGATATCGCCTATTGATTTGGGCTACCAGCGAATAGAACTGATGAGGAGGGCTTCATACTCCCCTTATCCATGGACTTACACGTGGGGGTAGAATCCTTAATAACCTTGCGGAGTAATTAGAATCTTGGAACGAACTACTGTTGGAGGGCCCTATGGTGACTTGGTGACTCATGGTACTGGACCACATGGAGTGTGGCCAAGTCAACCAGCCGACATTGTTCGCCTATGTATTCAAGGGGCACATATAACATCATATAAGTCACTTTCTGATGGTGAATACAGAAGTGAGTCACCCAATGGTTTGGGAAGAATCATTCAAACTCCCCTAGGGAAAGGGATTTCGGTATGCGAAAGATTGGCGCTGCCATGAGCCAAAACTTCTCAGGGGAGTGGCCCACTATGAGAATGGTCTTGAAGCTCCTTGGATCAAATTCGGGGTCTGCACCCTAATTTCCCCACTCATCCACTAGGGGAGGCTATGGAACTGGCAGCGGTACTGAGGTAGACCACCGGGATGGTGGGCTGGCCGGCCGAGAATATGGTGAGAGGGCTGACTGGACACTGAATCATGGGATTTCCTCTGATGATTGTAGCGACCTGGATGCTATTTCATGATAGGATCTACTGGTGGCCAAAGCTCCTGACACAGCATCACCATCTTCCATGGTTAGGATATGACTCGACTCTCCTTCCATTGACCCCCAAAATAGCTCTCCATAGTCTCTAGCGGAGGCAGAGGGCGCTTTCGGATATGACAGTGGAGACTGTGTGGTCAGTCCATGGGGAAATTCCAGGTTCTCATCTTCCTAGTTATACCTTTGGTGGCAGGCGGGGATCATATGGACCACACATTCAGGGAGTATAAGGATGATGTGCCTAGTTCATGCCCCATTCTTTGACCCGGAGGTCTGAGGGGGGGGGGGGCTCTTGCACTGAGTTGTACTCTGCCTCGGAGTCTGAGATGTAGACTGGTCTGATCCATGTACAGCCCTCCCTAGAATTCTTCATGTGGAGGAGACCACCTAATCCCCTACCCATGGGTGGCTCTTTTGGGGAAATGGCCACTTTCATCATGAGGAGGTCCTTCAGCCATATTGGTGATGAGGTGGAGAGAGCCCCCTCTAGGGTTGGCCATGGTGCAATGATCACTAGGGAAAATTTAAAAAGGGACATGGGGAGGACCTCCGTGGGAAGCGATGGAGCAGGTAGGACCTCCGCTGGAGTGTATTGAAGCATAGGTAGGAGTGGTAGGGGAATGAATATGACCTCTAAGCTCACTTACCTTGACTACATCAGTGCGAGGAGGGTCCTCATAATTGTAAATTCGGGAACGAGTAGGACCTCTATGATCGGAGCTAGTGAATTGGGGTTGGCCACCAACCCTCTGATCGCTGGGGAGAGGAGGACCATCACTGGATGGTACGAGGACATGGGGAGGGCCTCCATGTTGGCGAGTGACAGAATGTGCAATGTCTCTATACCAGTAGTATACGGTAGGGGGATTGACCTTGTACCAAGTGTAGTGAGCACAGAAGTGACCCCCATACTGAGTGTTGCTTTCATGGTGATGTCCCTTTCTTGGGTTGAAGGTGGATCAGTACAGACCTCGAAGCTGAGGTTGGAAGCAAGGAGGGCTCGTACCTTCTATAGTGGTGGTACAGAGTGGGCTTCCACACTGGGTGGAATTGCTGCAGATTGGTCCGCATCGGCCATCGCCTGTGCCAACGATCGAGAGAGTTGACCCTGCCTACCCATGGGGTGGTTGGGGCCTCAATCCATGTCGGGCATATAACTTCCCCTGCTCAACATATGCAGGGAGTTGGGGATATGAGTCAGCGGTGGCTCGGGCCATAGTAGTCACTGACGCTGATTCCCCATCATGGGTGTCCACTTCCATTTGTGCCCGACGCTGGCCTCATGTCAGATGATCTAGAGCTAGTGGTGCAAGCATGTGGCTTACCTGCCCCTTGGATCGGGGAACTGGGTGGTGGTTGTAACACAACCTTGTGGGAGCCCTTACCGGGAGCCCTTGGAGTGGGACTCCGATTGGGCAGACCTGGACATCCCCTACCTCGTTGGCATAGGGCAGGGAGTTATCAAGGTGTTCTGGACACAAGATCTCGAAACGATTGAATGATGGATTGGGGAGCAGTGGATCCCTTCATGGCCATTGGGAAAGGCGTTGACATCGAGGTGCGACCACCTCGAGATCTAGGTGGGCCATACCCCTTGTGGGGATTATCACCTCCTCCTCATACATGCATACAAGGTCATTAATTACCTTTCACTGGATAATTTCTGATGGGGAGCGGGGGCATGGGTGACCAGGAGTCGTGGTGGTCGAGGCCTTCATGGATGAGGCGAATTGAGCGGGGTGGCCATGTCGAAATTGTCCCTACCCCTATGCGGGTGGGTAGGTGGTGATCAAGTTCTGGATGAAACCACTTGGTTCCTAAAAGAAGGGAGAGGAACTCATTAATACTTGTTATAAATGAAATTGACAACCAGTTCCCCAACTCCGTTTCGTCTTCCGTGGCCGGAAAGAGGGATCCACGCTGACAACGTCGTAAAAAAGAATGCTCAACATCCTGATGACCACCACTTCTGCCGTGTTTTACGTTAATCACACTATTCACTTGGTGGGGCCTATTGCTAGAAGATAGGGTCAGATGACATGATAACCCATTGATGGCTTGAACTCTACTAGTATCCATGTTAATGATAATACCTCCATGTTGGGTTCACCATTTCTATTTCTGATGCTTTCACCGGGGAGCGCGCATCTGTCGGGTAGATAACGTGCAAATGTTACCCCACATTCCCAATTTCTAAAGGTGGATGACATTATTTCCTTCTTCAGGGACGTCTGCTCGTGGATCGAAACGTGATGATGGGATGTCGGTTCTTCCTTCCTTGGATTCCTCCTCTGATCTCATCACCTAATATGGCCCCCCTCAAATATTTAAGACATTGTTTGGGAAACTATTCCCAGTGACATATCATCATGGACACTAGTTAATTACACTGGTTCGGTCAGGACATTCCAAGGGGTCTGGTCAGGGAACCAACCTTCCGAGAGGGGAGTAGTCATGTTGGGCACCACTATCATGTCTGGATGCTTGGGGATTGGAATTTCTATCATATGTCTTTTATTATAGGGAATATTGAGGGCACGAAAGCTCGAGGAATCCCACATCGAACGTGGGGAATTGTATTCCATGGGAATGTATCTGAGGTTTTGCTAAACCTCCCATGTTTAATATAAGGTATGATGTATGATTAACATCTAGCAGAGATGGATTAGACTGATCGGAACATTGATAGAGTTGATCATATGGTGGAACCTCTGGAAGGAACACCAATACATGGGCCAACACATGGGTGGCATCCTGAATGTAGTCTTCTGGAATGGGGAGTGGGGTGGCATGATCCCATTGGGATGTGGTGGCCCGGGAGAGGATATGTATATATGATTGAAGCTTATGTGAATTGGGTGGTGAATGGGATAGAACCGTCAAGGGGATGATGATGGTTTTGGTCTTGAGCCTCGAAGAGACTTCCTATGTATCCCCGTGGAAGGGAATCAAAGATAGCGTAGTTCGATGAGATTATGGGACACCTAAGGAGGAGACCCGTGATAATGGACGCATGGATGAGACCCGTATTAAGTGTAACCTTCGGGTTGGGGCGTGAGATTCCCGAGACACATGGTATTGAGGGAGAGATCAGGATGAGTTAGGAGTGATGGGATTTAACCTCATGGAGGCTTTCTATGTATCCTCGTGGTAGGGAATAATAGTCCTCGTAGTTATAATGGTGAATACAATTTAGCATAATGCGATAGAGGGGAGAACCGATGTGATGATGGTCGGAATGACCAGGTGATGGGCTTGATCCTCGTGGGGGCTTCCAACGTACCATGCCTTGAAATTGATCAATGTCCCCGTAGTTCAGGATGATATGGGGCTTACACTCTGAGGCGGCCCACGTGTTAGTGAACCAACATGACTTTTAGAACAACTGGGTGGTGGGATTGAACCTCAGAGAGGCTACCTATGTACCATGCAATGATATGGATCAAAGTCCTCGTAGTTCTGGATGGTCTGTGGCTTAAAATCTTAGGTGGCCCAAGTGGTTGGTTGTTGGTCTTGAACCGTGTGGAGGCTTCCTACGTATCATGACATGACATGGATCAAAGCCCACAAAGTTTGGGATGGTATGGGGATTACATTTTGAGGAGGCCCAAGAGGTGGTGAACTGACTTGATGGTCGGGACGACCGAGTGGTGGGCTTGATCCTATGAGAGGCTACCTTTGTACCATCCCTTGACATAGATAAAAGTTCCCATAGTTTTGGATGGTGTGGGGATTACACTCTGAGGTGGCCCATGTGTTGGTGAACCGACATGATGGTCGGAATGACCGGGTGGTGGGATAGAACCTTAGGGAGGCTACATACATACCATGCCATGACATAGATAAAAGTCCTCATTGTTCTGGATGGTTTAGGGCTTACACTCTGAGGTGGAAAAAGATTTTTTGGACATGGTCGGTGAATGCTCAAATTCATGTGAGTCATCCTCGGTGTGAGAAACAAGAGATAGCACATGCCTGATGATTACGTTGTGAAAGATGTGTCCATGGGAAATGGGGTGGGGCATACACTCTGAGGTGGACCAAAGAGAAAATAGGGGCTTATTCATGGTTAGTAGCATGAGAAGTCGGGGCTTACATCAGGTCGGAGGCCCGATAGTGACAAATCCCAGTGGGAGAGGGAAAGGTTAACAAAAATCATGTCCCCATTTCCCATCATGGTCATTGTAATTAAGAAAGTGAAGAGGACAAGGGATGCCCCCTCCTACAAGAAAGGCTATGGGATTACACCATGGTGGTTTCCCTTTCCCGCGTACAATCCCCACTCTAATAAAGAGGATATGATCCCCTGTGAGGGGTGACCCCATCCCCGTGGAGGCGAGTGGGTGTGGAAAATATCTATGACGGGGGACCCTACGTGTGATTCACGGGGAGAGGTCACATTTTAACATCATATTATGAGGACTATGGTTCTTGGTAGTTTAATGTCATGCAGCTAGGACGAGGTTGGTGTGCTCCGCACCCCTACGACTTACATAACTGGTACCCTCTGCTCCTTGTGGAATGAATGAAATTGGCAATGTCGTGGAAAGGCGGCGTTATGGAGGGAACCATCGAGGGGTCCACGTTAACGTGGCTATGTGAAGACGCTATAGTTGTTAGCATGCCTACATGAAGAAACATAAGGAGAAGCAATGAAACGGGAAGAATCATCCAATGGAATTTGAAGTTGCTTCATACAAGACTAGAAGGTCGTATAGGAAAACAGTGTGTGATGTGGACGTCCAGGGTGTGAGAGGCACTTGTGAATGGAATCCATAAGAAGAGAATCAGACACTCGCAAAGGTACACTCGAGGACTAATGGAAATAGGGTCCCATAGAGTTGTACGCAAGCGTTGAGGCTTGCGTACAAAATAAACAGCCCTACTTGAAAAACACCGAGTTGCCTTGAAATTAGCAAGGATCGCGTGAAAATTGATCCAAGGTTTTTCCTTCAAATAGAATGTATTGAGTGCAAGGAGTAAAAATTGTTCACAATTTGGAGAGGCTACGCGCAATGACTGGGGGGTGTGCGCAATTGAAGGGGATTGCACGCAATTAGTCGGCCTGCGTGCATGTGGAAGGAATTGCGCGTGAGGGGCGGACCCTGAAGGAATTGGAATTCAGTCTAAACCAAGGGGATCTTGCATGAAGGTGGACCCGAGGCGACATTGCGCAAAAATAACCGTACCTAAAGGCCATCTTTGCGAGCGTGAAAGGAGAATCTCGCGCATGAAAGCTGGTTCGGAATCTTCAGCACTGATGTCGAAGGGGGTCACCTTCTATTTATAGAAGTTTGGGGGCATGGAAAAAAGTCCGACGTCATATAATTTCACGCCAAGGGCTGCAGTGTGAAATGCCAACCACCTAGGTGCGTTGTGCAAAATATTTCACACACATGTCGTAGAATTCTCGCGAATCCTGGAACATTCTTCACGGGGCATCTTTTTTTTATGTACTTATGAATATTTTTCTTGCGGCTCCTCCAGGCCCCTCGGATTGGGTCCTCGGATCCGAATATGACTTCTCTTTTTTATTTTGAGACCTTATTCATCAATTGAGAATTTTTCGATAACTACATATATCAAAGAGTATCGAAATACCTCTAATAACTCAAATGATCAAATTGAGAGTGTCATGCAATAAAGCCCTCTTAATACCACTATATCATCTGATCCATTAATCCTTGAACAATGGATCATGTTTATTGAGAAGATTTAGTCCATCATCCAATATTCTGAATAAGATTAGATTCTTCTAGTTTTCTATCATATAGAGGGTGAATTTAATAAGTGTTGTAAATTGATCATGACTACGAAGCCTAAGGAATATATGAATGTTTTGGGGTCGAAGTAATTTTGAATAATATTTTTCAATAAATAATTTCCTTTCACTGTCTATCTTAATATTAAAATGGATTTCTTTTCACTCAAGATGAATTATGCTGAATATAATGGAGAATATGAGGGAAATATCAAAACATGTGCATTATAGGCCTCATTCTATGTCTTTATGATTGAATTCATGTTTGACTCTTTATTTTTTTTCTAATCCAATTCTAAAAAATCCATGTGCATCTGTGATGTTTATATCTATAAGGAAATAGTTTGATTTTCCAAAAAACCTGAGATGGTTATTAAAGAATCTCAACAGTTTCATGAGGATTAGAATTATAAATTGGAGTTTAATTCTAGGAGTTGTATGAAGATATCTAATTGTTCCAATAAATTACAACATCCCACCTGTAAAAAGATCATAAAGAAGAACCCTCAAAATCCCCTAAGGGGACACCAATAAACATTAGGTGTGGGGAGGAAGGATACCTATCTTATGATTTCTGATAGAAGAAACCATCTAATTTGTTATAGGAGAGGAATTCTCTGTTCAACATACTGTGCATTTTTCATTTCATAAACATCAAGGAATATAAAAAATTTGAAAACCAACGCACTAAGAAAAAGGGTTTTTTGAGAAAAAAAAATTCCTTCAATGCAAAAAGGGAGAAATTTTTCCATCAAAACAACATAGGTGAATCCCAATAATTAAATGGGGATAGGTATTATTGTTATTCATTTATTAATAATGAATATTTAATTTCTAATTTATGAAATACATCTTCTCATGATTTTTTAGTAGTATTATTCAAACATCATCACAAATTATATATGTTGAGATATTCTTGATAATGAAAAAGGTGTAATTAGTGCATCCCAAATATATTACTCCTCCCAAGTAAATATTTGTGGGATGAACTCCCTAATGATCATTTTTGTACTTAAATTAGTGTAATTTGATTCAATTTTGGGTATAGATTGGATTTATCTATACAGATCCAACATAAAATTCCAAAAGAAGGAAATAAATATCCATATGAAAATTGACCCCTGATTCATTACAAGTCTATGGAGAAGAAAAATTAATGAATAGAACCAAAATCTTGAGAAAAGATATTATTTACCAAAGAAAAAGAGTATACAGAGAAAATTATTTGGTATTAGGAAATAACCATCCTTTAAGTGGTGATTATTTTGAGGGAAATGTGTTTGTGGTTACCTAGGAATTACCTTCTCTTCCTCCTAGACACATGGTTGAAATATCAATCGACGTAATATTAGGGGCATTACTATTATTCAAAAAATTGAATAGAGTTGATTTTTTCTAACATGAGGAGCATAAGAATCTACAACAGAAGAATTTAGATAATGATTATTACACCGATGTGCTTCACCATAGGTTGATCAGACCCTCTTCATCAAGAATAAATATGGGTGTATGCACATCTAGATTGATTATAGTGACCTCAACAAGATAATGAAGATGTAAATTTATCTTCTACCACATTTTAATAACTCGTTCAATAAACAATGTCACCATTATTACTTCACTATGGTGGATCTTTTGTCGTGGTATAATAATGTTATGGTGATAAATGAGGATATCTCCAATACAAATTTTTGTATAAGGTAATAGCACTATGAGTTCACAATAATGACATTTAAACTCACTTATTCTCAATAAATCTTCATGTAATTGATCATTTGAGTTTTTAAAAATTACGTTGAAATTTCTTTGGCAGCCTTTATATGTTATATTTTAATCTTATTGAAAGCCATGGTGAAGAAATATGATCTTTTTATAAATGTGATAATGACCATGCTAGTGGAGAAGAATTATGATATATAGATGAAATATGAGTTCTACTTTAATAAAGTCTTATTCTTAGGGTATATCATCACAAGAAATATAATATCTGTTGAAAAATAAAAAATAAGTGTAATTAAAGAATGTAAGAGGACAATATATGTGACTATTATTCAAATTTTATTTGGTTTATTTGGGTACTGTTTTCGATTTTGGGTCAATTTTTCATGTTTTTCAAACACCCTAGCTAGGATAACTCAAGAGGATACTTGTTTTAATAGCATTATTAATGTGAATAGATCTTCAATGTGATTTATATAAGGCTAATCACACCCCCTTTGCTCAAACTACCCACAACTGTAGAAATATTTGTAGTATTATGTGATACTTCGAAGAATGGATTTGGATGCGTGTAAATGAAAAATGAAACATTCATTTCCAATTATCCAATACAGTTGAAATTCCCTGAATAGAAATTCCCAACACATGACATGGAAATTCCATTAGAGAATATCAATTTCAAAATATGGACGCCTTATCTCTTTGGGTAGATGTGTGAAATATAGATGGATCCAACAATTTTCAGGGATAAATTCACATAGAAAGTGTGGAATAAGCATAAAAGATGATGGTTATGGATCATCAAGGATTATGGACTCTCAATCTACTACCATAATGGGAAATATTTCAATGTGTATGAAGATTTATATAGAAATGACCCATTAATTCAATCAATTATAAGAACTGAGAGGGACCTAGTCTTCTTTGATTTGGAAAATATTTACATGGGAATCATAATGGAAAAAAATCATCAAATATTTTAACAAATGACTTTAAACCATCCTTTATAGAGAAGATAATTTATTTAAAAAGAGATGATGTGTGAATTTATAAAAATTTTAAACTATTAGAAATGAAAAATCCAAGGAGTTCAATTTGAATGAAGAAAGAGTTTTGAGATTTTGTGTCAAGACTATGTGTACCATAAAATCCAATATTAAAGATTGGGATATTGGGTAATTGACATAGCTTCGAATAATACATTAACCAATAATAAGAAATGTTTTTTTAGGTTTCCAAGAACACTAATGGTGGGAAAATATGAAAAAGGATATTTCAAAATAAAAATCAACATGTCTTAAGAGTCAGTATGTTAAAGCGAAAAGGCAAAAATACTAGGGTATTATTCAAACAACAACCTTAAATAATAGAAAATGGAGAAACCTCACCATGCAAAATGTAACTAGTCTTTAGAAGACTTTAATATATAATAATTCTATATGAGATGTGGTGGATAATTTTACAATGTCTTCAAAGTTCATTACGATTATAGAGGTAGTCACACATGATAAACTTGTACATATATACATCAGAGAAGTGTTGAGGGTTTCCTAGAGTAAAAAATATATATTATACTAAATCGAGATATGATATTAATATATATATTTTATAAGAGTCTCAAGAATTCTGTGAATATTGAGTTGACCTACAACATGACCTATCACCCTCAATCTAGTTTCCAAACTGAGTGGACTATCCAAAATTTGAATGTATGTTTAGAGCATGAACAATTAACTTCATAGGAGGATGAGGCCAATATATTCTTCTAGTATATTTATCATAGGACAACAGTTTCCACTCAAGAATCTAAATGTATCCACAAGAAGCCCTTTATGGGATGTGGTATAGAACACCATTAATCATGGATGATGTTGGGTAACAAAATAAACATGGTCCAAAAATGGTCAGTGAAACAGTGGATAAGGTAAAGAGGAAATAGAAAAAAAATAACTTAGAACACTCTACAAAAAAAATTACTTAAAATCATTAAAGATGTGATGTTTTTGAAGTGGGGGAAATAGAATCCCTCCACATAACTCAATGTAAAAATGTGATTATATTTGGGAAGAAGGGAAATCTTATTCCAAGATACATCATCCCCATTGAAATATTTGATCGCATTAGAGTGGTGGCCTACCAACTGTTACTCCCACCCAGCATATCTGATGAATATGAGGTATTCCATGTATCCTAGTTGATAATTGACATACAATAACCCACACATCTAATTAATCAAGTTTTTTTAAAATTGGAGATGTATCCCTCATATGATTTGAAGTTGGCGAAGTTCTTAGATAATAAAGACCATGTTCTACAAAATAATACAATTTACATGGTCAAAGTGACATGGAAAAAACAAAAATATTGATAAATAGATATGGGGAATATAGGATTCAATGAAACATAGTTTCCCCCATCTATTTTAGTGTAGGAAATGAACTACTTGTGGTAAAAATGTCTAAATGGTGGATGATTGTAACGTCCCGAACTCTTATAACAAATATTCACCAGTTGATTTGATTAAATGAAATATCTTGTATTATGGATATTTAAAACACATGATATTATTTTGATTAATCATATACTATCATTTTTCAATGACTGTTAAGAATCATTACATTTGGAGATATTTGTGTTGAACAATGATCACATGATTCGTATAAATATTAGTTTTTGACAAATCCAATTGATGTAGCCAAAGGATGTTTTGATCAAAACAATTAGGATTGTACAAAATGAATCTAATTTATCAGTGATTCGAAGGGATATATAATCAATGGGATTTACCATTGTCCAATATAATGACATGATCCTACAACTTATTCATGAGTTAAATAGTTTGCGGTAGAATTTCAACCTCATAGAGACCACAACAGAAACCACGTATGTCAAACCATCCCATGAAAGTCTCATCGTTTTCCACCTTAATGTTAGTGATATTACAGGTTTATAAAAGGTAAATGTATCAAGACACTATAAAAATATGATTTTGTAAATTTTTTTATAGAATGATGAATTTATTATCATGTAATTATTATTTCATTATAAATTATAATTATTTTGATTCCATAAAGCACCAATAGTATTTACGAGTAAAATAAAATATATGTTTTGGAATTTATTTTTATTAATTGATATATATTTAAAAGAAATAATTTATTAATAAATTATTATAATTACATATTATTTATCAAATATTAATGAGAACTTAGTTTTTATGATTTCACATGTAATTTTTATAATGTTTATAAATTTGTTATTATCATTAAAACCCAACGTTTCTCAATAAATATTGATTATTATATTAATGGAAAATAAAAAAAATTATAAAATTATTTAAACATTATTATTATATATTTTTAATCATAATGTCTCAAGTATTTAATGGGGAGTTTTTTATAATTTTATGAGATATTCGAATTTTCGGGAAAAAATTCAATTCCGTTAAAATATACGTAGTGTATTATGACTTCATAATGACCCAAAAGTGATGTAAAAAATTCTAAAAAGGCTATAAATGACTAAATATATATTTTTCCATTAAAATAATGTGATTTTTAATTTTATTAATTTTATAAAGCCTTTACAAATCATCCAAAACTATAAATATATTTAGATGTTTTAATAAAATTTCATTAAGAGTATGGTTAACCTCCACATAAGAAACTACATAATTATGATAATTTATTACCTTGAACTTATAAAATAATGACATATCGTCCATTTGGAAGATACTATTGAAACAAATCATGGTAATGTTTTTGACTATGTTTATTTTATTATATAATGTCCAAAATCTAGTTTTGAGAAACATTAATGAAATCCGCAATTTTTAATTATATATACCTGAAAAAGCACCTGTTTCACTTGTCTATATGTTTTCATAGAACATTTTTACTCTTTCCAACTCTCTCTAGAATCCTCCCATGGTTCCCTAAGCCATCATGATGCTCCATCCAAGCATTTCGAGTCATAAAATCAAGTAAGGGATCTCCAAATTCTCTTCACTATTCATGTTTCTTTATTATCTTATGCATTCTATTTTGAATTACTATAGATTTAATATATCTTTTCATTTACCTAATGCATCCCATTTATGTAAAAATTATTAGATACCCATTTATCTCTCATCAACCCATTTTTTTTTATTTTTATGTGATGTTTTTATGATACCAAAATTTCACCATGATTTTCCATGGGAAGTTTTTTTATCAACAAATACCATATCCATTTATTTTAAAGGGGGTTCACTATTATAAAATTATAGTTATTTTACATGGGTCTGAGAATTATGGTTTGTTCAAATTAATTGACCAAGGAATAAAATTTCATGATTAATGAATCCAATTTTTCTGATCTAAGTGTCACATGTAAGCATGAGAATGAAATGAATGCGATAGGTTATCCCAAAAATACACTATGATCCAATGAATTGGTTAATGTTTAGTCTCATAATATTTCATAGTGGGACAAGATGGGAACTTGAATCCTTGATGGGGCATTTCTCACAATTATGTATTGAAAATTAGCTTTCACGTATGATTATGATGCAATGTTTTAGGTTGTTTGAACAATTCCCTCTTCTCCTTTATTATTATCATAGAACACCATGTCTCATTAATCTTATTTATGATTATAAATTATTTTAATCTCCATTGATGTACATATTTTAAAAACTTTATTAACTAATTCCATTTTTATTTTAATACAAGTCTTTATAGCTGACTCTATTATTATATTTGTCCCCTGATCATCTGATGATGTTTTAAAAATCCTGGTATTAAAGATGCATGTAATGGATGTTTTTAATAATGTTGTTATATTCGTTGTTAAATATGTTATTCTATGTTCATAATTCTCAATGTCACGATACATCCTGATCATCTAGGTTTTATTATGTTTAATATTATGTTGTAAATAAAAAATATATGTTTAACATAGAGAAGTGTTATTATATTTTTGATTTATAAAACCAGAAAATGAAAAATATTTTATATTCTAAATATAATAATATAATTATTTGGTTACCCAAATTATTCTATGAGTATATATTAAATCACCATTCTTTATTGTAGTTAAACAGTCTAAAACATGAACATTCTTTAACTCAATTGGTTATTATGGTAATGATTGTTTTTTTTGTAATTTTAATTGTAATACAATAATAATGATATTATCTTGATTATTAAATTTTGTAATATATATTTTAATATTGTTGGGAACATATAAAAAATAGATCGGAAATGGAAAAAATGATATTTTGGATATAGTAGTCTTTACAGGCTCACGATTGATGTTATTTTGTTTTCTTATTTAGATTGAAATGAAAATATATGTTGTGTAACAATAATATTACAAAATCATAATATACTAATGCTACTTATTTCATAAATTTATATTTGTGACTATATATTTAGAAGTGATAGTTTATGTTGAAAATATGAATGTTATAATAATTACATTAGAGACTTATAGTTTCCTTTGATGTCCCATTTCAATTGAATTGATTATGATATCTATGAGTGACCTGGATCTTAAGTTACTGGATATAGACATAGTAATACTAAGAAGATATATTTTAAATTAGTATGTAAAAGGATATATAATTTTTCATGTGGTTGACGTTATACATTTCTATTATAGAATAAATTGGCAGTATTTGAAAGATTAATTGAACATCATTAAATTTCATTTACTATTATAATTTATTTTTCATAAAATATAAAATTATGATATTGGGTGATGTATGCTCAAGTCACACATTAATGTTTTTGAAAAATGAATTTAACATTTTTTCCTTTTCCATTAGTAAAATAATTATTATCATTTTTTCATTTTAATGAAGTAATGACTTTTTACCATTTTAAATAATTTTAGTGACGAAAATAAAAAGTAAACAGATTACTTAATTTTAAACATAGGATTTAAAATATGAAAACTAGTTAATAAAATATAATTTCTTTCAGTATTATATGTAATTTTTAAAATCAATACAGTAATCTGTGTAAAACTAGTTTTTAAAAATAATGTTATAAATATTAATAAAATATATATTTAATATATATTGTTTAATTATTATAGAAAAATAAATTAATTTACAATTATTTTATTAAATTCATGGGTACTTAATTTTCCATGGAAAATAATTTTCACCATGAAAATTCATAATTTAATGGGGAGATAAAAAATTATTTTTTTTATTAAATATAAAAATTTCTGTTATTTTAAAAAATGGTTGGAATATACAATATATGTTGAAATAATATTTCAAAATAAAATATTTTTTTCTTAATTTGATTATTAAATTCATTAATAGTCCTAATATTATCTATGTTAATCATAAATTATCATAAAATCATTGATATTATATTTTTCAATAATAAAGAATTTTATGACTAAAAATTCAATATTATAAAAAATAATGATAATTTCACAATAAATGAGTTTTTATATTATATATTAAAACTTATGGATTATATTATATTATAAATATGATAATATTTTCTTATAAATATGTTACTGTTAAAATGAATAGTTTAAAAATTAATGCTTTTACTTAAAATACCCTTATAAAACAATTACACTTTTTGATATAAATTTATTTTTTTTATTTATTAGAATTTAAATGAGTTTTATTAAATAAATAAATATATTTTTGTGCTTATATAAAGAATTATTATCATTATTATGTTTATTTCAATTTAATTGATTAGATATGAATTCAATGCAATTATTAATTTATATTAAATGTTATTTTTTCTCAACTATCATTATAATTAACATTAATCCAGAATTATAAATATAATTCAAAAACCAATTCCATATAATATAAAAAATATGATTATAAACAATATTTGATACATTTAATCAATTTAATTTTCTGTTTTTAGGGAAATTAATCACAACCTTGGGGTAGGTAACCCATAGAAACACATTTGATAAAAAGTATACCATCTAAGAATAACTATTATGTATAGTAAAAAGTAATAAATTATATTGATGACAATGATATTTATAATATTACAATTAATTAAATAAGATTTATTTTATATTTAATTAATTATGTAATTTAATTTCCCATTGTGTAAATTTGAAAGACGGAAAATAGTTTTCAATAAATTTTACTTGGTTTTCAAAAAAGATATTCATGTGCTTTATAAATTGAAATATTTTTTTCAAATTCCTTATTTTACATTATAAATATCTATTATTTTTTAATAATGATTCCAAAATATTTATGTAATATAAAAGTGGACTTAATATAAGAAATGTGTATTTTATTATATTTCACCTAAAAATATTATTATTTTTAAAAAAATATTTCCTAGGCTAATTTAGTTGGGATTAATTAAAAAATTAATATTAATTATAAAATATCAAAAATATATGTTTTTGTATTTAAATATAAAAAAATAATTTAAATATAAAAAAAATAATTTAAAAAAAATTTATTTTATTTAAAAACCAATTTTTACCATTTACTAATTATAAATATTTACCTTCTAAAAATAGTAACTCTTAATTTTTGACCGTCTTATTGTTTATTATTAATTTATGAAAAATGTATTCTTAATAAATTTGTTGTTTTTTATATTGGATGTAGAGTATTAAACATGTTCTAATACATAATATTTATTTTAATTGATCCAAAATCATTGGTAGTTATTTGTAGTGATGAAATTAAATGTCCCATGATTTAGTAAAATAATGAGAGATATTAATACCTAATCTTGAAGATGAAAAGGCTGTAATTTTGGATCCATTTGTATGAACATTAGGGAATTTCATAGTCATTTTAAAATAATGATGCAAATTATTAGTTAGATATATAATTTTTTTTAGTGACATGGTATTCATATGAACATATCTACGTAAGCATTTTTAGATATTTGGAATGAAAAAAAATTCTAAATCATATATTTATCATCCCCATCAAAATTATAGATTTTATTAGGATACTATCTTATTACTATATTTTTCTGATGATTTTATCTCACAATAATAATATATTATATTCATCAATCAAAATTATGTATTTACAATATCTTTCACATGTACGTAACACAAGGGTCATACAATTTCATCTTAACCTACTGATTTAGGAACAAAATGGTGAGAATATATATTTATGACATAATTTATTGTGAAATAGGTACACTCTCTTGGACAATGTTTTGTCGTGAAATAAAAAATGTGAGGATGTTGTAAGGGAAATAAAGTATGTGATCAGACAAAGGTATCCTCAATGGATTGTATCAAAGACTCTGATTTTTTGAATGATGAATTATTATAATGGGAGAATAATATAGAATATATATATATTAATATATTTGTCATTAATTAAATTTCATGAACTTGATAGCTTACCTGGAACACAACAATGAGCATATGTGAAACATACTATATAATTGAAATATTATTTTTTAATGTTAAATGTATCATCCACATTTGGAGTGGAGGGTATAAATATTACTATTATATTTAGGAAATGTTAGTTTTTACACAAGTATAAAATGAATTATATTTTTATGAAAAGGTTAGAAATGAAATAAAATGAATTTGAAAGTAAACTGAGATGTTTTTTAGGAAAAACGTATTTTATGCATGCATTTAGTTTTTATATTAAAAAATTATGATATTGGCTACTAATGAATGGTTTTATTGAAATGTGTAGATTATATATCAAATTTATTATTTTAATATTCATCTGATAGGATTTTCTTAGTATTCAGAATGAATAAATATAGTGTTATGTTTAGAAATATGTATTTTTCTAAAAATTTGATTTATTGTGTATTTTGAATTTATTTAAAAATAAATTTTATAAAAATATAAATATTGAATTAGTTTTTCTTCCATATATTAGGAATCATAATATACAATTTTTTAATTATTTCAATTTTAATTTATTCGTTATCATAATTATCAAAGGAAATATTTCATTATTACGGTAAATGTATAAAGAAAAAAATTTCATGCTGTAGTGATAAGGGTTAAAATAAATTAAATTTTCATTAAAGGTTTATTTGATAAGTGTATTTACATGAAAATTTATAATATAACCAATTCTGGATTTCTGGGTTTCAACATGTAGATGAATATTAGATTATTTTATTTTAATAGTTTAAAATTTTAAAACTGTACCAATCACATCACATATGAAATTGATGTATTTATCAACTCTTATTAAAAGAAAATATTTCTTTATCAATCTCAATATCATACCAAATACTATCCAAAAATAATTATCAGTGCATTTTGGTTCTGTTCTCCCAAAAATAACCATAATATGAGCTATTTTTTATTATTCAAACGGGGGTACATTTAAAAGTGGTATATGGTCTTACTCATTATTTCTTGTTAATTTATTAATATACAACATTTTTTTTAAAACAATATTAATATGATTGATATAGTATGTCTAAAATAATTTTTTAAAAGTTCTATTTTTTTAAATCTCATACACATACATTATAAAATTTTAACATCTTTAATGCATATCTCGGGGCATCCACCTCGACAAAGAGATGTGAATCATTTTTCATTGACACATTAGAAGGATTATCATAAGGATATATTTAATTATTAAATAAAATAAATATGATATAATTATTTTTTAAAATGGTTAATTATTATGTATCATTCTATAATTACAACCATCGAAAAGAGGAAACAACACTCAAGTGTATGTATAGAATAACTTATCCATAATGTGATTTAATGTATTTTTCATTACCAAATTATATAAATGGTTATACAATTATATATATATAAATAATATGATACTTATTACAAGATTAATATTTTTTTCATAATAACAAATTTTCTAATTCTCATGTAATGAAACATTTCAGCAAAATGATTCATGTAAAACTGACCAGTTTTCACCTAAATGGTCATTTTATTTCTGATTTACTGATAAAAGTTGATTGTAGAATATAATATAATGGTTTATAATAAGATATATTGGAATATATTTATTGAATTAGCATATAATCAATCTATAATTATTATATTGGAATATAGAATTTGTTTAATAGAATACAAGACATGTTGTTATGGTTTACATTCCAATCACATTTTTTTCTCTAATTTCAATGATTTATTTCCATTGAGTAATATTTTAAATTATTTTTAATATGAAATAAACTCTTTTCAAATAATTTCATTATTCATAAAATTATTAATTAAATTTGTATTCTATCAATTTTTAGTTCAATATATAAATAACATATTTTTATTAAAATCCATCATTACTGACTCTCGTAAAAAAACAATTTTGTCCATGTATATGTTAACTAAAATAGATTCATTAATGTTTTTAAATAATTAACTGATTATTTAAATTCATATTAACCCATATTTTTCATACCTTAGAATTGTATTAAAAATAAAATTTTAATATGTATTTCCTGGAGGTTATTTATATCTTTTTAAAATGGGTTCAATGGAACCACAGATTTTAAAAAAAATATAGGAATGAATTTTTACACCAACCAAAATATATATTTTTTTTCATTTAATCATCTCTTAAATGATTTATTTGTTAAAATATATGAAAATAATTTTTTTAATTTATTTCTAATTTTTTATATTTAATTATTCTTAAAATTTTATTATTTTATTAATATCCAATAAATGATCAAATTTTATATTAGAGGAATTATTTTATCTAGGTATGAATTGTTACACTTCATTGTTGATATGATCACATGACCAAATCAAAATTAATTTTCTATGTGAATTTTGATGGTGATTAATAATGAATGATTCCATGAAACTTGCTTTTTCCAAATGTTTAGTTATTTTATGGTAAAATATTTTGTGAAACACGTTTCATTTCAAAGGGTTTTGTTATGAAGAAGTGATGAAATTTTTATGAATCAAATTTCCTTTATTTGTGTTATTCTATAATGAAATTATGATTTTTTTACGTTTTGGTACACATATTAATGGATTTCATTATTTCATGAATTATCCCAGAATCACTTATCCCTTCTCTATATTGCATAACAATTGATTTATCAGGTGATAATAGGACATCAATGTATAGTGATCCCTGTTTAGTAAGGGGATATGTCCATTATTATTATCCTTATAAGAACATAAAAAATTAAAATTATTTACTAAAGAGTGATACCAATCAACTATGATAGCCTTTTTAGTGATCCTAGAATTATGATGTCATTTAATATGTTTATATTTATTCCATAAACATATGACTTATTATTATGATATGATATCATGAATCATGATTGATTATTTATAATACCTCATTCTTATAAACATTTTATTTTAATATCAAACATCATTATTACATGATTCATTATAAATATCCACGATATATTTTGAATGAAATGTATGTGTTATTATCAAGGTCACATTCCCATATTATATTATATTATTCTCACTTATGATCATTTAATGAAATATCATATTAATTCTCACAAATTCATAGCTGTTTCCCCAATTTTTGATGATTTGTTCATATGAGGGTAATCATATGACATGTAATGATTGATAAAAACTTGTTATGAAAGATAAATTTTGTTTAATATTTCCACAGACAAAGAATAGTGATGAACATAGATTCCTAATTTTTTCAATTCATACCATTTTAGTGTTATTTCCTAAATATATATATATTTTTATATAAGAAGTTATAGTTTTTATTCAAAATCCTAATTATGATATAAAATTTTAGGACGGAAATGTATTGGAACACAGTCAATGATGTATATAATGGTAAATAGGATAATTTACCTAAAAATAATGGAACAATATAAGATTTGCGGTGATTAATAAATATATTATTCATAACAAGTCATCTTAGGTTATAAAAAACCATTGTAAAATGTTTAATTTCCAAAAAACCCACCAAATGGGAAAATGTTGTTTAATCGTTGTTTATCATCTCATTGTCCTAGAGTAAAGAAGATTTAACATAAAATGTGATATTAAAATCCTACCTAATATACCATCTAAAATGGTAAACAAATCGATCACCCATAGGCCAAAATTATTTTTCTATTCTCAAGGGTTATGATAATTTATTTGGAATGAAAAAAATAAAATGTAGACATTATACCAATCAATATAAAAGAGTATAATAATCCACAATAAACTAAATAAACATCATATGATAAATAAATCAAACAAATCTTCTTTGATTCTAGGAGATGAAATGAACACCAATAGCATAACAGAACTACCACAAACAAGAACCAAATTGGATAGGTACACCCAACTATTCCCATAATTCAGTCAACCAAAAAAAATTAAATTTCACAATTTATGTTGAATGTAATAATAACCAACTATAAGAACAAAAAAGTTTTAAACACCAGACGATACATTTTTTTTGTAATCTGTAGAGCCTATTTTGAGGTCACCATATTTTTATAACATTTCATCAGTAGGTATCAGAAGAACTAAAAAAGATATTACATAATGGGAGAACCCGGATTAACATTATAATAAAGGAATCTAAGGCCATAATGTTCTTTTTATAATAATATTGGAAATTATGGAAAACCATAAAAAATTTAAAAATTAATTATAAAATAAAGATGAGAATATGAAACATTAAAATTTTAAAATAAATATATTTCTAGAAAATATCTTGAAACCATTTGAAATAAAAAAAATGAAACCAATTAATAAAATGAAATAAATTTATGCATATATCAAATGTTTTATAAATGTAAATAGAATAGTTTTTGGTTTCATAATCTCAGTATGACGACTAATAAAAAATGGTAATCAATCATGAAAGGTAACTATAGAAATATGTAGTGACATTGATCAATATAATGTGTCATGTTTTCAGTATAAGTATTTAATGGTTATCAAATTAATATAATAGTGAGTCCACCATAGGAAATAATCAATAAAAGCATTGCTTCTCTCAAGGATTTGACCATGTCTCACCTATATGAAGAAAACTATGCCCATGAACACCCACATTCCCGAAAAGTTTCTATACAATGAAACTATAATTTTTCAAATATATCATCTAGTTTGTTTCTGAATAAACTATTAAAGAATTTATATAGTTTATATCATCTAACAAACTAGGTTCCCATGAAAAAAACAGTTCTCTGAGATAATATTGTTTTAAGGATTACAGAGTGTAACCTCCTAAGATCAACATTGACTCATGCACTAAAAGTTTCATCTCATTTTCATATCACATGTCACTTTATAAAAGTATACACCAATTTCAATATTTTTTCTTTCATTACCCCCAAATTTGATATACATGAATAAAATAAGGCAAAAAAATTATTATCAGTATATACGACCACCATAATGTGAAAACTTCTCTATTAAGTAACATTGACTAAATTAAAAAACAATTTTTTAGAATGAATATCAAATTGGAAAATCATACTCACTATCTTTAAAAAATAATGATTAATATTTCATTTGAGGAATTAATCAAAAAATTATTTTTAAATCCAACCTTTATATTTTGAGGAATTTTAATAATTTATAAAAAATTTAATATATATCAAAACAATGAACACTATATTTCCAAGGAAAAAAATCACTTCATTCAAATTATAAAATAAATACAATTTTATAATAATGTGGAAAAATATTTAATTATGTATTTTCTTTATTTCATAAATTCATTCATTTGAAAAATTTTGAAACAACTCAAAATAATAAAATATTTCAATCAAATATACCCAATTCAATTTAGAAATTAATTCACAGTACAAGAACACAGATTAATTTTAACCTTATTTAATCTCCATAAAGGGAAATCATAAAAAATAGAAAATTAAAAATATTTTAAAATATGATATGAATCATCCTCACAAAAATTCTATATAATCCAAATTCAGTTTTTAGGGAAGTGGATTACATAAGCTATCACTAATAATTTCAAGGTCAACATTAAATGAATATTCATTCGAAAATTAGGAATTATTATCTATAAATTTTAAATCAATATGAATTAAAAGATGATTTAATATCATATAAACACTTACTTGGATTTTCAAATGTAGAATATAAAATTAATAAAATAGATGTGTTGCTTCAGTTTCAATAACCCTATAAAGAATCTGGGTTCTCAAGAGAAGTAAAAAAGAGATATTAAATCCATAGTTCCACATCAAACACCCTAGATACAACTAATAATAATGATTTCATAGAATATATGAAGAATAAATCTAGAGAATAAAATACCTCCCAAATTCAAATGAATCTGATCATTAATTCAATCGTCTAGGTGATGAGTTTGGCAGATCCAAAATGAATCAAGATATATCAAAAATTAAAATGAATCATGTTATTATCAAATGAGATTATTATGTGGTCTGATACATGGTTCAGGGTTGTTGATTTATGATTTTAAATGTATTAAATTCTTTTCACATGGTCTCTTATTCTAAAATCATAATAATTTTATGGAAAGACTGTGTTTAACATTGTACAAAATTTCCATCACTAAGACTAAATGTACCACAACATATTATTATATGATGACCATATTAAATATTTATATTTAAAGGAATGAATATGATTTACCGAATTATTAAATATATACTGTTCTTAATTCAATTATAATATTTTTATTAAATCATATGTAATAATCCCTTATTTTTATGTTTGTCAATTTTATTCAAAAATAATAAATTTTAAAAAATGGGTTTTATTAATTATTTTGGGAAGATATATAAATTAATATATTCACCTTTTTTAAAAAATATTAGTTTATAAGTATATAATTTTTTATTTTAAAATATAAAAAATATATTTGGGTAAAATTTTGATATTTTACCTCAAATAATGAATTTTTAATAAATAATGAAAAATACAAATTTTTTTTGAAAAAATTTGTTTTCTATTAATGTGTGTATAACGTAAAATTATATTTCATATTATTTTAAAAATTTAAATATTTTCTTTTTAATAAAAAATATTTTAATAATTTAGTTTATAATAATTATATAGATTAATTTAGTATAAAAAATTCATTTAAAATGGAATTTTTCTAAAGAAACTTTCATCACAATTGGGTTATTTAATTTTACATTTGAGCTTTCAAAATTATATATTTTGAATTTCAAAAAATTTAATTATTATTTAGAATCACTATATCCATATATAGTGAATTCGTTGATTTATAAAAAAATATTAAATTTTTTTTATTAAATTATCTACTATTGTATAATGTAATTCGAGTAATTTAGATTAAAAACATATTAGATAGACTAAAAACATGACCCAATAACATTTCTAAATTTTTTTGGTCTATTATATATCATCAATAATAATATAAAAACTTATATATTGTTTTTATAAATTTTGACATTGTTTTTACATTTATAATAATTATGTGAATTTAATGTGAAAAATATCACAACATTTTTTTCCATAACCATAATATTTTTAATAATGGAATAAAAAAGTATATTTTCATTTATAAATAATCATATGATATATAAATTTTAAGTGTTTTATCTTTGATTTTTAAAATTTTAGTGATGAAATAAACTCCTTAATAGTTCACACATTGTTCATTTAGTAATTATTCAATTAATATAAATTATCTTAAATGACCTAAAAATAATAAAATGAAAATAATTTTGATGAATTATTATGATCCATGCATTTTTATATAATTAACATGATATATATGATTTAATTAATTATATCAAAATTCCATTTCATTACTATTGTTCTTATAGTAAAAGAAAAATAATATTTCATAAATTGATTTAAATTTTATTTTATAATAAATAATATTTTTAAAAAATATTTAATATTCAGAAATAATAATATTAGAAAAAATATAATGGTATATTTTTTTTAAATCCTAAATTTATTTTTTATTAATTTTGATTTTTTTAATTTTATAAACTCCTCATGAGTAAAAAACATTAATATCACTGTAATTTTTAGAAGGGTTAACGAAAGGTTAAAATGTTATGGTTAAAAATATTAACTAAACATGTCTGAGTTTTAATTTTCTGTTGATTTATACACATAATGATATTATTTTATAAATGTATTGGTCATGTTTTGGGATTAATTCCAATCTTGGATGGATTATGTGGTAAGGAAATCGAAGTAGTACGAAGAATATAAATGATTCTTAATAAATCATTTCAAATAAATTTCTTCTTACAAAACATTCAAATCATGTCAACCAATTATTAAACTACAATATAATCCTCATAAATATTATATTGTGTATTTTTTTGGAGTAACCTATTTCCAACTCTAACATCTATCAAATGGTAATGAAACTCACCATTCATGTGTACGGAGGACTACAACCTCAGGGACTTATGTAATTTTTTTCCTTCACCACCTATCCCAAATGGTAATAATTATAGATTACATACATATATATATATATATATTATTTTCATGAAATATATATCATTCAATAAATATAATATGAAAAAATATACATTTTCTTTCACTGTAAAATTATAATTTTAACCGTACATGCGGACTACCACTCCAAAAAGAATTGATTCGTCTTCATTATAAAACCACATTTATTATACATATAAATATATTTAATGATATATATTTCCATTTGTGTTATTATGATCAGTTTTAAAGAAAAAAAATTGTGAGTGATCCATTTTGATTATTAAAAAACAAAAATGGTATACATGCTAACTTATGTCCTACCATTTCCTTGATTGTATCATTGATAATATTTTATAAAAACAATTATATGAATGGTAATAAATTCAATTTTTCATTTAATTTTTTAATTATATAATTAATAGTATTCTGTATATAATGTAATAATTAACCCTTCGATAATGGATGACACACTGAATCTGTTTTCATATTATAGACTGAACATTCTTAAGTTACTTGACACGAATTTAACAGATTGTATAATTAACTATGTCAATATATTTAATGAAATAATTCATTTATGGTTAATAAAAATATAGAGTTGAATTATATTATTAAATTAATCAAATGATATCATTTTGTTTTAAAGGAGTTAGGGGATATATGTCACATGATTGGGCATTAGGCAAATGATTTCATCTCAATTTCCCTTTATCAAGGAATATTTAAATATTATGCATCTAATTTATATTATATAGTGTATATAGATCACCCATTAAAACATATTTCATGAATCCTTAATAATTATTTTTTTTATATTTCAAAATTTGAAAAACCTCAACCTTGAACGTTTTCTTTGAATGTTACCCTATATTAAAAAAATGTTAACTCAACTTATATATATTTGGATTAATATCATCATCATTGGGTTTGTCATACCATTTTTATGTGTGAATTGATAAAAAAATTTATAATTACCTATTTAAACAAGTGTGTTTTGGATTTATATTCGGAACACATATTTTATTCATTGAAAATTTTTCAATTATATGATTTTTTCTTTTAATGATTATTTGTTTCGTTTTTTTATATGGAATTTTTTAATGAAATGAAACTATGATATTTATTGATGTCTATATACATAAAATTGGGATGATATATCATTAATATCTTTATATTTAGGATATTTATTGTTTAAAATTATGCTACATCTTCATGGGGCTTACAATTAAACAGAAACCAATGTGGAAAAGAATTTATATTACGATCTCCATATCTTTTTGTGATACTTTTCAAGGATATATGGGGGAAATATCATGATATTATTTTCCATAACCATATATATTTTTGTCTACTATGATTTAGATTGTGTTTTAAATTTTAATGTCCCATTACATCCCATTTTGATTTGCAAAATATCATGAAAGTTGTTTTTAATTGATATTATTCTTATTTATTCTTTTAGATTGTGAATATTTCTCTTCCATATACATGATTTGTAAAATTTTATTAAAATTCTATTATATAATAATTTATTATTTTATAAATATATTTGATATTATATTTGAAACTAATTTAAAATAATAATCAGATATAATTTAGTTAATGTTTACATAATGTTTCACTTAAAATTCCCCTGATTGAAATATTTGAAAAGATTTATTTTTTTATCATTTACAAGATTAGTTTATTTCACCCCTACATGACTGAATGTTTACAAATTTCAAAATTATAATATTCTATGGTTAAATTTATATAAATTTATTTGATAAATATTTTATGAATTATTAGTTTAGAAAATATGTATTCAAATTGAAAATGAAATTTTACTCAAGAATGTTCATCATATTATTTTAACAAAATATCCATTCTTCACTGTTATAAACATTTGATTTTAATTTTCCTATATTGGGGATTGTTTTTATTCATAACGTCTTCATTCCTTATAAATGTTTATTATGATTTTCTGAATGAAAATTTCATGGAACCCATTTCATTTACATGTCTTAATCAGGTTATGAATATAATAATTGAAGATACTATAATATTTATGATTAAATACAATATTTATGTAGATTATTTTTTTCATACTTCATTGGAATAATAATAACATATGGGTGGTCCCATTATAAATAAATGATGGATGGTTAAATTATATCAAAGGATGGGTGGGTCAATGATCTCCATCCAATTCATGGTGTATGGAAGTTTATTGTACGGTTATTAAATATGTAAGAGTTATAATAAGAGTGATATAGAAATGAAATCCCATGTTACCAAAATATTTTATATTTTATTTATATTGATTTTTTTTGATACCATGTTATTTATTAGCATTCGATATTGATCTTTTAATTAATGTAACATATATTCCACTTATTATGGGTGAATAGATATTGGGTTTTAGGATTCTTTTGACTAAAATCAATATCCAAAGGCTTAATAATTTTGAATGTAATTACTGATTACTTTGTTTTATCTTTATTCATTATTACATAATTGATGAACTTGAAATTTATTCATATAAAGTAAATTATTCTATGATCGATCATAATGATTATGTAATAAATATTTTCTTCCCATATTACGCTCTCGAATGAAATTCAAATGTTCTTGTTTATGTTTAACCATTCTAATAATTTTATGTTACCATTGTTATATTTTTTTTTCCCAATTATATGAACAATAACGATGAATTTTTTTATTCAAATAATGTTTCATATTTGAATAACCTTGTTGGGGATATTGGGGTCTTAATAAAGAATATAAAAATATTGGAAAAGAGTAAAAATACTCTCTAGAAGTCATCAGTATTGTTTATGTAATATTTTATATTATTTCTATAACATACTCAACCTTGAATGTACATGGTTATATAATTGAACCAATATTAAGATTTTAAGTATTTTTTTTGGGTGGAATACATTTGCTCACATTTGTATTTTTTTCATTTCCTAAAATGAATAGTTTCTCTTTTAGCATTAGATTTGGAAGGGAAATTTCAGGTCCATTAAAGTTAGAATCGACATAGGATTTTGATAATATTGGATATTATGATGTTTTTATGTGATATTAAGATAATATATGTGGATAAATTAAGCGGTCTATATGATTTATTGTGATGAAAATATCAATGTCTAACAAAAAATTATTTAGGGATATGGTAAGGTCACTTTTTGGTCAGTAGTGAGATTTTATGAGATTTTTTTATTTGGTATATGTTGGCCTATGTATTAACATGAATTCTTAATTATAAAATGTATATTAATTTATTTTAGAGGATAGAAAAATGGTATGTGATAACATTTTGGGTTATAACATTCTATTATGCTATTATTTGTGATAAAGGACCCTTATTTATAGAAAATGAAAGAATAAAATTGAGATTAAGTGATTTAGAAGTTCCCCCTTTTTTATAAATTTAAAATAAATTTTTTTCTTTTAATTTTAAATAAATTATAATTTTATCTGGATTAATATTTGATTAAATCTATTTGATTTTTTTGGTTTTTAGATTAGTAAGTAATATTTTAAATAATTCCAATGATCATTATTTATTGAGTGAAATAGTACCAACATAGGGTTTTATGTTTAATTTTATAGATTAATGTTATATTAATTTTTCCAATGGTTTAATAAAATTGGGAATTATCATATCTCGTTCAAACTATTTTGGTTCTGGAAAATTTCTAAATATATGTGAAATTTCTTCTTAATTATTTCTTATAATTATAATATCTGTTTGAAGTTTACTCATGTTCTTTAGGATGGATAAAAATACATATAAGACTCAATTATTAGATAAAAAGCAAGACTCTGGAAGAAGTTTATTAATGAATGAAAATATTCCTATCAAATAATTTAATTTATTTATAGTTTTTTCTTGTATTATAATTAATTCCTCAACACTAAGGAATAGGGTCTCCAACAAAATTGTTATCATATTACCTTCATTTTTAATAAATTAATAATATTTTCAATCCAATTTTTATTATAATGTTGTCGTCATAATATTTCTCAGGATTATTAAATTCCATGAAATAAATGTCCTCGATCAGTCTCCACCAATTCATGGAATTTAATATATTCTAATACGTCCTAGTTTTCACATAATAACAATATTGTCCTATATAGAAAACATGTTATGTATTTTTCATAATTACTATCATACATCACATTCCCTCTTATCAATAGGAATTTTTACTATATTTTACAATAATGGATTTCAATAATGATATTATCAAATTTACAACCATTGATTATCAATCCCAAAATAATATTTAATGGGTGATATTTATTAAACATGGGAGAATATAAAATGAAAATATTTTTAATGAAGGACTATGCTCAGTAATATACAACATATGAATCATTGAAATTAATTGAACGAAGAAATATCAATAAATGTATTTGATAACATATCCATTCAACTTCGAAAGACATTTTATTATTCAAAAATATGATTTCCTCATATATGTGTTCATTAATATTCATGAGAATGCATTACCAACAATTCTTGGATAATTTATAAATTTTATTAGTAAAAATGGTTCTATGCATGGTTGGACCAAGATGAGGGTAAACTATTAACCTAGACGAGCTAATTGTGGATCCCAAGAAGATTGGCATACATAGATAGAATATGATTTGAGTAACCATGCACAAAAAATCCAGAAATCATATTACCATAGGCAGTGAGGTCTGCACGGTTTACGCATGGTTAACCTAACCATGCACAACTAAAATAGAAAATTGTGTGGGAGTGTTTATAATTTCATGAAAACTATTTTTATAATCCCCCAAACCACTAAAAACCACTTATTTGAGCCTTGCTTAGGGATACTCTTTTTTCAGCGATTCCAGATCATTCTAGAGGGGATTCTACATCATACGTCCTTGGTTAATCATGATTCAAAATCCAAATTGATGACTCGCTCTTCTCCCGGTATATGGATCTCATCCCGATGGATATTCTTTTCATTGTTATCCCTTCATTGGTATTTTGGGGGAGTTTATCCTATATTTTGATGATATAAACAATTATGGTGAGTCATCGATCTAAGCTTGTAGAACCAGATCTGTATAACCTTTATCATTATTAATGAAATTAGATCCATAACATAGATCTACATGATTGTAGTGCTTTGATTTTGGGAATTTAAATTAAATTAAAATCCATAAATGAGATGAGGTAGATGGTCTAAAATCATATAACAATATTCATCAATTTGATGCGTGTATGCATTATTATAGAATTATGAGCATTATTTTTCAATTTAAATGATAAAATAGTGTTAATTAGGTTGACCAATGGATTTATTAATGAATTTTGAATTAATTGATTTATTTGAGAATTGATCATGATATTTTGGGGAAACACTACTAGGAAATAAATTTTTTTGTTATTCACTATGTGAGTTAGGGGTTGTGATCAATATTATTTATCATTGGATTAATTAAGTGATATTGAAGTGGCTATATTAAGATATTTAAACAACAATTAATTATATGTATTAATATTGTGATTTAGATTGTTAATTTTGGAATTAATTATAATGATTTAAGATTTAGAGTGTGATTTTTAATTATAGAGAAATTAATTATGGGTTATGAATTGTGTTTTTGATTAATTAATCATCAAATTAATTAATAGATTGACGTACATAATTAATTGGGATGTTAATTAATAATATTTATGTACAAAACTAATTTTTTAATTAGGAATGGTTCTAGAGAAATTATTAATTGATGAATAAATTTTATGTGATAGAATGTGAAACTAGACATTCAGATGAGAAGTATAAATTTTAACATGGTCATTGTACAAGTAATTAATGGAATGGGAACATGGTCATTCAAATGAAAAGTATAAATGTTAACATTGAAATTCTATATATGTGTAATGAAATGGTAACATGGTCATACAGTTATTGAAGTAAGAATGTAAACATGGTCATCTTACATGTGAACTAGTTATTGGTATCTTTGGAATTTGTGCATAAACCAAAAGAATTATAATAATGGAACTTCATATTATGGACCCACATGAGAATACTTCTTCTCTAGCATGAGTTAGATTAGATAGTGAGATATAATATCCTATTTTAATACTCAAAGCTTCAACATGAGTCAAAAAAAGTCTTAAGGTATGATATTACCTAGGAATCATTTTGGTTTCCAGCTCAAGCCAACTCTAGTATTGTGGTACTCGTATCCTCGGAAACCCTAGATTTAAGAGGTGATTAAATTAAGAATAGATGATAATGTGATAACCATTTTTTATATTATGTATATTTATTTATAGAATTTCAAACTCTATATTTTTATTTGAATTATTTTAGATTCATTTGGGGAGCCTAATGAATTTTACTCATAACCTACACGGGCTACCTTATTATTATTTGAATAATCATTGCATCTGCATGACAGGTTGTGGACAAATTCAATGTGTTAGATTTCTAATTTGAATAGGATCTTGGATGTGGGAACCAGACATGGTTCAGGACACACTTGGGAGTCAATAGTGTCTACATATATATATTGTTTTATTGTAGGCACTTGGAAACTTATATCGACATAGAATCTTTTCCCATTTAGTTGAATATTGTATTTTTTTTGTTTTCATAGTATATTTGAATTAATCTAGTTATATATTTGTATGCATTTGATTATATATTTCAACTAGTGTTTTACTTTGATAAAAGGGTTATAGTCTACGCATGACTAACATACCATACAATCACTTCTAATTGGATTCCTTTAGTGTACAGTTTGGCACGCTTGAGGTCATGTGGTGAACCATGTTAGGGCACCATTATGTGGCAGCTGGAATAGGACATTAAAAATTGTCATTTGAGGAATTATTTTCTAATTCTATTGAATTACTATTTGGATAATTTAAAAAAAGAGACTAGGTAGAGTTGGGGTTTGGTAAAGAGAACATAAATGTTATTATAAAACAAATTCATGGGGGAAAACACAAGTACCCAGGGTGGTATTGTGGATATTGTAATTTTTTTTCAAGGTGGATTGTTTTATTACATCGTATGATGCAGTTGTTGTGTGATGTGATTGTTGTTTTTGAGAATTTTTGAGTATTGATTCATGGACCAATATGACAGAAGAGTTTAGTTTGCATGAATCAATTTAGGTAGTCATGGATATTATGACGTGCATCATTTTTTGAACACACATAAAAATTGGTTATGAGTATTTTTTTGAAGTCAAACAATTTTCCTTAATTGTGATATATTAATTAAAAAAGAAAATGAACCTAACATGAATTGAAAAAGGTTTTAAAATGGTTGTGAAATGATAATTATTGGGTTTCTATGTGAGAAAATTTATTATGATAGAGTGTTTACCCTTTTTAAACAAAATATATGGGTAGGTTAGTAAAGGGTGGAGATATGTACATAGTTCGATAGAGTGCTAAGTTTTTGTTGAGAAGTTATTTTGTGACCTACTATGATTATTTAGACTTACATAAATCTCATAAGGTTGTGTTATGAGTCCTAATATGTGTTTTTCGCATTGTAGGTATTATTTACCCATTACTCTTGTTGATGGGATGAATGAGGGGCATGGCTAGGAATGACCATCAAGACTAATAACATGAGTCATTTATTGATCAAGATAAATATAAAGAGAAGATTTTATAGTAGAACTTTTCCTATTTTATGCAAATCGTGGAAAGATACCCCCAGGCAGGTTGTGAACAACATTTCTGAGTTGACACGGGAGTTTCAGTTGCAACACCATCAGTCATTTACTAGGATGGTGGACCCAGAGGTGATGAATTCTAGTTTGAGTCTATCGATTTGATATGTGACCATTTGTAAATTATTGATGATGGGAGGGTTACATTAGTTTTTAATATGATATGAGGATATGCAAATCACTAGTGGGACATTTAGGTGCAAACTACATATGTGAATGTTTTTCCATTGAAGGACATCATGGAGATGTTGTTTAGAACATATATCCAGAGACTCTGGAAAAATAGAAAGAATTTGAGTTCATGTGGCTAACACAGTGGAGAATGCCTATAATTGACTATGTAGGATGCTTCATAAATCTATTGAGTTTTGTACCAGTGTTTGTAGAAGTTGATACAAGTGCAACAAAAAGATTTTAGGATGGAATTTAGTACGAAATTGCGTCCCATGTTTAAAAAAAATTATTAAAAAGGATATATGAAGTATTGGAACATGCGCTTATAACTGAACGTAATATGAAGAAGTCTTCTGGTGGTGCATCTTTTTTTTCTATTGGATTGTATGTAGCTTTGACTTATTGCGTGTCGGAAGCGATGTATTTGTAACTTTATCTAGGGCAGTGGGAAACAAAGTGTATAGGGGAAAACGTTAGTTACTCATGACCTTTCTAGAGTGATCTTCCATCGGTGTGGTAGGTAGATACACTATCGATGACATTCCCCCGAGCACCATTACAGTGACGGTCCAGCGGAATGATGGGACATTTACATAAGTTATTTAGATTGAAGCGATAGACTGGTATTGATGGAGCGGTTGGGTAGATCACTATATTTGATGACTATCATATTCAACTTATCTTACTAGATTTTAGAGATATACTTGATGAGTGGGTAGAGGGAGTAAACATTGTGCCTCAAGTCTAAAGTTCCCACCATAGAAGACGGTTACTACTCAGGGGCGTTAGAAAACACCATAGGGATGGGGGAATTTAAGTTACATGTGATGTAACCCACACCTGTGGAGATCGAGTCTGGTAAAATGATAGTTAAAGGTACTATTTTAGTATCTTCTACTTTATCATGTTATTTATTTTATACAAGTTCCTCCAATTTCATTATATCTGGAAAAAAATTTAAATGGTTTGAACCATCAGGTGGAGATCATGAGAGGAGTTAGGAAGATCGATACATAGTTGGGAACACTATCTTGATATATCTATTAATGAAAGGGATTCTCACTTGAGATCATGGAATGACATTTTCTATGGGATATCTATATTTTTGATATGATAGGATTTGAACTACCTTTTTATATGGACTGGAATGTTTCATTCTGATCCCACATAAACGGTTACCATAGGAGACATAACTTTATGTCTCCTATGTGTGAAAATTATACTCATAGAGGAGAGTGGGATATCTTAGCAGGCTAAGAAGGTCAATTACCCCACAACATGATGAGCTCACAATATAGGCTTCTAGTAATTTTATGGATAATTAATGTATTAAGTAAGATGCTATTCCACAGATTGTGTTGTTGTTTTAGGATGTATTCCATGAATATTTCATAGTCATTCTACTTAAGAGTGAGGTGGATGTAAGTATTGAACTCGTTCTAGGTGTTGAACAAGTTTTTATTACACTATAAAAAATGGATTCAACTGATCTTCAAGAGATCATAAATCAACTAGAGTAATTAAAGAAAAATGGTTTAACAATCCTCGTACATCACCTTGGGGTTCTCCAGTGTTGTTTTTGAATAAGGAATAAGGGACTCTACATGTTTTTCTTTTTTAATGGAAGTTAAACTAAATGACATAGATGAACTAGTATCCCTTTCAATATATAGATTCTATATTTCAGTAGTTGAGAAGAGTTTTCATATTCTCGATGATCGACATGAGTTTAGGGTATCATCAAGTGACAGTATGAACTTTATATATATAGAGGGTAGATTTCATGATAAAGTATAACGTTTATAAGTTTTTTATAATGCCTTCTGGGATGAAAATAATTCTAGAAATTTGTATGGCCATAATGAATAAAAATTATCATCTATTTCAGGATCCGTTTTTTGTTGTATTCGTTGAAAAAAATAATAGTATACTCCAGGACCAACTAAAATCAATCTCAACATATTTCCATTATCCTAAGTACAATAAGAGAGCATCAGCTACAGAAAAATACAACTAAGTGTCAGTTTTTCATTGACTAGGTAAACTTCAAGAGGCACATCATCTCAAAGAAGGTTTGTTTGTGGACCAAGGGAAGGTTTAGGCTATATTATATTTGTAAAATTCCATGAATTTTTTTGATATACATATATTTCTATGGTTGACTAAATATTTTCTGAGGATCATTGATGAATTTTCTCATTTGGCAGTACAGCTTTCAGGCTTGACCAAGAAGGGGATTATGTTTTATTGTTTGAACGAACATGAAGAGGCATTCTTGGAGTTGTTTAGGCGCATTAAATTATCACTAATCCTGATCCTACCATATCCAGGTGAAGTCTATACTATGTATAATGATGAATTTTAGATTGTAATTGGAGTAGTGTCGATGCTGGGAGATAGAGTTTTGGCGTATAGGTCTATGTAATTGAGACCACAAGGACAAAAATACCATACAGTTGAGACTGATTTAGAATCAGTGGTTTAATATCCTATGTGATATAAATAAAATATCTTTGGGAAATAAATTATAGTTTATACAGATCAGAAGATCTAGAAGTATACATTTTCACACTTTGACTTTCATCTTGAGCATTATATATTGATAGAGTATATGTTGTCTTATGATGTTGATCTAAATATATATCCGTGAAAAGAAAATGTGTTTTTGATACCTTGATTAGGAAAAATCAGTCTCATATGGTTTATGAGTTGAGCTTAGAGTGGATGAAAATGACCTTACTAGCTGAAATTAATGTGTTGTTTCAGAAGATCCATGATAATATGAGTTTTCTTTTATTTTCATTGGAGTCTAAATTTTAGAGATAGATCAGGGATATATACCCTGAAGATATAGATTGATTATTCATTAGGGAAAGATTTAATGGTTGGAGTAAACCTTTGGACTGGTTGATTTGAGAGGATGATATCGTCTATGTGTAGAATCGAGTTTTTGTACCAATGAGGATAGGAGAGGAGCTCATGTGATAATTTCTTGCATCAAAGTGGGTGGTTTATCTAGGTGTAACAAAAAATGATTCATGTCCAACGATGACAATTTTTATGGCCATGAATGAAAAATAAGGGTGTTGGGTTTGTGACATGTCTGTTTACATATTAGCAGGTGAAGGTAGTGATTCAATGACCTAGAGGATTATTACAACCATTCCCTTATCTAGAATGAATGTTGAAAGACATATAAATTGATTTATTTGATGTTTATTTGAAATATGAATAGGAAGAATGAATCTATTTGGTTCATTGGGGACCATATGACAATGGTCTCACATTTCCTTCATATAAGGGAACTATTTTACTAGACCAGTTGGGAGAACTTTATGTTCAAGAGATAGTCATCCTAAAAGGTGTGCCAGTGACTATATCTTTAGAATATGATTTACGCATTACCTCTTTTTTCTTGAAGTTCATGTAGAATGTGCTTGGTATATATGTATCTTTGAGTATTTCATTCAACCCATTGAAATATGGGTATTCGGAGAATACTATATAGTTTCCTCAGAAAATTCTATGAGCATGTGTTCTAGATAATGGTGTGTCATGTGAGAAAATCTTGACTACAGTAGATTTTTCCTATATAAAATTTATCAAGAAACAATATAGATGTCACCATACTACTCTATTTATGGTAGACCACAAATATCAATGCTATGTAGGTTGAAGGATGGCGAGTGAGTGTTTTTGGGACCGAGTCACATATAGGAGACATTAGAGCAAGTACAACTGATTCTGAAACATATAGATACGACATAGAATAGAAAGAAATTTCATATTAATAGATGAGGATAACCCCTTCGTAGGCTGGGGTTGTGTTCTTTCAGGTGTCACCAAGGTTGCACCACTATAGGATATAGGGGAAGGGCATGTTGGTGCCAATTTTTGTTTGATCGTTTGAGGTTGTGGAGAGAATTTGGCCAGTGGTGTATCATTTGACAATTCAATAAGAATATAGTGAAATTCATGATGTCTTCTAAGTGTCACAACTATGGAACTACCACCCTTACCCTCCACATGTGATCAATGCAGATGAGGTTGCCCTGGAGATAGATGTGTCATTTGAGAAGCATCATAAACATGTCACATATCATAGTGAAAAGGTGTTGCAGGTAAATAATGTTCTTAGAGTGCGTATATTTTGGAATCATAAACTTGTGAAAGAAGAAACATGGGAATGCATGGAATATAAGGGGTATCAATGGATGGATATTATTGGCATGGAATGTTAGAATAGCATAGAAGACCAGATCCGGGATGAGCCGTTATATGGTTGGTAGATTGTATGATACTGACCATTTTAGGAGTTATCTTGGGCTTGAATTCAGATAATTTTAATTCTTTTTTAAGTAAATATGTTTGGATTTATGACTTAGGGTGTGTTTGTTAGGCTTTTTAAAAAAATAAGAAAATGGGGTTTGTTCACGGTTGGAATAATATTATGTTATATAGTACCCCCAGCCTAGCTGTCTATGTGAACCTAGGAAGAGTAGTTTACAAGACTGGCATGCGGTTTTCCTAACCATGTTCCAGTACCCAAGAAAAAATCTGTGTATTTTTTAATATCTTCAAAATTAGTTTAAAAATATGATAAACCCTTGAAAAACATTCTATTCAACCCCCTACATGGGGTTAAATGTTATTGGGTGATTCTTGAACATTCTGGAGGGGTTCCAAGCACATATGACCACATTTATTCAAGATTCAAATCCCAAATCGACAATCCTCTCTTTTCCTGGTAAGTGGATTTCATACCGATGCAAATCTCCTTCATTCTTCTTTATTCTTTGATATTTTCATGGATTTTATCCTTTTTTGTTGATTAAAACGTTTTATGTGATATCTTTGTCTATATCTATATTTAAATGATCCTAGTATATTTTATCTTTATTTAAGGATTTAGAACCAGAACTCAGATGTATGTTATTGTGCTTCTAGGATTTTTGGAACTTCTGTTGAATGAAAAAATGGTCAACTAATTAACATAGGTGGTCTAAAATCTAACTCCATTATTTTTGGATTTTTCCAATTTTTGAATGTTTTTTGATTTACTATCAATCGTTAGAAATGTAATTTATAAATTTGGATAATTAGTCTATCCAATTGATTCATTGAATAATTTTCTAATTAAATAATTGATTGGATAATTGATCATGATATTAAGGTGAAACCCTATTAGATAATCAATTTGGAAGTAATTGATTATGTGTGTTATAGGTTGTTATCATGATAATTAATCATGGTATTAATTATGAGATATTCAAGTTAATAGATTGATATAATTAAAATAATATTAATTACATGTCCTGATATTATTATTTAGAAAAGTTATTGTTGAATTAATTATGAATATTTGATATTTTTAGTGATATAATTAATTCTGGAAAAATTAATTGTCGGGTAGGAATTGTGATTTGGATTAATTATTTGTTCAATTAATTAATGTATTGAGGTAATTATTAAATTGGGTTGTAAATTAACAATATTTATTTACTTTTAAAAATGTTAAAGATGGAGTGCTTCTAGTGAATAATACATTTATGAATTAATTTTTTGTTAAATAAAGGGATGATGGTCATTCAAATGAGAACTAAAAATTCTAACATGTACATTTTACATGTAAGTAAAGAAATGAAAAAATGGTCATTCCAAAGAGATGTATAAATGGTTAAATGGTCATTGTACATACGAGTAATGTAATGGTAACATGTTCATTAGATTTTTGAGTATGATTGGTACAATGGTCATATTAGTTATGAACTAGTTATTGGTAAAAATGTAATTGGTCTGTAAAAATAACAGATTATAATAAAGGTACTCTGAGTTATGGCCTCACGTATGAATTATTCATCACCAATATGAGTCGAATCATATACTATGATATCATATCACATCATAATACTTTGAACTCATGCACGAGTCCAAATTATTGTTAGGATATGATATTACATCGGGATATCTTCAGGCTCCAACATGATCCAAAGATAGTACTAAGGTAAGAGAATCCCCAGGAGTCATGTAGTTAATATGTGATTAAATAAAGAACAAATTATGATGTGATAACATTTATTTATTGAAAATGGATATTTTTTGTATAATTGTATAATCTATCTTTGTACTGGAATTGATTTAGACATTGTTGGTGGTTTCCACCTATGTTATATTGACACTATACTCTGGCAGCCTGATCGGTATGTGAATAGAAACTACTATTGCAAGACAGGTTCTGGGAAATGGAACCATGATATATTTTTTTGGGGTTTGAACTGGGATGAAGTAACCGAACATGTGTGGGGACCTAATTCATATTTGATAATGTATTCATTTTTTCAGTTTGATTTTTGGCACTTTTTACACTTATATGAATATAACATGTTTTTCTTTTTTAGTTGAATGTTTTATTTTTTGTTTTGGTCATCATATGATATTGGATTTGTTATGGTTATGTATGCTTACACATTTGTTATATATTTATGATGGTGATTTATTCATATAAATGAGGGTATAGTTTCCCCATGACTGACTTACCAGACCCTCATTCTAATTCATCAGCCTCAAGATTATGGGGAGGTGCACTTGTGGTTTTGAGGTGAACATGATTGGGGAACCATTACATGGCTCATGGTATATGACTTTACATGTATACCCAAATGTTTCAGTTAGATATTTATTAGAAATTATATAATGAATCATTTAAATTTAAAGGAATCAATTTAGGAAAAACGGTTTTTTATCAAAGAAAACAGTTCCATTACTTCATTGTCTCTTTCAATTGAATATATTTGTTAAAATATAAAAAATATATATTTAATGAAAAAATATTTATTTTTCATATAAGCATATAAAATTTACGATTGAGTAAATGTTTTTGTGAAGTTTACTATAAAGTACAATATTTCTAGGAATCAAGAAAATTATTGAATATTTTTTGAAATGTGCATTTTTATGTTACTTTCAAAGTTATGATTTAATTAAAATTGGAATTCAAAGAAAAATATGGAAAAATATATTTAAAATTAACATATTTAGTTTTTCGGAATTAACACAATGTTATATTTCTAATTAAAAACATTCAAAATGTATGTGAATTTTGTCCTTGGAAACCTGCATCATAGTGGCATATATGAGAATTAAATTATATTGTATTCATACACATAAATAAATGGATTTTTAAAAAATTTATTCAATATTTTTAATGAGAATAATTTATTTTATCTAATATTGTTAACAAAATTTTATACAATTAATGAATTTAGTGTCATTAAATTTTAATTTTCACGATTAGTGTAAAAATGAATTGATGATGGGTGCAACTATGAAGGAAAGAGTTAGGAAGACTAATAAACTAATCTAATCACTATTAAATGGAAATATTTTAAAAATATAACCACTAAGGGATTATAATAACCTTTTTTGGATTTATTCATGATAAAAACATTAGTGTAATTTTGTTTTGTAAAAATATTTTTGTGTGTCCTATTTCATTCTTATAATAGTCTACCCCCTCTTTTCCCATTCTCAAAAAATATAAGACATTTATTTAAGACAATAAATTTCCCATTAACTATACTACTTCCCTAATCTCATACAATACGAATTTTTTTGGTGATTAACATATTCTATGAATGATTTTTCATGTAATCCTATATAGGCCACCAGAATAAGTTGTAATTTTCTTGAAAGATCATTTTTTTATTTCATATTTTTTCCAGTAAATATATTACTAAATAATTATAGAATAATAAAACTACTATATAAAATATAAATATATTTTATTGTGTAAATTTCATGACTTATATTCATCTTATCTTCTAAGAAACGGTAATGGATACTACTAAATGTGTGTACGAAAAACTATCACCTCATGAACCAATTTTATTTGGCATTTGTCCCCATATTTGAAGGATGAATATGATGATTGATTTAACAAATTTATATAAAATTGATTAAATTATCATAATAATATATATTTAATATCATATATACCTTTTTATATTCCATTACATTAAACATATGAAATGGTTGCTCATGTGTACAACTGACTATCACCTTCTAAAGTGATGTGCTTTATTCACTTATGGTTTATGTGAAATGTAATAATGATTTAATTATTTAATAGATGTTATATATAAGATTTGATATTAGTTAATTGGAATATATATATATAAACCACATTCGTACTCATTCACCAGTCAATGTAATGACATCCTCACTTGGGTATACGTACAACTTACCATCTCCATGAAGCAATGCGATTCAATTTCCTTGTCAAACATTAAAAAATGGTTATAATTTTTTTAATGATGTGATATGATAAATCTAAAATTTAAATCATTTAAAAAAATGTGAATTTATTTCTTATACTCAAAAATCATAACATTCAAGAAAAAATAAGGATGAGAAAACAAGTAAGATAACATCAGAAACAATGATAATTATGAATATTATTAAAAAATCCACTCATATAATGTTTTAAGAGGGTTATATATGAAATTATATGCATGTTTATTGTTCCATTATATATTAATAACATTCATAAAACATGTATACATGGGTATAAATCTTGATTGACTAAATTAAATCATGACGTAAGTGCATTTGTCACCATTTCCCTTGATTGAGGAATATTCAATTTTTCTAACTAATTTATTTAATATGGTTTATATAATTCCCATTTTACATATACTAGCATGAATCATTCATAATTAATTTTATTGAATTATTCACTTAGAAAAATTTCATATAATGTTATTTTACATGAAATTTTCAATGTGGAATAGACGTGCATAACTTAATATGGTTTTGATGGGTTATATTACTTATTAATTATTGTTTGATATTCTAGTATTGTATTTATAATTAATATCTACTATATTATGAAATATTTATAATTATTTATGAAAAATTATCATTTTATACACACAATATTATAATTGATAAATTTTCATTTCAACAATATGATATTTTTTGGAGATTTTTCCTCAAAATCCATTAAATGAAAATATATATTTCAATATGAACTTATCAACGTTCATGTAGTTTATATACTACAAAAATCTGTATTTAAAATTTAACAGTATTTATTTATTAGTAATAATGGGTCAATTAAATGTTACACAAATCATTTTTACAATGAATATTAATATTTCATAAAAGTTATAATATTTTTAATTTTTATGTTTAATTTGATGGTTATTTGAATAAATGGAGAATAAATAAATCAAAATTTTCTTTATTAAATGAATATATTTGGTCATAATGAATATAATACATTAATTAAGTTGATTATTTTATATATGAAGAATGATTTAGGTATTCCCTGAGGGCGGGGCCTATAATTATACATCGCATCGATGCATTGATGGGTCTCATGAGAAAATTTAGTTGAACAAATTAAATATATTTGTGGTAGTATTTTTAAACTATCTATATAATGGCCATGTTGGTAGAGGTATCCTAATGGTTGAGATAATTATGTACACTAATTAACCATTTTATTATTTAATTATTCAGTTATTATTATGCATGAATTTTTCATAGTTATATTTTCACATGAATTATTTTATTACGAATTTATTGATTAAATATATTATGTGTTTAGTTATTTACAATATTATATTTATTATTTGAAATAAAATTATGATATCCAGGTTATTGATCATATAATACTCATAGTTAGTAATTTACCTATCCATATTGATTAATCTATATTGATTTACGATAGAATATTTTTTACCTAACCTCTATTGATTTTTTATATCAATATTATTTACTTTACATTATATAAGTTATGAGGAATAAATCATTCGAGGAGTTTTCACGGATGTAATTATTTTTATGACTTATGATTTATTTTCTATTATCAATGTAAAATGGCTATCATGTATTTATATAGACCTAAAAGTTTTATAATCTAATAGCCACTTTGGGGCTTGACATCCTTGTGTATGATAAAATGTAATAAAATAGGATCCTTCTCCATGATATATGAATTGGGGTTGAAATAGTTTGAATTTTTTGGATTTTTAAAAGAAAAATCGAGAACTAGATCTCAAATTTTTTTATTAAGTATAATAACTAAATAATATAACATAAGGATAAAAATAGAAGAACAATATAATTTTTTTATGTAAGATATTACAAGTTATTTCATATAAATTTATCAGATACTGGATATTATAAATTGGTATGGTTTTAGAAAGGATGTTTATAAAGATAATAATTAAAAAAATGGTGAATTGGGATTTACCCAATCTATACCATAGTTCAGGAAAAGATGAATTTATACACTCTTAATTTGACACTGTAATAACATATTCATATCATAATTCATATTTTCTTAACCAACAATGATAAAGAATTTGAAAATAAATACATCCCAAATGAAATAATGTTTATGATTTTCATATTAAAAATGCATAATTTCATTATTTATTTTATTTGTTACACTATATTTGAAATTGTACATTATGATTTAAAATTATAAATTTTACGAGCTAATCCAGTATATGAATTTTTTTTGAAATTGATACAGAAAGGAAAAATCACATCGATACTCGTGGAACATGTAGATAACTTTTTATTGTGGAGGCCAATATTGATGGAATAGAAACATAAAATATTATGGATATATTAGGAAATCTTAATCATGGTATGAAATATTAATTATCCTATATGAATAAACCTATTCCCAAATTTTATTTTCCTATGTTAGATCACTTCATGTGACACAAGACCCCATCATTTGTATTCAATAGGAATCCAATGATATGTAATTGTTTGATTATGTCTCTAAAGATTATATTTATATCCTTTTTATGTGATGAAAAGTTATGGTATACAATTGAAGTGTATTATATCAAAGGAGATTATAATCAATATATTTCATTTATGCAAAATACTACTGAGGGTGATCAATTGGAAGACCTGCAAATTAAAGGATTTAAGAATACATTATTTAAAAAATATACCTATTGTGAGATATATATTGAAATAAAGATAATGTTAATAATTTAAAATATAAAAAAGTAATAATGGTTTTCTAACTGTGAGGCTGCCATTAAAAAGATATATAGGTTTTCTATACTCAACATGAAGTGAGAAATTGACCATTAATATGAATTGATTAATCCATGTTGGTCAAGTCATTTGGTTTCTAATGAATTTTTATCATATTATGATATTTTTTTATAATCCATCCAAAAAAATTATGAATTAACATGATCTATTATTTTCAAGGCAAATTAACAGAATAATTCGACATAAAAAACTAGGAAAAGGGAATCAGTTTAAAATGAATATAAGGAAAAAGGAAAAATTGCATCTTCATTAAAATAGTAGAATTAATCATCTCGAAAAATTCATATATGTCATGGGGGATTATTATTGGAATTTAGATATGGGTCATACATCTATTCAATGCATGTGTAAGGAAGAAATTTATTATTTCATGTGATTAAGTTGAAATGTAATTGGAAAAATTCCCTCCAATGTCCCAACCATCATTAAAAACTACCACATAAGTGGGAAATGGGAGAATCCCATCATTATACGATCGGTAATAATAACATGAAACTTCCAAATGATGTGTTGGTTGATACATTAATTATATATTAAAAATTAGATAAATATTTTTTGATTTTTTAACCATCCATTATTTTATATCACCATCGATTTACCTAAAAATTATTCATTTCCCTTTGGATTTAGAAAATGATTTTTCATTTAAGAACACATATGGGATGTATCACTATATAAATTTTCTGTAATACCGTAACCATTATTAGAGAAAAAATTAAATATTTTTTGAATTTGTAATTATACAAATGGTTCGCATTGATATAATACTTTTTTTGGACCAACATTAGAAATATGAATCCCAAAAATCAAGGAGAAATTAATTATAATTCCAGATAATAATAAGGAAATCCATCAATTTAGAGTTGAGATATCCTCCTTTGAATCATGTTTTGATCTAACAACAAAATGGAATCTGAATGATAAACATGGGTGATATGTGAAAACTCAATCAGGTGATAATAAAGGAAAATATAAAATTGAGTATTTATCTATTGTACATGAATACAAAATTGAATTTCGATATGAATTAGATGAAAATACACCATAAAATTAATTCGAGTTTTCCATAAATTATAACCCTGATTAAAGGACAATATAGAAGAAACTCTATATAATGGACACTATAGAGTTAGTGGAGTTGATGAAAAAATACGGGTAACTGTGAGATTATGGATTCATACATCGTTGTGTTTTACCATATGGTGACCATGTTTTATTCTTTGATAATAAATATGGATATCTGATATGGAACATTGATTATAGGGAAGTATATTCTACTATGATAATTTGGAATTATCATCTACATTAGGTTGATAAATTATTTAATAAATATTACAAATATCGGGATTATTAAAATGTAGTGCTCTAATATGGATTTTTTTTTCAATTTTCAATATTTACTGAATAAATTCCGATGAAAACATTCTGAATAAGGTATTGACATTATGAATTTATTTTAATTCTATTTGGATTTACTATTAAACACCCTTTTTTATAGATATAATGTACTGGGATGTTTGAATCAATATTGGTGATTTTGTTTGGTAGTCATTATCAAATATTTTTGTATTCTATATTTTATAAGGACTGTGATAATATCTTACTGATCAATATTTAGAATATTGAAGGAAATGTGTATTTTTTAAAATTTAGTATGAGTGATTTATATAGTTAATAATTTTTTAGGGTTATATTTTATCCATTGATAGAATAATTGTTGATCCCATAAAGAAAAATAATGTTAGGGAATGGCATGTATAGACAAACATAACTGAGGTACATTGTTTCATTGGATTGGATGGTATCTATCCAGTATTCATAAAGAATTAATTCATATTTTACAACCTGTTTATAAGTCTTACCGAATTTTTTTTTTCATAAATACATGTGAATAAGGTTATGATGAATTAAAAAGAGATTATTAGTTTCTCTAATTTTTTATCTTGCATCATGTAATTATTTTTTTATAATACACAATTATTCATGGAATAAATGATATGGTGTTGCCCATATGAAAAATGATTATTTTATTTCTTATGAATCACGGTATTTGAATACTCAAAATAGAACTATGAAAACCATGATGTAGAGTTAGAAACTATAATACTTAATTAGTATATATAAAGGTATTTCCTCTCTAGTGACAGATTTGATATATACATAGATCAAAAATTACCAAAATACAGATTTTCATATCTTTAGTTAGAATGAGGATATATTGATTATTTTTTTCCACTCAAGGATTATGATTGCTCAATACACAACCACCCATGGAATGAATATAATACAGAATATGCATTGAATAACAATGATCATGAAGGGATCACCCAAATGTGGATTGAGAGGGATCCAATGTTCATGGATCTACTAAATATATATAATTTAATTATTTTGTAAGTGGTTAATTCCATATTTTTTCTAAATCATTAAAACCTCATATTTTTTGAAAAAGAAAAAATTTTCTCACTCTTATGAAGAGAATTTTCATTATATAATTAATGACTTCAATGATAGAAGTTTGGATGATTTTTTTTGTAATGATGGAATCCTAAAATTTCTATAGATATTATGTATTCCATATGTACCTATGATATAGAGGTAAATATTGGATGGCACTCACAGATAGAATTTATCTATTCACTCTTGTATCCTTATGATGTTTGTTGATTTGAGACAATAATTATGGTGATACAAAATTGATTGTGAAATTGTGGATAATGTATTTAAGATACTTGATTTTTCAATATGTCAAGGCTGAGTGACAACATCCAAGATGAATCATGAATAATATTATAACTCATGTGGGAAAATGTGATGTCATTGATATGTAAATTTTTAATGGACTACCGAATAATCTGAGGATGAATTATGTAATATGGGTAATTGTCAAGTGACTGACCAAATTTTCAAATTTTATTAATATATGAAAATACTTACCTCTTGGTATCCACACAAGTCATATTATTAATAATTTTGTAACACATCCAGGTTCATTCCTTTCGATTGTGTCATATAGTGAGCCCTATTTTACATCACAATTTAGAAACATTTTTCATAGTCTTATTAGTAATTATATTCAATAGAGAAGAATCTACCATCCTCGAATGAATTTATTTTTTTGTATGACTATTACAACTTTGATATTCATGGTGTGGTCATTCTTACATGAGTTTTAGTGAATTTAATAATATTGTTTACCATTGGTATAAATTTTATACTATAATAGTTTCAATTCAATTATAACGATGGTGCAAGATGATGCATCATTTGAAAAATATCCATACTCTAACTTTATATAATGAATCTAATTAATTTAAAAATTTTGGACCATAAATATTTTTATTGAAATGAATAATGGTAAATGCTATTTAGGATACCATTAATGTTGATAATCATAGGAAAAATGATGAATCTAATAATAAATGGAAGGAGTTGTAATTTCATATGAGAAATTAGTTGTATAACAAATATTTTAAGTAGAAGGGTGTAAAAATGTTCATAAAGTCATTAAATATAGTCCTTCATTACTTTAAATCCATTTAAAAATCAAGAAATAATAAATATTGTGACTTATCATTCAATAATTCAAAAATCTATCTCAAATTTACATATTTTTTCTATAAATAAATGTTCATGAGGAAGTTATCAGACCAGTCACATTTGATCACCACTAATGACATTTATTTTAAAATTATTTATCATATTATTTTTAATCCATCCAAATTCATGGTGCAATAATGTATTTAATTAGGAATCAAATGGCTTGACTTGTAATTATACTTTAGAGAAATCATAATATGGATGAAACAATGTGGGAACCAAAGGATATGATAATGTATATATACCCTCATCTATTTCCTAGGTAATTTCCATGATATTATAAGTAATAAATATAATTAAGACTGATTAATGAAACTCCATTATAATTTATAACTTTTTTTCTTTTTAAATATTTTCAATATCTTTGTTAGATTTCATTACACGCTACACTCAGTTTAAATTGAATGTTGTAATGTATTAGAATATTCTTTTAAAATGATCATTATAACCAAGAATTTAATTTTTATTATATGAATAATAATAACTAACATAAAATATATATATATATATATATATATTACAAAACTTCATTGGATAATTTTTGATTTGAATGAAAATATTGAATCAAGTTAATGTAAAAAAATGTTTTAAGAAAAACTATTATATTCACATTAACATGTTTTTTCACATCTTGTATTATTATGATAGATTTAAATTTTGACACATTAATGAAATTTAGTTGAAAAAATATCATCACTTCTTAAATCATGATATGAATAATATCATAGGGTATAATTTGATAATTTCTTTAAAATTATTGATTTAATTTTTAAAATATAATATTTTAAATTTTTTTTATGATGATAAATTAAATATTATTTATATTTAATGAACATGAGACAAAAATTATTAAAATTTGACTAATTTCAGACGTCTAGATCAATTAAAATTTTAATTTCAATAAAATTATTCCATATATATGAAACTAGTATCTTTGAAAATCATGTTTTTTGTTTCGTTTATTCGTATAATTATAGATTAGAAAATACCAGTTATGTGAAATGAATTTTGAATAATGGATTCAATAAATTGAATATTTATAATTTATATCATCTAATAAGGAAAATATATTTTACTTGATCATTATGATTATTGGAAATAGTAGAATTTAATTACCATTGTAAGGGAAAAAATTGGTTTATCGAGGGATAAAATAAAAAGATAAGGGTGAAAATGATATAAATATGTGTCAAACCCCAATTTATTTTCCATATATCATCCAAATTGACTTTAAAAGGTCAATAATAAAGGATTTTTATAATAGTGGCGTGAAAAAAATGTAGGGGTAATTGAAAATTTTCAAATATTTCATCAGCGTTTGCTTGCCTACTTATAAAATTTACACACTATTGTCCTCTATTAATTGTAAAAATGTGATTTTCAGCAAGGAACTACCAAAAAAATTTCCCCATATAAATCCCGTCCTAATATAATCCTTTTTATCATAAATATACCATATATGTCTTTTGGTGTAAACCCTATAGGTCATTTAAATAAGAGTTAATGTACCTAAAAACGATTTTAATTTAATTATTACTTCCAATTACATAAATTTTTTTAAATAATAATAGTATAATATAAATTAGTATATTAAATATATTGAGATTTTATTTTATAATTTTAATTGCCTATAAACATCTCATATTCCCTCGTATTGGAAACAATATAGTCTACCATGTTGATGGAAGACTACTTCTTCATGAACCAATTTAATATATTTCTATCACCAACTTTAAGGAAGGAAAAAATGATAGATTTATCAAATTTATATGATATTTATTATATATGTATTCTTCTATAATTATAATATGACCAAAAACTTTTTTCATTCCATTCAGTTTAAAATATGAGAATGTTTCACATTTGAACGATTGAGTGAGGCCTCGCAAAGAAATGTAATTTGTGTTTCACATACACATTTAAGAAAATGTATTAGAGATAATGTTAATAAATATTTTATATATATATGAGTTGATATTGAATCTGGGTAATTAATATATCACATACTTCCTTACAATTTCACTCATTAATTAAATTAACTAGTCAATCATGTGTACATATGACCTATTATCTCCACGATGCCAACTTTTTCATTTCCCTATCGAAATTTCATAATTTGTTCTGAAAACAAATATATAGAGTAAATATGATTTTTTTGAAACGTTAATAACATTAAAGTGAAAAGGTATATATATCATACTCAAAATAACAATAATATTAATGAAAATTATGCATTAGAAGACCATGTAATTAACACCTAAAATAATGAAAATAATGAAATATTATAAACAAGGGGGTGGTAAAATTTACAATGTTGAGAATTTATTATATTTTAATGATAAATATGGGTATTTATTGAAATTATAAATTTTTTAGATACATTTTACAATATCTTAAAACATTTTTATTTAATGCAATGTTTGTGGTTAATGACTTTATATTAATTTACCTTCAATAAGTTGAATTATATTGTTTTACACCAAATTTAATTTATATGGTATATAAAAATACAATTTTACATGTAATAACATCGATCCTTCTAAATGTATTATATTTTATGAGTCATTGTGAATTATTTCATCCAATGGAATATTTTTTGAATTTCAGCAACTGGTAAATAGTTTAGTTACTCAATTTCATTTTATTATGTTATATTACTTCTAAAATTATCTTTAATATTATAAGATTATGTTTATAATGAATGATTATTATCTTAATTTTTCTTCCACATTCTATTTGTGGATATATATTTAATACACATATTCCATTCAAAGATCAATTATCATTTCAATATTATGATCATTATAAGGTATTTTTAAACTATTTTTATTTAATCGATATTTTTTTGTTCGTAGGATCAAATTTAGTATCATTATGTTTATAAAATAGACCGTGATTTATTTAATATGAATTAATTTTTATTCAAGATATTTAAATTTTTTTATTTATGTTATTGTATTTTATCTTAATGAGGTATATTAATAATCCATAAAATATAATATGTTCATAAATAAAGTGTTTACGATGAATATTATTTGATTAACTGGTTAAAAATTGATAAATATATGTTCTATACTCAATGAAGAAATTTTTTATGATACATATTATTCATGAATTAAATTATTTATTCAATATATGAGTAACTCATTGTAAATATAGTGATTCATGGGGCCTATAATTACATATCCCCTTGATGCAAAAACATGTGTCATGATACAATTCAGTTAATAATTTCAATGTATTTTTACATGTATTGATAAAACACCTTATAAATGGTATTTTTAGTCGTGGTATCATGAATGTTGATATAAAAATTATAATAATTATCCATTTTATTAATTAAAAATTCATATTTATATATCAAACCTATGATTTTCACTACGATATTGTCTATCCTTTCATTTAATTATTATTTTGCTAATTAAATTACACATGTGTTCACTTACTTTCCTAGCCAAATTTAAAATTTATTTTCAAATTATTATTTCTGTATTATTTATTAAATTTAATTTTTTACTAATATTTAACTAGTTGTGTTAATCATTCATTATTTTTTATGATAGATTCTATTGTATGTAACCCTCATTGAGAATTTAAACTCACCATTATATTTGTTTCTTTCCCCATTATATTAAAAAAAGTCATTGAATTTGTTTTAAATAATGATGATCATTTACTTTTATTATGTTTTATGTATATTTTATATTCAGAATATAAAATAGGAATGATTTATATATCTATTAGATACAAATTTCTGAATTGATCGGTCCATCAGGATGTTACCCCTTTGTATATGTGACAATGTAATAAAATAGGTACCAGATCTAGGTAACTGATGTCGAGTTTTTTATATAAATATTTACAAAATTTTATCAGTTTAGTATACCTTGTATATAATATCCTTTTTTAGAAAATATATCCTTTTTACAATTGGAAATTATTTTTAACATGATAATATTTAAGTTAATATATAGAAAATAATGTCATGTTATTTCTTTTAATAACTACAATATTTTTAATATTTTTTTAAACCAAGGATATATTACATTACAAATAATTATTTAAAATATTTAAAAAATCATGATAATATAAATTTATTTTTTAGTGAATAAAATGATGTCACATTATTTATATTAATATATTCTAATTCTATTATTTTGTTTTAGTATATAACGTCAAACATAATTAATAGTTTTAAAAATTAAATTAAATTTATTTTATAATAAATAATATTTTATTATATTATTTAAAATAGATAAAAATAAATTTTATTACCTAATGAATTATATATGTTTTAGTAAATAAATTTTGGTCTGTTTATGGGTTTTTACATTTTTAGTAACTATATCATCTTTTTATGAGTAAACACATTAATATAATTATAATTGTGAAATTTGATAACAAAGTGTCAAATCAAATTGATAAGGGTAAAAATGTTTCACAAAGATTTGAAAAAAATTCTTTAATGAACGTATTTAGACCCATACTATTATTTTCTTATAATATTTCTATTTTGAGACATTTTATATATACAATTTAATCATTATTAATTAAATATTTTTGGAAATTCAAAGAACTCCCCCCACTAATATAAAAGAAACCTATTATTATTATTTCTTCAAACATAATGAAAAATTTATTCATAAATTTATAAATCATAATACCATTAAAACATCCCAACACATATTTAATAAGTACTCGTTTATGAAGATTACCTTCCTTAGTTTGATTAAAGATTAATTAAATAGAGGTTGTCTAAATAGGAGGTATAGTTCTTCAGCATTCATTTTAATTTTATTTCATGAACCTCATTTATATATTTAATAAATATGATGATATAATAACACTAGTATCATAAATATACTAGTAATTTATTTTTTTATTGTTATACACTACATTCATCTCTGACCTATATAAATTTGGACGCGAAGTCATCGTTTATTTGTATAGCAAACAATCATCTCACTAACTATTGTAATTCATTTTCCATCACCAAAAATAATTGATGGTAATAATGGTGGATTATATAAATATATACATATATATTATTAGAGGAATATTTTTCAATCAATAAATACAATAAATCATTATTTTTAAATAATTTCATTTGATGAAAATGAATACGGTGTTCTTGATTATTTGTGTGAAACCACCTCCACAAAGCGATGTGATTCATTTTTGATCACCACATCACATGGATTATAAATAAAAGAATATATAAATAAATTATAATATAAATATTATACTATTATATTTCAATAAATATAAATAAATAAATACCTTCATTGTTTAATTATCATTGAAAAACGGAAACATTACACACACATACATGAAATGCACCATCTTAGTGACAGTAACATAGTGCATTATATATATAAAATAGTAATTATTGGTTTTAAAAGTATAATTTATATATAAAAATCAAAATTATTTTTTCATTATTATATTAGTAATAATGGAATAATTTTTCCCTTTTCCATCATTAGCGTGACAAAGTTGTTTTTAAATTTTGTGTTGAAAATTCAAAAAGTACCTCATGTTGACTAAACAGAATAAGTTATTAACTATGTAAATAATAAAAATAAAATAAATCGTTTGATAATAAATGATTAAATGTATTTAATTATCTAATGAATATAAATAATAAATATGAGTTTATTATTATGTAGTTAATTGAAATATACAGAAAGCCTGGACTTGAGGAAAAGCATTTCAACTATATTTCCCTTTTGTGAGGAAAATAGTAATGTCATGAAACTAATTTCTTTTATATTATGTATATATTATCCATTTTAAAATATATATCATAATAATTCATAATTAATATTATGTTATTTTAAAATATTAAATAATTCATCAAGGTGTTATTATTTGTTTGTTTCGATGTTATTAAAGTATTATTCACTCATATCTTAATCATTAGGTTATAAATATTTTTCATTGTCTTTGATATCCAATTATTATTTTTAAATTCATTTCGTTTTTGATTTATTATGTATTACAATTTTTTTGGGTTTTATATTTGTTACAAAATATCTCTTTATTGATTATTTCTCAATTAAGTATGATCTTGGAATGGTTTTTAACTCAACTTTCCTTTTATTGGGATATATGAAGGTGATATTCACATATCATTATTTGTGAGAACTTTATACATCACAATTTAATGATTTATAATGAACCTATTTATTTTTAAGATATTTAACATTTCATCTAACAAAAATCTATAATGGGAATTATGATTGGAGAGTTACCAATGAATAAATTGATTTATTTTACAATGTATTTATTTTAGGGATAGTTTATGTATATGTTTTCTTAAGGGAATTCATATAATCATATTTCATACAAACAAAATTATTATATTATCATCTAGATGAGAATTTTGTTAATATTCTTAATTTTTTTTTACTCCTTTACTTATTAATTTAACATCAAGAATGTAATATATTTTTGATAATGATCTTGTATTTTCATATAGATCAACAATCATCCGATTTGGTATCCATGGTTTCCAAAATATTTTAAAAAACGATAATTTCTATAAATAATTCACTTTATAATTATATTTTAAATTTTATTTGAAACTATTTAAAAATATTTTAAAAATAAATATCATGAAATTTTCTAAATGGGTCACTTTGATTCTCATTAGAAAAATGTCAACCAAATGTTTCTTTTTAAATAATTTAAATATGAATAGATTGTATCCTCGTCATGAAAATTACTTGTTTTCATTATTACATTAAATTTTTTTAATTTTATTTAAATATTTTTATAATTTTTTATAATTTTTTATTTTTAAAATATTATTTTCAACGTGAAAAATGTATTTTCCTCGAGAATATTTTTAGGTTTTGTAATGGTACATCCATTTATTTACATCAAAAAATCCTTGATGTTATATATGGACCCTTGGGGAATTTTGTTACTAAAACAATTATTAAAATTTAACTAGATGTATTATGATTTTTTTCATTGATTTTTTTCATGTAAACCATTTTATATCCATTGTGTAGTCACGTTAGGAATGGGACCTTGAATATTTTTATGAGTTTTATTAAAAAAGAAAATCCATATTGAATATATTTTTATTAGGTTTTTTGGGAATTATTTTAAAAAAAATGTGTTACTTAAATTTTAAAATATTCTCAGAGAAAAATATTATATCTACATAGATAAAAATTCATTACATAATATAACAATCTACAAAATAATCACTTAGGTCTAGTTTTTCTAGAAACCCAATGACATAAAAAACTGGTCCATATGTGTGCTATATCAACTCCACTATGATATATGTATATAACACTATTTTATAAATATCATATAAAATACCATTAATCATTTAATGGGAAATGGAAACATAATCAAGGGAGATATAAAATTCTTAATAATGATATTCAAGGGATATGAAAACAAAAAATGACCACCAACAGATGATAACACTATAGTAACATTTGAAAGTTCATAACAACTATATCATATATCGCAAATATGAGTCTTTGACTAAATAATGGCATTTAAAAATATATAAATAATATTATTATCAATCCACTTGATCAATAATATAATAACATTTGAATATGTTATTTATTATTTTCCCTGTATATTAAAATATAAATTCATATTTCAAGGATATATAGTATGTCATTCATTACCCGACATGCATAGAATTGTTTTTTAAAGTGTTGTGTCAGTAATCCTAAAAAATCAATTAATCTTGTATATAATTTTTCAATGAATAGTTATGTTTAAATAGTGTTGGAAATAATATATCAACACTTAGGAGTAATTATTAATAAATTACAATAAGAATTATTCACACTTTAATGAAGATGTGTCTATAAAATAAGTTTTTCGTATTATTTATTTGTTTTTATTTAATAGATAAATTATTTTCAAAAAACCCACATAAAATTTTTAATAGGGATAAAAGTATAATTACATGATTAAATATATGGGTTTTAAAAAAAGAATAATCTTTAGTTTAATTGTGAAAAATACCAATTTTGTAAACATCATGAATTTAATGACATCATTATATTCTATTCATGAATTCAAAATTACTAAACTATTTTTCTAAAATATGGAGTACTTAATCAGTAAACATATATATTTCAAATAATATTTTAAATATAGAAATGTATTATTAACATAATCAAACCTTAGTAAAAAATTGGTTTTTATCGAATAAATAATTATTATATTAAAATTATTATTTATCTATTATATAAATTTTATAAAATTAATTAAATATACTGGTTCAAATAATAATTCACATAATATCTAGTAATTTAAATTTAATTTTTTAATTTTGAAAATAATAGTCCAATGTTATTAAAAATTTACTATAATAAAATAAAATATGTTAACGATAAATTTATGAAGAAAATGCTTAAAATTACTCATTATTGTCTTTAAAATCAAGGAAAGTGAGGTTTTGTACACCATAACTACCCCTAACATTTATTTTCCAATTATGGAGAATCATTACATCAATAGTTACTTCTATTTTTATTTTATTTACAGAATAACGCCCTCTTCACTTTGTAAATGCTAGTTTGACTTCCCCTTAAACATATACTATAAAATTTTTATTTATATTGAATCTATGTGAATTTTAATTTATCAATATGTTTCATCCATGCTCATATTCCATTTTTCACATTATTCAATCATATAACATTAATTTCTAATGGATTATCTAATTGAATAAAGAAACATCCAATTTGAGTAATATCAAATTTCTCACTTTTTACTATTTATATTTTCTCACCCACCATCTTCATAATATATTATAAAAATATTAATATAATTGAATATCTTCCATTAAAATAATATGAAATTATTTTATTAAATATTCAACCAATATCTATTCCACTCTAATCAATTGGAAAAATGTAAATATCATCTATTTGTATGTGAAGACTAGAACCACCATGTGGGGTAGGTCTCAATTTTTACAAAACAGAGTTTACAAACTTTTTAAAGGGTGAATTTATTTAATTAAAACATTATTTATAAACATTTTAATATTATATGATAATAAACTATTCCTACCATTCAACAATTTCATTTCAATCCTAAAAATATTTCATTTTTTACCTATGAACAATGGCCTTCAAGAGAGAAGTGTTCTGTTTTTCATATTGCGTCCATGATTAGTCCTAATAAATAGTTGACAAAAATATATGATATAAATGATTAATATATTTCATGAATTTTTTATGAAGTCATTAAATAATAATTATCATTAAAAAGTAACATTTTTTCATCCTTATATTTCACAAAACAAGCTAATAATGAATTTCGTCCTATCAATCCATTCTCATAGTTTTAATGAATTAAATATTTAGATGTAAAAATAATTAAATTATATATCTTTAAAAATGATTTATAATTTTGTAATGATAATCATATTATCATCAAATTGGTTTTGATGTCCCAATTATGAAAAATGTGGGAAATAATCAAAATTACAGACTCCCGTAAAGAAAAAAAAGAGACAAAAGACTAAGGAATATTTATAAAATGTTTATAATAAACATTAAAATTAATTAATATATAAAAAATAATATTATATTAATAATTATTATCATTAAATTTATATATAATTGGTTATATTAAATTCATGGATGCTTATAATGATTGTAAGGTATTGTTTTCAACTCTGTTTTTTCATTTATGATTTATATTATATATAATATTTGATTTATTCTTCATTTTGTATATACTAACAATGTATTTTATCATGTATCATATTTATACTTAGAATAAAAACTATTATTGATCCATAACAATTAAATTATTAAATTATATATTTTTTCAAGTAAAATATAATGGATATGAGATTTTTTCAAATCACATTTCAAGTCCATATTGGTCTGATGAAATTTATATTTATGAAAATAGTTTTTTAAAATTATATCCATAATAAAAAATCATTCTAGGAATATAATTGTGGTTTTAAAAATCCTCTCATTGTTCTATTTCTTGTGGTAAATAATTTACCTAATGTGAATCTTTAATGTGAAACAAATGCTAACTATTCATTTATGTCATGATTTTTAATCTACAATGTCAGTATTATTTTGATGATTTTATGGATTCACTTATCAATTATTCAATAATTTTGAATGTTCATTTTAATGAACATTTTAATTATATAAAAAAATAAAAATTTAAAATCTTTTCTACCCAGTTTTTTTACTTAATGTTTAAAAATATCCTTGTTTTACATTTTATATGTGAACTAAATATTTCGAAATGATTAATTTTATTATTACCTTATGTTCCATTTCAAATATAAAAATTCATTTAAAATTATTTTAAACTCTTATTTATTTTTAATAAAATATAAAATGTTTATATTTTTTAAAATAAATATATTAATTTACTAAAATGTAATTATTTATTTTGAATTAGATTTAAAATGTTTTTGTGTGTATAAAAGAAGTAATGATTATTATTTTTCAGATCAGTGAAATTTTTAATTAAATATTTTTAAAAACATTTATTCTAGAACTGTTTTTATGTGGAATATTTTAAAATTATTTATCATGATGAAATTAGTTCATTTTAAAATATATAATTTTAATGGGATTTCAAAAATTTCATAAATTAATATTTCTTGTTTTTTCAACACTATTTATAGAATACTCATATAAGGTTTTCTTCCAATGTGTTAATATACATTGAATTCATTTTGTTAATATTAGGATAAGATAATGTTATAACATATAACATTATAATCATTATAGTATATAACAATTGTTTTTTGTGAAAGATATCATGAACCCTCTTTTTCCCTTGAATTTATTGATTTATGAAGAAATAATGATTGAATTTTTTATCTTGGGGGATAAATATGAATTTTTTATTATTATGTGATGGTTTGGGCCATTGAAAATAAATAGATAATTTAGGACTTGGAAACACTTTTTTGGTTTGAGTTTGATAACTCCATGAGATATTTTTGATATGATAAATACTTGAGTTTTTTATTATTATTGAATAATGGAATTTTAATCAATATAAGACACATTATGGGTTAATTCCATTGATTCGATATAACTTTTTGGGTTCATGAAATACCACATATTCGTCGATTAATGGTTTATATCCGGTTGATATTATTATGATTCTATGTTTTACATTTAATTTAGATGATGAAACATAAATTATTTCCATCTATTTGAGATTATGTAACCATTATGTATTCTTATCCAATGGAGACGATGAAACACAAATGTTTTACATATATGTGTGGTAATTAAATATTGTACTTTTTCACATTTGTGAGACAATAACAAATTAATGTAATGTGTTTCAATGTTATAATGACACATTTACAGACATGGGTATATATAAAGTGTGATGAATTTTGATTCTTATGTTCTGGCTAAAATATAGGGATTTGAAATATTTTCAGGATATTATTCCTCTTTTATTATGTTATGATCAAATATATATGATATGATTTAATATTTATTAATCATGGTAATTTAGTTATGATTTTAAATTTCCATTTTTTAGAACCATCGTATTATCTCATTCCCGCTCGATTATATTATGCAATAATATGTTCGATTATTATATTTTTTTTAACCTTACATAGAATTTATACTAAAAAATTCCAATATAATAATTTAATTTGTTCTGAATATAATTCAATCCTAGTATATCTTTAGAAGGGGATCAATAAATATGTGATAATAGAGAATTTTCCAATGAATATATTACTATAAAAAAATCTTAATAATAATGCCTTTTTATTATTTTGGTTGTGAGAATAATTTAGAGATGAGATTTTAAAATTATTAAATTAATTACAATCTTATGTGAATTTCTATTTAATCCTCATATAATCTGTTATTTCCCATTTGAAAATAAATTGGGGTTTTTCATCCGATCTGGGTGTTCCTGTCCAGGGTAACACACACAAAACCTAAGACTTTTGATATGAATCAAATAATGTAATAAATCATTTCACAAGTGAGAATAGTTTATGTATGGTTTTATAGAATATGGTTTTCATGAACCCATTAAAGTCTCACAATATCTTCATCTATGAAGTTTGACAATAAAACATTATGAGGTATCTTTGTTTATATGGTTAATAATCATGAGAAAAATATGAAAATGTATTTATTGTATTTACATATTAATTTAATAAATTAACATTACCTTAAATTATTCAATAAATTCCATTAATCATTCAAATTACCATTGACGGGATCCATTAATATCTATTTACATGTTATTTAATTACATAAAAATGTGATTTCTTCCATCCAATAGTCATATTTAATTTACCATGTTTATAACTTCACCTTTTGAAATGTAATTAACATATCAATAAATTATCAATAATTATTTAATTTATCATTGAATATGATAGAATATCATTAATAATTATTATGATAATGTTATCTAGGTAGTCCCTTGATACCCAATTAATTTACTTTATAGTTATTATAGGATAATTAGTTATTTAGAAAAAAATTACTGTGAACCCATACAGCCTAAATATTGTATGGAATATAGTCATGTATGTATTTTGTAGATATAATAAAAAATCCTTACAACAAGATAAAATTTTATTTTCACAAATACAATATAGTGTTTACTATTTTTTATACTCATTAAGCCAACTATTCATTAAAACATGATTTGATCCCCAATAGTGAGTTAATATGGAATATAAAAGCCTTTCCTGTTTTTTTATTTCAAATTCTTCAATTTTTCATTTTAAATGGGTTCCATTTTATAGGGACAATATGACAAGGATATATGATTATGATTCTTCCCTTAGTGATCCAGACCTATCAATCTATTTGAAAAAGAATATATATATTGGAAAATTCAATATATTAGGTTACTATGGGAATATTTTGAAGAAAAATACATTCCATTAGATCATCATAAGACTATAATATTGATTATCAAGAATGATATTTTCATGACCCCCTACCCACAATGTGTACCCCTCCTGGGTTGGAAATGTGAAAATGGAGACAATGACCCCTGAGTCCCACCTCCAGTAGGCCCCGGGTTTGGTGACTAGCACCTAGGATATAATAAACACACAAATGGGAGGCATTACCCTCTAAGAGAACACATGTGGAAGAGAGAGATAAGATAGACACAAAAAAACTCCAACTCAGAAATAAAGTATAAAATAAAACCCACGTGCACTTATGTAATGTCATGCAAAAGTACTAAAATTAAAAGGGAAAACCGCAAGTACCCAACAGAATATAAAAACAGTAGCGACCACAAGCCCGAACAGCTCCTGCAACCACAAGCTAGTCGTAACCAGCCTGATCTCCATCCTTCTCCAAGTGACCAGAAAAACAGTTTATATATATGTAGGGTAAGTATAATAGTATACTTAGTAGGTTCCTCCCCGAATCATCTCGTGTAAAAGTAATGAAATCATGCTATAGAACAGTGAACTACAAGTGAAACTTACTTGTCACCTGAACAAGTATACTAAGTTCCCAACCTCACCATGGAAAATCTCACCAATTAACACATACAAGAAGATATCCTATAGTAAAGAATATCTAGGATACCCCACTCCTACTTCCCCACTGGTTTTCCGCATTTTCTCAATGACATATGTCTTGTGCATATCTCTCCAAAGGCATGCCCATATACACCTGGGATATGCTCCACAATCTGCACCACATGCACCAAAAATAATTGCCTACAGACACCTGGGAAAAGCACCACACCATCCTCAAATCCATAAGTAACCAGGTAGTTTCCAAGAGCCACCATTACTCACATAACATGTATCATACGTCAGTTATTATTCCTCAATCCATTACATCCCATACACCATGTAAGGATCCCTAAGCCATCACAGCCTATACACGTTACACCTATAGTAGTCCATAGGATACTATATCCAGAATATATGTGTGTGAATAACCACAAGACATTAAATTCCTCTACACACATATATAGGGAAAACTAACCATTGTGCCTCATGGAACTAGTATCTACCAAGAGAAGAGAGCGGGGTCAAAGGGGGTAGTCATCCATTCATCCTCCCACCAGAATGTTGGGGAAAACACCCCCAGGGATTAGAATCCCTGCTGTGGCAGTCACCCTTACTGGCAGGGTGGAGTAGCGTATAGAAACACAAGAAGTACAGAATATAATATAACTCACAACCACACTATGGGCATAACCGATTCTTAGGCACAACTGAAGGTAACGTCCCTCGGACTCTGGGATTCCACTTCTAAGACTAGGTATCCTATAATCACACAACCACTTAAAGAGAATTTTTAGATTAATTCATTCCCTTTTTATTACTTCCATTGTATGTTAATTAATTCTTCCAACATTAATTAAGAAAGAACAATTCCACATTATGTTCCATTCACATCACATCCAAAAACTATTGTCCCTTCAAATGTTCTCAACCTCATCATTATGTTTCATCAAACTCCAACCCCATGGGTTAACATCATTTATTCCTTCATTCATTACAGAATTACATTCCCATATTCCCATGAATTCTAGAAAACCAACCTATGCTACTAAAAACAAGGGGGCTCAACACGGTGAGTATATCTACTACCCGTCGAGTATTTTCCAGATATAGAAAGAGCATAGACCCATTCTCCATTGAGAGGCTAAAAACGGAAATCATGTGGCATACCATGTGTGTCTTCGCCTCCTTCGGAAGAAGGGTAACCATGACCATCTGCCTTGATCAGTGGGGAAAAGAAAACTAGACAAACAAACAGGAATAAACAAGAATCCAATAATCACTTCCATCCCATTCCATCATCCTCGGTGTTCTTTATGACACCCACATGCATAAACCGATGCATCTCGCCACTCTAGGCAACATCTGCTACCACAAGCACAAGGCCTCCATGACACACATATCACAACACACCTCCAGGGTCACATCACAACACAAGAAGTAGGAAAACAAACATCACATCAAAATGGGCTCTTGGCCCTTTTACAAGGAATCTAGCATTCAAACAACAAGAACCATATGATTTCGGTTTCCCAACCAACTGAATTAATCACGTACATTGGCATCAATTTGATTAACATCAATTTGGATGAACAATCACATCAATAACAACCAGATTCATTTACATTATCCTTTATATTTATCCAATTAATTATTAATTAATTCCGGCATTATGATCTTTATCAATATCATCTAGAACCCCATGCTAACAAGCAAGGCATTGATATCACACTATCTAGCAAATCAAGAGGAAAACCGTTGTCATGGTATAAAGTAAGAACATGCAATCAAACAAATTTTTTTATTCTAGTTCAATTATTTAATTAGGTTAATTCCAATGTGATCCAAAAGTGTATATCATGATAACTCTTCAATTGCACATAAACAATTAGAGAAGCCATGAATCCCCTACCTTAACTGTTTTGACAGAAACCTCAACGGTCGAGGAATTCCTAAGAAATCGAGTCTATTCTCTACAAATCCTCCTTGGATATCCTATCCTAACACAACCAAGACCAAAGCTCATCATATTCGACATCCACACACTTAGATCTACCCATAACAGTCGTAGATCTAAGAAACTGAGATAAGAGGAGTGTCATATTGAAATAACGACGTTGATGCTCAATATACAAGAGGGGGGTGAATTGTACACTTTAAAAATTTCCTTAAATAAGGAAAGATATAATTTTAACAAAGTGAAACTAAGAAAATTCACAACACCTCTAACACCAATTGGAGAATTTGAACAAGGTATGAACATACAAACATCTAGTTCTACACACTTGCTTAAATCTGAAAAGTGATTCTAAAAACTGGTTCTGAAAATATGGATCCGGAAATTGAAACTTAACCAAAGTTTACAATATCAGATTCTACCTTAAAGCGTATAGAATCTTAATTAATTATAGTAAAAGTGTAAGAAAATATAATAAGGGTATACTTTCCTTACAACACAAAATTCAGTGGAAAAACTTGTAAAAAAAACAAGTTACAAGACATAAATCTTTTAACCCAAAGAGAAGGGTATACAACAACCTTGGATAAAGGTCCCTTGATTTATACATTCATGAATGTCTTTATTACCCACACCAGGGTAAGCCCTCGATACGAAGATCGAAGTCTCTATCTTGTTATCCCTGCAAGCCCTCTACTTCAAGGTAGTTGGAACTTCTGTCTTTCTCAGCATGGAAGCCCCCAACTTCTAGGTAGTTAGAACCTCTTTCATCCTCAAAAAGGAAGCCCTTTACTTCTAGGTGTTGGAACCTCTTTCTTCCTATCCCCTGGATCACTCGAATGTAATCACCAACATTTGGAGTCACACGATGCAATCTGCACAAGGCAAAGTTTGAACAAGCTATTCAAATTTTTTGCACGAAGCTTTGAGAGTTAATAAGATCCTCTCTCTCTCTCTTGAAATCACTTCAAGAGAGATTTTTTCAAGATTAGTGTTAAATATAATGCTTCATTTGAAAGGATATATTACATATATGCTTGGTTGGAACGGTCGGATCCCTCCTCCAATGGTCATATTTTCCTTAAATTTTGGAGGGATCTGTACATGTGTCACTAAACCAACGGATAGTTATAAACAAAATGGACGACATTGTTTTATAACAATGCATGTGTAACTGAAAGCACGACATTGTTTTTTAACATTCTTAACAAATCGGAGTGTAAGTAAAAAGTTCGTAATGTTTTCAAAATAAAATATTTTAATCTAACCAAAAATAGAATTCATAGTCTGTAATAAAAAGATATTCGGATTCTATTTTATTGTAATTAGAAACCTCAATTCTATAGAAATATGGAGTCAATTTCTAAGGAAATTCTGAGTATGGTTTCACCAGAATTCCGAATCTGAACTTACAGAGTTCCTAGTTGAACTTGTCAAAGTTCAGAGTCTAACTAATAAAAGTTCGGAGTCGAACTCATAAAATTTAAGAGTCAAACTCATAGAATTTCGGAGTCGAACTAGTAAAATTTTGGAGTCTAACTCATAGAAGGTCAGAGTCGAACTAGTAAAAGTTTGGAGTCAAACTAGTAAAATTTTGGAGTCGAAATCAATGAAGTTAGGAGTCCATAATTCAGAGTGGAACTTCATTAGAGTTCATATCTAGAATTCGGAGTCAAACTATATGAGAGTTCGTATCCATAATTCGGAGTGGAACAACATTACAGTTCGTGTCTAGAATTAGGAGTGGAACTTCATTACAGTTCACATCCATAATTTGGAGTGGAACTTCATTACAGTTCGTATACAGAATTCTGATCCTAAAACAGAATGCTACATATCTAAATATTTATAGGATTCCAAGGTTTCAAATATGAATCCAAATTTTATACATAGTCAAAATATGAAAAATGAAAATATGAAAAGAATTAATTTACTTATAGAAGGGAATTTTCCTTATAAAAACAAATCATAGAATAAAAAAGATTTTATTAAAGATATGTTTTTTGTGATTTTCAAAACAAGAAGGAATGGAAAAGTCATAAGGGAAACCTTATTGGCACAACAATCTCTCCCTTTTTGGAAATCACAAACAAAATTACGAAAAAGAATATAAGGACTTTGAAAATTTTCATTACACATTTGAAATTAAAACTTATCTCTCTTTGTTCACGGATGATAGTGAATACAACTAAATCCCCCTTAGGCATTGAAACTCTAAGGATTTTATTGTAGATTTCTGTAATGTAGTTTACATTGTTATGGGAATGAAAAACTTTGTAATGAGGAAATCCCCCTTAGATAAGCTTGACCTTATATAGGTATAGTTCATGAATTAGAAATTTTCCATCTCCACCGTAGGAGTAGTTCTTTTCCCATCTCCCCCTTTGTGATTTTCAAAAAGATTTGTGTGAATGGAAAAAAAATAATGTACCTGAAACATTATTACACAGAAAAACAAAATACAACCAACAATTATTTCATTAGAGTTGAAAAATTTTTACAATGAAAGACAAATTCAACAAAAGATTGTATTGAGTCTATTTGTCTTTTTTTTCCTTCGGGATTAGATTCTTCAACAAGGTTTTCATCTTTTCAGATCTTTTTTATCCTCCCCAGCTTTCCCCTACAATGCTTTTATCCTTTCATCTTGATCTTGTATCAACTATGATTGAGCCTTCATGGCCTCTTCATGCATCTTCACTAACTCATCATGATTTAAAATATTTTCTTGGATCTCAATTCGGAGATCTCTATCCGTTTTAAAATTTTGAGCAAGAGAATTAACCTTCCCATTCAAGTCCTTCACTCATGGATTCTGAGAACTTACCTCAATGATTAGATCATCCTGAAGATTCTTAATCATGGATTCCTCAGTGTCAAAGGCATCTTTAACATCATCATAAATATGATCAAACAAACCCATGATTTCATCAATTTTCTTAGACCAAAAAGTTATTTTGATGCATGATTTCATGTGAACATCGTAATTGATAAAGAAATTTCTATAACCTGCTTCAATCATCACACACTTATCCATCACCATAGATAAGTATTCTGACTTCTGATTCCGACTGTGTTACAGCATCTGGAACCTTTAGTATATAGTGGGAAAGATCGGAATGGTGTCCACAAAATTTTTTCAAAGATTTAACAACAAGGTCGTGACCCTTTTTGATGACTCTGAATCCGATAACTAGCTTGGGGATTTTTCTTCTTCAATTGGCACCAGATTACTTTTAGAAGAACCACAAACTTATTTCTTCATGACGATATCTTTTGTTGGTGTATCCAATAACACATTCTTTCCCTTATCAGTTCTTATAATAGGTTCCTCATTAGGATATTCTTCCTCACATTCATATACTTGAACAATTTTATCATCTGGTTTCCCTTCTCTACTCCTTATTTAAGGAAATTATTCCCATGGATAACTTCCTCATCAAATAATTCATTATCTTTCTCTTCCTTTTCATTATCATCATATTTTTTATCTTCTTTTTCATCACCCTTTCCCAGAGTAACAAGTTTTGTGGATTCATCCTTTTCTTGATAATCTTCTACTTGTTTGATTAAGTCATCTAGATCATCACTTCCTTCTCCTTCTTCTTCTTCTTCTTCAAGAACATATTCCTTTATTTTTTCACCAGATTCTTTTTCTACTTATTCAAATACCTTTTTATCTGTTGAATTTTTCGGAGTGGAGTATTTATTCCTAGGAGTCTCTGGTAATGGATGGAAATCAAAGGTTTTAGGAATGGGAATCTTCTCAGATTCTATTTCAGTTGCTTTCAAAAGAGATTGAATAATCTCTTCCTCCGAGATCTTTTTCTTCATCTTCTTTTATTTTTCTTTTTTTTCCAACTCATCTGCAGCTTTTTCTCTTAAGGCCTTAGCCCCAGCAGGGTCTAATCCGAACTATGGATCCCCTTCTTTCCTTTTCTCCTTGTCTTCTCTCTACTTGGTAGCTACCTCATATTTATAGGCTTTTTGTTTTTTCGGTATCAGAGGTGCGGATAGGGTTTCCTTAGACTTAGGAGTCTTGTCTTCAGCCACTACTTCTTTCAACATTATATTCTTACCAACCTTCTTCACTAGTTCAGCCCTCTCTACTTTTTTCAGAATAATTTCAGCCTCTTCCTCTAGTAGATTATAAAACTATCTTTTTTCCATAGAAAAATCCATATTCATTCATTTCAGCATGTCATCACTGACAATCATAATCTTGCAATTCCAAAAAATAGACTTACATGAAATCTTGAAATAATCTGGACACTGAACTATTAGTTTTGATAGTAAGGAAGGGTACATGATGATTTGGGCTCTCAAATTTCCTTCTTTTATGTTCCTGATCATCACAAGGACATGCCTCTTCTTATTGTTTTTTCTTAGATTCACCATGAATTCTATAAAATATATGTCACTTTTCTTCAGGGTTTCATTATCACCCTTTCTTGGAACCAAGAAACCTTGTACCCAAAGCTAAAGAATACAATTATTAGGAGATAGGTGAGAAATATTTTCTGTCTTGACATCATCAAGTCCAAGACATTGTAAGGCCTTAACCTTAACAAAACATGCTTGAGCATCCGGGAGTTTTTGTGAACAAAACACAACTTCTCCCCTGTATGCTAGCTCCACCAAGCTCACTTCCTTGGTGTAAGTATGTTTGTAATTCTTTCCATAAGGCTTGAAAGAAAACTTTTATCTTCCATATTCCACATATAAACTCTATGATTCATAGAATTCTACAAGTAACTCTGGATAGACAACATCTTGATCACTTGTTTTGGATAAACATACTTCTTCCCAACCATTCAGCTTGATATTCATGGAGATAATAGAATCGTACATGTAGATGTTCGGATGGACTGGTCTTTCCTTGTACACTTTCAATGTTGAAATTGTCTTTGAAGTAGACATATATTGGGAAGTATCTTATACATACATTCGGAATGAAGAGCTCTAAAGGATCCAGAATGGCCTTTAACAACTAATGCAGAGCTTCGACATGCAAGAGCTTGAAATTGATGTGGGACAACCATCGGGGGTCCCCTTTTTGTAGGTGATGGAGTTGACCTTTGAACTTCCAAAAAAAATATAATGGTTGAAAAACCCTTTGATCTAATCTGACAGTTGAAAACATATCCACAAGGAAATCTTGAATCTGATCTTTTGAGGTTTTAAGGAAAAAGAATCGGATTTGAGAAAAATACAATCTGAGAAATTTTAAAACTCATAGGAAAATGCCAGCAAGAAAAATATGACTACAGAAACTTAAGTATGGAAATCCTACCTTTTGGATTGGCCAGGAAGTTTATTCGTAATAGGTTATATTATTTTTGAATAAAAATTTGACTATGAAAAACTAACTACGAAAATCATAATGTGGAAAAGACATTGAGTACCAAAACTCTAGTACGAAGAGCATGAATACAAAAATCTTAGTATGAAAAGTTTGAGTACGAAAAATTTCAGTATGAAAAGTATGAGTATGATAATTCTCATTAAAAAAGTTCCAGTATGAAAGTTTCATTATGAAGGTTATAGTACGAATGTTTCATTACGAAAGTTCCAGTACGAAATATTCATTACAAAAATTACCAATATGAAAATTTCATTACAAAAATTCTAAGAACGAAACTTTCATTATGAAAATTCTCAGTACAAAAATTTCATTACGAAAATTCTCATTAAGAAAACACCATTATGAAAATTATCATTATAATTTTTTTTGAAAAACTTCATAACAAATGTACTCCCCCTATGAAAAGGAGATTATTACATTAAGGAGAATTTTTCAACATTAAGTTAATGAAGAAGGATTACCTCACGATTATCATTTTTAACCCCTATTTAATGTATTAAAATATATCAGATGGTAATGATTTTGTGAAAATGTCGGCAAGTTGATCTTGCGTTCCGATAAATTGAAGAATGATATCTCTTTTAAGTGTGTGATCTCCAAGAAATTGATTCCTAATATCTATGTTATTTTCATGAGAGTGATGTGCATGGTTTTTACTAAGGGAAATGGCTCTTGTGTTATCACAAAAAATTTGAGTCTTAGTAAAACTCAAGCCATAGTCTGTGAGTGTGTGTTGCATCTGCAACACTTGTGAACAACAATATCCAGCTGCTACATATTCAGCTTCACTAGTGGAGAGTGCTACTGAGTGTTTCTTCTTGTAGGACCAAGAAACTAATGAATCTCTTAATAAATGACAAGTTCCGGATGTACTTTTTCTATCCATTCTACTTCCACCAAAGTCAGCATCCAAAAAGTTTTTTATCATAAAATCATTTCCAGAAGAATAAAATAATCTTAGATCCATGTTTCCCATTATGTAGCGAAAAATTATTTTCATTGCCTTTAAATGAGATTCCATAGGATTTGATTGATATCTTGCACATAAGTATACCGAGAACATCAAGTCTGGATGACTAGCTATCAAGTAATGTAGATTTCTTATCATATCTCTAAAAGATGTTTGATCTACTAGTTTCTCAGCTTCATCAAGATCAAGTGTGTTTGAGGTACCAATAAGTGTACTTATACTCTTAGTACTGTCAAAGCCATACTATTTTAGAAGATCATTAATATACTTGGGTTGGGATATGAATATTCCATCTGGTTTTTGAGAAATTTGAAAACCAAGGAAAAATTTTAACTCACCCATCATACTCATTTCAAACTCAGATTTAATTAGATCTGCAAAGGAATCAGCTAAAGAATGCTGAGTTGAACCAAATATGATGTCATCATCATAAATTTGAACAATAAATTTTTTTTTCTTATCTATTTTTATAAAAAGGGTTGGATCTGCATTTCCCTTAACTAAGTAATTTTTAAGCAAAAATCCTATAATCCTATCATACCAAGCTCGTGGGGCTTGTTTAAGGCCATAAAATGCTATGGTAAGTCTAAAAACATGATATCGATGTTTTGTATCTTCAAAACATGGAGGTTGTTCAACAAAAACTTCCACTTGAACATAAATGTTAAAAAAAGCACATTTCACATCCATATGAAAAAGTTTAAAATTGAATAATGTTGCAAAGGCAAGTAAGATACGAATAGATTCAAGTCTAGATGGTGGAGCATAGGTTTCTTCATAGTCTATTCCCTCTTGTTGATTATAGCTTTTAGCAACTAGTCTGGCTTTGTTTCTAACAATGACTCCATTTTCATCACACTTAGTTCTGAAGACACATTTTACTCCAATAACAGAAGACTCCTTAGGTCATTCAACCATGGTCCAGACTATATTCCATTCAAATTCATTTAGCTCATATATCATGGAATTTATCCAAGCATTATCACTTAATGCTTCATCAGTGCTTTTTGGTACAAATTTGGAAGGGAATGCTAGATGTTATTCTTCTTTATTGAAGGAACTTCTAGTCTTTACAAGTTGATTGAAATCACCAATGATACTATCACAGGGATGATCCTTTAGAAACACCGGACTTGGGTTTTGAAGAACCCATTCATCAACATAGGGAAGAAATTCTTCTGGGGTAAATGTTTCAGAAATATTTTCTGGAACATTTTCCTTATCAGAAGAATCTTCTAACAACGGTTGATAATCCGTTTTGGAAAACACATCTGAGGATGTAGGTTGGGATGGTTTAAAAAGAAGAGGATAATATACATCAAACTTTAAATGCACTGTTTCATCAATAGTATAAGTTCTTTTGTTGAAAACTTTATAAGCCTTAGAAGTTGTGGAGTGACCTAATAAAATTCCTTCATTAGATTTTGGTGCGAATTTGTGTAAATTATCTTTAGTATTCAAGATGAATACCTTGAAACTAAAAACCTTAAAGTATTAATGTCTAGGTTTTCTACCATTCTATAAATCATAAGGAGTTTTGTTAAGAAAAGGTCTAATCAAAACTTGATTTATAGTATAACAAGAAGTACTTATAGCTTCAGCCCCGAAATGTCTATCTATAGAATATTCACTCAACATGGTTCTAGTTATCTCTTGATGAATTCTATTTCTTCTTTCAACTACACCATTTTGGTGAGGAGTTCTAGGTTCTGAAATGTTCTGATTAATACATTTTCTTCTACAAAAAGTTTCAAAATATGAATTTTGAAATTCAACTACATGATCACTATGAAAAGTTTTTGGTGGAAGGTTTTTCTCATTTCTAACTTGGTCTCTAAAACCTTTGAATTAAGAAAAACCTTCATAATTCTTTGCTAGAAAATAGACCCATGTAAATCTAGTGTAGTCATCAACAAGAACAAACACATAGTATTTTCCTCCAATGCTTCGAGTTTTTGTTGGACCAAAAAAATCTATGTGCACCTATTGTAACACATTAGTTGTTGAGACTTCACTGATTGATTTAAAACTAGATTTATGTTGCTTGCCATATTGACAGGGATCACAAACTTTAGAATAATCAAATCTAAGCTCTAGTAGATCCTTAACTAGTTTCTTCTTAGAGATTTTACATAATTTTCAAGGGTTACAATGACATAGTCTTCTATTCCATAACCATGAATGATCATCCATTGCACTTAGGCAAGGTAATTATTAGCGCTTAAGGTCTTCTATGTTTAATGTCTAAAAATTCTCTTTCCTATGGGCAGAAAGAATAAACTCTTTCTTGGAATTGTTGACTAAGAACTTGTCATTCCTAAAATTCATAAGGTAACCTTCATCACATAATTGAATTATGCTAATGAGGTTGTGATTAAGACCCTTAATAAACAAAACATTTGAATCTATATTTACCAAAAAGAACAATATTATTTATACCAATAATTTCTCCCTGAGCATTATCTCTAAAAGATAATTTTCCTCCTTTCTTTTTGATTATCTTTTTGGAATAGATTTTGTTGACAGTCATATTCCGAGAACATCCACTATCCATGTACCAAGTATTGTTGTTGGTACATCCTTTATCTTACTAAAAATAAGAAATGAATTTGACTTTTGGAATCCAAACTTGTTTGGATCCAAGATTTTCAGATAATACAATTATGGGAATCCTTATTTGTTTAGAAAAATATTCTCTATGAAACCCAAGAGATTGAACTCTATTCAAAGAATAGTTTTTCTTCCAATGCCCACCACTTTGACACTTAGTGCAAAAGGGGATTTAGACGGAACAAAATAGTTGTTTTTGAAAACTGGTTTTTGGTGATTATAACCTACTCCTGTAGTGTTTTCTTGAGGTTTAATTTGAGAATAATTCTTGTCAAAATTTTCATTCCCAGAAGTAAATTTTTCAAGAATCTTCTTAAGAGAAAACATTCAGATTTTAGTCTAATGACTAAATTCCTATCTTCAGGAATCATTTCCTTAGAGTTAGATTTTTCCTCAAAAATGTTCATCATTAAAATAACATTCTTAAGATCTTCAGAAAGTTCTTCTTTATCAGAATTTTTTTTCTCAAATTATTTATAATGTTTTTATATAAGCTCTTATTTATCTCTAAGATCTTAAGAAATATCTGAAACCTCTTTTGTAAGAATTTATTACCTAGTATTTTCCTTGTCTAATTTCTTACAAATTTTACAATTTTTTGCTTCAAGTAATTTAGAAAATCGAGATACTTCTTCATATGATAGTTCATCATTTTATGAGGATGAAGTATCTTCATCTGAAGTAAAATTTTCATAATTGAAATTCTTATCAAGAGATTTGTTTGTTAAAGCCTCGGCAGAGTGTACCTTGTCCATAAGACATGTATGTGGAAAAGAAGTATTAGTAATGAATCCCATATTCTTATGAGATGATGAATCATATTCTGAAGATTCAATTTCTGAAGAGTCTCCACAGCTAGCAGTCCAAGTAGTATTATCATTAAGAATTTTCTTACCCTTAGCTTTTGTAGAAATTATTCTTATTCCTTTCAGAATGCCTCTCATTTATTTCTAACTTTTTTAGCATAGGGCATTCAGGTCATCTGTGTCCACTTCTCTTGAATTCCTATCATGTGACCTTTGAATCATTCATATCTTTCATATCCTTCTTCTTACACTTGGATTGGAAATTTCATTGGACAACTATCTTGTTCATTCATAGAGCAAGATTTGTTAACTCATTTTTCGAGACTTCACTCTCACTATATTTGGATTGGATAGTAACCTTCTTAGACTTTGATCTAGCTCTCTTAGGAGTCTTAGCGTTCATATTATTTGAAGTTGTAGTAAAAGAAACATTACCATTCCCATTCTTCTTTTTGATGTTGTCAGCACCTCTCTCCATCATTGTTCCACGTTGAAGAAGAGCTCCAAATATCTCATCTATGGAAATTTGAGTAACCTTCCTATTCTCTTCAATTTCTGTTCTCTTTTATTCCCACTCATTGGGAATAATATCAATAATCATATCCACAAGAGCTTCATCATCCAGACCATTCTCTCCCATAGATTGTAAGCCATTCACGATAGTCATAATCCTTTGTTGTACATTAAAAATGGGTTTTCCATAAGGATAGTTAAAACCATGATACCTAGCTATCAACAAAGGTCTTCTAGTCTCAATCACTTTAGATTTACCAAAATGAGTAACCTTGATTTTATTCTATATACAGTTAGCTTCTTCACAAGAAATAATTTTTCTATATATATTCCTAGTCATTGAACATCGTAAAGTATTGTGTACCTTATAGTTTAATTGATAATCATGCTTCTCTTGGTTAGTTAAAGTACTAACTTCCTTATCAAGAATTTGATAACCACCATTAAGCATAACAAAATTATCTACCCCAGTATTGATAACGAAAGACATTATTCGATCTCTCCAATACTCATAATCATTACCATCAAAAATTGGTGGTCTTGTATGATTAAGGTTGTCGATGGAACCAACATTCATTCCTGCCATCTTAAAAAATCCTTCTACAAAAAAACTTGTTAATAACAAAAGTTCAGATTCATTGAAAATATTCCTAAGTAAGGAACAATATAGAACAAAGAAAAACTGAGCCATAAAAACTTATATCTGAATATAAGTATTTAGAGACCTCCTCTGATACGAATTGTAGGATCGAAATAACAATTTAGATTCTCAATATACAAGACGGGGTTGAATTGTACACTTTAAAATTTTCCTTAAACAAGGAAAGATTTATGTTTAACAAAGTTAAACTAAGAAAATTCACAACACCTCTAACACCAATTGGAGAATTGGAACAAGGAATGAAGTTACAAACTTCTAGTTCTACACACATTCTTAAATCTAGAAAGTGATTCTGAAAACCGGTTCCAGATATATGGATCCGGAAATTGAAACTTAACCAAAGTTTAAAAAATGAGATTCTTCCTTAAAGCATATAGAATCTAAGTTAATCAGAGTACAAGTGTAAGAAAATATAAGAAGGTTATACTTTCCTTACAATACAAAATACAGTGCAAAACTTGTAACAAAAACAAGTAACAAGATATAAATCTATTAACCCAAAGAGAAGGGTATCCAACAACCTTGGATTAAGGTCCCTTGATTTATACGTTCATGAAAGTATTCCTTACACACACTCGGGTAAGCCCTCGATAAGAAGATCAGAGTCTCTATCTTGCTACCCCGCAAGACCTCAACATGAAGGTAGTTGGAACCACTGTCTTCCTCGGTAAGGAATCCCTCAACATCAAGATAGTTGGAGCCTCTATCTTCCTCACCAAGGAAGCCCTCAACTTCAAGGTGTTGGAACCTATATCTTCCTATCCACGGAAACCCTCAAATGTAATCACCAACATTCAGAGTCGCACAAAGCAATCTACACAAGTCAAAGATTGAACAAGTTGTTCAAACATTATGCATGACAGTTTGAGAGTTAATAAGAGCCTCAGTCTATAGTAATCACTTCAATATAACTTTGTCCAAGATCAAGGATATAGTTGATGCTTCATTTGAAATGAGCTCCGTTTTATAGGATCGGTTGGAATGGTCGGCTCCCTCCTCCAACGGTCTAATTTTCCTTAAATTTCGGAGGGATCTATACATGTGTCACTAAACCAACAATTATTTACAAATAGAATTGATGGCATCGTTTTATAACAAAACAAGTGTATCTAAAAGCATGACATTGTTTTATAACAACATTAATAAATCAGAGTATAAGTAATAATTTCATAATGTATGAAAAATAAAAGTTCGGAGTCTATCCAAAAATGGAATTTAGAACCTGTAATAAAAATATCTTCGGATTCTATTTTATTGGAATTCAGAACCTGAATTCTGTAGAAATATGGAGTCTGAATTTCTAAGGAAATTCAAGGCCTGTTTCACCATAAATAAGAATTTGAACTTACAGAGTTCGTAGTTGAACTTGTCGAAGTTCGGAGTTGACCTAATAAAATTTCGGAGTCAAACTCATTAAATTTTGGATTTGAACTCATTGAATTTTGGAGTCAAACTAGTAAAAGTTTGGAGATGAACTCATAGACGTTCGGAGTCGTTCCAGTAAAAGTTCGTAGTCAAACTTATAGAAGTTCGCAGTAGAACTAGTAAAAGTTCGTAGTCAAACTCATATAAGTTCAAGTCCATAATTTGGATCGTAACTTCATTAGAGTTCATATCTAAAATTCAGATTCAAACTATATGAGAGTTCATATCTATAATTCTTAGTGGAACTTCATTACAGTTCATGTCCATAATTCGGAGTGGAACTTCATTACAGTTCACATCCAGAATTCGGAGTGGCACTTCATTACAGTTCATATCCAGAATTCGGATCCTAATACAGAATGCTTCATATCTACGTATTTATAGGACTCCTAGGTTTCAAATATGAATCTGAATTTTATACTTAGTCAAAATATGAACAATTAAAATATGGTAAGAATAAATTTACTTAGAGAAGGAAAATTTCCAAAGAAAATAAAAGCATAGAATAAAAAAGATTTTCTTAAAGATAAGCTGTTTGTGATTTTCAAAATAAGAAGGAATGAAAAATTGATAAGGAAAACCTTATTGACTCAACAAGGTGGAGTAGATTTAAGTAGATCTAATAAATCAAGCAAGAACGACCACATACCTCAAGAAACCGGTTTCAATTCCCCATTAAAGGCCTCCAGATCACCTGAAAAATGCTTGGGAGATCTCTTTATACCTCCCAAGAAGGGTAAACAACAGTTATGGAAGCTTAGAGGCTTAAATGAACCATTTCGAGGCAAAAGAGTTCAGAACCACAATTTTAGGATCTAACTTTAAGTGCCCACACGGTTAGTCTACACAGTTTAACAAATCGTGCACTAACCGTGTGTTAGATTCTTCCTCGTCAAACACTACTCGTATGGTTAGTCTGCATGGTTAGAAAACACGTGCACTAATCATGCATTAGCCACATCCACTATGACAATCCTGGCACGGTTTGGCCACACGGTTTTGGCAAACGGTGCGCCAATCGTGCAAAAGATATTACCCTTTATCATTCTTTAAAAGACCACCCAAAAACACCCCCAAGTCACCTTGTCCTCCCGGAACACCTCCAGAACAACATTTTCACAAAGTAATGGTCTGGAGAGGTCTGGGCCATTATATCAGATACCTCTCAAAACATTCTCGTCCTCGAGAATCCAAAACTCACCTAAAGAGAAAAAGAAACAGGGTATGAACAACCACCCATTGAGATACCTCTCAAAAGAGAGCAATCCACCAAAGAAACAAAGGGATACATCTCATAAACATGAAAGTTTCATTACCACAACAGCTACATTGATACTTGGAATGAGTTAAACGTCAAACCACTCTGGTTACTGAGAATGTATCTGTGAATCATGTTCCCACGTACTATCCTCCATGCCACTGTGTCGCCACAAGACATGAATTAAGGGTATGGAATGCCCACGCAACACATTCTCCTTGTGGTCTTGGATCTGCACAGGTTTCTCCTCAAAGGTGGAATCATCATCAACATCGATCTCTCCCCAATCGATGATGTAGGAAATGACATTAAGATAATGACATAGCTGTGATACATGGAAAACATCATGTATCTGACTCATCTGAGGGGTATGTGCTACTCGATATGCCACATCCCCAACATGAGCTAACACCTCGAAAGGCCCAACAAAGCAAGGAGAATGCTTTCTCCCACGACCAAACCATTGCTTCCCATGATGAGGATTCACCTTCAGAAACACATGATCCCCAAAATTAAACTCCAAGGGTCTCCTCCTTTGATCAACATATGATTTCTGACGATATTGTGCTGCCTTAATCCTCTCACAAATCACCGGAACCATCTCTGTTTTATTCTTCACTACTTCCAATATGAGAATTGCTGAATCTCTGACCCATGTCCAGCACAACGGAGAACAGCAAGGCTGACCATACAAGGCTTCAAACGGAGCCATACTGATAGTGGAGACAAAACAGTTATTGTAAGTGAACTCCACCAAGGATAAGTGCCTCATCCTTGAACCTCTGAAATCAAGAACACAAGAGCGTCGCATGTCTTCAAGAGTTTGGATGGTTCACTCCGTCTGACCATCCGTTTGAGGATAAATAGTAGTGCTAAGGCATAGCTGAGAACCAAAATCATAATGGAGACCTCTCCACACACTGAAGGTAAAATGAGGATCTAGATCAGAAATGATCGTCCTAGGGACTCCATGAAGTCCCACCACCTCCTCTAGATATTGTCTTGACAAAACATCCACTAATCTCGACTCCTTGATCGCTATAAAGTGGGATGATTTTGTTAAGCGATCCACTACCACCAAAATAGAATCATTTCCTCCCAGAGCTCAAAGTAAACTAGAAACAAAGTCCATTGAGATGTCCTCCCACTTCCACTGAGGAATATCTAATGGCTGCAGAAGACCCCCAGGAACATGGTATTCGGCCTTCACCTTCTGGCAGACTAAACATCGAGACACAAACTCCACAACTACATGATTCAGCCCAGGCAACCAAAACTTACTCCTCAAGGATCGGTAAATCATTGTCAATCCAGGATGCACTACTAAAGGAGAACCATGGAACTCTCTAAGGACGGTCTCATGCATCTCCTAGGGGAAAAAATCATTATATGATACAACACTATGTGTTGTTCATCCTCAGACCAACCAGCAGGGTTCTCACCACAAAGAACTCGGTCTCTCCAGACCTCCACCACAAGATATCCCATTGGGAATCTTCCACCTTCTGCTCTTGGGATGACTGCACCATCATCTGAAAAAGACAATCTTTACCCCCAACTTCTCCCATATCAAGATATAATGATGAAAGATCTTCCATTACTCTCTAGGAATCACCGGATTCACGCACAACATCACTACGTGACTTTCAGTTCAGGGCATCAACCACAACATTCCCTTTTCCCAGTGTTTACAACATTTCGAAGTCGTATTCCTGTAATAACTCCATCCACTGACATTGTCATAATTTCAATTCATTCTAGGAGAAAACAGACCTCAAACTCTTATGAATAGTGAAAACCACAAAGAGTTTACCAATGAGGTAATGTCTCAAAAACTTCAGAGAAAACACCACGGCTACAAACTCTTGATCATGGGTGGCATAGTTTCTTTCATGAGGACGTAACTGCCGATACCCATAAGAAACAATTGAATTCTACTTCATGAGAACACATCCTAACCCCAGATGTGATGCATCATAGAAAACATCAAACTGAACTCCCTTAGTTGGAAGACAAAGAGTGGATCACTTACTAAAATCTCCTTTAGATACTTGAATACTGCCTGACACTGAGCAGTCCATATGATAGCCTGATCTTTCCTGCTTAAAGTTGTCAGAGGAGTCGCAACCCATGAAAAATTGGCTACGAACCTCCTGTTGTACCCTGCGAGACCAAGAAAACTTCGCACCTCTGAAACTTTCTTTAGAGCTACCCAAGACACAACTGCTTTAATATTTTAAGGATCCACAACTACTCCACATTGGGACAAAAAATTCTCCAAGAAACAGACTTCTCGAGCCGAAAACTCACACTTCGACAACTTCCCTAAGAACTGATGTCGACGAAGAACTCCCAAAACGGCTCATAGATGCTTTCATGCTCCTCCTTAGATGTGGAGTACACAAGGATGTCGTCGATGAAAACAACCATGAACTTTTCCAGGAACTCACGGAACACAACATTCATTAATCCCATGAACATAGGTTGAGCATTCTTCATGCCAAGTGGCATTAAAACAAACTCATAATTCCCATGATAACAACCAAAATCAGTCTTCAGGATATCCTCATCCTTCACATGCATTTGATGATATCCTGGCCACAAGTCGATCTTTGAGAACCAACATTCACCCTTCAGTTGATCGAATAAATCATCGATATGTGGAAGAGGATAGTGATTCTTTATTGTCACATTGTTCAAGCGGCGATAATCAACACACAAGTAAAAACATCCAACGGCCTTCTTCATGAACATAACTGGTGCACCCATTTGGGACACACTTGGTCTAACAAAACCGCACTGAAATAGACTATCATGCTGTATACATAGCTCTCGTAACTCATAATGGGTCATCCTATATGGAGAGATAGAGATAGGAGAAGCTCATGGCTGTAGCTCGATCCCAAACCAAACTCTCATCGATGGGTTAACGCTAAAACCTCTTCTAAGAAGACATCAGCGTACTCTTGTATGACCGTAGGAAATGCCAACTGTTGTACCTCTGAAGAACTCAGCATTATCTCAGCCGCCATAGATGATAAGGATGGAATGTGCCTGTGAGCGATCTGAGGATCTCTCTCACCAACAAACACCACTAGATCTCCTTCCGCACCAAAGAAAATGACCTTCTTCCAGAAGAAATCCGTGATAGCCTACACCAAATACAACAAATCCATGTGTGTATGACATCATATGATTGTATTCGTAGACATAGGAAATCACCCCATGAGCGTTGTTTCCCCAACACTAGCTCATAGTCTCTATATAATTCAGACAAGTCAGATCGACCTCCAACTAGCGTAGTCAACGCCAAGGGCACTGGAATCCTCTCTAAATCATGTCCCAAAGCATGGATAAGGGTTGGTTATATGTAGGAGTGTGTTTCTCCTAAATCAAACAAGGTATACACCATGGTATAAAACAAGCAAAGGGTACCACGAACGACATCTGGCTCGTCTGGTGCTTACAACACTAGAGCATGGAGCTGACCATGACCTACTCCACGGCCTCTCTGACCATGATGACGACCACCACCACGGCCGCACTCTGCTCTCGGAGGACGGGGAGCGTCATGGGGCTATCCGATACTTTCTCCATCTACCCTATGCTGATCTAAATCTGGTGCAACTAGATGTTGAAAATCTCGGAGTGTCTTCCTCCAAGTGTCTTCATCGTCCACCTCTACCCTACTGTGATCTGCTGGAACAACCTACTAGACATTTTCTGTGAAAACCTGATGAGGACGTCGACCAGGACCTATACCTGTAAAATAACCAACACATATAGATCCTAAGCCTTGAATATGGAAGACTCAACATTAATTAATTAATTTTTTTCTTATATTATTTTTAGGTTGACCTATCCCATGGCCTAGCCATTCAAACACAGGCACAAAGAAGAATGAGGCATGATCCTTTTCTATGACTCTACCATGCAACCTGTATCACCCTCTTTAGTAGCCATTGTAATCTTAAAGGTTCATACATCTGATCATAGGGTTTCCTAAATGCCTATGTCTTATCTTGTCTCTAGTGTTTACCTCACTTGCTAAACATAAATGACACCATTGCCCTACCAACCCATGCAAACTCACAAGCGCCTAATTCCAAACTCCATCCTATCTCTCAACCAGAACTCTAATACCACTCTGTCATTACCACCTCCCCGAAAATTGTACCCCTCCTAGGCCAGCAATGTCAAAAGGGAGATAATGACCCCTGAGTCCCGCCTCTAGTTGGACCCGAGTTGGCGACTAGAACCGAGGGTATAATAAATACAAAAATGCGAGGCAATACACTCTTAGAGAACACATTCGGAAGAGAGAGATAAGATAGACACCAACCAACTCCAACTCAATACTGAAGTATAAAATAAAAACTGTGTGCACATATGTAATGTCATGAAAAAGTACAACAACTGAAACGGAAAACTGCAAGTAACCAAAAGAAAGTAAAAACAGTAGTGACCATAGGCCCGAATAGCTCCTGCAACCACAACCTAGTAATAACCATCCTGATCTCAATACTTCTCTATGTGACCTGAAAAACAGTTTATATATGCGTTGGGTTAGTATAACAATATACTTAGCAGGATCCCCCCCGAAGCCTCTCGTGAAAATGTAAAGAAATCAAGCTAAAGCACAGTGAACAACAAGTCAAATTAAATCATCACCTAAACAAGTATACTATGTTCCCAACCTCACCATGGATATCGTCACCATGTATCGAATACAAGAATATATCATATAGTAAGGAATATCAAGGGTACCCATCTACTACTTCCCCACCGGTTTTCCACTTTGCCCCAACGGCATATGTCCTGTGCATATCTCCCCAAAGGCTTTCCCGTATACACTTGGGCTAAGCTCCATAATCTGCACCACGTTCACCACAAAGGCTTACCCGTAGACACCTGGGAGAATCAAAAAACCATCCTCACAACCAAAAGTAACCAGGTAGTTTCTGGGAGCCACCCCAGCTCGCATAACATGTATCATACGTCAGGTATTATTCCTCAAGACATTACCACCCATACATCGATTAAGGATCCTCAAGCCATCACAACCTATACACGTTACACCTATATTAGTCCATAGGATACTATATCCAGTATAAATGTGTGTGAATAACCACAATCCATTATATCCCTCAACACACATATATGGGGAAAACTAATAGTTGTTCCTCATGGAATTAGTATCTACTAAGAGAAGAGAGCGGGGTTAAAGGGGGTAGTCACCCATTCATCCTACCACCAGAATATTGGGGAAAACACCCCCCCCCCCAAGGCTCAGAAACCCTGGGGTGTCAGTCTCCCTTACTGACAGGGTGGAGTAGCATATAGAAACATATAAAGTATAGAATATAATATAACTCACAACCACACTATGGGAATAACCTAGTCATAGGAACAACTGCATCTAACGTCTCTCGGACTCTAGGCTGTCACTTCTAAGACTAGGTATCCAATAAGCACCCAACCATTTAAAGATATTTATTAGATTAATTCATTCCCTTTTTATCAATTCCGTTGTACGTTAATTAATTCTTCCAACATTAATTAACCAAGAACAATTCCACATTAAATTCCATTAACATCACATCATAGAACCATTGTCCATTCAAATGTTCTCAACCTCGTCATTAAGATTCATCAAACTCCAGCCCCATGAGTTAACATAATTTATTCCAACATTCATTACAGAATTACTTTCCCATATTCCCAGGCAATCAAGAAAAGCAACCTATGCAACTAAGAACAAGGGGGCTTTACATGATGAGTAGATTTACTACCCATCAAGTCTTTGCCACCTATAGAAAGAGAATAGACCCATTCTACCTTGAGATGATAAACACGGAAATCAAGTGGCATACCCCGCGTGTCTTCACCTCCTTCGGAAGAAGGGTAAGCAAGACCATCTTCCTTGAGTAGTGGGGAAAATTAAAGCAGATAAACAAATAAGAATCAACAAGCATCCAACAATCACATCCATCCCACTAAAACATCCCCGATGTCCTCCCTTACACCCACATGCATAAAATGATGCATCTTACCACTCTAGGCGTCATCCGCTACCACAACCAAAAGGCATCCATGCCATCACGTATCACAACACCCCTACAGAGTCACATTATAGCATAAGCAGCATAAAAAACAAAAATCACATCAAAATGGGCTCTTGGCCCTTTTACAAGGCATCTAGCCTTCAAACAACAAGCACCAACCGATTTTGGTTTCCCAACCTACTGAATTAATCACATACATTGGAATCAATTTAATTAACATCAATTTGGATCAACAACCACAATAAAAACAACTGGACTCGTTTACATGCCTATTTATCTTTATCCAATTGATTATCAATTAATTCAAGATTTAGGTTCTTTATCAATCTCATCAAGAACCCCATGCTAATAAGAAAGGCATAGATATCACACTATCTATAAAATCAAGAGGCAAACCGTTATCATGGTACAAAGCAACAACATGCGATCAAACAAATTCTTCTAATACGATTCAAGTATTTAAATAGTTCAATTCCATTGTTATCCAAATGGCTAAATCATGCTAACTCTACGATTTCACATAAACAATTAGAGAAGCCACGAATCCCCTACCTCAACGGTTTTGACGGAAAACTCAACTGTTGAAGAACGCCCAAAAAACGAGATCAATTCTCCATGAATCCTACTTAGATCTCCTATCCTAACACAAAAATTTCCAAAGCGCATCATATTTGACATCCACAAGCTTAGAACTACCCATAACAGGCGTAGATCTAAGAAACCGTGAGAAGAGGAGTAGATCTAAGTAGATATATGAAATCAAGCAAGAACAACCACATACCTTAAGAAACCAGCTTCGATTCACCAAGAAGAGTCTCTGAATCGCCTCCAAAACTATTTGGAGAGCTCTTTCTACCTCCAAGGAAGGGTAATCTCGAGTTATGGCTTCTTAGAGGCTGAAACGAACCATTTAGAGCCAAAAGAGTTCAGATCCACAATTTTAGGATCTAACATTAATTGCCCGCACGGTTAGTCCGCACGGTTTAACGAACCATGTGTTAGCTTTTGCCTCGTCGCACAATCCTCACATGGTTGGTCTGCAAGGTTTGACAACCCACGCGCTGACCATGTGTTAGCCACATCCTCTAAGACCAGCCTTTCACGGTTTGGCCACACGGTTTAGGAAAACCATGCACTAACCGTGCGAAATCTATTACCCTTTATCTTTCCTTAAAAGTACACCCAAATGCACCCCCAAGTCACCTTTTCCTCCTGGAATACCTCCAACACCACATTTTTACAATGGAATGGTCCGGAGAGGTCCGGGCCATTACAGAGATTCTAATGGATTTTTATAATTCTCCTCTGATTTATATAGAATCATACTATGGGATGGAAAATTTAAATATATTTATCTCATCAAGAATATAATATTTTCCTTCTATATAGTTAAATAGTCCTTTCCAAATATACTATCACATTCCACCAATGGGAGAAAATATTGATTTTCTAATGATTTTTTTGTAAGAATAGTAAATTTTTAATATGTCTATTCTAGATATGCATTGTTATCATATATGGGTATTTTTAATTCCACTTCTATGTCAATGTAGTTAGTTTATTTTTTGAATATTTCTATGGAACATTGATTATATAAGTGAATGTAATTATTTGGAATAAAATAAACTTCTTATTATAAAATTTAGTTATATTATAATCATTTGCATACTCGAATAGTTTCCGACATAATGGTAACTGATTATATTAATCAACATTATTGATTAGAATCTTTATATCCCTTTGACACAAATTATCTACATTCCCCCCAATTCGAAAATAAAAAATATCCTTATGAGAATTAAAATGGAACATGTTCCTAGAAATATTTAATATAAGACATAAATTTTCTTCTCTTCAAATGGGTTATTAGATGGAACCCATTAGTTAATATTAATTTATTAGTTCTTCTCCATAGTCAACTAGAACCATTAAGATTCCCTATTATATACCTCTACCATATTTTCACATTGAACTATATGCACATTGATATTAATGTTGTTTACCATTAGAGATTTAAGAATAATTTTTTTATCCCACTACATAAGTATTCAACATTGATTATAGGTAAAATTATAATGATAGTGGTGTGATTTTCCAAAAAATTGATGTCTTGTTTGTTTTTTATCTATAATAGCATTATTCCATTTATAAATTTCATTATGTTTTATTAAAATTATACTATAGTTTAAGTGGGTAAAATAGGGATATCATTTTCAAATTCACCCCATTCTCTTGTGAATATATATTCTTTGGGAATTTATATTTGAAAACATTTGAGTAATAATATTATAATAAGTATAAATGATATTTAGTAGTGGTAAAATTATTTTTAATGTAAATTGGATCAATTAGTTTTTTTAAATGAATTTTATCCATTTATTCACATTAAATGTATAATAGGACCCAAAAATAGTTAATTTATTATCTCATTAAGAAAATTCCTACCAAAATAACCTTCATTTGATTATTGGGGTGATAAATGTGGATTATTTATTTTAGAAAACAAGACTTAATAATGAAACCACATATATAATTTTTCTAACTTCTTACCAACCAAAAGAAGAATGTATTCTTGGATATCATCACACTGAAGATCAGGTTGGTTATTTACACAATTCATCCTATTTAATGACATTTACTAAAACAAAGTAGTGTTATGGATGATCATACATGAATTTATATTAAAAGAATATAAAATTATTTAAAAAATAATAAATAACATATAAATAAAATTTAAATCAGATCTATTGATAAAATATGTTTTCATCTATTTTATTTCAATGGAAATTCATAATTAATTTCATATATAATTTCTAAAAACTACTGTATAATTCTATAAATCCATTTATAATTACCCGAATCCAATAATCATATTATTATACCATTCTAATCATAATTATACATAAAATAATTCTACAAATATTTTTTCGATAATATTTTGGATGTTTTCCACATAAAAAGTCTATAAAATAATTAATAATAATTTATTTCCAAATTAATAACATTATATTATAAGAATCCATATTATCATTATATAGTGGGATAACATGGGTAAATATAAAAAATAATATGTAATAAAAAAATATTATGATTGTTAAAAAATATATCATTTTGAAAATAATTATAAAAAATACTACTAAAAATATTTTCCTAGGATTCTTTGGGATGTATGAAAATAAAAAATACCAAAATTAATTATATAAAATTTTATTTCCATATTCATAACATTCATTTATAATTCATCATTATATTACTACTTCATAGAATAACATGGTCAATTATATAACATAATGTGTGATCCACATATCTTAGGAAATGTGAAAAAATATGCCATGCATGGGGTGTGATAAAGAGAGTGTAAATTATAAAAACATAGAATCAGTAATGTGTTAATAATAATTAATCACATATAATAATAGAATAAGATTCATGATATCATATGGTCATGGTATCCCTGATAATTATAATGGTATGAAATAAATATTAAACATGTCATCATTCATGGATCAATAATAAGATAACATAATTCACAGCATCATATTGATAAATATTGTTGTTTTCTATTTCTTATTAACAAAATTAAATTCCTTCCAAAAAATAAGTATGCATCATAATTTCATTAAAAATTAACTTGATTCTTATAAATTTTCGATGTCGATTATGATTTATATAAATATAATTTAAATCATGCTAATAAACTATTGTTCCAAAAAAATGATTCATGTATGATTATATTAGTGTGTCTAGATTATAGATTGAGATATGAATTACGAAGTAAATACATAAAGTTGTTATTGAATGAATAAACTAAAAACTATTTAGCAATATTTAAATATTGTGAATTATTAATTGATGTCAAATTACACATCATCAATACATTTCATTATGAAATAAATATATTTATGATTATAAAATTATGAATTTTAATATTAATAGAAATTATTAAAATAATTATGGTGTCCACAAGTAATATCTCTGATGAACTATGATGATATAATATAAAAATCACACCACATGGTGTAATAATGCATCATTATTTAAATGATGACAATATCTATTTTTAATATTAATAAATGGATCATACACCATGAATAATATCTTGAAATATAGTGTTTTATTCAATAGTGTTTTCATAATATATTTCCATTCCCCAAGTGAATACTACTATGTTGTTATTGAAAGAGGGAAATGAGTCATAAATTAAAATAAAATAATTTCATCATGAATGAGTTAGGTTTTTTATATTCTTGTGTTGATATTCTACATGAATGTATTCATTATTTTATGATAATGAGGTATATGTCACAACTATATAAAATAATGTTTTTATGAAATAATTTTAATTAAAATTCTTTATTTTATTAAATCATAATTAAAATTCTGTTTATTTAAATTTTTGGAGTACATTTAATCCTAATTTATTGGTGATTTATTATTCTTCAACATAGATAATATTAAATATTCTTATTAATCTATATAATATAGAATTCTCATGTTTATTTCATTACGTTAATTTTATTAATAAGAAGATGATATTTTGGAATTTATTTCATTAAATAATTAATAAATAACATATAATAACATTTGTAATTATATATTAATTAATATGATTGAACATTTAAATCTATAAATATTTTTAAATATTAATTAACAATAAGTAATTTTTTGTAGAATGTGTGAAATAAACTCAATGTTGAATGTTTTTTAATATATTTATGGAATAATTAACATTGTGTCTATGTAAGGGAATAAGAATACTTAGTCGTGATATTATTGAATGTTAAGGAAGGAAATAATATTGTAAAATTTATATCATATTGATTATTATATTCATCTTTAAGAGATTAAGGTATGTGTTTGAAATATTGAGGGTCAAATCTTCAAAAAAATAATTTTTTAAATTTATGATTTTAAAAATATTAAAGAAATAAAAATTCAATTAAAAGCGTGAATAATATTTTATAATAGGATATCTAATAGACATAAATAAATATAAATTTTAATAATGAATTATAATGAATATAATATATTATAATATGATAAATTTAATGATAAAATATTAATCAAAATTATATAATGACATTGATGTAGAAGGATGACTGAAATTCATTAGCGAACATTACCAAAAAATAAGAATAAATTATTCCATGAATTCTCATTTAATATCTCTAAGAATGTGGAGTTTAATTTTTACTGGTTTTCAAAACATTATTGTGATATTTAGTGTTTATGTTAAAATTAATGAGCACATATATACACATCATAAAACTCTGAATGTATGGATTTTTATATTTTATATCCATACATTCAATAATTTTTTCATTTAAAAAATTTGGTGAAAAGAAAGGGTTCTTGGATTGACACATGTATGTTACTGAAACATCATGGTTTCTTGTAAATAGAGTTACCCATATCATGGGGTGACCTATATCCTAAAACCAATACTGAATAATGTGGTTTATGGATTCTAATAATTTAAATTATTAACATTGTGTACCCATTTGGTTATCCTAGCTTGGGTAAATAAAGTAAAACATATATATCATATTTGTAATATTTACATACAATATATAATTTAAAAATAAGTGTTTGTGTGAGTGTGATATATATTTAGTGATTAAATTGGGTTAAAAACACAATAATAAAATTGATAATCTTATCCTCTTATAATGAAGAATTAATTATTCACCCTATTAATAATATGTCACTGATAATTAGGATAGTGATAGTGTTTAAATCCCATTATTTAAATTTTAAAATTATTCAAACCCTAATTCACTATAATAATATTATTTCCATGTAAATAACATAATGTTCATAACATTACATAAAAAAATTTGAATTATTTATTTAATTTTTTTATTCATTATTGATTTTTTTTTCTCATAAATAGACATAATTTTTTGTAATTGAAATTGTACAATAATTTACTATCTAGGTTAATGAATATAATCTAAAAATATTATATATCTATAAAATAATTGTTGATAATAAAAATATATATGGTGAAAATTATATTAAATGCATGATTCACCAAAATATTCACATGGGATACATGATTGATTCGAATTTTGAATCTATACATTCATTAAAATATAACATAATATTTTATATTGCGAATAGTATATACAGATATATTAGATATAATAATGATTTAAACATTCCAAATAATCTAAAACTTGGATACATTTCCCTCATAGATTATTCAGATTTACATGTGGCTACTTCAACTATGCAGTTTCTCTAAAAAATATTAACTTGGCAGACCACCTTATTTCCCAGTACATTCTCTCAAGGGTCAGGAATATGAATACGAATTTCATCAAATGAATTTTTATCTTCCATTTTAACTACATATTGTCTCAAAACATGATTTTGATCTAGAAAATAATTTTTCAACAACAAAAGATAAATAATATTGTTTACCTGAGATAAACTCGATTGTAAATCTACTTAGTAGGTGATTGTTATAACATTCTCCAGGATTTATTATGGTCCAATGAATTTTGGACATATATTTATTATCCAAAAAAACACAAAAAAATCCATGGTGATATTATAGGAAAAAAATGATCACCTACCTTGAAAAGAAAACTCATTTATTAGGTTATCTGCATGTATTTTCCTCAAACATTGAGTTTTCCTAATGTGTTTCATGATCATCTTCACATTATTATCCACTTCTTCAACTAATTCTGGACCTATCAAATTCATTTCACTGACATCATCCCAATATGCTCGAGTTTTAAATTTCTTCCCTTATATTACCAAAAATGGGACCATCTATATATTAGAATTACATATTTTATTTAGAAAACAAAACTAAATAAATATTTTTATAAAAAAATCACTTGTATTCCATTAAAAAATCTCTAGGAATATTATCCTATGTCTGAATTGTTCTCTAGGTTTATCCATCAAAATGAGGATGAAGATCATTGATAAAATCTAATTGTTTGCACAATTAATTACGGTGTCCTTTTCAAAATACAAAATTGAAACTGGGATCCTAGTTAGATAGAATAGAATGAATAACTCCATGAAAGTTGATAATCACATTGAGGTATAATCAAGAATGACAATCCAAATACATTTTTTATCTAATGTGAAAGAATTGGGTATATTTTGTTAGTTGGTTATAAATAACACAAAATGTGTAATTACCTCATGAATTATTTTATAGTCTCAACAAAAATTCCACGCATATATTTTACCATTTCAACTATGGAACTAGAATATTTTGAAGCACCCCCTTTGGAAACAGTCGCTCTGTATTATCATCTTATAATGTAATTCATTACATGATAATATTTACAATATCTCTTTTCATTCAATCCAATAGTAATATATCTGAATCTCATTGTACATCACAATGCTTCTAGGTTGAATTAATATCAAAGAACTATGAGCTGCACACGCTAATTATTCCATCTGTTTGGAATCACAAGGAACACATAATCTATTTACTAATATTAAAAAATATATATATCGATGATAAATTCTAGAAACATAGCCCTTTTAACCAATTATACTGTTTCCTATAAATCATAATCTTCCCTTTGTGTTTTCATAATTCTGTAATATGGTGATGACTGTTGTGTGACCTGAAACCCAACTGATGATTTTCTTAAATGAATAATTTCCAATATAAAATTCATCAAATCCTTAATCAATGGGTCCAAACATAACATGTTTAATTGTGCCTGATGTTTCTTACTCATGGAAATAAAAATAATTTTTTTCTATTTGAGGATGGAAATTAATTACGCAATCATAATCCATTTTTAGTTTAAGTCATATTCTCTATGTCATTCTTAATTCCATCAATGTGAATATATACATCAAGAATTTATGGTCATTGTATATTTCTCATTTGGATCGGTAGAAATGATGAATAAAAATTTTAAAATATAATTCCAAAAATACTAATTACAAATCATGTGTGCGATAATTTAAATCATGAAGTTTCCATTACCCTAAATCATAAGATGTTAATCCATCATATTGGATTATAACAAAACAATGTCCCTTCAATGAAGCGTCACTACAGATGAAAAAATCTTCATTTCTGGATGGAAGTGTCAAAACATGTACATTCACCAATATCATGTTTAGTTGCTGAAAAAAGATATCACATTTCCCTATCCAAATAAATTTAAACCCTTTTCAGGTTAACTTTGTTGGTGTGATAGATAAAAGTGAAATGATTTTAACAAACCATCTATCATATCATTATAATCCAAAAAAACTATCTATTTAAAAAATATTTTAGGATTTTTCCATTCCTCAACCACATTTGTTTTGGCATGATCAACTATTGTATTATCCTTATTTACAATGTTCCCCTGCAATGATATCTATTGCAAGAAAAAAAATACCATTTTACATATTTTATGTAACACTTTTTTTCTTTGAGAATCTAATGAGAAATCATTAAATGTTTTTAAAGATCCTCCTAAAATTTTGAAACGATCACAATATAATAATTAATCTATCTATATAGAAATTCGTTTTTTGAGATTTCATCCTCCATCTCCTTTAGAATATGGTATGTAGATCACATCTCAATAAAATAAAAATACTCACCTCCAAGGATCTGATCAAAAAATTCATTGATATATGGAAAGGCATACATATTCGTAATAGTATTTCTATTTAAATATCTATAATCAAGGAAAATTATCATGAAATTATCATTCTTTTGTCAAAAAATATGGTCACCCTAAGGTAATGTGATAGTACTAATGAGTAATTTGTCACTCATCCCCTTCATCATATTCTTCAATTCATGAATTTAAACATGAACCATTTGAAAAGGGTGTTTTGAAATTGACTAAGCATTTATAATTGTATCAATAAAAAAGAAAACATCATACTCAGGTATAACACATGTAAAATCATCATGAAAAACACCCAGGTATACATATACTAAGTTAACATCATTATTATAAATTTTTCCATCGATTTAATAAAAATGATAAAGATAAAATTTATTATAATACTTTAACTATTTCTCAACATTATGGTATTTTAAAATTAGTGTGGGATCATTCTTGTATACAAACTGAAACCCTTTCTGAAAAACAACTTCTTCATTTCAATAAATAATCCTATCGTGATTAAAAGAAAACATATACATCCAAATAATGACATAATACTCTACCATGGTAAAAAATATTGTTTGTAGGTAATTTAATTTTATAGAAAACATCATGAGAATTTTTATATTTCATTTTTTTATAATATATTCCCCTTGATTTAAACCATATGTTATTGTATAATTTATTCAGGTGAAATTTCTAGTTTAGATGAATTTTTATCAGAAATAATTGAATGTATATACCCCAAATCAAAAACCAATTTAGAAAAATATGAGTAATTAAAAAATGTACCTAATACCACATCATTAGATGGTTTGTCTGTAACAACCCAAAGTTTCATTAATGGAAATCTCTCTTGATCTAATTAAATGTCTTTTTATGTTTATATAAAATGTCAACATCCTTGGTTTTATGTTAGGAATTTTTACCATTGCTAATATAGTCGTTGAAAAGTGATCACATGATTAGTATATATATAGAACTTTAACAAATCCAATTTACTCAGAAAAAGGAAGCGATGGCCTCATCCAGTAGAATTTCCCCATACGAAGCCCATTTGTCAGATCTTGGAAAAGAGGTGGCATCTTTGGGCTTCACTTTTGTCTAAGCCCAAGCTGAGCTTCATCAAGTCAAGCTCGAACATGACCGTCTGTGGGAAAAGTGGAAGTTGAATGAAATTACCACTCAAGCGATGTTATCAGAGCCACCCCAAGAGTTTTTCACCATCGCACACCTTACCCTAAGGTCTTATGCATTTGTTTTAAGGGGTTATGTAACAAATAAGTAGTACTATGTTCATGTACATTATTTTTGTATATAATAATTAATATAACTTCTCGTCATTTTTGATAGCTGTAAATAGTTTTTAAAGTACAAATGGTGTTTTTAGAAATATATTTTATTAAATTAAGGTATTTTTGAATTAAATAATATTCTAATAAAATAATATTATTAATAAATTAATTTTTATTAAATATAAATGATCTTGTAATTTTATGAATATAGGTATAATTTTATTAAGGTATGAAAGCCATTTCTGCCAAACCCCGTGAATTTTCGATAAATGTCAGTTTTTATTTTAAAAGTGAAAATTAACATATTTATAAAATTATTTAGATGAAATAAATTTTATTTCTGGAATCAGGACGTTGAAATTATCCAACGGTGAATTTTTCATAATTTTCTTAGACAATCAATTTTTTGGGTAAAAATTAAATACCATTTAATTATATAATGTGTTTTATGACATTATAATAACCCAATTGTGATATAATAAAATACTATAAACTTTATGTTCGTACAATATATGTTTTAAAAATAAAATGATGTTACTTTGGGTTTGATTGACGTACATTTCAAAGCATTAATGGACCTCTCAAAACATATTCAACACCTTGCCTTTTTAAATTAATTTCCATGGGAGTGTGACTCACCTCCACATTAGCAACCTTATTATTTTAATGAGCTAGGACTTTGGACTTATAAAATATTTTTTTCCTCTTCCCTTTGACAAAAACCATGGCCAAACACCATAGAATGGTTTGTGGTTTGGATTAGTTTAATGTAAGGGGACCCAAACCTAAATAATAAAGAATTCTCTCACCTTTCCTATATAAACCCACCCACTCTCCCACTTCCTCCTCACTCAAAGACTTTGGAGTTCTTCCAACCTCTTCCCAACTCTCTATATAATCCTTAAAAGTTACCCCAATCTCCCAAGAAGCATCTCACAAGCCTCTCTCTAGCATTTGGAATCACACTTCCAAGTAAGGGTTTTTTCTTCCTTTCTCATTTTTGTCCAATTTTCTTTAAGTGGTTTTGACCTTTTAATTTCAATTATGAATGTTGGGGTATGGTTTCACACCACCATAATACATCCCTCTTTAAGTTTTAATGATGGGATACCCCTTTCTCTCTCATTAAATTCCTCCCATGTACACCCGTTACTATGCCGAAATTCTGAAAGGAACCTCTCTCTCTTCTTTTACATTCAAGCAATAATTTTGTATCATGAATATAAATTCCATTACAATTGTTTGGACATGTATCTATATGACCTCCTTACTTTCCATTACATGTAAATATGATGAGGAACCCCTTTCTCTCTCATCAACCATTTTTATGAATTCTTATGTCACGCCGTTACGATGCCGAAATCATACCGATTTTCTAAACCAATGACATTGTGTAGTGGATACCATGCCCATTTCTCCATCAAGGGTATTCACCATCATGAAATATTACTTATTGATTAAAAAGTTTCATGTATGGATCCACATTCCTTTATCATGGAATAATTGATTAAGTTTTATGAATCCATGTTTTATGATCCATGTGGCACACTTATGCATGAAATGAAATGCTTAAGAAGGGTGTTCCCTTACAGCGCTCCAATGTGTTGGGTAAAGTATATTATCATGATACGCCATGTTCAATGAGTGTTGACTCATGATAATTCAAGTTCAACGAGGTTATACTCGTGATTCATGTGCAATGAGGATTTACTCATGCTCTATGTTCAATGAGTCGTGGCTCATACTAATTCCATGTTAAGTGTTGTTGCCACGTTTCCATGTTATGATTATCATGCGTTATCATGCCTTTATGTTCATGTTTATTTTATACTCTATTGATATTCCTATTTTGTAACATGTATTGTACTCCTCATGTTATTCCATGTGTACTCCCTTACTGGGCTTTATAGCTCACCCTTTTCTTATGCATGTTCTCAGGTTATCCCATGTAATGCTATGTACGAGGGAATGCAGTGGTCATTTAATGGAAGTTTTCAATAAATATGTCGTATTTCATGTTTTATGTTTTTATGTAATGAACCTAATCCCCAAAGACACTAAACACCTCGATCTTCTTTGTTGTATCAAGTGATGTTTTATGTAATAAATCATGTTTATATTTGTAATAAAAGAAGGGTTGTCATAGTTGGTATCAGAGGATAGTTTTAGTTATTTTTGGGATTCATAAACCCCAGTAAATCCTTAGATACAAGACTATGTATAATAAAAACATCCCTTTTTTTTGGTAAGTACTGAGTAAGTGGTTTATCAAACAAATACATCCCTGTCTGGATAAGAGCAGGTAGAGGCGGCTCAGGAATAGATGTATCCTAGGGGTAAAACCAGAAAACACCGCATTGAGCTAGAGTCGAACGATAACTGGTGCACGCCAATGGGCCTTGCTACACTCTTGGTTACGACACTCCTGGGGGATATGTTTTGATAAATTCACAATCTTAGTATGAAACCTTATTAAGTGAAAAATGCCCTTAAGAATATACGTTAGAATTTAGATCATGAAAAGCCTAGATTGAAGCCTATAAACTCATGAGTAAGGAAATAACAGTTTATTTATAAGTCATCAAATTTTTTTCTTTGGATTTCCCTTTATGTGTTACCCCTATAATTCATTTTATTCCATCCAATGGTCGGTAATAGGAGTGCTCGGGCAAACAACCATTGTGAAGATCAGTGTGATGACTGTACTGATGAGATGCCCAATCCAATGGGAGCGGGAATCGTGAACATTGTCACGCTTCTCTCTCAATTAACTCATGTTTTAAATAGAAACACGGGTCAATAAAAACGTCCAAACCCCCCAAAGAAGGAACAAGTCTCTATCAAGAGCTTCATGAGGCAAAGGCCTCTTAATTTTAGTGGACCATATGATCCCACGATCGCTGAACAATGGATCAACTCCATTGAAAATATATTCTCCGTACTCCAATGTTATGAACAAGAGAAGGTTCTCCTAGCGGCTTATAGTATGGAGGGTGAATCTGATCAATGGTGGACGTTGATCAAAAATACGAAGCCTGAGGAGGAGATCACAGCATTGGAATGGAAGGATTTCGGGAAGTTGTTTTTTGATAAATATTTTCCGCGCACCCTCCGGCTTTAGATGGAAAGGGATTTCCTTTCCCTCAAGAAAAAATATGAAAAATATGTTGGAGCGTACGAGGAAAACTTCACAAGGATTGCACGAAATGCTTCCGGCTTTGTCGTTACCCCCGAATGCAAGGTTGACCGCTTCTTTGGTAGGCTGAAGCCTAGCTTGCGGAAAGCATTAGTGATCTGTGACTTCGACAGCTATGAAGAAGTTGTCTGATGTTCCCTCAAGGGTGAAATGGAGATCAGGGAATCACATGGGTATCATGGGGACAAGAAGCGTAAGGTGGACTTCAATGCTGCTGGTCTGATGGATAAATCCAACGGTGCTAAGAAGATACAACACCCCACTTGCCAAAAGTGCGGGAAGAAGCACCCAGGAAATTGCCTTAAGTGGACGAGGAAATGCATCAGGTGTGGAAGAGAAGGGCACCTAGATGTTAACTGTCGACAAGAAAGACCCGCAGATGTGACAGAGGAGAGGAACGCTCTGTTCGAACCTCAACGCGTCGTTCAATGCTATAAATGCAATGAACCGGGTCAATTTTCAAATCAGTTCCCTAATCCAAGGGTTTTCGAAGGTGATCAACAACCTCTAAGGAAGAAAGAAAGATCTTTTTCCATCACTTTTGTCGAAGTGAACCCTGAAAATGAAGTGGTGATAGGTACGCTAGTTATTCATTCAAGAATAGCGAACATACTTTTTTATTCAGGTTCTAAGCATTCTTTTATATCTCGAATGTTTAGTAGAACTATCCCAGCACCACCAAAAATCCTGGAATTGAAGATGTCGGCGAGTACGAAAAATGGGGAAATCATTGCATCCCATGAATATAAGTCCTCCCCTGTTATAATATGTGGATTTAATTTCCCGGTGATCCTCGTCATACTCCCTCTTGTGGAATTTGATAAAATTCTTGGCATGGATTGGATTTCCTTATATAGATCCAACATAAATTATTGGGAGAGGGAAATCACACTCTATATGGAGAATCGACCCCCGATTCTTTACAAGTGTCGGGAGGAAGATGAATCTCCTTTAGCTCCATCATATCAAGCATGGATATTACTGCCTTATGAGAATGTGTATCTGGATCAGAAGATTGAGTCCAAGGAAGAAACCATCCTTGAAGAAATGCCTATTTTGAGGGAATTCTCTGAAGTGTTTCCTGAGGAACTGCCTGATCTTCCTCCTAGAAGAGATGTTGAGTTCTTAATTGATCTTATACACGGGGAATTACCAATATCCAAGACTCCATATCGAATGGCTATTGCTGAGCTTGAAAATCTGAATAAACAATTACAGGATTATCTAGATAAAGGGTTTATACACCCAAGTGCTTCACCATGGGGTGCACCATTCCTCTTCGTCAAGAAGAAGTATGGGTCAATGCGACTTTGCATCTATTATCGTGAACTTAAAAAAATCACGATAAAGAACAAGTACCCTCTCCCCTGAATTGATGACTTGTTCGATCAGCTGCGTGGAGCACAATACTTCTCCAAGGTGGACTTGCGGTCAGGATATTATCATGTAAGGGTGAAAAAGGAAGATGTCCCCCAGACTGCTTTTCGTACAAGATATGGGCACTATGAATTCATATTAATTCCTTTTAGACTCACCAATTATCCAGATATATTCATGGAATTGATGAATAGAGTCTATAGATATTACCTTGACAAATTTGTGGTAGTCTTTATAGATGATATTCTAATATACTCCAAAACCAAGGAGGATCATGAGGAGAATTTAAGAACTGTACTGGAGACTTTGTGCAAGGACAAGCTCTATGAAAAGTACATCAAGTGTGAGTTATGGTTGAAGGAGGTCTCATTATTGGGCCATATCATCACAAGAAATGGGATATCTATGGACAGCTCCAAAACAGATGCAATTGAGGGATGGTCGAGGCCAACATTGGTAACAGATTTCTATAGCTTCTTGGGGTTAGCTGGATATTATCGAAGATTTTTGAGGAATTTCTCACGATTGTCCAACCCTCTTACCAATATATCTCAGAAGGTATTAAATCTTTATTGGTGTGATGAATGCGAAGAATGCTTCAAGGAGTTGAAAATGAGGCTTATCATTGCGCCCGTGCTCACTTTACCCACAAGTGGGGAACTTTTTGTGGTATTCAGTGATGCTTTAAAGAAGGGCTTAGTCTGTGTGCTGATGCAGAATGATAAAGTGATATCCCATGCCTAAAGGCAGATGAAAATCCACGAGGTAAACTATCCAACAAATTATATGGAGTTGGTGGCTGTGATCTTTTCCTTGAAAATCTAGCGGCACTATCTCTATGGAGAGAAATGTGATATATATACTAACCACAATAGTCTTAAATATATATTCATATCTGAAGAGATTAATATGTGCCAGAGAAGATGGATGGAGCTCATCTAGGATTATTACTGTTCAATACATTACCACCCTGGGAAAGCTAACAAGGTGGAAGATGCCCTAAGTAGAAAGGACCCAGCAATTCTGTGAATGATGAGAATTGAGAAGGATACAATCTTCTTAGACATGATGAAGATGGACATGGGAATCATATAGATGGGAACATTATAAATCCTTTCACTAATGATTGATCTACTATCTCTTTTGTAATGGTTAAAGGATGCTCAAATGGATGATGTGTGAATTCAAGAAAAAGTGGAAGCTATTAAAAAGGGGAAATCCTCAGAGTTTAATGTTAATGAAGAAAGAATTGTACGGTTTGGAAAAAGACTATGTGTTCCATCAAATCTGGAGCTGAAGAAGGGACTTTTGGATGATGCACATAGTTCAAATTTCTCTATTCACCCAGGGAGCACAAATATGTATCAAGATATCCGAGAAAACTATTTGTGGGATAATATGAAGAAGGAGATCACTGAATATACATCAAAGAGCTTGGTGTGTCAGCAAGTGAAGACAGATAGGCAGAAGTCTAAGGGGATGATGCAACCATTTCCCATTCCATAATGGAAATTGGAGAACATCACCATGGAATTTGTCATCGGACTTCCGAGGACATCCAAAGGCAACAATGCAATCTGGGTTGTTGTGGATCGTCTTACAAAGACTACACACTTCATTTCTATTCGGGAGGATTTATCTTTGGAAAAACTGGGACAGATATATATCAGGGAAGTGGTAAGGTTGCATGGAGGACCACTATCTATTGTATCTGACAGAGATCCAAGATTCACCTCTATGTTTTGGAAGAGTCTTCAATATGCTCTGAATACTGAACTGAACTTCAGTACGGCCTATCATCCTCAAACTGATGGCCAATCCGAGCGGACTATCCAAACACTTGAGGATATGTTGAGTGCACGCTCAATGGACTTTAAAATTGGAAGGGATCAACATCTTCCTCTGGTTTAGTTCTCTTATAACAATAGTTTCCACTCAAACATCCAAATGACACCATATGAAGCCCTATATGGGAAAAGGTGCAGAACACCGGCATGTTGGGATGAGGTCGGTGAATGTAAGCTGCTTGGACCAGAAATGGATGAGGAAATGTTGGAGATGGTAAAAACCATTCAGCATCATATCAAGGTAGCTTAGAGTCAACAGAAGTGTTATGCAGATAATCGTCGACGAAACCTTGAGTTTAATGTTGGAGACATGGTGTTTCTATGCATATCTCTATGGAAGAAGGTCATGAGGTTTGGAAGGAAAGAGAAGTTAAGTCCAAGTTACATCGGCCCCTTCGAGATTCATGATCGTGTCGGGGTTGTGGCCTACCGACTAGCACTTCCACCTGCCATGGCCAAAGTACATGATTTATTTCATTTATCCCACTTAAGGAAGTACATACCGGACCCTTCACATGTACTCCCTTCTGAGGTGGTACAATTGGAAGATGTTCATTTTTATGAGGAGCAACCAGTGAAGAGCTTAGATCATAGAGAAAATGTTATATGAAATAAGACAATGACCCTTTTCAAGGATTTTTGGAGAAACCAAAAGTTTGAATAAGAAACTTGGGAATCGGACGAAATGATGAAGCTGAGTTACCCGTATCTGTTTTAGTGTGGGAAAAAAAAATTCGAGGGCGAAATTTCTTAAGGGGGGAATATTGTAACGACCAAAAGTTTCATTAATGGAAATCCCTATTGATCTAATTAAATGTCTCTTTATGATTATATAAAATGTAAACTTCCTTGGTTTTATGTTAAGAATTTTGACCATAGCTAATATAGCCGTTGAACAGTGATTACATGATTAGTATAAATATAGGACTTTAACAAATCCAATTTACTCAGACAAAGTAAGTGATGGCATCATCCATTAGAATTTCCCTAAACGAAGCCCATTTTTCGGAGCTCAGAAAAGAGCTGGCATCTTTGGGCTTCTCTCTTGACCAAGCCCAAGCTGAGCTTCATCATGTCAAGCTCGAACGTGATGGTCTATGGGAAAAGTTGAAGTTGATTGAAATTACCACTCGAGCGCTATTATCTGAGCCACCCCAAGAGTCTGTCACCATTGCACACCATACCCTTAGGTCTTATGCGGCTATTTTAAGGGGTTATGTAACAAATAAGTAGTACTATGTTCATGTATATTATTTTTGTATATAATAATGAATATAACTTCTAGTCATTTTTGATACATTGAAAATAGTTTTTAAAGTACAAATGGTGTTTTTAGAAATCTATTTTATTAAATTAAGGTATTTTTGAATTAAATAATAATTTAATAAAATAAAATTATTATTAAATTAATTTTTATTAAATATAAATGATCTAAATATTTTATGAATGCAGTTATAATTTTTTTAAGGTTTGAAAGCCATTTTTGTCAAAACCCATGAGTTTTAGATAAATGTCATCTTTTATTTTAAAAGTGAAAATTAACATATTTAGAAAATTATTTAGATAAAATAAATGTTATTTCTTGAATCAGTATTTCAAAATTATCCAATGGTGAATTTTTCATAATTTTCTGAGACAGTCAAATGTTTTGGTAAAAATTTAATACCGTTTAATTATATAATGTGTTTTATGACAACATAATGACCCAATGGTTATGTAATAAGAAACTATAATCTTTATTTTCTACCAATATATGTTTTAACATTAAAATAATGTGACTTTGGGTTTGTTTGACTTACTTTTCAAAGCATTAATGGACCCCTCAAGACTTATTCAACACCTTGCCTTTTTAAATTAATTTCCATGGGAGTGTGACTCACCTCCACATAAGCAACCTCATTATTTTAAGAATTTCCTACATTGGCCTTATAAAATATTTTTTTCTACTTCCCATTTCTAAATACCATGGGAAAAAACCATCGGATGGTTTGTGGTTTGGATTAATTTAATGTAAGGGGACCGAAACCTAAATAATAAAGAATTCTCTCACCTTTCCTATATAAACCCACCCAAGCTCCCACTTCCTCCTTACTCAAAGACTTTGGAGTTCTTCCAACGTCTGACCAACTCTCTATATAATCCTCCAAAGGTGCCCCAAGCTCCCAAGAATCCCATCACAAGCCTCTCTGTATCCTTTGGAACCACAGATCCAAGTAAGGGTTTTTTCTTCCTTTTTCATTTTTGTCCAATTTTCGTTAAGTGGTTTTGCCCTTTTAATTTCAATTATGAATGTTGGGTATGGTTTCAAACCTCCATAATTATTCCCTCTTTATGTTTTAATGATGGGATACCCCTTTCCCTCTCATTAAATGCCTCCCATGTACACCCGTTACTATGCCGAAATTCCGAAAGGAACTTCTCTCTCTTCTTCTACATTCAAGAAATAATTTTGTATCATGAATCTAAATTCCAATACAATTGTTTGGACATGTATCTATATAACCCCCTTTCTGTCCATTACATTTAAATATAATGAGGAACACCTTTCTCTCTCATCAACCATTTTTATGAATTCTTATGTCACGCTGTTACGCTGCCGAAATCACACCAATTTTCTAAGCCAATGCCATTGGGTAGTGGATACCATGCCCATTTATCCATCAAGTGTATTCATCTTCATGCACCATTACTTATTTATTATAAAGTTTCATGTATTAATTCCACATTAATTTATCATGGAATAAATTATTGTGTTTTATGAATCCATGTTTTATGATCCATGTGTCACACTTTTGCATGAAATGAAATGTTTAAGAAGGGTGAACCCTTATAGCGCTCCAATGCATTGGGTAAAGTATAGTATCATGATACGTCATGTGCAATGAGTGTTGACTCATGCTAATTCAAGTGCAATGAGCATTTACTCATGCTTCATGTGCAATGAGGATTTTCTCATGCTCTATGTGCAATGAGCTGTTGCTCATGCTAATTCCATGTTAAGTGTTGTTGCCACATTTCCATTTTATGATTATCATGAATTATCATGCATTTATGTTCATATTTCTTTTATTCTCTATTGATATTCCTATTGTCTAACATGTATTGTACTCCTCATGTTATTCCATGTGCACTCCCTTACTGCGCTTTATAGCTCACCCTTTTCTTATGCATGTCCTCAGGTTAACCCATGCAATTCTAAGTACGAGGGAATGTAGTGGTCATGTAAAGGAAGTTTTCAATAAAGATGTTGTATTTCCTTTTTTAAGATTTTATGTAATGATACTAAGCCCCAATGACACTAAACCTCTCAATCCTCTTTGTTGTATCAAGTGATGTTTAATGTAATAAATCATGTTTAAGTTTGTAATAAAAGAAGGGTTGTTATAATGTCATTTATTGATGTAGTTACAAAGGATCTCACTGTATCTTTTGTATTATATTCTATATGATTTCAATCATTCATATATTTCTTGGGAATGCATTTTCATAATGAACTATCTCACCAATGATAATTTATATTATAGTTTTATTATCAAATGTAATATTACGATGATTTTCATTACAATATTATGCCTTTTGTTCAAGCATACATTATCTAAAACACATCCCAGTTTTGTTATGTCAATCCCCAGGGTGCTTGTTACAATACATTTAACAAACTGGATTGTTGAATTTTTTACATTCAAATTTATTTGTTTGATTCATATGAATTTATTGATATTTGGACCTCTTATTATAATTGTTATCAATGTAAATGTGATAGTAATAGAACAAAAAATATATTCTCTCAGAGCATTGGAAATGATTCTCACGACTTATAAATTCATGGGAGGTTAGTTCACTTCAATATCATGGAATCTATCCTGAGTAAAAATTATATATATTTCTATCATGATCCTGAATAAGATTTGGAGCATACCATTACAATCGAGTGATGTTTTATTCATACATGACCACTGAATCTCCTCCTTTGGTTTCAATTAATGTAATTTCTTTTGCAACATATGTCAAACCGCCTTAAGAAAATTTTATACACGTAAAATATTTTTTAATTCATCCCATTCAATTGAATAAATAAGATTAACATCCATGATATTATTTACCATTAACCGAAACCGACCAGCTTCACATTAAAAATGATAAATGGAAATACTGACCATTGTATTATCTAAACACCACATGACATAAAATATCATTTCAAGGGATTCATTCCAATATTCAGCCGCTAGGAGGTCATAAGATCCACTGAAAGAAAGAGGGTGTTTCCTAAAAAATCATTCACTATCATCTCAACTCTCGGAACCCTAGCTGGATGCCTTCGTGGGGCCATCCTAAAAAGGAAACAGGTGCGCCACGGTCAGAACAGTATACCTGGTGAGATGACACAAGTAATGACAATGAAAACTTGAAACACACATGCAATCAATGTTTTCGTGCATTAAGTCGGAAATCAGTAGTCAGGGTCCTGGTGTACGGATACGTCGGCCTCCACACCAACAATGGACTCCATGAACTGATAACCACACCCAATACGCTAAACACTATTGCTTCACATAGAAAAAGATCAGAGTCCTGAGTTCTGCGGTAGAACCGAACTCCTCTGATACCAATTTGTCACGACCCGTCCTCGGGGCCCGTGTCGTGACTACCCCAAGCCCGCCATCCATAGGCCAGGGGATGGTGACTAGCACCAAGGCGTAAATCCAGGTAAAAGGGAAGGCATTTCCTTTGTAAAGTAAACAAGAACCACAGGGTAAGCAAGCGGAAGAAGTAAACACTAAGTAAAAATACGGGTATAACAGTAAGTGCAGAAAAGTAAAGGGGGCTGGAAATACAAGGCCAAATGTAAAGTAAAACTGAAAGGGGAAAACAACAACTGAAAAGTAAATCCGCAATGTCGAGCCATCCACTAGGTGTCCCACATGAAGGGTGGGTACAGATAGCCTCCACTGCTCCTCAGGTCCAGTCGACCGCTCCGAGTACGTCCCACCCAGTGGTCCACCTCCAGGTACCGTTCTGCTCCGCAAGCCTCCACCACGATCAGCGCTGTCCGTCGTCTGCAACCAACACAACGTAGTGCGGGCATAGCCCGTGCAGGTGTGAGTATAAGCTACTCAGTAGGGACCCCGAGACCCCCGAAGGTCTCCCAGAATCTACAAAGGATAATCCACAAGTAAAAGAAGAAATCACGAAGTAATATCCGACACTGCTTAGGTATATGCCCATACATATACCTAAGTCATCAATTCTCACTCGGCTCCAACATCCGAGCTCAAGTACAACCCTGTCCACAACGGAAAGAAAAATGTAAATCCACATAGGATAGCACAACACAATCCAAAAAGGAAAGAAAATGTAAATCCACACAGGATAACACAACACAATCCACAAAGGAAAGAAAACGTAAATCCACACAGGATAACACAAGACAATCCACAAAGGAAAGCAAACATAAATCCACACAGGATAACACAACACAAATCAGATCACATAGGTACTTCTTCATATAACATTAGAGATGATCAGATGTGGACACTGATTCATCTAAGTCATCGGACCCACAAAGGATCTGTAGGTACTAACCCCCCGCAATGACCCACACTTGATCGATCATGAAGTTGAACCCAAAGCTATTGGGAAACTCCTTCTCCATCAAGTAATGTGGTTATGCCGCTACAAAAAATCACTTCCCTCTCACCTTGGACTGCTGTAGTACTCCACCTATCGAGTACTGTGGGTCTGCAACTACAACCAAGCGCTCCCCACTATGGGTCTTCCGCTACAACCAAGCGCTCCCCCTCATTGCCTCTAGAGGTACTCCTTCTATTGAGTACCACGGGTCAGCCGCTACAACCAAGAGCTCCTCCATCATGGGTCTACCGCTACTACCAAGCGCTCCCCTGTGCTGCTACAACCAAGCGCTCCTCCGTCGTGGGTCTGCCGCTACAACCAAGTGCACCCCCTTAAAGCCTCCAGAGGTACTCCTTCTGTTGAGTACCGCGGGTCTGCCGCTACAACCAAGTGCGCCTTCGCCATGGGTCTACCGCTACAACCAAGCACTCCTCCACCGTGGGTCTACTGTTAAAACCAAGCGCTCCCCAATGGGCTATCCGTAACACACCGAGTCGTTCGGTCAGCATTCGCCAAGTCTCAATCGGCTCTAGGGTTTCCGCACACAACATGCTTGTTCTGTGAGGGTCCACTCCACGAGCTAAGAGGTTGATGCATCAACTGGCATATAGTACAGAGTTGACGTATCCCAATATGTACCGTAGTGGTCACTGCCGAAGACACGAAGGATTTCCATACTGTTTTCATCATCTTCGCAGTCGAATCCACTAAGGATCTCTGCACAGTCGTCATCGTCACAGTAGCAGTTGCAGCCAGCTCTAGAGTTCCCGCACACAACAAGCTCATTCGGGAGGGTCCGCTCCACGAGCCGAGAGGCTGATACATCAACTGACACATAGTCCAGAGATGATGTATCCAAATGTTATGTATCGTCAATAGGAACTCAACGTCACAGACAGCCCGTCAATCGGACGCCTGGTCTGAGAGTTATTGGTCATTTCGTCCCAGGGGCCCGGGTGGTTTTTAAGGCAAAACCATCCCGACCGTACTCCACCTGCGTCCAAACCTCGGGCGGAGTATGCCAAAAGAACTATCTCACTTAGATAAATTCAACAAAGTCGACGACACGTTAATCGGATGTCCGAAGCTCAAGATATGAGCGTTTCCGCTCCGAGGGCCCGGTTGGTTTCGTGTACGAACCAACCCGGCCGAACACAAAGTATTCCTAAACCTTGGGTGTGATATACCGAAATGACCGTCTCGGTACAAGGATCGCATCACCGATGATGGCGCGTCGTTCGGAGGCCCATACCTCAAGTTATGAGAAAAATACTGAAAATGTCCGGAAACGGGGGGTCTGGGCCCAGACCAACCCGGCCCAACCCCCCCTGGGTCGGCCAGAACCGGGTCGACCCGACCCGGGTCCAACCCAGTTGGGCGCGACCCAGCCCGGCCCGGCCTAGGCGCGACCCGACCCGAAGGGTCGGCATGGCTCGGCCCGGCCGAGCGGCCGAGCATGGAAACCGCGGGGAGCGTGTTTCCCCCGCGTGAGAACACAGTGGCCCCGCGTGAGGCCGCCCTTGGTCAGCGGATGCGGCAGGGCCGCGTCCCATGTCTCGCTGGACCCGCGCGGTCGCAGGTCTGTCAGCTGCCACCGCCGTGGGTTCAGCCGCGGTGGCTCCGTCCAGCGGTACGCCGGGGCGCCGCCGAGCCGGCGACCCGCGCCACCGACGGAGTCTGCGAGCCACCGGATTTGCTTCGGTGGTCCGATTTCATTTCCGTCTACGCCGTAGCTCTTCCCAGGATTCTTCCTTCACTAAGGAATCAACAAATCGTCTCTACGGCCCGTTTTGTCATCGTCAGCCATTCCACACACCATGAACAAAATGGAGGTGGGTTCGGACTTGTTCGTTGGTCCGCACCCACTGCATTAGCGGTTTGAAACAACACCATAGTTCCCAGTAATTGATAAACCTCGACTCGCATTAATAATCCGCGGCCCAACTGGTTAATTGGATGATCCGCGTTCTTGCCTTGGAGGAAAAAAAACATGGTATTAATATTTTCAAAACGACCCCTACCTCGTAGTTTTCGTCAGACGAGAGTTCTTCGCGGAATTGACCGTCGCTGAAGAAGAGAATCGTCGCATCGTAGAAGGGCATCACGTCGTCACGGAAGGGCGTCGCGTCGTCGATCTCCTAGGATTAAAGAAAACGCACAGATTTAATTATAACAATTAAATCCATGTTGATGTTATAATCCATAAAGAATTAAAATCACCGCAATCCCCTACGTCAAGATGTCGATCGAATATTGTCGCGGGGATGGATCATCATGGATGAAGCGTCGCAGAGGGAGAATTGTCGGCGTCGCGGGACACGGCGTCGCGTCATGGATCTCCGAGGGTGACGGCGTTTTTCACGTTCTTCGCGTTCTTCGTGTTCTTTGCAAAGGAGGATGAAGATCTAAAGCCTTGGAGTCTTCTCCAATTCCTCTCGACGAGTAATCCTCAAGAAGAAAAGCGTTGGTATTATTTTATTAACATGCCAACAAATTGTAAAACAAACTAAGTAACGACCCACTAATTCATAGAATTAATTTCAACAAATAAACTGCCCAATTAATAGGAGCGTTAAAGAGGTTAGAAAATGCGTCAGTTGACTTTTATTAAAAAGGTTTTTTGCGGGTGCGTTACTTAGTGGAAAAGAAACGGTGGGGCTCGGGCGGGCCCCACCTCACAAATATCCTACCAATAGGGTAGGATATTTTGAATTCCACTCTATCCGCTTTCACTCAGCTTAAGAAGATTTAAGTGGCTTTTAAGTGAAATAAAAAAAAAGTTGTCGCACCACTTTATTTTATTTCTTAACTTAACCCCAAAAATTTAAAAATCAAACTCGAGAAAACGCAACACCGGAAGAGGCGTTTCTAAGAATATACCAGCACTAAGATTCCATCGGCGCCCTCCGAATTTGATTCTGAGCACCGGTTCAAAAGTTAGAAAAACATGCTAGTTCGTCCACTGAACGTACCCGAGCCAAACTTCGGAAAATGATTCCGGGCACACCGGGTCTCAAAATTAGGTTCCGTCAGAAATTGCGTTCATGTAAAATTCCAAAGAAAATTAAGAAAAAAATTTCCTTGAAATTTACGGGTCTTTACACAATGAGCCTTGACTAATATGAAATTATTTTATATGATTATGTGTGTATGCATTAATTTTTCACATTTTATGTTATGATTATTTGGATTACATTTAACTACTATGATTTGTCCCATGTTTTCATATTATGATCTCTTTTGCAGGATAAGATTTTCAAAATATTATGTTATTATGAATATGATATGATTGATATTTCTTTTGTTTACCCTTATAGAGAATTTTAGCTCACCATTTTTTATGTTTTCTTTTCCCCAGGTCAGGAATAAGGGTATTAAGTAGGATATAAAAAAGGGACTCTAGATATGATGAAATAAATGGGAGACAATGTAGATGATTTATCAACCAATTGTTTATGTTTCCCGGTTTTTAAAGACACTATACCTATACGGTCCTATCATGGTTTTGTTATATGTTTAAATAAGTATTCTTCAATTTTGAAACAATAACCACGTATGTAAATTATGGGTCGTTATAATTGGTATCAGAGGAAAGGTATAGTCAACCTTTAGAAACAAGGATGTGAAAGCCTTAGTAAGAACTCTGAGGATATGTCTAAACATAAAACAAAATATTAGTGTTTTAGAAATGGCCATGAAAAACCTATGATATTACCTAAAGTGTTAAATTTTATTCGTGATTATGCGGTTTTCCTATTATGATTAGTGTTTCTCACACTATTCTTCTTGGATTTAGTCAATGGATGGGACCCGAAGGAACCGTGTTAATGCTGAATGTGATGGGCAATGCAACGATTTTCCCCCTGAGCAACCAAATGTTATGGGATCTGGAATACCAAATCTTGTAGCCATGCTCACACAACATTCTCAATATATGAATCATGAAGGACTTCAAAACAGGAAAATGATGGTGCAAAATTCTTTTGAATCATTCATGAGGCAGCGTCCACCTTCATTCAGTGGGTCTTCTGATCCATTAGTGGCTGAACAATGGATTAGTACCACTGAAGAGATATTTTCAGTCCTGCAAAGTTATGAACGTGATAAAGTCATCTTAGCAGTATATCATTTGGAAGGTGAAGTTGATCTATAGTGGAATCTTATTAAGTATACGAGGCAAAGGGATGAAATTGTGTCCCTGGAATGGGACGAGTTCAAGAACATATTTTTCTATAAGTACTTCCCTCATATTATTCAAACAAAGATGGAGAAGGAGTTTCTTGAACTGAAGAAAAAGGTTGATGAATCTGTTGGAACCTACGAAGAAAATTTTACAAGGCATGCAAGGTACACTTCTGGAAATATTATTCAACCTGAGAGTAAGATCGATCTATTCTTTAGTGGCTTAAAACCAAGTATTCTAAGGGAGTTAGCCATAAGGTACATAAATATCTATGAGGGAATTTTTTTATGTGCTTTTAAGGTTGAGATGAAGATTGGAGTAAGCCATCGGTCATATGGGTTTGATAAGAAGAGGAAAATGGAATTCAATGGAAAATCTAAAGACCACACTGAAACGAAGATGAGTTTTCCATTATAATCAAACTGTGGTAAGAAACCTGGAGGGAATTGTCTTAAAGGGACAAGTAAATGTTTTATGTGTGGAAAAGAACGTCATCGGGCAGTTGAATGTCAAAATAATGGGAAGAAGATGTCTAATGATACGAATAAATTAAGGGATACACAGAATGCACCTCCTACACTTCAATGATTCAAGTGCAAGGTAATGGGGAATTATTCCTATCAATTCCCTAATCCAAGGGTAGTTAATGATGATCAATGTCAACAAAATGCCAAAGACAAAGGAATGTCACATGCAATTTCTATCAGCGATGTGGATTATGATAACGAAGTGGTGAAAGGTACACTCACCATCCTCTCTAAAGTAGAAATTTTTTATTTGATTCTGGATCCACCCACTATTTTATTTCTGAAGAATTTTCTGAGGGTATCACCATATTACCTCCGCTGTTAGATATGGAGATAGTTGTGACAACACCTAATGGCACAATAGTCTCATAAAAAGTTTACAATTCTTCTCTGATTGAAGTTTGTGGGAAAGTGCTTCCTACAAATCTTGTGATCCTTCCTATAGTGGAGTTTGATGTGATTCTTGGAATTGATTGGCTTTCATTATATGGAGATCATATCAATTTCTAAAAAAGGGAAATCACATTTAATATTCACGATCAATCTACTATCAATTATCGATGAAAGGATGAATATAACCTTACAGGGAAATTTATTCCATCTTGTGGGTCTTGATTCCAATAAATGAAGGTTATTTATCTCAAATGGTTGGAGATAAAAACATGATTATGAATATTCCCATTTTATTGGAGTTTGATGATGTATTTCCGGAGGAATTCCTAGGTGTTCCACCAAATCGTGAAGTTGATTTTTCAATATAACTCATACTGGGTGCTATGACAATTTCAATGACACAATATAGAATTGCCCCAATTAAGTTGCAGGAAATGAAGAAGAAACTCCAAGAGAATCTTGATAAAGGATTCATATTCCCTAGTGCGTCACCTTGGGGAGCACCTGTTCTATTTGTTATAAAGAATGATGGATCAATGAGACTCTACAATGATTATTGAGAACATAACAGTATCACTATCAAGAACAAATATCATCTCCCATGCATTGATGACTTATTTTACCAACTACGCGGAGGTCAATACTTTTCTAATATTGATATTCATTCAGGGTATCATCAATTAAGGGTCAAAAATGAGGATATACCAAAGATGTCGTTTTGTACAAGGTATGGACAATATGAATTTATAGTGACGCCATTTGGTCTTACTAATGCCCCAGCTATCTTCATGGATCTGATGAATAGAGTCTTTAGAGAAAATCTTGATCCGTTTGTGGTAGTCATTATTGATGATATTCTTGTATATTCAATGAACAAGGAAGAACATGAAGATCACTTCATAATTTTATTAAAGACCATAAGAAAGGAGAAGCTTTATACAAAATTTACCAAATGTGATTTTTGGATTCAAAAAGTTTAATTTTTGGGTCACATTATCTCAAAACAGGGGATATATGTGGATCCAGCAAAAACCGTGGTTATTGAAAGATGGTCAAGACCAACGACAGTAACTGATATCTGAATTTTTCTTGGTCTGGATGGATATTATCGATGATTTGTGAAATATTTTTCAAGGTTATATAATCCACTGAACATGTTGAATAGAAAAAAAAGTTCAGTTCGTGTGGATGGAGGAGTGTGAAGAGAATTTCAAAGAGTTAAAATGAAGGTTATCCAGTTCACTTGTGCTCACACTATCGTGTAGTGGAGAAAGGTTTGTGACCTAAAATGATGCATCCAAGAAGGGACTGTTGTTTGTTCTCATGCAATATGATATGGATATAGCTTATTCCTCACAAAAGTTGAAAATCCATAAGAAAAAATACCCAACTCGTGATTTGGAGTTAGCCACGGTAATCTTTTCATTAACAATATAGAGGCATTATCTTTATGGTGAAAAGTGTTATATTTATACTGGTCGTAAAAGTTTAAAGTGTATTTTCACACAAAATGAGCTGAATATGAACCAAAGAAGATGTTTGGAAATGATTAAGGATTACGACTGCTCAATTCATTATCACCCTGGGAAAGCAAACAAGGTGGCAGACACATTAAGTCGACAAGACCCTGCTAGATTATCCATGATAAAGATCACAAAAATTCCAATATTATTGGATTTAAAAAGGATGGATCTTGTGATTATAATAGAAGTGGTAAAATCTTAAATTTCTCAAATGAATTTTCAACCATCTATACATGTGATGATTAAAGAGGCACAAAATGAAGATGTAGAGTTACAAAAGAAGGTGAGAAATGTTCTTGAATTCGACCTTCATTTTGATGCGATAATAAAGTTACAGAATCGGGTTTGTGTTCCTTCCATCCTTGAATTAATGAAGGAACTTCTAGATGAGGATCATAGTTCTTCATTCTATATTCATCCTGGAAGAATGAAGATGTATAGAGACCTGAAAGAGGACTTCTGGTGGGACGGCATGAAAAGAGATGTTGCCGAATATGTCTCGCGATGCGTGGTTTGTCAGCAAGTTAAATCTGAGAGATAGAAGTCTAAGGGTATGTTACAAATGTTACCCATACCCGAATGGAAATGGAAAACTTCAATATAGACTTCGTCACCGGACTTCCTAATACATTTAAAGGAAATAATGCTATATGGGTCATAGTTGATCGTCTTACGAAGTTGGCATACTTCATTTTCATTAGAGATGATTTCTCTCTTGATCAGCTTGCAGGGATATATGTAATGGAAGTGGTATGATTTCATGGAGTACCACTTTATATTATATCTGATCGGGATCCATGTTTTTACTCGTTGTTTTAGCGAAGTTTTTAGCATACTCAAGATACAGAGTTGAGTTTTAGCACAACTTATCATCCTCAGACAAACGTTCAGTTTGAGAGGACAATTCAAACTCTAGAAGACATGTTGAGAGCTTTCTCTATGGATTTAAAAGGATCTTGGGATCAAAACATACCTTTGGTGGATTTTCTTATACTAATAGCTTTCACTCCAGTATTCAGATGGCTCTTTATGAAGCTCTCTATGGAAAGAAATGCAGGACTCCAACATGCTGGGATGAAGTTGGGGAATGAAATCTATTAGGACCTTATATTTTTGATGAGATGACAGAAAAGGTCAGATCAATTCAACAACACATAAGAGAAGTTCAGAGTCGACAAAAAAGTTGTTCCAAAAACTGAAGATAAGACCTACAGATTGAAGTGGGTGATAAAGTGTTCTTAAGAATGTATCCTTGGAAATGAGTAATGATATTTGGAAAGATGGGAAAGCTGAACCCTAGGTATATCGGTCCTTTTGAAATAATCGATCATGTTGGGAAGGTAGCTTACCGATTGGTGCTTCCACTGAATATATCTCATGCTCACGATCTATTCCATTATCTCTCCTGAGAATGTACATACCTGATACTTCACATGTATTAAGCTCAGAAGTAGTATCGTTGGAGAAAGATCATTCTTATGAAGAATAGCCGATAAGGATTCTGGATTGTAGCAAAAAAGTTATACAGAACAAGACCACTCGCTTGGTGAATGTTTTGTGGACGAACCACCAATTATAATAATCCACATGGGAGATTGGGGATATGATTAGAGATTGGTATCCTCTTCGGTTTTTTATGACGTGATGAATTTCGAGGTCAAAATTCATTTTAAGGGGGGTAGAATGTAAAACCCTAATATTTTATGAGAAGTATATTTTTTATGTCTTATTTTATATGAAACATCAATGGAATATTTCATTACACACAACACTATGTTGGCATGTGTTATACGCAAGATCAACCTTCCTCGATAGCGTGTGTTGTACGCAATATCGAGTTTCACTAAATAACTATATGTTATTAAAATATTATATAAAATAGCCATTATGAATAGTAATACCCACTTTTTGAAATTTTTTAAATTTTTTCCTTCAAAATGGACTTCATTTTTGTATTCGGAATATTGAAATTATCCTAGGGTAAAATTTTGGTATTGTTCTGAAAAAATTCAATTTTTGATGAATAGTGAAAACACTGTGTTACTATTTAAAACCGACTTTTTATTTTAATAATTATTTATTTTATTTAGATTTATTTTATGTAAAAATTGATACATAATTCCTATATAAGTTCAATGTAATTCATTGGAATCATTTTATAATAATTTTAGATAAATAAAAATTTTATTGAACTTGTCACCGTCTTTTACCCACCTTCTAGGAGAATTTGCAAATGCCCATAAAACATAATTTTACAGCTTCTTTGAGTGGAATTTCAAAAATACAAGAGACACGGTTAATATAAAGGTCCAAAATGTGGGTCAATAAGATAAAAATGATTTTTGGTGAATAGTAACTTTTTACTTTTATTTACCACGGTTAAAAGTAAATGGGGGTAATTAAGGGTAAAAATGATATTATTATTACCGTAAAACATGTCCTAATTCTATTGGATAAGTTTAATTAGACCAAAAACAACCTTAGGAATAAAATAATACCCTTTAGGTCCACATGTATTAGATTTGGGCATTTATTATTATTTTATTTAAAGAAGTGTTAAAATAGTCAAAATCAATGTTTAATAACTAAAAACATTTATAATGTAGGGTTATAGAAAAGATAAATTAGACTATAAATATTATTTATATATCTAAAAGGATTTCCTACATAATGGTATATTATTTTTAATTTTTATACATTAAATAATTTAATTTATTTATGGAACAATGATGGTGTAGTAATTACCTTATTTATGAGATATTAAAGTAATTGATATTATAAACACCCAAATAAATGTAATTTGAGACTTTTTATGAATTAAACTAATTTTATAGGTTAATATGACATGTAATTATTGATTTAATTAACTTTTTTTGATCTAATCATGTTATTATATGTTTTACAAAAATGAATTACCAAATAGTGTCAAAATTGACATAAAATAGTTTTTAAAACAAATATTATATTATTAATTGTTATTCTATTCCTAAAAATCTATGGTTCGGCCAGATGACTTAGATAAGGTTATATATATTAATAATTTACCACTTGGCGTTCTTTTGGGTTGTTATTTTATGTTTATTAACCATATAGTGTAAGAAAGCAATAAGTCACGGTAAAAGTTAAAATATTTAACATAGAGATAAATCTAAATGATATGGTTAAAATATTAACCTAAAAATTTATAAAAGAAATTGGTTGAGAGTATTTAGACCAATAAGAACTTTATATTCTAAATAAATCAATTTGGAGCTATTATAAACTGAAAATTAATTTATCATAAAATAATATTTTATGTTTTTCCTAAGGCGCCCCTCTCCTCCCTTATAAAATGCCACCACCTCCCTCTCCTCCTCACAAAATTATCATACGTAATTATCGTCCATCCCCTACCCATTTCCCTTTTCAGCTACCCTAGAATCATACTAGAGGACCATGTCTTCTTTAAAGACCTATTTTAGTGCCCTAAGAGGATGTTTCAAAGAGTCGTTTCGAAGAAGGGGTAATATCCGTTATCGATTCTTTCAAATTTATTTCTTCTTCTACATCATATTATTTAGTTGGTTCATTTTAAAGTAATAATGTCAATATCACTAATATACTGATATGTTATTATAAATATGAAACAGCAATATTTCACTTTCTAACCATCCTATAGAAAATGAAATCACCGCACATGCGTACGTACGGAATACCGTCTCCACGCCATGGTGTAATCTATTTTCCACCACCACCTTACTGGGATTGGTATAATGTTATAAATAATAACTATATATAATTATTGTAATGTGATATTTATTCTGATATAGTATACATACGCTTCAATACAATCCCACGATCATGGGAATGATATAATCGCTCGTGTGTACGTACGGCCTACAGTCTCCAAGATGTGATGTGACTTATTATAAAAGATCTTCATTGAATAATGATTATATAAATGAATTTAATGAATAAATATGATATATATTACACTAATACAATTATGGAAATGAAGTATCTATAACCTAAAAATAATAATAATAATTTATTCGACAAAACATGCATAAGAACATAAAGTAATGAACACCCGAATAACAGGTAGCAATGAAATATTACTAATAAGAAGATAATAAAATGACCATATATGATATCATAACAATGGATATGATTCTGTAATAAGTCAATGACATTATTTAAATCATTATACATGAGGTTCGGAATACGTACGAAGCAAATCGAACCTAATGTAAGGGAAGATCTCACATTCTCATTTTTATCTGAGATTCTTTATACATCAGAATTTACCGGGGAATATTTATCATACACAACCATTTTTCCTCAATATGTAATATTATTTATATCCTCCTACAATTTTTTGAATTCTATTTTACCTATTGGTGAATTTTAGTAAAAGATATGAATGGAATCTTTTGTCATTTTCAGTACAAGATACTTTTTGACTTTTTCATCCAAAGTACGAGAAGAATGTTCTTTTTAACTTATATGACATTAATGGATTTTTATTATTTCAGAGAACATTATTTCAAAGAATATTCCTTTATAATTTTTTAAGTTTATTTTTAATTTACATTATTTAGTTTAAAAATGTATGACATGTTAAGAAATGAAATATGTTTTTGAAGTAGAAAGTATATTTTCCTCAAGAATGGAGATCAAGAGTTTTATCAAAAATATTTTCCATCTAAGATAATATAGGGTTCTATTAATATTCCTCTTATTACATTTATTTTATTATGTTATGAAGAAATTATTTTTATAAAGTCCTTTTATGGATTATGTTATGATGGCATGATGTTTATGAATCCCATTTTTATTACATTGGTTATGCTATGATTTATGATTAATGATTTTGTGGAACATATAAGAATGGTTTCATTATGAGATGGGTGGGACCTATATCTCCCTCCAATGCATTGTGTAAAGATTTATATCTCATGAGATAGACATGGTTGGAATGGATAATTAATCTGGTTCAGCAATACAGGAGTGGAACGAGGAGTGAACTCGGTTCTGTAATGGACTTTGTTCCACTATGATGGTCTTAGAAAAGGGCCTTGAATAATATGAAATGATTTTCTATGATTATGTGTGTATTCCACAACGTTTCATGTTTTATGTTATTATTATTGGGATTACATTTAACTACTATTATTTGTCCCATGTTATGATATTATGATATTTTTTTGCAGGTTATGATTTTCAAAACATTATGTTCTTATGAATATGATATGATTGATATTTCTTTTGTTTACCCATACTGAGCATTTGAGCTCACCCTTTTGTATGTTTTCATTTCCCCAGGTCAGGAAGAAGGGTATTAAGTAGGATATTCCAAAAGTGACTCTAGATATAATGAAATAAATGGGAGACAATTTAGTTGATTTATGGACCAGTTGTTTATGTTTCCCAGTTTCTAAAGACATTATACCTATACGGTCCTATCATGGTTTTGTTATATGTTTTAATAAGTATGATTCAATTCTAATGTAATAACCGTGAATGTAATGTATGTGTCCTTATAAGAAGGAACTCCAAGTTGAGTTTCCGGAGTACGGGGAGGAACTCTGTAATATTTATTTGAAGAGAAGGGAGGACCTCTTCATAGTTATTTGATGGAATAGTGGAGAAATCCATGTTGCCAATTTATAGAGTGTGTAGGAAAACATACTGGTTTGGCAACACTACTAGGAGGACCTACATACTAAGTCTCATATTCATGAGTTGGATAGTAATTGTGGTTGGTGGTTCTAATGATTGAAATAGTCTACGTGGAATTGACATGTTGTGGTCTTGGTATCGATCCAAAATGGTCAAATATATATCTATATTATAGTTTTATAGGGTTGTATAAATTTTATTCTATATTACAATGGACCACTAGATCATTAGAAGGCATATCCTATTGGGTGACTTTCAGGTCATGCCCTCGATGTTGGCATCATGTGCTTTAGAATGGGTAAGGTGGAGTAGGGGTGACCTACACTATTCGCTGTCTTGATGGAATGATCATTTGTTAAATTGATATGATCATGTGGGAGCTCTCATGGGTATATCCTTAGTGGTATTCATGGATGGAGTGACCTGAGCATCCCTACATACTCAGCATAGGGGTGAGAGTCATGAGAATGATCACTGTAGAGACTCTCCAATGAATTCTTCATCTGAAAGGCTGTGGTTTCCCCTATGTGGCCATCATGGGTAATGGTGTTGATTGTGAATGGAGTAAAATATGTTATGTAGAGCCATATACCATAAAGGGATTACCCCCTTTTACTCATACCAGAGTATAATGGTGTCTATCACCCGCATCTAGATAGTATCAGAGGGTGTGATAGGTATGGGTGCCTAGTAGCCAAAGTCAAGGTAGTGGCCTTGGTGGAAGAAGATTTGTATGGGTTTTCCAGATCATTTCATCTACATCCATCAAACCGTTAGTATATAAAATGACGATAACTTATTGATTTATTTCTATGTTGTATAAAAATTCAGTCATCAGTATGGGTACATGGAATGTGATGACCAATGCCATAAAATATTCGAATCTTAATATGATAGTTATGGATCCATGTTTAAAAATTCAAAAAACATGGATGCCCAATGCTATCTACCCCAATGTGAAAGTGAGTTCTGTGATTTTTCCATCATTTTGATGGTTTCACCTGAGAAGATAATTCTAAATCCGATAACATTCTAATATTCTAATTACATAATTATACTAGTCCATGTGTTGAGGATAAGAGTTTCACATTGGGTTCAACATTTCTGTTTTAAATTATTTCATTTAGGTCCATCCAGCATTTCATGAATTCACATTCTAAGTTTTCATCCCTCATATTCCCACATTCAATGGGTAGCATTCATTCATCAATTTAAGAGTTATGTATGCTCATTGTTCAAAGCATGATGATAGGATGTTAGATCCTCCTTAAATGTAATCCACATTAGTCATCATTTTCTAGCCTATGTCTTAGTCATGAATTTAATCATGTTCAATGAACTCATTCCATGTTCCATCAGATTGTGGAAACCTTTTAGTTACACATATAATAAATCATAGGTACAAAACCATTGGTTGGGAGAGTATTCATGTTCGGAATCTATAGGAATGTAATCACATTAGGATCATGTGTCATAAGTGAATCTTCCTCTAATAATGGAATTCCATCTGAGGAATCATAAGAATGGTTATGAAGGCATTATATTTTGTTCATGGTTAATTAACACTAGGAGAAAATGAATTTATAATATTTGTACATCAGAAATACAATCTTAATTTCATGGGGTATGTCTTCATGGACAGGTAAAAAAATCTATATCTTGTGGAGACACATCAAGAAATCCTAGAAAGATGGATTGAGGAATGATTTTAACATCATGTTTAAAAAATATGACACCCTCTCAAGGAGGACCATGGTGGCGTACATGTAGGAGGGAACACCTAGGTTTTCCATTTTTTGGCATTGAATACACTATTTGGAGGAACATGGGTTTAAAATTATTGATTGAAAGCCCTTGGAGAAGGATCCAAAACTTTCAACCATTGGTGGGAAGATCCAAATAGTTTACCCATTTGGATCAAACTACTTTGGATGTGGATCCTATGGTCTGTAAATAATTGTAATGACCTGAATATATTAAAAAAATTTATGGAGAACCTTCTTAGGAATGGATTTCCACATGATTTTTGAACCCAGCTATGCTTTAACACTGCATTCCACCCCTAGAAATATGGGTAGAGAGAGAAGACCATCCAGATATTGGAGGATATGCAAAAAGCATGTGTTTTAGTGTTCGGGGTATCATGGGTGTGACACTTTCCTCTACTAGAGTTTTCTTACAAAAATAAGTACCACTCTATAATTTTTGTGGATCCTTTTGAAGCCTTGTACGAGAGACTGTGTCACTCACCCGAGTGCTGGATAGAGGTTGGGGAAGTAGGTGTTCATTTCCCAGAGGTGGTGAAGAGCACAACAAATATGGCTTAGAATATATGGAAATGGATTCAGGCAGATCAAGTTCGAAAAAAGTTGTATTCCCATCAAAGGATTATACCCTTGAATATTGACATCAGGGACCATGTGTACTTGAATCTCTCCCCTTGGTGTGGGAAACAATGGTCTGGTATGGGAAGTAATATTTCTCCCATGTTTGTCGAACCCTTCTAAGTTTTGCGGCGGGTGGGAAAAGTGGATTATTAGCTGGCGCTACCACCGTGGATTCTGAGGGTTCACGACATCATCCATGTGTCTTAAATCCATCGATATCTGCATGATGGTTCAGACATCCTAGAATGGGGAAGCTAGATATCAAGGATGATGTCACGTTTATAGAGTGACTAGTGAGGATTAAGGATTGTAAGGAGAAGTTTCTTTGTTGATGAACCATTCCCTTGGAACTAGTCTTATGGATTCATGGTGTCCTTGAGGAGAGTACTTGGGAATGGGAGGCAAAACAATGAGCCCAGTACCCATATATTTTTGGGTTTTGTTTTGTTTTGTATTGTTCATGGCTGTGATGTAGTCCTTGACCTTGTAAAATATCAAATATTTTGTATCCCTTGTTCTTTGAATGTGTGTGAAGAGTCCAAACTACACGTTAGGGTTGATGCGATTAAACCCAGGCGCCAGAGTTATTTCTGACCAAAGAGGATAATATCTTGACATGGTGGAAGGGACTCCATAATCCATATGACTGGATGGTATAATCTTTTAATGATTGTGTTGTTTCATGATGGAGGTGAGAATTAGGGTCTCTATAGTTGATCAGCATGGGGGAGATGTGTTCCTAGAGGCCAAGGATGTTTAATCCTAAGAGTTATCATTCGTTGTGGTTGTTCGGACTCTTCTCTTTAATTTGGGGCTAGTTTTGACTCTCAAAGGTGAGAATAGTTTTATAGGTATATGATTTAAGGGACTAGAGAGTGACTCATTAACTATTTTTTTTAAAAACTCTGTGTTCCACAGAAATAGTTGCAGTAGTTAGGGTGGCACCGGGATAGTGGAACTGGTCATGACGACACCATAACAGTAGCACCATAACAACAACACCGTGACAGGGGCACTGTGATGATGCCATCGTGATGCTGGAACCATAGTAGTCACATAAGTCATTGAGGAACCATGAAAGTGGCACTATGACGATCACACAAAAAATTAGTGGCACAACTTAAGGTGTTATTACGATTAGGTGGCTCTGTGATGATGGTACAGTTATGGTGTCTCACCAAATGGTTTCCCACCCTTTGATTCTTTCCAATTTCCAACATATTACCATTCATCCCCTGCAACATATCTTCTGACATGAATTTGTTTTAATACCCCTTTCGAAGCCATTGGTTCCCACAAATGATATCTAAAATCCCCCAAGATCCGATTGACACATGACATTCCGAAACGTGTGTTTTTTCTGCCATGTCACAAACTTTTACCGTACATTCTAGTTCATCCCTGGTTATGTGTTTTCTTATGTTTAAAAAAATACTTTAAGTCATGGCCATTGTGGTCACCATTCCAAGGAGAATTATTAAATAACAATTAATTCAATCAAGTGTAACCATCCAACCCCATGGAGAAACAATGAATGCCTTTAATGCAGGTCACAAATTCATATCCCATAACTCCAGGATCTCACCTTTTATTGCACAATATTGTTACTTCTTCTTGGAAAGTCTCATTTCCTTTCTTTTGTGTGTTTAGATTCACCCATCCCAAGGGTAGTGCTGCATATTTTCTATATCCTATCTTACTCACTCTTTGAGTGCTCAGAGTTCTTCTCCTATAAGCTGTGCATCCCCAGTTTTTGGCATGAGTTTAAAAACATTGATCATTTATCATCCAGGTATGGTTTTTCCTTATTCTCTTTTTACTCTGGATCATGCTGGGTGGGTATGACAATGTTTTCTTAGGTAATGGTAGAAAATAAACCTTAATGTAGATATTACATGGTATTTAAATAATGAAGGGGTTTTTTATGATGTTTATATATACTTTTATCCATTCTTATATGTCATTAATTTTATGGGATTATGTCCATAGGAAATAGTAGTCATCTATGGTATTTCCTTGTCCACTAATGAATCCATATCGTCTTTGATGATTAAATGGTTATAACATGGAAATTGATAAATCATAGAAATTTGATTGATTAAATGGATTCCCAGCGAACATGAATCGTTTTGTAATCACCCAGTTAACCAAATAGAGAGAAGGATCTTAATTAATGGTGTGTTTAAATCTAAAAACTCCCTTTCTCTATCTTCGTAATGTGGGTGGTTTTTCTATATGATTCTTGTGGGGTTACGTGGATAGGGATGGGATCTCGGGTTGTGCTGTTTTTGGTTTGTGGATTTGGGGTTTTATGGGGCCATATTTTGGGGAATACTTTGGTTTTAGTACTTCAAGGAATCTACCAGATCCCTTTTGTTGTTGTGACATTACAGGTGAACTGGGAATGAATGATTAGTTGGTTTATTGGGTGTTTTTCCTTCCATTTGTCATTGAAATTATTGTTAGTTTTAGGGTAGTGAATAATTATTTATACATAATCAATTAAATATGATAACAAGCCTATGTTCAATGGGGAATTGTTTTCTGGGAATGAGTTTTTCTTTTTTTGTGGCTATTTTTAATTTTATGAATGAATAATAATGAGGTTGTTTGTGTTTCGGCTGGTATGGGAACCCCTATATTGGGATGAGTGCTTTTTTACCAATATGTATAATATAGTTGTTTTGTTTCTTATTCGCACCCCACCCAATTTGATCAATTTGTGCTGAACACCCCCATTTCATGGTGGAAGGTGTTTTTTCCAACACTCATATGTGTGGGTAGTTATAGTTATTTTTCTACTCCCATTCCAGAGTAGCTGAAGACACTTTAGGTAGGCAATGATGGGATGAGGTACATTTTAGCCCAATATTTTTTTGGTTGGGTAGTTTTGGTGGTTGTACAAGGTGTTTTCTGGCAGTTTATTTCCTAACTGTCTTTAGGATGTGGCCATGGTGTCTTCGGGCGTAGCGGTAGTGGTTCTGGATTTGGTGTCTTTTGGTGTGGCGGCAGTTGTTGTGGCCTTGTTTTTTGTGGGTGGGGATGATTTTGTTTTTTGTAGCCTTGATGTCTGTGGGCGGGATGCATGGTTTTGGTGGCCCAAAAGGTTGTTTTTAGGGTGGTAGTGGGACTTATTTGAAATTGGAGAGGGAGGCCTAACATGTATGATTTCATTAATAACCAGTGGGAAATTGGGGAGGGGAATCCAAACATTGATGTATTATTATGACTACCTTAAATTACATGAGTTATTTAGGGAGTCTGCCTTAATGAGGATTGGGTGGATAATTTTCTTGCTAGGTGCATTGGTTATCTCTTTTTCTCATGGTGCATCATAATGCATCCCCACTTGTGCAAGAGAGATTTTATTTTTTCCTAATGAGGATTAATGTATACTCACCCTACCTATATAAAACAACATTTAGGTTTCCATGAGGTCTTTGAGGAATGTTCAAGACACTACTAGTTAGGACATCGGGACCATTGGTGTTGGTGATTTTCATTTCTTTTGGTACATCCCTTTGGAGTTTTTCTTGTACTTGTATCACTTCATGTTGGAACATGCATATGGGAATGGATTTTGTTGTCTTTAATTATCCTTCTATATTTGGTATTATTTGGGGATTTACTACCATATATCCCAATCCATTCAATGAAAAAAGGGCTAATGCCTTCCATATCACATGTAATTCTATACTCTTGGTTCAATTCGCCACTCTAGGGCCTATTGAAAGCGAGAATCTGGGACCATGATATCTTCTTCAACTTCAAGAAGGAAGCATCTGATAGTTTTTTCACTTCCCTCATCTTGATGAATGTGGTTCATGACACATAACCTAACAATTTTCCACTAATAAAGGTAAAAACTCAATGAAAATTGATCCTCATTAATCTGACCATCCAAATCGAGATTAGATCAATTATAGCACAATTCTCATTTAAAACAATAATAAAATGGTTAGATATAATAATAACTTCAAACATGTAATAAAGGTAATAATCTTATATATTCTGTGATTGGTAGGAGACAATAACTTTAAGTGTTTCCCCTAAACATTATAAGGAATCAACATGATGATTATCCCTAGAGATGAAAATTCCACATTTATTCGATAATATTAATTGTAGTATAATTTATATAACCCAAAATATAAAACCAGATAACCCCTTCATAACATCTAAATAACCAAACATCTATTAAATGTAAGGATTTATACATCAAAATACCAATAAACAAAAAATTATATAGTAAAAAAATTCTCCCTTCATTAATGTAAAAAAAATTCAAAAACCATCTAGAAAAAAATTTAATAGAAATGAGAAATATTTTAAAAAATGATTTTTTTTTAATTTCTATTGAAATATAGTTCACTAAATAAAAACAAGAACATATGTATATTAGAATTTCTAGATTTTTAATCCAGTATAGAAAATAATATAGATCATTGAAAAAATCTATAAAAATTTTATAAGGTTAAAAAATTTGAATTACATGATATTCGATTTCGTTAAAAACAATTTCCATAAAATTAAATTTATTTTAAAAAATATTTCACATTTTTCCTAATGAAATAATCCACTTACAATAATATTAAATTAATTGTTTTATAAAAATAATAACTACTATTTTTAAATTATAAACCTTCCATGTAATATATTTTTCAAATAAATCATTAATATAGTTATATGGATAAAAATTCATGCTTTATATTTTTAGTTACAGACTTCCAAACAACAATGAATATAAAAAAATGAATAATTAAAAAATATATTATATCTTCGACTAAAAATAAAAAATTCCAATGATCATCCATAACAAAAAAAGTTAGAACAAATTTTAGATATATAATATATTTAGTATGAAAAAATAAATATATAATATACTGATGTAAATCCATAAATGGGGTGGTTTCACAACTACTACAGTGATGTACCAAATTTATAGTATCATCTATAAGGATATAGTGTCCATCTATGTACATAATCAATATTACTATGCCATTTTTTTGTATCATTCATAATAGGTTACATTGCTAAATTGACCCTAGTTAAGGACGGAACCCCAAATATAATTCATATATCTAAATAAGGATCAAAATAAATTATATATATTTAAATCAAAAATCCAAATTAAAGACACTTATCTCCAATACCCATGGAATCACAAGTTACATGATGAATGGTATTGATCAAGAAGCTACATTTCAAATGCAACCAAATTTATGAAAATACTAAACATCATAATTACATGATTCATCCAATAAAAGATGTGTGTTGTGACCCCATTTTTTATGAAGCAGTCACTATTATATAATACTATTTCATTAACTATTTTATCACAAGGATTGAAAGGTCTTTTTAATATTCATAAGTTGAAAAACACTTCTTTGATGTCATTAATACAGAAATGGAAATGGTTTCAGTCTAAAATAATAACACTAAAATAAATACATTAATATAACAGAAGAATCCTTTATGGGGTGAAATTACATTAGACCTCAATGAAAATACAATAAAATATTCTTTAATAAATTGGTCGAACATGTCACTAAGAATGTAAAATATTTGTTAACCTTCAATGATATTTATATTAATTACACCAACGAATTATAATAAAATAAATACATAAAAATCACATATATTAAATATATATGATTATTTAAAAACACATAAAAATGAATATAATAATTATCAGTAAAACTATATTTTATATATGGTACACATGTGTCCCAAAAGAAAACAAAATTATGAAAAAACAAACATTTCAATTTCATGATTCACATGATCAAACCAAAAAAATATCATCATGAATCTAAACAATCATTAAAGGATTCTTATAAAAAACAAATTTGGTTGAAGACATTACATCTATAGACAGAAATATTAATGTTTATTTTTGTGGTGGGAGATAAAATACACCAATTAAATTCAAAAAAAGTTTCTATATATTATCATATATATATGATTTCACAATTTCTATATTGAAATAAAATTTTAATATATATTTTCCATATTTACAATTTTCATGAACATTTTACTTAAAATAATAATTTTAAAAGATATCCATCCCTATTTCTATAATAAAAATGAAGAACAAAATATTTCAATAAAATAATTCCAAATAAGAAAATATTATTTTATAAGATCACGAAACCAATAAAAACCCCTTTTTCTTCTTCAATTCTATTTTTCCAAAAATAATTAATTTACTTAAAAATATATATAAATTTCCTCAAAAACCACACTATTTTTAATTTTATGATTATTATATATATATTTATAGAAAACTATAAATAATTAAAATATGATCAAATTTCACAACTGAGACATCAATGGAGAATAAAATAATCAATAACCAACAATAATTATTATATTATCTATTTCTACTATTATAAGACGAAATCATGGAATAGTATGGAAACCAATATTAATATTTAGAAGGGTGAAAACATTTATAGAATCTCATGTGGTTCTAGTATAATATGATCCTAGGCCTATCTCATCGAATATATAATAAATTTTCAATCTATTTTGATCCTCATTGCAATATCAACCCCGACATGCCTCTTGGTCTGATCGAGAGGTCATCCCATATAGGGAAAAATCATTTGTGAAGTCACCAAAGAAAAACTTAATTTAATGTATCAGTATTCTAGGACATCAACTTATCAAAATGTTCTCCATTGATATTTTCATATAGGAGGGGATAAAGAAAAAAATTTCACACAAAAAAACATTCATCAAGAATAAAATGTAACAAACAATCCTCATATCGCTAAACAAAATTTTCACAAGAAACAAATGCTTCACATAATTCACATTTATTGGAATAAATTAATCCACCATTATGACACATTCTACATCACAAATAAAAAAATACTTATGATTATAAGTGACGGAATATTAATTTTATACCATTTTATAAACATCCATAAGGGTGCATAAAATAGTAACTCATTAATCCATCTCATTTTTAACTATTTTAAAATCCATAAACAAAAAACCATTCACAAATCATTTAAATATAGAATTTTCATAGTAAATGATTTAATAAAAAGTAATATTATGTCTTAATAAGCATTAACATTGGTTAGTATCCCATATTTGTAATAAATTCATTACAATAAAAATTTACATGTTTGTAATATATTTTAGGGTTATACACCGCATTATTCAAAATAGTCAATTATAAATATGAACCATAAATTTTTTAAAAAATAAACATTGATATAAAAAATTTATCCCTTAAAATAAATTTATAATATTCTTCCATGAAATTTTAACGAACAGAATGCATATATTAGAATGAATCGTGAGAGAATAAATATAGGAAACCATTGAAACCACATTATATAATGTATAAAAACTGTTGAATTCATATTATAACTTCATTAACATTATCAAATATAAGTATAACATAAATGTATGAAAATATAGAACAATATTTATTTTCAATATATGTGAAATAATGTAATTTTAGGAATATAGTAACCTCAATAATGATTAACCACTCACAATATATGACCATCATTGAAAATATACATTCCACTAAAGTTAATGTACTATAAAAAACCTAAAAACTATTGAATAATGATTAGGAACCTAATGAAAAATATATTAAAACACCACATTTTTTTGGTTTTATAGGATAATGGAAAACCTATGGGAATGGGAAGTCCAAAGAGGAGAAGTAGAAATGTGGGACTCATCATATAAGCATTACTGAAATCAAAGGTGTAGGTTCAAAAACATCCATGGAATAAAAGTGGGATAATTCTATTTATCATGTTCCATGGTTTCCAACTATGAGTATACGAAGTTAATTCAGAAGAATTTTAAAATAAAATAATGGATGAATTAGAAAATAATTTTATTAAAAACACCATATAAGAATATCATAACAAGACATCAAAAAAGAGGGTTTATCTTCCTCATAGGAAGAACAATGTTAACACATCCTAATGTTAGGTATTGGTGAACCCTAATATTATATTCCATTATGTGATACATAAAAGACACCAATAGGTATGTCGCCCAGTCAAAGAACCTCTCCATGATATGAACTAATATCATTTTTTATAATCATGGTTTTTTATCCGCTATAGGGTAATGACTTTTATATCACACAAAAATTAACCAAAATATAATAAATAATCATAAATATCCCCACACATCGCAATAAGACAAAATATAGTCCAGAATATAACATCACTCAACAAAATCATTACACCGTGAACCTCATTCATCTCATCCTTAATCGATACTAATAATTTCATAGATGGAAAATTAAAAACAATTCATTCTTCAAAAAATCTATAAAATAAAAAAATTACATGATGTTACATTTTATTAAATAAAATTGTGATATGGGGTGTGAAAATTCACAACATCAGGACACATTATGCAGAATAATATTTCACAGATTAAGATCGAAATAATGGGAACTCATAACCTCACACAAAATATATAATGTTGGAGTATTAGTAAAAAAATTGATGCAATTACTGAAATGGGATATAAAAAAGACACCATTACTGAAAATCAATGGAACCACTTTCATGAAACATAAGGATCAACGATACAATATGAACAACATATGTGTCTAATGTGGCTCCATTTTAATAACTCTTTTCTCAAAAAAAAATCTATTTAGAAATTTATATTTGTGAATCCTAAATGTTCTTTAATTGGAAAATAGTTTAATCATAATCATTGACGGATACAAAATTCAAAACATTTTATAATATGTTAATTTTTTGTAATTTTAGTTATTCATATGTTTAGGATTATGTTTGCTAATGTTTAAAGACATCATTAACATATTTTTATTTATTTTAAAAAAAAATTGAATTAGTAATTTTAATGATGCTTTCAAATTTAAATATTTAATTTTTTCATTGAAAATGTACCATGTTTTCATTTTTACTATTTCATTTTTGAATGTTTTTTGTTCCCACACCTATTGATTTATCAATGTTTCTTGATGTAATTTAGAGTATGATATTTTAATGTTTAGGTAATATGAATTTTATCAAATGATAATATTATTAAATAATTTTTTTCATTTTTAGATGATCAATATTGTAATTAACTTTAATTTGGAAATATTTTATTTTTTCATTTTTAGTGGTTAATTATGTGTTTTTTATTATGTTATTCCTAGGAGAATTGTTTTATAAAAAAATTATTATAAAATAATTTTCACAAGTAATATATTGATATATAAAAATATAATATATGAAAGAGAGTTAAAAATTATATCAAATATATTATATGTAGTTTAAATTTTAAAATCCCCCTCTTTATGTAATTTCATTAAAATAAATTATTTTTACATTATGTTTCTTTCATGTTAGAAAATTTTGATGTTTCAAAAATCTAGGATAATATAAATTACCCATGAATATGTTGATTAAAATCGTATTTATTGGGGAACTGGTCCTTGGATGTTGAGGGTATTTGATATAAATTATTAGATTCTATGTAAACGATGTTTAATATCATCTCCCAATGAAGAAAAAGAGATTTAATTCTTTGGAAATAAATAGTACCTAGAAATCATGTCATGATTCACTTGAGATCAACCGAATTTGGCATTATTCATGTTCCTCAACTAAGAAATTAGGAAGATGTTCAACTATATTTTTTATATTATCACTAATATTCCCATGTATAAGGCCCCCTTAATATTGAATAAGAATGACATAGAGAAAATGATTATTCATTGATCTAAGAGGAATAATTCCCAATGATGGTCTTGAATAAATATTTTGGATTCGATAATGAAGGGGGAGTTGATTTTCCATAACTCATGAATGTTAAAATATTATATTCTAGCTGATTATTGAGACTATGTGAGATGATTGAGGATATTTATATCATCCAAAAAAACCAAGGTATGAATTTAATTGATTAATAATATATTTTAGATAGGGATATTTTTCAGTTGAAGAAATATTTAGGGTAGAAGATAATGATATTATATTGGTATCATGAAAAATGATGTCAAATGTCAGTTTTTTTCATTGTTTGTTCAAGATGGGTATGATTGAATAAGGGACCACTAATTCCACCTTAACTATACAAGTGAGGATTTAGGTGAATGTGAACAATGTTCTCAATCATATGTAAAAATTAATTTCATTAATATTAAGGTTGAACGAGGTGTCATATTTTTTTTTCTAATTGAAGATAGTTATTTACATGAGTTTATCAAGTTCCATACATTGATGAAGTCTTGTTACAAAATTAGATAAGAACCAGGAGTCACACCAATCTCAGGATATTTTAATCTAATCAAGGATTTATACATTATTATATATGAAGAATACATCATTATTATTATTATAGATGAATGTTGTTAATTAATGATGGTGAAAATAAAGTTGATTAGATTATTATGTGTCATAAATAGGATACCATACATTATTTGTAATGTAAATATATTTGATATGGAGGTTTATTATATAAAAAAGAGTTGTGAAAATAATACATGGAGTGTTATGTCCATCCATAATTACAGACTATTGATTTTTGAAAAGTGAAGAATTGTGATATATCATGGACTGTGATTAATATAAAATTTAGGAAAAATATAAAAGAGATAGATAATTTGTTAGAGGTAATTTTTATAGTAGATCATATTCTTAAATGTCGAGTAGTGTTAGTGAGAGAAAACAACACGTTATGAGAATGAATTATGTGACATGAGTTAGAGATGAAATAAATGTTCTACAATAGATAATATTCAACTCCAGCATTATTGTTTCTGTTTTACTTTTAATGGAATTAATTATGTGGTCCCAATAAATAATGAATCTAAGATAAAAATAGTTAGTAAAACAGATTGTTCTTTAAAAATTTATCAAATTATTTATACAATATTTTATTGAAGTTTTTTAATAAATAATTAATAGATAGTGAATTTATAAAATTTTAAAGAATAGTGAAATTATTTTTTGATAAAATTACATAAAAAATTATTGAATGTGGATCTTTAAAATATAATAGGTTAACCTTATGATAGATGAATAAATAAAAATAATGAATAATTATTTTATCATTTTATTTTTGAATAAATTAATTTTTTATTAACAATAAAATTTAGGGAGACATTGATTGAAAAAAATAAAAAGTATATTAATGTTATTTATATTAGTTCCAATGTACTATGTGATTCATGAATGAAGGATATTATATTTTAAAATATTAAATCGAATTCCATACCTCATCAATCAATATTACATTATTTTTAGATTTATATTTTCAATATATTAGTCAACATGTTAAAATTCATTCATATTTTAACCATACTTTGACCTCTGTAATTAAATTCAACGGTAGTCAATTTTCAAGTGTTTTTAACTCTTTCGTATTTAATGAAAATACACAATAAAAATTCTCTGTGTGCATGACCCTTAATATTTATTTCTGTAGTTTATAAAATGAAATAATAAATAATTTTTCTAGGAATAAATGATATTTAGTTAAATTTTTTGAATGTTTCCTCTGATGAAATGTGTTCTCAAGGATTGATTTAGTTCTACAAAATATTTCTTACATTAAATAATAATTTATAAAAATGTATAAAAAAATTATAAAAATAATAAAAATATATCAGTGTCTTCTTATCATCTAATGATTTGAAAATAATGTTCTTTTTATTACATGGATTAAAAAAACATAATTTCTCTAAAACAAAATGAAGGAAAATATAAAATTAAATATCTTGTATATAATATAAATAGTAATAAAATTATAAACAATAATGAACCATAATTTGGAATTTATTTGGTTCCCAGACTTTTCTGATGGGATTTTCAAGTGCCTATTGTGTCTAGTAATTCATCTTATAGTAGGAAAACTACAAGGGAACTAAATTATAACATTAATCAATCACATTTTTATATGGTTCCATCATACCCTAGACAACCAAATCAAGAATCACTTGACCTTAGTATTTATTTTTATTTCATAGTGCTACCACTTCCATTAAGAGGGTTGAGTGACGTAAAAATAAAACATTGATTTTTCTAAATACATCTTAAGGGAAATGCATAGAAATTGTTTCAAAAAATGATAAATAAATTATTTAAATAATTGGATCAGTTTTCAATTTTTTTAATAATTATTTTTACCCATGATGATTAAGTATAATGATTAAGAATATCATCAGTTATTTTCATTATAATAAGGGTGTGGTATTTCATATTGTATAGGACAGTTATAGAAGATTACAATTGAAAATTGCAAGTCATACATGTACTCAACAATTATTTATAGAATCATTTTATAAATGTTTCAAACCCTTACCACATATTCTATGACATATCAAGATATTATATTGGAAAACTTTGTTCGATAGAATTTTTGAAATTCAACACTAAGCCTAAATAATTAATTATGTGTTTACGTAATAGAATAACTATTAAATCGGTAGGGATGCAAAATAATATCTATATTATGAACTAAATTAATATATATAGTTACTAATACATATATATTATTTATACTTTTTAAATAAATAATAATTTTTTTACTAATGTATTTTAATTCATCACATGTATGTTTTCTTTATAAATTATTGTTTTAATTTTTATTAATAAATATTATAATTATTTTTTAAAACATTTAGAAATTTTTTTGTTAAAATGAAATTCATGTTTAAAATTATTGTATCAATATTTATATTATGTAAAGTTTTATAAATTTTTTGGAAAATTTATTATTTTTCATTGACTAGTTAAATACAACAATTTCTGTATTAATTAAATTTCTAATAAAAAAATTAATGAATTTTAAAATAATATTAATTTTTGTATAATATTTAAAATAAGATAAATATTATTTCATTATTTTAAATCTAATGAATATATTTTTGATTATTATCTCATTAAATTTTATTATAAGTTTTTCAGTTGGTTAAAAAATGGTATTTTTCAGAATAGTAAAAAACTGTGAATAATTTTTCACATTTTTAATTGATAAAAGAACCTATTGATGAATGAATTGAATAAAATATACATATTATATATAAATTTATATAACTTTTTATTTATAAAATTATTCGTATTAGTCATTCATTTAATATAAATTCAACTTTCTGTTGTAAAAAACAATTCACGAAACCCCATTATTTTATTGCATATATGAGATTAATTTTAAATTAATGATTTAAAGAAATATGATTATAATTTGTGAAAATTTATTCCATATTTACAAATCATAATTATTTATATTTCTATTAAGTTGAAACTACATTTATAATATCATGAATAATGGAAATAACGAAAATAAATTATCGTAGTTAGGTAAAACAAGTTTAGCATGGCCTAAAAAACAAAAAAAAATGTCAAAATGAAAAAAAAATTATAATAACTATTTTTTGACTATATGTTGAACTTATCATAGATAATTTATGATTATTTTTTATTTTAGAGGGTTTTTAATGTGAGAAACATAGGTACACCTTTTTCTTTTCAAAAATTACATGTCTTACACACACCACACTTTTAAAATGCAACCATCTGTTATATGTTTTTACCACAACAAATCCATTTTTTATTTGATAATAAGTTAAAAAATAACATTTAAAATTTAATACTATCATCATAGATTCATTTTTTATCCAAAATCCATTTTAGGAATATGTAATTTATAATCCTAAAGTGGATGTCTGAGAAAATGAAAAATTTATATATATACATTTTTGTTTATTATCATCTTCCCCCACAATAAAATATTTTGTAGAATTATCATCTGATAAATACAGTATATAATATTTATATATATGTGTAATTACGATAATGGAATCATCATAATACTTCTCTTTTTCTATCAAATAGAATATTATAACATCATTTATGTAAATAGAGAATGAAGCATTCACGAACATATGTTGTTATTTTCCCATATTCACATATCAATGATTATTTTAATGACTTTCTTATTGCATATATATATTTATGTGTTTGACATATTTAATCATATTTATTACTGATATCCCATAATATCCTTTCTATGATGGATATGATTACATCTTCTTGTGTACGGTGGACGATCGGCTCGCGAAGATATCTGGTCTGTTTTTTCACTAAATATTTTCATAGAGGGTAATAATGTAAACTATAACTACTATATGTGAAATAAATTACGTAAAAAATATTTAAATATTTATTTAGCATTTTGAAAATATAATATATTATTTTATATCTTTACTTATAACATATAATCATCATTCGTCTATGTGTGAACTACCGCACCCATGGAGAAATGTGAATTTTTATCAACACCACATTACATTAATGATATATATTATTATGTTTGAAGAATTGATATTATATTTATTATGTTATTTACATTTTATAAAGATAATATAATTGAAAAAAAAAATCAATAATGAACATTGAAAAATGGAAGTAATACTCATTTGTATTTATACCATGACATATCCCTGATTGTAAGATAAATTTTTTTAAAAAATCATTATTCGTGATTGGTTTTAAAAATATAAAAAATTATTAAATAATATAATTATTTGATGATTATTATTTAAAATATGTTTAAATAATTACAACATTCACAATGGGAAATTCATCAAATCAATTTTGAAATAATTAACTGAACATCTAAAAAACACCTGACGTGGACATAAATAATAAAATAATTAAATATATAATTAAAATTATTGAAACTAAATTATTTAATATTAAGGTATTAAATCTTAGTAATATTATTAATAAAAATTAATTTTTATAATCATATTATACAGGAGTTAAAGTACTTACAGGTAATGCCTCGACACAAGGTAAGGTTGTTTTCTCGTATTTACTTCTATGAGACATATGTGATATTCAATAGATGGTTTTTTGTGTTGTAAATAAATTAAAGATTATATTTTATTTCATGAATACTTATTAAATCATGGAATTTTATTTTTCAATTTGGTAAAATTAATCCATCGGGATTAACATTAAAATTACCTTATGGTAAAAGGTTTCTTAACTCAATTTCAATTGATTGGGTTATAAAGGATCTTAATTGAAATCATTTTGATTTCATTACATTTGAAATTGATATTGATATTTTTTATTATTTATTTCTATATTTTTTGTAAGTTTAATTTTTTCCACATAATCCATCCGTTTATAATTCCTCGATATAGTTATGTGATATTTGTAATGGTTATCCATAAAAAATTCTGTTCATTAAGATAAATGTTTATGATATGGTAATACCCATCTTCATGATGTGTATATGCCAACATTTTACCATGTTATAGCATGTATATAATTATTTTAATATTATTTAATAATTCATTTTAAGTCAGTAATTCATGGCGCATATAGTAAAAGTGTTTTTAAGGTGCAAAAAGTCTTTATGTTAGAATCTCTTTTCTTTCACAATTTCATATGTACTAGTTTTATTTATAAGAAAAAATATGTTATTATTTTACATGTACACATATATTTTATTCCACCCAATTTATGAAAGTGATTCACTTTTTAAATTTCCATATATTCCCTTTATGATTTAATAATCATCATGAATGTCATTTATAATTGATACATGCCTTGTATATTTTTTAGATTAGGTAACGTTATCATTCATGTCCATGTTTTTAAATTAGATTTAAATAATGTTTTTTCAAAATAAAAATTATTTCATAAATATATATTTCATGGTTTGGGAGTTCATTTTTGTTAACAATTAAATAAATGTCATCGGCGTTATCCAAATGGGTAACTTTCGATTCTATTTTACAAAAATATTTGGGAAAGAATGTTTATTTTTTTTCATTAAAAGCATGAATTTATATTAACAAAGTCATGAATATTATTCTATATAAAAATCCCATTATAAAAAATCATGGTTTTATTAATGAAAATTCATTTGGAAACATTTTGTTAAATTTTGTTTTTAAAACTGAATTTCAAAATGAAAAGGTTATTTTGGAAAAACATTTAACGGTGATTTAATTTTATTTTAATTAATCTAGGTTAGAAAATATTTTTTACATTTGATCTAATATAGATATTTTAAAATCATATAATATTAATTCTTTCTGTATATAGATTACTTGTTTTTCAAATTGAATTTTATGGAACCCTTTTTTCTATTGTTTATATGTGTATTAAATTTATATTTTGCAAACATGTTTTTTTAAATATGGTTAATTAGGTTTTAAAAATATTTTCCAAGACCCTATATAAATTTATTTGTTTTAGAATTTCATAACAGAATAATCTCCCTTTAAATGGGATTATGACGTAAAAAAGTCATTATTTTAAATTATTTCTGATAATGTTTTTATAAAACATTTATAATAATGGGTAGTTTTTTATAAACTAAGGATGATATGTTCCATTAGAAACCAAGGATGGGTTGTAATGTAATTAACAATGTACTTATGGGACCATGATAAAATTAGGTTGTTTGGGTATGTTATATCACTCTAAATAATTGGGTACTCATGAGATGGAAGACATCATCATAGTTTATTCCATTTCTATGAAGTTATGTGATGATAATGTTCCAAGATAAAAATGAGTTTTTTAAATACCTAATAATGTATCATAATGTTTGATTTTATCATGATTTATATCACATGGCTCATGATTATTGAGTCATAACACATTTACCATTATTAAAAAATTATTTCAAACCACTCGTTTATTGATCTATTATTATGGGAATGGTTTCTACTTTTATATGGTCATTTACATTAATCATGTCATTATACCACTATACCCATCTTTTTCTCACTAAATAAATTCATGTTTAACTCTTATGTTCACCCTTAGTTAGATTTTGGGAAAATTCTTCACATGATTCATTTTCCCAACATAAACAAGAATGATATTGATAGAATTATCAATATAAGGGTTTCGTATAGATGATGATGCTGAATTAACATGAAATAATAAATGCTAATTTATGTTGGAGAAATGAAAATTTAAATAAATAGGTAATATTTTTTAGTGCTTCTTTTGATTTCCTTAAACTATAATTCCATATGGTCATTGAGAGTTAATGTGATAATTTAACACACATTGTTTTAAAAAGAATAAAATTATGTGCAATAGGATAAAAAATAATAATCAAAACTTTTATATGAATTTAGTCCCTATATAATTTCTTATAACTTATTTTTAATTGATATTATTCTCATACATAGAATATTTTGAACACAAGTCCTTGATTTCTATGCTCAATAGCTTATTAAACATGAAATATTGAGCATAAACGACACATTATATACAAAATCATCATAATATATCTATTAAATTAGTTGGTATAAATAGTATGAAATATATTATAAAATATATAAACATTTATATTTCCTAGTCAAAATAATTTATTAATAAATATTTACCATATAATGTATATTTTTTAAAAAGTGTTTGTATTTGTTAGATGTTTTTTTTCATCAAACATGATTTATAATTTTTTCACTAAGAAAATGTATTATATAGAAAAATTTAAACATATATAAAATTTACATGATAAAATGATCTTAATTTTTTGTATCGGAACATCATAATTTATCTTGGGTAAATTTTAGGGACACATCGTAATATATTCATTATTTAGTAAATAGTTCAAAATAATGATTTTGGTTAAATAATCATTACATTTAAATTAATTAATTTATATCAATGACCCATAATGTTTTAATGTGATATAGTTTTTCTGTTATATGAAATCCATTGAACTACTTATTTTTTCACAATTACATTGATGTATATTATACGTAGTTTGTTATGTCAAAAATGGTTTTTTTCTAAAAATTAATTAAAAATCCATAATGTTTAGCTATTTTAATTTACTAAAATAATCCCTACTGGGATATATTTTATGTAAAATATAAATGTTATATACCGCTAAATTTTAATTTATTATCATAAATTTATAATTATTATTAATACAGTTTGAATTGGACTATATTATTATAAAGAATGATCTTCATAAAAAAACCACTTTTTCTCACAACGTTTGTGGTATTAATATTGAATTAAAATTTTCCAATTAACTGATCCAAATATTGAAAAATATTTCCATATTAATAATAATATTAATTTATAATTAAAAATATGTCGAAATTAAATTCTTAATATAATAATTAGTCAAATATTATAAAATTAATCAAATATATTTAGGTAAAAATTAGGTTATCAATAGATTAAAAATCTAGAATAAGGAAAATATGATATATAAACATTTTAAAAAATCATTTTATGTAAAATTTTCCAAATTATCCACTATATTCTATAAAATGGTCCATTATTGGAGGCTGTTTATAATATAAAATAGTGCAATTAAATCATTAAAAAATATATCATGTATTACACATTTCCTAACTACAAAATCTATCCCCCATCATCCCTTCTACACTCATTCAGACTATAAGGGATTAGCCAATACCATACCAAACAACATCCCTTGTTCCCTCCCTGTATCGTCAATGTATTATTTTATTCATAAATCCATCATAGAAAATAATTTTTTGGAAACATAAGAATTATAACCAAAGAAGATGTGGTGTTCAATAACAATCATTTTTATTTATTTTCTATATCCACAAGATTCAATAACTAATAATTCTTTATAATATTATAATATTATAATCTTAAATATTTTGTTACTTTTTTAGGATTTTTATTAACTAAAACTGTATTTGGGCCCATAAAATTGGTTATGAAATCATTATTCTCTTATACAATAAAATATTGACTTTTGAACCAATGTGGATCATTTATACATTACCACTATTCAAAAATGTATATGATGATGGATATGATGAATATAAATTATATTTATAACATAATTGTACCTCTATATTAATTATGTTAGAAATTACTTTTTTACTATCTATATAGTAGGGGATATGATAACTTGGCTATTATGTACGACATACAACATCCTTGCGAAGAAATGCGATTATTTTTTCACTAACGCTTTATATATAACATGAAAAAGGAGAAGATATTATTATTTTCTGAATATATAAATTTTTTATTATACTATTTTAATATTTACTATTATTTAATTATAATATATCCTTTTATTATTTGTATTTTCCCTCATAAAAAATCGATAACTTCAATTTGTGTACGTGTGAAATTCCTCCTTCATGAAGAAATGTGGTCATATTTTATTCACAACACAAAAAATGATATATAATGATATATAATTATAAAAAATGTTATTCATGAGATAATTAAAATATATTAGAGATAAAAAATTACTAACATTTTATCCATAACAATCCATGAAAATGGAAACGTTAACCATGTGTATATATAACCTGTCATCTCTATTATCGTAATGATAGTTCATTTTTCATAACCATATTTAATAATTTTTATTAATTGAAAAAAAATTATTTAAAAATATTTTAATTATTTCCTGATGAATAATTTTTATTTTATTGATCTATATAATATTTATAATTAAAATTTCATTCATAATAATGTACAAAAAATAACAAAAGGATATTAACTCTTGGAACATTGAAAATAATGATTGGTTGTTAATGAACAATTGATAAGATGTTAAAAGTATCATATATGATATTATTAGTATTAATATGGCTCTTTAATAAGTTAATATAATTTTTAAAAATTATAGGGGATTAAATCAAGATCAACCAAAAGGAACCATGATGTATGGGTTTTCTCATCTCAATTTATTTCTGAGAGATATATGCCATATCCACCACTTATTGTGTTCATTAGTATATATAATGTCCTATGTTTTTTTGAAGGTCCTTATAATTATTTTAATGGGTTATTACATATTTTTTTTATGATTTATCAATAATGGGGTTTGATTTCTCA